>CM028333.1:7328615-8631948 GCA_016647705.1 Eucommia ulmoides | reverse complement strand
ATGACTAGGCAGGATATGATCTGGAGTCGAGGAAGATAGTGTAGGGTTTGGTACACTTGGAAAAGGAAGTGTAACATCCAGATCATCTCTAAATGTTAGGCAAGAAAATCAAGGGGTAACTCAAAGAATATAACATCTGCACACACAAATGAGCGATGTAATGATGGATTATAATATCGATAACTCTTTTGTGTGTGAGAATAGACAAGAACAAAATATTTTAAAGCACGAGGATCTAACTTGTCCCAGCCAGGAGTCAACTGATGAACAAAACAGATACACCCAAATATTCAAAGAGGTAAACTAAACAAGGGTGAACGAGAAAAAAAAAATGGAATGGAAAACCTTTCCATTTAGGGTAGATGACAACATCTGGTTGATTAGGAAGCAATCTATAATAACCACATCGCCCCAGAAGTGTTTGGGAACGTTCATCTCAACAAGAAGAGTACGGGTCACTTCTAAGAGATATCGATTCTTACGCTCAATAACTCTATTTTGCTGCAGTGTGTGAGGACAGAAAAACTGATGCAAGATACTAGAGTGTGACATAAAAGAAGTAAATGGCTAAGAAAAATATTCTTGATCATTATCACTTCGAAGAATATACACTAGTACATTAAATTGAATTTTAATTTCAACACAAAACACAAAAAAAATAGAGAATAATTCTGAACGATCTTTTATTAAATAAAGTCAAGTAACTTTGAAAAAATTATCCACAAATATGACAAAATAATGAAAACCCAATGTAGAAGTAACACGAGAAGGACCCCAAACATCTTAATAAACTAAATTAAAAAGACTCGATGCTCGAATATGATCTGGGGAAGCAAATGAAATACGATGATACTTATCCAATTGACAAAACTCACACTCTAACGAAGACAAATGACTTAAATTAGGAACAAGTAACTTGAGGTTGCCAAGGCAGGGATAACCGATGTGACAATGGATCTGGTGAGCCGATACAACAGCAGGGCAGGCAGTAGGTAGGATAGCAGGACTCTCGTCATGATCATCAAAGTAATAAATGCCATTTTCCTCAGGCCCTATGCCAATCGTCTTCCGCGTGTTCAAATCTTGGAGAATGACAGAATTAGGAAAAAATGATACAAAACAATTAAGATGTTTAGTGAGCTTACTGACTGACATCAAATTAAAATAAAATGAAGGAATATACAAGACAGATGATAGAAATAAGGAGGGTGAGGGTTTTATTATGCCAATGCCATGAATAAGGACAGTGGAACCATCATCAACTTTAATATGAGACAACGAAAAATGTGACTGAATCTATGTAAATAAGGAAGATGTACCTGACATTTGATCAGTGGCAGTAGAATCTATAACCCAGGGTGTGGGAGGAGAATAGCAAATTGAAAGACAAGCAGTAGAAGTACCTCATTGAGCTAAAGAAACAATGGGAAAAGATGTCTGTTATGATGCCTTATATTGAAGGAATTAAGCATATTCCTCATTAGAAATATCCTTGGCCGCCTAAGATTCTGGAATAGTAGGATTATTTGGATCAGATATTACTGTATTAGCGAATTTGGGTGGATGGCCGACTAAATCCCAACATTTTTCTCTAGTATGATTCTCCTTTCCAAAAAATGAGATCTGACGATGTTAGCTACGATTACTACCACTTCGTCCACCCTGAGGGTCACCACCTAGGCCACCACGAGAGAAACTACCACGACCACCACTGAGTTGATCACCTCGATCTCGTGTAGGAATCTAAGTAACAAGCGTCGAATGCTTAGATAACGCAGATGAACTTAAGACAAAAACATTGTCCTTGGTAGTACTACGCAAGACACGAGAGTAAATTTTAGTAATAGTGGGGAGAGTAGCATTGGAAAGGATCTGAGATCAAACCGGTTCAAATTCTGGGTGTAATCCAGCTAAGAATTTCATGACAACCATCTGCTTCCATTTCTTTCAGATCGATAGTCATCAGTAGAATAGTGTTTAACTCCTCATAAAGGCTGTTAAATGTGGCAAAATAATCTGTAACAGATTGCGTGCCTTACTGAAGTTAGAAGTACTCGACTGATAAATCGTACATCCTAGTGAGATTGTTGGAATACAACATACCAAGATATACCCATATGGTTTTACACGTATCTAGATGAGTACAAAGATGCAACTTGAGACTCCATCAAATTCCACAACGACGCTACAATCTGCGCATCAGCTTGAATCAATTCTTCATACTTCTTTTCATTTTCTTCCGGGGCAGAATTCGTAAGATGATGGTGTTTCCCTTGTCTGGTAAAGGCTATGTTAATCCTAATATTTTGATGAACAATTAAATATTGATATTTTTTATGGAACTAACGATTTTATTGAGTGTTTCAGTATTAAAGTTCCATTGATGATTTATCATGAAGAATTGAGTAAAGATAGTTATGGATGCTAAAGAGACTGACAAAAACGATGGATATTAAGAAACCGAAGATTTTGAAGAATCTAAGAGAAAACAACTCAGGTTAATTTTCACTCTTAATGTATCTCGATTAGGATCACACACGACACGAAAATAATTTTATATTTATGTGTGTTTTGATAGGATCCTAATTAGTGAAATTATTTGCTCCTATGAGTAATTGAAAAAAAAATAAAGATAATTGATTAAAATTGATTTTAAGATTTTAAGTAGAGCTAACCGAGAAAAGAAATCGGTTAAAGGGGGTGAAAATGTCAAAGAAAATAATTAAGGAGAAGAGTTCCATCATGGGCAGTCGACAGGTAAGTCGATTTGTGCTTCAAATAAGAAGTCTCTGAATCTCCCAGTCGATAGGTAGGTCGACCTATGCTTAAAAGATGAACTCTCTGTATCTCTAGGTCAACTAGTAAGTCGACTTATGACGATAAAATTTTGTCTTGGGCTACATCCTGAATTAGGCGGTTGACCGATGGTTGTATGTCTGTCGATTGATGGTCAATTTCGGATTTTGTGGATTCTGATTTAAATACTAGTCGTTATTTGTTTACTTGATTGAGAGATTTTAGGAATATGAATATTTTAAAGATATGATACTCCTATTTGAATATCCCTATTGATATAATATATATTTTTTAAGTATTTCTCAAATTGGTACATGTAATTCTTTCTATCCTATTTAATTGTGATTGAGAAATACTTGGGGGACTTAATTGAGAAGTTTAAAATCCATAATTAAGTGATTTGGACCAGGATGAAATCATAATGATATAAGGGGTTTATAAAAGCAATTAAATGTCATAACAAGTGGAAACTAGCCGTTGGAAAGCTTGTTTTAGTTCCTTATTTATAGACCTGTGTTTTTCACTTATAAAATATCCCAATCGATCAATATCAAGAACTATTCAGTTCATAAGCTTTTATGAGAGTAATCATTCTGATATTATTTTGAGAGATCAAATTATGAGATCAATTATTGAGGAGTTCTTGAGTTAAAGCGCTGATTGTATAAGCGTCACTGAGTTGAGCTGTCTAGCATTCCAATCTATAATTATTCAATGTTATCCAGGTGAGATCTTTCCAAACTATTAATCTTTACTACATATTTATTTTTCTATATTTGCTTGGTTGATAAGATCTTGATGAAATCGTTTTTTGAACTTTAAAAGCATAAAAATCTTTTAAAACAATTTGTGTGATAATCTGATTACATACTTAATTTTGTGCTACCCGTATTATTTTTATAATCAGATTTTTGTTTTCTCACTTAATTCTATCATTAGTAATTATCGAGATATTAATTGAGTTTAAATTAATTTGAGATGGTAGAAGCTCCAAATAGGAAAAACTTATCAATTTCTTGTAATTGGTGAGTTGTGTGCGGATTAGATACTATTGGAAGTATCTAATCATGGGTAGTTGGGTTTCAATCTCTTCCAATAAAGAGATTGAGATGTTAATTCTTCCTTAATTGAATTTGTGAGTAATTTTGTGAAGGTTCTATCCTTACCTAGGAAAAGGATAGTTAGAGTGTTTCTGTGAGGTTTTAATTTTTTAACCTAAGGTATAAAAAGAATTAGGTTATTCTTGAATTTGTAAAAAGTAGAGGTTATTCTTGAGTCTGTAAAAAGTAGAGATTATTTCTAAGCCTGGGAAAAAAAATTGTAAATGTTGATTCTGAGCCTATGAAAAGAATTATTGTGAGGGTTTGATTCCTACCTATAAAGAAATCTTGAGTTTAGTGGGTGCGAATTTTCGTGGGGCTCGGAGGACTGGATTAGCCAATAGTAGCTTGGTGAACTAGGATATATCGGTGTGTACTGTATTATTTATTTTCTTTACTTTATCTTGTATTGTTTGGGTGTGTACCTAGAGCTTATTACACTTATCCGCTGCTATAAAGATAATAATTAATTTTAGGATAAAATTAATTGTTTGATTTTTGAAGTGTTATTATTCTGATAATTTTTTAATACTACTCAATTCACCTCCCTCTTGGGTAGTTCACTGGGCCAACAATTGGCATCAGAGCTGGTTTTAGCTCGATTAGGCTTAACATTCTACCTAAACCGGTCACATGCACACACCATGAATGATGTATTTTGTGTATCCTCTTTTGATAGTGGCAAATGCATATATGATAATGTGATTTATGATTCTTATAATTCTTATAATAGTGATGGAGATGATGATAATGAAAATGTTTATATTGTTATAGAAAAATTACTTTCACTCACACTACTTTTTGTTAAGGAGAGTTTGAGTTTAAAAAGAAAAATCGTTTTTTTTTAAAATTGTGGAAAAAGTGTCTAAAAATCTAAAGTGCATTTAGATGATTATTGTGGTTCAAAATAATTTTCGGATATTGTTTTTGAAATTAATAATTTGCTCTCTAAAGTGAATTATCTTGAAAATGAAAACAGAGTTTTAAAAAAATAATCTTGACATGATTTCTAAGCAAAGGTCAGATCTTGATTCAAAAATCGATTTACTTAAGAAAAATTTTGAAAAATCAAAATCCGACCTCAAGTCCGTTTCATGAGCTTCTGAAAATAATTTTTCTAGGTAAAGTGGATATGTTTCATCATCTTATCCTTCATCACAGGGCAGTGATAATTATACTTCTATTGTTAGAAATTATTTATGTTTTACATCTCATACTTTCTATGATAAATCAGATTTGAGATGTTATTATTACAATAGGGTAACGCATTTTAAAGAATCATGTCCATTCAAGAACCCTAAATTTTTGTCTAATAAAGATGGATCCAAAATAAAATGGATACCGAAGAGAATTGTTGAAATGTCTTATGCAGAATTACATAATGTTGGGAGTAGACATGATGAAATAAACAAAGAAATTATATCAAAGACAAGACAAAAAGTCACCAAGGATCCACAAGCGACTCATACAAAGCAAAAATATGCACTAAAGACAAACTGTGAAATTAGTAAGAAGCCATAAAAGAAATGTACAAAGAGAAAAGTTGTACAAAAGTCAAGATGAGATATCACTAAGAAGCCACAAGCGATATGTGCAAATGGAATCATCAATGAATCAAATGGCAAAAATCAAAGGTTGAGAGGATACAGACAGGACAAGAGAAATTATGCACCCAAAGCAATCATAAGAACAAATGAGGTAAAAAATAAAGTCGCCCAAAATATATAAAAGATACTCCTAATCCCTTGCATTTTAAATTCATTAAATTTGTTAAAGAGGGAGAGTCCCAACTTGCCAAATAGGTAAGTTGGAAATTGTTTCTAAGCCTATTTTAAATTATATGTTCACTTTTTATCTTAGAAACATTGCATGATGATTATAAAAATCATGTTTAGTTAAGAATTATTAACATATTTTTATTTGCTTATATTAAGTAGTGATCATGAGTTAATTTTTAAAACATGTTATGAGATTTAGAAATTAAATTAAGTAAATTGAGTTTTTATTTTATACATCTTGATTTATTAAAATGCATAATATTTTATATTGAGGTAAATTGAATGACTTAATTTGATCATGATAATACATGTATGGTTAATATTAATATGAAAGCATGAGAATTCTTTTTTTATTCCAGATATGATCATTTGAATAATCATAGTGCATCAATCTGTGCTTAATGTTTTAAGTTGATACTTTGTACACATGAATATATTTATGAATATTAAGTATTTTGCTATATGCATGACAATATGTTCTTCTCATATGTCTCATATCTATTGATTTTTAAATGATTATGAAGGGATCTAGAATGATATGAGATAATATCGTTATTCTTGAAATATGCTTCTTGTCCTAGTTCATTAACGATTACATGTTTCTACATTCTATCTATGAGAAAGATATTATTTGGTATCATGAGTAAGGCATGTGGACTTAACTGAAACTATATAATTACATGCTATATTATTAAAATATTTTAATTGCCTCAGGTTTATTCTCTTAAGCATGAATTTGTTTATTTAAAATTATATATGGGGAGAAGTGTTCATAAGAGGGGCAATATTATGTTATGCTTAAATTAAAAAAGTTGATATTGAAGATTTTGATAGTTTCGAGTAGTGATGTTTTTAGTTCCCCCCTTCCTAATATTTTTTGAGATGACAAATGAGGAGAATTAGTTGATGTTTTAATTGAATATCTTAAGGGAGAGTTTATTATATTTTGAAATTTGTGTTTTGTTGAAAATCTTATGATTATCTTCATTACTTTGCTTTAATGAGTTATAAAACTTGTCCTTGGATTTAGGGGAATGTGGTTACATATTGTTTTGAATAAAACATCAAAGTTAATTGTCATCATAAAAAATGGAGAGATTGTTGATCCTAAGATTTTGATGAACAATTAAATATTGATTTTTTTTGTGGAATTAACGATTTTATTGAGTATTTCAGTATTAAAGTTTCATTGATGATTTATCATGAAGAATTGAGTAAAGATAGTTATGGATGCTAAAGACTGACAAAGACAATGGACATTAAGAGACTGAAGATTTTGAAGAATCTAAGGAAAAATAACTCAGGTTAATTTTTACTCTTAATGTATCCTTATTAGGATTACACACGACACGAAAATAATTTTATATTTATGTGTATTTTGATAGAATCCTAATTAGTGAAATTATTTGCTCCTATGAGGAATTGAAAAAGAAATAAAGATAATTGATTAAAATTGATTTTAAGATTTTAAGTGGAGCTAACCGAGAAAAAAAATCGGTTAAAGGGGTGAAAATGTTAAAGAAAATAATTAAGGAGAAGAGTTCCAACATGGGCAGTCGATAGGTAAGTCGATTTGTGCTTAAAAGAAAAAATCTCTGAATCTCGCAGTCGACAGGTAGGTTGACCTATGCTTAAAAGATAAACTCTTTATATATCTAGGTCGATAGGTAAGTCGACCTATGACGATGGAATTTTGGTTTGGGCTACATCCTGAATTGGGTGGTCGACCGATGGATGTGTGTCTGTCGACTGATGGCAAGTTTCGGATTTTGTGGATTTTGATTTAAATACTAGTCGTTATTTGTTTATTTGATTGAGAGATTTTAGGAATATGGATATTTTAAATATATGATACTCCTATTTGAATATCCTTATATATATATATATATATATATATATATATATATATATATATATATATATATATATTAGGGAATCTTGTTGAGAGGTCCCAAGACTCAACAAACTACTTTCTAAGGACTATGTCATGTGTTAAAAAATCACTATTACAGGACCCGCAGAGTGATGGTTTTATAGAATAGGATCTTTCACCAAATTTTCCTATATTTTTTAAGTATTCGCAAATTAATACATGTAATTCTTTCTATCCAATTAAATTATGATTAAAAAATATTTGGGGGACTTAATTGATAAGTTTAAAAGCCATAATTAAGTGATTTAGACCAGGATGAAATCATAATGATATAAGGGATCTATAAGAGTAATTAAATGTCATAACAAGTAGAAACTAGATGTTAGAGAGCTTGTTTCAATTCCTTATTTATAGATCTGCGTTTTTCACATATAAAATATCCCAATCTATCAATATCAAGAACTATTTAGTTCATAAGCTTTTATAAGAGTAATCATTCTAATATTATTTTGAGAGATCAAATTGTAAGATCAATTATTGAGGAGTTCTTGAGTTAAAGCGTTGATTGTGTAAGCGTCACCGAGTTGAGCTATCTAGCGTTCCAATCTATAATTCTTTGGTGTTATCCGAGTGAGATCTTTCCAAGCTATTAATCTTTAGTGCATATTTATTTTTCTATATTTGCTTTGTTGATAAAATCTTGATGAAATTGTTTTTTGAACTTTAAAAGCATAAAAAACTTTTAAATGACTTGTGTAATAATCTGAATACGTGCTCAATTTTGTGCTACCCGTATTATTTTTATAATCAGATTTTTGTTTCCTCACTTAATTCTATTAGTAGTAATTATGGGGACATTAATTAAGTTTAAATTAATTTGAGGTGGTAGAAACTCCTAGTGGAAAAAACTTATCAGCTTCTTGTAATTGGTGAGTTGTGTACGGATTAGATACTATTGGGAGTATCTAATCATAAGTAGTTGGGTTTCAATCTCTTTCGATAAAGAGATTGAGATATTAATTCTTCCTTAATTGAATTTGTGAGTGATTTTGTAAAGGTTCCATCCTTACTTGAAAAAATAATAGTTGGAGTGTTTCTGTGAGGTTTTGATTCTTTAGCCTAAGGTATAAAAAGAATTAGGTTATTCTTGAACTTGTAAAAAGTAGAGGTTATTCTTGAGTTTGTAAAAAGTAGAAGTTATTCCTGACCCTAGGAAAAGAAATTATAAAATTTGATTCTGAGCCTGTGAAAAGAATCATTGTGTGGGTTTGATTCCTACCTATAAATGAATCTTTAGTTTAGTGGTGCGAATCTCTGTGGGGCTCGGAGAACTGAATTAGCCAAGAGTAGCTTGGTGAAGCAGGATATATCGGTGTATACTGTATTGTTTATTTCCTTTATTTCATCTTATGTTGTTTAGGTGTGCACATAGAATTTATTACACTTATCCGCTGCTATAAAGATAATAATTAATTTTAGGATAAAATTAATTGTTTGATTTTTGAAGTGTTATTATTCTGATAATTTTTTAATACTAATCAATTCACCCACCCTCTTGGGTAGCTCACTAGGCCAACATGCTATTTTCATAGCCTTGGACCAATTTAAATAATTGGTCCCGTTTAACTTGTGAGTTGTTAACGGTTGGGGTTGAGCCATCGACATTAGCGTCTGTCAATACAACAATTGACTTAAAAAAGGGGGACAAGGGAAACAAACATAGAACTTAAACAAGAGATATTCTGGATTTTATTTTTAAAAAAAAATTGAAAGACAAAAAAAAAAAAAAAAAAAAAAAAACTAAAAAAACAGAAAATAGAAAAAAAAAAAAAAGGGTTTACTGTTCGAAATAGCTTATTATGCCGTTGTGGTGGTAGAAGATTCAATCGGAGCCGTCGAAGGGTAGAACGACGTTCTCAAGTGCCTTAGACAACATCGGTGATGACGAAGATGGTCAGAGCATAGGTAGTGAGCGTCGGAATAGTTGACGCCGAATTTGACGATGACGACGAGCGTCGCGACCGCGGAAGACGACTCTGATGAGCATCGGAACAGAAGACGCTGATGGTGAAGTAGGATCGGGCCTGCGAATTTAGGGTTTTGGTTTAGGATCAGCAAAGTAGGATCGGCACAGTTAGGGTTTGATTTTATTTTTTTTCTTGAACATGATGGGGTGGGGAAAAAAAAGTATAAACGAATGGAAGAACAGAACTATGGAATTAATTTTTCATTGTACTTGCTCTTAATACTATGTTAAAGTAAAAGAAAAGTAGGAAAAAGAATGAGACGACTTAACTATCATGTTAATCTCTCCCTCTATTTATAATAGAAATAAGGAAACCATACAACAAACTTTAAACAATATAGGAAATCCTAAGTAATACAGAAAAAACATAAATACCCTTTAACAACTGTGATAGCCCATAATGAGAGCGTGGACATCAATCACAGTAACTAAATATGGAACATGGATAGAATCATGAGAACAACGGTTACAAGGTAAATCGGCTCAATTATATACATGAAAAATAGGTATCATATACACAACTCTCAATACTATGCTCAATATACAGTCTAAAGTTTTTTATCTATCAAAGAGCAGTTAAATTATATTCTTATGTCGGAGTTACTTTGGCCGACACCACACCAGCGTCCCCCATAAAACTAATTGATTTTGCATGTTTGATTGTAAGTTGCGGAGGTTTCCAGCACGTGAGGAGCTGTAACATGTACTGGGAATTTTTTGGCAACATCTGCGTAAAAAAATGTCATTATTTTTTGTGTAGAAAGTCAATAAAAACAATGTGTGAAATGTATTTTTTTTTTCTATCAAATTTTGTTATGTTTCATAATTAAAATAATAATATTAATTATTGTGGAATTAGAAATGAATGATTTGATAGTCCAATTGATAGGACTAGAATTATAATGGAATTACAATTGAATGCAACATACTACCAAACAATAAAATTCTAATACCACGGAATTAAAATTAATGTTATGTAATTACAATTCTTAGAATTCTAATTACATAGTATTACAATTCTAATCCCTTGCAATCAAACACTACTAAAAGATAATCACATCTAAATTTTTTGAAGTTTATCTAAAAGGCAAATAGATCCTTACTTTTCTCAAAACTACATTGTCTCAATGTAGTTTCGTAACAGATACTCTAATATGTGTTGGGAAAATTTTATATAATTATATAAACTCAAATTAAATAAATAAATTATAGAATAGAGAGAAAATACATATCTGATGGATCGAGGAGTGTAAATATTGTCCTAAGAAGAGATATGCCCCCTCTATGCAAAGCGAGCCTTTCCCAACATACAACGATTTAAAGAGTCAAGATATAAGCAAGACATCCCTATATTGAACCGATCTTGAACCCAACTGCTCATAAATCATCAAGTATATAATATATGAAAATATAACAAAATATTATTTCTCTCTATTTCTGTATTTCAATAGTATCATACTCACAAGTATTATACTTTTTTCTTTACTTCTCTATATCTCTCTATATTTCTCAATATATCTTCTATATCTATATTTCTTCTTTCATCTTCACACACCTGTATATAGTGTATAAATTATGTAACTCTTAATATAATAATAAGTACTTATAATATTATAATTAATAAAATCACTAATTATACACATAAATACTATTGTAACATATATATTTATAATAGAATTCATAAAGACATTTTAATAAATTTATAAGTTATTCATAATAATAATGTGTAATAAACATATAATTTAAACACATAATTATAACTATTATAAATATATTATTAATAATAACTTCATTAAATAAAATAATATAATTTACATATAATAAATATTTAATTTTAAATTATTTTCCTAACAATCCCCCATATAATTTAAAATTAAGATAAAATAATAAAATAAAAATAATAGGCAATATAATACTGCGTAATAGTTGTAGGTGTTTTCAAGACTTGAATCTCACTTAGTGTAGCAAACATTTATCCAAATGAACAATAGTGAACTATGTCTTAAATTAGGTCCTTTTGGTCGAATTTCAGTAAGCACACACACAATATGGGTATGAGATCGTATTCGTCGTTTTGCGCTTTTATGGCCATGTGCATGTATCTTGATTCTCGTGAGAGTTACTAAGGAAAGCTTAATCCCATAGTCGCGGCCTCATGACAACTCTCATTTAGATGAGTCCTCCAAGGGTATATGTGATATGTACCTTGCAAGAATTTTCTTATCTTAGTCTCATTAAGAGTTAAATCCCATCCTTAACATCACAGTATTATACAACACTAGCGCCTTAGGGATAAGTAAGAGAATTTTTTAAATAATTTCTCTAAATTATATAGTTTTGTTTTATAAGTCACGTAATATGGATTGTTGCTACCCATTGAACCTCCTTCTTGGGGTTCCCAGTCATAGAGGTTGGGTTACTTCCTTAGGTGACTTCCTTATAGGTTAACACCCATCCCCCTCGACAATTTTAAAACCTAGTCACTGCTAGTCGTTTAGACAAAATGTCCCACCTCGTGGAAATTTAACATATGATTGTTCCATCTCGTGGAAATATAATACATGAATATTCAGTCTCAAAATTTTAAATTTCATTTATTCCGTCAATTCTCATTTGGTACCAATAAATATTTTGGGATTATCATGGAGCATCATTTTTTTAAGCAACATTTGGAATTTTTTAGTCCCAATAATTCTATCAAATAAATTTATTTGAAACATATTAAATGTAACTTTTTATCAAACCAACATTACGTACAGTCTCATATTTCATCATGTAAACTTATATGGGATATATACCAAAGTAGCAATTTTTGAGACAACGTTTATATTCCCAATTTTAAAATTATATTTAAATAATTTGGTAATTCTCAAAGCAATCAATTAGAAACTTTATATCGATGCAACATATTTATCAATATAACATATTTTCTAGTTTACATATAAATCTTTTAGGAATATAAGTTGAAGCAACCAATAAATATAGTCTTCCAATAGAATAGGCAACTATAAAACTAATTCCATGAAGTTGGAATTTAATTTCACATCATTTTCCGTCAATTTTTGAAACATCTATATGGGAAAAGTGTTTGAACGTCTATATTTTGGGACAATCAAATGATGAAAATTCTCTAGGCATCATTATATCTTAAATACAATAGGAATACCAATTTATCAAGGGAAAATATTTTTTTATTTAAAGAATTTTCGACCTTTCTTGAAACCATATGATAATTCCAATAATTAAAATTTAATTTTTAATAATTCAATTTTCTCTTTCAAAGCAACTTAATAATTTTATATTGTCTTTTTTTTTAATAATTTTATTTTTTGTTCTATTTGTTTTTTCAAAGCAATTTTAATAATTTAATTTCTTTTGTTCTCGTCTTTTATATTGTCTTTTTTTTTCAATTTTTGTTTTATTTTAATTTTTTTTTTCGTTTTTGTTTTTGTTTTCGGATTTTAATTTTCTAATTTTTTCACATTCAATTTTTCCTTTTTCTATAATTGTTTTTTTATTTTCCAATATTTTCTTTTCAATCTATATGTTTTGTTTTGCCTTTGTTATCAATTTTCTATTTGTTTTTTATTTTTTAGAGCATTTTTTGTTTTTTATTATCGGATTTTGAATTTGAGTTTATTTTATTTGTATTTGTACTTGTTTTTTACGTTCTATTTTTGCTCTTGATATTCTATTTTTACTGTTCTTCCCCTATTTTTTTAGCTTAATTTTTTTATGAAGAAGATAAAGAAAGAAAGAATGAAAAAATTAGGAAGAATGTTTTTTTTGTTTTCTATTTTGGAATTCTTATTTTTTCCTTTTTTTTTCCTTTTTTTTTTTTTTTTTTAATTTATGTCATTGCTTTTGCTTTTTCATTGCTTTCAGTTTTTCTGTTATCTAATTTTTATTTTTATTTTTCCTTTCTATTTTCTACTCTCTATCTCTTTTTTTTTTTTTTTTTTTTAATCTTATATATATATATATATATTAATGATTTTATACAAAAAAAAAAAAAAAAAAACCTTGAAAACAAATGTTAGAAAATAAGAACATAAAAAATAGAAATTCAAAAAAAAAAAAAATGTATATTTAACTAACAAAAAGTAAAAATTAAACAAAATCAGGAAGAAAAAAAAAAGTGTTTTTTTTTTGTTTAATTTTTTTCCTTATTTTTTATTTTTTATTTTTTACTTTATTGTTTTAATTTATAAATATCGTACACATAAAAATAAAAATAAAAATAAAAATGTGGGAAAAAAAAAAGGAGAAAAAAATAAAAAATAAAATAAAAACAAAAATTAGAAGTGTCATGGTTAACTCATTACATTTATTTATTAGGATATTTATTATATCTCTTAGCTATATATAATAATCTTCCAAGCGTTGCATGCGTTGGAATTTAGTTATCATTTCTCTATGGAACCAGACCAGATACATTGGAATATTCCTATCCCAACAAGAGACGAAGAAGATGAGCATCAACCTGAAGACCATAATAATAATCTACTTCCTCATCAACAACCAAACTTGTTTCTCCATACAACCCCAGCAACATCTTCTTATTCTTCTTCATTACCCACGTCTGCCACCACCTCGGAATCCAACAGCTACTCCGATGCCGTGTTATTCAGCCTCCTATCATCCCCTGTTCGTCCACTTCACTACTCTACTACCGTACCACCTCAGCTCCAAGCAGAGACCACTGATATTGTCCCCACTCACCCGGCATCGGAAAAAGGCGAACCCAGTTCGAGAATATCAAGGAAGAAACCCAGAGCTCAGTCGGAACAAAGGCAGACTCAAAGCCAAGTGGGTTATTTTCTTCATATGCGTATATGTATGTGTACATATTTGTGCGTATGTATATATACATGTATGTGTTCAGTATGTATGTTGATGAATTTTCTTTATTAATCATGTTTTAATTTTTTATTGGGTTTTCGAAAAATAGGGAAATGAAGGTGGTTTGCGGCCTCACCGAAGAACACGTTCAGCTGAAGTGCACAACATCTCCGAGAAGGTACTTGATACTACTATCTTGATGATTTATTATTCAGATTAATTACTTTTTACACCCTCGTATTTCAGAGTCGTATCACTTTATCCTCCTAATTTTTTGTAAATATACTTTTTATCTCTTTAAATTTTACGATTTCTGCTAAATCTGACAGTGAAGTGTAACAGACATGCCAAAAGGCATGTCAGTAGAGTGCTTAGCCAAAGGAAATTTTCATGTGATTATATTAATACTGATAGTGTCAATATATTAAAATATATGGGATTTAGAGTGCAATATCTTAAAAGACAATTCATTCGCCTCCCACTTCATTCTTTCGTTGCAAAGGAGATCGTTTTAGACACCATACTGTTGCATCTATGGCTCTGTCTGTTTGTTTAATTTAGGAAGAAGATGATACGCCCAATCTTAATATTTTTTAAAGAACATAATATTTTAAAAAATATTCATGATTTTGCATTTTTGCCTCTTTTTTTTTTTCGACAGAGACGACGAGAAATGATTAGGGAGAAGATCAAAACTCTGCAAGAGCTGATACCTGGTTGTCATACGGTCAGTTATTGTTTGGCTATGATTATTTTTTGAATTTTATTTCAATACACTCAAGTTGATTTTGAGTGTATATAGATTCAAATGTCAAAAGATGAATTACGTCACAAATGCCCCCACACCAGGGATCATTTTCGCTTTTTTGAGCCTTAGTAGGATGAATATCCTATACTCAACATTAGAGATGGGAACTAGAGGGTTACTCCTTCGGCACTCTAGTTCTTCCGGACGGTTGAAAATACGGCTTAGACGGTAACCCATTTGGGGTTCCAAAAGAGATTAGGTAAATGTCTCTTTTTTTCCTGAAGTTATCATAATTCTTCGGTTGTTGATATTGGCCACAATTGAAAAGATCTTTCTCCATCAAATTTTCTTTTATCAAATAATTCTAGTCATATATGTCGGCAACATCTCGACCATCGATGTCCCATGCAAAAGTTTTGAAATTTGATATTTTGTTGTTGTTGACAGTCGCACAGAGTAGCAGTGTTAGATGCCGCAGCTAAATATATTAAAGTCCTAAAGCGCCATGTTGAAGTAATTTCTCTCTCCTTCTCTTATTTTTTTTTCTCTCTCTAGGGCTAAACTTGTCTCATTTTATTCATTACCCCTTTTTAACCTTGTCTCATCTTATTCATTACCTCTTTTTGTTCTTGACTGAAGAGAAAAAATTATATTTTTATTTTATTTTTAACTTAAAATTAATATTTAAAGATAATAAATGAGAAAGTTAACATTTTCTCTAACTAGATATTTTTTTCTAAATATTTTTATTTTTTTATTCTTAAGATAAAAAAAAATACAAAATTAAAAAAAAATGATGATTGGTGATTAGTTTCAAATAGCGGGTATAATATATTATTAGTTTCATTTAAAACACGTAAATTTTGATTTAGTTTCTTAAATTAGTTTTATTTACGTGTATTAATTCCGCATATGTTCACGTCTATGTAATATTAATTACATATACATGTGTAATATTAATTACAAATTATAAATTATATATATTTATATAATATTTATTACATCTATCAAATATTTTACATATTAGTTAAATCAAAATACAGGATGGCAAAGACAATATATTCACCCTTGCTTTGATCACGTGACTTTCAGGGAGCAGGCGGTCCAACCGAAATTCCATATATGCCCCAACAACTCACGTTTTCACCATATGTGCCAATGAGGGCATTTACGGGATTTGGAACCGGAATGCAAGGCGTCATGCCTACGAGCAGTAGTACTCTGTTTCCATCCTCTGTTTATAACCCAATTAATTTGGGATCAGGAGGTGGAGGAGGAGGACTTCTGCAGTATCCTCCTACAGAATCAAAGTTTCAATATTCCGCCTTTTTCGCCGGAGAATCCAGCTCCGGCAGTGCTTTTCACCCGAGTTTATGGGGATCAGGAGGAGAAGGTGGAGGACCTCTGCAACTCCCTCTTACAGAATTAACAGTTCCATCTTCCACCTTCTACTATCCCTTCGCCGGAGAATCCAGTTCCGGCAATGCTTCTGACCCAATTTTTTGGGGATCAGGAGGAGGACTTCTACAACTCCCTCCTACAGAATCAACATTTCCCCAAGAATACAGCTATGGCAATGCACCAATAATTCAGGCACCGGAGCTCCACCAAATTCCGGCCACAGTTCAGGTTCTTTTTAAGCAATTTTGTGGGTTTTATTTATTGGTTTTGAGAAGATGGGTTTGTTTTTCATCGTTTGGGTTTTCTTTTTCCAATTTGGGCAGAGGCCTACAGCAAGGAGAACTTCAAATGCAACAGTTCTTGGCAGTCAGTTAATAAGGCCGCCTTCATTCAGCAGCAGTCAATCAGCTGAGACTCCTCCCCTGGTTGATGAAGAAACTTCAACCTTGATGAGGAGGTGATCTTTTAATTATTTTATACCGCACATGGTCCGGGATGGCAATAAAAATCGAACCGACAGATAATCAAGCGAAACCAAACTGAATGTTCCGGTTTTGAAATCGACTAAATGGTTTGGTTGTGGTTGCGGTTTTCAAATTAGCAACTGAAGCAATTTTAGTTTTGTTTTTTATTTTGGTTTTGAGATAGTAACCACAAAATCAAACCATAAAATCGAACCGTGTAACCGATATTTTAGACATATTTTTATGACATATATATCCTTTTATATATATATATATATATATATATATATATATATATATATATATATATATATATATATTATTTACACTTTAATTCCTTATTTATATTTGTGTGTTAGAGTTAGTTTTGTAATTCGATTTTATTTTTTGGAATTTATGTTTTATATTTTAGTTATATTTTTGTTTATATATAAAAAATAACATTTTGTGATTTTGCGGTTTTGTTTTGTTTTATTTTGTTTTTTTTATAAAATTGAAATTTTTTAAAGGGTTTCACGATTTTGATTTTGATTTTATATAAAATTAAATAATTTGGTTTTAAAACCGTTTAAAAAAGGGTGATTTTAGTTGTAATTTTGGTTTGGTATATGTCTAGCGATTTTGGTTTTGGTTTTGATTTTGGTTTTTGTTTTGGTTTTACAAGAAACCAGACTAAAACTGAACTATTGAACCATTGACATCCTACACGTGATATCCCTCTCCCTCTAAATTCAATTTTGGAAACGGTAAAATCGGTAAAATGTGAGTTGACGACGTCAACAAATAATTTTTGAAAAAAATATTTAGGTTATGAAATTTTAATCAGAATAGATCGAGGGAAAACTTGACTATTGTTACCATGTTAGAATAATTTTGAGGCTTTAGAAGAAAATATAAGACTGCATTGAATGTGTTAAGCCGACTTAATACAAGAATGTATAATGTGTCTATATATAGGTGACACCCCCGTAATTTTCATAGAAACCACAGTAATCCCCTATAGTATTAAAAACTAGAGACATCGCCCTATACTATTATATTCACGTCTATTAACATCTCTTCAACTCACATTTTGATTTACTAAATTAACCCTATTCTCTTTATTCAAAGATTAAATTACCCTTGGCTTAAAGATGAGGGGTCAAAGCAAAGGTTCAGAAAACTTTAAGGGTAAATACTATAATTAGGAGTTTGCTTTTCATCTTTCCATATTTCCTCTTTCAAATTCATGGCGGCAAACTCCATTTGCATTTCAAGCTATGGCCACCGACACTAGAACAGTACTGGTACATTAGGCTTGTCATGGATTGGGGTACCTTAGTCTACCCAATAGATCCGTACATTTAGGTGGCGTTTGGTTAGTGTTTCCACTTTTCTGAACCCAATTGGAATGAGTTGGGTTGAGTTGAATTGGGTTAGGTTGGGTTGAGAATTTTGGGAACAGAATTGCGTTTGGTAACGACAATTCTTGTTTTGTGCTAAGAACAGAATGTGTTTGGTAACGATTTTATCCTAAAACTAATTTTTTTTTTTTTGAATTTTTTTTTTTGTTTGGCGGCGGAGGTGGACGCCGGCGGCGCTGACAGTTGCCGGAGGTGGCCGGCGGCAGCGGAAGGTCGCTTGAGGTGGCCGGAGATGGCGGCGGTCGCCGGACGGTGGCCGGAGACGGCGGTCGATCGCCGGCGACGGCGGGTGGTGGTGGTCGGCCGACAGATGAAGTCGGAAGTTAAGAACTTTTAATTGAGTTTTTTGGGCACAAAAAGAAACAACTTTTTTTTGTTTCTGATTTCTTTAGGATTTTGAGAATCAATTCTTATTTTTTGGGTTGGGTTGGGTTGAGTTTTGTGTTTACCAAACGCGTTCCCAAAAAGCAAACCCAAAATTTTTGGGTGGGGTTGGGTTGGGTTGGGTTGGGTTTAGTTGGGAACACTAACCAAACGGGGCCTTATTGATTTTATCCCACATTAAATATGAGGGAAAGTCTCATCTCATGAGCTATTTTTTGGGGTTAAGAGAGTCTCAATACCACCCTACACTGGTCTAAGAGCTCGTGTTACAAAAATTCTGGTTTAATAACCACAAAGTGTGAGAGATTAGTCGAGGATTAACGACCAAAGTCCCGATATATGAAGGAGAGATTGATGAGTTTATCCCACAGAGGATGTGAAAGGGACTGATGGTTAGGTTATAAGTGTGAGGGAAAGATTCACTTCATGAGCTAATTTTTGAGGTTGAGATAAGTCCAAAACCACCCTGCATTTTTTTTCTTAGTTAAGTAAAGCCCAATTGGGATTTAGGTTAGATTCACTCTTACATGGGCTAGACTTATTCAACAAATCTCCCCCTCCAGTTCATGTGCAGAAATGCAGGAGATCTGCTCTCTCTTTGCAACTCTCAAATTTCTATTTAAGAAGAACTTTTGTCATCATATCTAAATCATTCTTATATGTGTGCATCTTCCCAAGTTGTAGCAACTTCATATCCAACATATGACGAATCCAATGGTACTTTACATCAATGTGTTTAGATCTCGCATAAAATGTTGAATTCTTCGAAAGATGAATGACACTCTGACTGTTAGAGTAAAGATCCTACCTCTCTCGTTGGAAACCCAATTGTTCTAGAAACTTGTTCAACCACAAAACTTATTTACATGCTTCTGTCATTGCAATGTACTATGCTTTCGTAGTGGATAAAATAACATACTTTTGTAACATTATTTACTACGAGATTACTCTCCCCGCAAAGGTAATCAAATATCTTGACGTGAATTTTCTCTTATCGATATTGTCTTCCATGTTTGCATTTGTTTACCCTTCTAGCATAAGTTTTCCATTGTCGAAACATAAATAGACAATAGAAAGTACCTCTAAGATACTTGAAAATCCATTTTATTTCTACTCAATGCTCTTTGCCTGGATTCAAGAAAAATCGACTTACAATACTAATTGCATAAGTGATGTCCGGCCTCGTGCATACCATAGCATATATTAAAATTCCAATTATTGAAGCATAAGGTACTCTTTTCATTTCATCATTGTCATTCTCACTTGAAGGACACTACTCGAGTACTCGAGCTCAAGTTTGAAGCCTACAGTTCAAGCCTTTAGTTGAACTTATTTTACACTTTAAAACTATGTTTGTCATTTTAAGTTTTTAAATATTTTTTGAAAGATATTTCTCTTTAATTAAACTTCTTTTAAACTTTAAAATTATGTCTTTTATTTAAGAATGTATTATAATTTTTACATCATTAACTTAAAAATAAATTAAATTGTTTTAACTAACAAATTTAATATAAGACTTCATTTTTTTATTTTGTTAAAATTTACTTCCAATTTTAAAAATTAAATAATTATCGTATTCAAAGTTTTAAAATTTTAAAATTAATAATAGTAAATTCAAAATTAAATACTGCTATTTTTATTAATAGTAAAACAATTACATCAATATTCATAAAAATTCACTAAGTAACAATTAGTAAATGTGGGTAAACAATTTTATTACTACTACAAGATATATACATCCCAAATAGGCAAAATATATATATCCCAAATAGGTTAGGACATTTATATTTGACAATCATTTTCATTTTTATCAACTAGGTTGGCTATATATATTGTTTTAAATTCACACGTTTTGAATTCGGACTTTGGGCTCGGACCTCGGGTAGTCCGAATGTCGGGTTTCGGGTCAGATTTGTCTAAAATGTACAAAGCTCAAGCCTGGTCGAAAGTTATATGGGTTTGGGTTGGGTGAGCCCAACATTAGACGGACTTTGGGTAGCCCATGGGCCTCATCAAGGGTTGGTGGGGTGGGGGTTTGGAGAGGCCTAGTAGTGTTCGGGGAGTTGGTTTCACGTAAACAATAAAGTGGCGTGTCCAGGTGTGGATGGAGGAAGAGGAACAAATAGGAATGGCAAAAAAAAATCGAACCGAATGGTCCAGGTTAAAATCGACTAAATGGTTTTGGTTTTAGATTTAGAAACCGAAGCAGTTTTGGTTTTGGTTTTGAGATAGTAACCGCGTAACCGAAGCACGTAACCAATATATATAGTTTCATCTCTATTTTTATTTATTTACACTTTTAACCCTTTTGGTTTATACTTTAATTTATTTTTAGTTTATGTTGAAAACTCTTTTCATGTAGTTGATTTCGCAGACTGTATAATTTTGCAGAATTTTTTCGTGTAGTTGGTTTTGCTATTGGTTTTAAGTTATTTTAAAGAGTGTATAATTTGGAAAATATTTAGAATTAATAGTGAATTGTGGTTCGTGGTTGCGGTTTTGATTTTTATAAAATTTTAAATTCTTAAAGGATTTCTTGGTTTTGCGGTTTTTGTTTTGGTTTTGATTTTGGCTAAAATTAAACGGTCTGATTTTAAAATCGCTTAAAATAAATGATTTTGGTTTTAATTTTAAATATTTTAAACGATTTTAATTTTAGTTTTAGTGTTGCCTGAAATCGAGCCAAACCTACACCATTGACATCTCTTAGAACAAATCTCGTTCCACGTCAGACAAAGTATTCGCCGTCGTATTCGTATAAAAAACGGACAACATATTGACCGACATGTCACGTTCAACTCGCGTGTACAGAGCCACGTGTAGGAGATATGCATCCAACCTGTGAGACCGAAGTAAGCGATATGTTCAAAGAGTTTCAGTTGTGTCCAGACTCCACTCATTCTTTAAAGATTCCGGCTGTCTGAAAACAGAGGGCGAGGCCGCGAGGGGATTTTTATTCGAGAATCCGTGCGACAAAAAACAAATATTTTACCTCGTTTGGGGGGATGCCCAAAACAGGCAATTATGTGATTGTATTAGTTACCCCCGTCAGCTACCTGCCACATTCTTTAGTACCGCCTGCCAGTTGGTTTCCTTGCATCATTTCCTTACACGCAAGGCAACCTTATATAATCCTTTTATAGTAATTTGTCTGTATTTATTTCATTTTCTTTTTATTAATTTTTTTAAAAAAAAATTAATCTCAACAAATACTCAAATCTACCAAATGACCTATCAATTTTTTAATTGAATGGAATGGTCCATAACTTAAGGAGTTGTGTTATCAATTTTACCCTCGAAGATCTGAATGTATAATTTTAGCTCACTTTTTCTCGCACTATTTTACATTTTTCACACCATCTTAAATCCTGTTTAGATCATTGCCGTGCTCTCTCTTTTTGTCGTGTCTTTCGCTGTCAGATCTGTCATCGTTCGTTCACCGCCATGCTTATAGTACTCGCCGTTCTACATGCTTTCTCTCTCTCAAATCTAGAAAATTCCAGATCTGGTAGGTGATTTTTCAGACTTGTGATCTCTCTCTCTCTCTGTTGCTTCGTTAGCCACCAGATATGTAGTCATTCATTAGTCGCCATGCTCGTTGTGCTTGCCGTTCACCGTGCTCTCTCTCTCTCTCTCAAATGTGAAAAATTCCAAATTTAGATTTTTTAGATCTAAAAAATTCCAGATATATCCGGTGAATTTCAGATTTCTGTCGAATGTAACATAAACGTAATTTTCATGTTGAATGTAATACGAACGTAATTTTGTATTAAATATAACACGAACGTGAATTTTGTGTTGAATGTAACACGAATTTGAATTTTTTAATGAAAAATTATGATTAATTCAACATAATATTAAAAACTACGAAAATTCTGAAATAACATATTAAATGTAACACAAATATATAAATTAAAAATTATGAAAGTATTATATTGAATGTAACACGAATCTAAATTTTTGATGAAAAAATGATGAACATAATATATTCTTAAAGATCTTATTCAGACAAATCTAAAATATAGTTAAATCATTAAAAAAAAATATTATGTTACAGTCAACATGTGTTGAATGTAACATGAATTTGAAATTTAAAAATTTAGAAATATCATATTGAATGTAATACAAATCTGAAAACTAATGAAAAAAAAAATATTGAATGAGATATCATTTTAAAGATCTTGAATCTAAATAAATAATTAGATTATGAAAAAAAAAAGTATGAATTAATATTTATTTTGATTTTAATAAAATAATTTTGAATCCCTATTTTTCAAAAAATTATATATGAAGTAAGCAATATTTATTTTGATTATAATAGATTTTGAATCCCTATGTTTTAAGAAAATATATATCAAGTATGAGTAGAGGGACAAAATTATCACAAAAAACCTAAATGATTAATTTGTAACATATTTTTTAAAAATGTTAATCCGGATGATCTTAGGGACGTACTCTCCCACATTGATCTAATGCATTCATGGTTAAATTAGAGATTTTAAATTAAGAATTTAATTCAAGATTTAATTCTCGGAGTGTTCTCAAGAGAGTCAAACTCTGATTGATAAAAAAAATGAGACACATTCTTTTACTAATCGGACTAACTTTTTGGGTACCTTTTTATATACATAAACAATAAGGTCCATGTACCTTTCTATAAACTTTTGCATTTAGGATTAAATTCGAAATTTAATTTCCGAACTGTTTCAGAAGAGTCGAACTCTGGTTGATAAGAAAAATATGCATCTTCCCTTATTAACTAGATTAACCTTCTGCGTACCTTTCTATATACACACAATAAGGTCTGTGGACTTTAATTTATTTTTTTTAAATAGTATTTTAAAATTCCAATTTTTATTTACTAAACTTGGTATCGGTATGTTGATATTAACTGCAATAATTATTTATTCTGTTTGCAATTTATTTACTAAAAATGTACAACTGATCATCTTCTGGATAAAAAAAATAATAATAATAGTAAACACCGCCACTTGTTACCTGTATGTCTGAGTGTATAAATCTCTCTTCAAATGTTGCACACTTTGTTACCTGTATGTCTGTGTGTATATATATCTCTTCAAATGTTGCACACGTTCGGACAAAGAATTTCCATGGACTCCGACGAAATACATTGGAATATTCAATTCCAAAGAAGAGACGAAGACGAATATCCTCCCAATTATGATCACGATGAACAACCACCTCAACCTGAAGCCGGTAGTAATGTTCGGGACCTCCCAGCAACAACATCTTCTTCTCCTTCATTACCGACGTCGGCTGCAACCTCGGAATCCAACAGCTACTCCGACATCGCACTATTCAACCTCCTGTCATCCCCTCCTCCTCCTCCTCCTCCTCTTCATTCTGATCAGCCCCTAGCTGCTGAAACCACCACCGACATTGTCTCTACTCTTCCGGAATCTGAAAGATCAAGGAGGAAATCCGGAGATCAATCGGAGCAACGACGGACCCAAAGCCAAGTGGGTTCTCTCTCTCTCTATATATATATGTATATATATAAATTTATTTTCTATTTGTAATATTTTGGAGTAAAAAAAAAAAGGAAAATAAAGGAGGGGTTGAATCAAAGAGAAATGGAGATGGTTTGCGGCCTGAGAGAAGAAGACGTTCAACTGAAGTTCACATCATCTCCGAGAGGGTATATATATGTATATATTGTTATTAACACCCATTATTTTGTTTATATATCTTAGTAATATTACTGTCTTCACGATTTTGCATGTGGTTCTTTTTCCCGGCAGAGACGACGGGAACGGATGAGAGAGAAGATCAAAACATTACAGGAGCTGATACCCGGCTGTCAAACGGTCGACTAGTGTTCGGCCGTAGTTTCTTTTCATTTGTAATAAATAAATAAATTATAAAATTTTGTATCTTCTGGTTGTTGACAGGCGCACAGAGGAGCAGTCTTGGATGCCGCAGTTAAGTACATTAAAGCCTTAAAACGTCAGATTGAAGTAACCTCTCTCTCTCTCTCTCTCTTATTTTTTATTTTATTTTATTATTATTACTTTTACATTGAATTCTTTAAATCTTCAGATTGAAGTGACCTCTCCCTCTGTGTTGTTTTTATTTTATTATTATTTTTATATTAAATTCTTAAAACGTCGGATAGAAATAATCGCTCCTATACCTTTTTATGAAAGAGGTAAAGCTCAGATTCCTCTCTTAACACATATGTATTAAAAGAAGTAATCGCTCCCCCTCGCTCTCTGTTATTTTTTATTTACATTAAAATTTTAAAATGTCAAATTAAAGTACTCTCTCTCTCTTATTTTTTATTTTATATTATTATTTTTCGATACAAATGATTGAAAAGAGATTTTTAAACAAATAGACTTCTAGTTAAGAAAATACACTAAATGTATATTTGATTGGAAGGGTAAAAAAAAAAAAAAAAATTATTCTGTATAGAAGATAAATTATTTTTCTTAGTATGTTTGGTTGAAAAGATATAGAAAGAGAGAAAATAATATTTTGTATATATTAAAAGAAAAAAAAAACTAATATGTTTTTTTTGTTTAATTTACTATTTTATCCTTATTATAAATGAAATGGATATTTATAATATAAAATAAAGAGACAAAACGGTAATTTTGACTTTTTTTCTCACCCTCTTTTCATTTTCTCCTCAAATTTGGGAGGGATAAAAATGGATAATTTTACCTCCTATTTTAATTTTTCTTTTTTTTTTCACCTCCAACCAAACAAATCGGGGGAAAAAAAAAATTAATCATTTTACCTCTTATTTTTATTTTTAATCTCTTTTCAATTGAAAATTCGGTAAAATATTGACTTTTGTCGTGCCTCTCAGGCGATGTCCCAAGGGGAAGGCGGTCTACACCTAATTCCATATATGCCCCAACTACCCATAGTTACACCGCCTGTTCCAATGAGGCCATTTATGGGATTTGGAATGGGAATGCATAGCATCGTGCCTTCAATTACAAGCACCAGTCCTCTGTTTCCGTCGCCATTATCACCATCCTCTGTTTATTACCCCATTTACTGGGGATCAGGCGGCGGTGGAGAAGGATCTTCCACCTTCTACTATCCGGCTGCCGGAGAATCAAGCTCTGGCAATGAACCAAGAGTTCCGGCGTCTGAGCTCCATCACATTCCGGCGATAGTTCAGGTTCTTTTTTTTAGACAATTTTATCCTCTCTTTTTTTTTCCGCTTTATGGGTTTTGATGATCAGATTTTTTTTTTTGTTGGGTTTTGTAATTATTAGCAGAGGCCTACACCAAGGAGAACTTCAATTACAACAGTTCACGCCAGTCAGTTAATAAGGCCTTCTTCATTCCACAGCAGTCAATCAGCTGAGACTCCTCCCCTGCTCGACGAAGAAACTTTACTCTTGATGAGGAGGTGATTTTTTAATTATTTTATACCCCACATTATCTCTCTCTCTTTCTAAATTCAATTTTGAAAACGTTAAAATCAGTGCTGAATTTTTTGTTTTTTTTGTAGGATAAGAGGGGAATGAGGGTCTATAAAGCGGAATTCAGCTTAGTATCATCGGGAAGAATATGAGACGATTGTATTAATATATGTGAAATGTAAAATCTATAAAAAGTTTATATGGTGAGAGTTCTTAGGGTTTTACAGAGAGAGTTCTTAGGCTTTTCTTAGTGAGATTAGGGGTTTAACCTAATGAGTCAATGCCTATATACATTCATTAACATCCTCCCCTCAAACCAGAGTGTGAAAGCGTTCAAGTGGATGGGTCTTATTGAAAATATATATTGTCTGATCGGCTAAACTGATGGAGTGAAAACAAATAATGTTGGTGTATAAAACTGGTACACACCTCGAGTATAGTCTAGTCGGATGACGGATGAGTCCTCTTGTTGAGGTGAAATCGTCGGTTGAAAATTTTTCAGGTGAGATGTGTTGGGTCCTGGAAGGACTAACCTGCTTTGCTCAAAGTCCTACTCCTCAGGAAGTGTACCTGCAGAAAGCTCGAACCGGGATTTGTCCCGGTGAAATCCCTCCAGCGTGGTAATCAGTGTTCAAAGAGAAAATGTACAGTAATACTGCAAGTAAACAAATAAACTCGCGCGTCATGTAAAGTGTATTCAAACGTATATCGGGCTTGCACAGCCCCCGATATATATAGTAGTTACAGATGATTAATAGAGCCTAAATATGGTTAATTAGTCGAAACCCTCTATTTAGCTGATAATCCAGGGTGTTTATGAGATAATTGTTGGGCTTAGGCTTTTGGGCCCATTTGGCGAAGCCCGCGAACCTTTGTCAGGCTTGCGGCGGTAAGCTGGTGGAGGAGAGTGGAGATCCATAGAGTCCTAGAGAAGAAACGAGCCGGAAAGGGGAGCTGGTCGAGGTGAACGGCTGAGTCCCTGAAATTGATTGCCCAGGACACGGCGCAGAGCTCAGAGCAGCATGTCCCTGCGGGGCTCCTCGCTCCTCCCTAGGTGCAAATGAGATTCCAAGGAAGAGATGTAGTCGGCGTACGCTCCAGCGTGGTTTTGTGGATTCTAAAATGCGTCCCTATCACTACGAGGATGGACATGTGACTGGGTCCCAAGTGCTAACTCAGAGGTACCCAAAAATACCCTCATCAAATAGTATTTTGGAGAATGTGGTGACGGATGACGTGACAATTAGTCTTGATGTGTTTTCTACACTTGTGGAAAACGTTAATATGAGAGATTTGAATAACACTCTTATTGTCATAAATTAGAACAGTAGCAGTAGAGGAGAAGACTCTTATGTCAGTGAGGAGCCAGCAAATCTAAAGTAATTCTTGTGTTATATCAACTATGATATGGTATTAAGTTTCAGTACTGCAACGGGTAACAACAATTTGTTTTTTACTACGTTAGGAAATGAGAGAGTTGCCCAAGAAGAAACAGTAACTCGTGGTTGAATGTCTCTTAGTGACATAACTAGCCCAGTTGGCAACAAAATAAACTTGTAAGGAGAGAGCGAACTGGGTGTAGAAATAAAGCCCATAAAATAAGGTGTCTTTGACATACCAAAGAATCCGAAGAACAACCGACTAATGAATAGTCTAAGGACAGACAATAATTAATTGAGTTGACAGACGACATAGGGAATGTCAAGGCGAGTAATTGTGAGATATACCAAACTTTCAACTAGTTGGCGATCGAGAGTGACACCCGAGAAGGAGAGTCATCTAGTGGAGTAAGATTGATATTCGGCTCTAGAGGATTGTTGGTAGTGACAGAGTCCGTGATGTCAACCTTGGAAAGTAGATCAAAGGCAAATTTGGTTCGAGAGAGAAATTATCCATCTAAATTAGTTAAAACTTCGAGATCAAGAAAATAAATGAGCACGCTAAGATCCTTTATATATCTCGAATTGACCACTGAGAATATTTTTGAGTTTAGAGATTCCGCATAGATCATCTCTTGTAATGACCATGTTGTCCACATACAATTGAAGGAGGATATATCGTTGTCAGTTCGACGAATAAACAAGGTAGAACCATGAGCGCAAGATATGAACCCGAAGTAGTGGATGACGGTGTTGAAGTTTGCAAACTATGCATGTAGAGCTTGTTCGAGACCATATAGGGTACGACGAAGGCGACAAACTTTGTGTTGAGGAGCAGATAGACCAGGATCGATATGTGTACAAATATTCTCAGTGAGATCGCCATTGAGGAAGGCATTCTTAACATCCATATGAAAAATGGACTATTCGTGAATAGCAGCGACGACAATGAGAGTATGAATGAATATGAATCTAGCGACTAGAGCAAATGTCTCTTCGTAGTTGATGTCATATTCTTGGGTGATTCCTTTTTGTAATAAGTTGATCTTTATAGCGTTCAACGAAGCTATCAAAAAGTGTTTTGATTTTGAAACCTCACTTACATCCAATTGGAGCTTTGCCAGGATGGAGATCAATGAGATCCCAAATATTAGTTTTGCTTAGGACTTGAAGTTCTTCGTCTATTTCTTTCTGCCAAAGAGGATTAGTATTGGCGTCCTTATAAGATTGAGGCTAATACAAATTAATTATGGTAGAAAAACAATTAAAATCACAAAGATATGGGAAAGATTATGTTACCTTGCTAAAATTATAGAGATTCTCTAGAACAGGCTATGTTGATGCAACATATGAAGTCATTCGAACAGGCTCAAAAGAAACGTGTTCAGGATCCGTAAATAGAGTAGAAATGTCAGTGAGGTCTGTGGGGGGTAGCTGGAGAATCTATTTGAGACTCACTGATATTTGTGTTAGGATGATAAGGGAAGAAATTTATGAATGAATTGGAAAAATATAGATGGTTGGTGGTAGATATTGAATGAAACTTGGATATGAAAGAAAACATCTTATGTTCCTAGAAGGTGACATGACGATAAATACAAAAACAATTAGAAATGGGATCCCAAAATTGAAATCCTTTGTGTTCAATTTCATATCCAAGGAAACAACATACTCAAGCCCGAAGTTCAAGTTTGGAATGTTCATGAGGTTGTTAGAGAACAAAGTAGACACACCCAAAGGATTTTAGGAGGCTTTAGTTAGGAGGAAGTCCA
Source organism: Eucommia ulmoides (assembly GCA_016647705.1). NCBI lineage: Eukaryota > Viridiplantae > Streptophyta > Magnoliopsida > Garryales > Eucommiaceae > Eucommia > Eucommia ulmoides. Next base: position 8,602,579 of record CM028333.1, on the reverse strand, counting down.
TGAAACTTCTCATAAGGGAAGATTACTGATGATAGGTAAAAGGACCCGATTTATACGGCAATGAGAGTAGCTTCTCCCCGGATGTGCTCCGGACAAGGCAATGAAATTAGTAGAGCACAAACAGTATCTAGGATATGTCAATATTTACGTTCAACTCGACCATTTTGGGCAGAAATGCAAAGGCTGGATCTATGATGAAGTGTGATATATTTTCAAAGGGTGATAATGAAAGACTCGTCTTTGTATTCCATGACATTTTCAGATCTAAAGATTTTGATATTGCGGAAAAATTGAGTTTGAATCATGACAGCAAATTCTGAATAACTTTGAAGTAATTCAGAACGCTTTATGCATGAGGTACAATCAGACATACCGAGAGTAGTCATCGACAAATATGAAAAAGTATTTGGATCCCCCCTATTGTGGTAGAAGGTTAAGGTCCACAAACATCAAAGTGAACTAGTAGATCGAAAAGTGTGTGAGAGACTTAAGTAGTTGGTAAGAAAATGTAAGGCGTGTTGTTTAGCTTGTTGGCATGGAAGACAATCGAGATGCTTGGTAGAGACAGATTCTAATTTCCCACTAGAGGCTAAATTGTGAATACATCTGATGGATGCATGACCTAACTAGGAATGTCAAAGGCTGAGAAAATATGAATCAGGTGATGAAAGTTGTGGTGGTGGTGATGGTAATAATAAGGAGGATGATAGATGTAATCGTCATAGTGGTGGTGATTGAGGCGGCAGGTGCAAACCACTAAACTCAAATAGACGTTCAATTTTGCGACAAGTTCCAAAAATAAATTTGTCCAAGGATCCTACACATGACAACCACTATAAGAAAATATTATTTTAAGTTCCAATTCACAGAGTTGCCCAACATATAAGAGATTTAAGGTACAATTTGGAATTAAATGTGTGTTAAAATAGAAATGTGCGAAGTAGAAATTTGATCGATATGACTAACATGAATATGAGAACCATCAATAGTATGAATGGTGGGAACATTTACAACAGATAGTTTGGATGAAAAGATGTTGGGATCAAAAGTTATATGATTACAACAGGTGAAATCGAAGAACCAAGAAGAATTACCTGAAATAAGTAAAAAGACAGTTGAAAAGTTTTTACTGGAAATAGAGATAAAGCTTTTGATAATTGAAATCATATCCCCAATAGAGATGGAAACAACGTTATAGGCAAGATCAGAACCCTCATAGGCTTTAAGAATGACTGGGGCAAGACAATTCTTGACATCGTCATTGATCGGATCAATAATATACAACATACTATACCGTATGATATGAATCTGGATAAACCAAAACCACATATGGATTCAGATTGCTAAAATTATACAAGAATTGATTTAAGATCGTGAGAAACCGATTGATGAACCCTTAAATCGGTCAAAATACCGTGATAAACCGAATCAACAATATAAAGGGAAGTATACTGTATAATTTGAATTTGAATAAGTTGGGGCCAGGATGGATTCAGAATATTGAAATTAGCTAGGAATTGGTTTTATATCTTCACGAACCCGTCAAAAATAGGGGAACGGTCCAAAGAAGTTGTCAAACAGTCTTGAACCGGCGAAAAGTCCTAAGTTAACTAGAAGACACGTGGTAGGTGAGCTAGAAAAAGTCAATGATATGGCGATGGCGTGGCAACAGACTGGACACAGTTAGGACTATATGGCAACTTAAGAGGATAATGGCATGTTGGATAACATGGCAGTAACGTGGTTTATTAAAGTGGACCAAAAGTTGACCTGGTTGTCAGTTGGCGCTGATGTGGTGTGACGCACATCAGTACACGTGTATTAGGGCTGACTTGGTGATCAAAGGCACGTAGACGACGTAGCAGCGATTTAGGCCACGTGTGAAAGCGCGTGAGTTGTTTGATGGCGGTGTGGTTGGTGGCGTTTTGTTCATCTCGATAAGATGATTCATATGGTGTGGTGGGTCATGATGTCCAAGTCACGGTTGTTGTTTCAAAGCCCAAAATAATGATAGCATCACAATACCTTATTGTGGCGCGTGTGGGCGTGTGACGTGTCCTTTTGGCTTGTCTTTGGTGGTGATGGACTCTTCATTTCAAGACGAGTCTGTGGATGGTTTTGGATTTTATTGTGGATTGGTGAACATTGAGATAAATGTGAACGGTGGCAGTAGTGGCAAAGAAAAGTTCTGGTTTTGGGATTGCGGAATTTTAGTAGAAAGAGGACTAGGAATAATTGACTCTTGATACTGTGTTGAAATAATTGAGAAGCAGAATATTGAAAGAAACTATAAGACAATTATATTGATGTGTGTGAAAAATGTAATTTACAAATATATACATTGGAGTGACTTGCTTTTTCCTTAGTAGGAATAGGGTTTACGGGTAAAGCCATATACATTCATTAACAAATTATGTAGATTAATTGAACACCATCAAAACTTTGGAGGATTTCAGGAAGAAGATCAAATTAATTCTTAAGGATTTATATTTTAATTTTCCACTATTTGTTGCTTCACTTTGCTGTAAATCTCTAGATACGTTCAGTGTTGACGGTTAATTTAAAAATCAGTTGAATTCAGCATTGATTGGCGATCAAGATTGAGAAGAGCACCAAATGGCTAAAAACAGAGCATCCAAACAGAGTGGAGGACAAATAAAGAATATACTCCATTTGATATCAACACAACAACTGATTTCCATTTTATTGTAATTTCTCGACGGAAATTATTTATTTTTTCAACATTTACAGACATTAATTTGTATATCAAGTTTTAGAAAAAGAAATAAAATCATCTGAATTTCTTATCTTTGACTGGACCCCTTGGAATCTTGTTAAGAACTTTAGAATCAAGTTTCTTGTACAATTTCTTCATGTCTTTGTTCCCTTTGCTTGCAAGATAATCCACCTCCCTTTCGTATCTCTCGTACAATGCCGGTAGAGTTTCCAGACACAGAAATCCTTTGAAAAAATCCATGAAAATTGCATTTCCAGTTAAAGTAATTCAATAAAATTGCACCCATAAAAACAGAGAGAGAGAGAGAGAGAGAGAGGTGTTTTTGGTGTAATCTTACCAATGTATACCAGATTCAAGGAGCTAAAATAGTTGCCAAAAACAGACAATATCCAGAGGAACGCAATGGCCTGATTTTTGTTGAGAAAAGCATAAAATAGATGTTAGAAAAGTTAAAATTTTAAGGCAATTGCAATTTGCGTTTTAATTTCGTGTATTAAAAAAAGGCGGAAGACATAATACATATACTACGTTTTCTAACTTGTATATAAAAAATTTGCTAGAAATAATAAATATTACACAAATATATGTAAAATAATTACATGTAATTTATAACATATAACTAATATTATACATATACATGTAACTAATATTACATAAGAGACTAATAATCAAGCAAAAATCAAGTTAAAGCTATGTTTGGTTGGGTGAAAAATGGAGTGGATGAAAAAACGAAAAAGAAAATGAGGTTAAGAAAAAAAAATTGTGTTTGGTAAGAGAAGAAAATGAAAAAGAAAAGAGAAAGACTGAAAAAAAATCCCTTCCCACCCCCTCCCCCAAATATGGGATGAAAATGATGGAGTTGTAGGAAAAATGTATAGAAATTACCATTATACGGTACCCGTGTTAAATTCTTCTTTTGTAATATGTAGGGGTAAACTAGTAAATTACATGGGCATATATTGTCTTTTTCTTTTATTTTTCTTTCTTTAATACACATAAATATTATTTTCACTCCTTTCATATCCCTTCAACCAAACAACCTAAGAATAATTATTTTTCTTCCACAAAAAATAAAAAAAATAAAAAATTCATATTTTAAATGAGACTAATAATAAATTACACCCGCTATTTGGAACTAATCACCAACTATCCCTAATTTTAGAAGAAAATTATGAAAGAAGAGAAAATAGAGGTACCATGAAAAAGTGAGTGAAATCTTTCCCAGATGAAATTTCGTAAAATTTCAATAATAACCAATTAATTCTCGCGAATAGCCATCGGAATGTGGATTCTGATATAGTAAGTGCCCGATTATCCGGAGGATTCCTAAAAATTAGCGAAAATTAGGTTAAAAATTAGAAATAGAGAAGGAAAAACAGAGGCAAGGTAAAATGGAGAAAAATACCATTTAACGAATCCAGCACCAGTAGACCAAACGAAGAGAGAAAGCATAAAGATGATGGAGATATGGCAAAGAAGAGATACAAAATTGTATTCCACCACTTCAAATAAAAACCAGATGACTGTAACCCCTGCTAATATTGCTGCTGATATTTGCTTGTTCCTCCACAACAGTATGTCAGCAACTGTAATTAACCCAAAATCTCAAATAAAATGCCAACCAAACAGACACTAACGCTGTGTTTGGTATGCTAGAATGAAATTAAAAGAAATAGATTGACAATAGGATTGGATGGAGGCGGTGGACAGGGGGTATGGGCCGGAAGGGGGTGAGCGGTAGTATGAGGATTTGGGGGGTGGTACCAGCGGGGGTTGGGGGGTTAGTTAGGAGAGAGAGAGAGAGAGAGAGAGAGAGTGACAGAGAGGTGCGAAAATTTGGCACCGGCTCCGACGTCAAATTCTTGTTAGAGAAGATGGTGCAGGGAGGAAGGAGGGGGAGATAAGTGTGAGAATTATAAAAATTAAGGAATATATATGTTAGAAAATTAAGGGGTAAAATAATAATTTAATTAAAATTTTAAAGAGTAAAATAGTAAATTATTTAAATTTCATTTACATTCTAATATTTGATTAGTGTTTGGACATTTATTTATGCCAATAAAAGAATAAAACTTAATCTCATGTAATTAAGATTAATTAATAATAAGTTTATCTTGAGATTAGTTAATCTCATATTTTTTGGAATTAAGAAATCTTCATAATGGGAATGAAATTTAATCTCATGTACCAAATATAAGAATAAAATAGTCATTACCGTGACCATTTCAATCTCTTGTAGAATCTCGTGTAGCAAAAATACTGAGGGTTTTATATAATTATTTATTTGAAAAAAAATACATTTTAAACCCTCTAGGGTATTGGCAAATTTTTAAATGGTCCCTCTTCATTTAAGAATTTTATTTTAAACCCTCTAGATATAAGCACGTTTTTATTTGATCATTCCATCAGAAATTTTATCTAAACTAATAGAATTTTGAGGGCAAAATCGTTATTTTACATTTTTTCATTTTTTAATCTTTTTTTCTTTTTCTTTTCATTTCTCTTTTTTCATTTTATTTTTCTTTTATTCCTTGACTCTTCTCTCTCTCTCCCACTCAACACTCTCTCTCTTTCTCTCTTCCCGCCAGTAGAATCGAAACACCCCCTGTTACGGGGGTGTTTCACCCCCTGTTACAGGGGGTGATTCCAACTGGCGGGGAGAGGGAGGGAGAAGGAAGGAGGAAGAGAGAGAGAGAGTTGAGCGGGAGAGAGAGAGAAATGAAGAAAAAAGAAAAACTTATTAAAAAATTAAAAATAAGTAAAAAGACTGTTTTGTCCATATATTTTGTTAATTTTGACAGAATGATCATTTAAAAATATACTGATATATAGAGGGTTTAAAATGAAACGCTCAAACAGATATGGACCATTTAGAAATTAGTTAATCTCATATTTTTTGGGATTAAGAAATCTTCATAATGGGAATGAAATTCAATCTCATGTACCACACATAAGAATAAAATGGTCATTACCATGAACATTTCAATCTCCTGCGGAATCTCGTGTAGCAAAAAATACTGAGGGTTTTATATAATTATTTTTTTTAACCTTGAGTACTATTGTTTTATATTCAAGTCAATGTTTAGTAAAGAAAATGTTATCTTAAATACAATACATAATTCAGTGAAAACATCAATGGCGGATTCAGAAAATTAATCGAGTTAAATAAAGAAAAAAAAAAAGTTTGATCAAGATAAAAAATTGGAGAAATGACCTTTTCCACCCCCAAGAATGGCATGCAGAGGCCTTTGACGACCAAACAAAGAGTTGCGGGGCGTAGGTTGATCGTCGGAATCGGAATAATATGTCGGCATGGCTGTAATGTAATAATACAAAGTATATTGGACCTGAAATTAGTTTTGGTAGATTGATGGAGTTTGGCACAGTACTTACTTTTATATAACAATTGAATGGTTCTAAGCTTAGTGGCTAAGAAATCAAGGCTTATACAGTAATGGTCATTGAAGAAGAAAGGAATGGCTTTGGCATGGGATGCAATACAAGAACCAGATTGCCTCCCATCTCATGCACATATATCTATCTACATATATAGGGATATCTTTTGTATTATTGACTTATTTCAAGATCAACATCGGCCACGAGACTTGATTATTTATTTATTTTGTTTCATATGTTCAGATTAATTTACGCATATCTCGAATAATTATCTTTTCGAACGATTTTAAGAATGCACTCTCCTTTATCGACTTGGTACATTTATGATTAATTTAAAATTTAATTTTTAAAATGCTTATTATATACACAAACTAATAAATTTGATATGCTATTGATGAGGGTATTTTTGGGTTTCACTGAGTCAGTACTTGGGACCCAGTCACGTGTCAGCCCTCGTAGTGACAAGGACGCATTCCGAAATTCACAACGCCACGCTGGAGCACACGCCGACTACGGCTCCTCCTTGGAATCTCATTTGCACCCAGGAAAGAGCAAGGAGTCCCGTAAGGACGTGCCGCTCTGAGCTTTGCGCCGTGCCCTGGACGATCAATTTCAGGGACTCAGCTGTTTACCTCAACCGGCTCCTCATTCCAGCTTATTTCTTTTTCAGCACTCTACGGATCTCCGCTCTCCTTCATCAACTAATTGCCGCAGGCTTGACAAAGGCCCACGGGCATTGCCAAATGAGCCCAAAAGTCCAAGCCCAACGATTATCTCCTAAATGCCTCGAATTATCGGCTAAACACAGGATTTTGACTAATTAATCGTGTTTAGACCCGACTAATCATCTCCAACTCCTATATATATCGAGGATTGTGCAAACTCGAGGTACGCTCAAATACGCTTGACATTACACGCGAGTTCATTTGTTTACTTGCTGCATTACTGTACCTTTTTTCTCGAAACACTGATTACTACGCCGGAGAGATTTTATAGGGACAAATCCCGGTCTGAGCCTTCTGTAGGTACACCCCCTAAGGAGCAGAATTCTGAACATAGCAGGTCAGTCCTCCCCGAACCCAGCACAGCTCAAATAATTTTCAATACACGACTTCACCTTAGTAAGAGGACCCACCTTAGAGTATATTCGAGGTGTGCACCAGTTTTACGCACCAACAGCTATATATTTTGAAAATATGAACAATATATAATACTGTTGAATCCCACATCGCTTGTGTTACCTAATCCTGGGCTATATATAAAGCCAAGGGCAATCCTCCTCTTACAAGACGTCTTTTGAGAGTGAGTTAGGCCCATTAAAAATTTCTACATGGTATCAGAGCCAGACTTTTGTCTGATAGTGGGCGTGTTAAATCCCACATCAATGATGGGCCCCCGATATCCGTTCGCAGTGGTTTGTCAAAAAGTTCACCCTGTGCGTGAGGGGGCGTGTTGAATCCCACATTGATGTTAGGCCTCCCGATATCCGTTCGCAGTGGTTTGTCAAAGTCCACCCTGCGCGTGAGGGGACGTGTTGAATCCCACATCGCTTGTGTTACCTAATGCTGAGCTATATATAAAGCCAAGGGCAATCCTCCTCTTACAAAGCGTCTTTTGAGAGTAAGTTAGGCCCATTAAAATTTTTACAGATACAAAACCTACATTCAAATTCAAGTGGACATCAAAATAAAATCTTTCTCCAATGGTTGTCAAAAGTAATATCATTAAATAACATTAGGACCATGCTCTTACCTGTTTGCACTCGTTGTTTAACCACCACCGAAAGTTTGGACCATGCGCTTAGGTCGTGCTCGAAAGCCAGATCTATCTGGACTTTATTTCTAGACAGATTACATTTCAGCAGGGCCAAAACATGGAGATTACTGTTTAGATCAAAGTCTCTCTAGCCATTTTTCTTTTTACAGCTTTATTGTCATTATTTGGGTGATTTGGAAAGACAAAAACAAATAAGTGATTGATGATTCAGTCCAAAATCCCTTCTTTGTTGCCTCCAAAATATCCAGCCTGTCCAAAAATATGTTGGAAGCTTTCTTTCCTAATGTCCAAAATAATCGTCTTGTCGAGTTAGGAACTAATTGGATTTCTCTCCTGCAAGTCTGTTGAAGTTGAACACAGATGGAAGTTCTAGGGACAACCCACGGATGGGCGGGATAGGTGGCTTAATTAGAGACCACCTTGGTAGATGGAAGTTCGGGTTTTATGGCCAGTCTAGAGGCCGAACTGCGCAGCATCACTACAGGATTGCAACTCGAAGTTGATAGGGATTATCCAAGAATCGTGGTTGAATAAGATTCCTCAGAAGCGGTGGAGCTAATTAATGGAATCTGCCTAGAGATCCACCATTATAAAAGCTGGATTGATAGATGCAAAAACATCTTGACCTCAATTGGCCATGCAATCTGAAAACAAAAATGTCAGCCTAACATATAGAGAATAAGTTGGTTAGATTGTCATGTATATTACATTTTATCATTCACACTATATGCATGAACTTCTTGTATAAATAATAGGATGAAATTAGAGTTCGATATATATATAAGAAATGATGAAATGACGAATACAAAGTACTGACCTCGTGTTCTCTGTAGATTCTTCATTAAATTCTGTTTGAATTCTCTCTCTTCCATTCCAAGATGATCCACTTCACTCGAAGGGAGAATAACAAATGTGCCGACTTTTTGGCTTAATGGTATGTTCTCTCTATTTATTTTTTTCTATTAATAAGTTGTTTTCTTTAGAAAATACTTTCTCAATAATGCATAATTTTAGCTCTAATATTTTTTTCTCGTGAAAATTTTATATCTAGGTATGTTCTCTCTCTCTATATTTTTTATAAATTAGTTTATCTACTATTTTCTCTCTATTTTTCTTTTTTCTAAATATCATATCTCGACAATTTTTTCTGTTTTGAATTTTATTTATCTACTATTTTCTCTCTATTTTTTTTTTCTAAATATCATATCTCGACAATTTTTTCTGTTTTGAATTTTATTTTTATTTTTATAGTAAACAGATATATTTATGATGGAGAAGTGTCATTCCACTCCTTGGTTAAAGATTGTCGCTCCTCCATTTTTTTTATTCCAATTGAACCAAAAAAAAAATCATTACATTTTACAACCAAACAAGATAATGGGAATTAGTAGTAGAAATTGTGATTCCATTTTATCTTGATTACATCCAACCAAACATTTTATTATATTGAAGAAGGATTACGTTAATTGTTTTGATCATCAAATGCAATTTTCTCTCAATGTTGTGACCAAGAATCATCACAAGCTTTATAAAGAAAAAGATACGATGAGTTTAGGGAGCATTTTAAACAATAAATATTATCAAGATTCGTTTGCACAATTGAACGGATAAAGAATGGTTAAGTGATAGCTTGGTTACATACATAAAGAGAGACGTATTTGAATCTATTGATAATCATAGAAAAATTTCAAAAGATAAAAGACTCGAAGGGGTCTATTGTTAAAAGTTTAAACAAGAAATGTTTTTAGTATTTAGATATTTATATTTTGAATATATATATATATACACACATAATTGTTGTGCTTTTTTCATTTTTGAATAAAAAGAAAAAAATCAAATGCTTTACACAAGCCCATCCTGAACTAAATTTCTGAATTCGTCACTACCCTCCCCTCCACTTTCTTCTCCCATCCAAATGGACGGTTAAGCAGGCATCAAATCACCACCATCCCCAACCATATTTTACTGTATGTGGAGTGAAGACGATCCGCGACGCCCAAAACTATGGCCGGATGATCAAGATAAGATGTGTGCTTCTAATTAACTCTCTGCCCAGTTTGTGGGATGTGATTCTCTCAGAACATGTGTATTCAAAGAAAACTTGATGTCTTTGGCGCGGAGCTAAATCTTATCACTGGAAAATGATTTTTTTTAGTTCGTTGTGATTCTTTTGTTGACACTATCCGATGGGTCAATTCTCGTTATCACGAGATGTATAACTATATTCCCATGGGTAAAGATATCGAAGAGATAGAGAATTTATGATGGCCAACTATATTGGCAAAGAGGAACTTATATGAGGTACGGTGTTAGCAGTACCATCTAAAGGTTTTGAAAAACACTCGTCATAATTTTGAACAACGAACCAGATAACATCGACAAAAAATTTCATGCATTGAAACGATAAATTCGCCAAATGAAAAAGTGGATTCATGTGAAGTAAAAATTTCACAAGATTTGGAAGAGCAACTCTCCAGATGCAACCGAGCAGATACCAAAATATTTTGTCAATCCATGATACATAGATGATCCTACATTGTCTGGCTATGAAAACGAGGTGAATGGTTTTGTGAGATATATAGTTTAATTCTTGAAATTATGAGTAAATACTCCAAAATATTTGGTACTGAAAGAAAGAAACTATAATTATTATTTGAAGAACTCTTCCTTTTATATAATTTTATATTATATATTTATAATAATTATATAAATATCTTCTAATTAAATGTTTATTGCACATTATTATTGTAATTAAATTATAAAATTTATTAAAATGACTTTCTAAATTTCATTATAAATATGTGTTACAACGTGATTATTATAATATTTATGTGTATAATTAGTAATTTTATTAATTATAATATTATGAATATTTAATATTATAATAAGAGTTACATAATTCATACACTATATATATAGGTGTGTGTCAAGATGAACGAATATATAGAAGAATATATAGAGAGATATAGATACAAAGGAAAGTAGGAAAAGAATGATATTACATAAAATAGTGAATGCGATTCTATTGAGATATAGAAAAAGAGAGAAGTAATAGTTGATTTTATACGGGCAATAGGATTTGCGATCGGTTCAATTTAGGAATGTCCTACTTGCACTTTGACTCCCTGGATCTTTGTGTCTTGGGAAGAGCTCATCAAGGAACGTATCTCTTCTTACGACAGTGTTGACATCTCTCGATCAACCAGATATGTATTTTCTCTCTATTTGATGTTTTGTTTTATTTATTCAATGTTTGATAGTTTTTGGTTATTTAAAGAGATTAAAATTACTTGTAATTATAAAAAATAAAAAATAATAATAAATTAAATTAAATTAAATTGTATGGGACATATATTTATTATTTAATGGGATAATAGGTGGGAGGTCCTACATTTAGGCTCTAATTGGTCAAAACTCCTAAAGGCGTTAAAAACTTTTGATTTAATCCCACATGTTTTAAAAATGTGGAAGCCTTGCACATCTAATAGTCATGCGCCAGTTACATGTAACTATTTTGTGTGTAATATTACCGTATTAGTTGCAAGTAATTTTTTATTTTTATTTTTACATGTAACAATTTTGTGTGTAAAAAATTTGTTTGATACCACAAAATATATATAATTAGTTAAAAGTAACTAATTATATATAACTTTTTAGTTACATGTCTCTGATATGTAATTAAAAAGTTTGATATTTTTCAGTTACATATGTCAATAATGTGTAATTTTTTAGTTACATGTCTCTAATATGTAACTAAAAAATATGATTTTTTCAGTTACATGTTACAATAATATGTAACTTTTTTAGTTACATGTTTCTGATATGTAATTAAAAAGTTTGATATTTTTTCAATTACGTCACAAAATATTACACATAGTAATTGTAACATGTAACTAAAGTACATGTAACCAAAAATATCTAAATATGTGTGAAAAATAACAATTATGAAATTGTAACTAACATTAGTTACATGTAACAGAATTTACTATAAAAATCCAATATACTCACTAAGGGTTCCCTAAAATTCCTATAATTTTTCTACAATTACTTCAATGCGGGATTAAAACACAAGTGAAATCTAACTTAGAGGATTAAATTAAAACCTAATAATAAAAAAAACTTTTCACCAATTAGATTTTAAAAATGGATTTTTCACCAATTTTCTCTTATTTAATTTGTATTTATAAAATTATGTTAAATTTCTCCTACGGTCACCACCAGCCCCAACCATATATTTACAGTATGTTCGGATCTTTTTTACCCTTCAACCCCGGCGGGAGGTAGAGCTGTCGCCGTCGCCATTGGGAGAGGTCCTGTCTGAAAAACATAGGGTGCCTCCTGATGCTCCATGAGCACTTGTGGCACCTGTTCCTCACGGCGTAGACGTAGAAGAATCCGTGGTTGTCTTCGTTGATTCTGACATAGCACCACCGCATCGGATAGATGTATTGCCGGAAATAGAAGACGAATCGCATTCCCTTGGGCAAAACCCGGAGCTTCCTATTATCGGTATCCGTGGTCTGACACATGTAGAGGATGTCCCCGCCGGAGTCATTGGAAATGGAAACCTCCACCATCGGAAAGTAGGCTTCCCAGAATGAATGGACGATGCGGCCGGCAGCCCAAGAGACATTGAGCAGTAGAAGAAACGAAACCGTGGATATGGGATTACAGATTCCGTGGCTTCTCCGCTGCATGGCGGCGGGTCGTGGTGGCGATAACGGTGGCAGTGGAAGATCTTCTTCTCGATTGTGGATATGCAAATGAATGCGAGTCTAAATACATGTATAGTATACGGTGGCGAAGGGTTTTGAGAGGGGTTGACAGCAATGGTGTCTGAACTGGCGAAATGCATGCTATTAGTGTTTGGTAAGGAAGCAAACTTACTATTTGTTGGATAATACCGAATTTCTCCTCTCTATAATTTGAGGTTAATATTTGGTACAGCTACATATATGTTGGCTTGGGATTTGTCTGTTAGCACATACATAAAAGTATAACAAAATCATATTCTTTACCTTTAAATTACAAATACAAGTTTAGCCTCTTTATTTTTTGTGCAGATTATACTTTGACCCCTAATTTTAATCCGTTTTGTATATGAACCGCTAATTTTATATTTGAGTATGATTATAATTTTTTTCATTCATCCTTCCGTTAAATTTTCTTTTAAATTACGATAGATGTGGAGAGTAAATCCGTCAACTTTGAATAGAAAATTTAATAGACGATCAAATTAAAACTATAACCATACTCACAAATGTTAAAGTGCAATGATACTAAGGAGATCATATAGAAATCAGGTTAAAATTAGAGGGTGATAACTGTTATTTGTCCTTTATCCCCTTTCAAAAATATGATAATGATTGCACTCGGACAGATAAACCACGAATTTGACGTGTAACTGGATACTTGTTAAATGTCAATAATATTTTGGGCCGGTTACGGGGAAGTCCTCAAAAGAGGACAAAACTACAGTATAAATCTTTTCTAAAAATATATCACTAAATAGTCTTTTTGATTTTTTGAACAATTTTACCCCTCCGTTACTATTCATCTGAGATTCATTACATTCGCGAAAAAACTCCCTTCCTATAGTATCGGAACTCCAAATTCATCTTCTAATCAATAAAAACAGATGGATTCATTGCATAATATATGGACAAAAATACATATTCGTCATTGATTATAATTGACGAAAACAATAAAATATCCGAATTACTAAAAAGTTCCAACATATCTCGATTCTCTTACCATCGCAACTCAAAAATCATTCATCAAATTATCAAAAACACATTGATTCGTTGTCGGTAATAACTAGGAACAGATCAATTGCTAAATTCATTGGATAAAATATCCAAAATCAATACCATCCGCACAGATCGATTATAAAGTAACGAACAGAAGATGAACAACGTGTTATATTCAATATTGTTATATCCACAACAAAACATGTAGGCTTTGAGCAAAAAACAAACGAAATTAGAGAACAAAAATCTGAACGAAATTCTTATGTGCAACACGAGTTGATGTTGAATATAACAGGAGGTCATGTTATATTCAACATCGTTAAGTTTTGAAATTGAAATGGTTTAATATTTTCATACTACCAGACCTGTGTTGAATATAACACGAGTTCATGTTATATTCAACATCATAACATGTTTTTATCTCATTGTCTTCTTTATATATTTACAAAAATGATGTGGAAAAAAATATTTGAAAATAATACCGTGTTGAATATTACATGAGGTCATGTTATATTCAATATAGTATCATCTTGTTTTAAACTATGATAATTCTTAAAAAATACGAAAAATATTTTAGAAAAAATAAATAATGTTTGAAAATAAAATCTTGTTAAATATAAGACGATCGTGTTATATTTCAACATGATATCATGTTGTATTCAAATGAAAAAATGGATACAACAAATCAATATTATGTTGAAAATAATATGATATTATATTAAACATCACATATTATCATAAAAACACAAAACAACCACTGCGAAACTCTTTCCAAAAATTAATGCATTACAATGAAAAAATAATATCATGTTATATTCAACATCACATATTATCATAAAAACACAAAACAACCACTGCGAAATTCTTTCCAAAAATTAATGCATCACATTGAAAAAATAACATCATATTATATTCAACATCACACTGTTGCACAATCAATTCAAAAATCTTGATACATGCAATTAGAATCTTGGAAACTGCACAACTATTCAAATCAATGTGATGTTGAATATAATATTATATTATATTCAACATCACACTATTGCACAATCAATTCAAAAATCTTGATCCATGAGCTCAAATTATATTATTTATTCTCATTACGCTACAACATTAATGATCCAAAAAAAGATTATCATAAAAACATAAACGATCCAAAAAACTTACTCTACCACATAAACAATCCAAAAAAAAAAAAAATCAATAATCAAAATCAAATCTACAAAAACTTGATGCAACGTGTTCAAAATTCTGATGCGAAATCTTCATCGAATCAAAATATGCAAAATCTTCATCGAGCTCAAAGGAAATCTGATCCGAATGTGGAAACTCTTTCGGTAGAGTCCATATTTTGGAGTTGCCTTATATATATATGGAAGGGCAAAAACCGTCCAACGAAAACGTCTACTTAAAAAAAAGGACTGTTTTGTAATAAGTACCGCATTTCATAGAACTATTTGGTGCAAAATAAAACTAGTGGAGTCATCTTGTAGTTTGATCCTTTTAAGTAGACTATATGGTATTTTCCCCTAATATTTTCTTGTGGCTCATTTAGTTGGATGAAATGGAATGAGGAGGAAATGGAGTGAGAGAAATAATGGAATAAAATTGTCAATGGAATTACTATTCTATTAACTTGTTTGGTTGATATAAAATAAGAGAAGGAATAGAATAGTGAAATGAGAGAAGGAATATAATAATAAAATTTTATTATGTTTCACTATTCTATTCATTCACTCATTTTATTAGATTCATTATTCTATTTAATTTTTAGTTTCTGTTCTTTAATTTCTATTTCTGCTCTTAATTTTTAGGGAAAAAATTTTAGGGATCTTATTTGTTCAAAAAACAACTTTCTAAGTCCTATACTTTTTAGGCTCATTCCAAAAGTACTATCATATTTATTATTCTTAAATTACCCTCAATAGTTACAAAATTTACAAAACTCCTAAAACACACACACACACACACACACACACACACACACACACACACACACATATATATATATATATATATATATATATATAATATATAGAATTTCATTTATTTTCAAATTTTTCTCAATTTTTATTTTTTAATAAAAAATTTCAATTAATTTTATTTTTCTTAAAAATAATTTTTTTTTTTTTTGTAACATATCATAAATACCCTAATTTTATTTCACTTAATTTTATTTCAAATTTAATTTATTTTTTTAAATATTCTATGAACATTTTAAAATATAAAAATTTAAATATTAAATTCTATTTAAATTAAAAATTCTTTAAAAATATTTAAAAATCAATTAAGTAAATATCTATTTATATGTCCATTAAGTTGATATCTACTTAATTATATTTAGTAGATATCTACTTAATTATATTTAATAAATATCCACTTACATTAATTTTCACTTGATTTAATTTCAATTTTAATTTATTTTTTTAAATATTCTATGAACATTTTAAAATATAAAAAATTAAAGAAATCAGAAAATAAAAAATTTCACTCAATATTAATCTTCAATTACATTCCACTAAAAAATTACATAAATCCACTTATCCCCTAAGTGGAAATCCAAAAAAAAAAATTAAAGTGAAAATCCGCTAAAAATTAAAACGATTGACGTCCGCCGTCTTCGCTAATCATCACATTGTCGCGCTCCCTCCATCTTCATCGGTCTTCAATAAATAGATAGGTAGATATCCACTAAAAACAATTAGTAGATATCCACTGAACTAAAAAATAACAGAAACATTTAAACATCAGTAGATATCCACTTAACTAAAAAAATAACACAAACATTTAAACAATCAAATTAAACAATTCAGTAGATATCAACTAAATTAAAAAATAACACAAACATTTAAACAATCGGTAGATATCAACTGAACTAAAAAAAATAACACAAACATTTAAAAAATCAAATTAAACAATTCAGTAGATATTAACTAAACTAAAAAATAACACAAACATTGAAACAATCGGTAGATATTCACTGAACTAAAAAAAATAACACAAATATTTAAACAATCAAATTAAACAATTCAGTAGATATCAACTGAACTAAAAAATAACACAAACATTTAAACAATCAGTAGATATCCACTGAATTAAAAAAATAACACAAACATTTAAACAATCAAATTAAACAATTCAGTAGATATCAACTGAACTAAAAAATAACACAAAACATTTAAACAATCGGTAGATATCTACTGAACTAAAAAAATAACACAAACATTTAAACAATCAAATTAAACAATTCAGTAGATATCAACTGAACTAAAAAATAATACAAACATCTACACACAAAAGATAAAAATGACAAATAAATCAAGAAATAGTTAGAACTTAAGCTGAATCTAATTGGGCTATCCTAAATAATATCAAAATTTTAATTCAATTTCATTTATCATCCTTCACCTATCAAGTAAGTAAATCAGTGGATATCCAATCAGTGTATCAAGTAAGTAAATCAGTGGATATTAATCTTTCATCTAATTGGGATATCCACACAAAATCAGTAAGTAAATATCAATCAATCAGTTGATATTCACTTACCTCTAGTTGTTGAATCAAAACACAAGCACCCAAACAGCAACCATGGAGATGAAAAATACAACACCCAAACAGCAACCAAAAATAAAAAGAAACCAGCAACCGAAAAATACAACCATGGAGAAAAAGAGCAGCAAAAAAAAATACAACCAAATGGTTCAGCACATCTCAATACAACAGCCAAACAGCAGCAAAAAAAAAAAAAATCAAGTAGATATCCACTTAATCATGACATTGGAGGTTCTCAGAAATAAATTAAGTACATATTAAGTGTTTTTCTTCCAAGAACACTTGAACTGGAACAGAAAAATGGAAACAATGCTCTCATGCTCCCATAAATTTGTTCCAAAAATTTGGCAGCAGAGCAAAGCTGGGAACAAGAACAGAAACACTAGACACTAGAACAAAAACACAAACAATTGCACATAGAAATGCATATACTGAACAATAACATCAATCCGTGGATATCCACTTAATTGGCAACCAAACATTCTAATTCATTTTTTGTTCTAAGCAACCAAACAATTTGAAATGCATAATCATCTCTCAAATTTCAAAGCAAAAAGAAAAAAAAGAACAAAAAAAATACCTGTAATTGTTCAAGTCATAGGCGTTAATGGCTGCGATGAAGAGACGACCAAATAGAACAAGCGACAGTGGCACAACAACACAGATGGAACAGAGAATGACGAGGGCAGTGGAGTTGAATCAAATCTAAGCTAGATCGAGACTAGATCTAACCAAATCTGATTCATCTGGTTAGATCTAGGCTAGATCTAGCCTAGATCGGGGAAGAAAAAACCAAAAACGTAAAGGGGTAGAGAAAACGTGGAAGAGAGAGAGAGAGAAAGAGGCATCGGCAGTGAGGTGAGAGACAAAAACCACAAACGACGAATGGAAACTTGCGGTGATGACAGTGACCACGGACGACGATGATGATGGAGACGAGCGGCGACAAATGGAGGAGACGACATTGATGATTGATGGAACGATGATGATAATGGTGGCGACGTGATGCCGACGAGCGCGAGCTAGGGAAAAGGGCGACGGCGGCGAGCTAGGGCGAGAGCGACGGGACGGGCGCAGCAAATCTGAGAGAGGTAGAAGGGCACATTTTGAAATAAGAGAAATTTAGGGTTTTTGATAATTGATATATTAAATGAACAGGGGTAAAAAAAAAAAAAAAAAAAAAAAAAAAAAAAAAAAAAAAAATTGCCAACTCAGCAAGGACTTATCAAGCCAAAAATTTTAAAATAGGAGTTTTGATCCTCTTCCAAAAAGCATGGTACTTAAAAAGTGGTCTACCTTAGAAAAAGGCCTTTGGAGGAATTACTCTAATTTTTAGTTCTCTAATTTTCTGTTTTTGTTCTTAATTTTCTGTTTCTATTCTCAATTTTCTGATCTCAATTATTTGTTTCTATTCTCAATTTTTTGTTTCGGTTCTCTAATTTATGTTTCTGTTCTCTAATTTCTGTTTCTGTTCTCAATTTTTTATTTCTGTTTTCTAATTTTTTGATTGGGTTGGATTAGCGATAGATTTTTTTTGTAATTTTAGTTTTGATTCCATTGGTCTAGACTTAATTTCAGCCTATTTTAAATGAAATCTCATTCATTTGGTTTTCATTTCAATAAAATCACATTCCATTGGAAAACTAAATAACGGAATGTGAATCGAAGGCGAAATGGCAATTCCATTCTGCCCCGATTCTATCCAACTAAACATGCCGTTAAAATATTGTATTTGCAGTCTTTCGAAAAAAAATTGACTTCTATTGTTATTTTATTTTTTTTATTTTATTTTCAAAAGTTTTCGTTGAATAATTAATTATATAGTCCCAAAAATAGTAAAATTAAAAGAAATATTTGACTCAATTATTTAAGTTTTTAGTCCTCATAGAGTTCGTAGAAAAAAATCCCTAATGTTATCCCCAACTGTTCACTTATATTTACGGAATAAACCATTTTGTGTTTTACTATAAGACAAAAGTAATGAAATTTTTCATATTTGCAAAAAAAAAAAAAAAAAAAATCTTTATTTTTCGTCTTAACTTCTTATTTGGGACACATATAATGGGCAATAACCAAATCAAATTTCAATACATTGAATTAAAATTTGAATAGAAATCTATTTAAAATTTATTCAATTAACTTGCAAAGATTTTGAGAGTATAATAAATTAACGGGTCAAGTATTAATATGTTGAAGTTTGAATCAGTAGACTACAGCTAATTGAAGAAAATTGGCCCAACTATTTCATTGATTCATATGATTCCACCTCTACGTGTGACAATTACCCTAGGCTCAATTTGGTTAGGCACCGTTTGGTTAGTGTTTCCAACCCAACCCAACCCAACCCAATTCAATTCAAAAAATTTAGAATTGATTTTTGGGAATGCATTTGGCAACACAAAACTCAACCCAAAAAATGAGAATTGATTCTCAAAATCCTAAGGAAATGAGAAATAAATTTATTTTTTTTTTTTGCGCCAAAAAACTCAACCCAAAAAAAGGACGCACTCAGAATTAAATCAATTGTTATCGAGTCCCCTGTTCGACTTCTGTTAGCTGCAAATGAGAGTTTTTTTTTTTTTCTTTGTGTCTTCGTCTTCGTCTTCGTCATCCTCCTCGTCTGATGTCTTCGTCCTTGCCGCCTCCTCTCCGCTTCGTCGTCTTCGTCTACTCCTCGTCTGTGTGTCGTCGTTGTCTCTCTGTCGTCAGCGTCTCTCCATCGCTGTCGTCTTCTCTGCCTTCATCGACGAAATTACAGATTATCATTTCGATTTTCGATTTCGATTGACTTCTGCCTACTTCATTTGAACTCCAATGCCGACCATGTCATTGTTGACGTCTTCTCTCTTCTCCAAGCCGGCCATCGTCATCGCCGTCCTCTTCGATCTGTTCATCGTTGTGTTCAATCTGTTCGATGTTGTTAAGGTTTGGTTCTTGATTTTCGAAATTGATTTTGATTTCTATTCCGATTTTCGATTTCGACATCGATTTCGTTCTTGATTTTCGAAATCGATGTCAATTTCTATTCCGATTTTCGATTTCAACATCGATTTCGTTCTTGATTTTCGAAATCGATTTCGATTTCTATTCTAATTTTCGATTTCGAAATCAATTTCGATTTCTATTTCAATTTAGGATTTGGTTCTTGATTTTGGTTTAGAGTTGGTTCTTGATTTGAGGAGGATTTGGTAGAATTTCATGAAATCAATTCTAGGGTTGGTTCTTGATTTGAGGATTTTGGTTGAATTTGGGGTTTGGTTAAATCAATTCTAGGGTTAATTCACGAAATCAATTCTAGGATAATAATGTTACCAAACATGATTTTGTTCCCAGTACAAAAAAAAAATTGTCGTTATCAAACGCAATTCTGTTTTCAATAGGAAACAAAATTCTCAACCCAACCCATCCCATCCCAATTGGGTTGAGAAAAGTGAGAACACTAACCAAATGCCACCCTAATTTCTATTTTTGCTCCCAAAAGTTTGAGAATAATATACAAAAACATGTTTGTTTTTTTTGGTAAATAAGGTGGCGTTTGGTTAGTGTTCTCACTTTTCTGAACCCAACTGAAATAGATTGGGTTGAGTTGAATTGGATTAGGTTGAGAATTTTGGAAACAGAATTGCGTTTATTAACGACAATTTTTGTTTTGTGCTGAGAACAGAATGTGTTTGGTAACGATTTTATTCCAAAATTAATTTATTTTTTTTGAAATTTTTTTTTGTGTTTGGCAGTGGTTGGCGGCGGCGGGCAGACGCCGGCGATGTCGACGGAGGTGGTGTCAGACGGTAGCCGGACTCCGGCAACGGCGGTGGTGGCCGGATGGTGGCCGGTGGCGGCGGACAGACGGCGACGGTCACCGGAGGGCCGGGGACGGTCGCCGGACGGCGGTGGACGGTGACCAGCGGCGGGTGGTCGTCGGACGGTGGCCGGAGTTGAGAACTTTGGGTTGAGTTTTTTGGACAAAAAAAAAAAAAACAAATTTTTTTTGTTTTTCATTTCCTTAACATTTTGAAAATCAATTCCTATTTTTTGGGTTGAGTTGGGTTGAGTTTTATATTTGCCAAACGCGTTTCCAAAAATCAAACTTAAAATTTTTGGGTTGGGTTGGGTTTGGTTGGGAACACTAACCAAACGGGGCCTTATTGTTTCAATTTCTTAATTTTTGTTCTTATTCTTAAAATTTTGAGATTAATATATAAAAAATATTTGGTAAATCCTAAAATTTTGAGAGTAATTCCTAAATTCTTTAAGAATTTGAAAAATAAAAAAATATTAATTTTCAGTCACTTCCACAAAACTATTCACCACCACCCCACTATCCGACCACCACCACCACAACCACAGTGGCCACTGAGAAAAACAAAAGAATTGTTACAACCAAACGTATTTCTTGTTACCAATTTTGTAAATTGAAATAAATAATTTGAAAACAATGGTCATTATCAAACATGTTTCTAATTTCGAAATAGTCCATAACAAAAATTGAATTCTCGAGTTTATTAGAAGTAAAAACAGAAAAGTAAAAACACCGACCAAAGGCCACCTAGCTACTTGATTTTTTATTTTATTGTTTTTTGTGCTTGACTAACATTGTGCTAAATCCAACGGTTTGATAAACACATCACAATAATTATTAAATTTAGCCTAACACGTCCAAAAATACCCATAAAATGAGAGAGAGAGAGAGAGGAGGTGGAAGGAGGGAGAGAACTATACCTAATAATCTACTTTATAAATGATACTATTACAAAACAAGTGTTTGTTTTACACAGGCACAGGGGCAGGTAAACTTTGACAAACTAATAAAATTACTAATACTTAGATAATTTCAAAATCCCCTCTTATCACAACAACATATCATCATTCATCAGTCCAAAAAAAAAAAAAACCTGTTCTCACATTACCCTAATATCAAACAAAATATTTGGGGCAGAAAATAAAAAACCCTAAAGCCTTGAAAAGTTGCTCTTTTATATCGCCCTCAAGCCCACATGCATCTTCTCTATCTTAATATTACCCTATTCTTATTACAGGCTTGCTCACGCTCAACCATCCTTCCCCTTCACTTCTTTTTTTCATTCTCTCTCTTCCATTTTCTTTATAATTATTATAACGATTTCTTAGTAGAAAAAGTGACAGAAATAACCCTGAATCAGCTCTGTTCCGCGAGATGAGCTGAGTTCTTTGAGAAGGGTAACATTGTAACTGAAGTCATCTACGGCTGAAGAAAAGGAAATCCGGGTGGTTGACTTGAAGGAGAGTTAGCCAGTTATCGGCGGCCTGCCACAGGGAGTTAACCAATTGGTGTTGAATTCCACAGTTGGGAGTCCAAAGAGACCCTTTGAACTTGTATGAAGCAAGACCAAAAACTGGTAATGAGATCTTCGGAACACCATCCATCTCGTTAGGGTAAGTGATAATTGGAGCGTGTTCGGCCCCATTGCCTACACACAAATAAAAACACACACACACACATCAGCATATGGTTCTCAATAACGACTTATAGTTTAGTGGTTATATAGTATATCTCCTTAGTCGGAGGTCTAGTATTCAAAATCCCCCTCCCCCAACCGTTTGTAGAAAAAAAAAAAAAAAGCATATGGTTCTCAATAACAAAACAAAAAGAAATCTTTGCTCAATGTAAAGGCAGACGTCAGACTATTTCGAATTTGAGGTTTGTTTGATAACACAATTCGGCACTTAAACTAAATAAATGAAGTAATTCAAATAAGAGCATTTGAAAAAAATAAAATCAATTGAGGTGCGCACGGCACATTACTCATCACTTAAAATTATCAAATTTTCATTAACATGATTGTCATTCAACTATAATTCTAAGAAAAATCTAGAGAAAAATATTTATAAATAGAATTGTAAGGAGAGAAAATACAATATGGAGGAATAAAAATTAGAGAGAAAAGATTGAGAGAAAAAAATGAGAGAGATTTAAAGAAACTTCTGAAAATAAAATGTCGTAAAGATACAAATTTGTTAAGATAGAAAATATTGCGGAAAAAATTAGGCACTATATGGTTTTTGAAAAAAAGTACTTATTCATAAATTATAATATTAAGCACCACCGATAACTTTATAATATAAAACTCGAAAAAAAAAAAATTGCTTTATGAAAGAAGTACTTGCATTCATATTTTTTAGTCTTTTGCTTTTTAAAAGTATATTTTGAAGTGTAAAACAAATGTCAGTTTCTTAAAAAAAAACGTTATCAAATGGTGCCTTACTTACCAATTCAGTAGTCAATAAATTCAGCGATTAATTTTTAGTGTTACCCGAAGGGCCCAAAGTTTGTCAACCAGCAGACATAAAATCAAAACACAATAGAAGTTCATCTTAAGATTTCAAGGGAAGGGAGGAAAAAGGGCAAGCCTAGGGCATGAAGAGGAGTGCATTTTTTAAGCTATTCGAAATTGAAAAAAGCGGAAGGGCAAAGAGGTAGAAATATGAAATGTAAAAACTTCATAAGTATAAACAGAAGCAGTGAGGAAAATGATCAAACTTTCAATTATGCGTACATATGTTACCTGTCATTGGCGTATGAAGAGAATGGAAAGTCAGAAAGCAAGCATCCAGATCTCGAAGTGTTGGTCCTGTTGGTATCCTGTATATTGGATACCTACAACAGTTGAATCTGAATAAATCTCGACACATCGTTTCTAAATGCCAAGGGATGCTACAGCGTTACTAATAAAACCATACCAGGCCACAGAAATCCAACTCGAAGGCAGCAAATCACAACTTCTTAGTGTTTTTAGTACAGGAAAGCGAATTGCAAGATCAGATATCTGAAAATGGGAACAAGAAATATTTTGAAAGAAGGAACAATTTTGTTTCCTTAAAACAAAAAAATAAAAGCAAAAGAATCCAAATATTTAGTCATGCACCATAAAAGGAAAAAAATGAAAAGTACCTTGTCAGCTAATGGTTCTCGACAATACGGGGGATCTCTCTCAAGGTACTCAAACAGCAAGCTCCCCTGAGAATTTCCAGATTCGCCCTCATCGCTGGAAAACCCCTCTTGAAGTGTGTTATGGTGATCACTCAAGGCCAAGCCATCAATTCTAAGGGGAACATTGTTTGCTCGATGATTATAACTACATTGCTCCCTTGTATAGTTCAGGCGACATCTGTCATGTTCAGAATCACTGCTTCCATCGCTACTTGAATCCCTAATATAATCACTATCACTGTCATCACCTGGTCGGCTATCACAAAGGGATGGGAAAGGATGAGATTATATTCCAAAACCAGGTTAAAACAAATAAATGAATCAAGCTATCCACAAATTAACCAACATTTACCAACCAATTATTTGATTCAGAAGTAATGATCCAATAATATATAAATCAATTACAAGAATGAAAACATAGATCAGCTGGAAGCAAAGTAACCTAAGAACCACTGACGCTTCCAGAAAAGGTCATATCCGAATCAGAACATGTGATGTCATATCCGAGTCGGAACATGTAATGACACAATAAGGGCAAGTGTTTCCACACTTTTACTTTGTATGACAAAATTAAAATTATAAAGTATTTAGTTTTGGGCATTTATCTGGAATTATTGCTCATCATGATCCAACCCGTCCATTGCCCATTACGATATATATGTTTTCGACTTTCACTTGTTTACGTGGCTTGTAAATGCTACGAACCAGACTAAAATTATGACGGAAACCTTAAACTCAGGTAGTATGAATCAGATTCACATGGTCTTTTAATAATAACATGAAAATAAAGCAAATGCATTCCATGTGCAAATCAGTTCTAAGGGAGAGGAAAGTCCGTGCCACTAAAGTCTCTTTCCCTTAACATATAGTAATATTAATTGTTAATGTTACAAGATAATCTTATTGAAACAATAATGTTGCCTTCGTTCTTCATTCTGATTTGTGTTAATATAAATGGTAAATTGTCCCAACTCATTTAGTGTCAAGATTTGCAGGTTTTATGCTATTCCTAATTTGGTAGAACCAATATTAGCATTAACTTTATAATTATATGTATAAATAACTACTTTATTCAACATGCCTCAAACAAGTACTCTCCTTTAATGGCTTGTAAATGCTGTGAAACTTGACTCAAAGTTATGACTTTCATTTCTTACACTCAGAACGTATGAATCAGATTCAATATCTTTTAATAATAATATAAATGTTGAAAGTCATATTATCTTCATTCTTCAATATGTTTATCGAGATTACTATGTTGTTTAGTTGATATAAATGATAATCTATCCCAACTAATTAAGTGCCATGATTTGTCGGTTTTATGCTATTCCCAATTTGCATGAAATAGTAATTATTATTAATTTCAAATACCAGATTTACAAAAAATTTATATAGTTCATTCAACATGCTGTAAATGGGCATTTGCTCACTTCTAAAACATTGAGGAAAACGCAAGTAAACTATATTTAGTTACTAAAAATAGACAATTTATGCAAGGAAAATAGAATAGAGATACAGAATTTCAGCCCAAAAAGCAAAACAAATGAGGATAAAAATTGTTGGAATGTTTGTATAGCGTCATAAGCATGTTGCGTGTTCATACCTATGAATCTTAAGTAATGAGAAAAGCTAAGGGTCAACTAGCAACTAAAAAATAACTATCCAAGTATCAGATAAAAGGAAATTTAAACAGTAATAACAAAATTTCAAGGACAGAGAAGTCTAACACAAAGGTATTTAACATTTGACCAACTAAACCATAAGTATAACATAAGAAATCGCCCACTTTTGTTCCTAAGTGAACTCTGGCAGACGTAACCTTTTGGCAGTAATTGGACAAGTGGCTGCTCTCAAGGTTCCAGCTCACAACACTCTTCTAAAAGCCGGGGACACATGTCCAAGGATATCGTAATTTTATTTTATTTTTTGATTTTTTTCTAATCTCAACACATGTCGAAACACACTTTCTAGTGTGTCCAACACTTCCAGACACTTTATTATATCACTCCCCGCCCCCCCAAAATGAACTTTTTTTATTTGAGAAAATATAACTTAGCATAAAAGAACAAAACAAGTGATTTTAAGGAATATCATGTAATAACTGTGGACATAACTTTGGGTGATTGATGTGTTTTGTTCACTGAATTGATTATGGTTGAACAAAGTATGGTTAAATGATTGTGTTAATGTCTTGCTATTACTTGTTTATTGCAAGAAGGTAAAAATAGAATGAAAAAATTCAACATGTATGTCATAATTATATAATTTAAATTAATATAATATATAAAAATATTTTATAAATAATCATGCTTTTTGTTCGTGTCTGTGTTCATATCACCCTGGTAACGATGCTACAACATAGTGTGCAGGCTGCAGCATATACAAATTTCACAAGGCACAATATATATATATATATATATATAACATGAGAAAATGTATTTTACACTTCATTGTTGCCTAATATGCCAATTTCAATAGATTTCCACAGCATAGAATCATGTTCAACGTAGGGAGACAAATTGGCTGCATTTGCTAGTAAAATAGCAAGGATCAGTGGTTGAAAATGTTGAGGAATCTCAGTTCAAGCACCCAAAATCCAAATGATAAATGGAAGTCAAAGAACATATGCAAGGTGATAGCAAGTTAAGCAAAAATCCATAAATATGTACCTTGATTTAACAGAAGACTTCAAAGAGCCACCATATAATTGAATGCCAGAAAGATATGGGACATAATACTGCACCACACAATCGCTGTCATTCATTATCAATGGCACCCCCACCCCATAGGCACTCCACTCCTTGAACGACTCCCATAAATCACCAAGCACAAAGTATGGCTGAAATTCAACATCGCAAGTCCTCCAACCCCTCATAGTCGTCTATCATATCATCACATTCAAACAAACAAGGCTAAGATGACCATAAAATGCAATTAGTATTAATCAAGTAATCAAAAATCTAATTTAACAACCTTGGATAGATACTGAGCAGGAAGGGATGGTATGATCGATTCCAAAAATCTCTCGATATTACAGGAGGCGGATGCAGCTGAGGGCTCCGAAGCAACCGTCTTCTTTGGAGCCTCTTCGGACGCCGCACTTCTGTTCTCCGTCTCCCTCTTCGGCGACGAAACCACAGCCTTCGCAGATTGACTTTCCGTCACATCACTTTGAGCTCTCCGAAGAAGATCCTGACTCTGATTCCGATTCCGCCGAGCCTTCGCAGGATTGTAAAATCGGTCCTCCCCTCCGCGACTCCGCCCAAACTGCAATCCGGCGCCTAACATTTCTCTATAATTACAATAAAATACCCTAAAATCCTATAAACCCTATATAACCTTATATATATATTTATATATAAATATAAATTTTATCAAAAATATGTAGGAATATATATCAAATCGGACAGGCTTAGTATCGGAAATTTGAAAAGTCTGGCTATCGAATCTCGTAGAAGAAGACGAGATCGAATTAGCCGATTAGTGTCGACGAATTCGAGAATCTGAACAGTCCGAATAAACCCTAACAATGTCGAATCCGATCAAAACCGGAGGCTATAAATGCGCGCAGATAACTATATCTGCTTAAATGCATCAAAATTCAGAGGGAGAGGGATTCTGAAGATCGAAAGGCGTGAAGAACTGGGCACAGCGAGAAAGATGAAGGTAGAAAAATGGAAAGGAAGCAATGATGAAGGATATAGAGAGAAAACGACGGAGAGAGAAAGAGAGATGGGGGGAGGAAGCAGACTGAATAAATGGATGGATGGGTAGGGGAAGAAGGAGAGAACAAGTTTTTAAAATGTTTATTTATTATATTATTATTTAAATTCGCGATGAAGAAAATGATGGGGGAAATAGGTTTTTAATTGCCATTTGTGGATTTGGCCGCCAATTATTTAACATGGAAAATGAAATGACCTTTTTGCCATCCTACGTGCGACACGTTCACACATGTTCTATTCCACCATCACCCTCTTCATAGCCAAGTAATAGCATAAATAAAAGTACTTTTTTTCTTTTTCTTTTTTAAAATTTTCTTAAATAATTTCTTCTTATTATTATTATTTATTATTTACAGTATAAAGTCTTGAAGGAGGAAAAGAAATCAAAATTATTTTTCTTGTGGAGGTGTGGGAAAAAAGTCCAATGTTATGACTATTTAACCTTTACTTTTGTTTGATTTAAATTACTCAAAAAATCTCAAAAACATGAAAAAAAAAAATGGTATGACCATTTTACCCATTATGAAAATACCCATTTTTTCCATTTCAGCCTTTTAATGTATTTTTCCCTTTTTTTTTTTTTTTATCTTTTCTGTTAGACCACCATGCGCATCAAATGCCTCCATTACCATATCGAACCAAACTTACCACCAACAATTAGCCATGACCACCGTCGAACACCCATTGACACCATCTTGGCCTTCGTCAAACCCATCATAAAGCCCTTGAAGCAGTGGTAGATTGAGAGAGACAGAGAAAAACTAGTTTAAGATAGTATCTCAACTCTCCAGTCCTAAGTAAGATACAAGGTTGTTGATCCCAAGATTTTGATAAACAATTAAGTATTAATATTTTGGTGGAACTAATGTTTGATCAAGTGTTTCAGTGATTTAAAATTCCAGTAATGAAGATGTCAAAGTGAATGGATGCTAAATGAAGATATCAAGATGATGAAGAAGTATTAAGAGTTTGAAGACATTAGGGAAAACAACTTAGGTAAATATAAACTCTTAATATCCCATTTAGGAATACACACATGGCACAAAATGAATTTTATCTTTTATGTGTGTTTTTGGTTGAGTATATTTATTTACTTCTATGTGAATTAAAGAGAAATATTTTTGAATGACTAAAATAGAATATAAGAGTATTAGTGGAATTCATTTAAATATAAAAATGGATAAAGGGGTGAAACTGTAAAAGAAAGTAAGTTAAAAACGAGATCAGAAAAGAGATCCGGGAGGGATCAGTCGACTGAGGAGTCGACCGGAGAAAGAAGATGAACTCTCTGAATTTGCGAGTCGACAGAGCGGTCGACCGGTGGAAGCTTGGCAAACTCTCTGAATATGCTAGTCGACCGATCAAGTGCATGAGCTACTTCCAGTATCCTTCAGTCGTCTGGGCAGTCAACTGAACGTGCAGTTTTAGGATATTGGTTAATCCGATTTTAAATCCAAAATTAGCCGTTTTTTGTTAAGATTTGAGAGAAATTTCAGGGATGTTCTTAACATTTGAGATATGGTTCATATACTAATTAAATCATTTCAATATGGTTTATTAATTATTGAAGTTTCTCAATTTGATACTTAAAATGGATTCTATACTTGTTTTGTTTGATTGAGAAATATTTTGGGGATTTAATTGAGAGTTTTAAAAGTTGTTATTAAGTGAAATTGAACCTAAATGAAGTCCTCATGTTACAAATGGTCTATAAGAGTGTTTTATTGCCATGACACTTGTAAACTAGCCGTTAGGAGGCTGATTACATGTGCCCTTATATAGACCTACGAATTTTCTAAGAAAAAAAATCATTCTAATCATTATAAGAGATAAAATCAGTCTATATCTTTTTGAGAGAGCGTTTATAAGAGTTATCATTCTACGATACTGTGAGTTGTTCTAAGAGAGTGATTCTAATAATCAACTGCGATCAATTTGTGCTGATACCGGAATTGAAGCTACATTGTTCTTATCATTAATTCTATAGATTTCGGGTGAAATCTTCTATATTGATTATTACTTGTGTATTATTTTATTTTAAAAATTGATCTTAGAAATTATTTTTTGATTTTCCAAAGAAAATATTTTTTTAAAACAATTTCTTTAATCTAATTACGTGCTCCAATTTGCTACCCATATTATTGTTAAAATCAAATTTTTGCATCTCACATAATTCTATCACTAGTTGGGATATTAATTGCATTAATATATATCTAGGATGGTAGAAGCTCCGAGTGAGATTTACTTATCAATTTTTGTATTGGTGAGCTGTGACGGGTTAAATATCATTGGGGATATTTAATCAAGGGTAGCTGGGTTTCAGTTTTTTCCTATAAAAAGATTGAGGTAATGATTATTCCTGGATAAGAATTGCATTTTTGTGAGTAATTTTGTAGCGCTTCAATCCTTACTGAGTAAAAGGATATTTGGAGTGTTTTGATGAGATTTTGATTCTTGAGCCTAAGTGTTAAAAAGAATTAGGTTATTCTTTAACCTGTAAAAATTAGAGGTTATTCCTTAACCTTTGAAAAGAAAATTGTAAAGGTTGATTCTGAGCCTGTAAAAGAATCGGTATACGGGTTTGGTTCCTACCTTTAAAGAAATCTTGATTTTAGTGGGTGCAACCTCCGTGGAGCTCGGGGGACTGGATTAACCAAGAGTAGCTTGGTGAACTAGTATAAATCTTGTGTGTGCTGCTTTCTTAATTTGTCTATTTTTGTTGTTTGTGTGTGCACCTAATTGATTGATTAATTCCGCTGTATTATAAAGATAATAATTAATTTAGGTATAAAATTAATTATTTGATTTATTAAGTTTTATTCTGATTATTTTTTAAAACCCAATTCACCCCCCCTCTTGGGTATTCTACTAGGCCAACAATTGGCATCAGAATTGGTTTAGCTAGAATTTATTAGCTAATAAAGATCATATGGATTGTCCTGATTCTGATATTATGTGTGCTACTGTTAACTATGTTTCTCCTAATAGTCATTGTTCTAATCATGAGTCTGATATTATTTGCAATTATGAGAATGCAGATAAAGTTATTAAGACACTTATTACTTTTACTTATATTTTTGGAAAAGAAAACTTTAAATTAGAGCAAAAGATTGCAACTCTTGAAAATAAGAAGTTTAGTACTATCAAATCTCTCAAGAAAAAGAATTTGGATAAATATTTTGAAACTATTGAGTTTAAAAATATTTTATCAGAAATTAGTAAGTTGTATGATAAAGTTGAGTCTCTTGAGGATGAGACTGAGGTTTTGAAAAACGATTTTTATGAGCTTCAACAGAATGAATTTAAAAGGAAAAATCTTGAAACTTTGAATGAGGCCTTGAGTATTGAATTGGATAATACAAGGTGTGAGTTTGATAGATCTCGTTTGAAAATACATTCTGTTGAAAGTGAGTGTCAAATTCTTAAGAATGATCTTGAATTTATGCATAAAAATTTTTTTGGTCTACAAGTAAATGTTAGCACCAATGAACGATTACTTGAGAAGACTCAAAAGGAGCTTAAGGAAGCAATAAATAAATTCAAGGATGTTGAAAGTACTAAATATTTTGAAAAACTAATAGTTACTAAAACTACTTCTCAAAATCGGAGAAAATCTTAAGCTCCGGTAAGAAACACCGACTATTCGAAGAGGTATACTAACAGTATTAAGTATTTCTATTGTGGTAAATTTGGTCACTATGAAAACTCTTGTCATTTATTGCATGATTATCCTGTCGGATTCAGAAATAACTGGATACCGAAAAGAAAAAAATTTGATGCAAATACAAATCAGAGATTCAGACAAAAGTACAATGAATATCACATACTGACTAGGGGATTTGAACAGACAAGAAAGTATAATGAATACCATGTACCGACAAGGAGATATGAGCAGACAAGAAGGTATAATAAATATGTCATGCCAAAGAAGGAATCAAGGTTCAATGTATCTATTGAGAAGAATAAGCAGGTGCCAAATACAACAGTACAGCAGCAACAAGCTCAGTATGTGAGAGTTAACAAAACTTATCCACAACAAAAGACAAAATACCAACACAAGAGAAGATTCATTTACAAAGTTGTTCCAAAGCTGCATGAAGCAACAAACAAAAGCAAAAAGGTTCTTACTGAATCAACTCAAAGAATTGTTGTTTTTAAGAATGAGGAGATCAAGGTAAAAAATCAAGTATTGTTGGAGACAAAGAACTTAAAATCAGAGACTAATAATCCACCTAAGATACACACATCACTTGCTCCCAAAGATGATCCAGGTACGTCAAAATTTTTAAAGTTCAAGTTTATTAATTTTGTTAGAGAGACTAAGCCTGTTCATTTTAAAATTTAGACGTTTGCAATGTGTGTGTGTGTGCGCGCGCGCTTAAGTGTATGAGTAAATATTTCTTAAATATATGTGAATCAAAATAAGAGGTAAAAATTGAGTTAAGATAATCAAATTAGGATTAAATGCATAAAATCAGACAAAACAAAAAAGAGCAGTCGACTGATCAGTCGACCGAAGGTTTCAGGTTGAAATCCCAAGAGTTAGTATAACTCCATCAGTCGACTGAATGGTCGACCTAATGTGTCGGAATATATAAACCTCACTTCTTTATTTCATTTCATCTGAACCCTAAAACCATTTTTCTCTCAAAACTCCTTATCTCCCAAGTTCGCCCAAGCCTAAATCTCACGAAATCAGTCCATTTCGGCTCAGATCTGAAGGAGTTTTGGATGAATCAACAAACCTAAGGCTTGGATTTCTGTTGGGAGCGCTCTCTCTCTTGCGAAAACAGGTTGGTCTTATCTCATTCTAGGGTTTCGGCTGTTCTTGAGGATTGACCATAACTTGTTGATTATTTTCGGATTAGTTGGTTGTTTTGACTTTGGTTTATTGAAGTATTCTAGTGTGGTTGCTTGAGATTGTGCAAAAATGACTAGAACTAAGAGTCGTCCGAATAGGCCTAAGTTTGACACTATTCACTTTCAAAGTGAAGAGGCTGAGAGAAGATACAATAATGAATTTGTTAATCGAAGGGTGTTAGGATGCAGACCCACTGATTTTGTTGAGTTAAAAGAGAAAAACATTGATATTGAAACGTATTTTAGAAATTTGGGATGGATTGAGTTTGTAAATCAAAAAAAGAGTATATGCCAGTATGAGTACAAATGTTTTACGATAACATAACCTACAATGATCTTGAAATTAAATCTTTTGTTAAAGGAACTATAATTCGTTTCGATGCGATATTGTTAAGCCACATTTTGGGATTACTAAGAGGAGATGTATTTCCATATAATACTTCTCATTGGCTTTCAAGAAATTTTAATAGAAGGCCAATTGTGAAAAAAATTGATTTAGAGGAAGACAAAGCAAGTTCGTTATCCATTGAGCATCGATTTCTTTACTTAGTGCTGACCTATTCGATTGTGCCTAGAGGAGGAAGTCATGCTAATGTGAATAACTTTGATTTGTACTTAATAAATGAGATTGTGGAATAGAAAAAGCTGGACTTACCCCATATCATGATGGAGCATATGATGCATCACGTTAACAAATCCTCAGGAATACTACCTTATGCAGATGCACTCCAGAAGATATTTGATAACTTTGAAATAATAGCTGATCCCAATGAGCAGAGGTTTATGACAATGACACCAGGGTGGATCAATGTGCAAAATGCATCGTTGATGGGTTATGAGTTTAAAATAAATAGATGGGTGAAGAAAAGGTCTCAAAAAAGGCAGAGAGTGTAGGCTGCAAAAGAGGAAAAAGAATAAGGAGAGTTGAGCTTGGATCAGAAGATGGACTATCTTCAGGATCAGATTGATGATTTAAGAATTCATGCTGATTTATTGGATGAGAGGATGACTGGGCTGGAAAATAAAATGGTTCAGATGAAGATGCACATAGAAGCTGGGTTTGGAAAAATCACAAGAAATCTGGATCAAATGTTTCAGTATATACAGTCATCTCACCTTGGATACCCGCAGCAGTATAGTGCTCAGTCACATTTTGCTGGCCATCCTATGTATGGAGCATAGCAGTCATTCGGAGGACCTACTGCAGCAAGACAATCAGGAGTAGGACCATCAGGTACGGGACCATCTGGAGCAGCTCCTTCGACGCCATTTCACCAGCAGATGACTCCTGGACCTATGATTCAGCTAGGTGTTCCATATCCATAGCAGTCAGCCACTAGTCCAATGGGACTTTACTACCATTTCTTTGTATAGAGTCCTTCTTAGATTTTATCCTTGTGTTGTTAAAAACATGATCCACAACAATTTTTTGGTCTCTAATAGTTAATCTAGGTTATTTGGATCTCATTAACCGTTAGTGTTTAGATTTTGAAAAAGTACCTAGATTTGATCCAGTTAGTTAGATTTTTATCTTTAGTAATGATCCACATCGTATTTGTTAAAAAATGATTTTGATATGCTAAATGAATTGAGTAGATGTGATATTTATCTATAAATGTTAAAGTTTTGGGCTTAAAAAGTTATTTATTCAAATAAGTTTTAAAACTTTTAGAAATTTAATCAAATAAGCTTATAATGATATTTGCCTAGAGTGAGTTACATGTTTGTTGCTTTCTCCTTTCCAACCTATATTGTTTTTTGAAAATGACAAATGGGGAGAAATGAGTAATATTTTATTTAGGGGGAGAATTCTAAAACTGTGTTTTAATTAAAAGTGAGAAATTTAAAAATTGTGTTTTATTGAGTATTTCTTAAATTGTAAATTATTGAAATCTTCATTATGATGTTTAAATGAGTTAAAGAACCCGTCCTCGGTTTCAGGAGGAGTGTGGTTATATTTTATGTTAAAGAAAACATCAAAGTTAATTGTCATCATCCAAAAGGGGGAGATTGTTGATCCCAAGATTTTGATGAATAATTAAGTATTGATATTTTAGTGGAACTAATGTTTAATCAAGTGTTTCAGTGATTTAAAATTCCAGTAATAAAGATGTCAAAGTGAATGGATACTAAATGAAGATATCAAGATGATAAAGAAGTATTAAGAGTTTGAAGACATTAGGAAAAACAACTCAGGTAAATATAAACTCTTAATATCCCATTTAGGAACACACACATGGCACAAAATAAATTTTATCTTTTATGTGTGTTTTTGGTTGAGTATATTTATTTGTTCCAATGTGAATTAAAGTGAAATATTTTTGAATGACTAAAATAAAATATAAGAGTATTAGTGGAGTTCATTTAAATATAAAAATAGATAAAGGAACGAAACTGTAAAAGAAAGTAAGTTAAAAACGAGATCAGATAAGAGATCCGGGAGGGATCAGTCAACTGAGGAGTCGACCGGAGAAAGAAGATGAACTCTCTGAATCTGTGAGTCGACAGAGCGGTCGACCGGTGGAAGCTTGGCAAACTCTCTGAATATGCGAGTCGACCAAAGAGTCGACCGATCAAATGCATGAGCTACTTCCAGTATCCTTCAGTCGACTGGGCAGTCGACTGAACGCGCAGTTTAAGGATATTGATTGATCCGATTTTAAATCCAAAATTAACCATTTTTTGTTACGATTTGAGAGAAATTTCGAGGATATTCTTAACATTTGAGATTTGGTTCATATACTAATTAAATCCTTTCAATATGATTTATTAATTATTGAAATTTCTCAATTTGGTACTTAAAATGGATTCTATACTTATTTGTTTTGGTTGAGAAATACTTTGGGGATTTAATTGAGAGTTTTAAAAGTTGTTATTAAGTGAAATTGAACCTAAATGAAGTCCTCATATTACTAAGGGTCTATAAGAATATTTTATTGTCATGACACTTGTAAACTAACCGTTTGGAGGCTAATTACATGTGCCCTTATATAGACCTGCGAATTTTCTAAGAAAAAAAAATCATTCTAATCATTCTAAGTGATAAAATCAGTCTATATATTTTTGAGAGAGCGTTTATAATAGTTATTATTCTACGATACTGTGAGTTGTTCTAAGAGAGTGATTTTGATAATCAACTGCGATCAATTTGTGCTGATACCGAAATTGAAACTGTAAGACCCCGAATTAATACGCACGTCATTTTAGTTGTATTTTAGAGTAATTGTGAAAATTCGGGATGAGATTTGGACCAAATTAAAAATCTAGAAGCGTTAAATCCCAACTTAGGGAGGTAAATTGATATTTAACTTTTAAATTGAAACTTAAAGGGGTGAAATTGAAAATCTTGAAAACTTTAAAAAAAAAAAAAAAAAAAGAAAGAAATTTTTGAAATGGATTAAAATTAAGACTTAAAGGAAGTTGGGGGGAGGAAAGGGTAAAAAAAAAAAAAAAAAGGATTTTTATTATATGTATATATATAAGCGTGATCAAAGACAGCCGGCCGGCAGGGAATAGAGCAAGCGGCGATGTGGCACTCTCGGATGCACTGAACCCACCGATTTCATGCAATATATATACTTTCATGCATGGGTAATGATCAAACATATCAAACCAAATCTGAAAAAGGAAAAAAATCATCAAGGAAAAATCGGAAACAGATGAGGGAGAGAGAGGATCGGAGCGTCGGCGGAGTGGGCACACTGTCCGGCGAATTTCCTGTGCGTAGGGCCGTCGCCGGTGTACGTCGTCGTTCGTCCGGGGAGTGGGAGCATTCGGTCGGCCGATAGGTGAGTGACTGTGTGGGTGCCCTGCTTTCCGTTCATGGTCGTCGGAGATGCGGGAGTTGTCCGGCGGTGAGTGTTTCGGATGGGGGTGCTGCTCATTCGTCCATCGTGAGTGTGTGGGTGTGATCAGAGCATTGATCGGCGGGGAAACTTGTCGGCAACAGTGTTACTGTTCACGGCGAACCTGGGTGGATACGTGTTCAGTCGGATGAGGTGCATGGGGGTGTTTGACCAGGCGTGGGTGCTACGGATCAGCTCGGTGGTGGTGGGTTGATCGGCGGTGAGGGAGTACCGGCGGGAACCCACGTCAGAAACGGAGACGGAAGAGAGAGAGGGACAGCTGGGAACTGTTCAGTGAACAGAAAAGGAAAAAAAAAAAAAAAAAAAAAAAACAGAAGAAGAAGAAGAAAAAAAAAAAAGGGAAAAGAAAAAGAAAAAAAAGAGAAAAGAAAAATTGCACGGACAGCCCCACTGAAAATCAAAAACTCATCTCGGGGTTGCCAAACGATTCAGAAACAGGTGAAATTTCAACCGATTGTTAATTTTCATTAAATTAAATTTTATTTAGCGTTACACATCCAAAAATTTTAATAATTTCGTAACGATTAATTTATTTTAGTTACGTGGTACGTAAAATAGTAACGATTCGGAAGATAGGGTCTGCATTGCATGTTTCGGGTGTTTTAGACAAGATATTAATTTAGGCTCTGTCATTGTTAGATTCGCAGGCATCGGTGTCCCGATAAAGTGTGGTCGGTGAGGGTTTTGGAAAACGGATAACGAGGTGAGTGTACTGTCTTCTTGTTAAATTACTTTTGTATGTATATATGATGAAAGGTTGGTTTACTTAAACCGTACTATTTTATAAATTATATGGATCAAGCAGGAGGTGGGTGAGTTGGTAAACTGGATTTCCGGAAGATTTCGGTGGTTTTCGAAATGAAGTTAAAAATGAATTTTTGTTGAAATTGGTGAAATCAGACGGTGTTTTTAAAAGAAAATAGGAAACATCTGGTTTTCTAGAAATGCCTGGTTTTCTAAAAATAATAATAAAATAATAAAGGGTGAAAAAGTGGTTTTAATAAAATCAGACGTTTTCTTTAAATGGAAGCGTGATATATGATTTTTGGGATTTAAAAGTTGATTTTGAGAAAAGAGATAGACGTGGTAATTGGACGATGTTGAGTAGATGATTTTTTTATTGAGTTGCGTTTTGATGATGCTGTATTTGATTTGATGAGGCCATAGTATTTATCCGCTTCGGTGGAGTGATGTTTATCTGCTTCGGCAGAATGATGTTAGACGTTTATACTGCGCAGTAATTATCCGCTTCGGCGGAGTGATGGGTGTTCGTAGGAAGGCATATCCTACGGATGGTACGGTACCGTTGCAAACTCCCGATCGTGAGGTTAAAACGATCACTAGGGCTGGCCAGTGTGTGTGTGTGGAGGTGTGTGTTTGAGATGTGATGTTTTACTTACATTGAGTAATTTATTATTTACCCTGGTGATTGGTATGGTTTTATATTTGGTGGATTTGGATAAAACTTATACTTGTGGGTTTATTTCCACTACTTATATTATAGAGAAATTTTTACTAGTTACCCGTTGTTTACATACCTACGCTTGATCCATTTAGATGTTGTAGAATGATTTATTATCCCAAAATGTTTTTACTAAGAAGGCAGTACACTCGCAGGTATAATAGCTAGGAGTCGGTTGGTCCCCTACTGGCGCTAGATAGAGTTATGCAGGTCATGCGATGGAGTCATTAGAGAGGGATTTCGAGGAGGGGTGTCAGAGATGAATCTAAATGAGATTCATGGGATTCGAATTTTGGGTTATCCTTATAGTTCGGACAGTGTGTCCCTATCAATAGGAATTATGTATATGTTGTACATATCATTTGTCTGTGTATTATCTTCTATTTTTTTTATTGTGGTTGTCTATTCAGTTGGGTGATGTCATGCCGACGTCACGCCGGCCCTAGGGTGACGAGAGCCCGGGGTGGGGTGTGACAGAAACTACATTGCTACATTGTTCTTATCATTAATTCTGTGGATTTCGGGTGAGATCTTTCATATTGATTATTACTTGTGTATTATTTTATTTTGGAAATTGATCTTAGAAATTGTTTTTTGATTTTTCAAAGAAAATATTTTTTTCAAACAATTTCTTTAATCTGATTACGTGCTCCAATGTGCTACCCATATTATTGTTAAAATCAGATTTCTACATCTTACGTAATTCTATCACTAGTTGGGATATTAATTGAGTTTATATATATTTGAGGTGGTAGAAGTTCCGAGTGAGATTTACTTATCAATTTTTATATTGGTGAGTTGTGATGGGTTAAATATCATTGTGGATATTTAATCAAGGGTAGCTGGGTTTCAGTCTCTTCCTGTAAAGAGATTGAGGTGATGATTCTTCCTAGATAAGAATTGCGTTTTTGTGAGTGATTTTGTAACGGTTCAATCCTTACCGGGTAAAAGGATATTTGGAGTATTTTGATGAGATTTTGATTCTTGAGCCTAAGTGTTAAAAAGAATTAGGTTATTCTTTAACCTGTAAAAAGTTAAGGTTATTCCTTAGCCTTTGAAAAGGAAATTGTAAAGATTGATTCTGAGTCTGTAAAAGAATCGGTGTGCGGGTTTGGTTTCTATCTTTAAAGGAATCTTAGTTTTAGTGGGTGCGACCTCCGTGGAGCTCGGGGGACTGGATTAGCCAAGAGTAGCTTAGTGAATCAGTATAAATCTTGTGTGTACTACTTTCTTAATTTGTCTATTTTTGTTGTTTGTGTGTGCACCTAGTTGATTGATTAGTTCCATTGTATTATAAAAATAATAATTAATTTAGGTATAAAATTAATTATTTGATTTATCAAGTTTTATTCTGATTATTTTTGAAAACCCAATTCACCCCCCCTCTTGGGTATTCTACTGGGCCAACAAATGTGTCACTCTGTCTCCATTGTAGTACATGTCAATAAAATTACAAAGGTTAAAAGTAAAATATCAAAAAGAAAAAATAAAAATAAAAAATCAAACAAGCCTTATCATCCATTACCTTCCGAATCAACTGAAAGCTAAGAAATCGATAGGGTCCAAAATTTCAGTACTTAAAACACTATATTGAAGAACAATCAACAGAATCCCAAAAATCTAGTGTGCTGAAAATGACTTATGGGAAAACGGTTACTCTTAATGATGTGCTTCAAGTGTCGGACATTCACAAAAATCTAATTTCCAGATCTGTGATGAGTAAGAAGGGTTTTAGAATGGTCTTTGAGGCTAAAAACTTGTAATAACCAAGAGTAAAATGTATATAAGAATGGACTATATGAATGAATGTGTCTTCAAACTGAATGTTATGAGTATGATTCTAAAAGTTAATAAAACTATATCTTCTTTTGATATGATTGAGTTGATTGATGTTTGACAATGCTAGATTAGAACATGTTAATTATGATGCATTATGTAAATTAATTAGTTTATATCTATTACCAAAATACAAAATTGTTCAAATCATAAATATGAGACTTGTGTGAAATCCAATTTGACTCGAACTTTTTTTCAATCCATTAAAAGAAGTATTGAACCTCTAGAGTTAAGTCACATTGACATTTGTGATTTAAAATTTGTGCAAATTAGAGGTGGTAAAAAGTCTTTCATTACGTTTATTTTATGATTGCACAAGATACTATTATGTTTATCTTCTAAGAAGTAAAAATGAAATCTTAAAAAAGTTTATGCAATGCAAGAAAGAGATTAAGAATCAACTTAGTAAAAAGATTAAAATTCTTTGAAGTGATAGAGGTGGTGAATATGAATCACTATTTATGAAATTATGTGCTCGACACGGAATAATTCATCAAACAACTGCACCTTGTTCACCTTAGCAAAATGGAGTTGTTGAGAGGAAGAATCGAACTTTAAAGAAAATTATGAATTATATGTTCATAAGTTCTGGTCTAACCCAAAACATGTGAGGGGGAAACATTACTTACTGCCTATTATGTTCTCAACAAATTTTCACATAAGAAATTAGACAAAACTCCATATGAAATGTAGAAAGGTAAGACTCCTGCTTATAAATTATTGAAAGTGTGGGGGTTTCTTGCTAAGGTGGTGATTCATATTCCTAACATGACTAAAATATGACCCGAAATATTTGATTACATATTCATTGGGTATGCCCATATATAACAGTAGTGCTTATCGATTTTTAGTTTACAAGTCTGAGATTGAAGATGTACATGAGAATACAATAATAGAATCAAGAACTACATTCTTTTATGATGATATATTTACTTTTACGACTCCTTAAGAGTTAGGTTTTTCAAAAGAACATTTGACATTACAATCGATGAAGTTCAATATGAAATCTCTATTGAAGAAAATGAACCTAGACATAGTAAGAGGACCAAGACAACAAAATTATTTGGTCCTTACTTTCTTACCTATGTGGTAGAAAGTGATCCTAAGAGTTTCAAGGAGGCAATATCAACTCTTGAAGTTCCATTTTGGAAAGAAGCCATAAATAGTAAAATAGAACCCATCTTGCAAAATCATATATGAGAACTAGTGGATCTCTTATCCGATTCCAAATCCCTTAGGTGTAAGTGGATCTTCAAAACGAAGATTAAAGTAGATGGATCAATCGATAAATACAAAGTTAAACTTATAGTTAAAGATTACAAATAAAGAGAAGGTGTTGGTTACTTTGGCACATATTCACTAGTTACCAGAATAACATCGATCAGAATGTTAATAGCCATAGTAGCTACACATAATCTTGAGATACATCAAATGGATGTTAACATATATTTCCTAAATGGTGAACTAGATGAATAAATCTAGATGGAATAACCTTAAGGGTTTGTTCCATCTAGAAAAGAGAACAAAGTTTGTAAACTTGTTAAGTTTTTATATGAATTTAAACAAGTACCGAAACAGTAGCATGAGAAATTCTACAAAGTTATGATGTCAAATGGATTTAAAATCAATGAATGTGACAAATGTGTCTGCATTAAGTATAATGAATCCGGATATGTTATTGTATGCTTTTTATGTAGATGACTTGCTAATTATTGATAGCAATAATGACATCATTAAATCTACCAAAAGGATGTTAACCAATAAATTCGATATGAAATATTTAGGTGTTGTTGATGTAGTTCAAGGATGTTTACCAGTGATTGTCGCAATCTTATTATATTGAGAAGATATTTCATAAATTTAAAAAGTTTGACACTAGCTTAGCTAAAAAATCTATTGATGTGATCTAACTAAGAATACTAGTGAAAGAATTTCTTAGTTAGAGTATGCTCGAATAATAGACAGTCTGATGTATTTAATGAATTGTACTAAAGCTGATATTGCCTACATCTTGAGTAGACTGAGCAAATATACTACTAATCCAAAAAATGTTCACTAGAATGTGATGGTTAGGGTTCTTAGATACTTAAAGTGTACCTTAAACTCACGGATTACATTACACCAGATATCCAATTGTACTTGAAGGTTACAGTGGTGCTAATTGGATATCAGATTGTAAAGATACTAAATCCACAAGTGGATACATCTTTACACTTAGAGGTGGATTGTCTCTTAGAAATTCTCCCAAAAGACGTGTATTGTAAGGTCTATATACACTGTGATAGCCAATCTACAATTGGTAGGGTATAGAGTAGTATGTATAACGGTAAGTCTCTATACATAAGACGTAGACATAATACCATTAGACAATTACTCTCAAATGACGTTATCACTATTGACTACATAAAATCAAAAGATAGCATTGTGGATCGCTAACTAAAGAGCTAACTAGAGAGAGAGAAAGAGAGGGCATATTTCTCATCAAGGGGAATTGCTTTAAAACCTACAAATAAAAAGTCACTTTAATGAAAACCCAACCTAGCTAACTGGAAATCCCAAGATCTAGGCTCAAAGGGACACCCTAATTATATGTGGCCTAAGTAATTACTCGAAGACTCTAAGTATTAATCTCATTCCTATGATGAACCAATGATGCTTGTAAGAATTAAAGATAAACTTGCTTTTAATGATTCCTATAGCTTGAAAAATTCAACTAGGGTTTACAAGATACTCTTGATAGGTTAATCACCTAGATGAGTGAAGAACAAGGCTGGTTATGTGAAAATGAAAAGGCTAAATTATCTAAAGTACACATTATAACACTAGAATGTTGAACGCAACTTGAGAACTAGCTGTGTCATGAAGTATCTGTGTGAATTCCATTGTCTTGACTTACACAAACGACTAAACAGTTCAAGACATCACATTCACTAATTAGCCAAGTAAATCTGATAGTCTTTCACTAGGTAAGGTTCAAAGCCAAAAGCTACCTATATCGATGCATTTACTCTCTATTTGAACTATTTATAACGTGTCAATATTGCATATGCACGTATATTTGGTCAATCTCATTCATGTAGGAGATTGCTAGTATTTTTTGCAACTTAAAGTGGAACTCATTAATTAAATTAATCAAATTATTATTTTAATGTGTTTCTTATCGTTGGGGGATTGACACAGTATATTTATATGCCAAAAATTATTAAGATTTAAATGAAATTACAACTCTCAAAATATGCACTTGAGATTGCTTGAAAACTAGAAGAAACAGGCAATCCCATACTGATTGTGGGTGAAGAACTTGAGCACTATATCAAACTCTAAAATGGAGGTAAAGGCCAAACCCTTTGGGCATACAATCTTTTGTGTGTTTTGAGGGTTCTATATTTAACCACACAAGCGTACACGCACGCGCTACTATCCGTCCAACCGAACTGAAGCGGCGTGGGTTCAGATCGAGTAGATCTAATCCAGACTTTGTTTGGGTCGAGTTCGGGTCAGATCTTGACCCTCCAGATATTCTTCTTGGGCCAAATATATTTAATATTAAATATAAATATTTACGTAAATGTGGAACCTATTGGACGGTGAAAAATGAACTAGTGTTACTGAACATTATGTTCACTGGTGACGGTTCGGTGTGAACGTTAACATTGAACAGGTACCTTTCCAAATCAAATTCATTCGTTGGTATCTATTGGTATTCTATAAATATGAGGCTTTATTTTCATTTCTAGATTTTCTGATTCACATATTCATTACTTCACATGACTACCAAAACAGAAAACATATAAAAATCTATGAGAATTCAAGTATAAGTTCAATTTGTCGAAATTTTTGGCTTTAAGTGCTTGTACAAAAAATTGGAAGATCATTGTACTCTAGGGGATAAACGTCCATTCAACCATTAACATCATAATAGGGGTATGAATCTGCTTTAAAGGCATAGAGTCAAATTCTAGTCTCGATCTACTACGTTTTTTCATTTCATCGTTTGAATAATCTAGGTAACTCTTTGTTTAAAATTTATTTCACATTTTGTTTTCGTTTTGTTTCTATTCTATGAACATTCTCATCCTATCTCTTGTTATGTTTCCGTTTTTACATTGTAAATATTCACATTTTACATATGTTTGTGAATGTTCACATCACAAATCTAGATTCATAAACACATTATAATCTCACATAATTTTCAAAATTTGGTTTTATTATCTATACGTGCTTAGTTAATGTTCACATTAATAAATAATTATTAGTTTTATTTCATATGATTATTGAAGTGTTTATTTTGAAATTTCATCGATTACAAGAATAAAATCATATCGCATGTTAGTTAAAAATTGTAATTAGATCACTCCAGTTGTTCAATGAATTTAACTATGGCAATTATGAAGGAGAATTAACTAATTTACAAAGTTTAGTTACATCATGCATGAGGAGTGAATTTCTTATGCATTCAAGAGCATATTCAGGCCATTGTCACTTGTTTTTTGCGTGGATAAGATTCTTTATTTTTCTATTTTTTTCGTGGCTTATCCACACTCCTAGTATCAATAGCTTTGAATTACTAAGGTTGTGTTTGGATGAAGGATTTGTAGGAGGGATTTCAATTGATTAGGAGATTTTGAAATCTATTTTTGGCAAATCCCTTATTTGGGGAGTAGAAGGATTTTAAGAAAATGGATTTTTTAAATCTTTTTTGGGGTGAAAGGAATGATTTCAAAATAACTTTGGAAGATGCTGAATTTGTGAAATCCTTCCTATCATTGTTCTTCGTTCTTCTGACTCTTCTTTGTTCTTCTGCCTCTTCTTCGTTCTTCTGCTGCTTCATCTCTTTTTCGTTCTTCTACCTCTTCTTCATTCTTCTGTTGGTGTTCGTTTTAGGTTCGATTTCGTTTTTCGAAATCGATTTTGATTTCAAAATCGAACCCTTT
The DNA here is from genome assembly GCA_016647705.1 of Eucommia ulmoides. Classification (NCBI taxonomy): domain Eukaryota; kingdom Viridiplantae; phylum Streptophyta; class Magnoliopsida; order Garryales; family Eucommiaceae; genus Eucommia; species Eucommia ulmoides. The sequence continues at coordinate 8,557,718 of CM028333.1, read as the reverse complement.
TTAGGGTTCGAAATCGAACCCTATTTAGAACGGCGAACGATTGCGATTTCGAACACGAACACAAACAGAGATTGCGAACACGTTTTCGAACCCTATTTAGAATGGCGAACGATTGCAATTTCGAACACGAACACGAACGGCGATTGCGAACACATTTTCGAACGGTGATTGCGAACACGAACGATTACGATTTCGAACACGAACACGAACTAACGATTTCGATTTCGAATAAACGATTGCGATTTCAACATGAACGAACGATTTCGAATGAACGATCTAGTTCTTCTTCAATTTGGGTTTTTCTTGTTCAAGCGAACAATCTGTTTCTTCTTCGATTTGGTTGAATTTGTTGAATTTGTTCTTGGATTTGGTTGAATTTGTTCTTGGATTTGGGTTTGGTATGGCGTTTGGCGATAAGTTTCTGTTTTTGTTCCCATAATTTCTGTTCTGTTCTGTTTTGTTCCCATAATTTGTTGAAATTACACATTCAAATGTTTTGGCTCAAACTATTATCCAAACAAAGGATTTATAAAATGAACAGTTCAAAATATAGGATTTTAAAATCCCTTGAATTTGTCAAATCTCTTACCCAAACGTAACATAAAAATCCATGTTAAACTTTAAAATTATATCTCAAATTTCAATAATACATAATCTAAATTTATCAAATCATATCATAACCCCAAAACATGACATATTTATAATCTCTTTATTTCTATCAAATTAATAACCAATATTTTCTTTCTCACGGATAGTATTCCAAAATCTTCTATGAAGTACAATTAATCACCCCTAATTTTTTTAAAATATACATTTTCACCCTTTTATTTTTAGAAAAAATAAATTATAATCTTTAAAATTTCATTTACTCCTCCTCTAATTTAGATAAATTTCAAATGAACCCTTAAAAAAATTTACCTTTAAAAATTGTTCTATGTTTTTCTATTATATGTAAATCAAGAATGAAAATTATAATATCAAAATATTCAAATTAAAAATATATATTAATATGCAGGTCTAGAAAAAATATATAAATTATAAATTGAACCAAGACTTTGATATTGGTCTTTCTCTAAATTTAATCAGAGTTTCCTTTCTATTGCAAAAAAGAGTCAGTTTATAAACAATAGTTAACTCGTGAATATATAGAGATAAAATTTAATTATATATAATTTGTTCAAATAATTAATACTAACAAATCAAATTTATTGACAATAATGAAAACTAATTTTTTTCCACAATAAATAGAAAGATTATCCTCTCAAAAAAATTTCTTTTTCTTTTGTATTCTCCAACCAAAGGAGAAATTAAAAATCGGATTTTTTTTTTCCAGGGGTCTTAAAAGTCAAAAAATATATATTTTTAAGGACTACTAAAATTAAATTTATTCAAAAATACCAAAATAATTATTATTCCAAAATTATCCTTCTTTTATATACACAAATTTCACTTAATTTTTGAAATTTTATTTGTCCATTTTATATCTTAATAGGAGTTTGTGTACATTTTCTTTTTAAAAATAGAAGTTTTGAATAATATTTTATTCGTTTTCTTTCAAATAGGAGTGGTGGAGGAAAAATCTTCAAAAATAATAGAGGGTGAATAAATTCCCCTATGTGGTAATATTATATATACGATTATTATGGGGGTAGTTTGAGTAAATTAATAAATCACCGACCATTTGATTAACCAAACGTTATCCGATTGCACATATTCGAACTCCGTTTGAGAAAAGCTGAGACGTGATTGGTTGTTTCGGGAAAGCGAGGATTAGTACTTAGTCATCGACACGTGTGGAGGACACGTGTATGGCCGGATGGGGACATAGGAGTCATTCTCTTATCTAAATCGAATCGATTGTGCCGAGGAGGGTTGGGAAGGTGACGCGCTTGACATTTATTTGATGAATCCGGTGATTTCCGTCTTCACGCTCTTCCAGGCATCGTGGGTAGCACACACTAATGGATGTCCTAGACTAAAATATGAAAAGAATTTTTTGCCCATCTATTTTTAGTTTTTACCTGAAAATTGAAATTAAAAATAAATTATTATGTCAATTTTTTAGTGCAAAAAGACATACAGTAAAAATAAAAAAAAATAAAATCAATTAAAATAAATATAAAATATAATTAAATTCAACTGTTTTCTAAGTGAGAGAACGAAATTTTAAGATAAGAATTTTTTCTTAAAAAATTTTGTAATCCAATCTCAACTATCAATTCCCCCTCAAATTAATCCAAGTCCTTCGGAAAAATATTTTTTTAAAAAGCAGTCATGATATATTAATAGAGTAGAGATTTCCACTGTGTCAAAAGACACTATATTAATTTTTAAATTTATAAGTTAATGAAGTCAAAATTTGAATAGTCAAAGATGGTCCTTGAGATTTAAAATATGATATTTGAATTCGTACAAAATAACGTATTGTGAGTAGGTCAATCGACGATGCATTTTCGGTATGAGAATCAGTAGTCAGTTCTGTAGAAATTTTGGCAGAGAAATGACTAAGAAAAATGCGTGAACCTTGACTTGACCCATTTTTCATTATTTATAAGAGAGAAAAAACTTATTTGACAAGTTTTCCATAAATCATAGTCATTCCCCATTAATGTCCCGGATTTGGTGGGATTGGTGAACCGTTATATTCGAATAGTAACCACCCATTCCGCATATAGAAAATAAGTGTAACGGTTCTTAAACATGAGGCACACCCCGAACAGGGTATAGTTCAAAGCAATCTTTGGGTGGCCCAAGGATAAACTCTCGGTGTAATCAAAGCTTATAACCCCAATCACGGATCATCTTTGCTTGATGATTTCATGGCATCTGTAGTCTCCTCGATTACCGAGCAATATCCTTGATTACCAACAATAATTTTGAACTCTTGTGCCAAACACGTTATTTGGGACTCAAGTAAAGTAAAGGTCACGTGAGTTTATTCTTAAAAATCCCTCGGCCTAAAAAATAAAAATAGATAATAAAGTATATATATGAAACTTAAAAAGTATAAAATATAATTAAACTCAACTGATTTATACGTGAGAAAAAAAAATTAGTGGGACTTTTTTTCTTAAATATTTTATTAACCAATCTCAACCATCTATTCTTCTCAAATCAATTCAATTCATTAAAAATATATATATATATATATATATTTTAAAATTTTAATAAATTCTTATGTGACCTCCCCTGAATTTAATTTATAAAGTTTCAAGAAACAATGAGCTAATATATTTTTTCAACTTTGAAAAAGTAAGCAAGCAAATAAGCATTTATTTTGGTGCCTATACTAAATTAGCTTTTTATGAACGGGTACGTTGTAAAATATTATAAATAATAATAACAATTAGGTCATTCAATTGTAAATTGACTTTAACTAAAACATATAAAATATTTAAATTTTGTTTATCACATTTTTTTTTACCTTTTAAGAATCCCAAATTATAATCAACTTTTTATTCAATTGGTTTTGCTTATTAATATGAACAATCATATTTCTTGCAAGGTATGAGTGGCATAGCTTATAAATTTGTCGATCTTTTCCTTCAAAGTGAGATGAGACATAGTATATTTATTTGTAGCTTTAATGAGACTCATTGACAAATTCAACGAGCGACAACTTGATTATCCCTGTTGTTTACCCTTCTACACTACATTAGAGAATATTTATAGAGCTTTTTGCACTTTGCACCCTTGAAGTTTTAGAGAAATTTAACTTTAAGCTATGTTATTTCAATTTGAACTTATTAAACTCTGAAATATTCAAATTATATCAAATCAATTCTTCTATCTTTTTTATGAGAGAACTTATCCATGTTGGCAATTTCGTATTTGACATTTGGCTCAATTTCGTCATGAAAATGACAGAACTACTAATTTGGACTGATTTGACACGATTTGTATATTTTAAAATTTAATGTGTTCAAATTTAAGTGAGATTTTTGCAAAATTTCAAGGGTGCAGATTGCAAAAACTTCTATTTTATAACACAAAAGGGTTAGTCGAGTTAGTAAAGAGAGTTACTCTATTTCCTCATCCATGAGGGAGTCGATCTTCCTGGAGAGCACTCCAATAATAAAATTTGAATACACCAGATTGATATAGAATAATACATTTTTTAGATCGTTCAGAAAGATAATTAATCAAAATGTATATAAATTCACTTGATCACATCTCACTGGAAAGAGGGAATATTTTATAGACCACATTCGGATATAATTCAAAAATTAAGTCACAAGCTTATTGGCAAGAATAAATTATCTTGTTAGACATTTATTTTGTAAATTAATAACACACTTATTTTTTTTGAAAATTTACTAGAAAGAAGTGCCCCCATTGAGTGATCCAAAAACAAATGTTCGCATTATGGCACATTTAGTGGTTTGGTCTGTTTGCTGTCGGTGGCACGTGCCCTCTTACATAAATAGATTAATAATCCTCGTTATTTTAAAGTGGGAGTGTTGAATTATTCCTGCTTTTGGCTCTTCAAACATAGATTAATCATAGTCACTAAAAGGTTTTTTTATGGCCATTCATGCTTGGAATATTGATTTTAGTAAGGCTAGCTAAAAAATATCTCCCGTACGTATTCTGATAACTCTTCCTTACTTATATATACTTGTGGTATTAATAGTATTAACAAAATTAAATCGTTTAGATTTGAGGTTATGTGGTTCGCTCATCCTAACTTTAAAAATTTCATTATGAACAATTGGGAAAAAGATGAGACTAATTTGATGAAAAAGTTGAACAAATTCAAAGATAGTGTTAAAGACTGAAAAAAAAAAAGATATTTGGAAACCTGTTTATAAGATAAAGGACGCTAAAAGCCAGAATTGAGGAGATCCAAAAAAATCAAGATTTTTTTATTTTTTTTTAATATGGACAAACTTGAAAATGAGTTGATTAATGAATATAACTTTGTCCTACAACAAGAAGAATTATTTTGGTATCAGAAATCTAGAGTTCAATGGTTAGCCTTGGGAAACATGAACACTAAATTCTTCCATGCTACTACTAGCCAAAGACGTAGAATAAATAAAACTACTATGTTAAAGGATAGTAATAACAATTGGATCAAAGAGGATAAAGATCTTAGTGAACATGTGAATAATTATTTTAAGAAATTGTTCAGTAAGGAGAAAGAAGGATATGTTCTGAATAATTTTAACATTCAACACCTATCTTTAAAAGAAAACTTTTTTGATATCTTTGATAGTATTCCCAGTGAAGATAAGATAAAAAAATACTCTTAAGTTTATGAAAGACTTTAAAACTCTCGGACCAGATGGATACCAAGCAGTTTTCTTTAAAAAAAATTGGGAAGTTGTGGACAAGGATATGTGCAACTTTGTTATTACATGTCCTAGGATTTTGTCCATGCCTATGAATAATAATAAAACCTTTGTCGCACTTATTCGTAAAGTTGAGATTCCTGAAACCATAGGCCAGTTTAGACTGATTAATTTGTTCAACACCTCTTATAAAATTGTCACAAAAAAAAAATTTGATTGCTAGACTTCAGCCTTTCCTAAAAAGCATCATTGGACCCTTACAAAGTAGTTTTGTTCCGGGTAGAATGACACTTCATAATATTATAATAACTCAGGAAGTGATTCACAACCTTAGGAAAATGAAATGTAAGCATGGTGGCATGGTGATTAAAAATGATTTGGAGAAAACCTATGATAGGGTTAGTTGGGATTTTGTGGAAGAGACCTTCAATTTTTTTCAATTTTCCTCTTAATTGAACTAAGCTTACCTTAAGTTATATTAATAATCTAGCTTTCAAAATTTTATGGAATTGAGAACCTCTTGAGGAATTCAATGCTTCTAGAGGTCTTAAACATGGGATCCTCTTTCACCCTATCTTTTTTTCTGTTGTGTATGGAGAGATTATCTTTTATCATTGAAGACAGTGTTAAAAAAAAGGGTTTGGAAATGTATTAAGGTATCTAAGAATGTGCCTACTCTTTCTCACATTTTCTTTGCTGATGATCTTATTTTATTCTCTAAGGTGGGAGAAGGTTGGTGTGATAATATTATGGAAATTTTAAATTCCTTCTCTGTGTGCTCGGACCAAAAAATTAATCCCAATAAATCAAAGATGTTTAGCTCCCCAAACATTAGAATAATTGAAGCTAAAAATATTAGTAGAAAAATGAGGATTCATCTTACTTGTGATAGTGGTAGATATTTAGGAGCTCAATTGATTCATGGTAGGAATGATAAGAGTCATTATAGACAAGTTATTGAGAAGGTGCGAAAAAGACTTACCATATGGAAAATGAAAAATAGTTCGTTAGCAGGTAGAGCCTTGTTGATTAAATCTGTCATGACTATTATTCCTAGTTACGCTATGCAAATATCCCTCCTTCCTAGGAAAATATGTGATGATCTTGATAAAATGAATAGGAGATTTTTATGGGGCGATACTAATGATAAGAAAAAAATTCATCTTATTAATTGGAAAAAAATCTGCCAAACTAAAGAGAAGGGGGTTTGGGGATTAGAAAATCCATATTCATTAACGATGCTTATATGCAAAAACTGGGATGACATGTGCTCACTGAAAATTATAAGTTATGGATCAAAATCTTTAAGGCCAAGTACAAAATGAAAGATAGCCCTAGTTTCTGGAAAGATAGAATAAATGCTTCACATATTTGGAAAGGAATTGCTAAAAACAAAGATAATATTTTAAGATGGGTGAAATGGAAAGTTGGGAATGATGCTAAAATTGATCTCTAAACCGATTAGTGGTGTCGTAAAAGACCGCTAGGAGACACTGGTAGACAAAATTATGCTGATATGAGGGTTTCTAACATTATTGATGATTTTGGTAATTGTTGTCTCTTACTAATCCTCCACATTATCTCGGATGAGGAGAAACTGGAAATTCTTAAATAGAACCTCCCCTCTTTTTTCAAGAGGATAGAGCAATGTGGAAGCTGGAGAATTCAGGTATTTTCTCCTTAAAATCAGCTTATAAAGAAATGGATAGTAGAGAGGATATGGGTACCAATCCTACTTGGGGGTGAATTTGGAAACTCGAAGTCCCGTAAAACATGAAACACTTCCTGTGGTTGATTTTTCATACAAAACTCATTACAAATGAGTTTGTGGATAGATAGGTTAATGATGTAACTGTTATTTGTCAAAGATGTAAGAATGCCAATGAAACAATTGATCATTTACTAAGGACTTGCCCAAAAGCAAAGAACGTCTGGACTAAATTCTATGGACAAACTCGGGTCCAATAATTTCAGAGTTTGGATACTGAAGACTGGATTAAAGATAATCTAAAAGAGAAGATTTCTCTTTCACCCTCTTCATATCTATTTTTAGCCATTCTTTGGGAGATCCGGAAGGATATAAATAGTGAAGTTATTGAAGGAATTTCTCGAGATAACTTTGCTATTTTCCATAGATTTAATTGTAATACCCCGAAAATTTGTATTTTTGAAAATATTATATAAATTTAATATTTATTATTTTATAAATTTATGGTATAAATAGTATTTGATAATTTTTAGGGTTAAATGTTAATTTTAAATTGACTTTTAATTGTGTTAGGACTATTGCGTTATTTAAAATATACTTTTAAAAGTTTTAGAATATAATTAATATTTTTATTTTTATTTTAAGAGGGACCTCAACGTAAATAATTAAATATATAAATAACTAATGGCCAATATGGTTTCCTTCATAAGGAAACTATAATGGCCACGTATATATATATAATAAATTAGGACGGACTTGCTCATTAGGACAAACAAAAAATATGACTAGGACAAACAAATTTGCTGATTAGGACAAACTTGTTCCAACGAGGACATTTAGACTCCCATTCCTTAATTAGAAAATATTATACTTTATAACGATTAAGTTGTAATGCTAACGATTAAGGAAACAGGCACGGATTGACGCAACAATGAGGCAAATTAATGTTATTTTAATTAAAATTGACTTAATGTTCCTTAATTAAAAAAATAATTAAGTTAATTAGTAATTCCTTAATTAATCATTTTCCTTCCAAACACTCTCTCCATCTCTCTCAAATTGGGGTTAGGGTTGATTTAGTGCTACAAGACTCTCTCCCTCGCGTTCGATTTCTTTCTCGCTCCTCCGACATCCTCTAACCACCGCCACGTAGCATCGCCATTGCCGACGTCTTCGACTCGCATATTCCCTTCTTAGCTTCGCTTTCTCTCGAAAGCCGCCATAACCACCGTTGAACTGATTCTCTCTCTCTCTCTTTGGATTTTGGGTTTGATTGTCTCTATTTTTTTATTTCAAAACCCTTAAAATTGAAACATTTCATCAATTTCTATTTCGAAACCATTCTTCCTCCCTTTATGACGATGGTGCACAGGTGGTCATCGGTGTTCGGCAAGGACGGTGAAGGTCGCCGATGGTCTTCAGCTGCCCAAAAGCTTCATCATCTCCATTCCTCTGCTCACCCTTAATCATAAGTACTCTCTTCTCTCTCGCTCTTGCTCATTTAATTTAGGGTTTTGATAGGATTAATTTTAGGATCTGAACATTAGATAACCAAATACATGTCTTTATGTTCATGGCCATTGTCTCTCCATCTCTCTCAATTTGGGGTTAGGGTTGATTAATTGCTACAAGAAACACACGCAGGTATGCCTCATCTCCTCTTTTTCTGTTGATGTATCTATCTGTTATCTGTTTCTTTTTCTTTTTCTGTTCATGTTGTTGTTTCTGTTTATGTTTTTGTTTTTGTTTTTGTTTCTGTTCTCCGTTTCTGTTTATGTTCTGATTTTTTAATTTTTTTTGGGATTATTTAAATAAAATGGCTATTTAATTATTCTTCCATTTGGTGTGGAAATTTCTGCACCTTTGAAAGGCAAGTTTTGGTTTACTTTAAAGCTTCAAAGGGTTCAATTTTAATCGGTATTCTGAAATCAAGGTCTGATTTTTTTATTTTATTTTTTCTGATTTTAGTTGAATTTAATCGATTTTGGGTGTTGAATTTGACTCATTGTGATTTTTATAGATTTTTCTCATCTTTTATTGGGTTTAATTTTATTTTTTTTACGGAAAAAAATGGAGGAAGAGGTTAATTCTTGGATAAGGAGAGCGAAATTCTCTCAAATAGGTTAGTCACCTTTCGAACGTAGCGAGATTATCGTCCATTCCTCTACCATTGAAATATGTTTGTATTCACTAAGGTTTGAAGAGTTTAAATTAGTGAGGTTTGAATCCGTATAAATTCATCGCTAATTTTATTTTTTCTAATAGTAAATTAGGTGATTCGTTTAAAGAGGAGTCTTGGCGTAAGGGTAGAAGTTGTCGCCATGTGATTTGGAGGTCATGAGTTCGAGTCGTGGAAACAAACTCTTACAAAAGTAAGGTAAGGCTACTACAATAGACCTAAGTAGTTTGACCCTTTTCCTGGACCTAGCGCATAGTAAGAGTTTTGTAGCACCGACTGCCTTTTTTAGTTATTATTAGTTCACGTAAATAAACAAACTTTTTTTTTTTTTTTAATTATGTTAAATTTGAAGTTATAGTTTAGTTTGATTTTACTATTTTTAGAGATTGAAATTATATATTTTCTTTATTTTCTCCTTTTTTGGTGTTTTTTTTAGAGAAGGAAAGTAGAGATGTGAGTGTTTTTTTCTTTTTTTAGATTGGTAATTTTAGTTTGGTTTGACTTTTTCTGTTATCTCTGTTTCTTCTAGGTTCTTCGCCGTTTACGCCTACACCTTGAGCAGCTCATTGTGTGTCGACGTCGTTTATAATTCTTTGAGGTGAAGTATTTAATTTATATATATCTATTATTGTTTATGTATTTGCATATTTAGCTAAGGAGAAAAAAGCTAGACGCTTTAATATGAATTTTATGTGAGGGCTACTTGAAACCTGACTTTAAATTTCTAATTTGAAATAGAGTAAATTTCTCTATTACACTAAATTTATGAATCAAGTTTTTAATGAATTGTATCTCTAACATATTATTGCAACATCCTAACTAAACTTTAAGTAATACTACTTTATATAGTAGAGAATTATTATGAATTTGGTGTTTGTTAAAAATCTCTAATTCTTCAAGAGCAGTTCATCATTTGTTGCTAAGTGGGTTGCTCATTTGACTTATTTCTCATGTTATTTTTGAAAATTTGTTGTTGTAGTTGATAATTATCATGTTTGTTTTTCATTAGAAGATATGCGAACATGTTGCACTTCAAATATTGAGGATGAACGAATACAATTTATAGCTTGACAGTCTATAATTAAGGTAAGTTCCAGTAGTCCTCGGTGGAGGACTTCAATGTCCTGGGTGGTGGACATATATTACTAAGTTTACAGTGTATATAATTAATTGTCTTTAGTATGTATTGTATTGTTAAAGGGGATTATGCCCATTTTTTCTAGTACATTAATTAATGGTTCTTTTTAGTTTAAAAGAATATTTGAATATTAGATTTAAACATATTCATTACAGGTTTGTGTGTGGGTGTTTGTAGGGGTATTAAGTGTTTTCCCTTTATGATTTTAATACAAAAATAATAGATTAGGGTTTGCGGTTTTTACATGTTTTTCCTTGCTAATATGCATTTACCGATTAAATATTGGATTTTTTTACTTTGATGTAGCTTGAATTTCAATTCATAGAAGCTCTCCCTTTATTAATACAAGATATTCCCTCTTTGTTGCGATGGCTGAGGTGGTGTTTATCGCGGGCACAACGGGAATTAAGTGTTTCACTCTGATGAAAGTTGCTTTCAGGCATCATGATTATGGATTATAACCAAGATCACTCACGTGTAGGCATGATCTTACATATATGTGTGTGTGTGTGTGTATTGTTAAGTATCATTAGATAGATTATTATGAAGAATATATATATTCGAGAACACATATAACTGGGTAGATATTAAGGAACAGTGACAGATCACATTTTGAATGTTTTTCGAGCAAGAAAAATATTATAGTTTGGATTCCGGTTTCGGATTTCAGGTAGAATTTCTAACTCTTTTAATATATGTATTTAATTCCTCTATTGTGAAATCTATGTTATTATTATCGTCGAATTATAATTGTTAATTTTCATAAAATAACTATGATTATGTGAATATTACGTGGAAATCATGTTTATGTGTTTTATTTATTATATTAATTAGATACACGTATTAGAGGTGTTGAAGTTCTACTGAGCCCTGACTCACAACCCCACAGTTTTGATTGCAGGGTCGGTGAAAATGAAATGGCGTAAGGAATTCTATCTAAATTTCTATTTAATTTGTAAAAAATGAATTTATTATTTACTGTTATAAAATTAATTCGATAATTATAATTATCCCCATCGGTTAAAAATTTTGTCCGATTTATGAATATTAAAATATTGGATTTGGTGTTCAATATCAAATATTATATTATTTGACATAAAAAAAAATACATATAAAATTATAGAATTTCTATCATTTGAGACATAGAATTATTACAATAACTGATAATTTTGTAATATTGAATTTACATATAATATTCAGTAATATTATATGAATATTTTATACACATTTAATATTTGGTAATATTTAATTGTTGATTTTTTTTTTCCAATAATCCATTTTATTATTGGTTTCATTTGACTTATTATTTATTTGTAATAATTATTTTTATTATTTACAGTTGTAAAATCCACTCGATAAATCGATAATTATAATTATCGTCGTAATTTGTAAATTTTGGTCATTCGATTTAGTAGTAATTCTCTAGGGAGAGAAACTACATGGCAGTCCTGTGAAACCGGGTCGTTGGATTAATAGCTTAAAAAGTGATCTTCTGAGTGCTTTTTGCCCTAAGGATCTTGCCCAAATACATTTTGTTAATTTACTTTCTAATTGGATTCCCTTCCTTCCCCCATTCCCCCGATGCGGATTCTTTAAAATTGAATATTGATGGTTGTGCTAAAGGAAGTCCAGGAAAAGGCGGTTTTGGAGGAATGCTTAGAGATAAAGACGAAGTTTGGCAGTTTGGCTTCTTTGGTCACCAAACAAACTGTAATAGCCTTGAAACCAAAATAAGGATAAAGAATAATTTTATTAATTAATCAGTTTTTTTTTTTTTTAAAAAAAAAAAAAAAAAAAAAAAAAAAAAAGAGTCGCTTCGTTAATGATTTTAATTAATTTGAGGGAAATCAATGGTAGGGATAAGTTAATGGCTAATTTAGTGCGTTCTAATATTTTGTGGCCTTCTCCTCATGCAACAATGGGTAGAAAGGCATTGATACCGATGTGAAAGATTTGTCTTCGTGTAGCAGAGTTTGAGGAGATCCAAGATTTCTTTAACTGTCTCGAATCTACCAAATTGGATAATGATAGATAGGATTATAATGAAATGGAAACATGTGAGAATATGATGATTTTTACTATCTCATTCTTCAAGACGCTCAACAAATTTTTTAACATCTTCTTCATCTTCACGTTTGGGCAATTTGATGTCTCCAGTCACAATACACCATAATTGTTTTACCATATCGGAAGCTAGACGTCTCTTAAGCGCACAAGATATAGCTCGATCCATCTAGAATATTGATGATAACATGTGATGAGTCTGATATCTCCATAGGTGTGGAAAAAAAAAATAAAGTGTTTGAGAGTCAACCGAGGTAGAAACTACAAGAATATAAAGAAAAATATATATGTGAGTCTCAAATCATAAAACAGAGCCCAAAAACATAATTAGAAGGTGAAAAAACTTAGGAATTGGTCCAACGTTGTTAAGAACTAATAAAAAACAAACTGAAATAGTCAAAGGAAGCCAAACTTTTATGAACCGATGATGTGGCAGGAAAGTACGTGGCATGTGAAATGGCAAAAGGAGTTGACGTGGCACTAACATATCACCATTAGGGCTAACGTAGGCAGTGTGATAGTGATGACATGGCTTGTTGAGTTGGAAAATGGTAGGCGCGTAAACGACGTGCATCAAATAGTCTGAAGTTTGCGGCAGCGCGTGCAGGCGCGTTCTGTTTCTGATTGTGGTAATTTTGTTGTCATTAAACGCGTCTTGTCAAGACGAAGGTGATGGTATGGAGTTTTTTGAATTTGAATTGACAATAAAACTTGTAGCAGTCAACCAATATGACAGCAATAGTGGGATTGTCGGTGGCATGTGGCGGCCCGTTTGGTGTTCGATGGTGATGATTTTGGTGTTGTTGAACTTATTTTTCTGAAACGAGTTTTGATTGTAATGGTGAATATGATGTTAGTGTGTTAAATAGTGAAATGGACGGTTGTGGACAACGACATGGAGAAAGCTTGAAAAAAAATAGCATTGTGAAAATTTAGTAAGAACAGAGCCAGGAAGAATTGGCTCTTGATACCATATATTAATACTTATTTTCTTGGTCTTGAAGTTTCAACTATTTTAGATGGATATTTTCTCTTTCAAGCCAAATATGCCTTTAATCTTTTTTCCAAGGCAAGCATCATTAACTCCATTACTGCCAACACTCCTCTACCGGCGGATATCAGACTTACTTCACTAGATGGATCATCTCTCCTTCACATCACTTTCTATCGCCAACTAGTTGAAAGTTTGGTATATCTCACAGTTACTCACCTAAACATTGCTTATATCATCCATCAAGTTGGTCAGTCTTTGTCTGCTCCTCGAACCATCCATTACTTGGTTATTCTTCGTATTCTTAAGTATGTTAAGGGCACCTTATTTCTTGGGCTTTATTTCTTCGCCCAATCTGCTCCTACTTTACAGACTTATTTTAATGCTGATTGGGCTGAGATTCCACCGACAAACGTTCATTCGTCACTATTTCTTCTTGGGAAACTTTCACATTTTTTGGTAGTTATAAAAAAAAAAACCATGATTGCCCGCTCCAACATTGAAGCTAAATAATATGTCATCGTTGATGTAACACAAGAACTACTTTTTCTTTGTTGGCTCCTCGCTGATATGGGAGTCTTCTCCCCTACTACCACTATTCTACATTATGATAATATGAATGTTATTCAGATCGTTCATAATGATTTTTGTCACGAACGTACAAAACACATCAAGACTAATTGATCATTTATTCGTTGCCACATTCTCCAAAATACTGTTAATCAGTTCAGCCGATCAGATAGTAGATATTTTTACCAAAGCTCATCTACTCAGACGTTTTCACAATCTGGTTTTCCAACTCAAGTTCATGCTAGTTTACCGCATTGAGTTTGAGGAAAATGTTAATATTATGCATATGAGCCTTGGCCCGCTAGATTAACCAAACTCTAATCCTACTAGGGAAACCTCACACTCTATATAAAAACTCTTTGTATATGTCTATGTAATATATTTTTCTCATATATCAATACAATCGCTCTATATTCTCCTAATATTCCTCCTCTAAATTATTCTAACGTGAGCCTTATTCCTATAAGAAGACTAGTACTATTCATCTTTGGTAGATAGCAATGGACGAAAAAATTTAGGCCCTAGCCAAAATTCACACTTGGGAACTTGTTGACCTTTCCCTGGAAAATTTTTTATTGGATGCAAGTGAATGTTCAAAATCAAAATGATTTCTGTTGATTCGTTGAACACTATAAAGCTTGGCTCGTTGCTAAGGGATTTGCTCAAGAATATGACATTGATTACGAAGAGACATTTGCTCCATTAGCTAGGCTCATACATGTCCGTACTGTTCTAGTCATTATTGATGCAACGCAATAACTACTTTGGTTTCGTTAGCTCCTCGTTGACATGAAAGTCTCATCCTCTATTGCCACTTTTCTAAATTATGACAATATGAGTGCCATGTAGAATGTCCATAATGACGTTTTTTCTGGAGTATACAAAACACATCGAAACTGATTGTCACTTCATCCATCAACACTTTCTCCAAAATATTGTCCGTCTTCACTATGTCATTTCAACTGATCATATAATAGATATTTTCACCAAGACTCATCCACTTGGATGCTTTCACACTCTAATTTTCAAACTCAACTTCATGCCTGATTTACCGCCTTGCGTTGAGGGGAGATGTTAATACATGTATATGATTCTTGGCCTATTATGTTAACTGTCACCCCACCCCGGACACCCGTCACCTGTGGGGCCGGCGTGACGTCGACATGACATTACCCAGGCGACAAACCAACTAGAAAGCGATGATATGCATTCATAATTATACAAATAATCAAAATACAAGTCATAAACATCTTTCCAAGTCAGAGACACACCTGTCCCTCAAATCCCTTCTAGAACAGCAAAAGGAAAAAAAAAAAAAAAAAAAACAATGAACCTTTCCTAGGTTCGCCTCAGGCGGCACTTCTCGAAAATTTTAATTACTTGCTATACCATCGACGGACTCTATCCCGTGCCAGTAGGGGACCGACTCCTAGCCATTTCACTTGCGAGTGTACTGCCTTCTCAATAAAAGCATTCTTATTTAATAATAATAGTACCTTCTAGATAACACAACATTTACACATGGATTCAGCATAAGCACCATATATGCCGTAAAAAATGAAGTAATATATATATATATATATATATATATATATATATATATATATATATAAGTTCCATCTTTATAACTATGCAGTATAAATATCATACCAATCGCCTGAAATAATAATAAATTACCCAATATAAACAAAACATCACACCCCAAACCACAACGCACACTAACTAGCCATGGTGATCGTTTTAACCTCACAATCGGGAGTTTACAACGGTACCGTACCATCCGTAGGATATGCCTTCCTACGAACACCCATCACTCCGCCGAAGCGGATAATCACTACGCAGTACAAACGTCTAATATCACTCTACCGAAACAGATAAACATCACTCCGCCAAAGCGGATAACATCACTCCGTCGAAACGGATCAACATCACCCAATAATATCGTCTAATCACCACGTAATTTTTCTAAAAGCTTCTAATTTAAATACAACAAGTTTTCATCAGATATATATATATATATATATATATATATATATATATATACAAATAATTCGGCGAGAAGACAGTACACTCACCTCGTTTCTGGCGCTACAAAAATCTCACTGTCCAAAGCTTACCGAGATGTTGGCGTCTGCGAACCTAGAAATGATAAGGTCTAAGTTAATATTTCATGTAAAATCACCTAGTCATGTAAGGCAGGCCCTAAGTTTCGCATTTTCCATTCCCCATATTTTATCTATGAGATTTGTTATTATTCTTAATAATTTTGTTCCATTATTTATTACATAAGAAATCTCGTAATATGAACGATCCCAATTTATTACTCTGGTTACAAAGACTTTAGGCTAGGATTGAATTTTAACAAAATTAGAATAAATTTAACGGCAAACGAGATCATTTTCGAGTTATTCACGGGCTGCGAAAAGGGTTTTCATTTGAAGTGGAATTTTTCCCTTTTTCTAGGGTCAGTTATGCAATTTTTCCTCTTTTTTTTTTCTTTTTTTCTTTTTTTTTTTCCCTGTTTTCGGTTCTTCCCAACCCCGACAGCGGTCTCTCCCTCTCTCTACCGTTGCCGACCGCCAGTGGCGCCCCCTCCTTGCCGACTCGCCTGTCAACCCCCGCACCACCCATACATCCTTCCGACACCACCTCCAGCCGTCTTGCCAGCTCCACCGCACACCCACAACTACTGTTCACCCACCGCCGCACCCTGCGACACACACACCCACCCCCATGCATACAACTACGTTTGTATGCCATTGCCGACGGCACGCCATGAGACCAACGACCCCTACCGTCGGAGACCTACACACGCAGCAGCACACCGCAGCTGCAACCACTCACGCCACCGCCACCGCTGTGATCGTCCTCTCTCTTTCTTCCTCTCCGTCTCGGCTTTTCTCTCTTTTTTTTTCTCTTTTTGCAATATACATTTCACACACATGCACACTCGCACACAATAGCCGGAAAATCAAAACACACGCACACAAACCCCATGGTGCCGGAAGATGGAAACCGAGCACACCCCCACACCGCCGAAAACTTACCGACCCAACTCGTTACGCTCATGCATGCATACATCCATCAATTAATTGAAGAAATACATATAAATACTCACCTGCCCGACGATCGTCGATGGTCGAACGGTGATCCGCAACTCCGCTCACCGGCGACGCTAACACGCGCACTGCCACTCCGTCGACGAACCACGCCACTGGCCGCACCAATCTCTCTCTCTCTCTCTCCCTGGAATTGTTTACAATGCCCACACGACCACGCTGCTGGAGAAACGTCGATCCAAGAAAAACCGACGACCCCTCCGCTCCGATTCTCTCTTTCTCTCTCTAGAATTTTTGGGTTTTCCTTTCTTTTTCGATTTCCTCACTTCAGTGCATGTATGAGGGTTTTTAACGCATGAAATTAGTGGTTAAACCAATTCTAAGCTTGCCACGTCACCCCTCGATCGTCCCTCCTTGGCCGGTGGATTGCCGTCGGTTTGCCGTGTGGGTATGAATTGATATATATATATATATATAAAAAAAATTAAATTACACTTTCCTCACTTCATTTTCTTTAGGATTCTTATTTCAGTGTATTTCTATTTTAAAAAGTTCCAAAATTATAATTTTGCCCCTAACATTTTTGCTTTTGATTTCTAATTGCCACTTTAAATCTCGAGTTTAAATTTCTGCGTTTCTAAATTCCCAATTTGACTCCCAACTTTTAATTTGGATTTTTATCAATAAAATTTTTACCCTAAAGTTCTCTAACGTTCTATAATGCGGTTATTTATGATATACGTTCTACAACTTAGGTTTTACATTAACCCCTAGTCTCACTAGGAAAATCAAACACTAAACTCTACCAGGAAAACTCTAGTCACTCCTTATATATAAACTTTTTGTATATCTCTGTAAAATAATATTTCTTATACATCAATACAATTTTCTCATGTTCTCTCAACATTCCACATTTCTATTATTCTAACAAAAGATAATGCCTACTATTTAAATTTCTTGACCCCATAACCAACCTAGAGAGAATTCAAATTTTTATAATGCATATTTTTTGTGAGGGTTTTTGCATATTTCTAAAAATTATGTCTGTCCAGCTCACTCGTTATAGTAAATTTATAAGAGATTCGATAATTTTGTCAAAAGTACAAAATCACTGCACTAAATAAAAAATATATATAATATTTTAAAAGGAATCTAAGGTGGCATTTGGTTAGCGTTCCCACTTTTCTCAACCCAACTGGAATGGGTTGGGTTGAGTTGGGTTGAGAATTTTGTTTCTTGCTGGAAATAGAATTGTATTTGGTAACGACAATTTTATTTTTTTTACTGGGAACATAATTGCGTTTGGTAATGATATTATCCTATAATTGATTTCACGTGTTTCAGCAAAAAATTCTTAAATCAAGAACCAACCCTAGAATTAATTTCATCAAATTCAACCAAACTCCCAAATTCAGCCAAAATTCTCAAATCAAGAACCAACCCTAAAATTGATTTCATCAAATTCAACCAAACCCCCAAATTCAACCAAAATCCACAAATCAAGAACCAACTCTAGAATTGATTTCATGAAAATTAACCAAAAAATTCAAAACGCAATCGAAATCAAAACTCAGAACGAAATTGAAACCCTAAACCAAGTAAAGAAATCGAAATCTGGGACCATATTTGTTTGATGGGTTGGGATCAAAATCACGATTTGAGCAATCGAAATCATGAAATCGATTTGTGAACCCTAGGTCGTTGACGGCTACGATTTCGTTGACGAAATCGATTTCATTGACAACAAAATCGATTTTGATTCGTGGACCCTAGCTCGTTGATGAACAACAGCAATGGAGAGAATTGCTTCTAGTTTCGATGACAGCAACGACGGTGGTGGAGAGACAAAGGCGATGGTAAAGGGAAGAGAGCAGACGATGGAGACGATGGCAGAGAGCAGAGAGAAGACGTCGACGATGGAGACGATGGAGAAATGAAGATAATAGATGAACGGAGAACAATAAAAATAAAAAGTGAGCTCAATAAAAGTTGAACAGTGGATCTTATTAACATTTCAAAAAATTCTGAGCAAGTCCCTAAAGTTGGGTTCAGTTTTTTTAGCACTTTGTTTCTCATTTCCTTAGAATTTTGAGAATGAATTCTCATTTTTTGCATTGGGTTGGGTTGGATTGGGTTGAGGTTTATGTTTGCCAAACGCGTTCTCAGAAATCAATCTCAGAACTTTTGGGTTGGATTGAGTTGAGTTGAAAACACTAACCAAACGGGGCCTAATGGACCATGAAAAAAAAATCAATTGACATAAATGGCCAAATCAGAGAAATGCACTTTGGGTATTATTAGGAGTTCATTGAGATCGTGAGTTAAGTGGAAATTAATTTCTCTAACAATTACTAATTTCTTTAGTCAAATAAGTGCCCAAAAAAGATATTTCTAATGCAATAACCAATAAAACTTTCATTTTCTATTTTAATTGGAGTTTCTACTCACAGATTATGACAAGAAAATGGGGGATGATTTTCCTTTTCCAGATGGTGATATTTGATGGAGTTGTTGGTGTGGGGCCACAGCCACAAGAGAAGCAGATTGGTGGTGGATATTATCTTGCTGGAGCCTGGACTGGAGCTGCTACATTATTATGTGGTGGTGCATTGTGATTTATTATCCTCCTTTGAGTGTAACAGCCACATTGTGAACCGTGAGGTGTACCAACATAAACTAAATGAGCAGATGAGCATGGGCATATCCCAAAGGATAATTCCACCTCCTCACACCTCACCCACTTTTTGTAACAAAGTTTTATAGTTTATTTATTTATTTATTTTGGATTATTAAGATAGTATAATTCAAGAAAAAATTAAGATATTTTGTAAGAATATTAAATATGTTTTTGTTGAATGATTTCCACTCTCAATCACTAATGGCCCCATTTACTTCTTTGATTCATATTTCCAAAATTTTAGAATTAATGTACAAAAACGCGTTTTGTATACACGTTTATGTTCCCAAGTTTTTGCAAATAATTTAAAACTATTTCTTGAATTCCTTAAGAATCTAATAAACGAAAAAAATATTAAATTTTTATTCACTTCCACAAAACTATTCCACTAACATCCCCTCAGCCAGAACCACCCCACCGTCCATACATTAAAAAAAAATTAAAAAAAAAAATATTACAACCAAACGCGTTTATTGTTTCTGTTCTCATAATTTAAAATAAACAATTTTAAGACAATAGTTATTACCTAACATGTTTCTATTTCTGGAATAGAATCGCAATTTCTATCCTATCTCATCTCAGTTTATTTTGGAATTAGAAACAGAATTTAAGGCACGGGCTTTTGCCATTTGCCAAGAAACAACAGCCAAGCTGCGCTGGGCGGCCTAATCAAACAACACTTATTTCAGGCATGAGCTTTTGCCATTTGCCAAGAAACTTTCACTACTCAAAAGGTTCATCAAACAAACTGAAAATAAACACATGAAAATGGTTGAAAGCTGAACTACAAACCAATGCATTACAAACCTCTCTCTATCACATCATTATTTCAATGGCCGACTCAAAAATTAAAATCCAAAAAATGGGAAAAAAATAATAAACAAAATCTTAAAGCAAAAGAATGAGAGAAACAAATGCATATGGCAAAATTGAACTGCAAAAGGAAATTACACCTACTTTTTCATCATCAGATTTAGGTGATCCTGGTTTCCAATGGAGTTAAAGGAGTTTCTATTATTAGATTGACTCAAACTTTCTTCTCCATTATCATCAGTTGTTGTTGTCCGAGGATCAACATGGCCGTGTTCCTGGCTTGGATGTAAAATTTGCTGCAAAAGTCGATGAATTGTCTCGTAGCTGGTAAATGTAATAACGGCAGATGGAGTTGTCCTTATTAAATTTGTTGCACAGCCGCGATAAAAACCCGGTAGACCTTCCTTTTGGAAGACCTTTTTTATGCAATCGGCAACGCCAGAGTACTGTTTTCCGGAACACCGGGCTTGGCCTTGTTCCTGCAGCCTAGAACGAACCACCTGGAGGATAATGGCATTTGAACGTTATAAAAGATCAAAATGGATTGGTTCCCCCACATCCATATTTGTTTAGTGTTTCCGTTCCCTAATTTATGTTCGTGCTCCCAAAATTTTGACAGAAACGTGTTTGGTAAACAATGTTTCTATTTCCAAATATTCTCAAAATTTTGGGAGTAATTCTTGAATTCCTTAAGAATTTAATAAACAAAAAAATATTAATTCCTATTCACTCCAACAAAACTATTCCCAAACTATTTCCACCGACGCCAGCCACCACCACACATCTTCATCTTCTTCTTTCATCTCCTCTCTCTATATCACAAACACATACACACACACACACACAAACGATCCAAGCTTAGTTGGAACCAAATGCGCTTTTCGTTTTTGTTCTGAGAAATTATAAAAACATTTTAATAATTATCGTTACCAAACGCAATTCTGTTCTCAGAATAATCCAACGGAAACAAAATTCTCATCCCATTTTATCGGGAGTAGAAACAGAAAAACAGAAATGTCAATCAAAGGCCACCCACATTTTTATTTCTGTTTTCAAAAAATTTGGAACAGACAGAAATCTGAAAAAAAATTGGTTGTCTATTATAAATCAGAACTGCATTTGGAAATGTTTTTTTTTAGGAGTTGGGATTGATTTAAGAGAGATCTCATAGATTAAAATTTATTTTTATTTTTTGGGGGGGGAGGAAATTTGCTGCCCAAACCCTAAAAATCATGCCCACGCCTCACGTATTCCTCTCTCCATTCAAATCTCTCTCTGCCACCCCCCAAATATCTCACTAACGTCGAAGCGGCGCTGGAAAAAAGAGTTAATGGTTTGAAGAAAAATAAGAGTTTTTGGGTTTGAAATAAAGGATAAAAATGGTGAGGAAGAAAAACCCAACCTTCAAATTGCAGTTTTAAAATTTGAAAACAATTGATTCATTTTTAATATACATATTAAGAGCATTATAGATAGTTCATATATTGTTACACCAAAAACCCACTCCTTGCTCTCCCTTTATATATACAGATGTTCATAGAAGGGTGCGATGTACATTGCTATCTCCTCTCCAGTGTAGTCAACTATAAATGGAATTGAAACATTTTTTTGTGATGTGCATTGCTATCTCTTGGGTACAGAAATATTAATATGGGAACAAAAAATAATGTTTCTGCTTTGTTCCCAAATATTTTTATTTTTTGGGAACAGAATAGAATTTTTCCCAGATAACTGTTTCTGTTCCATGTTTTTTGGTGGGAACAGAAACAGAAATTTCTCATTAGAACATGTTCTCATTAAAACTAGAAGTATTAATGCAAATATAACTTAAAGATATGAATGTAGATACAGAAAGCGTTGGTCAGTTGACAAATGTTATACAAAAAGAACATACCTCGTGTGGATACGTCATTATGGATGCAAGTATTTTAGAGAGTGAAGACGCGATCGCTACTTTGCCAGGGCTAAGCTCGCCGTTGGTTGTATTATCTGATAAAGTGACCCACGTCGAATAAATATATAAGCAAGTACAAGGCCGGCCCTGGGACTAGGCTGCCTAGGGCCCCCAAATTTTGAGGTCCCTTTCAAGTTTACCTTCTTTCTTTTTAATTTTTCAATATTTTTTTTATTACTACCACGTTCGACTAAAAAATCCTGATTTAATCACTATATCAACTATTTTTTTCAAATGACATTTTGATTTTACAAAAAATTATAAGAAAAATATTTTGGGTCATGTTTTCGAAATTCATCCATAGATTCCGATTTGTTAGGTCCAACCCTGCCCAAGCAAAATGGAATGTATTCAAATAATAGATTTACCTCTTTTTTGCAAGTAGTACTTTATCTTTTCATATGCTGGAAATTGGATCGCTACGTGACTTATCCCAAGTAGAGAAGGCACAAGGCCACTGCATAAAGAAAGAAAATTTGGTGGTCAAAAAAAAAATGAATGGAAATCCGGTGATCAAGTGACCATCTCTTGGTTGTTCCAAGGCTTAAACCGATTTAGTTTTAGATGCCATACAATATAATTTGTCAATGGACATCTAGGTTGCATTTGTTTAGTGTTTATGTCCCCAGATTTCTGTTTCTGTTCCAAGAAACATGCTTCTGTTCTATTCCCATATTTTTAGTACAAATTTACTGGAACAAAGACCAGAAGTAGATTTTTCAGTTGCCTCACTAAAACTTGGAACAGAAACAGAAATTAGGGAACAATAAATGCCATCCAATTTTCGATATTGGACCTAGAAGCACTGACCTGTACCAACCACGGATACCTTCCTCGTGTGCAATCCGCCTCAGTGCAGAAAATATGCCCTTGTAAGGGACCACATCAGACCTCATTCCCTGTGTCTAAACATAACATGCAAAGCCCAATGAGTGGCCAGGGTGAAACATAAAATGGGGCAGGTGACGCCTGAGGTAGTACATATGAGCTCCCACCCATCAAACACATCAATAGTGTTAGATGTTAGGGCCCATTTGGTTATATTCTCATTTAAGCCATAATGGATTCAAACTATAAACGTTTATGATGATCTAGAAAATTCCGACATGGGCCACAGGATTTGTATAACGCCTCGCCTGGTTGCCTTAACTATCCAATTTTATGAGTTATCTTATTTTTGATGAATTGATTTGTATATTTTAGCTTTGGGAGAATGAATTACTTGAAATTTTCATGGGCTACAATAGTCAAGTTCACAGCAGCTTTGAAGTGGGAATAGAGCCAATTTTTACTTTTCACTATACGGCACGGGTTCTACAAAGTAAGTAAGATCATTAATATCAGGGCTAGGATCTCTCCAAATATATAATCCAACAGATGAAAATCTCTTCAATTAAATGGTTGAGATTTTCTCCACATCTCCTCTAATAGATCTCGGTCATTCTATTAACCAAAACTAATGGGTCCCACACGTCCTGATTTATAATATAGATATCTAAGTTATACCATAAGAAAGGGGGTTTTCTGTTTTATTAATTTATTTATTTTTACTTATGTTTTTATTTTATTATTTTTTGGGGGGGGTTGGGGGGGGGTCCCCTCCCTACTCCCTAGCACACCTTCTTTCGGGCAGCCACTATTTCTAAAGCACTAATCTCTTTGAGTCATCTCCTTCCATGGCTTAGCACATTCCCATGCTAAACCCCAATGCACAGGGGCCATCACCATTTCACCCACCCCCACCCAAAATAATGAAGGAAATAAAAGTCTTAGGTTTAGTTTACAATGATAACTAGAGGGAAAAAAAATATTGAACTGATCAGCAGTCAAAGCATTAACACCAGAAACATTTGGTGGTATACCAACTCAATAGTTTAAAACATAATCAGAAGGATTTTCAAAAACATAAAAAACATCCGACCTACTTGGAGTCTGGTCTTAACAACCCATAATGGATTTGTGGCAATGGATGTGGCTACCCCAGCGCCTGAAGCAGCTATCATGTTAGCACCAAAAGAAAGCTGACCATTTCTATCCACTGCAATATCATCATTGTACACAAAATATCAAAAATTAAGATGCAAGATAATGTGTCTCATAGGAACGGGTGGAAGACAACAAACGCTTGACATGTAAAAAAAAACATCATAAAATACAAACCATGTGAATGAAGTAGATCTTTGAGATGCCCATACACGCTGAAGTAGACCTGCACAAAATTAGTGTGTATGTTAGTTGGGGAGAGAACGAATATAGAGAAAAAAATGGTAGGTATATTGTATACAGATTTTAGTTAGTATAGTTAGGACTTAGGAAATACATACGGCCCAGTTAGGAAGTAATGCTGCCAATGTTGGTGAAAGACCACGATACATGCCCCTGAAACCCTCGGTTCGTACTATGTTTTGCAGGCTTGTAATAATGATACTACCTGCTCGAAACAAAAAGAGATCAAATGTTTGCATATATAATTATAGGCCTAGGGTTTAGGGCAAGAAGCACTGGATCCACCCATTTATTTGGAAAAGTTGTACAACTAAGGGCAAGAAGCATTAGATCCACCCATTTTTCCCCTATTCTTCCCTCATTTACAGAAAGCCATAAACCCTAATCGCCCAACCTCCCCTCCATAGAAATTAATTCTGATAAAGCCCATCCGTAGACAATCACATGCACAATTTAATGATCATTGATGCCATTAATGTTTTGTTAAGCATAATCAACAAAAAAATCACACAAGGAAACAATAAGCACAAAAACAATTATTTAATTCCAATTCATGCGAATCTAAATAAGGAATGGAAATGCCAGGTAACTCCGACAGAAAACATGATCTATATTTCAAATTTACGAACCTCTATGACCAGAATGAGGTACTTCAGACAGACCATGGACTTGCAATCTTGTCTTGACAACATCTAATGGGCACAAACAAGTAGCGGCTATAGCTCCTGCACGGGATATCACACATGTAGCAAATGTGATTAATTCATTGATATGAATCAAATTGCACAAAGAAGACGGATAAATCAAGGATATATATCACAGAGGGGCTTTTGGTAAAAGAAAGAAACCTGCAGCGGCACCAGCACCGGCGTCGCAGAAGAAGTCGCGGGAGCTCCGACGGTCGGAAGAACATACACCGTTTGCCGTCATATTAATGACGATTAGAAACAATTACAGACTACAACACCGGAACAGAAACGGAATTTCGATGTTTATTCTCGAGAACGGAACAAAATGACCCGAATCGAAGCTATTTCGCGTCAGATATCTGGGAAGCATTACATCGTATAAATCGACGCCGACATATATTGAGACAGAGGAAGGTGACTTGACCGGACGTCGTTTTGACCGGTCGTTCAAACGGTGGAAAAACGGAAAAGGCCTAAACGTGTTGAACGGATTCAGAGTCCGAGCGCGCGCACGACCGTCGAGGTGGGGCGGAGTTTCTGTTCTTCTCCGGATGTGTTTAGTCGTTCGGAATCGAAAATTTTGATTAAAATTAGAAAGCCACAGTTAGTGAACTCCTAATAATAATGATACCAGAAAAAGAAAAAAATCAAAGCAAATAATTATTTTAATTTTAATCTTACCTATCAAAATTTATAAAAACACTAATATTTCGATTAGAATTACATCATCAGTTGATTGGCTGATTGTCGTACTCTGACCACCAAATTTCAGCCACCATCGCTCACCGAAACTTAGGTTATCGGTTGCCAGAATTATTTTTAATTACATTCAATTATTCTTTAATAATATTCTTTCAATATACATTTTAATTATAATTTTTCAGTTACATTTAACTTTTTTTTTTTTTTGTTACCATTTGTCAGAAATTACTTAGATGTAACTAAAAATATAACTATTTTTTTTAATTACATGTAAGTATTTTTAATGTATCTTTTAGTTATATTTTGAAAAATACACTGATGAAGGTATTTTTGGACATCTCCGAGTTAGCACTTGGGCCTCGGCCCCGTGTCCATTATCGCCAACAGTTTCTCCACAGGCCTGACAAAAGCCCAGACTTCTTCAAATGAGCCCAAAAGCTCAAGCCCATTACTATGCAATTTTACTATTCAGTTCCATTTCTATAAATACTGAAATCAACGTCGTAAGGTGATGAGAATTTCACTATTTACATACTTGACACGAACTTTAATGTTTATTTCTCTAAGTTAAAGCATATTGTATTCTCTTCCCCTCCCCATCCTCCCCCGAGATCTTACTCTCACGCCGGATAGGTTTTCCGGGAAATCCCTGGCTAGGTTACGTATGCAGATACAGGTCATTGAGAAGCAAGACTCTGAACTTCAACACGTCAGCCCTTCAAGTTGACCATTCTAGCTCACTGGAGAATTTTTCAACCCTGCATCCGACTCAACGACTCCACTTTAGCAAGAGGACCTGTCATGTCGTCCGACTGGACCATACTTGAGGTGCGTACCAGTTTTATGCACCAACAGTTTGGCGTCGTCTGTGGAAACCGTGCAAAAATCCTTCCCTTGATCATTGCCCCCTACTCAGTTGAGCCTTGGTGATCACAAAGTTTAGACAAACAAACACAGAACAAAAGAATCAGAAGATATGTCGAAAAATCCAATGGCACATCCCCCAACTCCTACCAATGAGGATAACTGCCCCCCTAGGACCAGGTAGGACCATCCACTTTGCCGCCTGGGGCTGCGAGACAAATCTCGGGAGCTGTGGAGGCATCTCGGGTTGATCTCCTTGAATGTCAAATGCAAGAGTTCAAGTCGTATGTACATCTCCTCCTCGCGCACTTATCGTTGCCCCATGTTTAGGGTGGACCAGTTCTCCAGCCTGATAAGCCGCCTCAAGACCGCGATGTTTACATGACCACTTCAAATAGGCATGTGCCCGAGGACCGCCCCCCACCTTACAATCTTGAGCTTGTGGAGTAAGAGAGAGGCCCTCCCAGCAATGCCAAGATCTCCACCTCCTCCACCGCGCAAATTTGTGCCAAGTGACCGGTTTGTATCCCCTAATGGTAGGGCTCTTCATCGGCCACCCAGGTCCAATTTTAGAGGCCAGCGTAAACATGAAGTTGGTTCCTACTTATCTTCCCTTCGTTATGCTGCAGCCCGAGTTGTGAGCAGTCGTTCAAGGAGGGGAGCCCCAAACAGGGAAGGCCGTGGAGTGCCATCTAGCTGACATGGAAGCTCGCCTCTAGGAAGTGCAAGGAGGCCGGGCAGGACCAGGTGTTATCATGGAGGTGAGACATCCATCTGTGGATGAAGTTCTGGAAGAAGTAGCGCCAAGGCATTTAATTAACCCCTAGATGAGTCCGTATGAGGAGACGTCAGATCCTATTGACCACTTGTCCATGTTCAGGTCTCACATAGACATGTAGGTGGCCTCTATAGCTGTGCGATGCAGAGCCTTTCCCATCACCTTCACAGGTTTTGTGAGATCCTGGTTCCAGGGTCTGAGGCCAGCATTCATCTCCACTTTCAGAGAGCTTGAGCAGTTGTTCCTGACTCGTTTCAGCCACTTTCGGTGGAGGCCGAAGATTATGGCTCATATCCTCACTCTTCAGTAGGAGCCCATTGAATCTTTGGGGGACTACGTTGAGCGCTTCAATCGAGAAGCGAATGCGTCCGACGACCTCCCTGAGAGTGTAGCATTGAATGCCTTTGCTGACGGGCTCCGACATTAGAGGTTATCCTCTGACCTCTACTCCAACCCTGCTCCCACTCTCGATCAAGTTCTAGACCGAGGAACTAGTTTCCATGGTGCTGGCCTCCATGCTGTAACCAGGAGGGAGAGGGAAAGGATGAACAAACTGAGGGACAAAGGTTCGAATCAAGTCCAAGGCTCGAGAAGATTACAAAGTAAAGAAAGGTTCAGACCCCTTCCTAAAGACAAGAGGCCACTTCCTCCTCCAGAGCGTCACCAACCAGAGTTCACTCTACTCACAGTCTCGGTGGCCGCCATCTTCATAGAAAACTCAGAACAAGACTTATTCCCTCCTCCATCGCTCTTGAGAGGAAAGCCGATTGGGAGGTCGATGATCGAGTACTGTGAGTTTCACCAAGACCGGGCCAACTCCACAGAAAACTACCTTCATCTCCAGCAGGAGATTGAAACTCTCATTCGAAGAGACTATCTCAGGAATTATGTCCAAAGAGGAAATCAGGAGCAAGCTGACGAGGATGAACCATAGGGAGAGCCTCGGGCCTAAAGAATAAGAAAAACAGCAGCCGTGCACCGCTTAGGGGGGCTGGGACTGGTCATGATCCCCACAGCGTGAATGGTAAAATTAACGTTATCCATGGCAGATTTAGTCTCGGGGGCGTATAAAGTCATCTGGGTTACTCGTCCGGGCACATACGATCTTAAAACATAAGAAGGTGTGCCACTTAAGCACCCGTGGGACATTGACCAATTAAAGTGTAGCTTCTGTAGGGAAGATCCACTTTTGTAAAATAATTTTCAGTTTGTTTAAAGTGTTGCAGTTTTACTTATCAAAATAAAAAAGGTATTCTATACAAATGTGCCTTGTGTGAACTCTCCAATAAACGGTATCCCGACCCCCAAGATCTTCCAATTGAGCAAAAGAGGAGAAAGTTTCATACTAAGCGCTAGGAAATCATCAAGGAAGTACAGTTGAACTTTCTTCCAAGGAGAGATCTACTTTCATGGAGAAGGTCTTGGGTGAGGTAGTGCCCAGACACTTTGCACGCCCCCAGATGAACCACTACGATGGAACCCCGTCGTTCTGCATCTACTTGCCAAACTCCTAGGGAAAGGCCAGTTGACTTTCATTCAGGCTCCGTCCTGTCGGGCTAGTGGTGATCTTAGCACTCCATTTTTCTCCCAGCCCTATATACTGAAGAGTTCTTCGTCACAGCGCTCCAACCCCGCAAACATTCGTGGGGACTTCGGTGGCAATGACCAACTGTTGAGTTCTGCCACGGCTGATGTCACGACCCATCCCGAAATCCCGAAATCCCGACATCCCGGGCTGGCGTGACGACATCATGACATCATCGAAAACAACCAACCAACCATCTATTACACGACAATAAGCATATATATAAAAAAACCATCATTTATATGAAACTATACATATTTCTGTTATGGGAATACACTCGTTCCCCAAATATACTAACAGCAAAATATAATACTATGAACTCCTCACAAGTTCGCCTCAGAAAGCTCATCTCAACCCTCTACACGACTCCATCGTAGGACTCTACCTAACGCCAGTAGGGAACCGACTCTTAACTGTTTCACCTGCGAGTGTACTGCCTTCTTAGTAAAAATATTTTTAATAATAAAGCTCATTCTACAACATCTAACTGGATCAAGCGTAAGTATATAAATACAACATAACTCGTAAAATCTCCAATATAAAAGCAGGGAAAATAAAGCGATATAATTAAGTTTCATTCAAATCCAACTAATATAAAGATCATACTAATCACCATGATAATAAATATCAAATCAGCCAATATATGTAAAACATCACATCTCAAACACACTTTTTAAGCACACAACTCAAACACACACTGGCCAGCCCTAGTGATCGTTCTAACCTCATGATCGAGAGTTGCAACAGTACCGTACCATCCGTAGGATATGCTTTCCTACGAACACCCATCACTCCGCCGAAGCGGATAATCACTGCGCAGTATAATCATCTAACATCACTCTGTCAAGGCAGATAAACATCACTCTGCTGAAGCGGATAAATACTATGGCATCGTCAAATCAAATACAGCATCATCGAATCACAATTCAATAAATATCTTCTACTCAACATCGTCAAATCACCACGTCTATCTCTTTTTTTCAAAAGCAACTTTTAAATCCAAAAATCATATTTCACACTTTCTTTTAGAAAACGTCTGATTTTATCAAAACCACTTTTCCATCCTTTATTTTTAGAAAACCATGCATTTTTAGAAAAACAGATGTTTTCTATTCTCTTTTAAAAATACCGTCTGATTTCACCAAATCCAACAAAAATTTATTTTCAACTTCATTTCGAAAACCATCGAAATCTTTCGAAAATCCAGTTTACCAACTCACCCAAATCCTGCTTGATCCATATCATTTATAAATTCATACAGTTTAACTAAACACATATTTCATCATATATATACATAGAAAAATAGTTTGGTAAGAAGACAGTACACTCACCTGGTTATCCGCTCGGCAAAACTTTCACTGACTACACTCTACCAAGACTCCGATGCCTGTGAACCTAATAGTGATAGGGCCTAAATTAATATCTTATTTAAAATAACATAATCATGTAATGCAGACCCTAAGTTTCACAATTTCCCCCGGTCCCCACATTTTATTATGAAAAATTATTATTCGGTAAATTACGTTTCGTTAACAATTACTGTACGCATTTGTTAATATGGACGGTGACAACATTTATTAGAATTAACAATTCTAAAATTATAATCTCGTTTGCTAATAATTCAATTTAACGAAAATAGTAATCGATTTAGATTTTACCTGTTCCGAATCGTCCGTCGGCCACAAGATGGATTTTGAATTTTATTGGGGTTGTTTATGTAATTTTTTTTCTCTTTTATTTTTTTTCCCTCTTTTCTTGTTTCGGTTTGGAGCTCCTGCTGCGTCATCTCAACGCCGGCTGAACTCTCACTCCTCTCGCCGATCTTCATCACCAACATTCATGCATATGCACACACAACACTGAATACACCCCACACCCACACACGCATAATCACCGGAAGAACGACGACGAACCCACCAACGGCGACAACCGAACCCGTCACTGCCGATCCTCTCTATCTCCTCTCTCCTCGCCAACTCCAGCAACCACCACCCACATACATATCTAAATGTCCAAACCCACCCAACACACACTGATGAACAACACACACACACACACCGCCTGAAAATTTACCGATCCATACCCGCAACACACATGCATGCACACACCCACCAAAATAATCAAAGAAATTACACACAAATACTCACCAACAGTCACCGTTGACCATCCAAATTTCGCCGACCGACCTGATCTGCCCTGATTCAGTTGGCACGACAAACCTCCATACGCTGGAAAAATGCTCCGTTGTTACTGCCTGCACCCATCGCCGATGATCAACAGGAAACGGTCCACAGTTTTTCTCTCTAAATTCCACTACCTGACCTCTCTCTCAAACCGGACTGACGAGCCTCAATGTCGACGATCACACCCCCATGCACCGCCGACACCCTCGCTGGCGATCGATTCTCACCCAACGCCAGTCTCTCTCTTTCTTTGATTTCTGAATTTTTGATTTTCTAAATTCATTCTTTTGAGATGGTTGATCGCGATCTACATGAGTTTATATATGCATGCTTATAGTGGTTTTGAGAATGGATTTTCCCTTGCCATGTCGCCTCGTTTCTTCGCGCGGTCTCCGGCTATCTTCACGGTCCACACACACATGCACGATATATATATATATATTATAGAAATTCTTTTGATCAAAATACCCTTTCCTCCCCCAATTTTCTTAAAATCTCATTTTCGGTTCAATTTTCACATTTAACACTTTCTTAAATTGCAATTCCACTCCAAAAATTTTAATTCAAAAATTAAACGCCAATTTTGGATTGAATGTTTTCTAAATTTTCAAATTGACCCCAAAACTTTTTAAATCAAAAAATAAATTACGCCACCTACCCCGTTATTTTTGAAACATTTTAAAATACGACTTAAATAAAAAAAATCAGGGTCTTACAGCTGAGGACATACCCCAAAGGAGTGCTCTAAGTCGAGAAGAAAGTGCAACTCAAAGGCGGAGACGAGCGGCCTTCCGTCCTACCAGAGACGAAGGCGAGCGCCTTTTAGCCTATCTCCAAGCGAGGCTTGAAGGCAAAGACGAGCAACCCTTCATCCTACCAGTGACGAAGACGAGCGCCCTCCAACCTATCTCCGAGCGAGGCTCAAAGGTAGAGATGAGCAACCCTTCTCCCCACTAGGAGAGGAGACGAGTGCCCTCTAGTCCATCTCCACAACAACATTTTGACCCCCTAAATCGTGGATGATTCTCCAGATCCGCATCCCGACTCTCGGCATCGTAGATGATTTTCCTCAATGGCATTCTGATCCCCTAAGTCGTGCATGATTCTCCAAATCCGCATCCCAATTCCTAGTATTGCGAGTGATTTTCCTCAACGACATTTCAACCCCCTAAGCCACGAGTGATTCTCTAGATTCGCATCCCGACTCCGGCGTCACGAGTGATTCTTTACGACTGCATTTCGACCCCTTGAGTAGTATATGATTCTCCATATCTACATCCCAACTTTCGGCGTCATGTGTAATTCTCTACGGCTGCATTCCAACCCCCTAAGTCGCATCCCGGCCCCGGCACCGCAAGTGATTCTCCATGATTGCATTACAAGAAAAATGACCTGTAGTGGTAATTATTTTACCGACAGTTAAAAAATGGCCACTAATGATATATTTTTAATGGCAAATTGTTTAATTGCCGCTAATCTATTTCAAATATCGCTAAATGTTAAAATATTAGAACCACTTTTGGTGCCAAGTTTTGGCGCCAAATTTTAATCTCCTTCGTTTTAGTTAAAAAAAAGAAAGATTAAAGAAAAAAACTAGTCAATTATTATAAAAAAAGAAACACTCATATTAGAAATGGGAAAAATAATAAAAATAAAAGAACTACTAAAAATTAACAAAAAACTATTAAAATTAGATATAGAAAAGTAATAATAAAGTAAAAGAAACCCTCAAGATCAAACGCTACCCCTTTGATTTGGTATGTTTTCACTCTCTCCATCTTATTCTATCCCTTCATTCTCATTATCACCTTGTTCCACACCTGTCGTCTCTGTCTAATGATCTGGTTTGCCATTACTAAAATATGCACGAAGCCGAAGCCAAAGCCATTTTCTCACCTCTACTTGCCTTCACTTCTTGCCGTAATACCAACACACATCTCCTCTGTTTGCCATCGGTAGCCACAATGCCTGTCGTTTAGATTTTTGTTTTTCAGGTTCGTCGTTTACTGTCGGTTGCTGCAAATTTGTTCGACGTCGATTTGTTGTTCGTCATTGGTTGCTGCAATGACGCACATCCCCGTTGTTTAGATTCGTTCCAATTTTTTTGATTTAGGGTTCTATTTTTTTGTAATCTTTTCTATTTTCTTTTATATTGTGTCTATCTGTTTAGATTTAGGGTTCATGTGAGTTTTAATTGAACATTTTCTTGTTCCAATTTTTTTTTCTCTCTTCCCCAATGTGTTAATTATGTGTTGATGGTCTTATTTTTCTAAATGTCATGCCCGGTGCTACTACTGGTGGTGGCAAGAGTAAACAATCGAATGAATTGAAATTGGGTACTACTGGCGTGAAATCTGATTCTGGGAGCAGCATGGTATCAATTTCTTTTTTGAATCCTAGCAAGAATCGTTACCTTTGTTGGTTCCCATGTTTCTGAATTTATTTAATGCGTTTGATTGGTACATTTATGTTGTTTTGTTGCCCTAATCTCTCTTTCGTTTGATAGGTGAATCGATGCAGGTTGATTTCTTCTCCCTCTTCATATTCATTTCATCTTAAATCCATAGGTTCAATTCAGGTGCATGATGCACTCTCCGATTTGAACATCTGATTGATTTGTCAGGTTGTGTACTGTTCAAAATTTTTAGATTTGAGAAATTGTAAACAATTCGGATGTGAGATTGTGTGGAATTATTCAATATAAATAATTCTGAAATTTCATCCGCTTCACAAATAATATTATGTTCAATAATTTATGAATTTGGGAAGAAACAAAATCTGACTTTTGCCTTAACCATTTTGAAAGCATCTAAGCAGGAAGTGAATGCTCCTAATTTGTATGTTTACCGCAGAATAACTCTATGGTCACTACATGAAATCTAGGTTGATTTATGAAGTACTGCTCTCCTTATATACATGTATGTATGTATGTGTTTATATATGTACATGTCTTTCTTTGGGGGGATTATTAGATTGTGCTTAAAACAAAGGTGAAATTGCACTTTGCACCCCTAATATTAATTATGTGCTCACGTGTCCCCTGGTATTTTAATTTTGAAATTTTCCATTAAATATTACTTTTTGTATCAATTTTCTCCATTTGCCTTGTTCAGATTAAGTTTGTTGTCGAAATTTGTCATGTAACATGTTCAAGATAGAAAATTAATGCAATAAAATATAGGAAATATTGTTGAGAGGTCTCAAAACTCAAAAAATCACTTTCTAATGACCATATCATGTATTAAAAAATTACTGTTACAGGACCTCGTAGAGTGATGATTTTATGAAATGAGACCTTTCACCAAATTTTCCTAAAATATATTACGTTGAACTCGGCACTATTCAAACTTGAGTGTTATTACACTTTATCCTTACTTCGTGAAAAAATTGGCCAAGATCAGTTAATTGGACAAAATTATATAGAAAATAAACTTCAGGGGGCTCATTTCAACTATGAAGATGTCAAGGGGTAAAATGAGACCATACCCAAATTTTAGGGGTGCAGAGTGCAATTTAGCCATAAATAAATCACCTATAATAGTTTATACTGAGGTATTCTATATATTTTTTATCCTTCGAATAAGTTTTTAATCTTTCAGTCAATATAATTGTATTTTGATATTAACTAAATTTTAAATTTCTATTTGATATCATGGTTAAAGTGAAGTAAAATATTAGTAAGAATTAAAGTATAAGTTAGTTAAAGTTAAGTAAAATATTAGTAAGAATTAAAGTATAAGTTGGTAAAGAGTAAAAAATAAATTAATTTGTAAATATGACAAAAATAATTTGAGAACTATGTAATAACGATTTTTTTTTTTTTAATAAATCCAGGAATTACTCAAAAAAAAAAAAAAAAAAAAAAAAAGTAACCCCAAATGTTTATGTTATCAAAAGTCAAATGAATGTTAATTCTCATGACTTGAGCTATACATTGCATATCTACAAGTAGATGCAAGTCTCTCTCTCTCTCTCTCAATGGATAAACTTATCAATTTGCTTCATTTTCTGTACAGAGTCTAGTGTCATAGGCTTACAAATTTACAATATACTTTTGAAGTTGTGTTGCTTGGCTGCAAGAGTTGATTTAGCCAAAGACATTTATGGACAGGTACAACAGTTGGACTCAAAAGATTCGTTAAAACTAGATGCTTTCACATATAGCACAATCATTAAGGAATGTCGATGTCTCCAACTTATCCCCTCTCTATCTCTCCCTCTCTCTCTTTCTTTCTTAAAATCTGCAACTTGTATTCTTTTGTTATAGTTGGCAACATGGTGATGTAGCTTATGTTCAATCCACATTTGTTCATTTTTCAGACAAATGAAGAATGGTAACTCGTTCTATATCTGCACTTGTTCTTTTCCTGATCTCTCTTTCTCTCTCTCTTGCCTAGAATGGGTTTCAGTTTTGAAATTGTCTAAATATAAAATCACATTTTAACCATTTTATTGAAAACTGAGGGAATATGATAACATATGTTTTCCCCAGAACAATTGGGAGGTAAAGAACTCGAACAATTGGAGATTCGTCACCGTGTAGTCTTTATTGGGAGGTAAATAAACTAAATATTTTTGGTAGTGCAGAGAGATTATTGATAGTCATAGTTTTGTAGATCTTTTTGTAAATGGGTCATGATGAAACTAGTTTAAAAGTGTATAAATTCATTCTCAATAGCTAGTTGTCATGCATTTTTTTTTTTAGATTTTCTTCAAATGGAGCTGCAGTTTTAGACCATGAGCCCAACAGTTCAAAAACCAAGATACCGGCGTTCAACACACACCAACGCTACGTTCTTAACTTTGTTATTTTGTGATTCTGTCTTTTATCTTTTTTATATGCGATTCATTCTGTCTTCGTGTTTATGTTGTTAATGTTTTTTCTGTGATTTTGATAATTCTAATTCAGTATATGTACAAATGCAGTTTTATTTTATGACTTGGGCATGTGATGGTTCTATTCTCTTTCAACGAAATTTAGAGATTACTAATTTAGATAATATTAATTTGTGTTAGATTAGGGGTTGAAGTCAATATTATTTCTTTGATGTAATTTTTTTTTGGCATTTTTTAGATTTTGGGAGTTCACATTGATGTCCTTTATTATTTGTATTCTTGTTCGGATTTTTATTGGTGATTAATATTGTACTTATTTCATTGAGATTCTATTGAAACATTTACGGGCTAAATCGTCATTTGCTACTAAAGTAAAAATAAGTATTTTTTTTATAATTTGTTTGGGTTATTTAATTTTGGCGTTGTAGAAAAATGAAATAGTCGATAAAGGTTTATTTTTACCGGCTAAATTGTCATTTGCCACTAAATGTGAAAATAATCTTTTATCATTATTTTTTTAAAAAAAATAAATAGTGGCATTTATATTTGCCGCTACACTATATCTAAATTGACGCTAAAAATGAAAGATTTAGCGGCTAAATTGTTATTTGTCACTAAATATAAAAGTAAATATTTGATATATTTATTAATTTATTTTTAATGACATTTAAATTTGCCACTATAGGAAATATAAATAGCCGCTAAATCTTTAATATTTAGCAGCTAATTCTTAGCGGCAATTATAAATTAGTCGTTATATCCTATAGCGACTGTAGTATTAGCGGGAGTTGTATGAATTGCTACTAAAATCTTTAGCGGCTAAAAAATGAGTTTTTAGCGGCTAATAGAATTGCCGCTAAAGTCTATTTTTGTTGTAGTGTTGCATTCTGATCCCCTAAGTCGCGGATGATTCTCTAGATTAACATACCGACTCTCGAAGTCGCGGGTAACTTTCCACAAGCCTTGTCCCAGTACTCGACGTCGAGAGTGACAATTAGACCCTCTCTAGAAGTCAATAGTCCGTACCTAGGGATAGACAAAGGTCATCCACCAAGGGTAGGGCATTGATCGGGTCTGAGGGCTTGCAACTAAATACCTCTTCCCAGTAGTCGACTATAAGTCCGGCGTTCTAAAGAGGAAGATGCTCCCACATGAACTAAATAGAAATAACCTCAAAGAGTTTTTGAATGAGTCTGATTACAGAGAACTCCCAATGACTGGCCACGGCGGACCAAACACCGCGTTGCGCCCCTGCAGACCAAGAGGACCAAACACCTCGGGAAATCCTCCTCCTAAGTCCACGACACGATTTCCTTACAGTCAACTCATGCCTTGAACTTGGGGGGTTAGTGGTCTATGGGTCTATAGCCCAAGGCCAAGACGATAAATTTTTTCAAAATTTTACAACTTTGAAAACAGAATCAAGCAGAAAACGACTTAGCAAAACGTCAGGAGGAAGTAGTAGACTCCGAAGTACCCCGCCTATGCCGCTCAGAAGCTTACACGTTTGCGTGCAGAAAAACAAAAATAAGCGAAAAAGAGTCTACAAAATCCTAAGTGCTGAAGAAGCAAGGGTCTAGAGCTCAGTTATACGCGCCCTCATTTTGAGGGGTGTCCATGCGATGAGTAGCGTCAATCTTGCCCTCTTCAGGGGCTCCCTCGTCAGCACTGTCATCTCTGACATCTCTTTGATTGGCGCCCTTATGCGTGGCACCATCATTCGGCTCTAAGAACTCTATCTCCACACGACCGACGGGAAAATCTAAATGCAGACAGTGGATAGCCGTCATGGTGGTCCTCCCCAAAGGCACTTTCCTAGGGTTTACCCTTAGTGCCCCGCGACTAGTATTGCCCTACTGCATTACTCCTAGCTGGCAGGGTTTGGATGGAGACTGGTACCGTCCTACCACACTACTCCTAGCCGGTAGGGTCCAGATGGAAACCGATACCGCTCTGTCGCGCTACTCCTAGCCGTTATGGTCTAGATAGTGACCTTCTCCAAAAATGTTGTTTAGAAGTACCTTCTAGAAAAAAAGGTCGTCCAATAGTGTTGTCCAAAAGTTTCACCTCATTTTCTCAAGCCGGCATTATCTTATCCTACGCCCACTACCCTGTCGCGCTTTCTCGGGCCAATAGGGCGCAGTTGGGTGCCTTTCCCAAGTGTTTCGACCAATTCTCAGTGATCAGCACCCTGACGTGATTAGTACATTCTCACCTTAGGCCTCACCTATCAAGAGGGTAGCAGTGAAAAATATCGTGTGCCAAAAAATCTCTAAGTATCCAAAATTTTCCTCCCAAAAAATTCATGGCTACAAGGTGAAAGAAATGACAAACTCCAAGGGTGCAAAATGAATGGAACCCAAACTTCAAGGATAGCCAGTCCGGGCTAATGACTTGTTTACGGTGAAAAAAGTGCCGCCCAAAAAATTTAAGAAATTCACGGTCGCCCTACCGTGCTACCTAACCCCGAACCCCAGCAATATAGGGGTCTATTTCAAATAAACTCCTTAGAAAAATTTGACTGTTGAAAAAATATCGCCCTGGAAATCGAAAAAATTCGCGGTCACCTTACCTTGTTACCTAACCCCGAACCCCGTCTGTATGGGGACCTATCTCAAATTCTCCCCTAAAAAAATTTGGAGTTGCCCCCTCTATACCAAAAGGCCTGCGCCCCCCATGAAGAGGGGAGCACTGTGCCCCCATGGAAGGGGGAACAACACGCCCCCGTCGGCCGGTTGCCGGCAACAGCAAAAAAAAATATTTTTTTTAAAAAAAATAAATAATATATATATGTGTATATATAGATGTTTCGAGTGCTTTGAAGCCTTCGGGACGTCCGTTTCAGCCAGAAAATGATATCTCTGACCGTCACGCTTCCCTCACTACATAGAGCTAGGGAGCTACTGATGAGGGTATTTTTGGACATCTCCGAGTCAGCACCTGGGCCCAGCCCAGTGTCCACTATCGCCAACAGTTTCTCCACATGCCTGACAAAGGCCCACGGGCTTCTCCAAATGGGCCCAAAAGCCCAAGCCCATTACTATGCACTCTATTTCTATAAATACTGGAACAAATCAATGCCATAAGGTAATTAGAATTTCACTATTTACATAATTGACACAAACCTTAATGTTTATTTATCTAAGTTAAAGCATATTGTATTTTTCCTTCCTAAGATCTTACTCTCACGTCGGAGGGGTTTTTCGAGAAACCCCTAGTCAGCTTACGTGTGCAGATATAGGTCATTGAGGAGTAACACTCTATACTTCAGCATGTCAGCCCTTCAGGTTGACCATTCTAGCTCACTTGAGGACTTTTCAACCCCGCATCCGACTCAATGACTCTACCTCAGCAAGAGGACCCGCCCCATCATTCGACTCAAGGTGTGTAACAGTTTTACGCACCAACATACACTAAAAAATAGTTACAAGTAGATGAAAAAAAATCCGGCAGCCAGTAGCCAGACTTTGGCGACCGGAATCCAGAGGTTGGGCGATGGGCAACGGCGACGGTGACGGCCGGTAGCGACATAAAGTGACGCCAACAGTAGACGATGTAAACCTTAATGGGAAGCATTTGATAAAAAAGACAAAGATGTATTGACCATGAATCTAAAACACAAGTCACACATAATTAAGGGATATATACTCAAATTAAAATTAAGACATGATAAATTATGGATTAGACTCTCTATTTATGACTATTAACCAATTGTCCCTATTAGCAATGAACATAAAATTTTATGGTCTTTCCAGGTGCACACCCCATTTTACTAGTTATATATATAATCTTATTTTTGAAAAACAAACTAAATAAGTTTTTTTTTTTAATTATTTGCTAGATTCTAAAAAAAAAACATAAATAACTCAATATAAATTTTTAGTCCTCGAATAACATTCAATAAATAGTCCTTGCATTTTCTTAAACTATTGTCCTTATATATCATCTAATTTACAATTGATGTCACTTTCTTTAGAAATGGTCAAATGTCATTAATGACCAAATAAAAATAAACACCAACAAAAAATTCATTTTGTTAACATTCACAATGAATTAAATTCATAAAAATTATACATTTTTACTACACATTTCATTATTTTTATTTTGATATCTATATTGATTATTTTTTAGTGAAAATAAATCAAAAGTGATTCTTCATTGAAAATGACCAACTTCACTTTCTTGGTAACTCACCAATTGCCAAAATAAACACCACAAGCAAACTCAATTTTTTTAACATTCACAATGGATTAAATTAATAAAAATTGTATCATTTTAATCTAAATTTCATACTCTTCATTTTGATATACATATTTATTACTTTTTAGTGGGAAAAAAACTCAAAAATAAACTTTCATTGAAAAATATTTACAAATGGTTGAAAGATCTTTACAAAATGAAAAACTATAACAGCATGTTTGGTACACGAGATTTGACAAAGGGATTGAAATATTCTCTATATAGATACAACCTCTTATCTAGAAATTCATTTGGCATATTCGAATATTCTCTATTTAAAAAAAAAATGTTTTCAAGTGAAAACTTTATTGTATATATGCATTCAGTTCTTGATTTCTCCCAACACAAACCAAATATTGGAATGTGAATGATCATTTCAATATCATATCTAATACCTTTTGTTACCAAACATGGAAATGGTAATGATCAATCCAAGTAATTCCAATCCTATTGTCATTCTATTTCATTCCAACTTATTAAACATAATGTAATTGATACTTCCTAAACAAATGAATACTTTCTAATGAAATTATCTTAGGGGCATTCACTAATTAAGTAATATTTTGTTGTGTTGATGGATTGATATAGTGAATGTTTACTAAAATAAGAAACATTTTGTTGGAGGTAATTGATTTAATGAACATTCACGAAATAAATATTTTTTTAATAAAAAATAAACAATATGGACGTCTAAATGAAGAAGATGAAATGTAGATTAAAATAGTATGATTGTTGTAAATTTAATCCATTATGAACGTTCACAAAATGAATTTTTTTATAGTATTTATTTCCATAATTGGCGGGTTATGAAGTACCCACAAGTGTAGAGAGAAAGGGAGAGGGTGATAATATAGTCTATTCATTCACTAATATGTTTTTATGAGGACTGAACTCTAAATCAAAATTTTAAAACGTTTATGTAATAACAAAAATTTAATGAATGATTTTTTACGAAACTATCTGTCTACGGAGGACTAAATAATAAAAAAATCAATAAATAAACTTAAATTAACATTTTGTTCTTAATTATTTGTTAATTTGATTGATTCGAGATTCAAAATATATGAATTATTAGAATTGGTTTAAAAAAATTATTATCCATTGTGTAAACTTAGGTATTTTAACATTAGTATCATTTTGGGAAACACTTGCGACCCAACTCAGGAGATGGTATAACAGAGATCCCAACGAAATTGCCTAAAAATGGTAGGTCGGTGCACGATCAAAGGCGAGAAATAAGGCCCTAGACAGGTTGGGTAATGAGGCTGATGTAAGGACATTTGTGTTGGATGTAAGCCCTATAATCAATTTTGTAATCATACATTTATACCTTCTATCATTAAAATAACTTAATCTCAAGTATTAATAAAAAAAAAAATTGAGATTATTTTTTAATTGTATCGTTATTGCTGTAGACATTGATTATTAAGTTGAATTGTTTTACATCTTTAATGTGATTAAAAGGCGGAGACCCAAAATATTTGATACTTAATATTCTAAATTGTTCCCAGTCATTATTAGATTGTTAAAAACTAATCTTCAACAATGAAGACTAGTTTGTTCTGTTATTTTCTCTTTTGAAAATGATGAATCTCAAACCACTAGTATAAGATGCTAAAATAACCATAAGGGGACTTACTATTGTAGTAAGGGATCGAACGTGATCATCCTTGATATTCTATATAGTAGCTTTGCTCAATGTGCCAAAATAGGATATCTGAGATGTGATTGTATTTATGATATTTTGGCTTGAGGCACTATTTATTACATATGTAGGTTGCTATACTTTGATAATGCTAAATGTTGATCTCTAACCACAAGATTTCAAAGATATTCATTGGGTACAGTGTGATATACATGTGAATGTACGAATATGTAAGATATAATCTACCACTCTAAGTAAAGAAAGATGTGTCCTATGTGATTCAATTTATTATAATTCATCAAAACCTATGGTCAGAGCAATGTGACGATCGGGATGAGATTCCAATTGATATTATAAGGAATTATATTATCAAATAATATATATATATATATATATATAATTGAAGAGTTTTTTTTTACTTTATCTATATCATGTGGGTCATTTCAAAATCACAAGATAGAGATATTGTATAATACGAAAAATACATGAGAAGGTTCTCTTGGTGAAATTTCTACCAATTGAATTTAGCTTTGATATGTGGATAGACATAACTCACAGTTGGAGGAAATGTCTTAGGGAAAAATTGTTTTCTTTTGGAATGGTAAAATAAAATTGTTCCAATTTTCATTGATTAATTGATCGGTAAATTAATTAATTTCATCATCCAGCTTTTAGTATGAAGTTAATGGGTCATACCCAAAGGAAAATGGAAGTTAGGAAAATTATTGAAAAAAGAATTAGTAGTAACGTTGAACTTTAGAGGTTCGGAGACTATAATACAAATACGAAAAGAAAGGGTCTAAGGTTTTAAACCCTAGACATATTATTTAAATAGGAAGGAGACCAAATGGCCGCCCTCCCTATGAGAATTTCAACCATCTAAGAAGATTTCGGGCACCTCCTCTTTTCGGTGTCTAAGATCTTTTGTTTTCTATTCGCACTTATTGATTTGAATCTTTCTACCATCTAGATTTAAATAGGAGTTATTCTAGTTCTTGGAATTCGAATCAAATTTTTAGAAATCCCAAGAACATTTTTCTTTTGTGAAATTTTTTGTTTCGATACTGTTAGAGGCAACACAATCATGTTACTTCGCGTCCAGCCGCACTTGAAAGAGCTTTCTCAGATTATGCATCCAAAATTATCAATTTTGAGATTCTGAAGAGATATTATTATAAAATGCGATTTAATTATGCATGTTTATTGTTTTAATATTAATACAGATTAGATAGATCCAATTTAGAAGGACATGACATTGAAACTTTTTTTTTTTTTTTTTTTTATATATATATATTCCACTACATAATCTACTAATTTTAATTGTCACTAGGCATACAATTTCGAGAGGCTTCAAATAGAGGAGTGGGCCTAGCTCACATATCCCAGCCCTAAAAAATCAATGTCTTGGGCTTAAAAAATCAGGCCAATACACAACATAAATTCTCTTGCTATGGCTTAATGGCCTCTATTGGAATGAATCAATTTGGAGTTTTTTTTACAAAAACTTGGAGGTTAAAAAAGTGCTGTTAAAAGTCCAAAAATATTTGCTTCCACTCTAATTATATTATTTCTTTTTTCTTTATATCTCAAGATTATCTGAAAA
Source organism: Eucommia ulmoides (assembly GCA_016647705.1). NCBI lineage: Eukaryota > Viridiplantae > Streptophyta > Magnoliopsida > Garryales > Eucommiaceae > Eucommia > Eucommia ulmoides. Next base: position 8,513,921 of record CM028333.1, on the reverse strand, counting down.
AGAAACACATGTTTCAGAATACAATTTTCATATATTATTTATGAACAAAAATAAAATAAAAAATTATTTGAATAGAATTTTCCATGAAAATGAAACCTATTTATTTATGTTTTTTTGAAAATAATTTTAGAGTTAAATAAATTAATATATCTGCTACTCTGATGGATCAGTTCTTGGGTGGGGCACACCTCTCGGCCCTTTGTGAGCTATTGTTTTGTTCCTTGCATGTGGAGCAACACAAGTGGGGGCCAAAATTCTTACAACCTGTTTTTATTTTCATTCAAAGTTATAAAGACAAATGAAATAATTTCCTTCAATAATATAACAAAAATATCATTTAGTAATACCACGTCAAAGAAGTGACATTCTTTAGCAATGACACTAATTTGCACATTTAGTAGTGTTAGGAAGTTCCAATTTAAACCTCAAGTGAATTAATTCTTTTCATTTGTATAATGATATGGGAACTCAATGATCCAGATGAGACAAAAATATAATACTCGCTCTTAAGTACAGTTCTAAGTTTGTACGTATGATTTGACTATGAGGAAATGATGAAAAATATGCAACACCCAACTTACATAGATGATTTTTGTTAGAAAAGTGGTTTCCAAATTAATTAAATAATTATAATTATTTAATTAATTATGAAGAAGAAAATTGAGAAATAGAAATGACACAGATCATAATCATTGTTATCATATTACCTAACAGAAACAGAAAACTGAGAACATCTACCGATTTGCACGTATGATTTGATTTTGAGTGAATGGTTAAAAACATGCAACTCTTACCTTGCATGGATGATTTGTGTTAGAAAAGTGGTTCAAAAATTAATTAAATAATTAAAATTATCAATTATTTAATTAATTATACAGAAGAAATTTGAGAAACATAAATGAAATAGATCATAATCATTGTTACTGTATTACTGAACATAAAAATAAAACAAAATACCAGAAAAAGAGAGATCGAGGCAATTGTTTGACGAATTCTCCTCAAAGCAGATTTCGCTTCCGCTACGGTGTTTATGGTTTTGATTGAGCATCTGTCTCCCAAGATAAAATGAACTCTCTCAAGAACTCTAGTTAAATTAAATTTGTAACTCCTATCAATTATACGCATGAACAACCTCCAGATTTGTAACTCTTTACGAACCTGAACATTTAGATTTTGTTTGGGATTAATCTGATTTTTGGATTAATTTTGTCTAAAAGGATACCAAGACTAAGCTAAGCATTTCCCAAATTCAAGCCCACGCCCAACCGGCTGAGTGGTCGATGGTGGCGTGTGCGCCTATGACTTTATTTATGTTACAACCATTAGCCTACTTTTTGTCCATATCAGTTCAATGCCCTAAGTGATTTAACTTCAAAAGATAACCTGAGTATTAATAAATAACTCTTCATATTCTTTAGTGACTAATATATGATAACCTACGCAACACATCAATCAACAACTTCAAGTGAATAGATTAAGGAACAATTGTAATGCATTTTTAAATATTTTTTTTTACAAATAAATACATCACATTCATTTTCTTACCAAGGAGAATATATTAGTATCTTCATATGTTACAATTTAAGATTGAGCCCCCCAAATAATTAGGTCATAAAAAATATCGAAAAATCATTTTTATATAACAATTTGACTATGAGAGAATGAAAGACGAATTTTCACAAGTGATCAACATGGAACAAAAATCTTACACCCGCCCCCTTAAGTGCAATTCTTGGTTTGTATGGATGATTTGACTACGAGAGATCGAGAGACGAATTCTCGTAATTTTGACTTTGATACAATGTTAGGAGGTTTCAATTTAAAATTATATGGTGTCAAATAGAGTTACTTCTTTCACTTATATAGTATGAAGTGATCAATATGGGATACGAATTTAACATGTAACGTGCCACAAAAACATTTTTTTTGTTGTAGTGATTGGAGGTTTTTATTTCCAAGATATAGTTTATTGTTTCATTTTTTTAATCTCAACAAATTTGGAACACAAACAACAAAAACGTATTAAAAATATGTCTTAAACTGTTGGGGCAAATTTGTTCTAAAAAAATAAAACTTACATAATTTGTAATAGTATTTGTTCAATTGTCCTTTTCAAAAAGGCTTTAGATGTTGAACTCTAACTCTTCAAAAATAATAAAAAATCTGCATTAAATTTCATTCCAACCAGATCCTCCTCCCCAACAATCCAACACCCAACTGACATAAATGACCTCCCATCTGCTACAAAGCATCACAGCCACAACAATCTTGACAATTCCCAAGAGAAAATCACAGACTAAACCTAAATTAAATATCAAATTATCAATTATGCCAACTAATTTAAAATGAACTAAACAGTCTTATTTTACAAATTATATGAATCATTTATTCCTAATTGAAATGCAAAAATTAACATGATTAATTTGCCCTGCATGCTTCGCGGGATTGAAATATTTCATATTTAACGGTTTTACACAAAATCATTTATTAAAATTAAAATAATTATTATTGTACATATTTTTTATGATTTAATATTCATCTAAATAAGATTTTTAAAATAATATTACATTCATTATTTTTTTTTTTCCGTTAGTTTTAGTTTCGTGTTAAAAGGATTTTCAGTTTTTCACATTCATATTACATTCAACATGGCACTTTCAGACAACTTTTATCAGTCAATCATATTACATTCAACACGCATATAATTTATGTTATTATCAGCATTAATTGATGGTATTTCTATTATATTAAATATTATATTCAATACTCAAGGGACACACATATTATAGCGATGTTATATATAACATTAACATCATAGTTAATGTTATATGTAACATTCTTATACATACTAATCTAAAATTTCAAAACTAAAGATTAAAATCTCACTTTGAAAATAATGATTTATAGATCATTATAATGTAAAAAAAAAAAAAAAAATTAACAACAAAGATTTCGTATTCAATTTCGTTAGTAGTTTACTGTTATATTTTGTTTTGCGTTTTTAAAGATGCAACAAATATAAGGAATGTATAGACTCATTTAAGAGGGGTAAATCAGTCCGTAAATTTATAGAAGGAGTGATAAATATTTTATCTCCATAATTAGTGTGTTATTTGAAACATTTTTAAATTGCGTCAAATTGTAATAAGATAAGAGTTTTTTTTTTTAATATATTATGTAACATGCAACGTATTTTGAAAACAATTTTAGATGATGAATAATCCAAGTTTTCAACTCACCTTACCATTTCTATATTCAAGGGTAAATTGTTTTTTAATCTCCTTTATTTTCTCTATTTATTACTTTATCTCCTTTAATTTAAAAAAATTACATTTTATTTATTGCTACTTTTAAAGAAAGTGAAAAACTATTTTTTTTTTTCCGTTTAAATTAGCAGAATATACCTAAAAATGAATGATGTTAAAATTTTTATCAATTTTTGGAAGAAATAGATAAAATTGTATGAAGAATTTAATTTCATCAATTTTTAAGCATATTATAAAATTAAAGTAAAAGGACAGTTATTTTTTACTCAATCCAATCCAAAAATTAGATAAAAAAATTTAATTTTATAAATTTTTAAATTTATTTTGTTAATTTAAATTTTAAAAATATTTTTTATTTTGTTTAAAAATAAAATTAATTAAAATGTAATTTTCTAAAATAGAGGGACGTAAAATGATAATTAGTAAAAGTAGAAAGGGTTAAAAAAAATTTATCAACTATAAATTGACCTATCACATTTTTTTTCTTGACTTTAAAATCAAATTTGAGATGATTGATCATTGAACTTGAACTATTACCTAAATTTCAATTTATCACTTTAAAATTTAACTTAGTTGGTAAAAAATTTCTAAAACTATGATTATTTGGTGCTTGTGCCATTTATTTTCTTAAATCTTAAAAAATTATAATCAAACAAATATGATATTTATATATATATATATATATTTACGAATGTTTTCATTTTTGAATTATGTAAAAAATTAAATAAATAAATACATTATATCATCACACCACAAAAATAAATATAAACAAATAAACTAAAACTCACGGCCTTCGTTTTTCTTCCCTCTTACTCAACTCTCGTTGACGGTGAAACCTAATCCAATTTCATGCTAAAACCCCAATCCAATCGTTCATTTTCAGTAATTACTTCTTAAAATTCACTGTGGAAAACTTTTCTTCAGAAAGACATTTCCATAAGTCAGAGCTACTTCACTTTCTCTCTCCCTCTCTTAGTGCTTCAGAAATAAAAGCAACCTTTCTGTTGAAGGAATCAATTCTTGATGTAATTTGGATTAAACTATTCCAAAATATCTCTGTTTTGCTGTCTGGTTGTTGTGGGTGTTCTCAAGCTGACCTGGGTTTATCTTTTTTGTTTTATTTTTCTTTTGAAATTCAAAGGTACATACACATAGTTGTATATATATATATGTATATATTATAATACGTGTGTGTTTGTTTACTGTGGTTCTCTCTCTAGAATGTTTGTTTAATTGATTGCGGATTTGGGTTTTGGTGATTGGCTAATCCAGTTCATATCGCGTAATCATATCCGCGTTTCGTTTCCGTGTTGATTTCTTATTTCTTGTAGTAAAAGGTCGGTTCTGAGTACAAGCAATTCATATCCAACTTCTCTTCGAGGTAATCCACGTTTCGAGTTGAATCATTCACTTTCATATCTGTCAAACAATTGACACACACAAACACACACATATAGATATATATTTGACTTTTGCTATGATTTGTATGAGCAATATTGTGCTGTGTTTCATTTTTTGAATTTCTGGGTAGCTTCCCTTCTGTTGTCTGGATTTTTGGGTGTTCTTTAGATCTCAGCTTGACATTGGTTATCCTTGTACTCAAACGTTGTGATTGATTTCGAAGAACCCGGTTTGTTTCAGGAGGGTATGGGAATTGAGTTTGAATTCTTTCCTGATTTAATTCTGTTGGGTCTCAATTAGAAGATCTGATTTTTCGAGGGATTAAAAAGCTCGAGGGGGGTCTGATAATGGGGTCTAGAGAAGAGATGCATCATAATTTGGTGCCTTTAGCTGCATTGATCGGCAGAGAGATGAGGAATGAGAGGATGGAGAAACCGACGGTGAGATTTGGGTCTGCCGCTCAATCTAGAAAAGGAGAGGATTTTTTTCTGATGAAGACCGATTGCCAAAGAGTCCCCGGAAATCCTTCATCAACCTTCTCTGTATTTGCGGTATGTGTTAAGTTGTTGAAATTTCACTTGAATTATGATTTTATTTTTACTGTATTATTGGATCTTGATGTTTGTTAATGGACTGTAGTTATAAATTTGACTACCTAAATTTTCAGTCAATATCAACTAGTTGTTCTTCAATTAATATCAACTAATTATTCATAACATCAAGTTGATATTAAATAGTTTTTTTTTGCCGTGGGCCCTAAATTTAGCGACGCACTCTTCACCCAACCCATTTGCTACAGTAACTCTTGAGAAATACAATTATTCTGTCATAAATTGAAACTCATTGTACTACACGAAAATCACTGTCATTCTTTACATGAGCAATTTGCAATAGTTTTCATGTAGTGCAGGTTACTTTGGATTTCTGAAAAAATTATTGATTTTATGTGCAAAAGTTTAAGTTTGTGGGTTGTTCGCCAAAAAACCATATTATTGGGACTAAAAAATAAGTTGCTCCAGAAAATGAAGAACATTCATATGATGCTTCCGTCGTAGATGATCTTATTTTTTACTTTACTTACCAAATTAGCTAATGTGAAATGGCCCATTATTGGGTTTTGTTGTTTTTGGCCACCCATTTTTTCAGGTGTTTGATGGGCATAATGGCAATGCTGCGGCAATCTATTCTAGGGATCATTTATTGAATCATGTATTGGGTGCTATGCCTCGTGGGCTCGGGAGGGACGAATGGGTTCAGGCTTTGCCTCGTGCATTAGTTGCTGGATTTGTTAAGACTGATAAGGAGTTCCAGAGTACAGGCATGAAATATATATACATATATTATATATACATACACACACACACACACACACATATATATATACATATAGTGGTTCAACATAGCTGATCTTTCTTTTTGTGGTTTGTTTGTTTCAGGGCAAACTTCAGGGACGACAGTAACTTTTGTTATAGTCGATGGGTGGACAGTAACAGTTGCATCGGTTGGGGATTCGCGTTGCATTTTGGATACTCAGGGGGGTGCGGTTTCAGTATTGACTGTTGATCATAGACTCGAAGAAAATGTGGAAGAGTGAGTGCCTTTTTTGCCAACTTCTTTTTTTATTTTTAAGGCACTGTTTGGTAATGGTATTTTTGAATACTTTTCATAATAATCATTAGAGTTATTATAGTTATTTAGTATTAAGGGTATAATAGTCTTTTCCTCATTTTCTAGGTGATTTTATTGTAAGCCTATGTAAGTTATATTTCCTAAGTATTTTCTTGTAACTCCGCATTCATTATTTACAATATCTTATTCAGAAGAGAACGAGTAACGGCCAGTGGTGGTGAAGTTGGGCGGCTTAGCATATATGGTGGTGCCGAGGTAAAATTTTAATTTATTTATTATTTTTCATATTCTCTGGTGGGAGCTTCAAATAAGAGGAATTTCTATCTTATTAGTTATCTGATCTTGATATAGAAATGTTTCCATAATTTTTTATAGGTTGGTCCACTTCGTTGTTGGCCGGGAGGTTTATGCCTTTCGAGGTCAATCGGAGACATGGATGTTGGAGAGTTCATTGTTCCAATACCCTTTGTTAAACAAGTGAAGGTAACTCTCTTTATTGTGACGATTTTGTTTAGCGTTCTGTTTCCAATTTTTTTGTTTCTGTTCTCATAGAATTGCTGACTTGATTTGCTTTACCATTTTAGCTATCGAAAACGGGGGGAAGGCTTATAATAGCGTCGGATGGCATATGGGATGCATTAGCTTCCGACGCGGCTGCAAAATCTTGTCATGGTCTCCCTGCTGAACTTGCTGCTAAGCAAGTAGTGAAGGTAATTCTTTATTTTTTTTGTGTTTAAATTCTTTTTTTTTTTTTTTGAATTTTAAATGTACTTTTTTATTTATTTATAATTTTTGTTTTTCGTTTACAAGTACTCAAAAAGCATTATTGACCTCTGTCTATTAATTTATTTTTCCTTTTTTAGGAAGCATTGAGGACACGGGGCCTTAAGGACGACACGACATGCATAGTTGTTGACATAATTCCGCCGGATGATACGGTGAAGCCGTCGACTCCTCCAAAAAGGCAAAATAAGCTCCGAGCTCTATTGTTCCGCAAAAAATCGAGAGATTCTGCTAGTAAACTATCGAAGAAGCTATCGGCTGTAGGGCTCGTCGAAGAGCTATTTGAAGAAGGCTCGGCAATGCTTGCTGAAAGGTACATAAAACGTTGACGCATCATTTGGTTTCGTTTATAACTCTGAAAATATTTTTTGAAAATATTGAAAATGGATTTGAAAAACAATTATGGAAAACGGTGAAAGCTTGTTTGGAATTTTTTCCACTGGCCCAGTATTTACCCAATGTACTCGTTCACAGTTAGAGTAACCGTAACTGAGAAGTTCAATAATATTGGATTTGTAGTGATTTTTATGTAGTGCAGTCAGCAACGTAGCCAATTAAGGGTTCGGGGATTCAAGGCCCCCCTGAAATTTTGAAAAACTTATACTTTTATCCCTGTATTTTTAAGAACAATCAATTAAATCTCTTAAAATTTTAATATATGCCGCCTCCCTCGATCAATTTTCTGGATTCAAGAGCAGTAGTTTTGGACTTTTGACAGAATTATTGGACATCTTATAAAATTACTATGGAAGAGCAGACTTCGTAAGTATAATTTTTAATTTTGTGGACTGTTCACCAAGATTCATTTTTTCATTTGTCGATTTTTCAGATTAGGAAATGACGATTCAAACAACCAACCGACATCTGGGCTTTTCATGTGCGCGGTTTGTCAGGTTGACTTAGCTCCGAGCGAGGGGATATCGGTTCACGCCGGCTCCATATTCTCCACAAGCTCTAAGCCATGGCAAGGCCCTTTTCTCTGTGCTGATTGCCGTAACAAGAAGGATGCAATGGAAGGGAAACGACCGAGCGGAGTTAAAGTTGCATGATCAACAAAATTCGATTCTCTTTTTTTTTTTTCTTTATCGTTTTTCTTGATGATTCTTTGTGATTAATCCACAATTTTCGCAGACCTAGGCAAATTCAAATTTGTTTGAACAGTGATGTTTTTGCTACAAATGTACATGTGATGTAATATTTGCAAATAAATGCGGTAATGTGTTGTCGTAGAAAGGTGGGCATCGAAAAGTTAATTGTTTCATGAAGAACCTAACAATTACCTATTTTTAGGTGATGAGGGGTTTTGTCCCAACGTCATCAAAAGACGCCGCGTGGGGAAATCACCATGTGAATGGCACGCTAGTTTAGTTCTCACGTTGATCACGCCGACTTCCCTGTGAAAGGAGTTGACTAACTGAGCACGACGTATCTCCTATTCGGGACTTCTTTGAGTCAATCATTGACCTTTCAACATAGTAACTTGGAGCACAACTCGAGTTTAGGAAACTATGACTAGCCTCTACTCATATAGAAGGCACGATGACGGTCAACGTGGTCTAAACCACTGGCCCCACGAATCTCCTAATCCATCACATCATGGGGGAGTTAAACATAATTCCCTGAATAGATAGTAATTTGATATAAGTTACACAAACTTTTATTATGACATTTGTCACCCACCCCCAATTGCTATTTGGTCTTAATTCATCTAATTATCCCCACTAGAATCACTATATTCAAAATTTTCCCATATGACCACCAGATTTTGATCCCCAAAACATGAAGACTTCATCCCTCGAATCCTCATTCATGTATGAGGATTTTCTAGAACCCAAAAAATTAAAACAAAAATTAAAAGAAATAATATTGAGGACCATGTTTGACGATCCAGATTTTGGGTTCATCATTACATATAATTATTACTAAATTATCGTAAAAGTATTTCTTCAGTTGTTTTTCAACCAGTTCTTTTGATGAAGTACTTCTCACAACCAACCTAAGCCTTATGTTAATTCACATGGTAATTTGATATTAGTTACAAAAGCTTTTATTATGACATTTATCAACCCCCAAATTATTATTTGGCCTTAATTCATTTAATTACCCCACTTGTATGACCACCCAAAACATGATGACTTCATCCTACGAATCCTTGTTCGTGTACAAGGATTTCCCAGAACCCGAAAAATTAAAACAAAAATCAAAAGCTTGAGGACCAAGTCTGACAACCAGGATTTTGGGTTCATCATTACAAAAATTAATTACTAAATTATCACAAAAAGTATTTCTTCAGTCGTTTTTCAACCATTGATGAATTACTTCTCCTAACCAAATTAAGCCTTATTCTCACTGAAGTTAATTCAGATGGTAATTTGATATCAGTTACACAAGCTTTTATTATGGCATTTATCATACGCCAATTGCTATTTGGTATTAATTCATTTAATTATCTTAATTGAATCACTATATTCAAAATTTTCCCATATGACCACCAGATTTTGATTCCCAAAATATGATGACTTCATTCCACGAATCCTCGTTCATGTACGAGGATTTTCCAGAACCCAAAAAATGAAAACAAAAATTAAATAAAATAATCTCGAGGAGCATGTCTGATGATCTAGATATTGGGTTCATCATTACACATAATTAATTACTAAATTATCGCAAAAAGTATTTCTTCAATTGTTTTTCAACCAGTTCTTTTGATGAATTACTTCTCACAACCAAACGATGACTTATTCTCACTAAAGTTAATTCAAATAATAATTTGATATCACTTACACAAGCTTTTATTATGACATTTATCACTCTCCCAATTGCTATTTGGTCTTAATTCATTTAATTACCTCACTTGAATCACTATATTCAAAATTTCCCTATATGACCACCACCAGATTTTTATCCCAAAAACATGATGACTTCATCCCACGAATCCTCTTTCACATACAAGGATTTCCCAGAACCCGAAGAGTTAAAACGAAAATCAAAAGAAATAATATCGAGGACCAAGTTTGATGATTCAGATTTTGGGTTCATCATTATATATAATTAATTACTAAATTATTGCAAAAAAGTATTTCTTCAGCTATTTTTTAACCAATTCTTTTGATGAATTAATTCTCACAACCAAACAACCAAACTAAGCCTGGTTCTCCCTAAAGTTAATTCAGATGGTAATTTGATATCAATTACACAAGCTTTTATTATGACATTTATCACCCCCAATTGCTATTTGGTACTAATTCATTTAGTTACCTCATTTGAATCACTATATTCAAAATTTTCTCGTATGACCATCAGATTTTGATCCCCAAAACATGATGAGTTCATCCCATAAATTCTTGTTCACGTACGAGGATTTTCCAGAACCTGAAAAATTAAAACAAAAATCAAAAGAAATAATCTCGAAAGCACCAATAAACAGTGAATGAACCTCCTTCACCGGCCTCCTCCATTACCAGGGCTTCTGGTTCACCCCGAGGTTCTTGGAAGGCATCATTTTGGCCCAGAGCCAGTTCCGAGCCTAGCCTCAGGACATCTTCCTATGCAGTGCACCCAAAATCGGCACCACCTGGCTCAAGGCCCTGGCTTTCGCGGTCATCAATCATGGCTCTAACACAAACCCAAACCCTTTGCGTGTCCAAATACTGCATGAGTGTGTTCCTTAACTAGAATCTGATCTCTTCCAACGTAGAAAAAATAAACAGTAAACTAGCCCGAACACACATTACCATTAAATTAATATATATATATATATATATTTTAATATGAAAACTCTTTTCAATTAAACTATTTAAAATTCTTTGCATCTTACCAATGTTTCTACACGGGTAAATTTGAGCAGCATTCCCTGTCATTTGGAAAATTTATAAGGATACCTTCACTCATTTTGACAATATCAACGACACTCTTGCATGTAATTTTGAAAGTAAAAGTACTATTTTAACCTTGCCTCTATTTTATTAAAAATAATTTAGCAACTACAATTATCTAATAATAAAATCTATGCATTTCTTCTAGGTTAGTTAGTATTAGAATTTCTTATTTCTCTATTATTTTTTTGCGATTATTTGACACATGCCGAAAAAGTTTACTAAAATTTTATCTACGCAAAAAATTAAAAAAAAAATTGTACGCCGAATTAAATTCGAGAATTTTCAAAATTAGTAATACTTTTCTTATCATACCACCAAAAATTCTTGATTTTATTTTTCCTATTTTTTTTTTCCAAGTTTATGTTTATTGTGAACGTATAGGATGTACTTATGCGGTGTTCTTGTTGGGTTTTCAAAATGACTAAGGGTATTGGTGATATTCTTAAAATGACAACGGATATTCTATAATTTTCTAAATAATAGGAAATGTTATTGAATTTTAATTGTTTCTTACACTACATATTTCTCTCTGTCTTTTACTATCAAAATCATTTATCAAGAACGGTTGATATTGAAGTTGTGTGGGAAATAGCAAATTAACTTGATAAAAAAAATGACTGAAAGTTATTAGAATTTTACAATCGAATTATGTTTAAATCAAAAGTATTTTGATGGATTTTCTCAAAAATATGAGTAAAATTTTGACACTTTCTACTCTTCCATGTTGACCAACACCTCACATTGGTTCCCATAGTGTTAATTTGAACATATGACATCTTAAAATTTCTTAACAGTTATTTATTATGCACCAGACTATTTTTAAGAGCATTTTTTTTTCTCTATTAATTATTTTCAAATTTTTATTTTTACTTTCTAAAGAAAAACAAAATATTAAAACAAGGTTGCATTTGGACAAGGGATTTACAAATTTCTTCTTCGAATAACTATTTTAGGCGAAAAATTTAATCATATAATTTTTTAATTTTTTTTCGATAACCACCATCACCATAGTGGGGGTCGTCGTCAGTGGCAGCGGTCGACGATAGTCGGTGGTGGCCGGAGGCGGCGGCGATCGACGGCGGTGGTGGTAGGCGGGGGTCGCTGGGGTCGGTGACGGAGGATGGAGGCGGCGGTCAACGGCCGAAGGTGGTGGTCGGCGGGTGACGAGCGGCGATGGTGGTCAGATTTAAAATCCCTACTTGGATGGATTTGTAAATGATATTTAAAATAAAAAGATTTAGAAATCCTCTATTTACCCTATTTTTTAGATTCAAAGAATTTTACAAATTCCTTCTAATAAATACCTAAACAAAAATTTTTTAAATCCTAAATCAAATTTCTTCTCCAAATCTCATACCTAAAGGCAACCTCACATATTTTTTTATAGCTCTTTGATTTTGAATTTTTTATATTTATATTATATGTGAATTTGAACCAAACAGGTACCCAAGACTCCCCATCATCGCCACCCATCTCCCCTACACTTCCCTCCCAGAATCCATCGTCGCCTGCTGCTGCAAGATCGTCTACATTTTTCGCGATCCCAAGGACGTCTTCGTCTCCCTCTGGCATTTCCTCAGTAATGTCAACCCCTCCTCCGGCGAGAACGAATCGGTGTTTACTCTGGAGAAGGCGTTCGAGCTCTTCTGTAAAGGAATTTCTCTCTATGGTCCGTATTGGGACCACGCCCTGGGGTACTGGCGGAAGAGCCGTGAGTCGCCGGAGAGGATGCTGTTCTTGAAGTATGAGGATCCGGCGTTCCACGTGAAGAGGCTGGCGGAGTTTATGGGTTGTGGATTCTTGCCGGAGGAAGAGAGGGGAGGAGCGGTGGAGGAGATTGTGGGATGTGTAGCTTTCAGACACTGAGTAATCTGGAGGTGAACCGGACCGACGAGCACTCGATGTTCGCAACGCTAGCGGTGAAGAACAAGAGGTATTTCCGGAAAGGGGAGGTCGGCGATTGGAGGAATTGCCTGAGCGAGGAAATGAAAGAGCGGCTGGATAGTATCACGAAGGAGAAGATGAAGGGTTCTGGTTTTGAGTTTTGAAGCAAAAAGAAAATTTCAAATTTCAAATTTAATTAGGCAACTTTGGTATTTTTTAAAGGGGCACATACATGGCATTCCCTTTTGTGGAAAGTACTATTCTAACTTATTTATTTTTCCTTGCACTTATCATTCCTTTTGTCAAATTGTAGACTAAAATATGCCTATTTAATAATTCGATAACTTCCTAATATATGCAGAACTACATTTCAGTTTACAATGATTTCTAAAAATGCGAAACAAATCAGAAAACTTTTAATCAAATAGGTAAAAACGAAACATGCAAATTTTATCACAAATCTATTGTTGAAAAACTATATTTTTACATAATAATCATCAAGGAATCATCATCTTTAAAATGAGATATTAATAATTTTTTTTGAAGTTGTAAATTGTATTTCGTATGAATGTTACATTAAACATTTTTGTAGTCTGTGTGAGAACAAATGTTAAATATAACATTCGATGATTAACTATGATGTTAATGTTATAAATAACATCCTACAATCTGTGTATCTCCGTGAGTGTTGAATATAATATCTAATGTGATGGAAATAACATCAATTTATGTCAATAATGGTACTAATTATATACGTGTTGAACGTAATATAACTTATTGATAAAGGTAATTTGGATATTGAATTTAACACTCAATTGTGTTTTGATAATGTATAAAATGGTGTTAATTGTAACAAGAATATGAAAATTAAAATTTTTGAAAATAACATGTTGAATGTAACATAAATGTAAAAATTGAAAATTCTGAAAATATCATGCTCATGAATCTCAAACTAATGAAAAAAAATAGTGAATATGATATCATTTTGAAAATCTTATTCAAATAAATCTAAGTATATAATTAGATCGTATAAAAATGTGTAAAATAATAGTTTTTTTATTTTAATAAATGATTTTGTGTGAAACCGTTAAATATGAAAGATTTCAATTATCATTTACGTGAAAACTGTTAAATATGAAATATTTAAATCCCACAAATCATATAGGGGCAAATTAGTCGTGCCAGTTTTTGTGTTTTTCAAAATTGGGACTAAATGGTTCATATAATGAGTAAAATGTGAGTGTTTAGTTAATTTTAAACTAGTTGATATTAATTGGTAGTTTGATACTTAATTTAGACTTAGTTGATAATTTTTAAAAAAATCAATTTAACAGAAAAATATTTTTACTTAAATGTAAAAGAAAAAATGGAAAGCATATTTGATTGTATAATAATTATATCTTACTATGAACTACCAAAATAAAATAAAATTATATCGTAGTATTATATCTTTTAGTAGTCTCTTAATTCCAAAAAATCATAAATGGTTAAAAAAATATCGGTAAAGAGATCTTAGTCCATCAATCTTTTATGATATTAAAATCGAAAAATAAAAAGTAAATTTTTTAATTGAAATGTGGATGGCCACAAGCCCAGAATCATCGAATCGTTGCACTAAGACCCGGGCAAATGGCTACTCTAGCTTTCCTCCCTACAATGGCTCTTTCCCCGGCCATCTCATTCCTACCTTTTGGTACTAGCTCCCGGTCTAAACCGTGGATGCGTACTTTGCCTACTCTGTGGTCTCGTGGACATCCTTACTATCAATTTCGCTGGCCTCTTTCCACTAAACTCCTCATGAAAAAAAAATATTTAAAATCACGTTTTAACATTCATTTTTTTTCCTGTCAAATCTAGCTAGGGAGAAGAGAAAGAGCTCATCTTTCATACCAAAGGTTAAAAAATCAAAATTTCAAACAAATACATTTCTACGATGTTCATATAATCAATACTAGGATTCTCTTGCAAAATAGATTTTTTTTTTATGATACACAACAGAGAAACAGACAAGACTATGAGAAATGACCCAAAGCTCCCGCGTCCATTTTAGCCAACACTAGATTGGTCATTTCTTCTGGAAGAGACTCCATCATCTTCAAGCCTACACCTCCATTTGTTTTTTTTTTTCGAGCGAGATAGTCCGCACATTTATTTTCTTCTCTAGGAACAAACTGAAGAATATAGTTATTATTTTCGACACATTTTAAGCCTATGTGTTTTTGGGAAGTCTCCTAAGATTAGTGATACTGTCTCTATTGAGGTTGTTTCCACCACAATCCTAGGTGGCTCCCTAGATGACAAAATTCGAATTTCGGTTTGGATGCTTCTCAACTCTGCTTCTAAACCTATGCATGATGTCATGTTGAATAAGGTTAAAATTATATGTAATTGTTACTTTCCTAATTTAGAGATTTGATTGAGATGTAATTAGGGGATGATTTTTTTAATATCTGCTCGCGTAAGGAAATATCTTCACTGCAGCGTATTGGTCTTGGATGTATGCTGAAACCTCTCCTATTGGAATGAGACTCATTTACATTAGTAGATTTATCATTCTAATGTTAGTTAACTCGGGAATCCATTTATGAGAATACCATAACGTAATAATATTAATTCTAAGTTTTTATAAATTTTTAATTTTCAAACATTTGTTGTTACAATTTTATGTTCAAAATGTTATATAAAAATATTTTTTTTTTGGATATTTTAAGACCTAATTATTTGTGGGACCTAATATTTAATTAGGACATATGAATATACCCCTATATTCTTCTTCGTGAAGAAATGAATGTGATATATTTATTTGTGAATGTGATATATTTATTTGTGAAAAAATCATTTAGAGGTGGATTAAAATTATTCTTTAATATATTCACCTAAAGTTATTGATTGATGTGTCGTGTGTGTTATCTTACATTGGTCGCCGAAGAATATAAAGAGTCATTTATTAATATTCGGATGACCTCTCGAAGGCAAACCCCCTCCCCTAGAGCATTGAACTAATGTGGATAGAAAATAGGATAAAGGTTATAACATAAATAATGTCACGCACACACGCCCTGCCGCTACCGATCGACAGATCGGGCTGGGCTCAGGCCTAGTCCTTGGCTTGTGCTTGTGGCCTTGGGGGATGCTTGACTTGGTCTTGATATCCTTTTCGACAAAATATGAAAATTAGATTCGTCTCAAACAGAGAGTTACAAAATTTGGAGGCTCTTCATATGCGTAACTGGTGGAGTTACAAAATTAACTCATGGATCTCGATTTATGAGTTACTAATATCTTCTTTATTATCTTCAGTTACTGATTCTACTCCTTATAAAAGGGCAAATAGTCCTCAGTATTTACGCATCAAACATGAACTTGCATTCACATTTTCCTTCAGAGTTTTTGAGAGAGTTCATTGTTCTTGAGAGAGTTCAACATTTTTTCTGTCGTTGGGCTTTTGGTTTCCAATGCCGGTACTAGTTGTTTCTGATTGTTGTATCTTGGAAGACAGACACTTATTCAAATCGTAAGCACTTTAATGGGGGTGAAATTTGATTTAAGGAGAAATCATCAAACGCTTATCTCGATCTTATTTTTTTGGTTTTTGTTTTTGTTTATACTCGGTAATATATTAAGTGTGTATTTCTTGTTTTCCATTCAGTATTTTATCAATAAGTTGTAATACAGATTTAAATTCTGTTATTTTATGTTGTAATCTATTAATCAAGAATTTTTTGTAACAATGATTTTGATTGGTTTCACTTTTATTTCTTAAATATTTTCTCTATAGTTAATTAGATAATCAATTATTTAGTTATTTAATTAATTTCTAAATAACTTTTCTAACACATAATGTATTGTTCATCATTTTCACACATAAAAATGAAATATTACTTCTTAATTTTACTCCTACAATTCAATTAAAATTTTATAATAATTCACAATTCCGATCATCAACTTGATAAGTTACAAATCTCAAAGTATGGTTAAAAAATTAAAATATATTATAATTACATCCAACGAGTGATGATGAGAATAATCTGTAATAAAGTAAAACATGTTGTACTTACAACCGAAACAAAAATCCATAAAATTAAAAGGATTTTTTGTCCAAAAATTTCATTCCAAAACTGGAGAACTTTTCAAGGACCATCAGTAACTTATTCGTTCAGAAGTTCAGATTTAATTTTTTTTTTCGTTGCCAACTTCTCTGCTGACGTGGACATTATTTGTATTTTCGTTTTTACCTTTTATTATATACATTATGGTTTTTTGGTTATTCATTCTTTCCTCGTCGTTGATACTGATTCATTCTTTTTTTTTTTTTTTTTTTTTAAATTCAAAATTTCGTTTAATTCTTGTGTTCTTCAAGCAACGGTCGCTCCGTTCATATCGGATTTGAAGACCATTTTACATAATCAAGTGATTTATGTAGTTTTCAATTTTCTTGTTCGTTATTTTTCTATCAGATCTGAATTTTGGAATATGTAATTCAAGTTTGAATGTGTTGTTCTTCATTCTTGGATCGATTCATGATTTCTTGCTCTAATATTTAACGAATTTGTTCAAAGGTCTGTTTTATAATTGTAGGCTTCACAGTTTTCAAATTCGAAGTTCATTGTTATGAATTTGCAGTTTTCGTAATTTTTAATTTTGATTTTTTTTTAGATGTTCTTCCTGAATTACATCTTACATTCTGAACCGCTTATTGATTTTTATTGGATTGGAGACATTCTACCTTGATGCTGTTATTTATTTTGCAAAAATTAATAAATTCTGATGCCTTGTTTTTTACCCTCCCCTCATTTGTGTTGTGTTGATACATATTACGTATGTTTATAATATATATGTGCGCAAACTATTTGCTTGATTTTGTTTCGTTTTGGATGATTTTTTTTTTCAATTCATTAGTTTTTGTGATGGAAATCAACGTGCATTCAATGTGTTCCACGCTGTTGTTTTATTTGTTGTACTTGCTCTTGGGAATTATTTGTATCATTAAATTCATATAATCCTTCATATTTTTTTTATTTTTTTGGTGAATTGAAAATTTATTTTTATTGTAATTTTAGGCGGCGATTGGTAACCGTTTCTGTTTCCATTCCAACAGTGGGATGATAATGGGATGAAATGAGATGAGAATTTTGTTTCCTTCTTGGGTATAGAATCGCGTTTGGTAACGATAATTTTTTTTTTTTGTTTTGGGAAGATAATCGCGTTTGGTAATGATTTAATCCTAAAATCAATTTTTTTTTTTTGTTTTGGCCGGGCGGCGACTGGCGGGTGGGTGACGGTGGCGGACGGCCGATGGCAGGCGGTGCCAGAAGTTGTTAGGTGGCCGGCGGCGGCGGTGACCGGCTGCTGATGCCAGAGGTGACCGGTGACAGTCGTCGGAGATGGCCACCGCTACCGGCGTCGCGAACGGTGACGTTCGCCGGCGAAGGCGACAATGCCTGCGGCGGCGGACAGTGGTTGGCCGACGAATGAACAGTGAAATTGGTTTTGGGAACGGAATGAGAATTATGAGAAACAATTTTGTTTTGTTTCTCATTTCTTAAGAAAAAAAATGGGCACAATTCTCAAATAGGAATGAAATAGAAACGAAAACAAAAATTACCAAACGCTATTTCCAAACAGAATTCCCAAAAATCTGGGAATGGAATGAAAAATTCTGGAATAGAAACGGTTACCAAACGGGGCCTTAGTTGCTTTTCAATGTTTAAGTGGAATTCCACTTATTGTGTGGGTTTCCACTTAGTTTTTAATAGTTCTTGTTGTGATCTTTATTTCTATGAATATGCAGTTTTTTAATCGACAATAGAAGTTCTGGTGATTATGTTGTGTAAATTTGGTGAGACAACTTATTTGATTAGAATTGATGAGGGTACACTTGCGATTTGTTAGTGGATCAAATTCAAATTGTGAGTTTTTTCAGGCAAGTGATCAAATCCAACACAATTACATATTATTTCAAGTAGATCTTACTAAGATATATGTTCAGTATAAATTCAGATCAAAATAATAATAAATAAGAACAATGTCATCCAGATATATATGAAGATTTAAATTGAATCGATTAGCAACAACCGGTAAGTAAGATGGATTGATTGACTTCAAATTTCATCAAGATCAACATACAATTTCTTTTAGAAAATTTTATCCTCTTCTTACAAGAATTGAAGCTCATAAATTTTTGTTCAGAGAGTATTTTCTACAAAAATTTTTTTTTTCTAATCTTTTCAATTAATTTCGTTATATTTAATTTAGTGAATTTCAGATGTTCCCAATAATGACAAAATCTGATTCAAATCCCACCAAATCATCCCATGATTCTTGACCGAGGCTATTCAAATTCGAATAAATCAATGTATTTGGACAAATATAAGGCTTAGATAAATTTTAATCTAAGTAAAAAATGTAGTCCTATTAGGCGAAAGTCAAAGTGGTCAAAAAGATTACATGAAATTGGAGCAAATGGGAAAATCTGACAGACTCTTTAGGTATTAGAAAAATTCATTTTAAATATTTTTTCCTTCACAAAAATCCTTATAAAATATTTCAAATAAATAATAAATCATTTAGGAACATTTGAAAATGCTTTAAAATAATTAATCATTAAGGATGATGTAAGAAAAAGATCGAAAATATTCAAATATCAAACGAGTTTTAGGCCTACCGGTTGATTGCCTTACCCTGTCAATTGATCGCCCAATACAAAATTTCAATATTTAAGGCCCTTCTGTCTAGGCTGGTCAGCTGCCTTTAGGAGATGGCGGACTGAATTTGTATGTAACTCAATTTTTAGCCTTACTAACCTTGTGGGTCGACCAGACGTAGCACATAGTCGACAACACCCATTTTTATATATTTGTAAACCATTCTCACTTATCTAGTCAACCGTCCCATGACCCTAGTCGATTGGTATAACTAGAATTTTAACTTTTCAAAAAGAAGTTATCATTGGTTAACCGCTTTTAGTCAATTTGATTAACTATTTTGGACAATATATGAATTTTTTATATAGATATAATCAATGTAAAGCACTAAAATTCAAATTCATATAACATGCAAAGATTATCTGGTACACACATAAAGTTATGTAATTTGATCGATTAACGTGTTGTGTGTGCAAATATAATCGAGTTGAAGATTAAATGAAGAAATATAAGTAATGTTTTATCTATGAACTACAAAAAAATGAGTTTTCCAAAGTTTTTTGATCATTTATTCCTTTTGCGTACATATTACACTGGATTCATCATTTTTAGATTACAACTTGGATTATCATCACCGTTTTGCTATATGTGACGCATTTATCAATAAACATATTAGACAAAAAAATCATCAAATTACTATTATCATCAAAATTAACTTCATCGGATTAAAAAAAAATAGTAATAACTGTAAAAATCTACTAAAATGAGTGATTTTGAGATTTCAAATTTTGTAACGAGTGTAAAGAAAATTAATGGCTAATTAATGATTGAATTGCATAACTTTTGGTGCAAGTCTCATCAACCTTGTTAAGGTTCTGTACGTGAACTTCCTTGCAAACAAGTGACATATGTTCGTCTCATTTCCATTGTACTTACATACCCGCCCACTGTATCTTAATTTTTCCAAACGCTCAACGGTCACATCCTTCCCCATAAACTTCCCCGGGTGGGGGCCGGGCTTCGACCAATCAACCCAAGTCAACCCCCTATTAGAATTTTTCTCCCGAAACTTTATGTTCACGAGTGTCGGTAAGTAGTGCTCGTCTACATAACAAGAACCGCCACAATATTTTCTAAATAAGAGAAAAATATCGCGGTCAGAGATGACCTCGATGGCGAGATCACGGTCCATCTCGAACCATTGGGATCCTTTTCGCCATTGGGAGAGCTTCATAGTTGGACTCATGTGGCGATTGTAGCGACCACGGCCTACATGGCTGGGATCGTCGAAAGACTGCACGTGGCTTTTGGTGGAGTTGACAAGGTAAGAATAGACGGTGGAGAAGTTGAAGAGTGGGATGCAGGATTCAGAGAGGAGGACAAAGCGTTGGTTCGAGAAGTCGAGGAGAGCATTTGCCAAAAGTCTTCGCTCGGCTTCGATCATGTTAAATTTTCCCCAGTTAACTTCCTAAATTAAATAAGAAAAGTAGCAAAAATTAACTAAAAATAGAAAAAAAAATTGATAGTTTAAAACAGTTGGTGATCACCCGCAGAATCATTAGTCAAAGTGTGCATAAATTGGTCTGGATACATTTTATCATAAAAAAATAAAATAAAATTATTGAATGGCAATGAATTCAATAGTCCGTTTGGATAAAGTATTCAATGATCATGTTTGATTTTGAGAAAAAAATGTAAAATGTAATTTAAAAGAAAATATTTTTTTTGAATTAAATACTCTGTTCAAACGCCTCACCTACAGACCAATTTTTTATTTCGTTTCTCAGTAATCACTCTTTTTTTTTTTTATATTTATTTGTTTCATGATTTACAGCTTTTTTTTTTCTCAATTGGGTATCTCTCTATTTCATTTTTTTAGCAGAAAAATAAAATAAAACTTATGTATTTATTTTGATCTATTAGTTTATTTTGTTTTTCATAGATCAGGCCACAATATTTTTTTTCCTCTTCCATTTTTAACCAGAGATTTTTTGTGCCTAAAAGTACTATATTAATTTTTAAATTTTTAAATATTAAAAAATAATAAATAATAAAAATTTAGGTAATAAAATAGATATATAAAACTTAAAGGGTATAAAATATAACTAAGCTCAATCGCTTTGTAAATTTGTAAGTGGAGGTATAAAATTTTAGATGAAATTTTTTTCCTCTAAAATATTTCATGAACTCATCTCAAAAGTTGAAAGTTGTCGGAGAATAGGTATCTCGATTGACTAATTGTATCTATTATATTGTTATATTTTGGTTTGAATGCTTCGATAAACTCTAATTGACACATTTTACGTCCAAAATATCCCCTCGCTATTTTATCCCTTGGTAAAAAATTTAGAAGTGTTTTTTTTTTTTCAATAACTCACCATTTTTTTTTAATTATTATTATTATTATATGGTAAAGTGTATCCGGGTCAGCATAAACGTACTTTGATTAATCACACCTCCCGGAGTAGATCTTAAGGGCATACTCCACATCGGCCTGATGCATTTAGGATTAAATTCAATATTTAATTCATGAACTGCTCCCTAAGAAAATCAAACCCCAATTGATAAGGAAAGAGACACCTCCTCTTGTCAACCGAACTACACCTCTTGAGTATAATTCTCATTATCTAATCATATCGTAATTCATAGAAATCAAAAGTCATAAAATAATTAGTTTCATCTGTTCATTTACTTTAATTAAAGAGTGTCTAAAAATATTTCGTCAACTCATACCAACCTTCCATTCACGTTAAACAAAAAAATAATAAAATTTTTTTTTTTTTTAATTAAATTCATGTTAATTCAAACGGTTAATGAAAAAATATTTGAAACAAAAAAGTGTTCCTGATTTATCAATAGATTTTTTGAGAACAAGAAATTAACAGAAACGGCCCTAGCTAATGCATTAAATGTACATTACTCCCATACTTGATCATCTTGTTCCACTTCTATTAGATTTTCGTAAAATTATAACTCCTAACTTGATTTTCAAAATTTATTCTCATGTGAACCAATTTAATTTTATTTAATGCTATTTTAATAATATTTTTTTTTAACGTTGTTGAGGTTTTTTATTTTATTGTATTTTTTAAAACAGAAAAATCCACATTTTTCCAACGACTTTGACCCTGTCGTGCCAAACACGTCCTAAAGTCAGTCAACCAATTGGAAAATTATTCGATGGACTCACCTTGCTGGGAATACTCCTCCCGTGAAACACTGATCCCTCCGGCGCCGAAATATTGTACGCCGGATTATGGTGCACGTAGATCGAGTACAACCCCCGGTGACCCTTGAAGAACATCTCCCAAAGCGGAGCCAATGGGAGCGGGCCACGTGTTAGGAACATGAAAGCAACCTTGGGAACGCGCTCGTACGGATACTCCCGGATTTTCGGCGCCATTGAGGCTTTCCACAGCAACTCGTCGTCCCGCATGTCGTGGAAGACGTCGGCCGGATTTATGTACTCTTTTAATCCGACGCGGGCTGGCGGCGGGGGCCAAGCGGCGGGGGAGAAGGAGAGCTGGGTCAGCTGGAAATTGAAAGAGTAGCTGTTGAGGTGGAAACCGATGGTGATTCCGACGGCAAAGATTAAGAGAATAGAGAAGATTTGTAATGGGTTGTTTATGAAAAAAGGCTTTATAGATAGGGCTAAAGGGAGTTTGCCTTCATTCTTCATTTTTTTTAGAGAGAGAAGGAGAGAGATCTAGAGAGAGAGTGAAATATTATGACGAATATATATCTGAGAAAATATATAGCTACGATTTTTTTTTAATTTTTTTTTTGGGAAAATCGGTGAAAAATTCATTTTTTTAAGTCTAATTGGTAAAAAATCCATTTGTGTTATTAGATTTTGATTTAGTCATTTAAGTTAAATTTCACTTGTGTTTTAATCCGGCATTGCAGGAATTGTAGGGATATTGCAGGAATTGTAGAGAGCCTTTAATGAGTACATTTGGTTTTTATAATGAATTCTATTATATGTAACTAATGTTAATTACAATTTTATAATTGTTACTCTTCTACACATATTAGGTATTTTTTGTTACATATACTTATATAATATTAGTTATATGTTACAATTACATATATATGTATAATATTTTGTGACATAACTGAAAAAATATCAAATTTTTTAGTCACATATCACAGACATGTAATTAAAAAGTTACATATTATTAAATCATATAGCTAAAAAATATCAAATTTTTAATTACAATGTAACTAAAAAGTTAAAAATTATTGGAACATGTAATTGAAAAAATAAAAAATAAAAATTAGTTACCTGTAACTAATATAATAATATTACACACAAAGTAGTTACATGTAACTGGCGCGTGGCTATAACGTGAGCAAAGTTTCCACCTTTTTAAAACATATGAGACTAAATCAAAAGTTTTTACCACATGTAGGACTTTTAACCAATTAGAACTTAAATGGAGGACTCTCACCGATTGTCCCTTTTTTTTCATATTGTTTTAAATGATTTTTTTTTTTTAGTATATATATTGAGAGAGGGGTTCAACTTTAGAGAAATAAATTAAATATCCATTATAATAAATAACCCTTTAGATTTAGATATCCATTATAATAAATAACCCTTTGGTTATTTTGGTCTATCAAGATTCATATTTTTATGGAATTATAATAATGTTTAAATTTTGAAAATTTGTCGAGAAATAATGTCCATATTGATGGCTTTAGCTTATCTTTGCATGTGGTGTATAAGTGTTTCACTTTCATCAGGACTCTTCGATTTCATCTCAATCAACGTTGACTATGACTAGGGATGGTCATGGTTAAGCCCGCTCAGCCGCCCACATTTTTTAGGGCTTAGGTTTAAGTTTTAAACTCCAACTAAATCTAAGATTGAGTTTGGATTAGGTCAAAATTTTTAGAGCCAACCCGAGTCTGGCCCGAGTAATTTTATTTTTTTAATTATTTATATATATATATATATATTGGTCCAGTTATCTACCCAAGAGGGGGTGAATTGGGTAGTATTAAAAAATTATCAGAATAATAATAACACTTCAAAAATTTAAACAATTAATTTTATCCTAAAATTAATTATTATCTTTATAGTAGCAGATATGTGTTATCCACTAGATACACACTAAACAATAATATAAGTAAAATAAATAAGACAGCACACCACGATATAACCTGGTTCACCAAGTTACTCTTGGCTAATCTAGTCCTCCAAACCCCACAAAGATTCGCACCCACTAATCACTAAGATTCTTTTAAACAGGCAGGAACCAAACTTTTACACAATGATTCTTTTCATAGATTCATAATCAACATTTACAAATTCTTTTTTCTAGGCTTAAGAATAACATCTTCTTTTCCCCAAATTCAAGAATAACCTCTACTTTTTACAGGCTCAAGAATAACCTAATTCTTTTTGTACTTTAGGCTAAAGAATCAAAATTTCACAGAAACGCTCTAACTATCATTTTTCCAAGTAAGGATGAAACTTTTACAAATCACTCATAATTAATTCTATAAAAGAATAGTTAACACCTCAATCTCTTTACCGGAAAAGATTGAAACCAACCTACCCCTGATTAGATACTCCCAATAGTACCTAATCTGCACACAACTTACAAATTACAAGAAATTGTTAAGTTCTTCCCACTCGGAGTTTCTACCATTTCGAATCAATTTAAACTCAATTAATATCCCGATAATTACTAGTGCTATAATTAAGTGAGGAAACAAAAATCTGATTATAAAAATAATGTTGGTAGCACAAATTGAACACGTAATCAGATTATCTCACAAATCATTTTAAAAGAATTTTTATACTTTTAAAGTTCAAAAACGATTTCTCATACAATCAATTAACCAAGTAAATAATGATAGCAATAGATTCAATTAAGAATATATTTGGAACACTTTTACCAAGAAAATATAAAAATCTGATTATGATAAATATGAATACCGCACAAATAAGTATATAATAAGATTTTCACCAAAAATCGTTTTAAAATATTTTTATGCGATTTAAAATTAAGAAAACGATTTTATTAAGATCTTATCAACCAAATAAATATAAAAAAATAAATATGCAGTAAAGATTAATAGCTTGAAAATATCTCACTTGGATAACACCGAAGAATTATAAATTGGAATGCTAGACAATTCAACTTGGTGACGCTTACACAATCAACACTTTAACTCAAGAACTCCTCAATAATTAATCTCATAATTTGATCTCTCAAAATAATATCATAATGATTACTCTTAAAAAAGTTTAGGAACTAAATAGTTCTTGATATTGTATATTTCTTATGTGAAATCCGTAAGTTTATATATAGGGAATTGAAATAAACCCTTCAACGGCTAATTTTTAAATGATAAGTATCTAAAAAGCACTTATAGACCCCATATATCATTATCTTTCTTTGTAGGTATATTTAACTTAATTATAGCTTTCAAAACATTCAAATTAATTTCTCAAATATTTCTCAAACTCAAATCGATAGGATAGAAATAATTATATGGACTAATTTGAGAAATAACCAAAATATATGAACCATATCTATAGGGATGACAAAATATTAATGATATATCTTTAATACTATCATATTCTTAAAATTTCTCTCATATCTCAACCATAAATGACTAGTAACGGCTATTGTTTTATCAGAATCCTCAAAATCCTCTAAACCTGAAACAGTCTCATCAGTCGACCGACCAACACCCATAAGTCGATCGCTCGATTTAGGATACTAGCCAAGCCAAAATTCCTTCGCCCATCGGTCGACCGCCCATCCATCATCTGTCGACTGGACGATTCAAAGAGTTCATTCTTTGGCCACAGGTCGACCTACCTGTCGACTGTCCATACTGGAATTCTTCTCCTTAATTATTTTCTTTGACATTTTCACCCCTTTAACCGATTTATTTTCTTGGTTAACTGTACTAAAATCTTAAAATTAATTTTAATCAATTATCTTTATTTCTTTTTCAATTACACATAGGAGCAAATAATTTCACTAATCAGGATCCTATCAAAACACACATAAACATAAAATCATTTTCGTGTCGTGTGTGATCCTAATCGGGATACATTAAGAGTAAAATTTAACATGAGTTGTTTTTCCTAGGTTCTTCAAATTCTTCAATCTTTTAATCCTTTAACATCTTTGTCATTATATCTTCATCGTTTAGAACTAATAAACTGAAACACTTAATTAAACCGTTAGTTCTACAAAAAACATCAACCTTTAATTGTCCATCAAAATCTTAGAATCAACAATATATATATATATACACCAAATACCTCCCCTGTCATTTTGTAAATAACAGACCTTCCCTGTCTTTTTGTTCAAACACCACATACCTCCCTTATTGATTAAAAAATAATATATTTTTTTTATTATAATACCAAATTTACCCTTGACTATTTAAAAAATAATTAAATAATAAAAAACTAAAATACATAAATAATCATTTAATTTATATATATTCATTGCCACCTCTTACCACTGTATTCACCGCCTCTACCACCTCCTATGTACCACCTCACCTCCCACCGCCACTGCCCAGGACTTCCTATCGCCACCACCCACCCAACACTACCTCCCACCGTTGCCACCCACCACCCGCCGCCACCTCTCACCGTCGCCGCCGCCACCCACCATCTGCTACCACCTCCTACCGCCATTTTCTACTGCTGCCACCTCCCACCTTCCATCGCCAGTACCTACCCCCATTATATATATATATATATATATATATATATATATATATATATTAACATTTTCATTAAATAAAAAATTAATCATTTCATTAACCATTTTCTCTATCTTTCCAGTGGTGATGAGGGTTGGTGGTGGCGGTGGTGGATGGTGGTAGTGGGTAGTGGTGGCGACGATGGATGGTAGCGGGGGAGTTGGGCGGTGGGTGGTAGGTGGTGGGTGGCGGTGGTAGGAGTTGGGCAGTGGCAGTGGCGGTGGGAGGTGGTATTGGGTGGCGGCGGTGGGAGGTGATGGAGGGTGGCGGTGGCAGTGGGTGGTGGGAGTTGGGCGGTAGGAGTTGGGTGGTGGTGAGAGGTAAATATAATTATTTAAAAAATTAAGGGTAAAAAATATAATATTAAAAATATAGGGGTGCTAATGATTTTATTTTTTTAAAAAATAACCTAAGGGCAATTTTATCTAAAGGACGGTAAGTGGTGTTTGAGCAAAAAGATAGGGGAGGTATCTGGTATAGTGCAAAATAATAGGGGAGATCAATGACATATTATATATATATTAGTGTATAACCCGTGCCTGAAGTCACAAGTGTAAAAATCTAAGATTCATTTAGAAATGTGCATTAACGTTATTACAAATTATATATGAACTTCACAATTGAATTTAAAAAATTCTCAATGTAGACACGGCATTTTGACCGCTCCGCAAAAAAATATACTTTATTTTATAGTTATTTTTTATTTTATTTTTCTATTTATTTTATTTTGATTGTACCGTATTTGTGCGGTTTAATACTGCTAAATTAAGTTTTATTAATCTCTTAAGTAAATTAAATATTAGTAATTAATTAATTTATTTTTTTTGGTTTTGTAGATTTTTCGAAGTGGAATAAAAACGCGTTAATTCGGAACAAAATGGACCAGAAACAGACGAGAACGAGAGAGGCTTGGACCGAACGGGGGTGGGGGGGTGCATTAAGGTCGCACGTGCGACCAGGCTGGTCGCTGTAGCGACCAGCACTGCTGGCAGCACATGCGGCCAACAGGGGGGCCAGCCCCCCCTTTTTTTGGGTGCACCATTTTTGGTGCACCCAAAAGGGGGTGGGTGCACCAAATTTCGGTGCACCCACCCCCTTTTTCCCCTCTGTTTCGCATGGCTGTCGGAAAGATTTTGAGTGATCCTTCCTATAAATAGAGGAAGGATCACAAGAAGAAGGAGAGGAAAATTTTGAGAGGAAGAAATTTTTGAGAGAAATTTTTGTAAGGGAGAGGAGAAATCTAGAGAAAATTTTTGAAGAAAATAATATTATTTTCATTTTATTGTAATTTTGAAGAAGAAAAATCTCCAAGAAGGTGGTAAATTTTCATCTGTTGTAAATCTTACTCTTATTTTTTTTAAGTTGTTATTATACTATTTTTTTTTTGTAAATTAGATTTTTTTTTTCTTCTTCCTTTATTATTTATTTATTTATTACTTTTATTTTCTTTTTATTTACTTATTTATTTTTTATTATTATTATTATTATTATTATTTATTTATTTTATTATTATTATTATTATTATTATTATTTTAATAATACGAGGTGGAAAATTCCCAACCTTCAATTTGAATGGCTAAAATTTAGAAGGAAATTACTCTCCTCGATGCGTGTGTACGGGTGTTTTATTTAATTTGTATTAAATATAATGTGCTAACAATACGAGGTGGAAAATTCACAATCTTCAATTTGAATGGCTAAATTTAGAAGGGAATTACTCTCCTCGATGCGTGTGTACGGGTGTTTTATTTAATTTGTATTAAATATAATGTGCTAACAATACGAGGTGGAAAATTCCCAACCTTCAATTTGAATGGCTAAGATTTAGAAGGGAATTACTCTCCTCGATGCGTGTGTGCGGTTGTTTTATTTAATTTGTATTAAATATAATGTGCTAACAATACGAGGTGGAAAATTCCCAACCTTCAATTTGAATGGCTAAAATTTAGAAGGGAATTACTCTCCTCGATGCGTGTGTACGGGTGTTTTATTTAATTTGTATTAAATATAATGTGCTAACAATACGAGGTGGAAAATTCCCAACCTTCAATTTGAATGGCTAAATTTAGAAGGGAATTACTCTCCTCGATGCGTGTGTACGGGTGTTTTATTTAATTTGTATTAAATATAATGTGCTAACAATACGAGGTGGAAAATTCTCAACCTTCAATTTGAATGGCTAAATTTAGAAGGGAATTACTCTCCTCGATGCGTGTGTGCGGGTGTTTTATTTAATTTGTACTAAATATAATGTGCTAATAATACAAGGTGGAAAATTCCCAACCTTCAATTTGAATGGCTAAATTTAGAAGGGAATTACTCTCCTCGATGCGTGTGTGCGGGTGTTTTATTTAATTTGTACTAAATATAATGTACTAACAATATGAGGTGGAAAATTCCCAACCTTCAATTTGAACGGCATAAATTTAGAAGGGAATTACTCTCCTCGATGCGTGTGTGCGGGTGTTTTATTTAATTTAAATATAATGTGCTAACAATACGAGGTGGAAAATTCCCAACCTTCAATCAGAATGGTCTAGGTTTAGAAGGGGGATCACTTCCCTCAAATGTGTGTGTATGTGTATATAAGGAGGATTTAAAAATAAAATAAGAACATTCGGATTTAAATTCTAATTGGACTTAATTGGATAAGGTACCGTCTTTGGACGGGCGTCTTGGGGTGCTTGACACCTTCCCCGAGCGTAACTGACCCCCGAACTCTTTAAACGAATCTCTGGTTAGACCATATTATTTTGGAGTCAAATTTTACTTAAGCCATTTTTAAATTATTTTCAAAAAAGAAAAATATGGTGACCTAGCACATCATTTAAATCCAATGCTAGGTGGCGACTCTTTTTTCTAAAACAGGCTTAAGTACATTTTAATGAGAAAATCGACGTTCTTAAAAAAATCCTTTTCGTTTTACCAGCGCCAAGCATACATAAACATATATCTATATATATATATATTTGTTTTTGGTTTTCTCTGGAAAATCGGGGCGCGTTCACTCAATTAAAGAAGTAACTTAAAAAACAAGAGTTACAAAAACAAATCCAAACATACAGAATAATAAAGATAAAGAAACATAGCATATGAGTAATTTCTTTTTCATATATATAAGGACCAAATGACACATCGGAATTCAATAGAAACCTCAATATTGTTTTTCCCTAGACTTCAAGAGAAGAAAGTTTTGGATAATCACTTATGTTTATCAGAACAATTATATTGTCCATTGTCCAATTTTGGAACATGTTTCCCCCATAAAAATTGCAAATTAAAAAAAAATAGAATAGGAAAAAAAAATCTAAAATGAAACAACTAAATTTTATTTAAAATAAATAAGAATGCACTAATTAAGCGAGTACAAAAAACCAAAAAAAAAAAATTATACACCTTGAGAAATATAAAAAAAGTATAGGAAGAAGAAGCAAAATCTACATAAATTACTTGTACTTTTCTTTCTTTTTTTTTTTTTTTTTTTTTTTTTTTTGTGGCCACACATTATTCGATGTAATCTTTAAATCCACACAATTCTTAAATTCCTTGTACACCAATTGAACCCTTAAGGAAAATGAGAATTGCTCCTTGAGATGCTAGACGCTCCTGTAGTTCACAAGAAGGAAATAAATCGCAAAAGACTAATATCTATAATGACAAAAATCAAATAAAAATAAATCATGTGCTTTAAATTTTTAACTCACCCAAAATTCAATTTTTCGCATAAATCCACAAAGCTTACAAAATAAACATGATATATAGACATCACGAAGAAAAAGTTGAGACCTTTTATAAGAGATTTTTCAGATCAAGGGAAATAAAACTTTGATAAATCCCCTATTATCCTACTTTTCATATCTCATCTTACATAGCAAATAGCTTCATTATGAGTACAACCTTGCATAAATATCTATTAAAAATGATGATGCTAACCTTCAGGTGAAGATGTATATCCAATTGGGTCTTTTTGGGTAAAGATGTATATCCAGGGTCAAATTTCTACAATAATGGGGGGAAAAAATGATGTTATTACATAGTCGCTTCACATTTGAAAAAAATGAAGAGTACATGAAACATAACATAGTAAAAAATAATAATTATATGAAGGAAAAAAAATAGCTTAGAAATTAAGAAGTATCAAAAGAAACTAACACCACCACCACTACAACCACCATAATTAATATTCACTGTCGCTGCCACCAACACATCAACAGAGTTCTCTTTACAAAAAAAAACAAATTATTTTTCTCACTAAAAATAAATTGTTTTATGAAATTATCTATTTACCAAAAAAAAACAAATTACTCTATGGAAAATCTCCAAACCAATGAATTTTATGAACAAATCCTAGGAATAAAGAACATAATACATTTTTTTTTATAAAGGTTTAACATTTTATAATTTTCATTCCAAATAACATATCCTAATACGTGTTCAAATAAAATCCTAAACCCATAAACCATATATCAACAATATCCTAATCCCTGTTCCAAATAACATCAGTCAAAAAAATATTATATAAATAAAAATTAATTAATGAACAAAGAAACATACGGGTTTGTTTGGCTAAAAATGAAAAGGGGTAGAAATTTATTACCTTCGCGTGGAGTTTTGCTTTAAATCCAAGTAAGATCTCAAAAGGCATTCCGATAAAATAGAATATCACCAAGTTCGCGCAACCACCACATGCTACTACCTGCATCCTCTATCAACCCCTACATAATAATAATAATAATTATTATTATTTTCTTTTTAATTTTTTTATTACTAAGATATAAATTTGATGAAATTAATAGACACATGAAGTGAGATATGGTCATTAGCTTTAACGGGAAAAAAATCATTCAAGCATCAAAACATCCATCAAAATATCACAATCAAACAGAGAAAACGAAAATAGACACTAACATGCCCATCAAATAATTGGGGTCAATCCATATGCCCATTTTCCTCATATGCATAATACATTAGACAAAGAAAGTATTGTATGTAAATTAAGTAGAGATAAAGATCTTCTTCAACAACAAAAAAATAAACAAAATTCAAACTATATATTGAATATTATAGAAGAGAAGAGAGGGAGAGAATTATACTTGTATATTTTTCCAACTAATCTCACATATTTTCTTGTAATCATTCCATTTGAAATTATTCAGAAACCCTTCGACCTTGATAGCTGCAAAAGCAGTAGTGAATTCACAAATTCATACCTAATTGTTTACTTACTGGAAATTCAAAAAACCAACAAAAATGAAGTTCCGGAAAGATGCAACATGTGTATATATATATATATATATATATATATACACACACACACACACACACACACATCTAGATTTGGAAAAAATTAACTTACTTGAGAGAGAGATTACACGAAATCCATGGGGAGATATAAAATAGACACCACCTAATAACTCAAAATTTACTCTCGAGGAAGAAATTCTACTGTTTCCAAAAGTCAAGAAAGGGTGATGAACTTATTCTTTATTCAAAAAGAAAATATATCAATGAAAAAAAATAATAAGCTATAGATTTAACCTAAATTGGTAACCTAACTTCCAAATTGTAAAATAGTTCCATTAAAAAAAAACTAAATAAGAAACCCAAAACTCTGAATTTGGGGAAAAATCTAGAAGGAAAAATTCTATTTTTTTCTTTGAATTAAGTCAAAAATCAACTTTTTTTTTTTCTAATCTAATTCCAAGCCATTTACAATATAACCAAACTATTCTCAACCCCTAATTGATAACAAAAATGAAAAAAACCCCAAAACATCCTAAAAATAGAAAAACCCTAAATTCGAAATTCACACAACCAACTGCAAATCATTAAAAAAATCACATAGTAACATCATAAGAAACTTAAATACATACATTTCCATGGTTCAATTAAGATTATAAAAGGTTATAATTGATTAAGAAACTAAAAATAAGTACCTGAGTTGCGCTATTGTCATCACCAATTGTCGGCAAAATGCCCACGTCTGAATCCCAAAAAAATCACGCCGTCAGATACAGTGACGCCCACATCTTAATCCCAAAAAAATCACACTGTCAGAGATGGTGACGCCTACGGTGAAGTTATTGGTGTAAGACCTTGATTTTTTTTTCCTTATACAAATTGAGTCGCATTTGAACATATTAAAAAATAATGGGGTTGATGGTGTCATTCATTGTTTAATCAAAAAGTTTAGGGGTCCAATTGAAATTTATATAAACATTAAAACCAGAAATTGGTTCAATTACTATCTTAACTAAAATAGGGGGGAGGTTAGTGTAAAATCAAATATTATATATATAGAGAGAGTAGTCGACGGTGGGGCTTGGCCTCGTTTTATATATATATATATATATATAGATAGATAGATAGATAGATAGATACACGGAGAAGAATTGAGAAAATTCGAGAAGAGATGAGGTTTGGGCCTCTTTTTCAGTGTGTATATATATATATATATATACTTACATACATGCATACATACAGACAGTGTGCTGTCCGTCCATTCGACGGTATGGTCGTTTACTCCGGTGTGGCATCGCCAGCGGTGGGTTAGAGAGAGAAAACTCGTCGGTGGCGTATGAATGTCCATGTTCCGTCGCCGGTGGTCTTGCCGATGGTGTGTCCGGCATATGTGTGTGCGGACGGTTGCAGAGGTAGTGGTTGGTGACGGTCGTTTGGCCGGCCGGTGAGTTAGTGAGAGAGAGCGTTGGCTGTGTGTTTGTGTGGGTTGTCGTTCTGTCCGACGATGGTGTTCAGATGGTGATGGTGGGTGTGTATGCGTGACTGTGTGTGACTCCTTCGGTGGTGTGTGGGTGTGTCGTCGTTAGTTGGCTAGAAGGAAAATAGAAACAGGAAGAAGAAGGAAGGGAAAGAGAAAACGAAGGGAGAAGAAGAGAGAGATAGGGGAAGGAGGTCGACGACGAGACCTAAACCGAAGTAAACAGAAACAGGAGAACGGGAAAAGGAAGAAGAGAGATAAAAAAAAAAAAAAAAAAAAAAGGAAAATAAAAAGGAATTTACACAAACCACCCCAATAAAATCTAAAACTCATCTCGCGGACCGGTGGAAAATCCAGGAAAGGTAGAATTCCGAACTCTACTAATATATGTATTTAATAATATTTAATTGTCTCATGGGTGATTATGAAACTAATTACTAGCTTCGAAAATATTGAAATGACGATAATAAATATTGAGACCGTTCACATGAATAAATTCGATATCGTAAACTATAACGCAACAATACTCGTTGAACAATAATATAAAATGCGGGGGATAGGAAATTATGGAAACTAGGGCCTGCATTGCATGGTTAGGTTCTTTTTATATAAAATATTAATTTAGGTCCTGTCACTATTAGGTTCGCAGGCATCGGAATACTGGTAGAGGATAGTTGGAAAAAGTCTTCAGAGCGGATAACCAGGTGAGTGTACTGTCTTCTTGCAAAAATCTATTTTCATATATTTATATGATGGAAAAATGTATTTACTTGAAAATGGATGAATTTTCTAACTTGTATGGATCAAGCGTTATTTTGGGTATTTCTGATATTGTGGATTTTATTGTTTGTTGTTGAGGTGTTAGTTGATGGTGGGCGGAGTTGTTGTTGTTGAGGTAGAGATGAGTTGTTGTTGAGGTAGAGATGAGTTGTTGTTGTTGAGGTGAGGTGGAGATTGGTGGTGGATATTCACCCACTTGGTATAGTCTAGCGAAGCGGTGTTTCACCCATCTGGTATAGTTCAGCGGAGTGTTGTTTCACCCGTCTGGCTTAGTCCAGCGGAGCATTTTTTCACCCATCTGGCACAGTCCAGCGGAGCGTTGTTATATCCCGCTAGGAAGGCATATCCTACGAGATACGGTACCGTTGCAACTCTCGATCGTGAGGTTAAAACGATCACATAGCTAGCCGAGGTGTGGTGTGGTGTGGAGTGATGTGGTGTGGTGATGAGTGGTGTGGTGTGGTGTTTGAGAGGTGGTGTTTTATCGTATTTGGCGTTTTATCATATATGGTGATGTGGTGTTTTATTTTACCATCTTTGGTGTTTTATCATATTATCTTATGCTGATGGTTTGGATGGATTTTATATATTTGATATATATATATATATATATATATAGAGAGAGAGAGGATAATTCTGAATGGTAGGAAGAAGGAGTTTTCTCGTGGTATATGATTTTTATACTACTGTTAAAAATATGTTTGTTTATACGCGTTATGCTTGATCCATTTAAATGTTATATTATTTAGATTGTATTATTATTATTTAAAAATAGTTTTTATTAAGAAGGCAGTACACTCGCAAGTACAACAGTTAGGAGTCAGTCCCCTACTGGCACTAGGTAGAGTCATGCATTGGAGTCATGTGGGAGTTTTTGGTGATGAGCCGTTTAAGAAAAACTTGTGAGAGGTTCATAGTTATTATATTTTTGGGTGGCTATTATTGTTGGGAATGGGTGTGTCCCCCATAAGAGAGGATGTATATGGCCTGTATATGTAATTTTATATTTATGTATGCATAATGTCATTTTTTTCAGTTGGTTGAACGTACAGGTGATATTATGTCGACGTCACGCCGGCCCCAAGGTGACGGGTGTCCGGGGTGAGGTATGGCAATTGGTGCCGCAAATGAATAAAACTGGGTTTTCCGCCATTGATTCTGACTTATTCGGATCTTCCAGCCTCGCGATCTCTTTCTCTAGAATACGCATATACTCAATTTTATCTCCATTGATTATCTCTCTCTTGTCTTGGAAATTTTATAGAGAGAGATTATAATCCAAAGAATTAATTTCAGGTAAAATCAAACTGATGAGTTTTGACACACACACACACACACACTCAAAATTCAACCAAATTATTGACTAATATTTACATATATGGGCTCAATCTGATTAATCCATCAATCGAAATCAATAGTATCTATATGAGTTGAGCCGAATCTAAAAAAATAGTGTTGAATTGGATACGGATACCTTGCGGAGCAATCCAGGGACAATGGGTTGAAGAACATAGTAATTCTTAGCCATTTTCTCTCTTCTAAGTCTCTTCTCTCTTTCTAAGTAAAAACACTATGGTTCTCTTACTGGTCTCTTTCATTTGCCTCTCGAGCTTGAACCTTTCACATTGTATAGAGAGTTTGAACAAATCAAATTAGGGTGGGATGACAACGATGTAGAGAGAGAGAGGGACGAACCTATTCGGGGTTCTAAGACATCGGTGCCGACGGCAGTACATCTACGATGACGGTGATGGTGGAGACAGGTGACTGGATCTGTGACGATGATGACGGCGGGGGTGGAGGGTCTGGATCCTACGATGCTAATTGATGTTACGAGATCGGAGAGGTCTGGGTACGCATGGACGATCGGGGGATGAAGGGTTGAGCTCTGCTAAGGTTTTAATGTAGACGTTGAGAGACAACACAGAATGGGCAAGAGAGCAAAAGGAGAGAAGAAAAGGTAAGAAAAAGAGAAAGATAGAGACGCAAGATGGAGAGAGAAGATGTCCAGTGGTTGTGGCTGTGGCGGTGGGGATAACCTGCAAAGAGAATAAATGAAGAGCGAGAGGGATGAGAGAGGCTTAGAGTGAGAGAGAGATATCTGACGTAGGTGTGGCGTTTCTAACCCTAAAATATGGGAGTGTACAAAATAAAACCCATCTGACGGTCCGAAAATATCTAGAGTTTTGTCTCTTATCCGACGATCGTGAATATACCAGTCTTAATTTAATATATATATAAGTTGTCTAACCCTAAATTAGGTCCCTGATCCTCACTTCCGTCAATTCACGCCTCTTTTCTCTCTTTCTCATTCCTGAAAGGCCAAAACCTTCCCTCTTTACCTTAGTGCCTCTACTATCACCTATCCGCCACAGTCGATAGGTCTTTTCACGTCAACCACTGCCTCTTTTCTTCTCTCTCTTTTCTCTTTTCTCTGTACCTCTCCCCCTCTCTCGTTCCCGAAATACCAAAACTCTCCCTTCCAGCCTTTGCCAATGCCTCGCTGCTGCCGTCAATTTCTGTCTAGCTTAGCTTCATCGTCAATCACTATCTGCAGTACAGGACAAACCCTAAGCAAACACGAAACACCATTTTTACATACTTTAAAATTGGAAATTTTTACTTCCTTACATTGAGGTTTCTTTTCTATGAAAATATTGTTTCAAGTGTTTGGCATTTCAGGGATGTCTTAGGGGGATGCCATCTTCAGTCTCGAACTCATAGGTACCTGGTCGAGCTATTCTAGTAACCCGATACGGTCCCTCACAGGTAGGAGCTAACTTTTCGGCATTCAAATCCTTTGTGGCTAAAGTCACTTTCCTGATGACAAGGTTGTCGATGTCGAAGGAACGCAGTCAGACCCTCCTATAGTAGTACCTTGTCACCCTTTGTCGATAAATGACCTGATACACCCGAGTCCTTTCTTTCTTTTCAACGCCAATGTTGCTTCGTTCTTAGCTCGATCGAAAGTAAACAACCTTCTCGGTGATGGCATACCGATCACTATTGGGATGATGGCCTCGGTCCTGAAGGTTATTGAAAAGTGTGTTTCTTCTATTGGGGTTCTAGCCGTGGTGTGATATGCCCACAGAACGGGATTAAGGTCCTCAACATACAGGCCTTTAGATATGTCCAGCCTTGTTTTCAAGTTTTGCAAGATGGTTCGATTGGTGACCTAAACCTGACCATTTGCTTGAGGATATCTTGGGAAGAAAAAGTACGTGCTGATTCCTAATCCCAAACAGAGATTGGCGAAATATTTGTTATTGAATTGTTTGTCGTTATCCAAGACGATGGCCTTGGGGATGCCAAACCGATAAATAATACTCTTCCACATGAAATCCCTTATTTTCACTTTAGTTATCTAGGCTAGGGGTTCAGCTTTTGCCCACTTCGTAAAATAATCAATAGCCACGACCAGAAACTTCCTCTGGCCGATTTTTTTAGAAAAGAGACCAAGCAGATCGATGCCCCACTAGGCGAATGGCCAGGGACTAGTCATGGGCAACAACACAGTTGGTGGAGTGTGGGGATGAGTGACAAATCGCTGGCACTTATCGCATTTCTTCATGAATTCCCTTGAACCTTTCAGCATTTTTGGCTAGTAATACCCGGGCTAGAGAAATTTTCGGGCTAGGGATCTGCCCCTACATGGTTATCGCATATTCTTTCATGAACTTCTCTCATCATATACTCAGCCTTCTTAGGTCAGAGATATTTGGAGCAAGGACTCGAGAAGGATGTTCGGTATAATACTCCATCAAGAACGCCATACCTGGAAGCCTGATATCTCATCCTCCTAGCCTTAGCTCAGTTGATGGGTAGCGTGCCCTTTTGAGATATTATTTAATTGGGTCTAACCAGGTTAGCTTGTTACTAAGCTCGTAGATGGTCGCGACCTCATAAGACACCGCCGTGCTCAGTTCGTCTAGATATTCTACGGGTACGGTTCTTTTCAGAGTGTACTCTACCGTCGAGGCTAGGTTGACTAAGGAGTCTAGATGGTTGTTTTCTTCTCAGAGAATCTGTGTAACTTTAACTTTTTCAAAGTCCTTCATTAACGTTTTTATTCTCTCCAGATAAGTGATCATGCTCGGGTCTTTGGCTAGGTAGTCTTCATTCACGTGGTTGACAACGAGCTGAGAATTACGAAGGACCTATAGAGTTGTTTGTAGCTCAAAATTCTAGTTGGAGAGCAGATTCCACTTCTTATTTATCAGGAGCTATGAGGACAATTCCGGCCCTGCATCCATTCAAATTAGAGGAACTGTCTATGAACAATCTCCATGAGTCTTGTCCTAGGTCGATTTTCATGCTGGGGGATTCACCGACTTTCTTATAAATAAGAGATATCTCCTCGAGAGCTTTCTGGTCGATACTGGTTTGATCATTTGGGAAGGTGAGCTTAGCGATGAAATCTGCCCAAGACCTGACCTTTGATAGTTGTGTTTGGTTGATAATCAAAATAGAATTGTCCGAGTTCAAAACTGTATTTTATTAACTGTCCAAAGACGTCGGGAGAATGGAAGATTTATCTCAATGGTTAATCGATTAGAACAACAGTGGTGTTTACTTGAAAGTATTGCCCCAATTTTCTCAAGAAGATCAACAATGGTGTGTACTAGAGTAGTATACCTGGCTCTGGACTCCGTTCTCCTTTCTTACCAAGGCTGCGCTCACCGCCGTGGTGGATGCCGAGATATAGAAGAATAACTCATCCTCTCTTATTGATGCACTGAGCAGAGCAGCTGAGGAGAGATATTTCTTAACCTCTTGGAACATTGTTTTACACTCCACAGTCCACTCAAAGTTCTTGTTAACTCTAAGGACTTTGAAGAAGGAAATACACGTCTCAGAGGAACGGGAGATGAATAGATTAAGTGCTACCAGCCTTCCCGTGAGTATTTAGAATTTTTTTTTAGTGCAGAGTAAGGGCATCCTGAGCACGGCACCAATCTAGTCGGGATTAGCGTTGATGCCGCGCTAAGATACCATATACTCAAGAAACTTTCCCACAGACACTCCAAATATATTTACTTGGGTTGAGCTTCATGCGATGGGCTTAGATTTTGTAGAAGCAGGCCTGGAGATGTTCGAGATGATCCTAACCCCGGTTGCTTTTAACCAGCATGTCATCTACATAAACTTTCATAGTTTGACCGATCTCTTCCTTAAACATCTTATTGACCAATCATTGGTAGGTCTCTCCAGCGTTGCGCAGCTCAAATGGCCTGACCTTGTAGCAATATGTCCCTCAGTCTGTGATGAATGAGGTCTTGCTTTTATCAGTGGGAGTACATAGGGATTTGATTATAGCCAAGATATGCATCGAGGAAACTTAGGAGCTTGTACCCAACAATGGCATCTATAACAATGTCTATCCTCAGCAGGGAAAATAAGTCTTTTGGGTAGGCCTTGTTTAAGTCCTTAAAATCTAGGCAAAGGCACCATTTGTTCCCAGCCTTAGGAGTGAGGACCACATTAGATAACCAATCTGGGAATTTGACTTCCTCCATGACAGGTGTAAATTACCTATTTATTTTCAAATCGAACATTGTTAGTTTTCGAGTATGTTTAGTACATTTTTATTAAGTTTTAATATGTTTTTATTCTTTTTGTATTAAAACAGGTGTATGGATGACAGGGTATGAAATCGGAACGTAAACGATCAATTCGTACCAAAAATGGTCGGATGACGGTGGAAAAACAAGCAAGGAAGCAAGATTCTGAAAAGAAGCCCACCGCCGCAGTACCCAGACCACTGCCGCGGTGGTGAAAATGCAGAATGGGGTATTCTTGTTGAACATTCATAGCCACAGCGGTAAGATCCACCGCCGCGGCGGTGAAACTGCAGGATGGTCCTTAATCCATCGCCTAGGTGACCATCAAACTGACTTACCTTATCGCAGCGGTGGTAAACTCTGCACAGTTTATATATTTTATTAGATATTTTGCTCCTTATTTAAACCTTCCTCATATCTCCTCTCCAAAAGACCCGACCATAGGAGACCCCTTAGGGTTCCTATGATTTTGAGAGTGTTTCGGGGTATGCTCAACCAATTTCGAAGGAGAAGAACGTGTTGTAATAAAGGAGAAGCAATCGTTGGACGATTTTAGCACCAAATCTTCAGATTACAGCTAAGTTCTTCCATTTCTCTCTTTATTTTCTTAACTTTGGTAGGATATTGAGCATGTTTAGCTCAATTTTTAATGGATAACAGGTTATGACCATGAGTTAAACATGGATTGTAATAGGGATTAACATATTATTTATAAAAATATAGTTTTGGTTGAATTTGTGTTTCGTTTACGGTTGTTCCTTATAATTTCGATTGTGTTTCCATGTTTCTATGATTTTATGCTAGTTTAGATATATTCAGAATACGGGGTTTGACACTTGAGAGAGGTAACCCCGAATTTGGACTAGGATAAACACAACACGATAATCTAACGACCTGGGAGGGCGTTAGAAACTGTGCAATCGATGACGTTGGGGCGAGACTCAAGTGACCTAGAGTCATTAATACATTAAGGGGGACTTCTTCGTTGACATGAAGTCGCGTATTCCCCCGTCTTACACTCGAGAGAGGTGGCGATGGAGTTTACGAACCGAGATTGTCGGATACGTCGAACTCCATTAATGTTAACTAAACCGAAATCAAATGCATTTAAGTAAATAAAGTTAATCCCTAAGCAATCTACTCCCCTAAACAATCTCAATATAGTATTTATAGTATAGTTAACTTAATTAGTATTTTAGTTTAGTATTAATTAATAATTAAATACATTTTTAGCGCCTAAATAAAGTTAGGTTATGACAATCATAGTAGTCGATAGTAATCTCAACCAATCCTTGTGGATACAATACCTGACCGAAAGGTCTATATACTAAAACTTGATCCATACGCTTGCGGTGAAAGTGGCCACGCTTAAATTACGGCCACCAAGTTTTTGGCGTCGTTGTCGAGGATTGGTTTGTCGAATTCAGTCTTCGGTGATCACCACCAAGTTTTTGGTAACGATTGTCGGGGATTGTGTTTTAGATTATTATTGATATTGTGAGTAGATAACTTGATTTTAATTTAGGCATTTTTTTAGTGTTTATAATTTTTCTTTGTAGTTTTGGTTTTGTATTTATTATGCAGGGTACTTGGCGATGTTAGATCGACAGGTATTGATGCATTTCTTTCAAAGGGATTCCGAACCGTTTATAGTGCATGGCCACACATATAATATGGTGAGACGTGTCATTAAAAGATCGAGCCGAACAAAGCAATATCCCTCCAAGCTTGAGAGTGTTCTGAATGTGTCGGGTTAACAACCATAAACCAAACGCTTCTTGGGAGGCAACCCAAGGGAAAAAATAAATTAGATCCATCTCTGTCGACTTGAGTCGGAGGCGAGACTCTCACCTCCCAGGTACGTGTTCTAAACCTCCGTCTTCAATATCATGCTATATACTGTCATTGGGATCGCTGACGGGTCATTTTGGACAATGCCTGTGTTAAGTTGGTGGTGATGTGTAGTATGTTTTTAGTATGTGTTTATATTATTAGTTAAGTTTGACTGTTTTTATCATATATATGCTTGTTTAGGATTAATTTGTTTAGTTTAGTTGTTGTTTTGTGCTAAGTTTTAACGTTATCTGGACCTTTACCCGATGATGAGTATGTCCCCTGA
The DNA here is from genome assembly GCA_016647705.1 of Eucommia ulmoides. Taxonomy (NCBI): domain Eukaryota; kingdom Viridiplantae; phylum Streptophyta; class Magnoliopsida; order Garryales; family Eucommiaceae; genus Eucommia; species Eucommia ulmoides. Next base: position 8,471,515 of record CM028333.1, on the reverse strand, counting down.
TTATTTATTGAGGCCGAGCGTAAAGCTCATTCATGTGTGTTTTGTGTGCTTAACGTATCATCTTAGTAAAAGTTATTGTAGATTCTAAATGCACGAGCACATAAACTCAATATGGCACTATCTAATTGAATTGTTTAGTTTAGTTGTTGTTTTGTGCTGAGTTTTGACGTCATTTGGGCCTTTACCCGATGATGAGTCTGTCTCCTGATTGTTTATTGAGGTCGAGCATGAATCTCATTCATGTGTGTTCTGTGTGTTTAATATATCGTCTTAGTAAAAGTTATTGTAGATCCTAAATGCACGAGCACGTAAACTTAATATAGCACTATCTAATTGAATTGTTTTGTTTAGTTTTTGTTTTGTGCTAAGTTTTGACGTCATCTGGGCCTTTACTCGATGATGAGTCTGTCCCCTGATTGTTTATTGAGGTCGAGCGTAAAGCTCATTCATGTGTGTTATGTGTGCTTAACGTATCGTCTTAGTAAAAGTTATTGTAGATGCTAAATGCAATAGCACGTAAACTCAATATAGCACTATCTAATTGAATTGAAAACGATTATTCTTCACTCAAATTCATGACAATAGGGATTTTAGAACTTGATTTGGGGAAAATTCGAGGCGAAATCCTAGGCTTGGTTGTTCAAGATATATGATTTATGCATTCATTTTATCGCTTGAACCTTTTGAAGCTAACCTGAAATTTTTATCCCTCGTTACCCTGTCGAAGTCAATAATCTTTTCAATTTTGAACACGTATCAATACTCTATCCAATTAAATTTTCTAAATCATTGTCGCTAAGCCTAAGTTTCAAATTGAGTGAAATCAAGTTAACACTAATTTATGCTACTTGAAGTGAGCGGTTGGATTTCGGATGAATTTTTAGTGATTCGGTATTAGTGTATTCACTTGTCATTTTCTTAATCCTTTTTGCACACTCCAAATATTTTAGAAATTCGAATAAGTTTGGGGGTGTGTTACTTAATCTTTTTTGCACACCCCTAAAATTGTAGAAATTCGAATAAGTTTGGAGGTGTGTTATGTCTTGAAAAAAAAAAATTATGTGAATATAGTTTTTATTTTCATTAATTTTGACAAGTGAATACAAAGTTCTTAATTTTTTGTTTAGAGTTTTGTTTATGTGGGGTTACAAGAGAGTGATAGTGACAAGCGTTTATGCCTCGGGTATCGTTAAATCTTAATGATTTCCATTTTCTATTCAAATTTACCCTTGGCTATTTTTCCAAAACCGATCCAAGCCCTATTGATCTTTTTGAACTCCAAGCTTGCATTAGTGGAGAATAGATCCCGGGTCAAACGTATGGATTCCCTATACCTAAAAGGTTTTAGTCATGAACTTTATTGAGGGATAATCTCATCTAATCAATGGATAGTTGTATATTTGAGTTTAATCACACATACTTTAACAGGATCTAGAATAGAGTTTACTATTTTTGAATGTTGAAATTCTAGAACACCATATGGTGTGATTTATACTGAACTCGATAGGATTGGGGGCCAATGAGAGAAAACTGTTTGGCCGGTAGATGATAATCAAAACTTGCACATTTTTATTTTTAGTGTTTTTTTCATTTTTAGTTATCAATTCCGTAATTAGTATTTATATTTTCTTGTATTGTGTGGGTATTTTGCTTGAAGACTAGCAAAATTTTGAGTTTGGGGGTATTTGATAGGTGTAAATTATCTATCTATTTCTAAACCGAACATTGTTAGTTTTCGAGTACGTTTAGTACATTTTTATTAAGTTTTAATATGTTTTTATTATTTTTGTATTAAAACAGGTGTATGGGTAAAAACGTATGAAATCGGAGCGTAAACGATCAATTCGGACCAAAAACGGTCGGCGAACGGTGGAAAAACAAGTAAGGGGAAAGATTCTGAAAAGAAGCCCACCGCCGTATTGTCCAGACCACCGCTGAAGTGATGAAAATATAGAGTGGGGTATTCTTGTTGAACATCCATTGCCGCAGCGGTGAGATCCACCGCCGCGGCGGTGAAACTGCAGGATGGTCTTTAATCCACCGCCTTCTCCACCGCCTAGGCGACCATCAAATCGACTTACGTCACTACCGCAGCGGTGAATCCCACCACTGCGGCGGTCAGCTCTGCACAGTTTAGATATTTTATTAGATATTTTGCTCCTTATTTAAACCCTCCTTATCTCTCCTCTCCAGAAGACCCGGCCATAGGAGACCCCTTAGGGTTCATATGATTTTGAGAGTGTTTCGGGGTGTGCTCAACCAATTCCGAAGGAAAAGAACGCGTTGCAATAAAGGAGAAGTGATCGTTGGACGGTTTTAGCGTCGAATCTTCAGACTACGGCTAGGTTCTTCCGTTTCTCTCTTTATTTTCTTAACTTTGGTAGGATGTTTAGCATGTTTAGCTTAGTTTTTAATGTATAACCGGTTATGACCATGAGTTAAACATGGATTGTAATAGGAATTAACATATTATTTATAAAAATGTAGTTTTGGTTGAATTTTTGTTTCATTTATAGGTTGTTCCTTATAATTTCAATTGTGTTGCCGTGTTTCTATGATTATATGCTAGTTTAGATATATTGAGAATACGAAGTTTGACACTTGGGAGAGGTAACCCCGGATTCGGACTAGGGTAAATACAATACGACAATCTAACGACCCGGGATAGCGTTAGAAAATATGCAATCGATGACGTTGGGGCAAGACTCAGGTGACCTAGAGTCGTTAAGACGTTGAGGGGGACTTCTTCGTTGACACGAAGTCGCGTATTCCCCCGTCTTACTCTCGAGAGAGGTGGCGAAAGAGTTTACGAACCGAGATTGTCGGATACACCGAAAACCATTAATGTTAACTAAAACGAAATCAAACTCATTTAAGTAAATAAAGTTAATCCCTAAGCAATCTACTCCCCTAAACAATCTCAATATAGTATTTATAGTGTAGTTAACTTAATTAGTATTTTAATTTAGTATTAATTAATAATTAAATACATTTTTAGCGCCTAGATAAAGTTAGGTTATGACAATCTTGGTAGTCGATAGTAATCTCAACCAATCTATGTAGATACGATACCGACCGAAAGGTCCATATACTAAAACTTGACCCGTACGCTTGTGGTGAAAGTGGCGACGCTTAAATTGTGGCCACCACTCCATGGCATCAGACTTTATGAGCTTATCCATCTCCTCTTCAATGATCTTTTACCAATCTAGATTGAATTTCCTTCGCTTCTGCCTGACTAGTGAGTGATGTACATCAGCGTGCAGTCGATGCATGGCCACCCAAGAATCAATCCCTGGAATTTTTTGTAAGACCAAGCAAAAACATCATAGTTCTCCCGCAGCAAGTTGGTGAGAAAAATCTGTTATTGACGATGACCAGGACTCTGTACCCATTGTTGTTCAAGACACAGTTTTCTTTAAAAGAGAACATGTTATTGACGGTGATCAATTCTCTATACATATCGTTGTTCAAGACACTATTCCAGTTCTGGATAATGATGTTCAGGTTCAAGCTTCTATTCTTGACATTATTCCAAAACAAGACAACAATGAGATTCTTCCTCAAACACAACCTATAAAACAAACTCAACAACCTCAAGAAGTGTCATTAAGGAGATCCACTAGGGAGAAGAGAAGTGCGATTTTGAATGAATATATCGTCTTTCTCCAAGAACATGAGGATGATGTTGGTTTGACAGAGGATGAACCAATCAACTTATGTTAAGCCATGCGTAGTTATAACTCTAAAAAATGGATCAATGTAATGAAGGATGAGTTGAAGTCTATAAAATACAATGATGTTTGGGATCTCGTCGAGTTACTTGAAGGTGCGAAGCCCATTGGTTGTAAATGGATATTTAAAACCAAGAGGGATTCGAAGGGTAATATCGAGAGATATAAAGCTCGTCTAGTCACCAAAGGCTTACTCAAAAGGAAGGCATTGACTACAAAGAGACTTTATCTCTGGTATCTTAAAAGACTCTTTTAGAACTATAATGGTACTCGTGGCTCATTTTGATCTAAAACTACATCAGATGGATGTCAGGACTGTGTTTCTCAATTGAGACGTTGACGAGACGATCTATATGGTACAACAAAAAATCTTTGTATCGGGAGATCCAAAATCCATGGTCTATAAATTGAAGAAATCCATCTATGGTCTAAAACAGGCATCCCGTCAATGGTCTCACAAATTTTATCAACTCATCACTTCGTACGGTTTTGAGGTTAATGTCATTGATGACTGTGTATATCATAAGTTCAGTGGAAGTAAATATATCTTCCTGATATTATATATTGATGACATTCTGCTCGCTAGTAGCGATATAAGCTTATTGCATGAAATCAAGAAATTTCTGACAAAGAAATTTGAGATGAAAGATCTTGGTAACGTCTCTTTTGTATTAGGTATCCAGATACTAAGAGATCGTTTTCAAGGTATCCTTGGGTTGTCACAAAAGGGCTATATCGATAAGGTTTTAAGTAGATTTGGCATGAAAGACAGTAAACCAGAAGATATACCCGTGGCTAAAAGAGACAAGTTCAGTCTCAATCAATGCCCAAACAATGACCTTGAAAGGAAAGAGATACAGAAGATTCCTTATGCGTCAACAATAGGGAGTCTAATGTACGCTCAAGTTTGTACTCGTTCTGACATATCATTTATAGTAGGTGTTTTGAGCAGATACTTGAGTGATCCAGGTATTCAACATTGGAAGGCAGCCAAACGCGTGATGCGTTATTTGAGGAGAACAAAATACTACATGCTCACTTTTCGAAGATTAGATAGGTTGGAGATCATCAGGTTCTCTGACTCTGATTTTGTAGGATGCCAAGATAGCATGTGCTCTACATCAGGCTATATCTTTATGTTGGCTGGAGGAGCTGTCTCATGAAAGTCTGCTAAGCAGACTCTCATAGCCTCTTCAACCATAGCAGTAGATTTTATTGCTTGCTATGAGGCGTCCAATCATGGAATATGGTTGCGGAACTTTGTCACTGGGCTAGGTGTGGTAGATGGCATTGAAAGGCCATTGAAAATTTATTGTGATAATAACTCAGCGGTTCTCTACTCCAACAACAACAGGAGCTCGACAAAGTCGAAATTTATCGACATCAAGTTTCTGGTTGTTAAGGAGAGAGTTCAGGATAAACAAATTGCTATAGAACACATAGAGACAGATTCTATACTAGCGGACACATTAACCAAGGGCTTAACCCCTAACGTCTTTTATGAGCACATCACTCACATGGGTGTTATTTCTGATAATACCTTGGTTTAGTGGGAGTAATTTTTGTTCTATATGTTTTACTTTGAACATTAAATTGTTTAAGTTTTCTACAGAATAAAGTTGATGGTTTATTTTTGTTTGCAATGTTTGCGTTGCATTAAGGACTTTGGATTGATCTCATTAAAGACTAAAGTTGGACCAGTTGGAAATAAGCATGTCTAAGATCATATTGCATGTAATTTCTATATTACTCATTCACATTTGATTTATGTCATTGAGTATATTAATATTGTGATATAAGTTGCGATAATTTCATTACTAGTATATGAAATAGACCAGATTGTTTAAGAAAAAATCTAAGGATAAATAAGATACGGGATGTGCGCCTAAGGAATTTTGTGATATAATTGTTTCAGGGATAATATGTAGTCAAAGTGGGAGATGTTAGGAAATTTTATTTCCTAATATATCTTTGGGAAACATATTATTAATACAATTATATTTTCTATTTAAATTTAATGGGCTAAAATTATGTGATTTAATTAATTTGGGTAAACTCATAGACTACTCAAACGAATAAGGGTTAAATGAGTAGATACCGAAAACTGTTGGAGGTAATTAGATGATTATGAGAATCCTAATCACGCCATATAAATAAATAATACTTGGGTTATGGTCCCTAACAATATCAAATCATCTTAACAGCTCACTTTTCCTCATCCTGAAGTGAATCACGAATCCCATTGAGGAACTCCGGAGATTTGGTTGAGAAAGACCACGTACCCACTCAATCCGTGTTATTCTCATGATCAATTATCACAGGATTCCGCATTAGAAGTTAATTAATTATAATGGATTCAAGTACATAATTTACGTATACATTAGAACTCTGGATGATTTAACATGTTGATTAAGGTGTTATAAATTCATATCTATAAAGATTAAAATTTTCAACATATTTCCCATAATCCAAACAAAAATATGATATTAATTGTTTTCTCTTTTTTGGGGGGTGGAATTCGGTATTCCAGGAACAAAAATATATTTAGTAATAATTATTATACTAATTTTTTTTTTAAATTTATAAGAATAGAAATCAATCTTTTTATAATATTGATTTATATATTTTTTAATATATGGTGATCAAAAAGTAGTGGTGAAAATAGTTTTACGAGAGTAAATACAAGTTAATATCTTTTTTGTCAATTTTTTTTAAAATTAAAAAAATACTTTAAAAACAAAAAATATCCATCAATCATAAAATTTTGAAAGCGAAAAGAGATTTCGTAAAGAAAAACACCAAACCGGGCACTGATTACTATTATTAAGGTTTCTATCTGGGGGCCGGGTCTACCTTGTATCGTTAGCGGGTCAAATCTTCCCTCAATTGCTAAAAGTTTTTACTTTTGAATACTTTACAATGTTCTCAATGAGTCCCTTCCAAATTTAATATCTTTTAAGGCGCATTGAGTTATTTTTTCACATTATTTTAATAATTGAATTTCATTATTTTATGAATTTAATTTGTTATCATTTATTAAATAGTAATTAAAAATAAAAATTAATTTTAAATATAATTTCTAAAAAATACTTTTAGTGATAGAAATAGTGATGCATAGTGCGGACCACAGGGACATCGGCAAAACTACAAATTAAATTTAAAAAATTGTGAGTCATAAATTAAAAGTTTAGTGTAAAATAAGATATAGAATTAATTTATTTATTTTAATTATTTTTAATAAAAATTTTGATTCTTTATTTTCGTTTCCAAAATTTTGGAATTAATATATAAAAATACGGTTGGTAAACAGTTCCCAAAATTTTGAGAGTAATTTGAGATTAATTCTTAAACTCAATAAGAATTTTATTACTCCCATAAAATTATTCCTACTAACATCTCACCGCCACCACTAGTTGGCCACCACAACCCTAGTGGCCATCAGCACTCGTTGGCCACCATACATTTAAAAAAAAAAAAAAACATTTAAATTAAAGAAACAATTTCATGGATAGTAATCATTACCAAATGAAAACAAAATTCTGAAATACTTCGTAACGGAAACAAAATTTTCATTACAATTTATTAGAACTAGAAATAGAACAACACAAACACTAACCAAACGCCACCATAGAGTTCACATAAACTTAACAATACATGTTCGATTAATCTATACGATCAAAGTTCATGCAATTCACAAGAAATTTTTGCCATGTGCATTGTGATCATCCCCTTATTCCAGGCACAAAAGAAAATCAAACAAATGGAAGCTCATTGTAGGTAAGAAAATCATCTGAAATTCTTAAAAAAAATCATCTTCTTCTTCTTCTTTTTCTTCATGATGTTTCTCATCAATGTATAAGGTGCTGCAACTGGAAGTTCGGTTATGGTTTTGGCTCTTCCATACCTCTTCTTCAGATTCAGACAGAAAACTTCCGCCATTTTCAGATCATACTTCGCCAAAAGCTCAGCTCGAGAAGAAGAATGAAACGCCAACCTATTCATCAAGGAGTATCAATCGATGCTACTGATGAACCACTCGTACAGCGATATCAAGAGGATGACCAAGACTTTCAAAGAGAAGCTCGGGGAAGGAGGGTAAGGCAGCGTCTACAAGGGAGAATTACCGGTCGACGGACGACCGGTCGCCGTCAAACTCCTCGAGAATCGGAGAGGCAACAACAACGGCCACGATTTCCTCAACGAGGTCGCGACGATCGGAAGAATCCACCACGTTAACGTCATACGCCTGCTGGGTTTCTGCTGGGACGGCTCGAAACGGGCGCTGATCTACGAGTTCATGCCCAACGGATCGTTGGATGACTTTCTGTCGGCGAACCCTAGTCTGAGACCGCAGAAGCTGCTTGAAATGCCGTCACGATGACCGGCGGCGCAAGGGGAACCATCGGCTACATCGCTCCGGAGATTTTCATGAGAAATCTCGGAAACCCATCCCACAAATCCGACGTCTACAGTTTTGGGATGCTGATATTGGGAATGGTCGGGGAAAGTAGATATTACAAACCGGAGATCGACGATTCGAGCGCCAGCGAAACTTATTTTCCCGGCTGGCTACACGATTTGGTCGTTGCAGAGGAAATTAACAATACAGAGAACATTGTGGAAGAGGAAGGGCGGGTGGTGAGGAAGATGGCAATGATCGGTCTTTGGTGCATTCAGATAAGTCCGACGGAACGGCCGACGATGACCCAGGTGGTGGAAATGTTGGCCGGGAAGGTGGAAGCCATTGGAATGCCCCCCAAACCTTCATTCTTTTCGCCTCCAACTCCAAGAGTGAGATTTGAGCATGAAATCGGGAATGCGGAGGACGATTTTAGTGAGTTGCCTCTTACATTTGATAGTCATGATCTAATTTCAAGTGAATTTGAAACGAGAAGGCTTGAAAAGTAGATTGGAGAGTACTTGAAATTACACATGGGTACAAAAAGTTTTACAATATTTCGGATGGTCACCCTCTTTTTGCCATATAGTTTCTGGAATTGTATATTAAAAGTGCAATTCGGTACGCAAGAGACTCCAAACTCCAATTGAGATTATTAAAATTCGTAAACGGAAGTGTGAAAAGTGTATTTTTGTGTTTGAATCTATCATCAGGTCATAAAAAGAGATCTTTGGTGGTAGGTCCTTTTGTCACCCTTAATTTTAAAAGAAATTATAAAGGCTAAAGTAACTTGTGTTTTAGTTTTGTCTATTAAAAAAAAACAAAAGTTCAATACACGCGTCTGTACTCACATAGTTATATGTAACTATTTTGTGTATAATTTTTTGTTAGATGTAACAAATATTATTGTATTTTGTAATATATAATTAATTTGTGTATAAAAAATTATTAGATGTAACAAAAATTATACAAAATACATGTAATTAATTACATATAATTAAACTTATATAAATACATGTAATTAATATTAAACTAATTTCTATGTGTAATATTTGTTAAATGTCACAAATATTACACAAATACATGTAATTGTAATATATAACTAATATTACACAGGTATATGTAATCAAAATTACACAGATATATGTAAAATATAGTTAATTATTCAATTGTAAATAATATTAGTTACATGTAACTAATATTTATTATAATACAAATTTACTCACTAAAATTCTCTTTACAATCCTTGCAATGCTTGCATATATGGGACTAAAACTCAAGCAAAATCCAACTTAAGGAATTAAATCAAAACTTATGTGTTAGACATGACTCTTTTTCTTTTTTTTTAAAAAAAAAGGGGCTATTATTTGGGACTAATAGCCAATTATCCCAATAAAAAATGGGATGTTCGTGAATAGTCCATATAATTTTTTTAAAAAAATTCATCCAGTTCATACATTATAAAAAGTCAGTGTAATTTTTTGTTATGGGGAGCTAAGTCTCTCTCCCTTGATCTTCGGTTACGGTGTTGTTGTCAAGCCCTCGACGCGTGTCCATTAGAATGGATCAGACGGTTTTCAGATTCCTGTGGCTGCTCCTCTCGCCCTGCAGTCTAGAGAGCCAGTTCCTCCTTAGCAAAGGCTGGCAACAGGTGGGAGAGGATAACCTAAAGCAAACGAATCAAAGGGCACCAACAGGTGATATCAATGAACTAGTAGTTCTGAAATTCGCCTAACTGGCGTTCCAGGTTATCTATCCTCGAAGCTTCAACAGCTTTGGAGGTCTGTCCCACAAAAGGTCTAGTGGGCAAGGTCGATGGACCCGTTTGGCCTGTGGAAGGCAGGGTATCTTCATTGGCAGGGACAGGTGATCGCTCAAATTTAATTTCCAATTTAAGCGTAAAATATTTCGTAGTATAATGCTTAAGTATGGGTGTCAAGCCACAGGGATTGGATTGTAACTATTAATTTTGTATTTTATTTTTCTTGAGTGAAATAAAGGATTTTGGTTTAATTTCAAATTTTAATAATGAAATAACAAAAAATTAATCAATTGAGATAAAATATATATAAAGATTCGGGTTAGGAACATGCATAAATTTATCAATTTATCTTGTAAATTTTATTCTTATTTCTTTCATTCGGTATGTAATCAAGTAATATTAACTACAAGATACTATTACCGCAAAAGATAAATCTACCACTTAATTGGGATAAATTATATTCACGATTCAATTCCTACATTAACTAATCTAAGGTGAATTAACCGTTTAGTATAATTTATCCAATTAAGTCGTATCGATACCACTAAAACCGATTGTAAAACTGTTAGATCTAACATTAGAAATACAATTCGATTCAAATCTAAACATCTATAATAATATTTAGAGCATAAACTATTCAAGAGAAATACTTAAGACCACAATCCTCATTTTACAACCTTACACACGTAAGAATAAAATATAATCGAAAAAAGAACAAAATTATATAAATAAATTTGAGAAGAAATACAGCCATAATCCGATTGGCGAACTTAGTCGATCATGGATTCTTCTTCAATCCAAATGATGTTCGACAATGGTCCAAGATGAAGAAGAAAGTAAAGTAAAAATATCCAGCCAAAATGACTTTCAGCCTAGAAAAAAAAAAAAAAAAAAAAGTAACAATGAAAAGGGGAGAGAAAAGTTCCTCCTCCATCTACAACCATTCCAGCCATCTTTTTCTTTATGTGCTTTGGTTGTTTGGGTTTTAAATACAAAATCACCCCTTTAATTTCTTTTATTCCCAAAATCAACCTCTTCCACATTTTTAGTCCTTTTCAACTATTTTCTCCGTCTATTTTTTCGTGTTTCTTTGTTTTCGACTTTATTCCTGCAAAAATACTAAATTGTCTTATTATTAATTAAAATTAATAAAAATAATAACAAAAGTGTAGATTAAGAGTGGAAATTTAGTATAAAATTGAGAACGATCAACAGGGGCCCTAGCTTCGGATCGCGGGACCCTTGATATTTATCTAGGAGGTTGATTGTTCGGGCTACTATTCACTGCAAGAGTTTGATCTCTTTGTCTGATTATCTGACCAGACCTTATGACCATCAAGTCTTAGCCGTACAGGAAGCTAACGATCAGGGAAAGGCTTCTTGTGTTTTTCCCACATATGGTGCCAAATTGTTGTGTCGAGAAATGGCAAACACCAAAAGTATGGTCCGGTCAAATTCCACGTAGGAGTAGGTCCTAAGTTGGAGTGCCAGGATGGAGTCTTGAGTTTTGGAGAGCTGGAGTTTCGGAGATTCGTTAAGTGTTCTTTGAGTGCCTAGTTGAGATCCTGAGAACTGACATCCTGAGAGTGGGTACTTGCACAAAGACTCGTCAGGTATGTGCCCGACGAAACTCCTCCAGTTTAAGAGTAAGAGCTCGGGGGTAAAAGACTACACAATTACTCTAAAATGAATAATGGTCATTACCTTATGGCATTGAATGCCTCTTGTTATTTATATGAGTTGAAAAGCGATTAGTGTTGCTCATTGGAATGGTAAGCGCGATTAATTAGTAGAAAATCCTGCGCTTAGTCCTTAATTGGGTGTTTGAGGAGATAATCCATGGGCTTGGGCTTTGTGGCTCATTATTAAGTTCCAATGACTTAATCCAATCCAATTGAGAAAAATGCTCTTGCTGAAGACTAGCCAAGTCGTTGGAGATTGCCCTCCAGAGACCAGGGGAGAACATGAAGGATATACACATGTCAAGGGTTTGAGTGCTGACGAGGTGACACCCAGAAATACCACCATCAGTTAGATATATTGATGTCTGCCTATAATTAATGTTTTGATCTTTCGTCCCTGCTTTTTGAGATGACTAAGGATGAGAAGTTGTATGATATTTTAAAAGAGTGTATTTGATCTTATAAACATGAATTAATGATTACAATTATATAGGGTGAGAAGTTGAATTATATAAGGGGTAATGCATTAAAAATAAGTTAATACTTTTGGGGGTTTATTTTGTATATTACAAAAAAATTAGGGTGTTAGTGAATATTAATATATTTTTAGAAGGATAAACGTGTATTGATGAATACCTAGCTAAATAGTATTTACTGATTTCGATAATTAATATTAAATTTTAATATTTTTTTTGGTAAACAAAAGCAAAACACCAAAACTAAGGACTGTGAGAGCGAGTTTTGTTCTTCATCCCAACTATAAGAAGCCTCTTAAATCCCTATTAGGGTTCTTCAAGGATGTATATCTCCAATCTATTGTTAGTTCCCATCCAAGTGAGGTAATTAGCGTATCTATTATTAATCCTTCTAATCACTTGGATTGTGAAGTTATGAGTTTCAATAATATGCTTGCACTTCACGATTCATCCTCTAAGAACATGCCTTTCAGGACACTCCCCTTTGATGAGGTTCATGGCTTTTCCTGAATCTGATTCCACTACAATTCAATAAAACCCTCTAGTAATGTCTAGACACATTCTCGTATGGGTACTTCTGATTTCCGCCTCGAGGCAAGTACAAGACTTGAGATAACCAAAGAATTCGATTTTCTACAAACCATCCACATGTCTAAGTCCTCCAATGCCACCTTTCCCCCGATCACCAAGAGCACTAACATCCGAATTAAGTTTGAAAAGACCTGTAAGGGAAGGGAGCTGATTAGGAGAAGGATTAAACAAAAGGCCATTACGGATTTGATTAGAATAGAATGCTTCCATCATTTCTCCGGCAAATTGAGAAATTTTAGAAGCTACAAATGAAGGATCTTGAACAACTATCTCGATCACTTCTTTATTTCTATCTTTCCAAATCTCCCACAAGATGGCATTGAAAAATAAAGAGAAAAGGGTTTAATGGATCTCCCTTTGGTGAACTTGGCAATCCAGTCTTGAATCTCCATGCCATGATCTCGTTTCAAAGAGTCCTTGTCTAAGAAAACATTCCAAACAGTCCAAGCCTTTGGGCAAGATCTCAACACATGGTCTAAGGACTCAATAGCATTATTGCAACACTCGCATAAAGCCGAGACATCACTTAACCATATAGCTCTAAGTGAATTAGTCATCAGTCTTTTGAGAAAAAAATTCCAAAGAAAAAAGTTTTGAGATTGAGGAATTTTAAGCTTCCAAACCCATTCCCATTTGGAAATAGTTCTAGTAATTTCAAATTCCAAAATGATAGAATAAGTCGATTTAATAGAAATTTTCCAGAGTTTTCAGAAACCAAATAGCCATATCCTCTCTAAGCATATTTGGCGGCTCAGAATTCATGATGTCATTGACCTGGTTATCTAAAATAAGATGGGCGATTGACAGAAGATACCAACTACCAAAATCGTCCAAAATATCCAACACCTTAAGGTCATACATCGTTTGTAATTTCTCATTGCCTAAAGCCCATCTTCACACCACCAATCAGTCTATATGTTAATGTTAACACCGTTACCAACTTTCCATTTTGAACCTTTAGAAATACAATCCTTAGATTTAAAAATACCTCTCCAAATATGAGAGTCGCTCTGCCTCTTAACCCATAAAGCGAGGTTTCTATCCAAGTTATATTTATGAGAAACAGGAGAAATCCATAAACTATTGTCATTGGAAACAATCCTCCAAGATAGTTTGGACATAAAGGCATTATTATTAAATCTAGCTTTTCTCATATGTAAGCCCCGCAATTTATGAGACAAGCAAACCCTATCTCAGTTAACAAGGTAAAATTTTATTTTGCCCTCCATATCCCCCCAAAGAAAGTTCTTAGCAATTTGATCAATTTTATCACAAATCTTAAGGGAGAAGGGATTGGTTTGCATCGAGTACAGGGAGATCGCAGTCAAAATAGATTTTATCAACGTAACACTTCCTGCAATAGACAAATTAGACCGCTTCCAATTGGAAAGTCTTTTCTGCATCTTTTCCAAAATAAAGTTAAAATATTTGCCACTAAACCTTACGTGTATCAGCAGGGTTCCCAAATAGATTCCCAAATCTTTGCAAAGAAAGATCCTAATTTATTACTAATCTCTTTAGCAACAATGGAATTAACTTTAGGGGCGACAAAAACTCTAGACTTATTAAGGTTCACAACAAGCCCCAAGGCTGAGGAAAATTTAGTCATCATATTAATTATGGACTCACAACTTTTATTATTCACTTTGACAAAAAATAGAATGTCATCAGCAAAAAATAGATGGGTTAAGGAGGGGCCATTTCTAGCTATCTTCAAACCCCTCCATTTACGTTGATCAGCATCTTTGTTAATCATGCAAGAAAGCCTCTTCATGTAGAGAACAAATAGATATGGTGACAGGGGATCCCCTTATTTGAGTCCTCTTTTAGGAGAAAAGCCCTTGAGGGGTTTCCCATTCCAGAGAATCTTCACGGAAGCCTTCCTAACATAATTCATAACAAGCTCAATCCAAAATCCAAGGAAATTTAAAAATTCAAAAGTATTTTCAAAAAAATCCCAGTTGAGTTTATCATAAGCTTTTTCAAGATCGATTTTAATAATCATCCCTCTCTTTTTATCCTTAAACTTTTTCAATTATGCAACATTTCCTGAGTGGTGATTATATTATCAGCCATTTGTTTTCCTGGTATAAAACTACTTTTAAAATGTCCAATAATGGAAGACAACAGAAGGTAGAGCCTGGCCTCCAGAATCTTAGGTCGTGTTTGGTAACTATTCCCATCCCATCCCATTCCCAGATTTTTGGAATTTTTGTTTGGGAATAGCGTTTGGTAAAATTGTTTCTCATCCCACCCCATCTCAAAATCCTAGAATTGATTTCCTCTTTTGTGAAGGCCATGAGAAGCAAAAAAAAAATTGTTTCCTATCATTCCCATCCCAAAACCAAAAAAGGATACACTTAATATTTCTCTAATTGTTAATGAGAGAATCCATTCTTCTTCCTCACTTTTTATTCCCAATCAATCGAATTCCTCACTTCTTATGCTCCTTGTATCCTTCTCCCTTGTTCATCTCTTCCTCCTCTCTTATTCTTTTCCTGCTCCTTGTTCGTCTCCTCCTCCGTCATCATTGCTCGTGTTGCGTTCGCCGTCGTCGCTGCTCGTTTGGGAATACCAGGTAAGTTCTTTTCTATCTCTCTCCCCCTCTCTCTCTATTTATCCTTGTCTCTCTTACTATTTCTGTCGAGTTTTCTCCAGATCTGCTACAAATCAAACCCTAGATCTAGGGTTTTTCTACAGATTGCTAAAATTTTGCCCTAGATTTTTGTACTAATGTACACTATTTTTCTACAGATCTACAATAGTTTTTCCTAGATCTATGGTTTTTAGCAACAAGTTTGCTTCAGTTGAATTTTGTGTTTCAAATTTTTAATGTTGATGTTGATCAATCGAGGTTTTTCTTATTCTGCAAAGGGTCCATGTTGATCAGTACATTATTTGATTTTTCTGATCATTAATGCATATTCTCGGTGATATTTTTGCAGCATGATTCATTTATCCTTTTTCAAGCATTTGACAAGAACAAAACTGAAGTATACACTCAATAAGGTTTTTTTGTTTTACCCTTTTTAATCAATTCTTTTAGTACATGCTTCATTAGTGGTTGAATTGTTGCTATCCTCTGATTTGTTGTCTTTGTATTTGCCTTTCTCTGATTTGCACAAACAAATATTCAGAGTTTCGTTATTTTAATTGTGTATTGTTTTAATGTTCTTAAAGATTAAGAGTGGTCTCCTGTTGGTTTATTCATTTTTGTGCAGGTTGTAAGTAGATTATAGATTTCCATCTAATTAACTTGTGAAGTAGACTTATGTGTTGATAACACAATATAATGGTCAAAGTTGCACTCATTTTGGTTTGTTTCTTTTCTGGTTATCATTTTTTTTTCCAGTTGATGCACTCTTATATGATTTGTAATCAAAGCATACAAGAAATGGGAAATTTTAGGAATACTCTTGCTCGACAAATTTGGGATAGTTCAAATGAGATTTGTATAAACTAAATAAGTTTTAATATTTTTTAAACTTAAATTACACTAAATTAATATATCAACTTTTCACTTTTATTTATTTTTTATTTGTAGATATGAGTCCAATGAACAACTATGGCCCTTCATGTTCATGCGGAAATGATCAAATTAGAATATAAACAGCATATACGAAGAAAAACTACGGTCGTGTATTTTTTTCGGTGTCCACTTAACCAAGAACATCCAAATTGTTTTATATGGAGGGACATATTTGACATTGATGTTGTACGTGTGGCTCCTCAACATTTGAATTAGACAAGAATTTTATTTTGCTTTTGTTGCGGATGTAATATGTTACTAATTTTGATTTTATTGCTTGTACTTCTCTTCATTGTACTAGTTATTGTATCTAAGTAGGAGAAAAGGTGAAAATAGACTTTTAGTGTAAAATATGTACGACATGCATGTTTAATATGTAAGTACTTTTAACATCTATTTTTAATTAGGTCGCATTTGTTTTTTGAATTCCCTGTAATTTCATATTTATTATCTTATAAAAAAAAAAAATCTACACCAAGAAAATTTTGACTAAGAAAAATATATACATTATTGCCAGTCATAATGTTGCAACCAAATATTATTATTTGTTTCTGTTTTTATAAATTGGAAACAATTTCAGAATAATTCATTATCAAACGGAATTCTGTTCCCAGAAGAAAACAGAATTATGTCTTTATCAAACACGATTATGTTCTTAGAACAAAATAAATTTTGTCGCTACCAAACGCGATTCTGTTCCCAGATCATAACAGAATTATATTGTTACCAAATACAATTTTGCTCCCAATAATGAAACAGAATTCTCATCTTATTCTCATCTCATTGCATGAGATGAGATGGAATGGAAATGGTTACCAAACAGGCCCTTAATATAAAATATTGATTTGCTGTCTTCTTTTTAAAAGAAGACAGCAAATCAATTGTGTGTTGTATATATATGTATAGCACAAGAGTATTATATATAAAAAAAATGAATTAATGAGGTAGTGAAACTGTGATCAACATATATACATATATAAAAATATACTATTATATATATATATAATTATATGTATACATGTATTTATGTTAAAAAAAATCTATCTATACATTGGCGATTTTTGTTCGGATTTCAGGTAGAATTTCTAACTCTTTTAATATTTGTATTTAATCTCTCTATCTTCATTATGTGTTTCATGCTAAAATTGTTATTAATTTTTAATTGTTAATTTTCATGAAATATTTAGGATTTTTATGTGAAAATTATGTGGAAAACATATTTATGTGTTTATTTATGGATTGATTAAATGCATGTAGTAAAGGGTTAAAAATTCTACTGAGCTCTAACTCACAATCCCATAGTTTTTATTACAGGGTCGATGAAAATGGTGTTGTGTATGAAATTTTATTTGAATTTCTATTTAATTTGTAATAATTGTATTTATTATTTGTTGTTGCAAAATTGACTCGATAATTATAATTATCGCCGTAGTTTGTAAAATTTCTTTGATTTTTATAAAATGGACTATTGGTTATTCAGTTTTAATATTAATTCTCTTTAAGAAAGCGCGTAGCGGCCTAAGGAAATCAGATCGTCATAGTCTCATTCATTTTAGCATACATCTCTATTTTCAAAGCACCTTTTTAACAAAGTCACACAAGCTTTTTCCCACCATATCCCAAATTTTCTTATAAAATAGAGCCTGGTAACCATCAGGACCCGGGGCCTTAAGACCCTTCATACTTTTAAGATTTATTTTAATTTCCTCATCATTAGGCACCCTTATGAGATGCTCCCCAGGATCAACAAGATGATTACAGTTAATATCACAAATTTTTGAATCAATCAAATTAAGAGCATTCTCACAAAAAAGCTCACAGAAATAATTTCTAACATGATTTTTAATATCATCTTGATTATTCAACCAAGTGCCATTAGAATCTTTAATCATCGACACTTTGTTCTTCCTTCTTTTTTGTGTAGTAGTAACATGGAAGAACCTAATATTTTTATCCCCAAAGAACAACCACTGAAATCTAGATTTTTTATACCAGAAAAGCTCATTCTTCTTAAGATTATTAGAATAATATTTTTTAAGTTCCTTTTTCAAGAAGATACAGTCTATTAGAAAAATTAGTTTTTTGATACTTTTGAATCCTTTTAAGTCTAGCAAGAATGTTTTTTTTTTTTGTTTTTTTCTTTTTTTTTCTTTAGGTGAAGAGATGGAAATAGAGAGAGAAATTCTAAAAAAAAATTGGAGCTAGAAGAAAAAGATGATCTTGAAAGGAGTAAGAAAAATATTAAGAATGATTATGAATCAATGGATGGAAACATGGAAATGGATGCTAATGGAGATGATCACGAAGCAATGATAGTAGTGAATGGCCCGATCCACGATTTGGAGATGGGGTAAATGTCGGATCAAGAACTACCCCTCCCATGCATGCTCAAATTAGATCATTCAAAGAGGTCTTGAATGGGAAAAGTAATGAACCAAAAAATATCCTCCAAGAGGTATATTTTGATGTTGAAGATGAAGAGATAGTAGAAGAGGAAAACCATAATCAAGGTTCTGAGGCGGATAAAAATGGGGATGGTATTCCTGAGGTTTTCGTTTCAGATACTATTATATCCTAAATTAAAGATAGATGGAAGCATATTCTTATCATCAAATTGCCTGGGAAACCGATTGGGTACAAAGCGCTATTTGACAGAGCTAAAATTATCAGGAAATTGCAAGGTGATTTTGAGCTTATCGATTTGAATTATGGGTTCTATCTAGCCAAATCTGATCATATTTCTGATTCCCACAAAGTTCTGACGAAAGGGCCATGGATTATCCTGATCACTACCTCACAGTCACAAAATGGGAAATGGATTTTAGGCCAGAATACGTCATTGAATCTCAAACGGTGGTGTAGGTCAAGCTTCCTGACATACCCTTTGAATATTATGAGTTATCGGTGTTGTATAACATTAGGAGAAAATTAGGTCGCCCTATCAAGATTGACAGTAATATAATGGTGTCATATAGAGGAAAATTTTCCAGATTGTGTATCGAAATATATCTAAACAAACCCCTGATTTCTCATTTTCGAATGAGGATGATGGTCTTTACGGTGGAATATGAAAGTTTGCTTGGCCTCTGCTACTCTTGTAGACGAGTCAAACACCGAATGGAGATGTGCTCGTATGTAAATAATCAAGATAAAGATGGCACTGCTTCATCAGAGAAAGAGAAAAAAAGCGGAGACAGGTACCCTAATGGTCAATGGCAAGGCTAACCAAGCGATGGATTGTCCAGAGATCAACATCATATCAACTGAGACAGTGAAAGGCGTAAATGACATCGTTGCGTTAGATGAGAGAGATGACGGGTTTGGGCCTTGGCTGTTGGTCAAGAAGCAACGCAAATTTGGGTTTAGCAAATCAAAGAGTGTTCAACAATGGAATTATAAGGGCCCTAATACAGGAGCCCAGCTAAAAAATAATGGTATCAATGAGCAGAGGGGAAAAAATCCCAAAGGGGAGACCCAGACAGGGTGGTGATAAGGAAGGAAAATGGAGGGTCTAGGCTTGATAAGGTCTATCAAAATAAGACAGAGAGATACATGTAAGCTCCGTTCACTCATGGGAAATCGATGAGAAAGGGTCTAGATAACCCTAAGGTCAAGTGCTAATCTTATTGGGAAGAAGAAAGACTCAAGGGTACAAGGCTTGAAAAGTTCTGTGAAAGCTCAGGTGATTGACATGGCCAACAACACGCCTGCTGATTTGATGGGAAATGACTTGCAAAATATGGCGATGGTGCCAACTTCTCGGAAAAATCCTAGTCTTAATTCACCTGAATCTGTTTTCACCACCCCTTTAAATTGGGTTTTTTCGTCATTATCTTCTACTATCACTCTTCCTCAACCTTCAAAACAAATTTCTCCTACAAACCCGGTCCCTCCTCTTAAACCTCCAGAGGATCATTTCAGCCTTAGGCCTTATTATGGAAGGTCTTCAAGTAAACCTCCTCCAAAAAATTATTTTTTTGGTGTTCTTGGAACAGTCGGAGGAGGTGATCCATTGTGTGGAGGTATTCTGGTTAGTGGATGCCGTAAGGTTAACAATGAGAAACCTGGATTAGAGAGTACCCAAGCCTTTATTAATGGAAATCTTCATTGCGACAATGAAAGACTGGGACAACTTAGTCAGGAGGTGCAAGGCACTTATAGGCATCAGTGAGTTTGATTATCTTCCAAGATTTCTATCCAAATCTCAATGAGGTTTATATAGGGGAATCTCGTCAAGTGTACCATGTGGTCAATATCTACCCAAGTATGGGAAAACAGTCGGGCTGGGAGCTGAAATCCCCTATGTGCCTAGCTGGGGTGCCCTTCGAGCCGATCTAAGGATCGTCTCGCTTAGGTGAAGAAATTCGGGCCGGTAGACTCTGGGCCTGACTGACGAACTCAAGCACCCTCTACTCATCATCTCTTCACTCGGGGCCTCTCCAGGCCGTCCTGGGATCCGGCCTATTGGCCTCTACAGGTGGGCCCAAAAGCCCAATCCAGATGATCAGAACACTAATCCATTTTCTCATTGGCTGCTCAGCAGATAAGGTTAATTAGCCCGAGCTCGACTCTCTAATTTTATGGCATTAATTGAGCCCAGTGCCTATAAATACACCATAGCATCCAATGCCCGACGGTACGTCTTCTCTGCGGACACTAGAGCACTTTTAGCCCTTCTCCCCCGAATACTTACTCTCACGCCAGAGGGACTTTACCGGGCACAACCCTAGTGAGTCTTTGTACAGGTGCTCGGAGTGAAGGAGTGGAGCTCAGCTCGGAGGTCGTCAGTACCCCTGAATTCACCAAGCTAATTACGACATCAGCAGTCTTGTGTGCTTAATATCTTTCTAGACCATACTGTTGATTGGATACCATTTTTCGACATCAACAGTTTGGCACCATCTGTGGGAAATTATTAAAAGCCTTCCCTAATCGTCAGTTCCTCATAATGTTAAGACTTAATGATCACAAGGTCTAGAAAAGAAATCCGCCAAGCGGACCAAGAGCTTGTCCCCAACAGTAATCTATCCCCTCATCCGTACAGAACATGTCAAAGGCTCCCAGGTCAGATCCCCCGGATCAACATGTGGTGCATCCCCACCAACCCGCCATTCCACTATTCCGCCATCCGGGGACTATAGGCCTAATGACTTAGCCCACTACTTAGGTGGGTCCAATCTTACCCACGGGAAAGTTTATTGGGAAGACTTCCAGGGCCCCTAAGGTAGCCCGTGTCAATATCTTGGAATGCCAGCTCGGCGAGTTCCAAACCTTCTTCTAAATCGTCCTAGCCCGCCTGCCACCGACCCCTCCAATGAGTCTCCCGACAATCCAGGTCGCAGGTAGAGGGGAGCAAGCAATCAAACTTAAAAAGTACATCATCCATTTCGACGGGCACATACCAAGGCCCTGAGCCCATAATGCTGGTTGGAGGGAGGTTGAATTAGCACCTCCTGAGGCCTCGGGATCTCCGTCGCCACTTCCACCAAGACGAAAGAGAGGCAACTGTACCGAGTCTCCTCCGGCCCAAGCTCACAGCCATATCGTATGGTCTGACCACTATCCCCGGCATATTCGGGAGGTAGACTCACATTCTCCACCATGACAGCCACCACCCCGCGCCGCTTTAGCCAAGCTCGGGTCCCGCCAAAGGTCGAGGTGGTGGTGGAGAGACACCTAGCTGATATGGAGGCAGCCCTACATCAGATCTAGGAAACCAGGGGCCCAGTCGATCTTCCTTCAGAGGTAAGATCTCTTTTCATCAATGAAATACTGGAGGAACCATTGGCCGCGCGATACACCGACCCCTAGATGATCCTCTATGACAGGAACACTGATCCAGCGAACCACTTGTCCATCTTCAGATCCTATATGGACCTACACATAGCCTTGATAGCGATGAGATGCAAGGTTTTTCTCCTCACCCTCACGGGGGCTGCCGGTGCATGGTTCAGGACTTTGGCCCCAGCATCCATCTCTAATTTTCACGAGCTCGAGCATCTCTTCCTTTTGCGATTCAGACGATCATGACGTAGGCCAAAAACTATGGCACACATCCTCACGCTCCAACAACTACCCGATGAATCCTTGGGAGATTATGTAGAGAGGTTCTACAAAGAAATCCTTGGTTGCGATGAGCTCAGCGACGTGGTCACGATGAGTGCATTCATCGACGTCCTGAAGCATCGACGTCTCATATACAACCTCTACTCTAACCCAGCTCCTAGTCTGGACGCTTCCCTGGAGAAAGACACGAGGTTCCATAATGCCGATGAAAGGAAACAGCCCGAAAGGACCGCGGAGGAGGCCAAAAGAAGAAAGGGAAGGCTGACGAAGGGCCGAGTAGACATCATGGGTCCAAGAAACTGCAAGCAGAGAGAAGACTGGGACCGTTGCCCAAGGATCAAAGACCATTCCCACCCTAGGGGAATTCACAGTAGAACTTCACACCGCTCACGGTCTCAGTGGCTACCGTTTTCACTGAGAATAGGGAGAGGGACTTCTTCCCCCCCTCCTCCCCCAATAGAAAACCAATGGAGAAGTCAATGGATAAATATTATTAATTCCACCGGGACCGAGGGCATTCCACTGAGAATTATTTCTGACTCCGGGAAGAAATCGAGGCCCTCATCAGCAGAGGGTATCTTGGCTGCTACGTTCGAAGGGACAATTGGGCTCCCAGAACGGAAGACAATGACCCCCACGATGAGCATAGGGGTCGTAAAAGGAGGAGGAATAGAAGTCTCCCCCTCCCAGATCGAAAGTGGATAGAGGCGGTGACGAGTAAAGGGTGGATGGAGAGATCAACATCATCCACGACAGATTGAGCCTAGGGAGAAAGACCCTCTCCTCCAAGAAAAGGCATAAGCATAAAGCCAAGAGAAAAGTGGACGAAGATATCTTTGAGGTAAGCACGATCGACGCTGCAAAGCACAATGTTATTTCTTTCAGCGAGACGGACCTCAAGGATGTACACGTCCCTCATGACGATGCCCTCGTCATAATCGCTATCATCAATGACTTCAAAATGGGAAAAATCCTGGTGGACAGTGGTAGCTCCACCGATAACATCTTCAAATGGGCGTTCGAGGGGATGAACATAGATCCCAGTGCTGTAAAGCCGTTAAAAGTCCCCATGGTCGGCTTTGGGAGAGACGTTGTCAACGCTGCTGGGTGGGTCTCACTTCCCGTCACCATCAGAGCCCATCCAAGGACCTCAACTGTTTGGACCAAATTTCAGATCGTGGATAGGCCGTCGCCCTATAACGCAATCATGGGCTGACCCACGATGGCGACTCTCAAGACAGTCTGTTCACTGTACCACCAGTCAATGAAGTTCCTCACGGAAGGGGGTGTGGGAGTGGAGAGAGGAGACCAGGAGTCCTCCAGAGCTTGTGCTCAGAGGGTATTGGAAAAAAATAACAATAAACGGCAAAGCCAAAGCTCAGGAAGCCCGAACTTATGGCTCTAAACCAGGGGCCGATGTCGGTACCCATCGACGATCCCCGGGAGAAGGAGGCCGGTCCCCGACCTCACAAAGAACTAGTGGAGGTTACCATATACCCAACAATCCAAGAACGAACTGTAAGGATCGGAGCTAGTCTCGCATCCGATCAGAGATCTGAACTTATCCAGCTGTTCTGAAGAAATTACGACGTCTTTGAATGGTCCCATGACGAGCTGCCGGGGATCGACCCGAGTGTGGCAATGCACCACATTCACGCTAACCCACACCATCCTCCCATAAGGCATAAGGGATGAAAATTTTATCCAGAGAGCCAAAAGATAATCTAAGTAGAAATGGACAAACTGATTAAGTCCAACGTCATCGAAGAAGTCAAATTTCCCGACTGGCTAGCAAATGTGGTCCTGGCCCTCAAGGCCAGCAATAAATGGCGCCTCTACGTTGATTTTAAGGACCTAAATAGGGCATGCCCGAAGGACTTCTTCCCCTTACCCAGAATTGACATCATCATAGACGCCACGGCAGGGTATGAGCGCTTGAGTTTCTTAGACGCTTATGTCGGGTACAACCAAATCCCTATGTTCCCCCCCCCCCCCCCGACAAAAGCAAAACATCCTTCATCATAGACAAGGGTACATACTGCTACAAGGTCATGCCATTTGGCTTGCGCAACGCCGAAGTAACTTATCAACGACTGGTGAACAAAATGTTCAAAGAGGAGATCGGGCGGACAATGGAGGTTTACATCGACGACATGTTGGTCAAGAGCTCGAGGGCCCCTGACCACGCCCAATATCTCCACAACTGCTTCGAAAAGATCAGGGCTCATTGCATGAAGCTCAACCCTAACAAATACATTTTTGGGGTTTCCGCGGGAAAGTTCTTGGGGTATATGGTCTCCCAGCGTGGCATCGATGCTAACCCTGATCAAATACATGTGATCATCGGGATGACCTCTCCTCAGAATAAGAAGAAAGTACAGACGCTAACGGGAAGGCTCACTGCCCTCAATCGCTTCATATCTCGAGCATCGGAGAAATGTCTGTCTTTCTTCAAGGTGCTAAGAGACAACAACAACTTTGGGTGGATGGAGGAATGCAAATCAACTTTCCAAGAGCTCAAAAATTATCTTTCCTCTACTCCCCTGCTCCGCACCCCAAAGACGGGAGAAACTATATACTTATATATTGTCGCCTCTACAAGGGCGATTAGCGCGACTCTTGTAAGGGACGACACCGGTGTTTAGCATCCCGTCTTTTACACCAACAGGATCCTCTTGGATACCAAAACTAGATACACCAAATTTGAAAAGGTGGCTTACGCCTTGCTGGTGGCATCTCGGAAGCTGAAACAATACTTCCACGCCTATATGATCGTTTACCTAACTAACCAGTCGATAAGGCAAATTTTACATTCACCAGATGTCTCGGGGTGATTAATGAAGTACAGCCTCGAGCTGGGTCAGTTCCACAATGAATATTACTCTCGGACAGCTATTAAAGGCCAGGTCCTAGCGGATTTAATCACCGAGCTCACATTTCCTGAGGACCCAGAGCCACCTGCCATCAACCCGGAAGCTAAAACCATGGAAATGGAGGGAGCGCTAGGGAACTCAAATCCAGATTCTGATTCAACAATGTGGAGGCTGTTCACCGACGGATCGTCCAACACCAACAGTTGTGGGGCGAGAGTAATGCCCGTTGCCCCAGACAACGAAGAGATCGAATAAGCCCTAAGACTGGGGTTCAGAGCAACTAACAACGAGACTGAATAAGAGGCTCTACTAGCCGGTCTCTGCCTAGCCCGGGAATTTAATGTGAAAACGTTGTCCGTCTTCTGCGACTCTCAGCCAGTCGTCAACTAGGTCAACGGAGATTATTTGGCCAAGGATCCTAGTATGACTGCATATCTTGAAAGGGTCAAAGCCCTGATGGAAAAAATTAAAAAAATCCATGTATCAAAAATACCCCGAGAAGAGAACCAACACGCTGATGCCTTGGCAAACCTAGATTTTGCAGTAGCATTGACTCTGAAGCAGAGCGTGCCCATTGAGTACCTAGATGCTCCAAGCATGGAGATATCTGACCAGATGGTGCCAATCTGTGAGCTCAGCGACCATCTCACTTGGATGAAGTCAATACGAAAATATTTGGAAGACAGAACACTACCCGACAACCACAACGAGACAATGAGGATGCGATACAGGTCTGCCAGACACTGCATTATGGATGGGATCCTTTACTGACGTTCCTTCTCTGGCCTATATTATCAATGTCTACAGCAATAAGAGGCCGACTACGTCATGAGAGAAGTCCATGAGGGGATATGTGGCAATAATTTGAGAGACAAGGCTCTGGCTGGCAAACTGCTCCGCCAAGGGTATTTTTGGCCAAAACTACTAGAGGACGCGAGTGAATTTGTAAAAAAATACGACAAATGCCAACGTTTCGGCCCCTATCCTCATTTACCTCCAATAACCACGGTGCCAATGACGAGCCATGGCCCTTCGCGCAGTAGGGAATAGATATGTTAGGCTCTTTTTCTCAGGGCACCGGCTAGAGAAAGTTCTTGGTCATCTCTATTGATTACTTCACCAAGTAAGTGGAGGCTGAACCCCTAGCGTGCATCACCAAAGAAAAAATCTGAGACTTCGTCTGGAAATCAATGGTGTGCCGATTTGGGATCCCAAAGGCAATTGTATCTGACAACGGCACTCAATTCAACAATGATTTGTTTGCTTCTTTTTGCTCCAGCTTGGGTATCCGAACTCATTTCGTGTTACCAGGTCACCCACAGGCTAATGGCCAGGTCGAGGTCACGAACCGAACAATCCTATAAGGTTTGAAGACCAAGCTCGACAAGACCAAGGAAAGGTAGGTGGAGGACTTTTACCCCGTTCTTTGGGCATACCATACCACTTCCCAAACCCCAATGGGAGAGACACCGTACGGAATGACGTTTGGATCCGAGTCCGTAATTCTTGCGGAGATCGAATTGCCAACCATTTGAACGTAGGTCAGGGGTTAGGACCAATAAACGAATAACACAATGTTGGCCCTCAACTTGGACTTTCTAGAAGAATGATAAGAGAATGCTCAAATACGCCAAGCGGCTTACCAACAACGGGCAGCTCGATACTACGATAGAAAGGTGCGTTCGTACCATTTTGAAGTCAAAAACCTCGTCCTAAGGAAGGTTACCTTAGTAACTAAGGAGCAAAATACAGGAAAGTTGGCCCCCAGCTGGGAGAAACCTTACCGCATCGTCAGAATTGCAAGACCTGGCACATACGAGCTCGAGACCGAGGAAGGCATTCCACTACGACACCCGTGGAATGCCTACCATCTCAAGCAATATCACTATAGAACTGAGATCATTTTGTAATCATTTCATTTTCGTGCCAAGTGTAATGTATTTTGATATCAATGTAATGGTTTTTCAAGAAATAATATGCTACCAAAGCAATACTCCGGAATACCTAGATACATCGCGGACTGATCCGACGAGCCACATCATAGCCAATAGTACGAGCAATGAAACTACTCCCAGTATAGGCGGAGGGAGCAGGGTAAATATAACTTTAGAAAATCTTGACCAAAAGGATTTCAAAACAAAAATAAGCAAGTATAAATTTTTGGCCGAGCTACGCCCTCGAAACAACCATGAATTTGGACATCTACAAGAAGAATGTCGAGCTGAGGTCTACAAGGGCTCAACACGGGTGGTAAATTTTGGAAAATTAAAAGTTTAAAGTCTACAACGCTATCCCGAGCACATTAATAAGGTCCGTGCCCATTTACTCAGTCACAGGCTGAAGGTCGAAACAAATCACCTACTACATCCTAAAAGAGAAGGAAGAAGCGAGAAGGAATTTGGGACAAGTAATTGCTCAAAAATCTCGTGTATTATATTCAAGGAAAAAAGTGAGGGATTACATCGATGGGGTTCGTGCCCATATACACAGTCATAACAAAATTAAAAAAAAAAAAAAAAACAAGCAAAAAGTTCTAAGTCTTCAAAAATAGTTGAGCTGGGAGACCTATTCTTCTCCGGACACACCTTCAACGTCCACAATATCGACGGTGGTGTCCTCATCCCCCTCGGCCTCCTCATCGCCTACTTCTTCAACCCCCGCCTTACGAGTTTGCTCCTAAGAAGCCCCTTCGGCTGCCCGCTCCACCGCTAGCTCTCTTTGTTTTGGAAATTCCATCCCAACGCCCGAGCAGTCGAATTCTGGGTAATGGCTCTGAAGAAAGCAGATCGTGGCCTTATGGCCGTCATCCATGTACTCCGCAGCCAACTCGTATTTAAGGTTCTCGAATTCTCTGCTCAATTTGTAATCCTCGACGGCCTTCTTTTCGGCTCTCCAGATGGCCTTTCCTCTAAGCAGCTCTTCTTTTTTCAACCTCTCTCTAGCTCGTCCACCTTCTTCTCCAAGTCGACCTTTTGTCTTTGAAAATCGTCCCGTTCTTTGGTAATAAGAACGTTTTTGGCTTGAAGGCTGTAATGGGCTTGGGTGGCAAGCTGGAGGTCATCGTTTAGTCTGTTTGCCCTTGCTTCCGCCGCATTCTTTTCCGACCAGAGCATTGACACCTCCATCGCAGTCTCAAAGATCCAGTCAAACACTACTGACATCCGAAGCATACAATGCATAAGGGCGGCAAATTCGTCACACTTAGAAAAATTAATTGACAAAAGCAAAATGGAACTTGAACTAGTGGGGTTCTTACCAAGATCTGGTCACAGACGGCCTGGCACATGAGGTTGCCTGTGCTCTCCTCATCCATCAAGTTCTTGTCGTTGGGAGGGGTCATGCGGCAGAGATAGCCAAGCATCACCTCTGGGCTCCTTAGCAATGCACGATCGGTCGAAAACCCAATGTTTGGGATCCCAAAAAATGAAACATCAACCGTCAGCTCGGAAGAGGCCCCGGCCATGAAATTGGCCCTCTTTGAGGACTTGTGCTTCTTCTGCCTACCTTCGTGGGCCTTCATTTTCTCTTTGTTGGAAGCACAGGGTGATGAGTCACCACTCAGAGTATGCGCAGACTAGTGAGAGCCCGACTTTGACTGCGGGATGTCTCTTATCACGACCCCAGGAAGAGCGTAAGAGCTGCTCTGGGCTGGTGTTGGAGGAAGCTAGGATGTTTAGGCGGCCTGGGATCTGCCAGTGTGCTTGGAACCGGTAGTCTTTGCCATCTCGACAGCCTCTTTGGATTTATTTTCCAAGAGCTTCTAAACCGCCATTACCTTGTCCATAGCTGCAATATTCAACAAGATATTTAAAAATCTCTATGTCCAGGCCGGTAGCATCCAATTCTACATAAGAATATCTGCGCGAATCGATCATAACACACATAAAATTTCCAAGTATGAAGGATTGACAAAGCAAAAATTTCTTACTGTTGTCTGAATCAAAGGGAAAGTCGAGTATGAACGGGGCGCCTGGTGGTAAGTACCAGTAGACTGTGAAGATATGAGAATCGAGTAGGGTGTTTATGTCCCTGAAGACCGTCCTCAGAACCTTCTCCCTCTGCTCTGCGATCTCTTTGCTTAGTTCCGGGCTCTTCCTCTTTGGTACTTCTTTAACCGCCCAAAATTACGAACGAAAGGTTATTAGTGCAAAGGTAAAGATAAATTCAAGAGCCAAAATCCCCCCCAAGGGACCACAGTCTTACCGACTTTTCTCCATTCCATCTGGAGGGGGTATTTTCCTTCTTCTTCCGGGCCGGATTGCCAACCGCTCCATCCGAGATAGAAGAACTGGGGCTTTCAATTGTGAATGAAAGAGTCCAGGTCCTTTAAGAAAGTTGACCTAGACGAGATATAGCACCACCCAGCGTCTCGGGGAACTGGCTTGGGAAATAATAGAGCCTTGAAGAGCTCGACGCTCGGCTCGAGTCTCTCGGCCCAGAAGATGATTTACGACGCCACCAGGGCCCTTATACCATTTGGAGCAATTTGTGACGGACACAAACGGTACTCCGTACAGAGGGCCTGGATCCACTAGTGGAGAGGGAATCAAAGACCTTCCACCAGCTGTTGTTTGTAGACGGTCATAAAACCAGCTGGTGGCATGCATGCCCAATCATCGGGCCCGGGAACAATAGTCTTGACCCCCTCTAGGAAGAAGTATTCACTCCAGCAGTGGAGGACGGACTCTTCTGTCATATTCATTTTCGTGTTCCACATCGAGCTCGAGATCGGGACTTTTATGTGGAGTTTTTCTGGCCCAACGTTATACACCTCGTTTTCACGAAGTAGCTTGGGTATGGAGATGCTGGTGGGGATCTCCACCACAGTGAAGGTTTCGAGAAGGACCCCGACTCCAGCATCATGTGATGTAGATGCCCCACCGCTCTCATCAGCACGGCTCACCTCAACCGCACGGTCGACCAGGAATAACTGGATCGCACCGCTCGTTTCGTAGATCCTAGCCATGGCAGTAGATGAGATGTCTCTTGGAGCAGGACGACGCCCTACCTTGAATGAGAGGAAACTGGCAGAAGACCATTCCGAGGAGTCAGACCCCGAGCTGGAGATCAAACCAGAAAATGAAAAGAAAGAAGAAGAAGAGGACACCGACATTTTGTTCGGACAAAGGAGAAAAAAAGTACCAATGCCGAGAAGGAAGGAAGAGCTTTGGAAATTTTGCAAGTGTCAAATAAACGCAGGGGACCCCATTTAAGAAAAGAGGATATGCCCAGACGAAAGGTCGCCCAGGCCAATGATTGTGGATGCATAGATTAAAGTGCCTACAGCCACGTGGCGCCCATCCAACGGTTGTGATGTAGGCTTCCCATGCAAGCCACAATGGGGAGCACATGTCACCCTTATGCCATGTGTGAAGCAAAGGGGCTCAAACTTTCCACTATTTCAAGAAGTTCAAATCAGAATAAATGTCCGAGTTGAAGAGCCTACGTACTCTCAGCTCGGACATTATCAAAATGAGGGGAGACTCAAACTTTCTACCCTTAAAAGAAGTTCAAGGCAGAAGAAATATCCGAGCTGACGAGCCTACATACTCCCAGCTCGAACATTATCAAAAAAGGGGGAAACTTAAACTTTCCACCATTCCAAGAAGTTCAAGTTAGAAGAAATGTCCGAGCTGATGAGCCTATGTACTCCCAGCTCGGACATTATCGAAAAGAGGGGAGGCTCAAACTTTCCATCCTTCTAAGAAGTTTAAGGTAGAAACAATGTCTGAGCTGACGAGCCTACGTACTCCCAGCTCGAACATTATCAAAAAAGGGGAAGGCTCAAACTTTCCACCCTTCCAAGAAGTTCAAATTAGAATAAATATTCGAGCTAACGAGCCTATGTACTCCCAGCTCGGACATTATCAAAAATGGGGAAGGCTCAAACTTTTCACCCTTCCAAGAAGTTTAAGGCAAAAGAAATGTCCGAGCCCAAAAAGGGGGAAAGCTCAAACTTTCCACCATTCTAAGAAGTTCAAAGCAGAAGAAATGTTCGAGCTAACGAGCCTACATACTCCCAGCTCGGACATTATCAAAAAGGGAGGAGGCTCAAACTTTCCACCCTTCCAAGAAGTTCAAGGCAGAAGAAATGTCTGAGCTGACAGGCCTATATACTCCCAGCTCGGACATTATCAAAAAGGGGAGAGGCTTAAACTTTTCACCCTTCCAAGAAGTTCAAGGCAGAATAAATGTCCGAGCTGACGAGCCTACGTACTCCTAGCTCGGACATTATCAAAAAAATGGGGAGGCTCAAACTTTCTACCCTTCCAAGAAGTTCAAGTCAGAAGAAATGTCTGAGCTGACGAGCCTACGTACTCCCAGCTCGGACATTATCAAAAAGGGGGGAGGCTCAAATTTTCCACCCTTCTAAGAAGTTCAAGGCAAAAGAAATGTCCGAGCTGACGAGCCTATGTACTCCCATCTCGAACATTATCAAAAGAGGGGGAGACTCAAACTTTCCACCATTCCAAGAAGTTCAAGTCAGAAGAAATGTCCGAGCTGACAAGCCTACGTACTCCCAGCTCGGACATTATTGAAAAGGGGAGAGGCTCAAACTTTTCACCCTTCCAAGAAGTTCAAGGTAGAAAAAATGTCCGAGCTGACGAGCCTACGTACTCCCTGCTCAGACATTATCAAAAAAAGGGAAGGCTCAAACTTTCCACCCTTCCAAGAAGTTCAAATTAGAAGAAATGTCTGAGCTGACGAGCCTACGTACTCCCAGCTCGGACATTATCAAAAATGGGGGAGGCTCAAACTTTCCACCTTTCCAAGAAGTTTAAGGCAAAAGAAATGTCCGAGCTCAAAAAGGGGGAAAGCTCAAACTTTCCACCATTCCAAGAAGTTCAAGGCAGAAGAAATGTCCGAGTTAACGAGCCTACATACTCCCAGCTCGGACATTATAAAAAAGGGAGAAGGCTCAAACTTTCCACTCTTCCAAGAAGTTCAAGGCAAAAGAAATGTCCGAGCTGACGGGCCTACGTACTCCCAGCTCGGACATTATCAAAAAGGGGGAGGTTTAAACTTTTCACCCTTCCAAGAAGTTCAAGGCAGAAGAAATGTCCGAGCTGACGAGCCTACGTACTCCTAGCTCGGACATTATCAAAAAAATGGGAAGGCTCAAACTTTCTACCCTTCCAAGAAGTTCAAGTCAGAAGAAATATCCGAGCTGACGAGCCTACGTACTCCCAGCTCGGACATTATCAAAAAGGGGGGAGGCTCAAATTTTCCACCCTTCCAAGAAGTTCAAGGCAGAAGAAATGTCCGAGCTAACGAACCTATGTACTCCCAGCTCGAACATTATCAAAAAGGGGGGAAGCTCAAACTTTTCACCCTTCAAAGAAGTTCAAGGCAGAATAAATGTCCGAGCTG
Source organism: Eucommia ulmoides (assembly GCA_016647705.1). NCBI lineage: Eukaryota > Viridiplantae > Streptophyta > Magnoliopsida > Garryales > Eucommiaceae > Eucommia > Eucommia ulmoides. The sequence goes on along the minus strand of CM028333.1, from coordinate 8,439,032 downwards.
ACGAGCCTACTACTCTCAGCTCGAACATTATCAAAATGGGGGAGGCTCAAACTTTCTACCCTTCCAAGAAGTTCAAGTAAGAAGAAATAGCCAAGCTGACGAGTCTACGTACTCCCAGCTTAGACATTATCAAAAACAAGAGGGGATAAAACTTTTCACCCTTAAAAAAAGTTCAAGGCAGAGGAAATGTCCGAGCTGACGAGCCTACGTACTCCCAGCTCGGACATTATCAAAAAAAGAGGAGGCTCAAACTTTTCACCGTTCAAAAAAGTTAAAGGCAGAATAAATGTTCGAGCTGACGAGCCTACTACTCTCAGCTCAGACATTATCAAAAGGGGGGAGGCTCAAATTTTCTACCCTTCCAAGAAGTTCAAGTCAGAAGAAATGGCCAAGCTGAAGAGCCTACGTACTCCCAGCTCAGACCTTATCAAAAACAAGGGGGGATAAAACTTTTCACCCTTAAAAGAAGTTCAAGGCAGAAGAAATGTCCGAGCTAACGAGCCTACATACTCCCAGCTCAGATATTATCAAAAAAGGGGGAGGCTCAAACCTTTTACCCTTGAAAAAGAAGACCAAGACAGAGGAAATGTACGAGCTGACGAGCTGTCGTACTTTCAGCTCAGACATTGTCAATAGGAGAAGGCTCAACCTTCAACCCTCAAAAAAGAAGACCAAGACAGAGGAAATGTCCGAGCTGATGAGCTGTCGTACTCTCAGCTCAGACATTGTCAACAGGGAAAGGCTCAACCTTCAACCCTCGAAAACAAGACCAAGGCAGAGAAAATGTTTGAGCTGATGAGATGTCGTACTCTCAGCTTAGACATTGTCAACAAGGGAAGGATCAACCTTCAAACCTTAAAAAATAAGACCTAGGCAAAGGAAATGTCCAAGTTGACGAGCTACCGTACTCTCAGCTCGGACATTGTCAAAAGGAAAAGCTAAAACTTCAAACCCTTGTAAAAGAAGGCCAAGACAGGGGAAATGTCCGAGCTGACAAGTTGTCGTACTCTCAGCTCGGACATTGTCAAAAGTAAAAGGTTCAACCTTCAACCCTTGAAAAAGAAGGCCAAAGCAGGGGATATGTCTAAGCTAACAAGCTACCATACTCCTAGCTCGGACATACCCTACACACGAAGTTTCTTCTGAGAGGTACAATTTGATCCGGTCTAAAGGTGTGTCGAGCTGACGATTTCTCAATCTCTCAACCTGGATTCCACTCCTTCAAGCTTTCTTGAAGCCATTTTTCATCCCTAGAGTCTTTTTACGTGCCCTCTCCACCTTCCAATCCAGCTAAACTACTACAAACGGGTCACTCTCATCCGTTTTTTATCCGACCGCAATATAAATCAGGTTGTAGCCCCTTAGAAGCGGATACCAAGTCTCTACGGGTTTGCTTCTTGGAAATCCCGAGCCCGTTACGTTCCACTCTCGCCCTCGGGACTTGGGGGACAACTGATATAGGGAAATCTCATCAGGTGTACCATGTGGTCAATATTTGCCCAACTATGAAAAAACAGCCGGGCTGGGAGCTAAAATCCCCTCTGCGTCGAGCTAGGGTGCCCTCCGAGCTGAGCTAAGGATCGTCTCCCTTGGGTGAATAAATTCGGGCCGGACTTACGAACTCAAGCACCCTTTACTCGTCATCTCCATACTCGGGGCCCCTCCGAGCCGTCTTGGGATTCGGCGCGTGGGCCTCTACAGGTGGGCCCAAAAGCCCAGCCTAGATGATCAGAGCACTAATCCATCTGTTCATTGGCTGCTCAGCAGATTAGGTTAATTAACCCGAGCTCGACTCTCTAATTTTGCGGCGCTAATTGAGTCTGGCGCCTATAAATACACTATGGTATCCAATACCCGACAATACGTCTTCTCTACGGACACCAGAGCACTTTTAGCCCTTCTCCCAAGGATACTTACTCTCACGCCGGAGGGACTTCACCGGGCACAACCCCGGTGAGTCTTTGTGCAGGTGCTCAGAGTGAAAGAGTGGAGCTCAGCTCGAAGGTCGTCAGCACCCCTGAATTCACTAAGCTAATCACGCCATCAGCAGTCTTGTGTCCTTAATATCTTTCTATACCATACTATTGACCGGTTACTATTTTTCGACATCAACAAGAATCATTACTTGGAACTGTCAAGGTGCTGGAAATGACAGGTTCCAGAATGTTTTTCGAAATATATTTAATGTGAAAAGGCCTGAGATTGTCTTTATCCTGGGAACAAAGGTCAAGATGAGGTCTATGGGAAATTTCTTTGTCTCCTTGGGACTGACGGCTACTATTCACATAGACCCTGTTGGGCGTGCAGAGGGCATCCAGGTCATTTGGTGTCTTGATAAGGTCATTGTCAACCAGATTCATGTTACTAATCAAGTGATACATGCGAAAATTTTCATGGTGGGTTTTGAGGAGTGGATCATTTCAGTCATTTATGGTAACCCGAACCCTAGTAAGAGAAGAGAGCTTTGGAATGAGATGAAGAGTTTTTCCCAACTCAATGACTCTCCCTGGTTGGTTGTGGGGGACTTTAACAATATCAACACTCGGGCTAAAAAAACTGGATCCGACAATGCCTTTAATTTTTCGCTGGATTAATTCCTCCAATTCTAACATTGATGCTTGTGGACTGAATGACCTTGGAGCGAGTGACTCGTCCATGACCTAGTCTGGGACTGATGTGCATGGCCAAAGGGTCAACAAAAGGTTGGATTGGGCTTTGGCTAATGAGGCTTGGTGTTCTTCTTTCCCTGAGACTAGGGTTGAAAACCTACCGCATACGTATTCTGACCACTCCTATCTCTTAATTCATGTTTTAGGGGTTAATTTTCTGAATCATTCTCGCCCGTTCAGGTTTGAAGCCATGTGGATAGACCACCCTAACTTCAAACCATTGATTGCTAATTTCTGGAATAGTGTTGAGTCCGACCTCAATAGTAATTTGGATAATTTAACTAGGAAGGTTAAAATCAGGAAGTATTTGGAAACATTTTTAAGGAAAAAAATAAATAAATTTTAATTTGAGTTTTAAGTTATTAGTAAGTGTTGATTAATTAACATATTATAAAGTAATAAATTTGACATAAAGTGCTAAAGTCGATGGATTAAAAAATTATGAATTACTATATAGAATTATTCCTTTTCTTTCAATTATTTATTTATCTATTTTAAAAACAATATAAAGACTTGTTTAATAACAACTTAATTTTTAAGTGCTGAAATTTTAAGTGCTGAAAATTTAAGAAGGTTGTTTGATAAAATTGTGCTGAAAATTTAAGTGCTGAATTTTTTTTATTTGTTTGATAAGTACAAATTTTGTATGTTGAAAATTGTTTAATTTACATAACTACATTTGAATCAAGATAATGTGAAGAAAAAAAAAATTGAGAACAAAACAATAAAATCAAGGTGACATTTTTAAAAAAAAATAATAATAATATTAAAATTAAAAGTAGAAATTAACCCAAAAATATGTAAATATTATGTATTTGTTTATATAGTTTGATTGCTTAAATTAAATTATAACAATAATTTAAATATAAAATAAAATTAAAACCATAAAATAATCCAAAATTAATTAAATTCTCATTAATCTCAATTCTAATTAAATCCTCACAGGGGATTAAGGGCAAAATGGTCAAAACATAATTATTTTTAAGTGAAAAATAATAGAGTGCATTAAGTAAAATGAAATAAATGAAAGAGTCTTGACTTAATTTTTTACTCACATTTTGACTTAATTTTTAAGTTAACTTAATTAATTAAGTGATACTAATTACATTTATCAAACAAACTTAATTAATTAAATATTTAATATAATTAACTTAATTTTTTTATCAAACATGGCCTAAGTTAAATATATTTCAAGAAATTCCACCAAATCCTTTAATTTACTTAATTTTGTTTATATACCTATAATATTTTATAAAAATAAAATATTGTTTGAAAAATAATTAGTGTAATGTATATTTGAACCAAGATTAATTTTTGAGTTTTTTAATATTTAATCCAAATTTTATACTCTCACCTTGATAATTTTTTTAAAGTAAAAATATTATTATTTAGTTCTTTATAAAAAGATTGTTAATATTTAATTATTTGTATACAGTGAACAGATAATTATAGCCTTTTATATATATATATATAGAGAGAGAGAGAGAGAGAGAGAGAGATAAAGATTAGCCCTGCTTCTGTAGCCACACCTCTCTTTTCTATTTCTCAATTATCAGTTGTTTCTTCTCTCCACTCCATCTCTCTCCATTTTCACTGTTCTTCATCGTCATCTCTCATAGCCGCGACCGTCGCTCTCTCTTCGTTGACAGTTGCTCTCTCTGCCACCGTTCGAGATCTATCGCCGTGCTCTCTTTTTCTCTCCGTCGTCGGCCGTTCGTGACCGTCTCTCTCTCTAAGTTGCAATCCTAGCCGGAGTCATTCGCCGCCGTTCGTTCGTGACAGGTTGATTGCCAGATTCGTCGATGAGTAGGTTTGGGGCTTGAGGCCACGGTGGGCGATGGTTCATTCCAAATCTGGAACGATAAAGACCGACGGACAATCGGCGACGAACGGAGAACGAAGCGGTGACGACGACGAAAATAGGAGCTTCGCATGTGTCCTCTATTTTGTTTCAGTCTCTGTTTTGTTTCCGAAAGTAAAGGTTTCTTTTGCTATTCAATGGTGGATGGTTCTCAATTACATTTTTTACCCCCTTATTTAGTTTTGGTTTTTTTTTTTTTTTTTTTTTTTTTTAACATTTTCCCCTTAAACTTTCACAACTATTAAAATAGTAGTTAGAATATTTTATACGGGATATTTTTTGGTGAATCTTTATTGTGTTTGGTGAATGTTCATTCCAAATTTTTTTAGATCCTATTACAAAATTAATATTTTGATTCTGTTGTTCTCATTGATTTGTGAATATTTTGTAATTTTTTTTTTTATTTTTTTTATTTTTTTTTTTTGTGTGTTATGTGACCATTCATACAAAGTTATTTTTTTTGTGAATGTTCATTGAAATGTTGACATTGATTTGTTTTTTATCAATTTTTTTTATTCAATTTTGATTTTTGGTGAATATTCACACCGGTTTGTTTTGTTGGCCTTAGGGTTTTATTTTCAACCTTTTTTATTCTTTGTTCTTGATTGTCTTTAGATTTTTTTTTAATGTTTTACAACTTTTTCCTTAAATATTCACAACTATTTTAAATTTAAATAGTAGGGTGAATGATCTTAACACTAGAAGGTGAATGTTATTTTCTATCATTTTGGTGAGCATAACAAACAAAAAAGAAACATGCACCACCAACTCCCAAAATGCGGAAGAAATTACCGATCAAGCCTAACTATTTTTTTTTGCACCAATAGCTCATTTTGCCTTTTTCGGACCAAAATACCCCTCATAATGCTAATATCAAAACACAAAAAAATTTTCGTAGTTCTTGATGTTGTAAAATTAATATTTTTACACTGTATTAATCTGTAAAATGTTATCTTTTTAACGATATGGTAATCATATTTTTTGAACGTATAGATCGTATTTCAACACATGTGGATGTTGAATATAATATTAATTGTTCTCTTATTTTATGTGTGCAGAGTAAAATCCACATGATATTACATTCAATACATGTGGATGTTGAATGTAACATCAATTGTTCTCTTATTTTATGTATGCAGAGTAAAATCCATATAATATTACATTCAACACATGTGGATGTTGAATGTAACATCAATTGTTCTCATGTTTTTGTAGATCGTATTATGCGTGGATGTTACATTCAACACATATGGATATTGAATGTAATATCAATTATTTTCTTATTTTATGTATCCACGGTTATAAACCATATAATGTTATATGCAACACCTGTGGATGTTGAATGTAACATCAATTGTAAACACAAACAAAGAAAATATGCAGGGTACAAAGTGTAAATAATCAAATCAAGATAAGAAAATATCTCCAACTGTCAAGATAAGAAAAATGTGCACCTCCATTCCTCCTCTCATCTCTCGATAGATTCGTGCACTTTATCAAAGCTCCTATTTCTCTCTAGATTCGTGCATCTTCATTTATTTTAATCTCTCTCTCTTTCTCTATTTCTTTCTCTCTAATTCATTGTATACCTTGTTTGATCTTGATGAATCTCTAAAACAATAACCCCTGAATCCGCCACTCCACTTCCAGAACTTGAATTTGAATTGCTTCTACTCCACCTACCATCACTATTCTGGCCGAAAGGTGAATCATCGACAAAATCAAGTTTTTGTTCCTCACGACGCTGCTTATGCTCACAGAGCTGGATCTCAATCGAAGTTCATGTTCTTCGTTTATGATGCTATATACACTAGGTAAGGTTATTCGCTACAATTTCAAGAATCAAATCGAAGAGTTGTTCATCATCTATTGACGATCGATTGACTGAAACACATTAGGTTTCTGAAGATGTTTGCGGGAGGGGCATTTCGATCATCTCTTCGCCGGACATTTTTGGAAAATAGACTAATCGGTGCAAGAAAAGGCCGACGATAAGAGTTTTCGGTGCAATAAAAGGCGGATGGGTTTAAACGGTGAACAATAACTTATTTTGGGAGTAAACAGTAATTTTCCAAAAAAAAAATGTAAAATGAAAAATCGTATGACCATAACAAAAAACGTAATTGTTTACATAAAAATTGTAAATATTTACAGTAGCACATTCAGCGTTAAAATATATTAAAATGTCTAAAAATAGTAAAATAAAAATATGAATGTTCACATTTGTTTATTTGTTTATTTTTTTGTTTTTTTTATAGAATGACATTATATGTAAATAATAGAAAAAAAATAGTTAAAGAACAGATAACTATTTTCTAAAACATCTTTGGAGACTAAAAAATTTATTATAGTATCTATTTTTGTATTTCTATATCTCTTATGGTCTATATATTAAATTTTTCAATTTTAAAAATTGAATATTCTACAAAAATGGCATTTTGTGTGAATTATGGGTAAAAGATGATCAAAGGACAGATGATTATTTTTTAAGAATTAAAAAATTTATTACAGTAATGGAAGGTTCATTTTTGAATATCTATAGCTCTTAAGGTCTAAATAATAAATTTCTCCTAAATTTTTTTATTTAATTTTATATTAGTAGAAGAAATTTATCCATAGATAATATAAAAGAGGTAATTAGCTGGCTAAATGGCAGTTTTGTTATTTTCTTTTCAACTTTGTCCTTCTTCTTTTTTTTTTCAATATTCTTTGCTCAAAATTACATATTCACCCTTAAAAGTTTAGCCATATTTATAATTTTCCCCTAACTTTTAATATTTGCATATTATTTTAAAATATATATTGTTTTTAATTTCGTAATATTTTCATAATAGTCCAAAATATGTCATTTTTAATCTTTCATCTATTAATAATCACAATTTTAACAATATAATGCACTTTTTATTCTTCTAATTTACATTATATTTTTTTAAATTAATTTTCAAATTTAAAGAAAGAAATCTAAATGAAACCACTTTATTTTTTAAATCGAATAAATTATTAATTTTACTCTTAAAATTTGAGCATAGTCGACTTTTACTTCTCAAAGTTTTAATATTCATATATATTCGGGAATGAGCAACCGTCTCTCAATTTACATGTTCAATTTTTAAATAAAATATTATAAATTTTACCCTTAAAATTTGATGGTAGTTACATTTTATCTTAATATTTAATATTTTTATTTTTTTCTCAGTTTGGAATTAAAAAATTAGATGAATTACTAAAATAGAATTATTCCTTTTCTTTTAATTATTTATTTATCTATTTTAAAAATACTAAAATAGAATTATTCTTTTTCTTTTAATTATTTATTTATCTATTTTAAAATTAATATAAGTCAAAGATCTTAAGTGAAATTTGAAATCAAATCCTTTAATTTACATAATTTTGTAATTTAGAACATGAAAATTGCACGAAAAAGGATAAAATTGGAAACAAAATAGCAAAATATTATCTGTTAATAGTTATAATTTTAACAAAATAACTATATTTTTTATTCTTGTAATTTACATTATATTTTTTTATTAATTTTTAAATTCAAGGAAAGAAACCTAAATTTGCATTCCAATGAACCACCTCATTTTTTAAATCGAATAAAGTATCAATTTTATTTTTAAAATTTGAGTATAGTTGACTTTTACTTTCTAATATTTTACTATTCATATATTTAGGAATGAACAATTGTCCATCAATTTGCATGTTCAATTTTCAAATAAAATATTATAAATTTTATGCTTAAAATTTGATTGTAGTCACGTTTTATCTTAATATTTTTATTTTCTATTAGTTTATAGTTTATAATAGAGATGGAAAACAAAAAAAAAAAATAAAAATAAAAACAAAAACAAAAATGAAAACATAGAAAATAAAATATATATATATATATATATATTGAATAATGAAAAACAAAAACAAAATTAAAAAAACAATTATAAAATAAAAATTAAATAAACAAAAAATAAGAAATTAATATCAAAAAAGAAAAAAGAAAAATAGGAACTACAAATTGAAAATAAAGAACGGAAATAAAATACAACCCCAAAACTAAAATATATAAAATTAAAAAAAAAATACTAAAAAATGAAGTATCTAAAGTGAAGGAGGAAAAATTAAATATTGAATTTATGTTTTTTTTTCTCCATTTTTTATGTTCCCTAATGTTATAATTTATAAATAAAGTTATGTACCTATCAACGATAATGTTAACCACAATTCGAAACACTTCAATATATATATAAAAGTAAATAAAGGTAAAGTGAGTTCAGTATAAAATCTATTAAAAGTGGGTTGTGATACCTAAATTTGTGTTTATTGTTATTCTTTTATGTATTTATATAATGTTTTATAAATGACTTAAAAAAAATCAAAATAACGTAACGTTTTTTATGGACACGTTCAAAGGCGCGCTATCAAGTTCTTTACCTTTTTAGGGTTTTAAAATTGTGCAAAAATCTCTTACTAATGTCCCTTCAAATTTTTTACTCTTCTAGTGCAAAACGACCAATTTGCTTCCGTTTTCAATCTGTTTGATTTTTTTTTTCTGCCTCCCCCCCCCCCTAATTTCCACAACACCTTAATTTTTCCAACACCTCCCCCATCTGTTAATTTCTCGAACACCTCCCCTAATTTTTTTTAAAATCTTATAAAATAGTTTTTTAAAATCTTATATATTTAATTTTTATAAATAAATATTTTTTATTAATTTTAGATTTTTTTTTTTTTGAAAATTGAACTTTTATATTTAATTTTTTAAAATTTGACTATTTTTCAAAAAAGAAAAAAAATATATTTATTATATTTAATTATCAATTATGGTCGGTTTATTGATGGATAATAATTTAAAAAAAAAAAAAAACAGATAAAAAAGGGACATAAATCGACCATTTGGCTTTAAGAAAATAAAAAAGTTTAAATGAACATTAGTTAAAGATATTCGCAATTTTAAAAATCTAAAAAGGTAAATAACTCTATCTACGTTTTCCATGCCTAATAATCCAAAAAACCTCGAAGAAATAATATCGACGACTTACGGGGTCTAGTTGTCAACTGCCATTTTTTTTATAATTAAAAAAAAATGAAGTCCCAATTACAGATAACAAATGATCACGCACGGATTCAAGTTTACGCCGGAAAAAATGATGCCGCAAAAACTGTGGCTACTGCTGCTACCGCCATTACTGTTCATTCTCTCCGCCGCCCAATCGGAGAACAACCAATCGAACTACTACGACCTCTGCGCACCATTCGTCTGCGGCAACATAACCTTCAGCTTTCCTTTCTCCTCCTTCGAAACTTTCGGCTCCGGCCGGTACTCCTGCGGCCTCCACGGATTCCAGATCGCATGTGATTCCACCACTTCCGTACCCACCCTTCAGCTCTCCGGCCGATCTTACCGAGTCAAGGACCTCTATCTGACGGAAAATCTCGTCACCGTCGTCGACCACCAACTAATTGACGATCTCCGCTCCAGCTCATGTAGATCCCTAGGGAACCTCTCGTTCTCCGAAACTTCCGATACCGGCGCCCTCGAGGCAGCACCTCGGATGGACTATTATTTCACCTTCTTCAAGTGCCCGCACGAGCTTGATCGAAGTCTCGCGCCGCCGGTTGTTGGGAATGTCAGGTGCAATGAAGGCCCGTGGCTTTATCTATGGCATAACGAAAGCTGGAAGCAGAATCAACGAGGGCCGCCGATAGAGAGTCAGCCGGTGGTGACGCCGATCGGTTGCCAGCTGTTAACGCTACCGGTGTTCAGGGCAAGCCTCGCTAGATACGGCTTTTTAAATTTCACTACAGCCGGAGTCAACGGTGGATCCGGTGATCGGCAGATGGAACTGTTGCCCGATTTGCTGAGCGATGGATTTCCGCTGCAATGGGGCACCGTTGACGGCTGTGGGACTTGTCAACAAGAGAATGGACGGTGTGGATACGATCTCAGCACAAAAACAGTCACCTGCCTCTGTAAGGACGTCTGTGATTCTGCCACGTGAGTATATCTACAATTTTAATAATATTTCCAATAATATTTCCCATAATCCAGACAAAAATGTGACGGGAAAATACCATTTACATCCCTTCAATTATAGTGAAATTTCACATGCATCCCCTAAAACTTGCAAAATTATCACGGTGACCCCCTGCCGGAGCAATTTTTAATGAATTGACCATTTTGCCCTTACTAATTCAGAACAAAAAAATAATAAAATAATCTCAGATAGTAAATGTCCAAATTGCCCTTAGCCCTTTCCTTTATTTTTTTCTTTTTCTCTTTCTTTTTTCTCCTCTTTTTCTCTTTCTTCGTTGTCTTCTCTTCTACACCTCTGTTCATCCCCACCATCTCCAACGCTCTCTCTGCTCCGTGCTCCATCACCATCACAATCGCCGGCAGCCGCAACGTTTTCTGCGGAATAAGGTCCGCCGGCTTCAGCCTCGTATGCTGGAACTCTGACTTCACCCCGAAAAGACTCTATTTCAACGAATCGATTCTTTTGCAAGATCTGACGATCGGAGACAATCAGATTTGTTCCCTGACGAACGGCACCGGCGACGTCCGGTGCTGGAGAGGTGATTCGATTTCATCTCAATCGGAGCGATTCCGATCAATTTCATCTGGGTTAGGCTTCTCCTGCGGGATCCTAATCAACAACAGCATAATCATGTGCTGGGGTGGCAGCAATTTGGCCGGCGTGATTCAAACCCAGTTCGCCAACACCACCATGTCCACTATCTTCGTCAGCGATAGCCACGCCTGTGGGTTGAACACCACCGGTTTTCTGGTTTGTAGAGGAAGTAACGACGGCGGTCAGCTCGATTTTCCTTCGATTTCCGCTTACGAATATTCCGGATTGGCCCTCGGGGCAAATCACACCTGTGCGATTCGGAGATTGAATGGTAGAGTTGTGTGTTGGGGTGGCGCCGGGAGGTTTCCGACGAATGTCCCCGGCAAAATTCAGTTCGAATCGATCGTCGCCGGTTTGGATTTTACATGTGGATTGACTACCGATAATTTCTCCGTCATCTGTTGGGGACCTGGTTTTTCTAACGATTCATCTTTTTCTCTTTCTCCTCCTCCATTGTTGGGGGTTGTTTTGCTTGAGCTTTTGACGGCGAAGAGGGCGATATTCAAGAGTGGGGAGGGTGGTGTGCCGGTGAGTGTGGTGGATTTTGCAGTTCCGGAGATATTGGCCGGAGATTTGGGGAGGATTTTGGATAAGAGAGTGGGGTTGCCGGAGATGAATGAGGCAGAGGCGGTGGAGCTGGTGGCGTATACGGCGATGCACGCCGTGAATTGGAGGGGAAGCTGGGAACGATGGGAACGATCGTTCAATTAAAGAGATGAAGAAGGAGAAGGGCAATTAGGTCATTTCATATGTTTTCAATTGGAGGGAATAACTAAGGCAATTTAGTCATTAGACAAAGGGTAAATAAGGGCAATTTGGTCATGAAAAATGGTCAATACGGTCAACAATTAGGTTGTGTTTGGATGAAGGATTTGTAGGAGGGATTTCAATTGGTTAAGGGATTTTGAAATCCATTTTTGGCAAATCCCTTGTTTGGGTAATAGAAGAAAGGATTTGTAAAATTCTTTTTTGGGTGAATGGAGGGATTTAGAAATGAATTTGGGAGAAGTGTAATTTGTGAAATCCTTCCATCACCATTCTTCTTTTTTTTGCTCTTCTTCGTTCTTCTGTCCCTTATTCTGCTGCTGGTTTGAAATCGATTTCGTTTTTCGAAATCGATTTTGAAATCGAATCCTATTCAGGGTTTGAATTCGTTTTAGGTTCGATTTCGTTTTTCGTTCTTCGTCGTCTGCTTCGCTCGTCGTCTGCTTATGAATCTTCTTCTGCTTCTGCTGCTGGTTTGAAATCGATTTCGATTTTGAAATCGAATCCTATTCAGGGTTCGAATTCGTTTTAGGTTCGATTTCGTTTTTCGTTTTTTGTTCTTCGTCGTCTGCTTCGACCTTCTGCTTCTGCCTCTTCTTCTGCTTTTGTTGCTTCGTCGTCTGCTTCGGTCTTCATCGATCGTCGTCAATCGTCCGTCTGTCGTCGTCAATCGTCCGACGATTTTGATGGTGATTGCGACGATTTCAATCTGACGACGACGACGACGATTGCAATGATTTTGACGACGACGACGATTGCGAGTGTACTCTTGTTTGGTTTTTGCGATGGCGATGGCCAAAAATCACCGGCGACGGCTAGATTTGTTCTTGGCGATGGAGATGGCCAGATTTGTTCTTGGATTGATTTTATTTTATTTTTTTCGAAGTGATAAAAAATAGAACAAATATATATATATATATATACCAAATACTTCACTTCGAACAATTATCCAAACAACGGATTTGTGAAATGAAGGGATTTCAAAATTCAGGATTTTGAAATCCCTTCATTTCACAAATCCCTTACCCAAACGCAACCTTACAAAATTGACTGTTAAAGGGTATTTTCGGCATACAAAATGAACTGAGGGTTTGAATGTTCATTGACCAAAGAGTTCAAGGGTGTCCCATGTAATTTAAAAAAAAAATCCTTCAAAAGTCCTAAAATATAAACCCACCACTTATAGGGGTTCCATCACCCTTCATTAAAATGGGACCCCTACAAGTGGTGGTTTTATGTCTTGGGATCTTTGAAATTTTTTGTCTAATTTTAATAGTTAAGGAGATTCTCGTGATTATGGTCAATATGGGACCCCTACAAGTGGTGGTTTTATGTCTTGGGATCTTTGAAATTTTTTGTCTAATTTTAATAGTTAAGGAGATTCTCGTGATTATGGTCAATAGTTCCAGAGGTGTAAATGGGATTTCCCCAAAATGTGACATTAATTGTTTTTGACATTAATTGTCTTTTTAATGCTGTTGATGACAAAATATATGATAGATTTGCAATTGTAAAATAGTTTTTAATTTTTTTTAAAAAATAACTTGCTGAATTTATTCTTTTTTTGTGAAAAGGAGAAAGATTATTTTAATTCTGAAAGTAGTTTTTCATAATACTGAATATATTATTTTAATTCTGAAAGTAGTTTTTCATGATACTGAATATATTATTTAATTTTTATTTATTTGGTAAGAGTAATTTGGGTGGCGTTTAGTGTTTCTACTTTTGTGTGGATGAAATTTTGTTTTGAGTTGTTCCCAAATAGAAATATTTGATGACGAGCATTATTCTCAAAATATTTTAAATTTTTTTTTAAATGAGAATAAAAGTAAGAATTATATGGGTTTGGTCCACGTGGGTCATTAGGGCAAAACCCTATCTCCCACTTCTCCTTTAAATATGTGTACATCGTTGTATTATATTAGTATCATTTTTCTTAATATCAATTCATAATTCTTCTTCCACTTCTCAATTATCTTAATATTGTATCAAGAGCAAATCTTTTCTGGACGTATTCTATCTAAAAAAAATTCAAAACCCTAAAGCTTCTGTAGCCACTGCCAGCTCTTTTCTCCCGCGGATTTCGTCACTGCTATAGGTTTCATCACCACTCCGATATAAACAACTCACACACCACCGACTTCGTCTTGCAGAGATGAACACAACGCCACCAAAATCACCGTCATCGGAGTATTAATGCGCTCACACGCGCCACCAACAGCTTGCAGTAACCACTAGCCCCATCATCTCGGATATTTGGCTCTACCGCCTCAACTAGGGCTCCAAATTCACTCCACAATATACCAACGAAACCGTCTCGACGAGACGATTCCAAAACTGTAAAGTCCATCTCCGGAAACCGCCGCACGCACCGCCCATCCGTGGCGTGTCAGATCAACTTGCAGCCTAGCCTATCAACAACCTATTCAGCACCACCTCAGCACCTAGTCAGTGCCACATCATCGTTGACCCGTGCCACATAAGTGTTTACTAATTTCCACGTCAGCGCCACCTCAGCACCCAGTTAACGCCACGTCATCAGTACATTCTTTGTCCCGGTTCAGGCCTTTGTTCACTAGTTTTCTATAAACTGGGACCGGTTCCTGGGATTTTTCGACGTTCTGATTCTGTTTCCGAGCTCCGTTTTGTGATTTGAGGCTCACAGTATATATTTTTCTTCATATTCGCGTGGTTTCTACGCCGGTTCACCCGTTTCTCGCCCGGTTCTTGGAGATTTAATACCGGTTCATAGACAATTTTGGCATTCTGAATCCATCCATGACAACAGCTTCCACAGGTTTAACAACGATGTCTGTGGGTTCTTCGCTCATTATCAATGCCAAAGAGGATTTAGACCCTACCTTCTCTACTGTCACCATGGCTATTGCAGATTTGGCCTCATTTCTCCTTCATATCTTCTCCAAAATTGGTACTGGTACAAATTTTTCCCTTACTCTCTCACTTACTGTAGGTAATTTCTCTTGATTCTTTGATTTTGCCTGTTATAATTACATGACATCTGATCCCAATATTTTTTTCCACCAAACTATCCGCGATGAATATCCCTAATATTCATACTGCTGATAGTTCTCAAATGCCTGTTACACATACCGATCAAGTTTTTACTTCCCATCTTTCTATTCCTATCACGTATTTGATTCCAAACCTCACCTTAAATCTCTTGTCTGTTGGGCAACTTTGTGAATTGAGATTTGAAGTCATATTTTCTAATAGTGGTTATCGTATGTAGGATCCTCGGACAGGAAAAACTCTTGGGACTGGTCGTAAGGTTGACGCCTATTTGAATTTACCAGTTTACACCTTCCATCTCCAACTCTATCATCACCACAACCAAATATCCCTTCATCAACCTATGCAACCTCACCACTACTGCCAGTATTCTCTTCCTCATCCTTATATCCACAACCACCAGTGTCTCTCTCACCATCCCAACTTTGGCATGCTCGGTTAGGCCACACTTCTTCTAACCGACTCAAATCGCTTCTCTCTAGTGGTTAGTTAGGTTCAGTTCAACATGAGTCCTTCAAATATATCCATTGCCAACTTGCCAAACAACCAGCCCTACCTTTCAAAGAGAATCAGTCTATTTCTCTTGCACCCTTTGATCTAATTCATTATGATATTTGAGGGCCTTCTCC
The DNA here is from genome assembly GCA_016647705.1 of Eucommia ulmoides. Lineage (NCBI taxonomy): Eukaryota > Viridiplantae > Streptophyta > Magnoliopsida > Garryales > Eucommiaceae > Eucommia > Eucommia ulmoides. Next base: position 8,423,455 of record CM028333.1, on the reverse strand, counting down.
TCATACCTCGATTGGTGGTCTTCGTTAATTTGTTATCTTTATGGACGACTACTCTCGATATACATGGTTGTTTCTTATGAAACATCGATCCAAACTATTCCAAATATATTCTAAGTTTTCTTCTATGGTTTAAACTCAATTTTCTAGAAATATCAAAGTTTTTCGCTCAGATAATGCAATGGACTACAAGGATCGTGTTTTTCTTAACCTACTTCACAAAAATGGCACACTCCCCCATCGCTCGTGTCCTAGTACATTACAACAAAATGGACAAGCTGAACGCAAACATAGACATATTCTTGACACAGTTCGTGCTCTCCTAATTTATTCATCATGTCCTGAGCGTTTTTTGGGTGAGGCTGCCTTCACAGCCATTTACACAATAAACCGTGTCCCTTCCGCTACAATCCAAAATCAGTCTCCATTTGAACGCCTTTTCGGTAAAACTCCTGATTACTCTGAACTCAGAGTCTTTGGTTGCGCCTGTTCTGTTCTTCTCAAACCATATGAACACAGCAAATTAGAATCAAGGGCTCGTCTGTGTTGTTTTCTTAGATATGGCATCGAACATAAAGGGTATCGATGCTGGGATCCCACTTCTAAAACCATTCGTATCTCGCGACATGTCATCTTTTGGGAACATCAAATGTTTTCTTCCTTACGGTCATTTGACATGTCAACCCTCACCAACTCCAGATTCTTTACTGATCTATCCATTGAATTATTTCCAGATAATAAAGTTCCAGTTACTGTTGAGTCCACTCCAGCACTACCAGTTGAGCCTAGCCCTGCATCTTATGCTAAGTCCATCCCAAAACCACCAGTTGAACCCATTCTAGAACTACTAACTGATCTCACCCTTTCAACTCTAGCAACTATGCCTGAGATTTTTCCTGTAGTCGATAATCTTGTACCGCCTTCCATTGACACCCACGCCCCAGATCACCCTCGTCGCTCTACCAGGGTAACTCATCCTCCACATTACCTTTCTGATTTTCATTGTTTTTCCACTATACTTCATCTGCATGAGCCTCAATTTAATAAGGAGGCTAGTACTAATCCTCTTTGGTAGAAAGCAATGGACGAAGAACGTCAAACCCTCGCCAAAACTCATACCTGGGATATTGTAGATCTACCCCCTAGAAAAATTCTTATTGGGTGAAAATGGGTGTTTAAGATCAAGATGATTTCTGATGGTTCTGTTGAACGATATAAAGCTCGATTTGTTGCTAAGGGATTTACTTAGGAATATAGTATTGACTATGAAGAGACATTTGCTCTAGTGGGGAGGCTAACATCTGTCCGTACACTTTTTGCTGTTGCTGCCATTTGAAAATGGACTCTTTTTCAAATGGATGTCAAAAATGTATTTCTCAATGGCGATCTTCTTGAGAAAGTATATATGTATACTCCTCCTAGCTTGGTTGCTCCTCGAAATAAAGTTTGTCGCCTTCGCCGTGCTCTATATGGTTTAAAACAAGCTCCACGTGCTTGGTTTGCAAAATTCAGTACTAGTATTCATCAGTTTGGGTTCAGACCTAGTGCTCATGATTCGGCTCTGTTTATTCACCATACTACCAATGATATTATCTTTCTTTTACTATATGTGGACGATATGGTTATCACTAGAGATGATATATGCGACATTTCTAAACTCAAAAAGTTTCTAAGTGGCCAATTTTAGATGAAAGACCTTGGTGTACTTACCTATTTTTTTAGTCTTGAAGTCTCATCGGGTTTTGAAGGATATTTTCTCTCTCAGGCCAAATATGCCTCGGATCTCCTTTCCAATGCTAGGATCACTGACTCAACCATTGTCACTACTCCTCTTGAGCCGAATGTCAGACTTACGCCACTTGATGGTTCACTTCTTCAGGATGTCACTCTATATCGCCAACTGGTTGGAAGTCTTGTATACCTCACTGTCACTCGCCCTGCCATTGCCTATGTTATTTTTCAGGTCAGCTAGTTCTTATCCGCTCTTCGGACTACCCATTACTCGGTTGTTCTTCACATTCTTCGGTTCAAGGGTACATTATTTCATGGGCTTCATTTCTCAGCTCAGTCTACTCCCTTCTTACAAGCTTATTTTGATGTCGATTGGGCCGGAGACCCCACTGACAGACGTTCAACCACTGGTTACTGTTTCTTTTTGGGCAATTCTCTCATTTCCTGGCGTAGTAAGAAACAGACTGTAGTTTCTTGCTCCAGTACTGAAGCTGAATATCGTGTCATAGCTGATGCAACTCAAGAACTTATCTAGCTTCGATGGCTCCTCGCTGATATGGGCATCTCTTCTCCTGCTGCCACTACCCTACACTGTGACAACATGAGTGCTATTCAGATCGCTCACAATAATGTATTCCACGAGCGTACAAAACACATCGAGATTAATTGACACTTCATCCGTCATCACATTCTTCAGAATACGATTCGTCTACAATCTGTCAGTTCAGCCGATTAGACAGCAAACATTTTCACTAAGGCTCATTCACCTAGACGCTTTCACTCTTTGATTTCTAAATTCAAGTTCACCTCTAACTTACCGCCTTGAGTTTGAGAGGAGATGTTAATGTATTATATGAGTTTGGCCCACGTGGCCCATTAGGGCAAAACCCTAATCCTCACTTCCCCTATAAATATGTGTACATCGTTATATTATATTAGTATCACTTTTCAAAATATCAATTCATGATTTTTCTCCCACTTCTCAATTATCTTAACACAATTCAAATTTATTAGAACTAAAATAGAAAAGCACAAGCACTAACCAAACGCGACCATAGAGTTCACATAGAATTAACAATACATGTTCTATTAGGTTGTGTTTGGATGAAGGATTTGTAGGAGAGATTTCAATTGGTTAGGGGATTTTGATATCCATTTTTGGCAAATCCCTTATTTGGTTAGGAGAAAAGATTTGTGAAATTCTTTTTGGGTGAATGGATGGATTTAGAAATGAATTTAGGAGATGTGTAATTTGTGAAATCCTTTCATCACCGTTCTTTTGCCTGTTCTTCGTCTCTTCTTCGTTCTTCTACTCTTCTTTGTTCTTCTACCTCTTCTTCTGCTTCTGCTGCTGGTTTGAAATCGGACCCTATTCAGGGTTCGATTTCGTTTTTCGTTCTTCGTCGTCTGCTTCGGTCTTCAGCTTCGCTCGTCGTCTGCTTCTGCCTCTTCTTCTGCTTCTGCTGCTTTGTCGTCTGCTTCGGTCTTCATCGATCATCGCTCTTCGTCGTCAATCGTCCGTCGTCGTCAATCGTCCGCTCGTCGTCATCAATCGCCCAACGATTTCGATTGCGACAATTTTGATCTGACGACAACAACGATTGCGAGTGTGCTCTTGTTTGGTTTTTGCGATGGTGATGTCCAGAAATCACCGGCGACAGCCAGATTTGTTCTTGGCGATGGAGATGGCCAAATTTGTTCTTGGATTGAACTTCCTCTTCTTTTTTTTTTTTTTTTTTTTTTTTTTTTTTCTTTTCAGAAGTGATAAAAAATAGAACAAAAAAAAAATATATATTCCAAATACTTCACTTCGAACGATTATCCAAACAACAGATTTGTGAAATGAAGGAATTTCAAAATTTAGGATTTTGAAATCACTTTATTTCACAAAATTTTTGGATTTATCAAATCCCTTATCCAAACGAAACCTTAATGTCGACCATCAAAGTTCAAACTATTCACATGAAATTTTTACCGTGTTCACTGTGATCATCCTCTTATTGCAGGCACAAAAGAAAATCAAACAAATGGAAGCTCATTGTAGGTAAGAAAATCTTCTGATTCTTACATTAATTTTTAAACTCAAGAACTACTGTTAGTCTAGTTGGCAAAAGAAAGTACTCTATTTCATTATCAATCATGGTTCAACTTTTTTTACGAGCACTCAGAGAATTAAATTTTGAGTTTAATTTTGATAACATCATGCCAATGTGGGGAGTGCACTTTTAAGATCGTTTGATGAGGTGATTAGTAGAAGTACGTGTAAGCTGATTCGGACGCACCTTATCATAAAATAAAATAAAAAATATAGAATTTATCCAAGAGGTGTTAGTCCAGTTGACCCTTTTATCTTTGTCAACCCAGGTTCGACTTTCTTGGGAACACTCAGGAAATTAAATCTTAAATTTAATCTTAAATGTATTATATTGTTGTGGCGAAATGCGCCCTTAAGATCATCCTTAAAATCACCCCCGGAGAGTGATTTCGAAGTGCGCGGGAGGTGATTACCGTGAAACCGAAAAAGAATAAAAAAAAATCTTAAAATATTCTTCTTCTTCTTCGTGATGTTTCTCATCAATGTACATAGGTGTTGCAACTGCAAGTTCGGTCATGGTTTTGGCTCTTCCGTACCTCGTATTCAGATTCAGACACAAAACGTCCGCCATTTTCAGATCTTACTTAGCGAAAAACTCAGCTCGAGAAGAAGAAAGAAACGCCAAGCAAATCATCAAGGAGTATCAATCGATGCTACTGACGAACCACTCGTACAGTGATATAAAGAAGATGACCAAGAATTTCAAAGAGAAGCTCGGAGAAGGAGGGTACGGCAGTGTCTACAAGGGAGAGTTACCGGTCGACGGACGTCCGGTCGCCGTCAAAGTCCTCGAGAATCGGAGAGGCAACAACAACGGCCACGATTTCTTCAACGAAGTCGCGACGATCGGAAGAATCCACCACGTTAACGTCATACGCCTGCTGGGTTTCTGCTGGGACGGCTCGAAACGGGCGCTGATCTACGAGTTCATGCCCAACGGATCGTTGGATGACTTGCTGTCGGCGAACCCTAGTCTGAGACCGGAGAAGCTGCTTGAAATCGCCGTCGGCGTTGCTCACGGGATCGAGTATTTGCACAACGGGTGTGAATCGAGGATCTTACACCTCGACATCAAGCCCCAGAACGTGCTCCTAGATCGGGATTTCACTCCCAAGATCTCCGATTTCGGGCTCGCGAAGGTGTATTCCCGGAGCCGAAGTGCCGTCACGATGACCGGCGGCGCAAGGGGAACCATCGGCTACATCGCTCCGGAGATTTTCATGAGAAACCTCGGAAACCCATCCCACAAATCCGACGTCTACAGTTTTGGGATGCTGATATTGGGAATGGTCGGGGAAAGTAGATATTACAAACCGGAGATCGACGATTCGAGCGCCAGCGAAGCTTATTTTCCCGGCTGGCTACACGATTTGGTCGTTGCAGAGGAAATTAACAACAATACAGAGAACATTGTGGAAGAGGAAGGGCGGGTGGTGAGGAAGATGGTAATGATCGGTCTTTGGTGCATTCAGATAAGTCCGACGGAACGGCCGACGATGACCCAGGTGGTGGAAATGTTGGCCGGGAAGGTGGAAGCCATTGGAATGCCCCCCAAACCTTCATTCTTTTCTCCTCCAACGCCAAGAGTGAGATTTGAGCATGAAATTGGGAGTGCGGAGGACGATTTTAGTGAGTTGCCTCTTACATTTGATAGTCATGATCTAATTTCAAGTGAATTTGAAACGAGAAGGCTTGAAAAGTAGATTGGAGAGTACTTGAAATTACACATGGGTACAAAAAGTTTTACAATATTTCTGATGGGCCACCCTCTTTTTGCCATATAGTTCCTGTAATTGATGTATTTGAATCCATCTCAAGTAATAAAAAATGCGATTTTTTGTGAGTAATTCAAGAATTTAAATTTTTCGTTCCTACAGTTCAAAAATTATAATAATTTTTTCAAAAATTCAAAATTACCGTGTACCATACGAATCTCACTGTAATAGTGTAATTTTTACATTTAAAAAATTACAATAATTTTTATAATGTGTAGTGATTTTAAATTTTCGACAGAATTATTAAATTTCTCAAAAAAATTTATTATATGGATTGAATTAGGTGAACAATGAATTACAAATTTAATAGTAATGAAAAAAAAAAAAACATTAAAAATTGTCACCGTAATATATTGTTGCCACACAACTTTACTGATTGTTTTTTATAAAAGGCCAAATGTCTATTCAGACCTTCTAATTTAAGTTTTTGTGTCCTTTTCCCCTATTGTGTTGCAGGACATGACATTTTTACCATCGGAAAAAATTATGATCATGCCCCAAATAAGATCTCATTGAATATGTTGCAACTTTTTTTTCAACTCAAGTAGTTTGGTTCCGACAAAAAAAAAAAAAAAAACAAAAACAAAAACATGAGAGTATAATATTTCGATCTATTATAGAAAAAAAAAATTATTTTTTCTACTGTTGTTGGTTGAGAAAGAAAATGAATTGAGAAAAAATAATTCTAGGGTATAATTGTAATTTTGTTAATTTTTCTCAAACTTTAATAATTTTTCTTCTATTTTCATCCCAAATTTTAGAGATGAAAAAAAAACTTGTTTTTCATCATTTTTTTCTTTTCTATTTCATTTGTTTTTCCTTATCAAACAAGATTATAATTATTTTCCATTTTTTTTTTCTTTTTCATTTTTCCTTTTACCGTTTTTTCCACCCAACCAAAGATACCCTTAGAACCAACAAAAACTCAAAGGTTGTCTTGTTAGTTCGATTGTCAAGGAGAGATATTCTTTTTTCTTGTCAACTAAAGTTTACTCTTTGAAAACACTTTAAGAATTAAATTTTGAATTAAATTCTGAATGCATCAGACTAATGTAAGGGAGTGCGCTCTTAAGATCGTCTAGAAAGATAATTAATCGAGGTGCGCGTAATTTAGTTCGGACACATCTTAGCGTAAAAACAAAAATAGATAAAAAAAAATAAAAAAAATACTTCAGGGGTGAAAAAAAACCACCACCAAATTATGCCCTAATTTCTTTCTAGGTATTGGGGTAAAATGCTGTTCCAGTTTTTATTGCAAGGGGGTGAAAATGCTCAACACCATTAACATTAGAGTTAAGAGTGTAATTACGCAGATAGTCACGTATGTGCGGGGACATACGAGCGTCAAATCATTTTCGCTGAAATCAAGTTTTCGAACGAAGACGGAGAGGAAGAAGAAAGGGGGAAAGCTTCCTCGTTGGCTGCCATTCTCTCTCTTGACGCCCTGTAAGTCTCGGAACCCTAGCTCTCCTTGCGTGTTTATATAAGTATATTTTGATTAGATCTTAGCTTGTTTCCATAGCAGCTCAATTAATTTTATAATTTTTTGGCATTTATCCCAAGGAAAACAGCGATCCAATGTTTCGAATATGGTGTATTCTTTGTTGGAAAATCTTGATCGTTTGTTGTAAATTGTTTGTTAATTTTGATGGAGTTGTTCGTTGAATTCTCTTTGTTTGTAGATTTGCGGACCAGAATGTTTCTATAAATTTGGAAGATAATTGATAAGAGTAGGTACTTGGAGAGAGGAAGTGGTGCTTTCAAGGGAGGAAGAGGAATTTAGATAGTTGGAGGGAAGGGTTTACGGTGGGAAAGAGAAAGGACAGGATGAGTGGCTCGAAGATGGAGGGGCCATCAGCCCCGGCTATGAGAAGAGACCCCTATGAGGTGTTATCCGTTTCCAGAGATTCTTCTGATCAGGAGATTAAAACTGCCTATAGGAAGCTTGCTCTCAAGTAAGTTCCATCTTATTTTAGTTCCTTCTTTTCTAGGTTTATTATGCATTAAGTTTGTTATGTCCAGAGACCACGGAAATGGGGTTTTTTCATTCAGTTTTATGAATCAAACGAATATGAATTTGATTAGGAATTTCACTGTTCCTCACTGAATTCAATTTTTATGGTCAAATGAAGCTTTTCTGAATTGGAGACGATTAGTTCTAGTTCTTTTTTATAAATACTCTCTTTTGTTTTACAAAGCGTGCTTCAAGTGTCGGAAATGACGTGGAAAAAATATCTTTGACTCGAGAGTGTTAATTGAATCTAAGCCAGCATTTTTATACATCTGGAGCTTATTTCACTTTGACTTCATTTGTTTATCGTTGCTTGGTTGTTGCGCATCTAAATGTTTTAAGCATTCTTCTTCATAAAAGGTTTGATGAACTTACTTCCATTCCTCTTCTTTTTATGGACCTAATTTATTAGTTGCATTATTCAAGACGACATCCTTTATAGTCACTCTAATTATTCTGGTTTTGATTTAGTGTGCTTGGTCGATTAGTAAATTAAATTGTTGACAGGTATCATCCTGACAAGAATGCTAGCAACCCTGAAGCTTCTGAACTATTCAAGGAGGTTGCATATTCTTATAGCATTCTGTCTGATCCGGAGAGAAGAAGGCAATACGACAATTCAGGGTTTGAGGTGATTTTCTTCTGCTATTAAGATGTTATTGCCTTGCGATCACCTTGAATTTAGGAAGAGGTTATTGCCATGGTATCAACTTGATCTATGTTTTGTTATCACTGTTACAGGCTCGTAGTGTTACCACACTCGCTCTTTTCATTTATTATAACTAGGAATTTTCTGTTAGAAGAAGTTCTCCCTCTTTATCCGGAAAGGAGTAAATGGCAATGGTTGGTTTCAGCAGGATCTGTTTCATACTTTAGCTAATTATGAAGAGTGAACATTGTTATAATTAGTTGCAGATCATAGGTTCATGATTTTGTAGACAAAATTGAATGAATTATCACGTCTAGTTGTTTGATAAGTGAATGGTTCATCAACATTGGTGGTCTGTGTGAATTGTGTGCGACTACATTTTCCTGAAGCTCTAGAAATCAAAATTGATTGGATCAGGGTTTTACAGGTCATCTTATTGTTTTTTCAATTTATAGATGGGATGCTTATGCTGTGTTTTCATTGAGTTTACGTAAGGGGTGTTCAATAGAAACCGGAGTAGATTTTTATGCCTGTGCATAATGTCCTGTGTTTTATGGAATGCTTATTTAGCAGAAAATCTGAATAAAACAAGATTGAGGAAAAAGTTAGCCTATAATAGTTTAGCTAGCAGAATTAAACAAGGATGTAATGATTGGAAAAAGCTAGACTATATAAGTTTGGCTAGCATAATTAAACAAGGATGTAATGATTGGAAATGAGAATAGAAGCTATTTAGTTTTTCATGTGAGATAGCCCATTTGTGGATCCATGGCAACCAGCATTATTTGTAAAATATGAGCTGCTTAAATTTGTATACTCTGTTGCCAGTTGGAAGGTAATCATTTAAAATCTTGTTATGCCCTTATCTAGTAAAGAAAGCGTGGCGTGGCACTGGTTAAGTCTTATTTGTTTTAGTGAGTGGCTTCGTCAAGTAAGTTTATTAGATTTTATTGCATCCGGAGCGAGCATTCCCACCATATTACAAGATCTTATTTATGTTAGAGAGACTACTTTGAGTGTTGTTACTTGTACTTCACTCAAGCAAAAACACTTCAATTGACTGTTCCTGTGGCTGCTGTATTTCTAGGATCTTATTTCTGTCGAAGAGTGATCACACATCACAGTTTTGTTGCATGTGAATTGCACATGCGAAAAGTTCTTAAATAGCTGGTCATTTGGTTACGTGTTGTGATTGTTAAGACTTCCCAATTACTTATTCCCAATTTTGAATATAGTTATCAGTGGCTTAATGTATGTTAATAAATTGACGCATGTGCATATATGTGTTTTGATGATGCTGAAGTCCCATTGGTATTTGTTTTTGATGCTCTTGTGCCATTGAAAAAGTAGTCTTCAAAACTAATTTTCCTTATTCTTCCTTTATTGACTTTATACTCCAACATCCCAAGGCAAGGTGGTCAATTGAAAAGGCAGGCTAATGATTTAAATTCAGTAGCATTACTAGAAATTCAAAATAGAGATGCTGATCCCCTCTTCCATATAATCAATCGTGAAATTAGCTCAATGTGAGATCTTTTAGAGGGATCAACATAAAGTGATAACTATTTTTTTTAACATGGACATGAAATTTTGGTGATGACAACTCCTACTATGAATTTTGAGATGATGCTTCATGGTTTAACTATAGAACACCTTGCTTATATGTGGAATTATCTTTTAGAGAATGATGAAGACTATTTTTAATGTGGTGGCGCATATTGGAGGGCATGACCTTAGTTTTAATGCTTTTACAGCATTTCAATTTCTATAGGTGGATTTCCTACATATTATGTGAAAAAGTTATTGTTGATTTGAAGTTTTGCGTATTTGTTAAATTACATTTATTAATGAATGGGTTGCTTTGTCTTTATTCCACCGGTCAAAGTCAAATAAGTTTGATACTTGATCCGATTAATAATATTGTTTTGCACACGTCCTTATTCATCTTATTTGGACTACCGCATCTGCATCTTCATCTTCAACACATATTCTTGCTAGTCTTTTGGCTCACTGGTGGAAAACGTGCTGTAGAATTGTATATTTGAGGATATGCCTAGTTTATTTAGTTTATTAGAAGAAACATGATATCGTATCCGTAATTTAGTTTATGGCGTAAATGGATTCATGTAGCCGACCCTACATAAGTGGGACAAAGGCTTAGTTGTTGTTGTAATTTAATTGTGCTTTGTGTGCTAGGAGCAGTTATATAGCTACTGTCTTTTTATGAGTTGATGGATTTCATTATTTCAATTTGCCCTTTCCCTTTGTTTGTTTTTTAGTGCTCCCTTTCTAATATAACAAACTTGTATGCACAGAAAGTGTCTATCCAATTCCCCTATATTCCTAACTTAACAATTTTTTAAACATTTGATTCTTTTATTGAATAATTAGGCTCTTGATGCTGATGGCATGGATATGGAAATTGATTTATCCAACCTTGGAACTGTCAATACAATGTTTGCTGCATTATTCAGGTTATTACGATTGCTTTTCAAATTTGGGTGCTTTTACCTTTTATTCTGACCCATTGCTTGCTTATGGGTTTTCTTTTCTCTTTCTTTCATTTTTGTTTCTTTAGCAAGCTTGGTGTCCCTATTAAGACTACGATTTCAGCTAATGTGCTTGAAGAAGCTTTAAATGGGACGGTCACAGTCAGACCTCTTCCTATTGGGACATCAGTTAGTGGAAAGGTGTGCCTTCTTTTTCTCTCTATTCAGGATATCAGGATGGAACTCATGATGTCGTAGTCCTTCACTTATTTTGCTCTACAGGTAGAAAAGCAATGTGCCCACTTCTTCGGTGTAACTATTAGCGAAGAACAAGCTCAGTCAGGGGTTGTAGTTAGAGTTACTTCAGCTGCGCAAAGCAAATTCAAAGTATGTTTATTGTATTTAAATTCTTTGAAATATCGATCATTGAATTATATTATGGTCATCTCTCTCTTTCTATATACACACACACACACACTATATAGTGTTATGTTAGTAGCTGCCCGTGCCTAAAGACATTTCCCAATATAATATCAAGAACATTTAAATTTCTCCTGTGATTTACTAGTAATATAGACTTAGTTTGTAGTTATATAGTTTAAGGAAAAATCTCTAATAAGTAGTTAAAATAAGCAATTTAATAATTTGAATTTTGGTTTATTGTTTTGAGTTTTATACACTTTTAGTATTTGTAATTGCCTAATAGTTTTCATCGAGAAGGTGGTTGTTTGATTTTGAATTTACAATGATTTGGTGGCTTAGGATGAGGGGATGAGGAGATTTGTTCTTTTAGTTGGAATTGTTGGATATTATTTGATTAAAGGTGGATATATCACATTTCGACAAATCCCAGATGTTCATTCAAAAACATAGTTTTTGGAGGCAAAACCTTACCTGATTTGTTTTATCGATATATATGTATTTTCGTTGATCTGTACTCTTAATTTTTACATGTAATTTCCAGCTATTATATTTCGAACAAGATGCAAATGGTGGGTATGGACTGGCATTACAGGTAATTGTACATATCTGTTATTCTTTTATTTTGCACTTCTTTGAAAAACAACTAGCCATAGATCTTAGATACAGAGTAAATTTAAATGAAGGCCAATTTTGACAAGCTGGGATATTAAAAAATGTATGTGAATTGTTAGATATATAGTCAAAGTAACATTAGTGATGTTTTGGCATTGCGTGTGCCTTTGGTGAGATTCCGGGTTAAGTTAAAAAACTATAATTAATGGGGCATATTTTCAGCGTATTTTTATCAGCTATCTTCAATGATGATTGGTCAAATCATATTATCTTTTCTGGAAATTGGAGTGATTATTGTTGTATTTGGTGAAATTAACTATACCGTTTCTAAAGCCTTTTTGGATATACTTTGTTTGGTGAGCTCCAGCTTCTCGATTATTTCATGGCAGTTATAACAAACAATCTAGTGCCCTTCTGAAGCTTACTGGAACGAGTTTTGACCATTTTGATTTTTACGAGTTTGACCATGTATAAAAACCGCAGGAATTTTCCAGTATTTAACTATTTATCTTATATTATCTTTTCAAGTTCATTAACTTTACTGCCACAACAATAAACTTTCCAAAGAATTGGAACCCACGAATTGGAATTAGTAACGAATCCAAGTAAAAGTATAAGGGCCCGTTTGCTTGTCTAAATTATTCCATTTTTGGAACTATCTCAATCGTGATTGATCTGTATATATCTCTCATTTTATGCATGATTTAATCAAATTTATCAATTTTACATATTGTTTGGTTGACCAAAGAAACCTACATTTTTTTGCATTACACTAAATTTTAACCATGTTTTACTCCAACTACACAAGACTTATAGCATTTAAACAAGAAGGAATATGGTTAGCTAGCCAACATGAGTACTTTTAATTTAGACAACCAAACACAAAAGGATAACAATGCATAAATGAACTAATTAGAAAATGGTACAATTTACGAATTGAAGAACCGACCCTTGATTTTTAAAATGGTACAATTTGTTAATTGAAGAAAAACCAGACTGCCGTAAAAAAACATACATCATTCATATCAATTTTCAATTCCAAGCTTTCAATTCTGTGCTGCCAAACGCTACCTTAGGGAATTGACCATCTATTGTCACACCCATGTACAGGAAGATAGTGAGAAAACTGGGAAGGCGACATCAGCAGGGATGTATTTTTTACATTTTCAAGTGTACAGAATGGATTCAACTGTAAATGCGGTACGTGTGTTTTTCCTCCCATCGACTTTTTATTACATATTGTAGTAATGAATTTATCCTTTTGGTAGTTCAGTTAGCAATGGCCAAGGATCCTGAAGCTGCTTTCTTCAAAAGGCTGGAAGGCCTTCAGCCTTGTGAAGTCTCAGAACTAAAAGCTGGCACTCACATATTTGCTGTTTATGGTCCGAAACTGCTTATTTTTATCTGTTACTCGTCCTTTCATTTACTTAGTATCTGCTTCCACAAGATGTGAATGAAACCCTAAAGAGAAGTATCCGTTCTGTTTCCATTTTTTTTTTCAGGAGATAATTTCTTCAAAACTGCAAGCTATACGATTGAGGCTCTATGTGCAAAGTCATACGAGGAGACAACCGAGAAGCTTAAAGATATCGAAGCTCAGATTTTGAGGAAGAGAAATGAGCTTCGCCAATTCGAGACAGAATACAGAAAGGTTGTATTATTAGGGGCTATGATGCATTTATCTCTGTTCGGCTAAACATGCTTGATCATGCAATTCTATGTTATGTTTTACTTTTTGTAGGCTTTGGCTCGCTTCCAGGAAGTGACAAATCGATACAGCCAGGAAAAGCAATCTGTAAGGCCCTGTTTGTTTCCAAATTTCTATTTCTCTTTAAAGTGGGAATAGAAACGTAAATATAGGAATAAAAAAGCAAACCTGTTTCTGCGATGCTCCTAAATTCTTAGAACAAATTCCCAGGAACAAAGCAATTTTTTTTTTCACAGATTTCTTTTTCAGTTATAGTTTTTTTGGGTGCTGAAATAGTAATCCGAGAACAGATACACTAGGACATATGCCACCGAAGACCCCTCACTATGTTTGACGTTAGATGAAAGTCTATGGTGTTGTTTGGTTTATATTTCAAAAAATATTTCTGAAAAATTTTGAGAACAATTTTCGAAAATTGCGAGAAAAAATTATGAAAAACAGAATATTTCTTAATAATGTGTTAAAAAAGTGATGTGATTGATCGAAATATAATGTTGAAAGCGAGAATAATGATGTTTGTTGGATAAATATGTGGTAGTGAAAATGTGTAAAGAAGTAAAACAAATTATAAAGAAACTAAAATTATAAAATAATAAAAGTATAATATTAAAGGTAGTAATGTGAGAGATTGAGCATTGTAAGAATTATTTTGTAAACTTGTTCGAGTTGAGTTGTTAAAAGAGTAGTAGTTGATTTTTTTTTCCCAAAAATAGAAAATTATTTCTGAAAATGAAACCAAACAGACCCCATATTCATTGAAATTGTCTGTCTTCTCATGGACCAAAGTTTTAAGATTGTCTGTACTAATGAAAACAGGTCGATGAGATGCTGAAACAAAGAGACACCATCCACTCTTCATTCACGGTGATGAGGTCAGTCGTTAGTAGCAGTGGCGGGAGCGGTCACTTTAGCAACGGCAAAAGCCCAACAGAAGATTTTAAGGTCGAGAGTCCGACGACTGAAGAAGGAAGCTCGGAAGGGAAAGATAAGTCCAGCAAAAAGAAATGGTTCAATCTTAACCTTAAAGGATCTGATAAAAAGGGTAGTTGAAAATTTGCCTGAGAAAATCATTTATATTTATCTTCGTGCCATTTGCTCTCTCTTTTCTGGGTTCTGTTGCTGAGCTTATTATTCTTTTTTTTTTTTTTTTTCTGTGAAATGTTGAAATTTTTTATAGGTTTGTGAAATTATCTGTAACTTTTTTATCTTTTTTGTATTTTTTGGGGGGGATGAATTGGGTTGATTTCGGCTTCTATAGAACACAGTATGTAGACTATAATGAAAGATACTGATTCCATTTGTTTGGTTGTAAAATATTTTTTTCTCTTTGGTTGTTGGTATTCTCTCTTGGCCTTTGTAACTATTTCTGCTTCTCTTTTTGGCTCCCGTTCTCACTGTATTAAAAGTAAAAGGGAATCATTTTGAGGCCTCCAAATATACAAAAAATTAGTTATTAAAAAATTGCTTGTATAGACTAAATATATTAATAACAAGGTTCACTTTAGTAATAAAAGTTGAATGAAATTTTACTTTAGTAATATAAATATATTTTTCAAAGATACATATCCTTATATATGTTCAATTGAATTTTATTTTATTTTTTAACATTCCATTGAAAAATTTAAAATGTCAAAAATAACTTTTGAATAATTTTGCTTATAAAAAAAATAATAAAATACATATAAAATTCATATCTACTAAAATAAAGCATTTCATTAAAAATAAATAAATTAAAAGTGAAATTAAATAAATAAGTGAACTATAATACACGTACCAATCTATTTTTTTAAAAATAAAACGTTCATACATGAAAATCAAGGCTAAAAGATCTTGGAATAACTTATAGATCATTTTAAAAATTCAAAGCCAATCGGTTGACCGTTTACTTGTAACGTTCAAAATTTTCAGCTTTTTCAAGATTCTTCAGTCGACCGTTTCTTCTTGTCAATCAATCTGTTTAGAATATGTATTTGTCCTCTAGTCTATCTGTTGACAGAAATTGTCTTTTTCTCTATTTTTTTGAAACCTATATCTGGTGGTCGACCTAAATATGGTATTTATACCATTTTGACCTCTTATCAAAGCTTAGTTGATTGATTTCTTAAACAAAATTCTTTTAGAACATAATTTATCACTTCTGACTATGAATTTAATCACACATAAACTTATTAAATCAATTCGAGTGCAGTGAGTGATTTTAATCAAGTTGTATCAAGAGTTTATAAAGAAATTGAGTTATTTTACCTAGAAAAAAATTCATCGAATATTCTTCAACTTCTATTGAAAACTTGAACTTTTACGTTGATTTCTTATTTTGCTCATCAACCATTGGAATTAATCTTTGTAATCATATCTCAAAAAATAATTAGTCCAACAAAATACTCAAGTTAATTGTTTCATCGAAGCATCAAATAATACTCAGAGTTAATAATCTCCTCCCTTTTGATGATGACAATTAACTTGATATTTTCTTTAAAAAAAACATTAACCACACTCCTCCCTGAATATAAAGACGGGTTTTCTTAATTAATTTTCAGATCATAATGAGAAACATATCAAACATTACCAATTGTTTCAAGATGAATGTATGCATCAATGACGTGAATAAATAGATATGCACCAGAAAAGAAAATTTTCAAAATAATTTTTTTTCAGATAACATCATAATTCCTCCTCCTTTATCATCTCAAAAAGTGGGGAGGTTAAGATCATCAAAATCATCTAATAAACTCAATAATGCATGGAATCAAGTATTTTCAATTAAAGCTACATATTACATGATACCCTTTGTTAACATCCCCTTCAGATAGAATAAAAAACATATAATCGTTAACACATTAGGGCATAGAGCATAACCTAATCGTACAAATGATATAGATATTTATGAAACTAAAGTATATAAATTTAATACACGCTTAAACATGGATAACTACATATTTTCAAGTTGCTATCTCATAAAATACCAACTCCCTTTCAGAATAATAATCGTTTAAGAAATAGAAGACTATAGATGTATGTTGCAGATTGTTCGTACTACGAAACATGCATACAACTAAGCAACTAATACCAATAGAGAGAATCGCTTGAAAAAATATCAATAATTTAACAAATTTATCCTAAAATGATAAACACGAATTGAGATGTCATATATTCAAATAAATGTACTGATGATATCAAAATAGATTGACATAATTTCATATTCAAGAAAGGATACCAAACATATAAGCTTAAAATCATATGATGATAATCGAATATGCTGACAAACTAGATCATGCTTGTACTTATTTTATAGAGATTTTCAAAGAAAGCTCAATATCATGTGATAGAAGAAATAATAAAATTTAATAATCATCACATGACTCAACTTTGTCCAAGAAAGCGATATTGACTACCAAAGGAATTCCAAGGACAAGATGACACTTAATCTCATGTAGGCATATAACCAAAGTATATCTAGATGATCAAGTATGATGTTCATAAAGATACAAATCAATTTTTGTGAACATAAGATTAGTCGATGGTAATTTCACATCACATATACTTCGCTTTCAATCATACAAGAATAAGATTGTTTTACCATTGAGTCGAAACAGATTCCAAAAAATATCTCTTTGAATTAATTTCATTTTTATCCTTAACATAAATTTTAAGTTTCGATATAAATATGTATTTCTGCGTGAATCATCTTATAACTTGAAACTCTTTGAAGCATTACTTTCAAGAAAATCATTAGTAGAAGTCAAGTATGTATCTATTAATTATCATCAAAACCATATTTGATCATTGATCAAATCCAAGCAGCATACAACATGTAGGATCACTTAAAGTATTTGTGGTCCTATATATCAATCGGAGGCACAAATAATAAGTAGGGATTGACAAGAGAATATCATGTTCTCATATCGAATCAACTTTATTTGATATTATCATCTATGGACGCATCAAGTTGATAGAACAAATCCAACTAATTAGAGCTCAAATCAACACATATGAGATACATGAAGCTAACAAACCTATTAGTTAAATCAGGGTTCTATACAAGCATCATTTAAGAAAACAATAGAAGATATATCATTTTATCATTTTAAAAGACCTTAATATGTCAAATATGATAGAGGCCAAGATGTCATTTTAGATCAAGATGCACTCTTTAGAAAATTAGCTTAATACAACACATTTTGATGATAAAAAATAACATGAATATAGGCACATTACACATTTTTTTTTTTACTAATATATGAACATGCAACTGACATCAAATACCGATATTAAATTGTAATCAACGTAATTTCTCATGTGTTGAAAATATACTAGTGAATTCATTCTTCATGAAGGATGAATGAGAAAAACTACAATGAATGTATTTACTAGCAAGAACTTAATCATTTTATCACATGATTGATAATACAAAAATTATTAAATTTCATATTTAGATATCATTAAATTGCATAAAAACATGTTAATACAATTACATGTGATTCTCAGAATCACCGTGCTACATTTCTAAGACAACAAATGAACACAAATTTAGCACGGGTCTTAGAAACTCATACCGACTTACCTAATTGGCAATATGGACACCTACTTATTTAACAAACTTAATGAATTTTAACTGCGAAGGGTTAGGAGTATCTCTGGTGTCCTTGAGGATGACTTCATTTGTTACCTCATTTATACCAATGATTGATTTGGATACACTATTTTTCGCAGTCTATCTGTATCCTCTAAACCTTTGATTATTACCATTTGATTCAATGACATTTTTCTTTACACGTGTCGCTTGTGACTATTTTTCGTCTTGGTTTTTGTATATATTTTCTATTTGCTCCTTTTGTTCCAGTTCTGTCAATGTGTAACTCTAGACAAGATTTTTAATTGTTGTTCTTTGATATCTATCTCATTTTAGATCCACTTTTGTTAGAATCAAATTAGGATTTTTGAAAGGAAAAGATACTTTAAATGTCCAACACTATTGCAATAATTACATCTCAACTTCAACAGGTCATTAAAGATATTACTATAATAGATAGCACGAAAAATAGGGCATGAATCATTTAACAATAGCTAATTTACAATTCATGAGTTTGTGATAAATAGTGAGACAATGAAGCATATCCACTTCCATATATCATTTTTAAAAACGAGAGAACATTCTTAGGTTCACTTTAAATAGACTTGAGGTCAGATTTTGATTTTTTAAAATTTTTCGTAAGTAAATCAATATTTATATTAAGATATCACATTTTTCTAGAAACTATATCAAAATTATTTTTTAAAACTCTATATTCATTTTCAATCGATTTAATTTTCAAAATTAATTTTTCATGTTCAATTTTTGAAATCTCAAGATATGATTTTAAAACCTCATTTTCTTTTTCAAAAGTTCTAAAAATAGAAATATTTTCTTTTAAAATATTTAAATCATTTTTCAAAAAATGGTTTTTTTTTTCAAGACAATCTATTTTGTAAAGTAAATTGTGTATTTACAAAAGAACATATGAAAACTCTTTTATTCCACAATAGTTTTCTATATCCTTATGTATTTTAGATTTTTTAAAACTCTGTCTTCTATTTTCAAAAGAAACGATTTTTCTTTTTAAACGCAAGTTTTCCTTAGCAAAATGATGTGTAAAAGCAAATAATTTTTCTATGCCAATATGGACATTCTAATTATAATAATCATCATCATTGTTATTAGTACTATGAGAATTATTAATAACATTATCACAAAAGATCTATCACATTCAAAAGTAGATGCATATAAAATATCATCATGTGATTTGTGTGCCTAAACGATAACGTTAGGATGTTAAGTCGATTCGATTCTGATGTCAATTATTGGATCAAATATCTATCCAAGAGGGGAGTGAATTAGGTAGTTTAAAATTTTAAATCAAATTAATTTTCTTAATCAATTTTTATCTTATTAAATGCGAAAACGTGAATACTAGATTCACACACAAAAAGTAGGGAAAATTTACATCATGGTATCTTTTGATAAGGCTACAACAACTTTGTGTTCTAAACTTTTGATCAAAAAAAAAATCATTTTCAAAACCCATGACAACGTATGAGAATTGTTCACTCAGTTTTTTAGTTGACCCTCTTTTGTATTTTTCCTATTCTATCTTCACTTTCAGGTGGAGAAGTGGCGGTGTAAGAAAATGCATGCATATAAATCATCAACTTCGTATGACATGGAAAATGACAATAGATAGAAGGAAATATTATCATACATAAATTCTTCAGTAGATAGATTTCCATTTTAATATGTAGTGAATTTTGGCTTATATACTGTTGTGACAGAAAATAAATAAAGAACGAGTTTACCAAAATTTCTTGGGATGAGTCGCGGACTAGGTCGATCTCTTTAAGACATTTCGCGGCTCTACCCAAGAACGTGCAAGCAGTGTATCAGCCCCGTCGTCCCCAGGATAAAACAGCCCAGAATTCTTCTCTGTCTAGGACGTTCTTTGCACTGTAGAAGTCCCAAAAATCAAACACCCCCACACACTGTTCGCAAAACGAACAAATTGCTCGGAAATCAAAATTGAACTGAAGAAATAGTACCGGAACAGATCGGAACAGTTCCGGAAGAACAAAACAGTCAAAACCGAAACTATTTCAGAACAGTTCGGAACAGAAACAGAAGAGAGCAGAAACAGAAGCAGAACACTGTTCTTTGTTCTTAAAACTGAGGAAAAAAGCTTTATTTATAGGAGAAAAAAAAAAACGTTTGAAAAAAAAATAAATCTTTGAAACCGAAAATAAAAAAAATGTTTAAATAATTTAATTATTAAAACGTTAAACGTTTTTTTATTTAAAACGTTAATAAATTAAAACGGTTCAAAACGTTATTTTTTTTTTTTATTATTCAAACGTTTTAATTTTTTTTTTTAATTAAACTGTTTTAAAAAAAAAAAAAATCTAAAAAGTAAATAAGTGTCACCTCATCACACGCGCGCCTCGACTCGACTCGGCCGAACGGACGGCGGTGGTGGCGCGCGTGTGGTAAACCGGTAGGGATGTAACTCCTCTCCCCTCCACAAAATGTGGGTACCCCTTAGGGCACACCCCAAGTGTCTTACATACCCCTAGATATCCTCATTAATTTCACCTCTCCCAACCAATGTGGAATAAAATGGTTAGAGGAAATTGCACATTTGACACTTTCTATTCTAAAAATTTAATTAAAATTCATTTGTTTCAACAATCCTCCACTTGAATTTTTAAAAACAATTTTTTTTCATCGAGCAGTATAATTCAATATAAGATTGTGCATAAGAAAAGGTGTGTATCGACTTGAACCTTTACATAGTGAAGATGCTTTAGATTATACTAGAGTAACTCGTAATTTTGAACTCTATCTCTAACAACATCACACACACAACCCTATCAGGGTGTAGTCCAAAAGCCCGTGCTTTCCAGCCATGCATGTATATCCCAGTATAGTGAATGCTCTAGAGAATTTTGCCCAAAATTCCATAGGAAGCGGCCCCACTTCCACATTCACATAGGTGAATCTATCAAGAGTACTCTTGTAGCTAGGTACTCCACTCCAAATAGAGTATAGATCTCATTAAGAGTTAATAAAAACTCAACCTTCTATCGCTTCAAGATATCATGCTTCAAACAGCACATTTATGAAATAGAACTCAAATTTATAGCATGATTTTTCTCATATCACTTCATGAGTTGTTATTACCCTTTGAACCTATTTCTTGGGATCTCCAGTCTATAGGTTGGGTTTCCCTCACAAGTGACTTGTCAATCTATGGGCTCGAGTCCCATTCCTTTCGAGGTTTTGTAAACATTTTCTCGAGCTAATCCTTTCGTCAAAGGATCGGCTAAGTTATCATCAGACCGTACATGATCCACTTTCACACCCCCTGTAGAGATATACTCTCTAATAGTGCTGTGTTTGCGACGTATTTGTCGCTTTTTTCCGTTATAATAACGGTTCTGAATTTTTTCAATAGCCGCGGTACTATCACAATGGATCAAGATAGCTGGAATCGGTCTCTCCCATAAAGGGGTATCAGAAAGTAGGCTCCTTAACCACCCTGCTTCCTTGCTAGCCGAAGCTAGTGCAATAATCTCAGACTCCATAGTAGATTGAGCCAAAATAGTCTGTTTCTTAGATTTCCAAGAAACAGCTCCACCAGCTATACTAAATATATAACCGTTAGTTGCCTTGGAGTCATCTAAAAGGGTGTTCCAATCAGCATCGCTATATCCTTTCAGAACAGCGGGAAACTTCTGATAATATAATTTAAGGTTCATAGTTCTCTTTAGATATCTCATAATCCTATCAATAACATGTCAATGCTCAATACTAGGTCTGCTTGTAAACCTGCATAGTAATCCCACAGCATATGCTATGTCGGGCCTAGTGCAATCAGTGGCATATCGAAGACTATCTATGATGCTCGCATACTCAGATTGTCTAACACCATCACCGGTGTTCTTGAACAACTTCACACTAGGGTCATAAGGAGTACATGCTGGTTTATAATCAAAATAATTGTATTTCTTTAGAATCTTCTCTGTATAATGAGATTGATCCAAAGAAATTCCATGTTTAGACCTAGTTATTTTAATACCAAGGATTACACTTGCTTCACCAAGATCTTTCATATCAAAATTAGCACATAGCATGAATTTTACATTATTCACAACATGAATATTGGAACCAAAGATTAGCAAGTCATCCACATAAATCCATATAATAATGCAAACATCATTTTCAAATTTATACGAATAGATGTAATTCTAGAGACAGGTGAAAAAGTATCAAAGAAATCTACATTCTCTCTTTGTCTAAACCCTTTGGCTACAAGACGAGCCTTATATTTATCAATGGTTCCATCGGGATTCAATTTCTTCTTAAGAATTCATTTACATCCTATTGTTTTACAACCAGGAGGTAAATTTACCAAATGCCAAGTTCTATTTGACTCGAGAGAGTCTAACTCATCATCTATAGCCTCTTGCCATAAATTGGCATCTATAGAGGACAATGCCTCTTGGAGAGTAAGTGGATCCTCCTCTAAGGTATATACATAGAAATCCGAACCAAAGTCTTTAACTGTACGAGGTCGTTTACTCCTTCTAGGTTCAATATCTAATTCCTTATCAGATTAATTAATTCTAATGATAGGTTCATTACTAGAAGTCGAGCCCCCACTATTCTTTAATTTGAAAGGAAATTTATATTCATAAAAATCAGCATCATTTGATTCAATGATAACTCTATCTTTCAAATCATAAAATCTATAAGCTTTGCTATTTACTGCATAACCAATAAAAACACATTCATAAGCTCTACTGGTAAGTTTTCTTCTTTTGAAGTCAGGAATTCGAACATATGCCAAATAACCCCAAGTTTTAAAATGAGACAAATTTGATTTCTTATTTTTGAAAACTTCATAAGGTGAAATTTTACTTTTCGATTTGGGAACTCTATTAAGTACATAGCAAACCGTTAATAAAATTTCACCCCACCAATGAGAAGCTGCACCGAAGTTAAGTAAAATAGCAACTACTGATTCAGCAAAAATTCTATTTTTCCTTTCAGCCTTACCATTCATTTCAGGAGAATACGGTGCAGTTTTTTCATGAATAATCCCACGAGAATTATAAAAATCAATAAAAATATCGGAATCATATTCTGTTCCTCTATCACTACGTAATCTCTTAATTTTCTTATTGCATTGATTTTCAATCTCAATTACAAAATTCTTAAACATATCAAAAGCTTCACTTTTATTTTTATGAGATAAATATAAGTAAAATCAGAACAATCATCTATGAATGTAATAAAATAGCGTTTACCATTCCTAGTCAAGATTCCATCAAATTCACAAATATCAGAATGTATCAAGTCAAGAGATTCAGATTCTCTAATTACTGATTTGTGAGAGATTTTAGTAATTTTAGCTTGACTACAAAATTCACATTTTTCAAAATCATTCAAAGACAATTTAGGAATTAGTTCTAATTTACTTAAGTTTTTAATAATGCGTTTGTTAACATAACAAAGTCTAGCATGCCAAATATTAAAAGAACACAACATGTAAGCAGAAGAAGAAATTTTATTAATTTCAACATTCAGTTTGAACATTCCATCAGTTGCATATCCCTTTCCAACAAAAACATTATTTTTGGTTAAGGTGTACAAATCAGCCCCAATAGTTTCAGTGAACCCCGCCTTGTTTAGAAGATAGCCCGAAACCAAATTCTTTCTCATCTCTGGAGTATGCAAAACATCTTTAAAGATGACTGTCTTTCCAGAGGTAAACTTTAATTGCACTTCACCAGAACCGGCAACAATAGTGGAGTGGGAATCACCCAGCAACACTTTCTTGTCTTCACTTTCAGAATAAGACTTGAATATGGTACGATCATAGCAGACATGGCGTGAAGCACCAGTGTCTACCCACCACCCTTTCAGATCCACCAACTATATTGATTTCAGAAATCATAGTTATAAGTTGGTCCTTGGTAAGATTCACCTGTGGAGCAGGACGACGTCTTTGCCGACAGTTCCGAGCCAAATGGCCCGCCTTCCCACAGTTATAACAAGTAAACTGTTCAGAATTATTTCTTGAAGGGAGTTTGTTTCTATTATGATTTTGATGCACATTTCTGTTCTGGTTGTTGTGGTTGCGATTCTGATTTTGATTTTTCATATTTTTTTCTTTAGGTTTCAGAATAGCATAAGATGATTTTTTGTGAGCGTTGTTAGAAACAACAAGCACTTCATCTTTCTGATCTTGTTTTCGGGCCTCCTCCTCAATCCGAAGACGAGTGATCAAACTTTCTAAAGAAAACTCTTTAGTTTTATGCCTCAGAATATTCTTAAAATCTTTCCAAGAGAGGGGTAATTTGTCAATTAAAACAGCAACTTGAAATTGTTCATCAAGGGACATACCTTCAGCAATTATTTCGTGAGCGATTTTTTGAAGTTCATGAGACTGAATTTTCACTGATTTGTCGTCGGTCATTTGGTATTTCAGATACCGACTAACAGCATATTTTTTACTTCCAGCCTCCTCAGTGTCGTATTTCTTCGAAAGAGCATCCCAAACTTCCTTTGCAATTTTGTTAGAGCAGTAATAATCATACAGATCATCAGACATACCATTAAGAATAAAATTCTTACAACGGAAATTATTTTCCTCCCTAGACTTAAATTCTTGATCTGAGCGTCTGTAGGAACTTGAGGTAATTGAGGTTTTTCGGTTGTACAGACATATGCTATTTTTTCGATAGTAAGAAAAAATAACATTTTCTGTCTCCATCTTTTAAAATGAAACCCTTCGAAACGAAAGAGTTTGTTGAGATCAACAGTTACTTGTTTAAAATCGTGATCAGTAGACATCTTAGCAGATATCGAAACGTCTTAAAAATGTTGTGGCAGAAAATAAATAAAGAACGAGTTTACCAAAATTTCTTGGGATGAGTCGCGGACTAGGTCGCTCTCTTTAAGACGTTTCGCGGCTCTGTCCAAGAACGTGCAAGCAATGTACCAGCCCCGTCGTCCCCAGGATAAAACAGCCCAGAATTCTTCTCTGTCTAGGACGTTCTTTGCACTGTAGAAGTCCCGAAAACCAAACACCCCCACACACTGTTCGCAAAACGAACAAACTGCTCGGAAACCAAAATCGAACTGAAGAAACAGTACCGGAACAGATCGGAACAATTCCGGAAGAACAAAACAGTGAAAACCGAAACTGTTTCAGAACAGTTCGGAACAGAAACAGAAGAGAGCAGAAATAGAAGCAGAACACTGTTCTGTGTTCTTAAAACTAAGGAAAAAAGCTTTATTTATAGGAGAAAAAAAAAAAAAAAAAACCGTTTGAAAAAAAATAAAATCTTTGAAACAGAAATTAAAAAAAAAAACGTTTAAATAATTTAATTATTAAAATGTTAAATGTTTTTTTTATTTAAAACGGTTCAAAACGTTATTTTTTTTTATTATTATTCAAACGTTTTAATTTTTTTTTTTTAATTAAACTGTTTTTAAAAAAAATATTATTTCTAAAAAGTAAATAAGTGCCACCTCATCACACTCGCGACTCGACTCGACCGAACAGACAGTGGCGGCGCGCGCGCGTGGTAAACCGGTAGGGATGTAACTCCTCTCCCCTCCACAAAATGTGGGTACCCCTTGGGGCACACGCCAAATGTCTCACATACCCCTAGATATCCTCATTAATTTCACCTCTCCCAACCAATGTGGAATAAAAGGGTTAGAGGAAATTGTACATTTGACACTTTTTATTTTAAAATTTAATTAAAATTCATTTGTTTCAACATATACCATGTTTGACTTAGATGCTCTGATCAAGGCTCTACGTAAATATTATATTTAATTTGTTTGATAATACTTTCGTTTTATGCTATCAAATACATATATAATATTGAAAATATACATAGTTCCAATATCTTTGAATTTGAAGTGTGCCTTTTTGGCATGTCGCACCACCCTGGCACTTTGTTGTGTTTTAAAGAATCGAGATGTGATAGAGTGGTCTAGATTAAAGAATACTCTGAAAATGCATCCTAGAAAATTTGAGAAATCTCCGGCAATGGGCCAATTAGGAAAGAATCTTAGGTTGCGTTTGGGGTAATGCATTTGATAAATTCAAGAGATTTGTAAAATGAATGAATTTTAAAATCCTAAATTTTGAAATCCCTTCATTTTACAAATCCGTTGTTTGGATGATTGTTTGAACTGAAGTATTTGGATAGTTTTTTTTATCTATCTTTTATCCCACTTTTGAAAAAGAAAAAAGAAAAAGAAAAAGAAGACAAAAATGGAGAAAATCAGACGAAAAAAAAAGAAGACCAACCGATTGAAGAACAAATTCAGATGATTTCAATTTCGAAATTGAGATTTCGATTCAATCGTCGTTTGATTTAGTCGACGAACAGAATTTGGGAACAAAAACAGAAACTCATTGATGAACAAACCCAAATCGATGAACATGATGAACATATTTCGATTGCGAAGACGAAATCGAGATGATGATCGAAATGATATCGAAACCCAAATCGATGAACACGATGAACAAATCGAAACCCAAATCGATGAACAAACCCTAAATCGAAGCAACGAAATCTAAGTAGAAATCGAAACCCTAAATTGATTTCGTTTTTGAAATCGAAATCGATTTTGTTTTCGATTTCAAAAACGAAATCGAAATCAATCGAAACCCTTTCGATTTGGTTTCGATTGATTTCGATTTCGTTTTTGAAATCAATCGAAACCAGATGATGACGATGAAGTAGCAGACGACGGCGACGGAGGAAGACCAGACGATGGAGGGAGCTGGTTGAATGAGAAGGAAAAACAAGAAAAAAAAAAAAAAAAAGGAAAAAGAAAAGAAAGAACAGATCGCGGCTTGAAGAGGGGATCTCATAACAATTATGAAAATTACCTCCGTGTCCTTTTTGCAAAATGGGAAGGGAAGGATTTGAGAAATTCAACCTCTCCCAAAAGTATTTACAAATCCCTTCATTCACCCCTAAAAGGATTTGACAAATTCTTTCCTCTCTTACCCAAACAAGGGATTTGTCAAAAGAGTATTTTGAAATCCCTTCCCCAAACGAAATCCCTTCTACAAATACCCTATCCAAACACAACCTTAAACTAAAGAAAAATTTCAAAAACTGAAAAGAGAAAATAAGTCATTGTTCGAACTTTTGAAAATTGTCTCATCACTTGTTTTCGAAGTTCAGACAAACTATTGAGGCACAAGGACAAATGGTGAGAGTGAAAACCACTGTAAAACCTGTATATTAAGGCATAATGAGTTCATAGTCGGAATGGAGCTGAAATAGAAATACCCATATCTATAAGGCTTGATTAATATTAAATTGAGTAATATTTTATTCAAATAAAATTTGATTCTCTGAATATCAGGAGAAATTGGGAATCAATTAATGATTTCAAGATTTAGATTTTAGGGAAAAGTGTTTTTATATTATTTTTAAATAGAAACATCTTAATAAATTTATTCTACAAACAACAATAATGACAACTAAGTTTTTGTCCCATTTAAGTAGGGTCAGTTACATGAATCCGTTTATGCTATAACGAACGATCAAGGGTCATCCTTCAATCAGGTTCAATGTCATCAAATCAATTCTAATAGTCTCGTCCCAAGTCTTCTTAGACCTACCTCTCCCTCTAGTGGCCCACCGCACTTGAATTAAATCACATTTTCTCACTGGTACTTTTATAAATCTTCTATGCATATGTCCAAACCATAGTAAAAGATTCTCTCATTTTCTCTTCGATGGGTTTTATTTCTAAATTATCTCTAACAGTTTCATTCTTAATTTTATCCATTCTCGTCTTCCAACTCATCTACTGTAACTTCTTCATTTCTGTTACACCAATTTTTTGGATATATTTTGTTTTTACTGTCTAACATTTTGAACCATATAAAAGCGCCGGTCTTATTGCAATTTTGTATAATTTTTCTTTCAGTTTCAATGGTATCCTATAATCGCATATCACCCCAACTACATTTCTTCACTTCAACTATCCTGTCTTGACTCTATGAGTAATATCCTTCTCAAATTCTCCATTACTCTGAATCATTGAATCTAAATATCTAAAATGATTCATCTTTGGAACCTTTTCATCTCTAATTTTGACATCACCATCATCTCTTCGGGTGTTACTAAAATTACAATGCATGTATTTCGTCTTACTTCTACTAACCTTCAAGCCTTTAGACTCTAAGGTTTCTCTCCATCTTTCTAACTTAGTATTAAGACTTGTTTTATTTTCATTCATTAGTACTATGTTATCCGCAAATAACATACTCCAAGGTACTTCATCTTGAATATATTTTTTTTAGCTCATATATCACTAGAATAAAGAGATAAGGACTTAAAGATGATCCTTGATGTAAGCCTATATTAATAGGAAATGCACAAGTATCGTCTCCTCCTGTTCGAATACTAGTGACTGTATATTCATACATATCCTTAATTACCTTAATATATACATTGGATAAATGTTTCTTTTCTAACACCCATCACAAAAATTCTTTGGGTACCCGATCATATGCCTTTTCCAAGTCCACAAATACCATATATAAATTTTTCTTCTTCTCTCTATATTTCTCCATTAATCTCCTAAGCAAATAGATAACTTCAGTGATTAATCGGCTGGGTATAAATTCAAATTGGTTCTATTCTATACTCATTTCATGTCTTATTCTATATTCTATCACTCTCTCATAAAGTTTCATAGTATGGCTCATAAGTTTTATGCCTCGGTAGTTCGCGCAACTTTGAACATCCCCTTTATTTTTATAGATGGGTATTAAGATACTCCTCCTCCAGTCATCAAACATTCTTTTAGTCCTCAAAATATCATTAAAAAATCTAGTCAACCACTTTATCCCTAGATCGCCCAGATCTTTCCACACCTCTACTAGGATCTCATTTGCCCTTACTGCTCTTCCAATCTTCATCGTCTTTAGTGATATTCTAACTTTCGATGCCCTGATTCTTCTATGAAACTTATAAATCTTATTTGAAGATAAACTAGGCAATTCTAAATTAAATTCTCCAGCATTGTTCTCATTAAATAAACTATAAAAATAACTTCTCCATCGCTCCCTAATCTCTTCATCGTTCACCAGGACCTTCTCATCATCGTCTTTAATGCATCTGACACTTCCTATATTTCTAGTCTTTCGTTCATGTCGCTTAGCAAGTTTTAATATGTCCATTTCTCCAACTTTTGTATCTAACTTTGGAAACAAATTATCATATGCCCAAAACTTTTATTTTTTAATTATTTTTCATGCCTCTGTTTTTGCATGTTTATACTTCTCCCAACTCTCTTTGCTTCGACATTTTTGTCATTTTTTTATAAGCTATTTTCTTATCACGAACGACTTTTTGGACCTCCTAATTCCACCACTAATTTTCTTTATATTGTGGTCCCCTCATCTGAAAACTCCTAAAATTTCTCTTCTTATCTCTCTAATATGACTCGTCATATCATTCCACATTTTGTTAATTTCTTCATGTGATTTCTATAATTCATCAATGTTAATTTTATCCTTAAACAACTCCATCTTCTAATAAAGACAAAGTCTATTTATTGTATATCTCATGTTGAAAAATATTTGGTCCATATCTAAGTATATTTTTTCAAATTTTTACTCGTACAATCAAATTTTTAGATACATCACCTTCCAAAAGGGAGCTAATCCAAATTTTTAGATACATCACCTTCCAAAAGGGAGCTAATCCAATTGAAGTTAAAGAGTTAGTTGACTCCTCCACCTAAGGGAGCTAATCCAATTGAAGTAAAACGAGGGTTACTTGACTCCTCCACTTGTACACGTGGCATGTGGTCTTTTAAGGTGTACAGCATGGATTTCTCCACCTGTCCACGTGGCAAGCCAAAAAAATAGATTTAATTTAATCTCTTTTTTTTTAAAAAAAAAAAAAAAAGGAAAAAAGGAAAAAACAATATTATACGTTTAAGTGATTGTCATGTGCAGATGTCCCCCAACTAAAGCATTTGCTTTTACATGTTATGTGGTGTTTATGTAGCCGTCCGGATGTTTTACTTTATTGACAATCCCAACCCCACATTTCTTTTGTCTTATTTGATTGACCCGCCCAACCTCCAATCTCTCCGTTCACGGGGGGGGGGCATTCATCCAATTATCTTATTTCAAAGTCCTCAATTACTTTATTTCTAACCCATAAATTACACTTGTCACCTCTCCAACTTACATCTCACACCTTCACCGGCCCTCAAATGGTTCTGAATTTTGTAGTGTTTCGTTAGTGTTAGTGTTAGTGTTAGTGTTTCTGTTTCTACTTTCAATAAACTTGGATGGGATGATAATTTTGTTTCTGTTTTGGAGAAATATATTTGGTAACGACTATTATCCTGAAATTGTTTCTTTTAATTTACAAGAACATAAACAAAAAATAATATTTAATTACAACATTTATTTTTTTCTATAAATGTATGGTGGCCGGCGGGGTGATTGTGGTGGTCCGGCGGGGGAGAGGGGGTGGTGGCCGGTGGGATGACAATGGGAATATTTTTTGTATGCGTAAATAGAATCAACATTTTTTGTTTCTCAGATTCTTAAGAAATTTTGAAAATAATTTCAAATTACTTCCAAAATTTTAAGAACAAAAATATATTTATCAAACACGTTTCTGTACATTAAACTTTTAGGAGCACTTTATTGAAAATTTTAAACTTGAAGGATAAATTTTGAAAAATTGTAAGCATTGAAAATTGATGTAAACGTGAAGGGTTCAATCTATAATTTTCTCTTTTTAAAATCTAGACATTATAGACTGTATAATCAATCTAAGCTTAGGCTTCGTGTTGGATCGCTAATTAATTTAAGAATATCATGTAATAAAATGTGGATGAGAGAGAGAGATCACATGACTTAAACTCCACCCAATCTCCACTTTTTTTTAATTTTATATTAGAAGTAGGTTAGTGTCACTTGGAATACATGGAGGGGACTTAGTGAGTCATACCCACATTGTTTAATTTAACTTTTTTTTTGGTTTTAATTACTAAAAATATCATAAATTATTTAATTTACATTACATCACTCAAATTTAATTTTTTTTACTAAAATCAAGATAATATCGAAAAAAATTAAATGAAAATAAAAATGTGAGATCTGAAAATAAAAAATATTGATTATTTTATTAAAATCAAAATTTGTTAAAAGTGAGATCTGAAACGATGAGGGTAAAATAAAAATAAAAACGGAGTTAGGGTTATGAGAGTAAAATGGTCCATTAAATGAAAAAAAATAATTCTAGTCCAATTGATTGAAAATTTTAGGCACATAAAGTTAAAATTTTACACTTAATTAATTAAGTAATATTAATTTGAAATTATCAAACAAATTTAATTAAATAAGTACTTAATTTGTTCAGTTTTTAACACTTATTTGATTATCAAACATAACTTTAGTCTGATTGGTAAGATGAGGTATTTACTTTCCTGAAGAACACTTTAGCCAGAGTTCGATCTTCCTGAAGAACATTTCAGAAGTAAATTTGAATGCACCGAACCAATGTGAGAAAATGTGTCCTTAAGATCACCCGAAAAGCTGATCAGTCGAAGTGTGCGTAAGTTGGTACGGACATACTTTACCATTTAATATATATATATATATATATATATATATATATATATATATATATATATATATATATATATATATATATATATATATATATATATATATATATATCCAAAAAGGAGGGATCACAAGTTGGAAACTAAAGTCCCCATTTGGGGCTTATCTTCAATCCTTTTTGGATCTTTCCAAAGTAAATGGTAGCAAAAAGGGAACAAAGATAATTATAAAGCTACATTGGACATGTATTATTTCTTAATTAATCTCATTATGAAACTTCAACATTTGTTTCATTGGTTGAATTCACTTGGTAAGCACCAGTCGGCGGGGCCACCCCAAGATTCGGGCGATCTCAAAGCGATAATATCGGCATCACCTCAATTAACAAACAAATTTAATAAAGCATGATCATTAAGGTCCCTAAAAGTGGTTTAATAATGGATGGTGGAAACCATTACTACTATCAACAAAGGGTTAAATAGTAAATTTTATCATGATAAAAGTTCCTCATGTCCCAATTAAAATATGCCACGTGGCACGTTATCATTCGCGTATTGAAACTAATTTGAGATTTAAATTTATACTACTTAAAAGGATAATACAATTTACTACATTAACGGCCCCAAATCAAGTCGGAGTGATTCATTTTTCGTTGTGTATATGATTATTATACCGTTCATATCTATCTATCTATATACATGTGGGGATTAATGAAAGGTAATTTATAATAAAATAAAAAGTTATATTTTTGGTCCCTAAAGTATGGGATGAGTATCTACGTGAATCCTGAGATTTTGTGAAATTACATATTTGATCCACTAAGTTCAACAATTCTACAAAATTGAAAATATTTTCAATGTTTTTGCATAGAAAAAAGATTGTGCTCAACACGGGACTTTTTAAAGTGAATATTTTTAATATTTCATCACTTTTTTCTCCTAATATTTTTCTAATAACGATTCAAACTTCTCTGTCTCCTTATTCAAATGATTAGTTGTTAGAAAAAAATTAGAAGAAAACGTCAAGTAGTGGATTGATAAAATGGAGATAATATCCGCATTCATGTGCGCTCAGCATGAAGCATTTTCACCCAAAATTTAGCACATGTGGAGCCAGCATGACCAATGGAAATTCAAAGCAAGTCTACAAATGTTTGTTTGAATAGGAAACTGGGGGCCAACTGGAAGCACATTCTCATGTGTGTTTCCCTACATCAGTGGAGTGACTGCATTTCTTTTGTTTTTCCCTCTCTATAATTTATTGACTATGTAGCAGTAAGCTCCATGGTCAATTGTTCTCCACCCCATTTATGATATAGGGCATATACCTACATATAAATGTCAAATGCACCCACTCATGTTCCCCTATTGCCATTTTATAGAATTGCGTCTCTCTACCAAAAAGCTAAATTTGAATCGGATTTTATTGTTATTTGTTAGACTATAAACAAAAGAAATATCATAGTTTGAAACGATCAATTAAACACAATTTTTTAAAAAATTTATGGTTCAAAGTGATGAAAGTAAAATTTCAGGGTGCAAAGTTCAATATTCTATAATTCAGGGGAGAGAAGTATAACTTATTCTTGTTAGGAGGGAATGATGAGATGGAATTCCATAACCTCTCATATCACATTAGAATAATTGAGAGGTAGAATATTGTAAGAGATTATGATACGATTGTAAATCATACGTGTAAATCGGGGATTGCACATTTCTAATCATCACTATATAAATCAAAAGAGTTATCGATGTGGGAAAAGAAACCTGCCCTTAAGTGCAATCGTTGGTTTGCACGGATGACTTGACTACGAGTGAAGATGAGAAATGAATTCTCATAGCCTTAACTATGATACCATATTAGGAGAGAATGATGAGATGAATTTGTTAGGAGGTTCAAACTTAATAACATATGGTGTCAAGTAGAATAACTTCTTTCATGTATAGAGTATTTTGGAAAGCCTCACAAATTCAATGTGGGATTCTAACCGACCCTCACGTGCAATCTTGTTTTGTACATGATGCGATAAAAAAACAGTAAAGACAGGACAAACATTCAAACAATCGAAAACAAACAAATGAGACTTTTCAAATCTAATTCTAATACCATATTAGGAGATTTCAACTTAAAATCATATGGTGTCAAACAGAATAACTCCTTTCATATATAGACTACTTTAAAAATCCTCACAAATTATATGTGAAATTTTAGCAGAATTCCTATAATTTTTGCTCTGCTATCATATTTGGAAGTTCTACTTGATGTCTAATTGAATTATTATATACTAATTCGAGAAAAATAGTTGGAAAATAATGAATCTAACAATACCCAAGTAAGAAAGAGAGGTATCAATCACACCTCATTGGAAAATGTCATTTCAACACATTTTTTTCCACTTATGAGTCAGACCAACTTCTTGAGTCCCCAACCCCAAGTGGGTGAAAGTGGCCCCAAACCTGAACTTTCTAACCATCCCTCCTAGAGAGAGAGAATAATCGAGTTAGGAGAGAGAAAATCATTGCCATTGAATCCAACACACGAAACCAAAAACTGTGGGTTAGGTTTATCGTATACGAGGATTTTAATTTCTAAACCCTAATCTAGACTAGTCTTGGTGCAATTCTGGTCCCCCCCTAGAAACCCATGTTAATTAGAGAATTTTTTTTTTTTTTTTTTACACGTCGGAACTAATTTATACACACCTCGACTAATCACCTTTTCGGATGATCTTAAAAGCACATTCCCCCATATCAGTCTGGTGCATTCAGAACTAAATTTAAGATTTAATTATTGTAGAATTTTTTTAGAGAGTCAAATTTTGATTGACAAGAAAATCAACCCCTCTCCTTATTTATGAACTTAAGCGGATTTTGCTTTTGAATAAGTACCTATATACCATTATTTCTCAAAAAAAAAAAAAAAAAAAAACGAATTGCAATGGCATCTAATTAGCGTTTTTATTTTTGTTTCAGATCCAAAAAAAAATAAATAAATTATGAGAACCTTTTCTGTTAGTTTCTATATTGTTCTAATTAATTTTTATATATCATCGTAATCATGATTAATTATGGATGAATCTAACGGTCGGAAAGAGTTTAACCTTTTGCCCAAAGATGATAAAATGATGAAGGATCAAGTTTCTTGTATCGGAAATTTTGACTTGAGGGGATAGATGACAACAACTATCAAAAGAAGATACAAGAAAGAGGAGACAAGGTGGGTCATGTTTCGGGTTAGGCTGAAGACTTTGGAAGAACCTTTTTTTTTTCTCCCTTAAAGTAATTTAAGTATGAATTTTTTAATTATATTTCATCTTTTAGTCAATATTCACTTATATTTTCAATCAAATATTTCTTATATTTTCAATCAAATATTTCTAAAGACGGTTTGCATGGTCGGCCACCAGTGCCACCTTCCATCGTCACCTATCGCCACCGCCGTCGGACCTTAGGTCTCCAATCGCCGAAGTTTAGCCACCAAAAAATTTTTAGCTATAAAAAATAGTACATTTTTCAGTTACATGTAATTATTTCTTTTAGATTAATTATTTTTTTAATGAATTTTTCAGTTACATTTTTTGAGCATATTTTAGTATATTTTTAGTTGATTGTATCTAGAAAAAAAAAATCAACGAACAATGACCGGAGTTTCGATGACCGGTGGTGACTCCCGAGTGACAATGCAACAATAATTGGAACTTAGTGTTTCATGAAATATAATAAAATGGGACTAAAAGTAAAATATATTTGCTTTGAGAGATTTTATTAGGATCTCCCAAAAATTATCCTTTTTATTTATGTTTTTTTCTTATAATAATTAAAATTGAAAAAATATTTAAAAAAACAAAAACAAATATTAACTTAACTTTAAAAAAAAAAAAATAGAAATAACTGGAAGGTGATGATTGGGGGTATTAAATAATCAAAATTAATAGTTATGGGGAAAAAGTGAAAGAAAAATTTTCCTTTGGAGGGGCTAAATGCATAATTAATCCCAATTATGTTTGTGTAATTATATTTTTATGGATTTCTACTTTTCTAGTGAAGCCTCTCTTTCTCATGTGTAGTTAGTAAGATTCGGAGAAATCTTAAGAATTATTAAAAAACTATACAAAATTTCAACGTCAATCACGCAAACATCCAAAGCAATAATTCATCATCACCACGTAGCCTATGGGACGCTTTTTAATTAACAAGCTTTTCGAACACCTGAGCTCACCATATTTACACTTACATCCATCATATGTGGGGTGAGTTGTGGTTACAACGGTTTTGTTTCGTTGTGACCTGAAAGTTTCGGATTCAAAATTTTAAAATACTCTCTCTGTATCTCTATATATAGGAGTAAGGTTATGTACATCTGAAACTTTCCAGAATCCACAATAGCGAGCATCTTTATGCATTGGACCGTACATTTATGCATTATAAGTTTAAAATCTCAAACTTTTGATCCAAATCAAAATGATTTAAATTATTCACCCCAAAATGAAAACTCTCAAAAACACATGACCTGAAAGTTTCGGATTCAAAATTTAAAAACAGTCTCTCTGTATATAGGAGTAAAATTGCGCACATCTGATATTTCTCCAAATTCACAATAACAAGTGTCTTCGTGCACTAAATTGTCCTTTTATGCCTTATAAGTTTAAAATCTCATATTTTGTGTGAAATTTTGTAATGAATTCTTTTTGTTTGATTGTCTAAATTATTGGGACAAGCACCATGCAATGTTATAATGTTTGTGTTAAAAAATTCAGTGTAAAAAGTAAGAAAATGAAAAGTAGGGGGTGCAAAGTGTAATTAGGTATATACATGAAAGCTTTTCCCTATTGACTTGCGTTCACGGAAGTGAACGGCCGATCTACAACAAAGTGAAGGGAAAGCAATCGTCTATCTCCCAGTGTGAAACATGCGTGTGTAAAAGTTCTAGATACGGAGGGTGGATATGATGTTGACACGTGGGCCATAGGGGGTGACGAAATTGGATCCAACGGTATAGGATTGGGAATGTATTGGAGCTAGGTTAGGTATTGTTGCTGTAGCTACTTACATAATCATTCTCTGAGAGAGACAAAGTGTTGCATGTTTGCATGCATTTGGATCTTTAGGACATTAGGGAGAGAGAAATATGGGTTGGCGATGGTGTCGGTTAAACAGGGAGAGAGATCTAGAGAGAGAAGTTGTAATCCAATCGCCCCAAATATACGTTTATATATTATATACAAAACTTAACCCAAACCTAATAGTCTAGCAGTTATTTCTTATGCCTCTCTTGTGAGTTCTAGCATTAAATATATAGAGAGAGAGCAAACTCAGGAGTTGTTAGTCAGATCGGTAAGAGGTGTCTCTTTCCATGTATTCAACTTTTTTTTTTTTTTTTTTTTGGTATATTCACGATTGTCCCTACAACCACATAGGGTGCAAGACAAGTCTCGTTCCGAGTGCGTAGTTGCCCCTCCTAACAAGTGCTTTTCTGCAGACTCGAATCCCTGATCTTGCCGAAACCCCTCAACTGCTTTAACTTAAAGTGTCTTGTCATTTGAGTTACACCTTGTTGGTTCATATATTCGACTCTAATCTGGAGTACTTCACAAATTAAATCATACAATAAAACTTAAAAAATGAAGACATGACTTTGAATGAATGATAGTTAACTATTAGTCATCTCTTCAATTCTGTTAAAATGGAAAATGAATGGTCAAAGTTGACTCATTCCACTAATAATATGAAATTAATTCCTTCCCCTTCTAATATTCTAATATTAATTGCACCATTAATATTATATTATAAATTAATATAAAATTCAAAAAGAAAAATTATCTTGAAAATAACATATCAGTTCATTCATCCATTTTTTATGAACTTTAGAAAAAAAACGAATAACATCGCTATAATTTCTGGGAAATTTATATTTTTTCAAATAATATCTTATTTAAAATAATTAAATTTTTTTGGAGACTATTTGTTTAATGTAAAAATTTAAGGGTATGATTGAATATTTGTTGATTTCTAAAAAGATAAAAATATAATTTTTCTTATATAATATATTTTTATTTAGGGTGCACAAATGTAATAATTGTATTTTCTGTATATTGGTGTATAAAGATGTATATAATTATATTTTTATTTATGGATGTATAAGGGTTTATATATTATATTTGGGATTTTTTGGTGTATGGAAGTTAATGTAACTATATTTTTTTATTTGTTGTTATCTAATATTCATAAAACTAGGGGTTTATAAAGGTTTATATAATCATATTTTTTGTTGAGGGTGTGTAAATGTAGGTTGATTATTTAGAGAGATAGTAGAAGACAGAAAAGAAAGAGAAGATAAAAAATAAAAATGAAAACAATGACGGACCAAATCAAATAAAAAAAAAATAGATTCTTTAAAAAAAAAAATCATTTAACAATAATTGAAATGCAATCATGTGATATTTTTGTTACTATACAAATACAAAAAATGAATTTACAATTGCACATTTCTTTTGTATTAAAATTATATTCAACTAAAATTTTATCATTCAATCGAACATTTAAAAATATTATCAGTTTAAACACGTTGAACTAAAACATTTATGATATTAATTCAAAATAAATATTAAAAAAAATACCTTAAATATGTTCAACAATCTTAATAATATATAATTAACTCACATAAATAACATAAAAAAAATTATTAACTAATACAAAACATTTTCTCAAACACAACAAATATAAAATTAAATTAACACAATTAAATAAAATACACATGTAAATTAATCTAAAATTCGCATAGCCAAAAACTAGTCTGGTATTTAATAGCAGGATTGAGTGGAAGTCCTCACAATAGCAAACAATTTAAAAATTAATATTTTTAAAGGCATTAAAAATATTTCAATATATAAGTGGACCAACTTTATGTTATTTAAATAACAAAGAAGAATAATTAATAGTGAATTACTTAAATAGAACCCTAACAATAGGTATTAGACTTTGCTACTTTAGGGTTTAGGGTAAATTAGTAAATTAATCAGAAGAAAACTCACATGAGAGTTAATGGTGGAGGAAGACAAAATGCAAATTAACTTTTACACTTCTATAAATACCCTCCACATGCAACAATTCCATTGACACACCCCCTCTCTCTCCTCTATTTCTTCAATTCTCATCTCTCTCTCTCTCTAACCCACCTCTCTCTCTTAAAATCAGACTCTTTCTCTCTCTAAATCAGTCTCTCTCTCTCTCACACACACACACACATTTATATGGCAGAACTAGATTACCAAACAAAACCAAGAGAGAGCGCCACTACCAACGGACGTTTGAAACTCTTTGGCTTCACGGTTTCGGAAGATGAAGAAGTAGAATCAACCAAGACCCCATCTGGGTCATCGGAGACAGGTAGTTTTCCGGCCACCGAAGGCCGGAAATACGAGTGTCAGTACTGTTTTCGGGAATTCGCCAACTCCCAGGCGCTGGGCGGCCACCAAAACGCCCACAAGAAAGAACGGCAACAACTGAAGCGCGCCCAAATGCAAGCCAGTCGAAACGCCGCCGTCTCGTACATGCGCAATCCCATAGTCTCTGCCTTCGCCCCTCCACCGCACCTCCTCGCACCGTCGGGCCAGGTGGTGGTCGGCCCACCGTCTCCGTCGTGGGTGTACGTCCCACGCGCTGCTTCTCCCATCCACGTGTCGCACGGCTGCGTGTTTCCCTTGCAGGGACCTACCGGTGGGAGAGCTGCAGGGCCGTCAATGTATGCCGGCGGTGCAGGGGAGCCGAGCTTCACGCCGGTCGGGCCGCAGCCGATTATGGCCCGTCATGGGAAGATTGACGGGCCTTCACTGAGTAGGTTTTCTAGAGGAGATGATGGGCCAAATTTTGATGACCCAGTCGGCTTGGATTTGCATCTCAGTCTAGCGCCAGCCGCGCCGTAACATTATCAGCTTGACTTGGCTTAGTTGGTGGTTGAAAGACTGTAACTTGGAACTCCAGCTTTATGGCTCGGCTCAGTCGCACTCAGCCGGAGAGGAGCGGTCGGATCTTGTAAATTTTTAAATTAATTTTATTGATTTTTTCCATGGAAAGAAATTTAACTATGTTATGGATCACTCATCTAAATTTTTATCCCATAATTATGGTTTTTTTTTTTTTTAATTTATAATTTATATAATAAGTGTAGATACATATATTTTTATTTTTTAAGACAAATATTTATATTAAAATAAGGGATAGGGTCCCCATGCCATTACTACACGGCAAACATGTATGTTTACGTAACTATGTAGTAAAAAAACATGTGATACACAAAAAAAATCAAATTTTCCGAACAATAACAATAATAAAAAAGAAGAAAAATATAATAAAAATGAAATTCAAATTTCATACAAATGATTTTAGGTGGTGTTAATTTTACATTAAAAACAAATAAATATGAAAATCCAAAAAGTTAGATCTATTTATTCTACTAGGGAAACACGCTAGATTACAATTTTTGGGTTATTTTTTTTACTACATATGTAATAGGTAATCATGATCCCTTGCTATGGTTGTACTGAATAATTTCTCTTTCAGAAGAGTGTTATCCAATTTGAATGATATCAAAGATACTGATATAAAAATCGAAATACAGATCGGTGGGTAGAAACTAATTGAGAATTTAGGGGAAACTTAGAATAAAACACAAAAGAATTAGTTTGGATGGGATGGTTTATTTGTTATATTGAAGACATTTTTATTTTTTTTTTGGGTACAAACGGTTGGGAAAAGGGGTTTTGACCCCTAGAGATTCAGCTAGAAAAACACACTAGGTAACCGCTAGACTACAAATCTTGATTTTTCTCTTTTTACTACATATTTAATAGGTAATGATGATTTCTTGCTTGGGTTATATTGAATAATTTATCTTTCGTAAGAGTGTTAATCAATTTGAATGACATAAAGGATACAGATAAAAAGAACTGAAATAGGTGAGAAATTAATTGAGAACTTAGGGGAAACATAGAATAAAAACACAAAAGATTTAGTTTGGATGGGATGTTTTATTTGTTATTTTGAAGATTTTGGTGTGATTAGGTTTGAATTTAAGTAACACAAAAGGGATAATGATGGAGTTGAAAACTTATGCATTTGGAAGATGTTTCTTCTTTTTGACATTTTATTGGTTCTCTAAGGTTGTTTGGTGTGACAAAGTCACATGAATCAATCACCTCACTCCAACAAATTTGCCTAAAAAAAAAAAAAAGCATTTGTTGGTTGGGTCCCATTGGTCTCCTTCATCGGTGATTTGGATAGCCACTTCGCTTCATCAATCATAACCCATTACAACCTACTTCTCATTTTATATCACTATTGATTGATGTATCATGTCACAATACAAATATTTTACACATGAAATATTTCTCCTCATTACTATTTTTTTATTTTTTTATTTTTTTTTTATATATTTTGGGTCCCAACAGTTTCAGCCCATTAAGACAAAACATTTTTTTTTTTTTTTTTTTTTTTGAAGAGAACCCATAGCACACGTGCTTTAATGTGATTGGGTGTATGTCATTGAAGTGGTGGTGGATTTTGTTTTGGGAACTTCCTTTTGAATTAATGAGATTTTGGTAAAAATTAATTTTATTTGATGGGGGTAAAAGTGTAGAATGTGTGGGCTTTTTTGGGTCTAAAATAAACCTTCCTTTTAAAAAGACTTGGATTCATCTTTTTCTTTTTGGCCCAATAGTTGATGAAAAAAGCTTGTGGGCTCCAAGGCCTAACCAAACTCAAAAGGTTAATCTTCAAAAGGCCCATTCATAATAGATGGGTCTGCCATCAACTGTGTCTATTTTATTTAAGCCCAGTTCATTTGGTAATATAGATGGGCCTCTCATAGGAAACAAGCAGGAGTTATGCATGGGGTGTAAACGTGTGAAGCCAAGTCAATTATAAGTGTTCAAGTTTGGTTCAATTTTTATTTTTTTTATTTTACTATTCGAGTTTGAGCCCAGCCTAAAATTTTATAGGCATTTATAAAATGAAAATTTAATTTAATTAAGATTTGGAACAATTTGATATCTAAGATTGTACTATGAAAGATATTCAAGAGATTATTTTACTATTTTTTCATATTAAAAATATTTTAATTTTATATTATTCGAAT
The DNA here is from genome assembly GCA_016647705.1 of Eucommia ulmoides. Lineage (NCBI taxonomy): Eukaryota > Viridiplantae > Streptophyta > Magnoliopsida > Garryales > Eucommiaceae > Eucommia > Eucommia ulmoides. The sequence goes on along the minus strand of CM028333.1, from coordinate 8,381,664 downwards.
TACATTTTCCCAACTTCAACTCCATCGCCATCGTATCAATGGCGGCGACGGTCAGCTCCTTGAGGTAATTACATTAAATAAAACGAAAAAAAAATTATTCTCTTGAAATTTGACAATATTAGATATATACTTAAATTATTGTTTTTTATAGGGTAATTTTATTTTTGTCCTCTATAGATAGCCTATTAAGAAATCAGATATCCATTAGCCACAATTAAAGTTTCAGTCCCTCAAGAAGCTTTAGGAAAAAGTCATTGCAATTTGGTCACTCTGTCCACTCATATTTATGATTATATCATTTTGTCTTATGCAACAAGATAAAATTATGCAAATAGGACATTAACGTTAACGTAATCTATTCAAGCAAAACACCTTACCTATATTACAAAACTACAGTTGAATTTCATGTTAATGTTATTTCATTTCATAGTCATTTTTGTGTGTTCACATTAACCCATCGTACTCATTTGTTTTGTGTGAGTTAACGTTAACTTATTTTCACCACCAGACTGTGGATTTTATCGTTAACGTATTTTGCTTTTTACTTCAATATGTAACGTATTTTACTTAAATATTTACGTTAACGTCCTACTACATACTTTTGTCATATACACGTTAACGTCAACTATCATATGTGGTATTTTGTTCTTTTGAGCTGATGTGTATTTAGGTTGAATTTGCGTTAACGTTAATTTACATAGTTTGGGTTCTCTTCGATGTTAACGATAACATGTTTCACGTTGTCCGGAAGAAATATGTGTGTGAAAATCACGCAAACACTAGCGTTAACGTAAAATTGAACACTCTCTCCACCTCCACCCCCATTTATATCACCACCGAAAGTTTCTAACTGCCGTATACGTTGTTCCGTTAACGTTCACGCATTTTTATGTTCTTTGTGTGTTGACATTAATGAGAGAAAGGAAAGGCTAGAGTCGCACATTTTTTTGGGCCTTTTTTGGATTAAACCCATCAACAATCAACAATTTTGGATCAAACCCATCAACAATCATTTGATCAAAGAGCATCAAAGCTTCATCGGCATAATCATTTTGAGCAAAATCACATATCGTAGTTGTCCAAATACTTAAAACAGAGTGTGAAAATCAAAACAATTCACTACAAACAATTCAAAAAGCATCAAAACTTCTTCGACATAATCATTTTGAGCAAACCCACATATCATAATTGTCCAAATACTCAAAACTTCTATTGGGAAATTCACCGAACACTTGTCTGGCATCATTCTAGTTATTTGAAACAAAGAGTGAAAATCAAAACAATTCATTGTAAAATCACCAAAATCACTGAAAAATCAAAACAATAAAAAAAAAAAAAAAAAAAAATCAAAACAATCACTCAAAAAAATCAAACAAATGGCGTTTGATTCTTCCAAAACTTTTCTACAATCGTACAGATCGAACAAATCTGAGAACGAACAGAATAATCTAAGAACAAATCGAACAAATGGCGTTTGAATTCGTAAGAATCTGATAAATGGAAAGAAATGAGAGAAGAAAATGAAATCGAACCGAATAAAACCCAGATCTAGACAGATTTCGACTTCCTTTTGGCCAGATCTTACCTTGACGGTGACGGAGGGGGCGTCGTCGACGTCGTTGAAAGTGAAAAAGAACCTCCAATTTCTTCAAGCAACTTCTCCTCTTCTCTTTGCCAATTTCGCCGCTTCGGCCATTTTTGACGGCTTTGTTATTTCTGTTGTAAAATCACTATTTGTTGTGGGCCAATCTAGAGAGAGAAAATAAGGAGGAGAGAGAGTAATGGTGGTGGAGGGGTGGTCGAAGAGGGAGGAGTGGTGGCGGCAGCCTCCAAATCTTGCGGATGAGATTAGGGTAGAGACTAGAGAGAGATAGCGCAATGGGTTAGGGTTTGGATAAAAAAAAAAATGACGGTATTTGGAGTGAGAGTGAGGAATGAGAGAGTTTAGAGTGAGAGAGAGGATAGAGTGAACAATTAAGGTAAATAGAGAGATCAGGGGTATATGTGTCTTTTTACTATCTTTTTTTGTCTGGCAAATAACCAAAAACTTAATTGATTGTACCTGAAGGTCTGATCCCTAAGGCCCCGTTTGGTAACTGTTTCCATTCCAAAAACTCTCATTCCATTTCCAGATTTTTGAGAATTCTGTTTGGAAATAGCGTTTGATAAATTTTGTTTTTGTTCTCATTTTATTCCCATTTGAGAATTGTGTCCATTTTTTTCTTAAGAAATGAGAAATAAAAAAAAATTGTTTCTCATTATTCTCATTCCCTTCCCAATATCTGTCACTGTTCATCCACCGCCGCTGGCCACTGTCTGCCGGCCGACGGCCATCTCTGGCGACTGTCGCCAGCCACCTCCGCCCGTCTGCCGCCGTCACCCACCCGCCAGTCACCATCACCATCGCCGCCGCTGCCACCACCGTCATCCACCCGCCGATAGCCCACCGTCGTCCGGCCAAAACAAAAAAATAAAATCTCAAAAAAAAAAAAAAATATTGATTTTAAGATAAAATCGTTACCAAACGCGATTCTCTTCCCAAAAAATATATATATATATAAATAAATAAATTAAAAAAAAATTATCGTTACCAAATGCGATTCTACTTACAAGAAGGAAACAAAATTCTTATCCCATTCCCATCTCACTGCTGGAATAGAAACAGAAACGATTACCGAAAGCCACCTAAACAAATTATTCAAAATGATTTTTTTTTACATGACCTCTTGAATGAGGACTAAATAATAAAAATCTATTTTTTATATATATTTTCTCAAAATAAAATAAATAAAAAATCTTAGTATCAGAGAAATCCAGGATCAATATGCAATTATTTCTCATGCGACCAGTTGAATAATAATAACTTTTTTTATTTCAAAATTGAATAAATTATAATTAAATTAATAAATTTATATTCTTTTTAATGATATCATAATTTTTAGCAAGGTTAGAAATTGTATTATTGAGATTAATATTAAAAATTAAAATTTTTATAAAAATTAAAAATATATATAATAGAAGTCATAGTATAATTTTTTTTAAATTGAGGAAGGACAAGTGCACTATGTTTGACTGTTTAAATTCTAGAAGTGACATTTGGTTAGGTGAGATGTTTTTTTTTTTTTTTTAAATCTTGGAGTAAAACTAAAAACTTTCCATATTTTAAGAATAAAATTTTCAATGAGAGCATAAACATATTCTATTTCAATTTTTCAATTTTATGAGAAAAAAAAATGAATAGAATGACCTGGCGATTACTAAAGTTGGGGGTGGTTGATTGATCGATGATATGTTAGTTGACGTGGCATAGAGGGGTCCGATTCTATCGACGCAACTGTGACATGGAGGTGACGTTGCGTATCACATAACGGTGGATGGCTTTGATTTGGTGGTGAAGTGGCGTCAAAGTTGAGGTTGGCATGGCAACAACATGGGCGGTGACTAGACATTGACGTGGCGTGACTCATGCCAGCACGTGGCTAAGACTTGCACATGGTTAGAACTCACATGTGTCCAAGCACATGGCGATGAGAGGCAGCGTACTTTGGACGTGCGTGAGGGTGCGTGTAGCATCTGACGTTTTGTACAGTTGGTGACATTTTGTCCATTTCAACGAGACAATTCAAATGATATAGTGTGTGGTGATTTCGAAGCGCTGGTGAAGCATATAGGAGTCAACAAAATTGACGACGTTTCTAAGATTTATGGTGGGGCATGAGAGCACACAAGGAATTGTTCTGGCTTCTCTCTGGTGGCATTGGACTCATCATTTTGAGATAGGTCTGTTGGTGATGTCGATTTTGGTGTAAAGTTGTGGAAAGGTGAATTGAGTACGGTAGACAAGCAACAAGGGCGGTGATTTGAAGAAAAAAAAATAGGTTGTTGAATTTTAGTACGAATAAAACCAGAAAAAAATTGCATGTTTATACCATGTTAGAATAATTGAAAGATGGAATATTGAGATAGAATATAAGCAATTGTAATGATATGTGTAAATGTTACACTTTTTATAGACACCTATATATAGACAAATGATAAAAATAAAAAATAAAAATTCACATATTTTTTTGCTTTTACGGTAAAGTATATCTAGGCCACCTTAAGGGTAAACTCCAATATATCGGCCAAGTGTATTTAGGATTAAATTCAAGATTTATTTTTAAAGTGCTCTCTAAAAGAGTGTAACTTTAATTGACAAGAAAATGAAGGTAAAAATAAAAAAATGTAAAAACTATATATATTAATAGCAATGTTAGAAAAACTGAAGGAAAAAAAAAAAAAATTGGTCCAAAGGGATGATCATGTAGTCAAAATTAAAAATAAATATTAATGGCTAATCTATTTTTGTATAGTGTGATTGAAGTAATACATTTTAATTTGTAGTCTAATCACCAATTTAGGTAGTTTAAATATCCATTTTCATTGAGGTTGGTTGGTCCAATCTGAGACTGCAATTTTCAAACCAAGTACACTTCTTCCATGAATGAAAAAACAAGCAAAACAAATTGAAACAAAAAGTAAAATAATTAAATCCCCACTGTCTCTAAAAATCATGCGGGAAACATGGAACACCCAAGAACAAAAATAAAATAAAATCTCAAGCAAAAACTAAGGCAAAATTCAAAGCTTTTGTCACATCTCCAGCAAGGCATTGATCTGAAGAAACGATTCCTCCCTCTGCAATCTCATATCTTCATAAAACCTCTCGATAAACCTCTCCGCCCTCTCATCAATTGAACAATCACATTCTCCGCCGGAATCCATTGATTCCGGCGACACTGCATCTCCGAACGATTTCGCCGGCAGGATATCCAAACCAAAATTTTCCATTGGGTAGTTGTAGTTTAAGCTCCCATCTCGTCCCGAGTCAGGTCTCAGCCAACCCAAACACTTGGACGCGAATAAAATGGAGTTGATATCTGAGCTTCTTCTCTTCTTGAATGGCTTATTGTTGTGACTGAAGCGAAACAGGGGAGAGTTTGGAGGAGAAAACTGGTACTCTTGAACGTACTTGTAGTTGTAATGCTTGAGTAGCTTGTAGTTCTTCATTTTACTGGGTTTCTTGATAGAGATGTTTAGTCTTGGGATCATGGGTCTTTTCATTTTTGCGATGAAAAGGGAGATTTTGAGGAGATTTGGGAATTTCTGAAAGATGGGTGATCTTTTTATGGGCATTTTGTCTCCCTCCCTCTCTCTCTCTCTCTCCTCTGATCTTTTTGGGTTGAGAAAGAGGCTCTGGTCAAGGGTTTTGACGTCTGGGGGGGTTAGGGAATTAGAGCGGAGGGGGTTTTAATGGCGTAAAAAGGTGTGGAAAGTGTGTGTGTGTGTGTGAGAGAGAGAGAGACCTGGGTGGTGGTGGGAGGAGCTAGGCTGTAAAAAGGTTATGGGTCGGTGGCATTTTGGATTATTGAGTTGGGATAGGCAGCTAGCCGTTGAAACTCAGCGCCCTTCTCTAAAGTTTTAAATGTGGATTTTTTTAACATAAACTTGTCCATAAATAACGATTAAATTACATTAGGATTTACTCATTTAAACCCAACCAATCATAACATTTATTATTTATTTTTATTTTAAGAGAAATCTAATGGTGTATCTTACTATGAGTAAACACTTTTCTTTTTTTAAAATATTGAATTTTTTATTTTAGAGGGACATTACAAGCAAATATGGATTTTTGGAGCTATAAATAAAAGTGAGGGATTAAAACATATATTTATATGAGTTTTGGGGCATACAAAATCACCGGTCATCCCTATGATGGAAGAGGTTAAATTAGGCGTCGACAATGGATCCATGCTAGAGCCTGGATAGTTCGGTACATGGGCCTAGGCCCGTTGACTCATAAATTTCAAGAGAAATGCATAAAAAAAATGGGCCTGGAATTCCATTGGGCGGACCTGTTCTCATTTCAATCTCCATTGTCAAATGAAAAACAAAATGCAATTTAATTTTGGGTGATTTTTTCTCTCCCAAAAACTCAATAACCATTCATACTATTTATCTCTCTTTTATCATCTTGTTATTAACTAAATATATATTTTATCATTTTATAAATACAAGTCAACTCTTTATTATTTTTTGTCAAATACATTTATTTTCTTTAAAAATAAAAAAATTACTAAAATTTTTATTATAATAACAATTTTAATGTTAACCATTTAATAATTAAAAATTAAAATAAATAATTTCTTGAATTTTCTTCCATTACTTATTTATACTAACATCCTTATTTAAAAAATATTTTCCTTTAAACTCTTTCTTTTTTACAAAATAAATTAAAAATAAATAAAAATGCTCCCAATCCCAACCGGTTTCTCTCTCTCTGCTCCGGCGGACAGCGGCGCCGGACTGGTGTGCCGGAGTACAGATCCGGCCTGGATCAGATCCAAGACAAGATTCAGGACAAGGAGAGAATCCCTCCGGACCAGCAGCGTCTGATCTTTGCCGGTAAGCAATTGGAGGATGGGAGAACTCTGGCGGATCATAACATCCAGAAGGAGTCTACTTTGCATCTGGTGCTCCGATTGAGGGGAGGCGTGCAGATATTCGTGAAGACATTGACGGGAAAGACGATTGCATTGGAGGTTGAGAACTCGGACACGATTGACAACATGAATGCGAAGATTCAGGAAAAGGAGGGGATCCCTCCAGACCAACAGAGGCTCATATTTGCCGGCAAGCAGCTTGAGGATGGGCACACTCTTGCAGATTATAATATCCAGAAAGAGTCCACCCTTCACCTTGTCCTTCGTCTTCCTGGTGGTAATTTCTGAAAGAGTTTGTGGTAGTTCAGTTTGTTCAAATTGATGGTGGTGATGGGTTGATTGGTTGTTTTCTCTCTGGGTATGTGAGAGAATGAATCGACCAAAGTTTTCTGCATTTTCTTTAGAATTTCTTCATGTTATCATGTATGATGCCACCTGTGTATGAATTCAGCGACAAAATTGAAGTCCAATTTCAACGAGGTTGGAATAGCGGAATGGTTTCTCTCTCTCTCTCTGCGCTCCGGTGCACAGCAGCGCCGGATCTGTGTCGGAGCAAGATCTGACTTGGTGTAGATCCGTCGAAAACCCAGAAAAAATAGAGGATTACAGATCCATCGCAGCAGACGCGACGGATCTTGTGGAGAGAGAGAGAGGAGTTTTCGCAGGAGGTGCGGCGATGGTGGTGTCAGATCTGCTCGGCGTCGGCGGCGGCGGCGGTAGTTGGCTCGCCAGAGTTGTTCTGCGGAGCGGAACACACCAGGGAAAAGGGGAAATGAAAATAAGAAAATTACACTTGGGTAAAATAAAGGAGTAAATTTAATTTTATTAGTTATTTTTTTTATATATAAATAGGGATGTTTGTGGATTTTTGAAAAATAAAATATTAAAATTTTTATCAAAAAATTAGTTAAAAGGGTTAATCGGTATTTATAAAGGACAGATAAAGTATTTGGTTAATGACAAAATGACATGATGGGTAAATGGTATAAACCCTCAGCTTATCCCTATCTTTTTTTTTATTTTAAGAAAACCCTCATTCAAATATTATATCATTATTTTTTTATAACAACAAATATTAACTATCACCACAATAAATATTAATTATCATCATCAGTTCCACCACAAAAAAGTTTTTCCTATCACCACCACAATCACTACAACAACAAATATCAAAATTATACAATTAAAAACACGAAGAAAAAAAATTGTTTTAACATAGAAAAATAATGAGTTTTTTATTATTTAGTCCCCATTAGAGAGACCATTGAGAAAAAAAAATATTTTTTCAACTGTTCATTTATAATTCAGACCTAAAGGTACAACCAATTAATTTTTAGTCATTTGGCAAACAAAATAGTATGTAAAAAGACATATATACCCCTAAATACATTAACACCTCAAACAAGACCCTCACATTAACATCATTAACATCACTCTAAATGATCTCTCTCTCTCTCTATTTTTCTCTCTTTAAACCTAACAAGCAGCACAATCGTCGAACTAGGAAGACGACCATCTCCATTCGTAGATCTTCTCAATGAGGATTCTGACTACCAGAACAGCAAAAGCAGAGAACGAACCCTCGAACCAGGAAGAAAACCAAGAAGGACACCCATGACCCATCTCCTCCGCCGTCAGTTTACCCTGGTTCTTCTAAGCAAATCGTCGAACATCTTGAGGACGATTTGCACCCTTCTTCTCCACTAGATCTGACCACCGAAGCCACCCCACCAGATCCGACCACCGAACGCCACTGCCATCCCAGATCGGACAACCGTCAGCCACCACTAACTAGATCTGACAACCACCGCCGGCCACCAACTAGATCCGGACCTTTCCCACTCTCTCTCTAGTTCATGGTATTTCTTATTTGTTTTTTCGTTTTTTTTTTGGTTTTCATGCTCAACTCGGCGGTGTTGTTCGTTTTGGTGGTGTTCTTCAGTGGTGTTGATGCTCGATTCGACGATGTTGTTTGGCCATGATGATGTTCATTTTCGATTCGGACAACCATCGACCACCACTAGCCAGATCCGGCAACCACCGCTGATTTGGTTACAGTCCATGTCGATTCTTTAATCATCCTGTTTTCATTTGTAAGTTTATTTCCTTTTCTTTACTCAACGTTAGTAGTTGTGTGATTTTTGCTCGATTTGTGGTGGAGGTGGATGTGGTGTTCATTTTTTTACGTTAACATTAGTGGTTGTGTGATATTTTTCACATATGATTTCTGGGACAACATAAATGTGTTAACGTTAACACAAAAGAAACTCTCTAAAAAATGTTCATTAACGTTAACGCAAACATGATCCAAACACACATTCATATCTAAACTGGGAAATTTCTTAGGGTTTGTTTGGTTCTTGATTTTTTTTAGGAATTTTCATATCTGAATTGGATTTTTGTTGTGGCTATGAATAGTGGTGGAGGTGGAGGAGGTGTTATTTTTATATTAACGTTAGTGTGTTTACATGATTTTTTTTTTCACATATTTTTTCTGAAAAATATTAAATGCGTTAATGTTAACACACAGAGAGACAATAAAATGTGTATTAACGTTAACGCAAATCCAACTTAAACACATATCCAGCTCAAAATAACAAAATACCACATATGGCAGTTAACGTTAACACACACTAATTTTTATTTTTTGCACATATATTTTTTTGGACAATACTTAATGTGTTAATGTTAACACAGATGACAGTTAACGTTAACGCACATCAATTTTCATTTTTTGCACACATGGTTTTTTGAACAATGTTTGACGTGTTAATGTTAACACAGACGAGACCCCAAAAAATATGTATTTAACTTTAACGTCAATGTTTTTGTTTTTCATCTCTCATATATGATTTTTTTTTCTAGATAACATGAATACGTTAATGTTAACGCAGAAAGAGCCACCCAAAAATGTGCATTAACATTAACGTTAATGTTTTGTTTTTTATTTTCTCACATATGGTTTTTCAGATAACATAAATGCGTTAACATTAACACAGGAGACTCCCAGAAAAAATATGTATTAACATTAACGCAAACTTAACTCAAACACATATTTAGCTCACAAGGATAAAATGTCACATATGGTAGTTAACGTTAACGCATATAAGACAAAAATATGTGATAGGACGTTAACGTAAATATTCAAAAAAAATATGTCAACACACAGAACCCCTAAAAAACAAAATATTTTAATGTTAAAACCCACAGCTCAATGGTAAAAAATGTGTTAACGTTTAATACACACTAACAGATGAAGAAAGATGCTGTAACGTGAAGCACACATAAAAAATATGAAAATGCGATAACGTTAACACACACAAAAATGAGTTAACGCACACAAAAAAATAAAAATAAAAATAAAAAAAACATATGAAGGATGTATTGCTAAAAATAAGTAAACGTTAACATATGCAAAAATGAGTTAACGTTAACGTAATATACACAAAACAGATGAGGAAGAGAAAAAAAAAAAAGAATGCAAATAACATTGACGTGAATTATTCATCTGAAGCATTTTATCCTTGTCATTTTCACTTGAAGGACACTCTTTTGAACTTAACTTGAAGTGACTTGCAAGTGGAGAACTAATAGTTTTCGCCTTACTCATATATCTTTTCAGAACTTTCTTAATATATCCTTCTTGAGACAACAGGAGAACTTTCTATTTTGTCTTTCTTGAGTGATCTTTATCCCAAGTATCTGCATTTTCAGTCCCAAATCTTTCATTGCAAATGTCTTGCTGATATTTTTCTTTAAATTCTGAATCTCACTTACATTCTGACGTAATCAGCATATCATTTACATAGAGGAGGAGACTGATAAAATCACTATTTGGGAACATCTTCATGAACACACAATGGGCTGAAGTAGTCCTTGTATACTTTTGATCCATCACAAACGAGTCAAACTTCTTGTATTATTGTCTTGGAGCCTGTACAAACTTTTCTTTAATTGACACACAAAATTCTCTTTCCCTTTTACTTTGAATCCTTCTGATTGATCCATATAAATTTTCTCTTCTAAATCCCCGTGTATAAAAGTTGTCTTCATATTAAGTTATTCAATCTCTAAATTCAAGATGACAGCCAACACAAGCACCAGAATTGATGACATTTTAACCACTGGAAATAAATTTTCTTCAAAATCAGTACCTTTCTTTTGACTGAATCCCTTCACAACAAATTAACCCTTGTTCCTTGGAAGTGGGTTAATCTTTTCAGTTTTCAATTTGTAAACCCATTTATTCTTTAAAGATATCTTGCCCTTTTTTGGTTAATTAAGCCCCAATGGCCATTTTTTCCTTAACCCCAAAAATTAGTTCATGAAGTAAGACTTTCGCTCACACTTATAACTCCACCAACCCCTTCTACTTCCCAATGTGGAAAAAACTCAACAATATCTTTCCCTCATATCGGTCCTTTGGTTGACTAACCCTCGACCAATCTCTTCATTTGTGACTATTGGGTCAGAGTTGTTATAACCTAAACTCTGATACCAGTATATGGTGGTTTTGGGTCTCTTCTCACACTTATAACTTTATCATTAGCCCCTTCTACATTCGATGTGGGATAAAACTGACATGGTGGTGAATTCAAAAAATTAGTTCATGAAGGGCTTGTATGATTAAATAAAAATATATTAAATATCTATATAATTAAATAGAACGAGTATAAGAGGTCTAGGCCCCGTTTGGTAACCGTTTCCATTCCATAAATTCTCATCCCATTCCCAGATTTTTGGGAATTCTGTTTGGGAATAACGTTTGGTAATTTTTGTTTCCGTTTCCATTTCATTTCCATTTGATAATTGTGTCTACTTTTTTCTTAAGAAATGAGAAACAAAAAAAAGTTATTTTTCACTATTCCCATTTCATTTCCAAAATACATGGTCACTGTTCATCCACTGTCCGACCGTCGTTCGCCGCCGGTGACCACCGTCTCCGGCGACCGTCACCGCCGGCCACTGTTACCCATCCGTCACCGCCGGCGCCATTGCCGTCCATCCGTCGCCAGCACTGGAGCACCGTTGTCCGGTATGCCAGGACGCCGTCGCCGGAGTACTGCCGGCCGCCGGCGACGGCGCCACTACCGTCCGACCAAAACAGAAAAAGAAAAAAAAAAATGGATTTTATGATAAAATCGTTACCAAACACAATTCTCTTCCCAAAATAAAAAAAAAATATCGTTACCAAACGCGATTTTACTCACAAGAAGAAAACAAAATTTTCATCTCATTTCATTCTATTCTCATCCCACTGCTGGAATGGAAACAGAAACGGTTACCAAACGCCACCTGTCTAGTGTTTTTCAATCATTTAATCGATTAAGTGTGCTTCTCCCTGAAAATGATTTTCTATTCACAATAAATATTATTTATCCAGAAATATTATTGTGATTGTCCCAAATTATTGTACTTAGACTTTTACTAAAAAAAAACCTCAATTTATTAAAAAGTGACGTGAGCTTTTTCCACGTGATACAGATTTCAACTTAATTTTATGTTCATGATAATTATGTTGTATTTTATAATTTGTTTAGCTGAAAATATTGTATTTAGGCACGGGTACACGCTGATTGTTTTATAAATTACTAAACAAAAAAAAAATGATGGAAAAGGGACAAGGGGAATTAAGGTAAGTAAATAAGTTGAGACTTGAATATAAATTTTGAAAGAACAAAATAAAACAAGAAAAATTATATAAATACAATTAAAAATTGGGGCGTTGACCATCCACTCCCATTTCGCTGTGAAAACTACCAATTGGTTTTTTATGTACCGATCACTTCTTCTGTAATTTCATAGACTGGTTTACTCCTCTTAAATGAGTTTATACATTCCTTATATTCGTTGCATCTCTAAAAATACAGAACAAAATATGATAATAAACTACCATTAAATTGAATAGGAAACCTAAAATTTCTTGCATTGTGATTGTTGTGTAATGTTTTTTTATATTACAATGATCTATAAATCATGATATTCAAAATGAGATATTAAGGTGACGTTTGGTAACCATTTCGTGCCCATCCTATGCAGTGGGATGTGATGAGAATTTTGTTTTCTTCTTGGGAACAGAATTGCGTTTGGTAACGATAATTTTTTTTTTTATCCGGGAACAGAATCGCATTTGGTAACAATTTTATCCAAAAATCAATAATGAATAACCACAATCAAGAAATGATCATGCAATCAAACCCTAAACCCCAATCGAAATCGAAATCCTAAAATCCAATCAAAATCAAAATTGAAATTGAAATCCTAAACCCCAATCGAAATCCAAATCAAAATCCTAAAATCCAATTGAAATTGAAATCAAAACCATTTCGATAATCGAAATTCGATTTGGCTTTCAAAATGGAAATGGAATTCCGAAATCGATTTCAATTTCGAAATGAAAATCGAAATCCAAACCCAAATCCAAAATCAATTTCGAAATGGAAATGGAAATCCGAAATTGATTTTGATTTCGAAATGAAAATCGAAATCGAAATCCAAACCCAAATCCAAAATTGATTTCGAAATAGAAATGGAAATCGAAATATGAAATCAATTTCGAACTGGAGATCGAAATCCGATTTCGAAATAGAAATTGAACATTTGTTCGATTTCGATTTCGAAATCGAAACCCTATAAGCATTGGGCGAAGACGACAATGAAGGAGGCCGAACGAGGAGGAAGACGGACGGAGGTTTGATTTCGAACTAGAGGAGGACAACGAGAGGACGACGACGGACGTTCGATTTTCGAACCAAATAAGGACGAGGATGACGATAGACGTTTGATTTCGAACCAAATGAGGACGATGAGACGAGGAGGACGACGAAGATGACGCGAACCAGAGGAGGACCACCATGGCGGTGGATGACGAAGAACACGACTAGAGGAGGAGGAATGATATAGGAATAGGTAGAAACAAAAAAAAATTGTTTCTCATTTCTTCACAAAAAGTGGGATGAATTCTAGAATGAGAATGGAATGAAAACGGAAACAAAAAAGTGGGATGGATTACTAAACGTTATGCCCAAAGTAAATCCCAAAAAAGTGGAAATGGGATGAGAATTTTTGGGATATGAGTGGTTACCAAACGGGGCTTTATTTTTTTTGGAGTTCTAGATTAGTATGCATGTGAACGTTATATATAATATCGCCACAATCTATATGTCATTGTTGAATATAACATCCAATGTAATATAAATAACATCAATTGATATTGATAATAACATAAATTATATACTTGTTGAATGTAATATGACTTACTAATAAATGTGATTTGGATGTTGAACGTAACGTTCAACTGTATTTTGGTAATGTATAAGACTATGTTAATTGTAATTGTTGAATGTAACATAAATTTGAAAACTGAAAATTTTGAAAGTATTACGTTGAATGTAATATGAATATGAAACTATTGAAAAAAAAAATAGTGAATATCATTTTGAAGATTTTATTGAGACGAATCTGAATATATAATTAGATTATTAAAAAAATGTCTACAATAATAGTTATTTTGATTTTAATAAATGATTTTTGTATCAATCCCACGAATCACGCATGAGCAAATTAGTCATGTCAATTTCAGTGTTTCCTAAAATTGAGACTAAACGGTTCATACAATTTGTAAAATGAGAATGTTTGATTCATTTTAAATTAGTTGACATCAATTAGTAATTTAATATTTAATTTAGGCTTAGCTGGTAATTTTCCTTTTAAAAATTATAAAACTTAGAAGGGGGTGGCTTGAGTTACCCCGATCTCACTTACCTTTAACCAATGAAATAGTTATTGAATAGTGATTTACCTAAGCAAAAAACATGTACCAACTTCAACCCAATTAGTATTTTGATTAAGTAGTCTAACCAAAAAGGAGGTAAAAGGCAACCAATAGATATGGAGAGAGAGAAAAAAAAGGTGAAGTTTTAAGATCCAAACAATAAAAGGCAAAGATGCAGACCAACGTCATGAAATTTGAACGTCAACAATTTGGCGAGCCACCAGAGATCAAATAGAAACGGCTTGAGAAATTAGAGCTTGGCAATTTGACGAGGGCCAATGGGGATCAGCAAACACTTTGATGCTATTATAATGTATGTGTTTGAGCAACTCCAACAGACACAATTGGCGAGGATAATGCAAGTCTGTTGGAGTTGCTCTAGCGCTACATTATAATTTTTTTTTTTCTATGAACTTGTAACAATTATCTCGACTTGTACCTTTATTGAAATTGTTACAAAATTTTAAGGAATATATCAAAATTTATTTTATTTTTTATTTTTACAATTGTTAACTATCGGTCCCAGGATTAAAGAAATTTGAAACTTATTTCCGCAAGTTATAATCATTACTTGTTGACCACCATCACGAATTTTTACTAAAATCCAACGGTTGATAGTGCAACATCATATGATCACCAAGGCATCTCTATCATCAATCACAAGAACACGTCCCACCCAAGAGAAACCCTCCACCTAATGAAGCACAACAAACCTGGAACACCCCCCGCGCATTTTAGCACCGATCCATAGGACCCCCGAGGCCTGAACGTTAAAACCGTCCACCTCGTGTCCGTCTCCTATATAAACCAGACTCCCCGGCGTTCCTATGATAGATACACGTCCGGCAAAAACCCTTGCTGCCGTCGCTCTCTCTCCCCTTATTCTGCGGGGAAAATCTTATCGGGAAATCTTCGATATAGCTGCGGCGAAGTCAGATTCCGGTGGAGAAAGAAGAGAGTTTCGGAGTTTTGAGTCTTTGCTTGAGAGTCTATCTGTGTCGGTCGACGGTGGTTGCAGGATCGGAAAGATAGTCGGGTGTTTTCGATGGCGATGAAACCGGAGAGAATGAAGTCTCTGCACAATTTCACGATGCCGTGTAGTTTGAGATGGGGGAGACAGAAAGAGAAAGAGGTCCGTCCGGTGCCGAAGGGTCAATTCCGATGGCGAGATCGCGACCGTAGAACGGAGAACGTCAGCTCCGGATTTGATTGGGTGGTGGAGGGAACCAGATTCGGAGAGTCGCGAGGATCAGGCGATCGAATGGAGATCTTGAAAGTGTCGCCGGCGCCGGCGCCGTCGTCTGTGATTGGGCGTTCGGGCCGGAAACTGGGATCGGAGAGCGACATGGCTGATGGAATTGAGGCCATGAGAACGAAAATCATGCTTGATATCCAAACGGCGGCGGATAGGATGAAAGATGCTATTTTGAGGGAAGGACCGAAGGTGCAACGACCGACGAAGGTGACGCCGGCGGAGCCTGAGCCGGAGACTCCTTCGTCGGAGACTGTGAAGCCATGGAATCTGAGAAGCACGCGAGCAGCAAGTGCGGCGCCGAACAATGGTAGCGCCGGCGCCGGTGCCGGCGGCTCGAAAAGTTTGAACGTCGATGCCTGGAGACCTGATTTTGCTTTGACGATGAGGAGTGGGACTAAATCCTCGACATTTCAAGGCACCAGCGATGGTGCTGGTGGTAGCGGCGGCGGCCGGAAGAGAGAGAGGGAGAAACTCACGATTCCCCTCTCGCAGCGAGAAATCGCGGAGGATTTCATGGTCTTCACCGGACGCCGGCCGGCTCGGAGACCGAAGAAACGTGCTAGAAACGTTCAGAAACAAATCGATGTACGTGAAATCCCGACACCCATGAATCCTCGAATCCTTCAATTTCTGTAACAACGCCATAATCCCCACTCTCAACTTTTGCAGATGCTGTTACCGGGATCGTGGTTGACGGAAGTCACCGCCGACGACTACAAAGTGCCCGATCGTCCGGCGAACGGAAAGGTGAGATTGCTCAGTTCATTGCCATTCTGATTGATCTCGAGTGCTATTTCATGATCGAGTTTCAGAGGTTTGATTTCATTGATTATTCTTTGTGCAGAGGTAGACGGCGGCGACCGGCGATGTTATCAGAAACCTGTAAATTGTGAGATTCTGCTAACACTGCACCACCTCGGTGATTTGGGAATCTGATGTAATTGCTTATGTTAATTTGTCTTAAATTTCTTGAAAATAATGTAAGACGAACAACAGATGGAATTGATTTTCTAATATTCCTGTGGTTGATTTTTGACATAATGCCTTTATTTTTTTTTTCTTTAGCTTTGGGAGTTGATGTCACTTGAATGCATTTCTCATTGGGCTAATATGTAGTTAATTTTTTATTTTATTTTAAAATTTTGTTATGATACAAAAAGTATTTCCGAATCAAGTTGTGCAAGCAACATCTTGATTTTTGTATGACATCTACTAAGGAGAATATTATCAAAGTATGTTACCTTTACCAAAGACTGGCGCTTGACCAAGAATTTATTACCATCAATTGATCAAGATTTTTTTTTTTTTGGGACAATAGATAGGTGGTCCTATATTTAAGCTCTAATTGGTAAAAAATCTTACATGTGGTAAAAAAAATTGATTTAGTCCCATCTCTTTTAAAAACGAGGAAATCTTACTCATGTGATAATCACGCGTTAGTTACATGTAACTATTTTCTGTGCAATATCACTGTATTAGTTACATGTAACTAATTTTATTTTTATTTTTTTTAGTTACATATTCCAATAATATGTAACTAAAAAATTTGATATTTTTTAATTACATGTTTCAATAATATGTAACTTTTTAGTTACATGTCTTTTATATGTAACTAAAAAGTTTGATATTTTTTCAGTAACGTCACAAAATATATATATATATATATATATATATATATATATATATATATATATATATATATATATATATATATCTATATAATAAATCAGCTCATTTACATTCACAGCCGTCCGATGTCTCTAGATAATCGTAACCGTTGGATGTCTTTTGATATATACAACATTTATATATATATAACTATAATCTATTAATAATACACATCTATATTCTATATATATAATAATATCTATAATAATCTATAATCTATTAATATTATTTATTATACACACCCTATACACACCCTATACACATTTATTATTTAATAGTCTATAACCTATGTTCAATTGTAAATGATGTGTATACACACCCTATACACATCTATAACAATGTAAATAAAAAAAAAAAAAAAAAAAAAAAAAAAAAAAATAATAGAAAACAAAGAAAAAGCCTAAGCAGACCCTATTCCTTACCGAAGCAGACCCTATTCCTTACCGTCCGTCAATTTGGAGAGCCGGCAAGAGCAGAGACCCTAGAGCCGCAGGAGCAGAGACCCTTACCGTCAAGCCGTCGCCGTCGCCGTCGCCTCCCTACCCTGATAGACCTGTAGCTGTCGTCCGCCGCTTCTCCGTGCCCTAATCTGATTTCTGTTTGCCGTGCCCTAATGGAATCGCTCCTCGCTATAAAACCCTCGCAAGGTAACCCTAATCTGTTTCGGTTTCTATTTCAGTCAAGCTTGGACGGTGATTTCGGTTTCTGTTTCAGTCAAGCTTGGACGGTGAAGGTAATCCGAGTGCTCTTCTTCCTGTTTTGGTTTCAGTATAGATTAGTTTTGAAAAATTGGTTTTGGTTTCGGTTTCTGTTTCAGTCAAGCTTGAACGGTGATTTCGGTTTCACGGTGAAGGTAATCCGAGTGCTCTGTTTCAGTCAAGCTTGGACGGTGAAGGTAATCCGAGTGCTTTGAAAAATTGGTTTTGGTTTCGGTAATCCGAGTGCTCTGTTCTGTGGTTTCTGTTTTCTGTTCTGTGGTTTGCTTTGAAAATTTGGTTTTGGTTTTGGTAATCCGAGTGCTTTCTGGTTTCGGTTTCTATTTCTATGGTTTCTGTTTTCTATTTCTGTGGTTTCTGTTCCCTGTGGTTTCTGGTTTCGGTTTCTGTTTTGTGTTTTGAATTGTGTTATGTTTCTGTTTTGTGTTCTGTTTTCTATTTCTGGTTTCTGTTTGTGTTAACTGTTTCTGTTCTGGTTTCGGTTTCTGTTTTGTGTTTTGAATTGTGTTATGTTTCTGTTTTGTGTTCTGTTTTCTATTTCTGGTTTCTGTTTGTGTTAACTGTTTCTGTTCTGATTCTGTTCTGATTTGGTTTTGGTTTTGGTAATCCGAGTGCTTTCTGGTTTCGGTTTCTATTTCTATGGTTTCTGTTTTCTATTTCTGTGGTTTCTGTTCCCTGTGGTTTCTGGTTTCGGTTTCTGTTTTGTGTTTTGAATTGTGTTATGTTTCTGTTTTGTGTTCTGTTTTCTATTTCTGGTTTCTGTTTGTGTTAACTGTTTCTGTTCTGATTCTGTTCTGATTAGTGTTAACTGTTTCTGATTTAGTGTTTCTGTTCTGATTTCTGTTCTGATTTCTGTTCTAAAAAATAAAAAACAGAAACAGAAACAGAACAGTATAGCTTGATGTTCCCTGATTTTGTGTTTTGAATTGCGTTAATTGTTTCTGATTTGTGTTAACTGTTTCTGTTCTGATTCTGTTCTGATTAGTGTTAACTGTTTCTGATTTAGTGTTTATGTTCTGATTTCTGTTCTAAAAAATAAAAAACAGAAACAGAACAGTATAGCTTGATGTTCCCTGATTTTGTGTTTTGAATTGCGTTAATTGTTTCTGATTTGTGTTAACTGTTTCTGTTCTGTTTCTGTTCTGATTAGTGTTAAATGTTTCTGATTTAGTGTTTCTGTTCTGATTTCTGTTCTAAGAAATAAAAAACAGAAACAGAACAGTATAGCTTGATGTTCCCTGATTTTGTGTTTTGAATTGCGTTAATTGTTTCTGATTTGTGTTAACTGTTTCTGTTCTGATTCTGTTCTGATTAGTGTTAACTGTTTCTGATTTAGTGTTTCTGTTCTGATTTCTGTTCTGATTTCTGTTCTAAAAAATAAAAAACAGAAACAGAAACAGAAACAGAAACAGAACAGTATAGATAATGAACATGTATATGCATGATGTATCATTATCCCCAGCTCTTGGGGTATAATTATGATTTGATCCCTATTCTTTTAATATTTGTGTATTTTGCTATTTACTATTTTATTTATGTCTAATTAGCTCACTAAACAATTTTGATAATTTTTGTAGTCAAAGTTAGAGATGCAACTTGCGCATGAGAGGAATAAAAATGGAATGTCGGAAAAGTTTAATTACACTTTGTACCCTTAAAATTGGGTGTAATTATATTTTTCTCCTTATTTGGGTGATAAAAGTGGCTAAACCTATGTAGTTTGACAAATTTAACATAAGAGAAAAATATTTAAAGAGTTAAATTCAACAACTAAAAAGATATGATGCGGGTAAAAATCACAAGATAAATCCGTACATTAAGTGGAGTTCCCTATTCCCCTTGCTCACTTTAGTTTACTCCCCTCATCTTCCTCAAAAAGATAACCTTTTGAGAAAAGGAATACAAATAACTTATAGCGATATAGAATTATCCATTTTCTTATGTTAGTACCCTTAATGTTGGGGTATAATTATGATTTGATCCCTATTCTTTTAATATTTGTGTATTTTGCTATTTACTATTTTATTTGTGTCTAATTAGCTCACTAAACAATTTTGATAATTTTTGTAGTCGAAGTTAGAGATGCAACTTGCGCATGAGAGGAATAAAAATGGAATGTCGGAAAAGTTTAATTACACTTTGTACCCTTAAAATTGGGTGTAATTATATTTTTCTCCTTATTTGGGTGATAAAAGTGGCTAAACCTATGTAGTTTGGCAAATTTAACATAAGAGAAAAATATTTAAAGAGTTAAATTCAACAACTAAAAAGATATGATGCGGGTAAATACAAACAATTTGATCTCAACGCTCCTTGCAAGGTAGCATTTGGTTTCTGTTTCTGTTTCTATTTATGAATTGTTTCTGTTTCCTGTTTCTGTTTTTGTTCCTGTTTTTGTTTCTTTTCATTTATAAGAACAAAAACAAGAACCCTGTTTGGTTGCGGCATTTGTTCTTTTTTTTTTCCTTTAAATTTATGGTGGTTGGTGGGTGGTGGTGGCCAACGGGATGACGGTGGTCAGCGGGTGGTGATGGTGGGGCCTATAACATCAGGGGGGGTAAACAAGAATCAGGGAACACAAATGGGGTGTAATTATATTTTTCTCCTTATTTGGGTGATAAAAGTGGCTAAACCTATGTAGTTTGGCAAATTTAACATAAGAGAAAAATATTTAAAGAGTTAAATTCAACAACTAAAAAGATATGATGCGGGTAAATACAAACAATTTGATCTCAACGCTCCTCGCAAGGTAGCATTTGGTTTCTGTTTCTGTTTCTATTTATGAATTGTTTCTGTTTCCTGTTTCTGTTTTTGTTCCTGTTTTTGTTTCTTTTCATTTATAAGAACAAAAACAAGAACCCTGTTTGGTTGCGGCATTTGTTCTTTTTTTTTTTCCTTTAAATTTATGGTGGTTGGTGGGTGGTGGTGGCCAACGGGATGACGGTGGTCAGCGGGTGGTGATGGTGGGGCCTATAACATCAGGGGGGTAAACAAGAATCAGGGAACACAAATGGGGTGTAATTATATTTTTCTCCTTATTTGGGTGATAAAAGTGGCTAAACCTATGTAGTTTGGCAAATTTAACATAAGAGAAAAATATTTAAAGAGTTAAATTCAACAACTAAAAAGATATGATGCGGGTAAATACAAACAATTTGATCTCAACGCTCCTCGCAAGGTAGCATTTGGTTTCTGTTTCTGTTTCTATTTATGAATTGTTTCTGTTTCCTGTTTCTGTTTTTGTTCCTGTTTTTGTTTCTTTTCATTTATAAGAACAAAAACAAGAACCCTGTTTGGTTGCGGCATTTGTTCTTTTTTTTTCCCTTTAAATTTATGGTGGTTGGTGGGTGGTGGTGGCCAACGGGATGACGGTGGTCAGCGGGTGGTGATGGTGGGGCCTATAACATCAGGGGGGGTAAACAAGAATCAGGGAACACAAATGGGGTGTAATTATATTTTTCTCCTTATTTGGGTGATAAAAGTGGCTAAACCTATGTAGTTTGGCAAATTTAACATAAGAGAAAAATATTTAAAGAGTTAAATTCAACAACTAAAAAGATATGATGCGGGTAAATACAAACAATTTGATCTCAACGCTCCTCGCAAGGTAGCATTTGGTTTCTGTTTCTGTTTCTATTTATGAATTGTTTCTGTTTCTGTTTTTGTTCCTGTTTTTGTTTCTTTTCATTTATAAGAACAAAAACAAGAACCCTGTTTGGTTGCGGCATTTGTTCTTTTTTTTTCCCTTTAAATTTATGGTGGTTGGTGGGTGGTGGTGGCCAACGGGATGACGGTGGTCAGCGGGTGGTGATGGTGGGGCCTATAACATCAGGGGGGGTAAACAAGAATCAGGGAACACAAATGGGGCTTATAACATTCAATTCGCAAAGTGCGTTAGAACAGAAACGCTTAAAAAGAAATAGGGAACACTATCGAAAAATATTATTTTTTGATTCCTGAAATTTGTTCTATTTTTAGTTTAGCATTTGTTAAGTGTTTTAGTTTAGTGTTTGTCTTATGTGTTATTTATGTCCTTCAATCTCAGGTAATATGGTACGACCCGCTATCGTATTGAGAACGAGTATTAGATTAAAGTTGCGTAAGGAAAAACAATTCTTTTATGAGAAACTTTATTTACAAAGTTGTCCCGTTAGAGAATATGGGATGAATAAAATAGCAAGTGCTAGGATTTTGCAGAATTATAGGTACAAAATTAGTGAGAGAGACATAATGAACCAAATTGTTGATGGTTTACCATCAAATTGGAATGTGGCGACAAAGAATATATTTGAAAATCATCGGCCTCTTACTGCCTTTGAATTTGTACAATTTTTAGAAGAGGCTGAACGAGATGTACATCCATTATGGAGAGAATTTGAAAGAGGAAAAATGAATGAAAAAGAGAGTGTTAGAATGCATGTACTTAGAAAAGAGCGCCTGTACTACCACCTAAAACGTAAGGGGTTTCAACCAAACTGGGCAGTGTTGGTGTATGTAATAGTGCGTACTCTACCGAAATCTTGGCCTAGAGTTAGAGTTCATATAGCCTTAAAGAAAGAACTCCTAGACCTAAGAGCATTAGGAACTTTGTTAGAGAGCATCGAGGACGACCAGATTGGCTTAAAGGCACTGGAGGAATACGAGGTTCAGCTACAAATTGGCAACCAAAGTAACGAAGTTGTGCCGTAAACTATTTTTTAAGGTATAAATAATTTTTAATGTAATTTGTAATTCTTGATATACATTTTGTATATTTTATGTCTAATATATTTTTTTCTTTCTTTTCTTTTTGTAGGGTTACCGCGTCAAGTCTGTTTTTTCTCTTCGGTTGTTGAAAATATATTTTGAATGTATTTTGTATTCATGATATACATTTTGTATTTTGTAATGTGATTGATTGTTTTACTTTGTTATATTCAACAAAAGTTGTCTTAATGTGATGGATTTAATATTATATATGTTTCTGTCTTTATTGTTCTCTTGCTTTTGTTAATTGTTAATTAATATGTAAATCTTATAATTTATTTTTTAAGTTCATAATATAATTTTAGTTTATCATTTATTTTGCATTGAATTTTTATTTTTATTTTTTCAAGGAAAAAAATTTGGCAATGGATGACAAGTCAAATAAAAATTCTACTTCAAATAGTAGAGGGAAAGAGAAAAGTGAAAAGGGGAACATCAGTAGCAATGTGGTATGTGTCTAATTAGTAAGGTTATTATTTTTTAGTTTTAATTATCACTGTTTTATCATTCAACCATAATCACATATTTAATCTATTAAACGTATTAAATAATTATGACTATTTGTGTCCATGTTAGGTTTATACTTAAATTTTGAAAAAATCTTAACCTGAAAATAAACATGATAAGAACATATTTAGCTGTGATTTCAAATGTATAGTTATTTATCTAATCTGATTTTGTATTTATACACTTGCCTTTGTGGTGATATTAAATTATCCGTATTCTTATTTATACCGTAACTTATTACATGTTATTTATGGTTTCATTTAGTACCAATGTTAGTTCGTACTTTGTCACACTGTCCTCCACTGTTCTTTTTCATTTATTCGATCTTGAAAATTGAAGATTCAACCTCATATTATCTCTAGGTATTCAATGATAACGTCATATCAAAATCTGCTATATCCCAACGAATGCAAAGGGAACAAGAGAGGTTTAGTCGTTCGATTCTAGAATATCAAGAAGGTGGAAGATCCCGCACAGATAACATTGCCAGAACATCTAGCACAAACGATGTGTCAAGACGTTCTGTGGCTCAACTAGAACGAAGAGAACGGGAGAGAGCTGATCGGGAGATATGTGATGGCCCTATGGAAGGAGGTCAGTCGTTTGTGTCTACAACACCTAACAGTCGCTCAACGGGGGTTGAGCAAACAATTATACCTTCTGAATATATAGCATCCAACAAGAACGATGTATCGAAACGGGCTCTAGCTCAACGAGAACGAAGAGAACGGGAAAGAGTTGACCGGGAGCGGTGTGATCGCTTCAATAAAGATAATCGTGAATGCCCAGAAGGAGGTCAGCCATTTTTGGGAGAATCATCAGAGCCTACGCCGAAGCGAAGAATGGTTACAACAGTTTCTGTGTCATCATCAAGCACAAGTCGATATACCCCTATAATTCTCAGTGATCAAGTTTCTTCTCCAGTAATGGAAAACGAAAGGGATTTTACTTTTGAGGCCAATTTAACGTCCCCACCAAATCTTACTGAAATGTTTGTGTCCACAATACCCAATAGTCGTTCAACGTTGGACGTTGAGCAAACAATTACACTTCCTAAATGTATAGCACCCAACAACAACGGCATATCGAAACGTGTTCTAGCTCAACGAGCACGAAGAGAACGAGAGAGATCCGGTCAACAACATATTCAGAATAGTCAACAGAGAATGATTGTACAATCATGTGGGCCATCAGTGATTACGAGTCCATGTACCCCTGGAATTGTGGACCTTCTTAGGGATCGCACTACTCCATCGTCCATGGCTAATCAAATGAATTCTATTGTTGAACCAAATTTGCCTTTTCCACGTAATCTTACTGAAACATTTGTTACCGTAACTCCGAATGAATGCTCAACGCCTGAAGTTGAGGAACCAATTGTATTGCCTGGTATAAGGTATTATACTAATCCATTATTCATGTTATTAAGTATTAAATGTTTAAAAGTGTTTGATGTGTAAAATTTAATATTTGCCAACTATAGGTCAGCTTCAACAAATCAACACCTTGCCGAGAATCAAGATACTGAACATGCAGGAAATTCATCTGTTGACGATGGGATGGTTACAAATTTGATTCCTCATTCTCTTGGTATAATTGACGATGCATGCCCTTCTGCGTGCAGTAACCAAGAAGCTTTTGTTTCCACGAACCTTAATGAAAGCTCGACCGTAGCAGTTGAAGAAACAAATCTACCTTATGGGAGTAGATGGTGAGTTTCTTTTTTATCTTATTCATCTAATTAAATACGGCATTCACAAATATGTTGTTAGAATCTACATAATAATTTTGTTATTTATCAAATGTAGGCCGCCAAATACTACCAATGATGAGTTTTACGATAATCAAGATATTGACGAGTTCAACAATCCAACTGCCGACCGTGATGTTCATACAAGTGAAAATCGACACTCGCTTGGTAGAATGAATGTCATGTGCCCTCATTGTTCTGCGTTACACTGGATGGATGAAAGATTAGCAAGATCATCCGAACGACGTCCTCTCTTCGGTACATGTTGCTTACAAGGGAAAGTTAGGCTTCCATTACTTCTCACACCTTCTCCGCAAATTAAAGCGTTATATGATGGTAATGATGATAGATCAAAATCATTCCGACGTTATGCTAGAGAGTACAATGCAAGCAATGCTTTTACAAGCCTCGGTGCCAACTTGGATACAAGGCTGCTTTCCGGAAGAGGCCCAACAACGTTTACTATACATGGAGAGTTGCGTCATCGGACAGGAGCATTAATCCCAGAACCGGGACAAGATGCCATTTATTCTCAGTTGTACATCTACGATCCTGATTTCGCTTTTGGCGTGAGAAGCCGTAGAAATCCTCATTTGAGAACAGATGTTTTGCAAACTATTCAAGATACATTGTTGCAACATAATGCATTTGTAGATAAATTTCGTCAAGCGTTTGCAATTTTAAATCAATTGGATTTGGAACAACAAACGTTGCCTGCTTTTCTTCACTACACAGCATCTACCGATCGTCGGCGATATAATTTGCCGACAACTGATGACGTGGCCGTCATATTACCGGGGGATGGAACCGAAACTAGCGCGATGAGAGATATTGTTATACATTTAAGGGGGGGAAATGAACTAATGAAAATCAATGAATGTCATCCTGCTTATCTACCATTGCATTACGTTTTGTTGTTCCCTTTTGGTGAGCTTGGATGGGAGCCTGAATTTAGACAGTGGGATGTGATTCACGGTCGACACACAAACGCTCGACTAACTCAAATGCAATTTTATAGCTACCGTATTTTTGAAAGGCCGACAGAGTATTCGACAATTCTAAGGGGAGGAAAATTATTTCAAGAGTTCTTGGTAGATGCTTGGGCTGCGACCGAGCAAAATAGGTTGAATTACTTTAGGCAACATCAACCAAATCTTCGTAGTGAACTCTATCAAAGTCTTACTGATGTGGCATTAGATGGGATGGAACCTAATCAAATAGGTCAACGAATGATTTTGCCATCATCTTTTATTGGTAGTCCAAGACATATGTTTGAAATCTTCCAAGATTCAATGGCCATAACCCGGTACCACCATCACCCTGATGTGTTTCTTACCATGACTGCGAATCCAACTTGGATAGAAATCACTGAAGCTTTATTGCCTCATCAACAACCAACTGACCGTCCAGACTTAATTGCTCGCGTTTTCGAGTTAAAAAGAATTGCTCTAATGAAAGAGATTGAAAGCACTCGAGTATTTGGAAAAAAAGTTGCCCATGTTTTTACAATTGAGTACCAGAAAAGAGGTCTGCCGCACATGCACTTATTGATATTTCTTGATAATCAAGATAAAATTCGAACGTGCGACCAAGTAGACAGAATAGTTTGTGCTGAATTTCCAGATCCAAATGAAGAGCCAGAACTTTTCGAGACAATAAAAAAATGCATGGTTCACGGACCATGTGGTGCTCGAAATTGTCAAGCCCCGTGCATGGAGAACGGCAGATGCACTAAGAGGTATCCACGAGATTTTGCGGAGTATACAGCGATGGATTCAGATGGATATCCCATTTACCGTCGTCGTGATAATGGCAAAGTTTATACCGTGAGGGGGCAACAAGTTGATAATAGAGACGTCGTCCCATATAATCCGTACCTTTCCAAGATGTTCGACTGTCATATTAATGTTGAAGTATGCGCTGGGATTAGGTGCGTCAAATATATCCACAAGTATATCTATAAAGGAGGTGATATGACGACATTGATTTTGGGAATGATGGATGAGATCAAGCAATATCTTGATGCAAGATACATTGGACCCTCTGAGGCAGCCTGGCGATTGTTGAGTTTTCCTTTGCACGATGAGAATCCAACAGTTGTTCGATTGGCGCTCCATTTGCCTGGAATGCATCAGGTTGTCTTCAATCCTACTGAAACAGTAGAGTCTATCATTTCTCGAGCTCAGTCACAGAAGTCGACTCTAACAGAATTTTTTTCATATTGTGATGCACATGCTTCTGCACGTGTGTATACTTATCAAGAGTTTCCTCAGCATTTTGTTTGGAATAAAACTGAAAAATTTTGGAAGCCACGCCAGAGGGGATTTGCCATCGGCAGAATGTATTTTGCGCCTCCCAATTCGGGTGAACGATTTTATCTGCGTCTACTATTGACTGTAGTAAAAGGGCCGCAATCATTTAGGTGTCTACGCATTGTAAACAATGTTGAACATGCGACGTTCAAAGCCGCATGTGTAGCAAGAGGGCTATTGGAAGATGATAGTGAATGGATACAATGTCTTCAAGAGGCGTCTATTATGAGTACTGGATATCAACTGAGAAGATTATTTTGCGTCATTCTTACACAATGCTCCCCTTTAAATCCGTGTGAATTGTGGGATCAATTTTGGATGCATATATGTGATGATCTCTCACATAAAGTTCGCACGTTATTTTTTATACCCGTCCCAAGCGAGGCACAGATTAAAGACTACGGTTTGTACCTTTTGAATCAATTACTTCAAGAATCAGGCAAGAGCTTAGTAGATTTTCCTTCGATTCCACAACCTGTCCAGAATTGGAATATGGTAGTTGGAAATAGATTAATATGGGAACATCGTCAAATGCAAAGTGAAGCACAACAAAGGAATGTGCAGTGTAATATTGATCGTCTCAATGAAGACCAACGTGCTGCATACGAATCAATCACTTCATCAGTGTTCGGAAATTTAGGAAAAATGTTTTTTTTGAATGGTGGTGCTGGTACGGGAAAAACGTTTCTATATAATACCATAGCAGCAAAATGTCGTAGTAACAGTCATATTGTCATTACTGTGGCATCGTCCGGTATTGCATCGCTACTACTTGAAGGAGGTCGAACTGCACATTCCACATTTCGCATCCCTTTAGATATTCTTGATAATTCAATTTGTCATTTCAGTAAACAATCGTTGCATGCCGAATTGTTTAGAGAGACAAAGTTAATCATTTGGGATGAAGTTCCGATGCAACATAAGTACTGCGTTGAGTCTGTGGATCGCACGCTACGAGATATTTGCAGTAATCCAAATCCATTCGGGGGTATCACGGTCGTTCTTGGAGGAGACTTTCGGCAAATTCTACCTGTTATACCTAAAGGTGTCCGTCAACAAATTGTGGCAGCATCGTTGAGACGTTCGTACCTTTGGAATGATATACATGTCTTAACTTTGAATTTAAACATGCGCCTAAATAGTAGGAACATTGAAAATGCAGAGTTTTCGAGATATTTACTTCAGGTAATATTTCATTTAAATATATTTTAGCATTTTGTAATAGATTACTTATATATGCTTTGATACTAAATTATTCATTTACATTTATTTTTTCTTTAAATAGGTTGGCAGTGATCCGCATGAAATCGTACAGTTGCCGTCAACCATACACAAGTGTCGTAATGTGGTTGAACTAATATCTTCAGTTTATCCACATCTAGGCATACCCAGTGTTGTTACCCCTACATTTCTAACTGAACGTTCTATTCTTTCTGCAAGAAATGACGATGTTAGTGTTATTAATTCAGCTGCTTTAAATATTTTTCCCGGAGAAATGATCACATATCTGGCCGCAGATAAAATGTCTGAAGATGATGGAGCCGATTGTCAAATTACAAATCGTTATCCTAACGAGTACTTGAATTCCTTAGATCCTCCAGGATTACCTCCGTTCAAATTAGATTTGAAAATTGGATGTCCAGTTATGTTGTTGAGAAATATCGCACCAAGTGATGGACTTTGTAATGGCACACGATTAATGGTTGTCAGGTGTTCTTTGCGTGTAATAGAAGCTCGAATATTGACAGGGGATAAAGCAGGAAATTTGGCGTTCATTCCGAGAATATCCTTGACGCCATCGTCTTCTGAATTTCCTTTTCAAATGACAAGGCGCCAGTTTCCAATTCGTTTGGCGTATGCTATGACAATAAATAAATCACAAGGACAATCAGTGAAATTTGTTGGAGTTGATTTGACTACACCGGTTTTTAGTCACGGTCAACTATATGTGGCCTTATCAAGGTGTACATCATTTGATCGATTAAGTGTACTTCTTCCCGAATATGGATCTTTATCCACAACAAATATTGTTTATCCTGAAGTATTATTGTGACTGTAATTGTTTCTGTTGATGCAACATTTTAAAGTTGAATAATAAAATAAATTGATATAATTGTTCAAATAGATGATGTATGTTTTATGCCCGTGCCTTCAGGCACGGGTTATACGCTAGTATATATATATATTCTAACATGTAACTAATATTATATAAACACATGTAACTAAAAATGCTCAAATATGTGTGAAAAGTAACAATTATGAAATTATAACTAACATTAGTTACATGTAACAGAATTCACTATAAAAATCGAATGTACTCACTAAAAGACTCCCTACAATTCCTGCAATATCCCTATAATTTCTGCAATGCGGGACTAAAACACAAGTGAAATCTAACTTAAAGAATTAAATCAAAACCTAATAATATAAAAGGACTTTTCACCAATTAGACTTAAAAATAGGGACTTTTCCACCAATTTTTTTTTTTTTTTTTTTCTCACTTATAAAGGTTAAATTCAACCATTGATAATCATGATATCTGAAGCAAAATATTTATCACATGTTATATTTAGTTCAGCACAAGTCAAATAAAATAAATAAATAAATTATTATAACAAATCGCTTACATCGAAAGTATTAGAAAATATCATCTGTAAAGTAACGTGTGAGTTACTATTAACACCTTGGCTTAAATATTTTGTGTTACATGAACTGGGTGCAAAAGGTATTGGATTGGTGGAGCGCATGCGGCGTTACAAAATGGTGTCAAAGCCAACCCTGGTCCAAAAATGGTACCGTGATGGTGTTGATAGAGGAGTAGCGACCTCCGAGTAGGTACATTGTGTTCACTTATGGACTGCTCTATGTCCACTTATGGTTTTCTCTGTGTTCGCTTATGGACTGCTATCAACACCACCTTCAAAAAAGACGAATTGGACTAACATGACGAGTATATCTTATCTTTGAGTAAGGAATATTGTGGATTCCACTTCAAAAGTATTAGAAAAGATTATTCGATATATAAAATAACATATGAACTACTACTAATACTTTAATTGAAACATTTTGATTCACACGAATTCGATTCAAAGAATATTAAACTAGTACATCACATAAAATCGTTACATATGTACTTACAACAAAATCAACAGTAGTAGTCTTAATCGAATCACATCAGCTAAATTAGTAGGAAATGTCATGAAAGTAAGATCGTTTTACATCTCTCACATGGTCGGTAACAAATATTTGTGCCCAGGACGTATAATAATTGGGAAAATAAAATGCGAATCGTGATCGTCATAATTAATGTCTGATTTATGCAGTAGATTAAAAATTCACAATTTTTTGGAGGTTATCGTGTAATTTTGTATGGACCCATTAAGCACATTAGTCTACCACACTAACAACACTTGTGTTTTTATTTATTTTTATTTTTATAATATTTAAAAAAACCATTATTTTAGAAGAGATGGTCTATTTTACTAAAATCCTTCACCATACTAATACATAAATCTATATCCGAAAATCTTAACAAACAAATTTCCAAGAATAGATTCTATAAAATAGTTAACATTAGTATATCCTCTAAAAAAAAAAATCATTAAATAGCCCTTAAGTTTTCTTAAATGGTAGCCCCTAAATATCATATAATTTACAACCGATGTTATTCTTTGAAAATAAAAAATGAAAAAAAGTCAAGAGTCACTTCCGAAATAATCTATTATGAAAATAAACACAAACAAAAAAAAATTCACTTTGTGAAAGTTCACAATGAATTAAATTCATGAAAATTATATTGTTTTAATGTACATTTCACCTTCTTCATTTTAATATCTATATTCATTTTAATATTTTTATTGATTATGTTGGCCCAAAGAATTACCCAAGAGGGGGTGAATTGGGTAGTTATTAAATTTAAACGATTAAATTATTAAATATAAATAATCAATTTTTCTAAATTAATTATTATCTTATTAAGTAGTAGAAATGTGTTTAACTAAATGCACATTCAAACAAATAGAAAATAAAACAATACATCACACAATAGTATATCCTGGTTTGGTAAGTTACTTTTACCTACATCTAATCCCCCGAACTCCACGGAGATTCGCAATCTATTAAACTTTTGATTATTTTACCAGATAAGAATCAAACCCTGATAATCTCGATTCTTTTCACAATCTTATAATCAACCTTTACAATTATCATATTCATAGACTCAGGAAGAACCCTATTTTTTTTATCAGACTGACGACTAACTTAATTCTATTACAGGAAGAATCAAACCTAATCCTTTTAACAGGCTAAAGATCATACCTACCACTCCCTCACACTTTTACACTTATAATTTTGTAGGCTTAGGAAGAACCTTTACAATAACTCAATTCTATTACCCGAAAAATCAAAACCTAGTTATTTTCAATGGAAAAGAATAACCTAACCTTTTTGCAGGATAAAGATCAAATCATAATCTTTTTCAAGGGAAAAATATTGAACCCTAGTTACATTGACTAAATACCGCCCCAAACGTATCTAATCCGCTCAAACTGACAAATACAAAAAAATTGTAAGTTTCTTCCTACGAGAAACTTCTACCACTTCAAGACAATTATACTTAATTAATGGCCTGAATAATAACTACGTGATAGCTACAATGTGAGATAACTAAAATCTAATTACATAATAAAGTGGGTAGCACACAATAAACACACAATCAGATAATCAATCAAAAATTGTTTTAAATATTTTCAGGACTTTAAGTTCAAACACGATTTTCTTATAGTTCTTAACTAAACAATCAATAATATATATAAATCTTAGAAAGTAAATAAAAAGACTTGGAAGGATTTCACCGGAATTCACTGAAAGCTAAATTGATTTCACAATAGAACACAAACCGATAACACAAATAGTAAACGCTTTAGATCAAGAACTTGAATATAATATCTCTTAGAAATCTTAGCAATAATCTCACCCTTAGAAAACTCAAAGCTAATTATTCTTGATTATTTAAACTCAATCCCGCAAGTCTCTTTAAATAGACCTAAAATTATACATCTAACGACTAATTTTCAAATGTTATATCAATAAGTAGCACATATGGACCCCATATATCATATAGATTCATAACGGCTATATTTGACCAATAATATAACTTTTAAAACTCTCAATTTAGTCCCAAAACTAATTTGATCTTAGTCAATGAAAGTATAGAAGTAATTATATTTAAGTATATGAACTAAATTGTAAGGTCAAATAAAATTCCATAAATCTCTCCCACATCTTTGACCCCAAATATTCCCCACCAAAATAGTAATATTTAACCTGTTTAATGATAGGTATTTCAAAGATATTTTATAGCGACTACTTTCAAATAATGTCATTATATGACACCCTAAGATCTCATATATCATATATGTTCAAAATATAATTTTTGAATTTAAAAATATTATTGGAAAATATCATTTTGGTCCTTAAAACATTTTAAAATTGAAATCCATCAAAATAAGAAGTATTAAAGCACTTTAATTAAAAGAACATTTAATTAAATAGATCAAATTAATAGGGATCACAAAATATATCAAGTATATATGAAATAGACTCAAATCTCTCAAACGCCTCTCTTGGAATCATATAAAATAAGATGATTTGACTAAGAAACTGAAACAGTCAAATTGTTGACTGAATCCGTCGATTGACCGACAAATCCCCTCCGTTGACTGCCCTGTGCCAAAGATTAAAAACAGCCATTAGCTTAAAACATGTCGCTTGACTGATAGGATCAGTAGCCTATCCAATTTCTCCATTTCAGCTACTATTTCATTTGGTTGACAACCTAAACCCGTCGGTTGACCGAATTGATCAGAGATTTCACTTATTTACTCATTTCAGCTATTGTTTTAATCGATTGACTGACTCATTTTCTCAGTTGACTGATTGGATCAGAATGTCTCAATTTCTATTCTTGAAATACACTATTTTGATAAATTGACCGACCTCTTTTGCCGGTTCACCAAATTGACCGAAAAATTTAACATTTTATGCTTTAAAAAATATTTTTCATTGAGGTCATTTATCAAAATCATTTCACATATGGAGCACATAATAATTCACATTTTAGAATTTTAAACTTATCACTTCTTATTAAGACACACATAAGATTAATTCATTTTAAGTATCGTACGTGGTCCTAATTCGGGTTGTATTAAGAGTATATAGGTAAAGAGTTGTTTTCACTTAGTTTTCTTCAACGACTACAAAACTCTTCTATGTCTGCATCATTTCCATCTTGCACTTGTTGCATTTTCTTAGATGATTTTTTTTCTTAATCAAACACATAGAATTTTAAATCTGAAATACTTATTAAAATTATTAGTTTCATAAAAATACCAACACTTAATTGTTCATTAAAACCTTAGATTCAATAGATTATTTTTTTAGTGAAAAAAATAAAAGCGAAATTCACTCATAAAAAAACATACAATTTTGTTGTGCTGGCAAATTTCATATTATATACAAAAATAAATAAATAAAAATAAAATACTTTCCCACAATAGCCAAATCTAACAACTTACCAAATGCACTATTTCTTTCTCATCTATTCCACATGAAACGCCACCTACCCAAACCCTATTTTCCAAATGAACCCAAATCATGGCCAAGACGAAGGAGGTTATGGATTTGGATCAAGAAAACGAACTTCCGATCGTTCACAAGGTAAGGCGAATAATTATACAATCATTAGGTTGTTATTTTTGTTTTTTATTATTCTGTTCTAAGCCATCGTTCACGATGCTTGATGTTTTCTGAAAATAGTCGTTGTAACTGAGGGTTATGGTTGTTATTCATAGTGAACATTTACTTTAATTTAGTAAATGTTCACTAGATTCGAAGACGAATAGATTTCATTAATATTGAACATTCCCTAATACGTTGAGACAATGATTATTGGTAGCAGTGAACATTCATTGTGGTTTGAACATGCAGTAAGATTGAGCACACTACTATTTCCCGTAACATCTCCTCTGAATTAGTGAATATTTACTAATGTTGAATCAATACTTAGGCTCTATTGTGTTTATTATATCCAACGTGAATATTCATTAAGAATCGCATGATGAGTTAAACATTCACCGTATTAAAGTGAAAATTGGATTCTGCATGCTGATGTTTCCAAGTGAAACATATTTAGTTTATAGTGAATATTCACTAATGCGTTGATATAATTATTTGTCATAAATAGTGAACATTCACTAATAATGAATCATTCATACTAGTTAAACATTCACTAAAAATCATACACATTTTAGTTGTTAGTGAACATTCACTAGCGGTCATTCATACTAGTTAAACATTCACTAAAAATCATACACATTTTAGTTGTTAGTGAACATTCACTAGCAATCACTATGTTGTCTCGTGTTGTTGTTCACCCCTTTAGTGAACTTTCACTCAGTATAAAGTGACATTGAACATTCACTAATAATAAATTGATTAGGATCCAACCCGTTATTGTTTTGAAATAAACATGTTCCATTTATAATGAATACGCACTGGTACGTTGAGACACTAAACATTCACTAATCAAAAAGTAATAGTAAACATTCACTATACTAAAGTGAAAATGTTCACTTTATCAGTGCTATTTCGCTTAATCCATTACGTTATCAGCGAACATTCACTTACTCTTGTAATTGTTGGATGTATACCCTATAGTCAATCTTGTAATCATACATTTATGACTTCTATTTGTAAAATATTTCAATCTCATTTATTAATAAAAAATATTTTTGATATAATTCTTTAATTGTATCATTAGACGTTGGATATTAAGTTAAACTGTTTTAGCTCTTTAATGTGATTAAAGAAGGAAATCAAAGATATTTGGTAACTTAATATTTTTGATTGTTCTTAGTCAATATTAGATTGTTGAAAAATTGGTCTTTAATAATCAGGATTAGCTTATTCTGTTGTTTTCTCTTCTAAGAATGATGAATCTCAAATCATTAGTATAAGATATTAAAACAACCAAAAAAAGAGACTTACTAATAGTAAAGAAATGAAGATGATCATCTTGATAACTATATGGTAGCTTTGCTCAATATAGGATATCTAAGATATGATTGTATTTGTGATATTTAGAATTGATGTATTGGATATTACATGTATAAGTCGATATAGTTGGATAATACTAAGTCTTGTACTCTAACCATGAGACTTAAAAGATATTCATTGGGTATAGTGGGACATGCATGTAAATGTACGAGTATGCAAGATAGGATCAATCACTCTTAGCAAAGAGAGACGTGTTATATGTGATTCACTGTAACATAATTCACTCAAGCCTCTGCCTAGAGCAGTGTGACGATTGAGATAAGATTCCAGTTGGTGTTATAAGGAATTATATTCTTAATAAATGTACGTATTATTGGACTAAGGATTTTTGACTTTATCTATACCATGTTGATCATTTCAGGAGCATATAACAGATATATCATATGATACAGAAATCATACCTGAGGAGGTTTTCTTGGTGAAAATCTTACTAATTGGACATGGTTATGATATGTGGAGTGCTTTCTTCTAGAAGGAAAAAATTGAAATTCGTTCAATTTTAATTAATTGATTAATTAGTAAATTAATTAATTAGTTAATTATTTTCACCATCCATCTTTTGGTATGAACCTAATGAGTCACATAATGAAAAATAAACATTAAAAAATTCCTACAAAAATGAATGTGTAGTGATACTGAACTTTACAAGTTCAGAGGTTAAAGTACAAATACGAAAAGAAAGGGCCTGGTGTTTTGAACCCTGAACAAATTATTTAAATGAGAAAGAGAACAAATGACAGCCCCCTATGAGATTTTCGGCCATCCAAGAAAATTCATCCACCTTTTTTTTCAATGTCTAAGATCTTTTTTTTTTTTTTTGTATTTGCACTTACTCATTTGAATCTTACTACTATCTAGATTCAAATTAGAACTATTCTACTTACTTGAGATTAGAATAAGAGTCTTAGAAATCCCAAGAAAACATTTCTTTTTGCAGTTTCTATGTAAATAATGTTAGAGGTAATATACTTGTGTTTCTCATAAGAAAATTTCTCTTAATTACCTCGTTCCTGATCGTATCCACCTTATCACAGATCCCGTATTTACAAGGCTTTCAAAAGGAACCAACATGCTTACTATAGGGTTGTAATGCTAGTACGCAGTTCCCAACTAGGCGGGTGTTAAAATAAGCAAATGTCCCTTCGGAGTCAAGGTATACCGACTCGGTTAAGTTCAGAGATTATGTTACTAGTAAAAAACCTGACAAAAGAAAAGGGATTTGGGCTCTCCTGCACAAATTGGTCTGGAGTTGGAACTACTTTCTTGATGAGCCCAAGGCAGGATGAAACCAATCAACATCGTACAAGAAGGCATACTTGCCCTCAAGAAATAAACACGTTGAGGGGCGCCACACTGGCAGATGCTGCTGTGAAAATGTGAGCCCATGACAAGTAGTTTCAAAGCAAGGCACAATTAGCTCCACCAGTGACTCGTTTGAGCCGTGGAGACGACGCTCTTTGGGGAAGAAGTTAAGTTGCAATCATGATTCAACAAGCACTCGTCGGAGGATGGACAAGGAATGAGCCAAGAGTGTCACATCGAAGATTCACGTGAATTGTGCAATTCAGAAGCACATCACCTTTTTCTCTGTCGCGCAAAGTACGGAGGCACGACAAGGGCACGACATCGAGAGCTGTTCGCATCGCAACGAGGACGTTTGTGATATTAGGTGGGGCAGAGTGTTACGGATCGTGTATTTACAAGGCGGTCAAAAGGAACAAGCATCTTGGCTGAAGGATTATAACGCTAATGCATAGATCCCAACCAAGCGGGCGTCAACACTGGTAGGCGTCCTTTTGGAGTCAAGGCATACCGACCCGGTTAAGTTATGAGATTATGTCATTAGTCAAGGACCTAACAAAAGAATGAGAGTTTGCCCTCCCCTGTACAAATTGGTCAGAAGTTGGAGTCGCTCCCTTGATGAGCCCAAGACAGCGTAAAACCAATCAGTATCGTACAAGAAGGTAGGCTTGCCGCCCGCTTGCGAAGCGAACGCGTTGGGGGCACCGTACGGGCAGATGCCATTGCAAAAATGTGAGCTCGTGACAACCTGCTCTTGATAGAGCCTTGTTAGATCATCGCTCGGGAATTACCAATTTTAAGGCTGAAGCACCGGAAGAAGTATTATTTAATTAAATATGATTTACTTATGTGTTTATCTTAATTTTAATGTTAATACATATAGATCCAATTTATAAGAACATGATATTAAATGGGATTTTCTTATGAGTTAATCTAGTGATTTTAATATACCGTTCATTCAGTAACACATTAGCGTGATTAAAGATATCCGGTTATTGGTGAACTCACTTTGCTAATTACACTTTTTGAGTTTGGGGATAGAATCTGGCAAGATTAGTTACAATCTTTATAGTACCAATCATTAAACATTTTTTGGATTGTATTTTGATACATTGTAAATCAAAGGTAAGATGGTATTTTGATACAACACGTGGTGTTTTCCACATTAAAACCACGCGACTTTCTATTTCTTACATGAATAAATCATGAACACATAATCGATAATATTAGAAGTGAAAATCCGACTAACTGGACATGGTTATGATATGTGGATAGACGTGACTCACTGTCAAAGGAAATGCCTTAAGAAAAAAATATTTTCTTCTGAGAGGGCAAAATTGGAATTGTTTCAATTTTAATTGATTGATTAATTAATAAATTAATCAATTATTTTCACCATCCATATTTTGGTATTAACCTCATGAGTCACACACAATGAAAAATAGAAGTTATAAGTTTAAGAGCCAAAGTGAAAATACAGAAAAAAAAAAGTATGTGGTTTTGAACCCTAGACAAATTACCTAAATAGAGGGAGACCATTTGGCCACCCAACATGCGAAATTCAACCACCCTAGGAAAATTTCAGCCAATTTCCTTTTGTGTTTACATTACTGATTTGAATCTTACTATCACCTATATTCAAATCAGAATTATCTTAATTTCTTGAAATTAGAATTAGATTCTCAAAAATCCTAAGATTTTTTTTTTTTTTGAGTTTTTAGTGTAGGTATTATTAGAGGCAATACACTTGTGTTGTTTATAAGAGAATCATTCACGGTTACTTGTTCTTGATCATGTCCAGCGCTCTTGGAAGAGAATTAGATCACGGCTTAGGAATTATGAAACTTTGAGGTTGAAGCATAAGAAGAAAGAATATTTATATATGTGATTTAATTATGTTTGTTATCATTGTTTAAAAAAATGTTAATACAAATAAATCTGATTTAGAGTAGAAGTGATTTAAATATTTTATATTATATTGTGTTAATCTAGTGATTTTAATATCCAGTTCCTTTGATTACAACAAAATTAATTGAAATATAACTTACCATTATCGAACCTTGCATTATTGTTTCCTAAAAACACACAAAGAGCATTACGGTCAAATGTTGAGGTTGTTAATTAACTGAGGAAGGACCGCAAGTTAAAACACTAATTATGAAAGGTTAATATAATCACCAAATTAATGTTGGGTAATTTCTTATTGCATCTATCTGCAGAGGATAAAACAATAAAAAAAAATAAAATTACCTACACAAAAATAATACTAATAAATATTATTTTTGAAAAAATTAACAAGAATTACAAAAAAAAAAAAAGTTTTTCAACTTTGGCAAATTATTTTCTTGTTCAGTCTCTCTTAAATTGATATATATTTTTTAAGTTCAATTTGTATGAATTTCTATATGTGGTCCTTCCTATCTCTTTTGATACACATCTAGATAATAAAACAATTCATATTTTTTGTCACAAAGAGACATTTTACGCCGTTGGATTAGATTTTCAATCAAATGATTGATATTAAACAACATTTTAATATTAGGGTCAACGGTCATCTCGTATCTCTTCAATCCCTCATATGCGTCTACTCTCTCTCTTTCTCAGGCTCCACATCATTGCTATCGCCATCACCTCTCAAACCTCTTTCGGTTGTATATTTATGACACATTTTTTTATTTGAAATACTAGATTAACTTTTTTTTCTATTTTTCTTTCTTTCTTTTAATTTCATTATTTAAATTAAAACATGTGTTTCAGGCACGTGGTATACACTAGTATATATAGATAGATAGTTTTTTTTTTTTTTTTTTTGTTTAAGAAAGAAAATTAAATGTGACTTTATGTGAATGAATTTGGGTCATGCTAAATTAGTATTGGAAAGAACAAGGGCTTGATCAACCAGCAAAATTGATCAATTGGCCCAATCTTATAATATGGGCTGACATAGTTGACCACCGTAGCGTAGTCCAGAGCTCCTCAGAAAAATCAACTTGTTCAACATTTCCAAATCTGATAGAAAACCATGTCGTCCTAAAGAAGAATCTTCCATACAAGGAGAATCTTTCCATTACCAACACGCTTTTTCGTCACGCAGATTCTTCAACAAGCAATTCATTTTCAATTAAATATTATTATCTACGCCGCTGGAACGGAGGTTTATTAGGGTTTATCGTTATCTGAGCTGCTTGACGCGCATTTGTACAGGAAAAAATGGTGGGGAAGGACGAGAACAAGGGGAAAGCTCTCGAGCTTTTCCGTAAGATCGGTTTAGACGAGCGGACGGCCAACAATACCATGGCCAACAACAAGGTCACCGCGAATCTTACGGCCGTCATTCATGAGGTACCTTTATTCACCTCAATCTTCACATGCAACGCGACGGATTCAAGTAATTATGCACGCATGCATATCCAAATTGAACATCGATAGAATCGATTGTATTAGGCTCAATCGATTTAGGGAATTCCAGCTTGCTGAGATGGATTGATGGAATGAAAGAAACTGAAAATTGAGAACATCAATTGAATTTAGAAGTATGAAAGAAACTGAAAATTGAGAACATCAATTGAATTTAAACAAGTAAAATCATTTCCCCCCGTCTTCTTGATCGGTGGTAGTAAGATTTACTGAATTGGAGTCTAGCTTGGTTGCTGTAGTTTTTATTTTATATATATATCTATATCTATCTATCTATCTATCTCTATATTTTGTGTGTGTGTGTGGGGGGGGGGGGGGGGGGGGGATTGTATTTCAGGTTTTCACTACAAGTGGTTGGCTCTTTTTTGATATAAAAATGTTTTTCTTTTGTCCCTTTACCAAGAATTTGCAGGCACAAATATCATGTTTTTCTCTTTCACTGATATGTTTGATTTTAATTATTTGTGGCTCACAATATTTTGGTTAGCTGTGTTGCGATCTTTTATATTCGTGTACACACATCTAATTGCTTGGAACTGAATTTGTTTATTTCTACTTCAATTTCAGGCAGCTGTGACCGATGGATGTGATCGGACTACTGGAAATCTCCTTTACACGGTATGAAGAAGTAGTATGACATGTTTCTGTTTTGGATTTTCTATGCTTGCTTCTTGTTGCTTATTAAGTGTGGATAATACTTGGGTTTGTATTGATACGATAAATTCTGAAATTATAGGCACAACTACTGCAAAGATGTGGCTTTATAAATTTTTATTGAAGTATATTTAGCAAGAATAATAACATAAACCTTGTATGGATTTTGAAATGTAAGTCAACCAAGACATTTTAGTTGAGTTGCAGGATGAAATTCATGGAAACCCTAATTAGAACTGGCACAATAATGAACAATCGGACTTAAATCACTGAGCATGAAGATAGTTTAGGTAAACTTAAAATATATGTTTTTCAAGAGACTAAATCCCCAAGTAGTTGAGACAAGTTTGACACCTGAACTCGAGTGCCCAAATGGTTAATATGTCTTTGTTATAGAAATATGGGACTTGATATGTTCAGATATTTCCAGGCATATCTGATACGTCACACTGGCTCTATCTTTTTAAATTAGTAGTTTTCACTTGCCCTATTCATTGCTGCAAAGAAATATTGACACTTGATACTTCAGGTTTCATTGATATCTATATCTTCTGCTTATTTTTGTCTAAAAATGCTGAGAAAACAACAATAGAAGATTGCGAGACTTATTTCTTTGATATCTGACTGTATTCCATTCCTTGTAACAGGTTGCTACCAAGTTTCCTGCAAATGCCCTTGTGCATCGCCCTAAGTTGCTGGAATATGTTGTTTCGTCAAAGGTATAGAATTAATCCATATGAATTCTTTATGTACTTGGGAAACCTCTACCTTATCGGGTCATTACATATCCTTAGTTTTACACTAGACTTCTAGTAAATATTGATTCCCTACAATCTGACAGGATTTTGATTTATATCCTACCAACCAAGGTTCATCGTTCTTGTGTGATTCACCAAACTTGGTCGGCGTCAGTCATGATCACAGATTTTGAAGTATTATTTTGGTTAGGAATGTGGGAATAATTTGTCTCAATTGTATTTGTGGTGTGCGAGAAGTTCTTTTATTAATGTTTTTTTATTAAAAAATCTGAGGCTCTAAACATGAATATTTATTTACGGGGTTAGTGTTTCTTCATCTCTTGATTTCTACTGTGATTGAAGAATATAATATGATGGTTTATGTTTTATTATTTCCTATTTTAGGCTTTGGCTACCTTTGGTCTTCTGTATTGAATGGTGAACAATACGAATATCTGAAAGTTTCTTAATAATTAGTATTAAAAGGATTCAACCTTATTATGTTGTTTAATTCCCGTGCTATATATAGTGCAACTGGTTGACATATATTTTATTCACGCTTTAAATGGAAAGTCCTCATAGTTATGTACTGTTGAATCTCTGTGGAGCCTGCATGCTCTAAATTTAAAATTTTTTGAAACCCTTAATCTATGCCCTTAATCTTACATTTGGAAATTCATATTAGTACTCCCTAGCGTAAAACTAATGCGTGTTTCTTAGTTGGATTTTTTTATTTTTTTTATTTTTTCGCTTTGCTTTGTCAAATTTGATCTTGTGTACGTGATTTAATCAGATTCTAGAATCAGCTTTCAGTTCCCACATTCACCAATAGTTACTATTGTGCAGATTAAGACTCCAGCTCAGTTAGAAGCTGCCTTTTCATTTCTTTCAGCAGCAGCTTCAGAGAATTTTGAGATCCATGACTTCGAAGAGGCTTGTGGAGTTGGTATGATAAACTGTTCTACCCTTTTGGCTTTTGTGAAATCCTACCATTTTCTCGTAGCATTATATTTATTATTTTGAGAATTCATCTCTTGAAGATATCATTTCAAGTACTGCCAACACACTTCTCATGATCTTGGTTGCTGGTTTTTTTTTTTTTTTTTTCTATTTGAATACACTTGTCCTTGCACTCTTTTCGTCTGTGCAATCATAAATTGTTCGATGTGCTAACTCTATATTTTGGAATCAGGTGTTGAGGTATCTTTGGAAGATATTAAGCTCACAGTTAATGAGATATTTGAAGAGAAGAAGAATGCTATTTTGGAGCAGCGATATCGAACAAATGGTTTGTATTTCTTGTTGTGGCACTAATGAAATTCCCTTTTCCCCTTCCTTCCCCTTCCTTCCCCCTTTTCGTGTGACATATGTTATATGTTCTGATTATGATTATCAGCAATATGATAACAAGAGATCCCGTACTGTAAGACGAGTTAGGTTATTTGTCATCCAGCACTTTCAGGTCACATTGTAGTGTATTACTGGGCTGTAATGCATGTACTAGTGGACGGATTCATGGTCTCATCTCCTTTTAGTTTAACAAAGTTAACTGAAATTTGGCCTGATTAATGGCTTAGGATGACGTTGCAACCTTGGTAGTATTATTTAACTTCTCTGGCCATAAGTTCATAATTCATTAGATGGTTTGTTCAAGTTTGGAATTTTTTGTAGCATGATTTTCTCATTGTTTGTACATATTCCTTTTTCCTTTGAATTGCATTTCCTATTTATGATCAACTCCTTGTACCACCATAACTTTTATTTATGATTTCTTTGTAGTTGGTGAACTATTTGGTCATCTTCGAAAGAGACAGCCGTGGGCTGATCCAAAGATTGTCAAGGTATATTTTCAGTTCTCAGTTTGTATCTCGCTGTCTCCTGTTATAACTAAATTTGTTTGAAGCTAATAATTGTATACTTGCTTTTCTTTGTGACTCATTCTTGTCCCTGTAACAGCAACTTATAGATGAAAAGTTGTACGAATTACTTGGTGAAAGGACTGCAGCAGATGACGAGAAGCCTGTAAAAAAGAAGAAGGAGAAGCCTGTTAAAGTTGAGGTTCATAATGCTCCATGCCTTCGGCTGTTTTGTTTATTTTCACCTACGCTATTGAATATGAATTATACCTTTTCTTATTTCCTTTGCTCATTGATGAAATATGTAGGATAAAACTACCGCTGAAGATAGCCCTCCATTGAAGCAATCTGAAGAAGAACTGAATCCATTTTCCATATTCCCTCCACCAGAGGAAAACTTTAAGGTAACTACATGTTGCTTCTCTCATTTTATCTTATAGCATTTACTCCTTTTGATGGTATTCTCAAATATTCTTCTTTCATTTCCTCTGCTTCTCAAGTGTCTTCTTGATTTGTCTTGTGAAAATATTTGGGAAAGCAAAGTTTCTCAATGTAATCTTCTAATCTTCTTTGAGAGGAAATTTGTGTAATTAGGTTTAGAAATCGGTTTTGAAGTAAGTGACAAACAAAAAACTGTTTTTGCAGTTACAATTTAAATAGATCCTGAGGAATGCTTTCTTTGTAATTGAAAAACTTTCGAAGATAAGACAACGTGGTGCATGCTAGGGTTGGAAATTCTATGTTTTATAATTTATGACTGTAAGAATAACATCTTGCCATTAAGAGTTAGAATTATAGCTTGTTACATTCTGAACTGGCCTTTGTGCCATAGTGTTGAACTTATGTTTAACCAATGCATCCAATTTTAGTTTTGGCTTTTACTGGAGATAACTTATAGAATGTATTGTGACTGAACCTGTGATAGTTATGCTTGGGCTTTGAGTTGATGAGTTGCTATGTGGTAGCTATTACTTTTAGTTTTAGACCCCTTGCTTTTATTTTTCGTGTATAGTGATAAGCCGACAATGCTTTAAGAATCTTCTTTCATTTTTAGCTTGCAATTTTTTTCATGAATAACAACCAATGAAGCACAGGTGCTTTAAAAATAACATTGTACAAGAGTTGTTGAATTCTCCAAGAATAATTCGAAAACTAAAAAAAAATCAAAATTTATTGATGAACTCATGGGGGATCCATATGTTGATCCTTGAATATTACATATTTCTCTTCTTTCTATCAGTATTAAATACTTGCACCTTTTTGGTTATGAACGTGGAAAGAATCACTGCTAAAAAAAGATGGGAGGATCTGTATAAACTTGGCATCTTCCCGTGTGAAACTAAAATTCATGTGAAATTGAAAATTAAGAAAATATGGTTGTTGCATTGTAAATTATCTCCAACTTTAAAGGGAAAATATCAGTTGGCTGAATTATTATAAGACTAGAATATATGTATAACCTATAGAATCTCTGTGCACACATGTATCCTAAGTCCTAACATTAGCCGAATCGAATAATCTAAGAATCTGCATACTTCTGTGCATTTTTTTGTGTGCTTGGTCACTGACAATTAAGCAGCTTACATTTCGTCCACATTCCAAATGTACACGCCTTTACGAAAATGAACTTATTAA
Organism: Eucommia ulmoides; assembly: GCA_016647705.1. NCBI lineage: Eukaryota > Viridiplantae > Streptophyta > Magnoliopsida > Garryales > Eucommiaceae > Eucommia > Eucommia ulmoides. Next base: position 8,336,735 of record CM028333.1, on the reverse strand, counting down.
GTTGTTTAATTTTTTTCTTTTGCAGGTGCATACTGAAATATTTTTCAGTGATCGACCTGTTTTAAGAACTTGCAATTCAAAGGAAATACTTAAAAAACACTTGGAGATAACAAAAGGAAAAGTATTTACTCGCTTTCCTCCGGAACCAAATGGGTATTTACATATAGGTCATGCCAAGGTAATATTTCTTATACGAACCCACTTTAACTCATTATTTTTCTGGGACTTGTGGTTTTGTCTATCATGTGATAATCTTCTATGCAGGCTATGTTTGTTGACTTCGGCCTAGCAAAAGAAAGAGGTGGCTGCTGCTACCTACGGTGAGATTTTTCAGCTGTGTTTACTGTCCGATTATGCAACCTTGTTTTAAAATTATTCTTGCCCTCTAGATTTTATGAAATGATTCTTCCAAAGTGTGAGTAATTGCGATATTTTACCACTAGAAAAGCTTAGGGTATGAACAATGCATAGCTTGACAGGCCTGTTCTTATATATGCTAGCTGGAATATTTTTTGGCATTGGGTTGTGCTAGTCATGTTCTCTCTGACATGTTGATCTATATGGCACTTTCAGATATGATGATACTAACCCTGAAGCTGAGAAGAAAGAGTACATAGATCACATTGAAGAAATTGTTGGATGGATGGGCTGGGAACCATTCAAGGTATCCTTTCTGTCCACAATCCACGTGAATTGTATGTTTTCTTTCTGGGCCAGATCTAATATGCATTGGAATTTTGCAGATCACGTACACCAGTGATTATTTTCAAGATCTTTATGAGCTAGCTGTGGAGCTGATACGGAGGGGTCATGCTTATGTTGATCACCAGGTTGGGTGTTTGTCATTAGTTCCTCATCCCATTTTCTGGGTTCTGTTTGCTTGTCTCGCATCTTAGAGCTATGCTATAGCTTGATTAGTAACTGTTCATACATCCAGACACCTGAAGAGATAAAGGAGTACAGAGAGAAAAAGATGAATAGTCCTTGGAGAGACAGGCCCATTGCAGAATCCCTACAGCTGTTTGATGAAATGAAACGAGGCATGATTGAAGAAGGCAAGGCCACACTTAGAATGAAACAGGACATGCAGAGTGATAACTTCAATATGTATGATCTCATTGCATATCGTATCAAGGCAAGTATACTTGCTTGAAATTTGTTATTTACAGAAACTTCTGAGTTGCTCATACTTTGTGTTTTACCTTTTGTTTTCCAGTTTACTCCTCATCCACATGCAGGTGACAAATGGTGCATCTATCCAAGTTATGACTATGCTCATTGCATAGTGGATTCTCTTGAAAATATAACACATTCGGTATGTTATTTTGTCTATTGGAATTATTTTCTTAATGCATTGCTCAATAACTGATTCAAAATATTGGTTGATACTAGATCGATACTATATAGTTCATGTTGTTGCTACTGGTGTCTATGAATCGCCTGATATAGATATTGATTTTTGGTAGGAGGGTTCTTTTTTTCTTTTGCCCTTATTAAATGCTTTTGCATGGGTAAGTCCAAATTTCAGCTAAACAAGGTGTTAGACTGGCTTTTTTATAAGTTTTGCTGTCTAGATTTTAAACCCCCCATTGTATACCACAATTTTGGGGACAACAATTCATTAGTGCACTAGATCATATTATATTTATTTGTGCGCTTTTGCCTTCTAATCTCAACATTTTTATTTTTGTGTTCTTGATTCATGTGTGCGGATATGTTTTTGCTGTTGCTGTCTAATTGATGTTTCAACCATTTTAAAATTATCATCATATAAGTGACAATTCACGTTGATGATGTAACCTTCCAAGAACCCGGCATGTTTTCTGAAATTTTACTTTAATCCTATATAGTTTTCTCAAATTGGCCCCGTCTTGGTGGTGATTTTTGCTGTTTTGGGGGTGGGGTTTTCAACAATGGTATCGAATGGACACAATTTTCGGTTGGCGAGCCAGATGTAGGGGGAGGTCGGTTAAGCTCTGAACCTAAAGATCATTGGTTGTATTCATACTGAAAATGAAATTTGGCCTTTTAATAAGCTAACGTGAACCAGCAACTGAATATTTAAAGTTCAAACTGAGTGTTACTTCGCTGAGTCTCATGTCCATTAAATTCTAACTCAAAGTCTCAAAATCATCTGGGTTGTTTATATTGTAGCCCCAAATCTAACTGACCCAGGCTTTAGAACCCATCCCCATGATGTCTACACGAATTCAGTTTATTCCAGATATCAGCCCTATAAATCGTACATTTTTTTTGTACTATCTAGATTAATTATATTTATAGCTATTTAAAGTTTAGCATAAAATTCATTTATTATTTTGGTTTCAACATGTATAAGTTTTGTGCAGCTCTGTACACTTGAATTTGAGACACGTCGTGCTTCATACTACTGGTTACTGGATGCCTTGGACCTTTACCAACCTTACGTATGGGAGTACTCGCGCTTGAATATCACCAACACGGTGATGTCTAAGCGAAAGGTATGTTAGTATTCTTCACCACACATATAATTATCTATAGGCTATTACTTAGAAAAAAGAGACTACTCTGTAGAAGTGCTTTATGTAACACTACGATATGTTTTTGCAGTTGAATCGTCTTGTCACAGAAAAGTGGGTTGATGGTTGGGATGATCCTCGTCTGATGACATTGGCTGGATTAAGACGTAGAGGGGTTACGTCAACTTCAATCAATACGTTTGTTCGTGGGATTGGAATTACTAGAAGGTTTCTTTCTGTAGAATGTTTTTGTGTGTGCAAGCGTTGTTATTAGGTATATGGTCATTGTTGCTCTAATAAGACCTAGTTCTTGCAGTGATAGTAGTGTGATACGTTTGGACCGTCTTGAGTATCACATAAGGGAAGAACTAAACAAAACAGCACCTCGCACGATGGTTGTGCTAAACCCACTCAAGGTGAATACCTTCTTAGGATTTCTTCATCTTTTTTTTCCTTCTCTTTTCAAACAAATTAATGTGTTTTTTTTTTTAATTATCAGGTTGTTATTACCAACTTGGAAGCAGGTGCAGTCATGAAAGTTGATGCTAAGATATGGCCTGATGCTCAAGTAGATGATTCATCCTCTTTTTATAAGGTGAGTATTCATTGAATGGTTAGTGTTGGACCGTAAATCTATTTCACAATCTTGGCTGCCTTTAGTTATGTAAATCACATATGCCAGTTTTGAATGTCAGATTTTTTTACCTGGTTGAACTTTATGGTTGTGTTATAGGTTCCTTTCTCCAATGTCGTATACATTGAACATTCTGATTTTAGGATGAAAGATTCTAAAGATTTTTATGGTCTTGCTCCTGGCAAATCTGTCCTACTCAGGTGCAAATCCATTTTAAGTCATATCATGTTTTCCTTAATATGCGTTGACTCGAAACTAATATATTCCATGTTTTTTGTGCAGATATGCATTTCCTATAAAATGCACGGAAGTAATATTTGGGGATGATAAGGAGACAATTCTTGAGATTCGAGCTGAGTATGATCCTTCCAAGAAGACAAAGCCAAAGGTTGATGATACTGAAAATGACTATGAGTAGTTTGTTTTGTTCATTATGCGACGCCTTGTTCACTCACCTTTTTCATGCTCAATTTTGCAGGGAGTTCTTCACTGGGTTGCAAAATCTTCACCTGGAGTTGATCCGCTAAAGGTGGAAGTCAGATTGTTCGACAGATTGTTTCTTTCCGAGGTTGGAGAATCTCTCTCTCTCTCAATTTTTTGGAGGAGGTTCTACTATAATTATTCATCTTCTTACTCTAGCGTGAGAATTGTTGTCTAATCTCACTTTTTTTTTTTTCATTTTTTTCCAGAATCCTGCGGAACTTGATGATTGGCTTGGTGATCTGAACCCACAGTCTAAAGTTGTGATACCAGGCGCATATGCTGTACCTTCACTTGGAAATGCCACTGTTGGAGACACGTTTCAGTTTGAAAGGCTAGGTAGGTTCGACAACCCTTCAGTTATTGAATATGGAGCACCCTAGTTGTTCAATAATCACCCAAAAGTGTGTTTTAGTGCTAGCTGCTTCTTTAAAAGTGACTTTTAGTTCTGCGCTCTTTTAAGAGCATGTGTTAATTTGCACTTTTACCCTTTTTTGTGTCGGTTTTAGTTACATTCAACTATAATTGCAACTAAAAAACTAAAAATGGTATAATGCCGTGATTGTGGTCAATATTAGTCCACTTGCAAAATTATTGTGTAACTAGTAACAAAAAAAAATATAGCATTGATATGTGCGCATGATGATTTGGTTGTGTTCAAATATTATTTTCATTCAATATTTTAGTTGTGTAATAGAGTATTTTTGAAAGGAGTATTTTTGAAAAGGAAAAAGGCAGGACTTAAACCAAGTGTGTGGGTTATAGGAGATCTGAACAAGAACCCCAAAATTAGGCAAATAAAGAGTTTGTATTATAAGTATGCTAAGTAAATTATAATTAGTGTCATTAGTTATACAGTTCTAATATATATGTATATACACATTTATATATGTTTTCCATTTTTGTTTCCAGGTTATTTTGTAGTTGATAAGGATTCAACATCTGAGAAGCTCGTCTTCAATCGGACAGTCACACTGCGTGATAGTTATATTAAAGGCGGGAAGTAGGTCAGATTCATGAATTCCGATGAAGCAGCGTGTTTGACGGTGTATTTCCATAGCCATTTTTTTCGTACAATCATAAACTTATCCTGTTATTTCCGTTTAAGTTTTTAAGAGTTGTGTACATTATTTGCCATAGAAATCTATGAATTCTTCTTCGAAAACATGAGTGTGGTCTTATCATAATGCTTTGCTTCTGCATTAGTTTTTCCTTTACACTTCATATATTAACTATTAAGCAAGCATAAAGGCTTCTAGTTCTAGGGTTTAGTCGGAAAACTATTACATTTACATCTCCCCATTTAGATCATTACTACTAATACTGATTAATCTCTCAAGCTGTGAAGCCCTTTCCAGCTATAATTGTCTGCTGCCATCCTGAACTGCCACAGTTCATCGATGTTACCAAAAGTGTTGTCGATCCAATCAAGTTCCGCCACCTGGCAATCTGAGAAGAACGTTTCCTGATTCCCGACTGGTGATTTCTCCGGCTGCTTGTAACCCTCTACTTCAAGGCTGCTGATATCCACACGGTAACAATCATCTTTTGTAATTTGATGCAATTTTGTGGAATCCAATGAACAATTGATCGAGTTATTTGAACTGTTCTTCAATTTGCTTGATTGTGGAGATGGATTTGGGAAAGATTTTGCCTCTTTGTTCTTAAAAGGTGTTTTTGAGCTTTGAGCTCCATTGGTACACACAGATGAAGCAGAGGAGGAAGAAGATGACGATGGTGAATTTTGATCCATTTTCTCGAGCAATCTCGGCATCCATAAACGGTTGACAGCTTCAAAGAACTTGTTACTGTTGGAATTGATCTTGAGTTGTTTCGCTTGTTTTTGCACCCGTGTTCTCCAATAGTTCTTGATTTCGTTGTCTGTTCTTCCTGGTAATTGTTGTGCAATCTTGGACCACCTGGTTGGGCAAAAGAATCGTTAGTGTTATTGAAACCCTATGACCCCTAACCACACAGGCTTAATATAAGGACACCCATTCTCTCTGAACTCCACCCCACTGGCCATCACCATCACTTGTTGGCCACCACCAGTTAGTGTTATTGAAACCCTATGATCCCTAACCACACAGGCTTAATATAAGGACACCCATTTTCTATGAATTCCTCCCCACTGGCCACCATCATCTCCTACTACCCACCACCAATTCGTCGGTCACCACCAGCATGACGTCGGCCACCATGCATTTAAAAAAAGAAAACAAATATTGCAATCCAACCGGCATCTTTCTTGTTTCTGTTCTCATAATTTAAAGAAATAAATGTTAGGACAATGGTCGTTGTCAAATATATTTTTATTTTCAGAATATTCTAGAACGAAAATAGAATTTTGTTTATTGGAAGTGGGAATATTTTTTGATATATTAGGCATATATGTGTGTGGGTGTAAATTACATTATACGAAAAAATCACCTGTTACCCCATTTGGATTGGAGTTGAAGGATCAAGAACTGCTCATGAGGAGTAAGGTTTCCTCTTTTGATGTCTGGTTTCAAATAGTTTAGCCATCTCAGCCTACAGCTCTTCCCATTCCTCTTCAGTCCTTCCACAGATAAAAAAACACAGAAGATAAAATTGGAAAATGAAGAAAAAACATATAATAAATGGGTGGAGGGATGAGGGTTGTAGTAGTTATGTACCGGCAGACCTTGCAGCTGAACTCCAGCGGCCTTCACCGTGGGCACCGATGTAATTGATGAGGAGAGTGTCTTCTTCAAGAGTCCATGGTCCTTTTCTGACCTCTCCTCCTCCAGAATTGGGGTACGCTGTCTTACTTCCCATGAGAAGCTGTTTTTGAGTTGAGCTTCCAGTATCTTTGTGTTTGTGTGAGAGAGACTGTCAAAAGCCAATCATGGGATTTTTAGGACTAACATGAATCACAAGTAGATACCAACCCCCTTCTTGGAAGTTCTCTTATAGAAGACGAGTGCGTGTGTATGTGTGTGTGTGAGAGAGAGAGAGAGAGAGAGATGGGGTTTTGGAGTAAACTGCGCAAGGTTCTTTGCATGAGCATCTTTAGTATGACCGACTCCCCCACTATATTAGGCAGCTCTCAGAGCACCTTATCTAGGTTATTTGGCTTATCGACGGTTTAAAATGCAATCCTTTTTTTTTTTTTAACATATAAAAAAAAAAAAAAAAAAAAAAATTCAGAAACACACCTCAGCCATTACATATAATAAATAAATAAATAAAATCTTTATTAAATTATAACAATGAAGAAGATTAGTACTAACATTTAACATTTATTATCTTTTTTTTTCCACCTCATAAAAGAACCAGGATTATCTGTGTCTAATTTATAAATATAAAAAGATAGTATGTGATAAAAAAATTGACCAATTAAATATAAATATAAAACTTAAAGGGTGTAAAATATAGTTTTATTTATCCATCCTAAAAGTTGGGGTGTGAAAATTTTTGTATAAAATATTTTAGGATAGGTTGTTAGTTTGTTAGAAAATTATATGATATAAGATTACAAAGGTTTAAGATGTTTGATCTTGTTGGATTTAAAATTTTCCAAATGGTTCAAAATATTTAAAATATAAATTATGTCCTTGATGAGGGGGAATCCAATTGGGTTCAAATCCCTGTCACATGTCCTTTTGCCACTAGCCATGCGCCACACGCATGATACCGTAAAGATCACACCCTCAACGGTTGGTTGTAAAGGTGAGCTTGGGCGCTCATATTGGCGCCTAGGAAGGTCTACCAATGACCCAAGCAAACTACTATGTCGAGCACTACTATTCTCGGGCTGAGGGATCCCGATCATTGTCCTTGTTAGGGACAGTAGGTCAAAAAACTCAACCACATTACCAATAGCACGGTCATCAACCCCGAGATGCGCCTAGTTACTGTCGCGCTTGCTCGGGGTAGTCGTAATGGTCTCTCCTCCTATTTAGGAAATAGCAGTTGTGATTTCAGAAATAAGCACCCATCCCTCCATGTCCCGCAATATCCGCTGCGTCAATGAGGAATACATCGAGATTCACAGAAGATTTGTCAAACAAGTATCTTATCTCCTATAAATACTACGAGAGAGGGGGTCTAATCCGATACACACGCTTGTTCCTAGCCAATACTTTGCCAAATTTCAACGAGAAAAAAACTATTGATTCTCACACTGGAGGTGTAACATCGACAAACTCATCGCGGTGCATTGTTTTGCAGGAACCAACGTTAGGAAGATCATCCATTCTGAATCCCCAAGTACTATTCCTGACGAACCAGATTTTAACTTCATCAGTCCTCATTTCTTGTAAATATAACTAACGTGTAACCTGTGCATGAAAGCTCAGACTAAAAGAAAAAACCTTAGTTTGAAAAAAAATAATTAATTTTAATATCTAGGCAATGAAAGAAAAAGATTAACTTTAATATTCAACAGAGTATTGTATATAAAATTTCTTTTGAGAATATTGTCTGAAACCATATCTCATTATCTAAATACCTAATAAACTGGTTCGCCACTTGTTAAAAATAAATCACTTTGCATAAACTATTTTGCACTTTATTGGAAGAAAAATAATAATTATACAGTAACCCATGCCAATAAGTGTTCAAAATACAGATATAGTGTCACACCCCACTCCGGATATCCGTCACTGTGGGGCCCACGTGACGTCGACATGACAACACTTGCCTGACCAATTTAATTACGACAATATACAAACTTTCATCTACACGTTATATATATATATATATATATATATATATATATAATAAGTTCATACTATAAGAATACATCTGCCTCAAAATAAGAACAACAAAACAAATCTTATAAACCTCCCTTAGGTTTATCCTCAGACAACTCATCTCAAATTTACTCTCGTATGACTCCAACGCCTGCCCCGCATGACTCTAACTAGTGCCAGTAGGAGACCAACCGACTCTTATCTGCTCCACCTGCGAGTGTATTGTCTTCTTAGTAAAAATATTTTATAATAAGAATTCATATCTTCAACATCTAAATGGATCAAGCGTAAGTATATAAACACTACATAGCTCGTAAAGTCTCCAATATATAAGTAGTGAAAATAAAGCAATATAAAGAAGTTTCATTTAAATCCATCTAGTATAAAATCATACCAATCATCATGATAATAAATATCAAGTCAGCTAATATACGTAAAGCACCACATCTCAAACACACATCTCAAACACACACCTCAAACACACACCTTAAACACACACCTCAAACACATACATTGGCCAGCCCTAGTGATCGTTTAACCTCACGATCGGGAGTTGCAACGGTACCGTATCACCCGTAGGATTTGCCTTCCTACGAACACCCATCACTCCACCGAGGTGGATAATCACTGCGCAGTATAATCATCTAATATCACTTTGCCGAGGTAGATAAACATCACTCCGACGAAGCGGATAAATACTATGGCATCGTCAAATCAAATACAGCATCATCGAATCACAACTCAATAAATATTGTTTACTCAACATCGTCAAATCACCACGTCTATCTCTTTTCCTCAAAACCAACCTTTAAATCCAAAAAATCATATTTCACACCTTCTTTTAAAGAAAACGTCTAATTTGATCAAAAATCACTTTTCCACCCTTTATTTATAGAAAACCAGGCATTTTTTTGAAAAATCGATATTTCTATTCTCTTTTAAAAATACCGTCTGATTTCACCGAATCCAACAAAAAATTATTTTCAATTTCTTTTTGAAAATCATCGAAATTTTCCAAAAGTCCAGTTTACCAACTCACCCAAATCCTGCTTATCCATATCAATTATAAATTCGTACAGTTTATGTAAACACATATTTCATCATATATATATATATATATATATATATATATATAGAAAAATAGTTTAACAAGAAGACAGTACACTCACCTGGCTACCCGCTCCAAACAGCTTTTACTGACTATACTCTAGCGTTACTCCGGTGCCAGCGAACCTAGTAGTGACAGGGCTTAAATTAATATTTTATGTAAAATTATTATTTGGTTAATTTCGCTCCGTTTAAAATTACTGTACCAATTTATTTAGATTTGCAATTCATGATGTATTATTACGATTGCGAGGATTACTATTATGTTTGCAAAACCGTTAATGCTAATAATTTAAATTTAACGACAAAAATAATCGATTTAGATTTTTACCTGTTCCGAATCGTCAGTCGGCCGCGAGATGGATTTTTATTAGGGTTGCTTCCCTTTTCTTTTTTTTTTTTTTTTTTTTTTTTTTTTTTTTTTTTTTTTCAGCCGACACACACCCACACACACACACTCTCTCTCTCTCCCCTGCTCCTGCTTCGGTTTGAGTTCAGCCGACCGTCCATGTTTTCACTGCCGGCCGTTTCTGTTTCGGTCTCTGTTTTATTTCAGCCGTCGACACCTCTCCCTCACTGGTTCCCACTCACCCCGGCCAGCCGATCGACACCAACCATTCTCCCCGCTGCAACCTTCTGTACATACGCTCCTACACCCTTACCGATCGCCGACGACCACATACTAATCACACACACACACACACACACACACACACACACAGCAGTGACGACACACACATACACGCACACACAATTACCATTGACAGAACACACACACACTCCCATACCATCGCCGATCACACCCCCATTGCCGGCGACCGACACCCCATGCACCACCGGACCGAACGACCCTTGCCGCCGACGACACACACATAGAGTCCACGATCACACACACATCGTCCACGACCGACTGACAACACACACATACACGCACGTCGATCACCGTCGACGACTCCCACACCACCTCACCGGCGACACCCCCCCACGACAACCGACTCATCTCTCTCTTCTCTGTGTTTCGTTTGGATTCCACCGACACACACACACTCATTCGATTACCTACACACCCACCCACAGCGACACACATCCACACACGGTCACCGGAAAGAAGACAACGATGATGCTCACACACCCACGCCGGAGAAACAACAACAAACTGAATCCACCTTCCCGAAACTTCTCCTCTCTCTCTCTATGATTTTCTGAGCGTTTTTCTCGATTGTTCTCCTGCGATTCCTAATCACTACTGCCTTGATACATATATATGCATGTAATTAGTGGATTGAGCTTGATCGCCCGATTGCCACGTTGCCGATCTCTCGCTGTTCTGTCTCCGGTTCTCAAGGCACACACCCACGAACATATGTGTATATGTGTGTTTTAAAAATCTTTTTGTTAAATTGCTCTTTTCTCCCCCTAATTCTTTAAATCTTTATTTTAATCCAAATTCATCATTTATGATTTTCTTCATTTGTAATTTCACCCCTTAAACTTTTTAAGTAAGAAGTTAAATGCCAATTTACCTCCCAAAGTTTGGATTGAATGTTTCTAAATTTATAAATTGACCCCTAAACTTTTAATTTGAATTTTTAATTTGCACATTTTTACTCCAAATTTTTCTAAATGCTCTATATGCAACTAAATTGACGTACGCATGAAATCGGGGTCTTACATATAGTGTTTATCTGCTAAACAAAAATTAAAATAATATTTTTGGTGATGATATTATGATGTTTTCTATCTAATATTTCTCTCTTTTTTAGATCAATTTTTTTTAACTTACCTTTTAAGGCCTACATGATTTTAATAATTTAAGGGAGAGTTTCAATCAAACAATATGTCATTTACAAAAGTAACAACCAGATCTCCTATTCTCATTTGCTAAAAGTAATGCTGGGGCCTCTATCAAATTCATTTTCAAACTAATTATTTTCAAACTAATTGTCTGCCATTATTATTTTTAATGAATTTTCCCTTATTTAATTACGACAATATACAAACTTTCATCTACACGTTATATATATATATATATATATATATATATATATATATATATATATATATATATATATAATAAGTTCATACTATAAGAATACATCTGCCTCAAAATAAGAACAACAAAACAAATCTTATAAACCTCCCTTAGGTTTATCCTCAGACAACTCATCTCAAATTTACTCTCGTATGACTCCAACGCCTGCCCCGCATGACTCTAACTAGTGCCAGTAGGAGACCAACCGACTCTTATCTGCTCCACCTGCGAGTGTATTGTCTTCTTAGTAAAAATATTTTATAATAAGAATTCATATCTTCAACATCTAAATGGATCAAGCGTAAGTATATAAACACTACATAGCTCGTAAAGTCTCCAATATATAAGTAGTGAAAATAAAGCAATATAAAGAAGTTTCATTTAAATCCATCTAGTATAAAATCATACCAATCATCATGATAATAAATATCAAGTCAGCTAATATACGTAAAGCACCACATCTCAAACACACATCTCAAACACACACCTCAAACACACACCTTAAACACACACCTCAAACACATACATTGGCCAGCCCTAGTGATCGTTTAACCTCACGATCGGGAGTTGCAACGGTACCGTATCACCCGTAGGATTTGCCTTCCTACGAACACCCATCACTCCACCGAGGTGGATAATCACTGCGCAGTATAATCATCTAATATCACTTTGCCGAGGTAGATAAACATCACTCCGCCGAAGCGGATAAATACTATGGCATCGTCAAATCAAATACAGCATCATCGAATCACAACTCAATAAATATTGTTTACTCAACATCGTCAAATCACCACGTCTATCTCTTTTCCTCAAAACCAACCTTTAAATCCAAAAAATCATATTTCACACCTTCTTTTAAAGAAAACGTCTAATTTGATCAAAAATCACTTTTCCACCCTTTATTTATAGAAAACCAGGCATTTTTTTGAAAAATCGATATTTCTATTCTCTTTTAAAAATACCGTCTGATTTCACCGAATCCAACAAAAAATTATTTTCAATTTCTTTTTGAAAATCATCGGAATTTTCCAAAAGTCCAGTTTACCAACTCACCCAAATCCTGCTTATCCATATCAATTATAAATTCGTACAGTTTATGTAAACACATATTTCATCATATATATATATATATATATATATATATATAGAAAAATAGTTTAACAAGAAGACAGTACACTCACCTGGCTACCCGCTCCAAACAGCTTTTACTGACTATACTCTAGCGTTACTCCGGTGCCAGCGAACCTAGTAGTGACAGGGCTTAAATTAATATTTTATGTAAAATTATTATTTGGTTAATTTCGCTCCGTTTAAAATTACTGTACCAATTTATTTAGATTTGCAATTCATGATGTATTATTACGATTGCGAGGATTACTATTATGTTTGCAAAACCGTTAATGCTAATAATTTAAATTTAACGACAAAAATAATCGATTTAGATTTTTACCTGTTCCGAATCGTCAGTCGGCCGCGAGATGGATTTTTATTAGGGTTGCTTCCTTTTTCTTTTTTTTTTTTTTTTTTTTTTTTTTTTCAGCCGACACACACCCACACACACACACTCTCTCTCTCTCCCCTGCTCCTGCTTCGGTTTGAGTTCAGCCGACCGTCCATGTTTTCACTGCCGGCCGTTTCTGTTTCGGTCTCTGTTTTATTTCAGCCGTCGACACCTCTCCCTCACTGGTTCCCACTCACCTCGGCCAGTCGATCGACACCAACCATTCTCCCCGCTGCAACCTTCTGTACATACGCTCCTACACCCTTACCGATCGCCGACGACCACATACTAATCACACATACACACACACACACACACACACACACACACACACACACACAGCAGTGACGACACACACATACACGCACACACAATTATCATTGACAGAACACACACACACTCCCATACCATCGCCGATCACACCCCCATTGCCGGCGACCGACACCCCATGCACCACCGGACCGAACGACCCTTGCCGCCGACGACACACACATAGAGTCCACGATCACACACACATCGTCCACGACCGACTGACAACACACACATACACGCACGTCGATCACCGTCGACGACTCCCACACCACCTCACCGGCGACACCCCCCCACGACAACCGACTCATCTCTCTCTTCTCTGTGTTTCGTTTGGATTCCACCGACACACACACACTCATTCGATTACCTACACACCCACCCACAGCGACACACATCCACACACGGTCACCGGAAAGAAGACAACGATGATGCTCACACACCCACGCCGGAGAAACAACAACAAACTGAATCCACCTTCCCGAAACTTCTCCTCTCTCTCTCTATGATTTTCTGAGCGTTTTTCTCGATTGTTCTCCTGCGATTCCTAATCACTACTGCCTTGATACATATATATGCATGTAATTAGTGGATTGAGCTTGATCGCCCGATTGCCACGTTGCCGATCTCTCGCTGTTCTGTCTCCGGTTCTCAAGGCACACACCCACGAACATATGTGTATATGTGTGTTTTAAAAATCTTTTTGTTAAATTGCTCTTTTCTCCCCCTAATTCTTTAAATCTTTATTTTAATCCAAATTCATCATTTATGATTTTCTTCATTTGTAATTTCACCCCTTAAACTTTTTAAGTAAGAAGTTAAATGCCAATTTACCTCCCAAAGTTTGGATTGAATGTTTCTAAATTTATAAATTGACCCCTAAACTTTTAATTTGAATTTTTAATTTGCACATTTTTACTCCAAATTTTTCTAAATGCTCTATATGCAACTAAATTGACGTACGCATGAAATCGGGGTCTTACATATAGTGTTTATCTGCTAAACAAAAATTAAAATAATATTTTTGGTGATGATATTATGATGTTTTCTATCTAATATTTCTCTCTTTTTTAGATCAATTTTTTTTAACTTACCTTTTAAGGCCTACATGATTTTAATAATTTAAGGGAGAGTTTCAATCAAACAATATGTCATTTACAAAAGTAACAACCAGATCTCCTATTCTCATTTGCTAAAAGTAATGCTGGGGCCTCTATCAAATTCATTTTCAAACTAATTATTTTCAAACTAATTGTCTGCCATTATTATTTTTAATGAATTTTCCCTTATTTAATTACGACAATATACAAACTTTCATCTACACGTTATATATATATATATATATATATATATATATATATATATATATATATATATATATATAATAAGTTCATACTATAAGAATACATCTGCCTCAAAATAAGAACAACAAAACAAATCTTATAAACCTCCCTTAGGTTTATCCTCAGACAACTCATCTCAAATTTACTCTCGTATGACTCCAACGCCTGCCCCGCATGACTCTAACTAGTGCCAGTAGGAGACCAACCGACTCTTATCTGCTCCACCTGCGAGTGTATTGTCTTCTTAGTAAAAATATTTTATAATAAGAATTCATATCTTCAACATCTAAATGGATCAAGCGTAAGTATATAAACACTACATAGCTCGTAAAGTCTCCAATATATAAGTAGTGAAAATAAAGCAATATAAAGAAGTTTCATTTAAATCCATCTAGTATAAAATCATACCAATCATCATGATAATAAATATCAAGTCAGCTAATATACGTAAAGCACCACATCTCAAACACACATCTCAAACACACACCTCAAACACACACCTTAAACACACACCTCAAACACATACATTGGCCAGCCCTAGTGATCGTTTAACCTCACGATCGGGAGTTGCAACGGTACCGTATCACCCGTAGGATTTGCCTTCCTACGAACACCCATCACTCCACCGAGGTGGATAATCACTGCGCAGTATAATCATCTAATATCACTTTGCCGAGGTAGATAAACATCACTCCGCCGAAGCGGATAAATACTATGGCATCGTCAAATCAAATACAGCATCATCGAATCACAACTCAATAAATATTGTCTACTCAACATCGTCAAATCACCACGTCTATCTCTTTTCCTCAAAACCAACCTTTAAATCCAAAAAATCATATTTCACACCTTCTTTTAAAGAAAACGTCTAATTTGATCAAAAATCACTTTTCCACCCTTTATTTATAGAAAACCAGGCATTTTTTTGAAAAATCGATATTTCTATTCTCTTTTAAAAATACCGTCTGATTTCACCGAATCCAACAAAAAATTATTTTCAATTTCTTTTTGAAAATCATCGGAATTTTCCAAAAGTCCAGTTTACCAACTCACCCAAATCCTGCTTATCCATATCAATTATAAATTCGTACAGTTTATGTAAACACATATTTCATCATATATATATATATATAGAAAAATAGTTTAACAAGAAGACAGTACACTCACCTGGCTACCCGCTCCAAACAGCTTTTACTGACTATACTCTAGCGTTACTCCGGTGCCAGCGAACCTAGTAGTGACAGGGCTTAAATTAATATTTTATGTAAAATTATTATTTGGTTAATTTCGCTCCGTTTAAAATTACTGTACCAATTTATTTAGATTTGCAATTCATGATGTATTATTACGATTGCGAGGATTACTATTATGTTTGCAAAACCGTTAATGCTAATAATTTAAATTTAACGACAAAAATAATCGATTTAGATTTTTACCTGTTCCGAATCGTCAGTCGGCCGCGAGATGGATTTTTATTAGGGTTGCTTCCTTTTTTTTTTTTTTTTTTTTTTTTTTTTTTTTTTCAGCCGACACACACCCACACACACACACTCTCTCTCTCTCCCCTGCTCCTGCTTCGGTTTGAGTTCAGCCGACCGTCCATGTTTTCACTGCCGGCCGTTTCTGTTTCGGTCTCTGTTTTATTTCAGCCGTCGACACCTCTCCCTCACTGGTTCCCACTCACCTCGGCCAGTCGATCGACACCAACCATTCTCCCCGCTGCAACCTTCTGTACATACGCTCCTACACCCTTACCGATCGCCGACGACCACATACTAATCACACATACACACACACACACACACACACACACACACACACACACAGCAGTGACGACACACACATACACGCACACACAATTATCATTGACAGAACACACACACACTCCCATACCATCGCCGATCACACCCCCATTGCCGGCGACCGACACCCCATGCACCACCGGACCGAACGACCCTTGCCGCCGACGACACACACATAGAGTCCACGATCACACACACATCGTCCACGACCGACTGACAACACACACATACACGCACGTCGATCACCGTCGACGACTCCCACACCACCTCACCGGCGACACCCCCCCACGACAACCGACTCATCTCTCTCTTCTCTGTGTTTCGTTTGGATTCCACCGACACACACACACTCATTCGATTACCTACACACCCACCCACAGCGACACACATCCACACACGGTCACCGGAAAGAAGACAACGATGATGCTCACACACCCACGCCGGAGAAACAACAACAAACTGAATCCACCTTCCCGAAACTTCTCCTCTCTCTCTCTATGATTTTCTGAGCGTTTTTCTCGATTGTTCTCCTGCGATTCCTAATCACTACTGCCTTGATACATATATATGCATGTAATTAGTGGATTGAGCTTGATCGCCCGATTGCCACGTTGCCGATCTCTCGCTGTTCTGTCTCCGGTTCTCAAGGCACACACCCACGAACATATGTGTATATGTGTGTTTTAAAAATCTTTTTGTTAAATTGCTCTTTTCTCCCCCTAATTCTTTAAATCTTTATTTTAATCCAAATTCATCATTTATGATTTTCTTCATTTGTAATTTCACCCCTTAAACTTTTTAAGTAAGAAGTTAAATGCCAATTTACCTCCCAAAGTTTGGATTGAATGTTTCTAAATTTATAAATTGACCCCTAAACTTTTAATTTGAATTTTTAATTTGCACATTTTTACTCCAAATTTTTCTAAATGCTCTATATGCAACTAAATTGACGTACGCATGAAATCGGGGTCTTACATATAGTGTTTATCTGCTAAACAAAAATTAAAATAATATTTTTGGTGATGATATTATGATGTTTTCTATCTAATATTTCTCTCTTTTTTAGATCAATTTTTTTTAACTTACCTTTTAAGGCCTACATGATTTTAATAATTTAAGGGAGAGTTTCAATCAAACAATATGTCATTTACAAAAGTAACAACCAGATCTCCTATTCTCATTTGCTAAAAGTAATGCTGGGGCCTCTATCAAATTCATTTTCAAACTAATTATTTTCAAACTAATTGTCTGCCATTATTATTTTTAATGAATTTTCCCTTATTTAATTACGACAATATACAAACTTTCATCTACACGTTATATATATATATATATATATATATATATATATATATATATATATATATATAATAAGTTCATACTATAAGAATACATCTGCCTCAAAATAAGAACAACAAAACAAATCTTATAAACCTCCCTTAGGTTTATCCTCAGACAACTCATCTCAAATTTACTCTCGTATGACTCCAACGCCTGCCCCGCATGATTCTAACTAGTGCCAGTAGGAGACCAACCGACTCTTATCTGCTCCACCTGCGAGTGTATTGTCTTCTTAGTAAAAATATTTTATAATAAGAATTCATATCTTCAACATTTAAATGGATCAAGCGTAAGTATATAAACACTACATAGCTCGTAAAGTCTCCAATATATAAGTAGTGAATGCTAATTCTTTACATTTATATTTTATTTTGTTTTTTTCCCCTTTCAAATATAACTTTGTTGAATTACTTTTTTCCCATTTTTTGTTTTCTTCCCCTTACTGTTTATATTTTCGATAATTTAATTTATTTTATTTTATTATTTTATCTTGTTTGTCACCCATTTGTGTTTGAAATACGTAAGCACTCAAAATCAAATGCAATAAAATAAATAAATAAATAAATGAGAAGTAAAAAATTGGAAACAAAAAAAGAAAAAAAAAAAAAAACAAAACTAACAAATAAAATAACAATAAAAAAAAAAGAAATTAAAAATCGAAAAACTAAAAAATAAAAATTTTGAAACCAAAAAACATTAGATAATAATAAGAAAAAAATCAAAAACCAAAAATAGTAAAAAAAAAAAAGAAAGAGGTTTGGAAAATAAATAAGAGAGAAATATAGAGAGATAATGGAAGGTTGTGAAGAATGGAAATGACAGAGAGAGAATATTATTTTCTAAAATAATTTCCAAAATATGAAGACTGACAAAAATATATTTTTTATATTTATATAAATAACTATTTTTAATTAATAAATTATTAAAGAGTAAAAAAAATATTCTATTATTATTAATTTGATAGAAATTTCTTTAATAGATTCTCAAAATATGAAGATAAAATATATAGACAAAAATATAATGAGATTTATTTTATATAATAAATATTATATATGTATATATATTGTCTCTCTTTAATTATTAAAAAAAAATACTCTCTCATTAATAAGATATAAGATATATAAGATTAAATACAAATATATATTTTATATTTACGCTATATTTTGATTTAATTTGGCTCTTATGTCCGGATTTTTTTCTTTTTGCCTAAACCCTTTATGATGAATGTGGCATTGAGCAAAGCACACGTGAGCATGTTTGTACTTCAATAATTTTAGAAAAGCACATTGTAGTTTCTAATGTTTTTTTTTTTTTCAAACTCAATAATGCTAGGATTATTGGGATAATATATACTCTAATAAGAATACTTTTCAATGTAAAAATTTATAAAATAATTTTTTTTAATATCCAATATATTTGCCGTTCAGTGTACTAATTTGTATTCTTCTACCGTGCTAAATAATAAATTCTAAATTCACCATTTCTCTACATGAATTCATCAAATGTCATAAAAGAATAAATTAAAATATCATATATTGAATAACTCTCTTACACTAAGAAAATATCGAAATATTACACTTGAATGGATTGGCATCCCATGGAGAACTTAATTTAGTCACAAATTGGTCAAGTCAAGCAATTGTGGATATCTAAATAGGGGGACAATCGTGAAATGTTACCATTTAATCTTCAAAATTTGATAATTTATTGGTGTAGTAGGGGCCTAGAAACAGAAGTTGTGAAATGGATTGGAAGTGGAAATCATATGATTCAATTATTGAAGGAGATGGTATAGTTTTAGTACATGTTTGTATAGGGAGGGGTTTCCATGTTGGGTTCTAGTCTCCTTGTGGAGAGAGTTGCTTTTTCATCTCTCTCTTTTTTTGGATGCAAAAATTGACAAAGAGGTTTTTGTACTTTGCACCCCTGAAGTATCGGAGAAATCCCACTTTAACCCATACACTTTCAATTTGAACGCATTAAACCTTGAAGTAACCGAATTGTGTCAAGTTAGTTCAAATCGGTAATTTCATCATTTTTTATGATAGAAATGAGCCACATGTCAAATACGAAATCACCCATGTGGGTGAATTTCGTCATAAAAAATGACGGAATGACTGACTTGACACGATTTGGATACTCCAAGATTTAATGTGTTCAAATTGAAAGGACAAAAACTAAAGTGGAATTTCTTTGAAACTTTAGGGGAGCAAAGTGCAAAAAGCTCTTAAAAAAATGAAAATTAATTTCCTTTCATTTAAGAGAACATGGGTACCTTTCATTTTCCTATAAAGTTTAATTTGGAAAGATAAATTACATTGCTTTCCCTCAACACTTGTGTAATTTACTCCTTAAAATAAAAATTGTAGCATATTACTCCTTAAAATCAAAATTGTAACATTTTACTCCTTAAAATCAAAATTATAGCATATTGACCATAAAAGTTCAAATTTTCGAGTATCGGGTTGGAATCAAAATTTTGCAAGACGAGGATCTATCAAATTAGCACCTCTATTTGATTAAAAGAAAACATTAGTGTGTGTACTTGAGATTTAGGGTGCGTAGTTAAAAAACACCTCAAATATCAAGGTAGAAAGTGTAAGTTTCCCTTATTTTGGCCTAGAATGGCATTCCTTTCATTGCACGAAAATGGCCTTCTGTGTTTTGAGGTGGGGGGGACTCTTATGAGGTGAACCAAAGTGCTCCACTTGGATCAGAATTAAATATCACATTTTCTTGTTGGATCATAGATAGATAGGGTTACTCCACATCATAGCTGCGTTTCTGTCCCCCTTGGTACATTGTCTAGGTACATTGTTAACCTCATAATTAACTCGGGTAAATCTTGGGCCTAGTACGTGCAAACTACAAGTGAGATGCTTAACCATGACTTTATGAAAGCACATATGTTTAACCGAAAGGAATAACATGACAATCGAAGATGAGTTGATTACTATCTGTTGATTTCATTGCATTGAGGACAGTTACCGACTCAAAAGGGAGTTAACGTTCGAAGACAAGTCCCTTAAATTCAGAACAAGCATTGTGATTCAACTCACTCAACGCAAATCATATTTCAGACCACAGAGTTACTTCAATTTTTTTCTTTCTTTATCATAGGGGTAGATATAACTTAATAAAACAGAATGGCTGACACAAAAATCTTCGAAGTTAGGAAGATCCTTCGAGGATGATTGGGAGTCACTTGTAAGCTTTAATTTTCAGTTATTTACATTCAATGTAACTCTAGTTCTTAACTTTTTAATTCCAATGTCAATTTACTTTTAATGCTATTGAATCCCACATTGATGTTGAGGCTTTCTCCCAATATCCATTCGAAGTGGTTTGTCAACAATTCACCATATGCGTGAGGGGGCATGTTAAATCCCACAACGCTCGTGTTACATGATCCTGAGCTATATATAAAGTCTAAAACAATCCTCATCTTACAAGGCGTCTTTTGAGAATGAATTAGGTCCATTGGGTTTCTACATGCTATCAAAGACAAGATTTTATTTGATATTGGTCGTATTGAATCCCACATCGATGATAGGCCTCCCGATATCCGTTCGCAGTGGTTTGTTAAAAAAATTCCACGCTGCACGTGGGGGAGCATGTTGAATCCCACATTGATGTTGTCCCCCGATATCCATTCACAGTGGTATGTCAAAAGTCCACTCTGCGCTCGAGGAGGCATGTTGAATCTCACAGTGCTTGTGTTACCTGATCCTGAGCTATATATAAAGCCTATGACAATCGTCATCTTACAAGGTGTCTTTTGAGAATGAGTTAGGTTCATTGGATTTCTACATGCTATCAAAGTCAGACTATTGTCTGATGTTGGCCATGTTAAATCTCAAATCGATGTTGGGTCCCTCGATATCCGTTTATAGTGGTTTGTCCAAAAAATTCTACACTGCGCGTGAGGGAGCATGTTGAATTCCACATTGTTGTTGTCCCTCGATATCCGTTCGTAGTGGTGTGTCAAAAGTCCATCTTGTGCTTGAGGAGGCATGTTGAATCTCACCTCGCTTATGATACCTAATCCTGAGCTGTATATAGAGCCTAAGACAATCATCATCTTACAAGGTGCCTTTTGATAGTGAGTTAGGTCCATTGGGTTTCTACATACTATTAGAGCCAAACTTTTGTTTGATATTGGGCGTATTGAATCTCACATTGATGTTGGGTCTCCCAATATCCGTTCGCAATGGTTTGTAAAAAAAAAAATTCACTCTGCGCATAAGGGGGCATGTTGAATCCCACATTTATGTTGGGTCTTTTCTCCAATATCAATTCGCAGTAGCTGGTCAAAAGTTCACCTTATGAGTGAGGAGGCATGTTGAATCCAATATCGCTTGTGTTACTTGATCCTGAGCTATACTGTACATAAAGCCTAACTCAATCCTCATCTTACAAGGCGTCTTTTAAGAGTGAATTAGGCCCATTGATTCATACAAATTTAAACACTATTTCCTAACTATTTATTTTATTGTCAATTTACTTTTCATGCAAATCTCTATCTCTTAAATTCTTTACTTTTTTTTTTTTTTTTCAAAATTTATATCCCCTAAACTCTTTAATTTTCCGCATTTTACTGACA
Source organism: Eucommia ulmoides (assembly GCA_016647705.1). NCBI lineage: Eukaryota > Viridiplantae > Streptophyta > Magnoliopsida > Garryales > Eucommiaceae > Eucommia > Eucommia ulmoides. The sequence goes on along the minus strand of CM028333.1, from coordinate 8,314,367 downwards.
TTTTTAGACTAGTCTTAACTTATTCGTAATCTCATTCCACATTCGATATTATCCATCTCACTGTTTCAAACATCCAATATTTTTTCTTAAAAAGTCTTCTTAACTGAGGAAAATATTGTTCACACAATCAGTGTGATCCTTAATCATCTACATCACAATATCTCAGACTAGAAAGCACTTCTGAGGCGTGCCTTAGCAAAAATCATAACCTCGGTGCCAAAGAATAAAGAATTCCCCCCAAGCGAGTGCTCGCACAAACAAACATATAGTTTCAATTTTTTATTTCGGTTAATAATCCTTTTTTTTTTTTTTTAGTTTTTATTTTATTTGTAGAGTAATTTATTTTTTAGTCCGTACCAATTTATTTTTTATCAATATTGTAGTTAACATAAATTATATTATTAATATCTGAATTCTAATCCCATCTTATCTTAATTTATTGGAAGTAAAAACATAAACACTGCAAATATCATTTTGGGTTGTATATTTATCCTTTTCTTGAAAATTAAATGGGCCCTTTTTCGGGTATATAAATATTTCTGATCCGCAAAAGTAATGGGTAGCACAATTGGGTTGGACCAACTTCATCCAACCCTCAAGCCCAAATGACTACTTCCTTGCTGGTAAGGAAATAAAAAAAATTGTACTTTCAAATTGAAATTTAGTTAACCTTAGGCTTTTAGCTCATTAATAAGGTGGTAGAGGGATGTCATCACATCAGCTGCACCGGATCTCATCAAAATTCCAAATTAAATATGATTGGAAGAGAGTAGTACTAAGTTGGGTGAACCCCTGGGAAGTCCTCGTGTTGCCCCCCCTACTTTAATTGTATTAAAACCAAAAAAAAAAATAAAAAAATTGGCAAAGCAAGTCTTTAAGCTAATCTCAGTAGTCTTTAAGCTAATCACGGAAGATTGCTTGGCCTCACATCAATTCAGAGATGCTGGATTGAAGATTGTATGAGAACAATGAGAGAGAAAAAATTACATCCAAATGACATCGAGAGAAATAACACATGCGCGAACAGTCTGACCAAGAGAGAGATGGAATCCATGGAGGAATTTATGTTTTTATTTAAGCCTCTAAAAAACGAGAGAGATGGAATCCATGGAGGAATTTATGTTTTTATTTAAGCCTCTCAAAAACAAGATAGATCTTTTGCCTGCGAAAATGAAGCCGGAAGTCTTTGATAGGTGCCCGTAAATTCATTTCCATCTTTTGTACCAAAAAAAGATGGCATTTTGTTAGTACTTATATATATATATATATATATATATATATATTATTTTTATTTTTATTTTTTATTTTCTTCATAAAATTAGAAATATGGAAAAAAAAATCATTTTCGTTCTCTTTCTAAAATTTTTATTATGAAAAAAATCAAACATTTTACATGAAAATTGGTAACCTAACCAAATTTCATTAGTCAAAAAACAAATCAGTTTGAGATCTTTTGAACAAACCGGGTTGTGAAAGTTTTATTTTTTTCTGTTCACTACCAAACTTATAAAAAAATTAAAAAATTAATGCCGACCAATAGAATTAATCATAACCACCCAATTAGTGCAACCATTAGGGTGGTTAAACATAGAAAAAATACAAAAGAAAATGATAAATAGTTCATAAATGAATAGATGGATAGGTTTGTTGAAGTATAGAAGATTGCTTCATAAATGATTTAGATCCTCTCTTTCCCCAAGTTTCTAAAACCCTAACTATCATAAAACCCTAGCCAGAGAGACTTGTTGGTTTGAATTTGAAGATTAGCTTCCAAAAGGGGAAAAAAGGATTTGAAATGGGAAGTTTTTATATTCAAACTTGGTACTTATTGTTGTCTTCAAATGTCAAAAAGAAGTGCAAAATTGCATGTTTACACCCCCTCTCGTTGTTTCCAATCAATTGCACTTTGTACCATAAATTTTAGGGTAAATTTCCTTTTATTTCCCTCTATTTTACCTGATTATTATTTTATCTCATCCACTTCAAAAAACTACATTTTACTTACTACTTTTGAATAAAGTGAGAAATTAATTTTTTTCCGTTTAAATTAACGAGATGGAACTAAATTTTTCATCTAATTTTTTGATGAAATAGATGAAATTAACCCTTTATTTTTATTTTAATTTAATTTTTTAAAAATACTTATGATAAAAAAATTAAATTATAATTATAATAAAGGGACAATTGTGTCTATTTCATCCAAAAATTAAATGAAAAATTTAACTCCGTACATTTTTAAGCATATTTCGTTAATTTAAACGGAAAAAAATTAGTTTCTCAAAGGAAAAGTAGATAAAGTGTAGCTTGTTGAATTGAAGAGAGATAAAGTAACAATTAGGTAAAGTAGAGAAGAGTAAAAGACAATTTACCCTAATTTTATAATTGCATGTGTTCGACATGTCAACTCTGATCAACACTGAACCAATTACAACTAACATTTTGCAGTGAGATTTTACTAATATCTAGAGATTTTCATGACAATCGAAAATTTTATTAATTTAACCTCTCAGACATGACATTTAACAACTTTTGAGCACAATAGGATATAATTGAAAATTTAAGTTGCAAAATACAATTGAGTGTAAACTTTTGGGGTGCAAAGTAACATTTAGCATGAAAAAAAAGAAAGAGATTTACATGTTTGCACACTTGATTGAGAGTGTTGATACTAAGAGACAATATGAACTTTTTACATAGATGGGGAAAGCTAAGAGGGCAAAAAGGTAAAAAGGAAAAAATGACATTTGATATAAAATAGGGCATGCAAAGAGAGGGTTGGTACAGCAAGATATAGATGCATGGAGAATTGTGATGCTTTTAGAAACTTTTAATTCTAAACTTCACTGACTTCATATTTACCACGTTTCATTGTTTGTGAGGTATGGGTTGTATTTATATCTTATTTATACCATGTTTCATTGCGCTTTGCACCCCTGATAATTTGGATAAATTTTACTTTAGTCATTGTACTTTCAATTTGAACACATTAAATTTTGAAGTATCCAAATCGTATCAAGTTAGTTCAAATTGGTAAGCCCGTCATTTTTTATGACGGAAAACATTCACATGTCAAATACGGAATCACCCATGTGGGTGAATTCTGTCATAAAAAAATAACAGAATGACTGAATTGACACAATTTAGACACTTCAGTGTTTAATATGTTCAAATTGAAAGAACATGGACTAAAGTATAATTTCTCTGAAACTTCAGGGGTATAAAGTGCAAAAAGCTCTTGTCTGAATGAAGCCCCCCATACCAAATTTTTTTTTTTTTTTTTTTTCAATAAGAAATTAAAGTTAATAATAATTGTAATAATATAAGTAAAGGAAATAAAATTATAAATATATTAAGAACGACACTACATGCTGATTTGCTGTATTAATTTAAAATTTTATGGTTTGATGCAATTTGTCCCATAATCCTAATATTGCATACCAAATAAAATATTTCTTTAGTATACACCACGTGACATGTTGATATAATTCATTGATAACAACCCAAATAAATTTTAATATCAAGAGAAAATAGTCCACGAGAATCACTAGGACACTACCTGACATGTTGATATATTTTTCAAATCAACGTGAAGTTGACAAAATATATATTCAAAACATTCACTAAATCAATTTAAAATTTCATGATTTTGAGTTTGATGCGGTTTATTGCATAATCCTAATATTACAATATCATAGATAAAATAATTAGTGGATAGTACTATGTGGTATCTCGTGACATGTCGATATAATTTTTTTATACCAACTAGAATAAATTTAAATATTTGGGCAAAATAGTATGCGAAAATCACTAGGACACCAGTTGACATGTTGATATGATTTTTTTTTAAATTGATATGAAGTGGATGAAATATATATCCAAAATATTTACCTCTCTCTATATATATTGAGAAATTATTCTCTCTATACATACACACATACATCTCTATCTTGTCCTATTGCAAGTTCATGGCTTATTTCTCCCAAGGGAACACTTCTTCAAACATGCAAGAGCAAAACAACCCAAGTTTCTTGGAGAGCTTCAACTTCATCGATGTTATGATGGAGTCTTCCGATGGAGATTTTCATGAGCCTCCCCTGCCTTTCCCTCATCATCATCTCAATGATCTTCACACCTCTTTCAACCATAACAATAAATTTCAAAATGGCCCCCCATTTTATCATCCTTCTGTTTATGGCCCCAATAATACATCCAAGGCCGAGAGCTGCTTGCTGAACCCTTCATTTCCTGTTTCCGGAATTGGGTTGCTTGGAGATCACAACTCTGATCACACAAATCATGTATCCTTCTAATTTTTTTTTTTTAATTATTTATTTATTTTCTATTTTTATTTTATTTTATAAATATTATGTTTGCAGAGCCATGGCGGGAAGAAGAGAAAGAGAAACAGTGAGAGAGAAGTAGAGAAGACCGGCGAAGTTGTTCATGTGAGAGCAAAGAGAGGCCAAGCTACTGATAGGCACAGTTTGGCTGAAAGGGTAAATTATTTATTTTTATTTATTTCATTTTTACATCCATTATTATTTATATTTTATTTAAGAAATTTGAAAATAATTATAAAAAAATAAATAAAAATAACCGCTGTGATGTATGTTGTTTTGAGCTAGTTGAGAAGAGAGAAAATAAATGAAAAGCTGAGATCCTTGCAAGACCTTGTTCCAGGTTGTTATAAGGTAATTAATTAAAATCTAATAATTTTTTCCTTTCTTATTTTCTCTCAATTTATTATTATTATTTTTTTTTTTTTAACATTTATTAAGAACCCTTTTTTTTTTTTTTTTTTTTTTTTTTTTTTTTTTTTGTGCAGGCTATGGGAATGGCTGTGATGTTGGATGTGATTGTCGATTATGTCCGGTCACTGCAGAATCAAATCGAAGCAAGTTTCAATATTCAAGATTTTTTTTTTTAAATAACTAGTATATTAATCATCTTTTTTTAAATAAATAAATAATGAAACTCGGGTTTGGACGGTTTCTTCTCTTTCTTTCAGTTTCTGTCAATGAAGCTTTCGGCGGCTAGTTTGTTCTATGACTTCAACTCATCAGAAACGGAAGCAATGGAAACTATGCAGGTAAACTTTTTTTTTTTTTTTTTTTTTTTAAATTTTAAAATATATATTTTTCATTATTTTTTATTTTTATTTTTGCATTAATGATTAATGTTAATTAAAATTATTGTCAATAATATGGGAAAGTACAATTTTAATTTGCAGGGGACCAATGGTTATGAAGCTCAACTAGTTATGGAGAGGATGGCGGGGGGAGCTTATGGAGGAGGCTCTGCTTTTCCCCACTTTCAATCATCTTGGCCTATTTAAGCCTATATATATATATATATATATATATATATATATCATAGATTATTAGCCATATTTATTGGGAGGTAGTGATGATTCCCTTCAATCCTCCCGCTGGACGGTAGTGATGAGTTTCTTTCAATCCTCCCGCTGGGAGGTAGTGATGAGTCCTCTTCAATCAAGTGTATCAAATCTTCTCCTTTTTCATGCTTAATTATCACCAAATGAATGCCTATTTATATAACTTTAAAGTAGTTCGAAGTTTCAAACATGTTTTTTTTTTTTTTTTTTTTCATATTCAAAATAGAAATGAATTTGATTTTCATTCCTGATTTATTTATTTTTTTGGAAAAAAACCCAATTCTTGATTTCAAACTAAGATATGTGGTAGAAACGGAGGATCAGGCCTAGGAAAGAGAGATTAAATGGAATCATCAAACCTATAAAACCATCACACTAGAAAGGAAGATGAGTAACGGCTTTTCCTCACAAGACATGGAATGGACACTTAACGATTCAAATCTTTGCCTAAGTATCCTACTAGTGGGCACCCTAGAGGAATCAATCCTCGTTGTCCGCCTCTCAATGTGAATATGCGTTAGAAAGGTCAATCCCTCCCCTACGACACTAAAAAAATAGGGCCGAATTGTTAGAATATTTTTTATGGGCTAACATTAATTGAATTAATTGTTTTACAAAAACGGGTTAATGGATAATTTATTATTTAAGCAGCCCAAATAATCAATGATCATATTTTGATTTGGGTTGTCTTTATGTAGAAATCCAGTTAAGTGACAAGTGTAGGTTTAGAGTTTCGTTGAAGCCCATTATGGAAGGGCTCAACGAGAAATCCTAATATATATAACTAGATCCCCTCCCTTGTCTAGATTAAGAGTTTCTTCCAATTGAGAGCCTCCACCACGATAATCTAGATCATAGGGAGGAAGACCTAGTGTGTATTCCACTACGACAGTTCGATCTCCTGCAATAGTCGAGACAGGTACGCTTTCGGTTGCCATTCTTCATTGTTGTGTCCTATAATCTATGTATACTTCAGATTATTAATTAATTTCGTATTATTGTGATTATGAGATATAATCAACATGTGGTATCGGAGCCTACATACATGATTTAGGATTTACAATTGTTTATTTTATTTTATTTTCTGTTCATTTACGAAATCGAAACTTGCGGCCATGATTTCATAAAATTCTTTGTTTTTATTAACTGTAAAACATTAGGGTTTTTGTTCCTCTTAATTCAAGCTTTATATTGATATATTATACGTGCTATTTGGTTGTGTAATCAGAGAGTATTTCGACGTTGATTTTTCGACTTCGAATCTTAGAAAACTCTCGAAACTGAAACTTGGGGTTGTGATTTCATGTGATTTTTCATTTCGATTATAGATAAAACATTAGGTCTTTTGCTCCTCTTGATTCAAGATTTAAATTGATATATTGTACGTGCTATTTAGTTGTATAATCAGAGAGAATTTCAACGTTGAATTTTAGGCTACGAAACCCTACAAAAACCAAGATTCACTTTTGAGATTGAGAAATATTGACACGTTTTTGGTTCAATTAAACATTGTATATAGTTTTCAAATTAATATTAGGCATAAACGCATATAAAATTAGGTAGAAATAAGGGTTAATATTGAGTTTTAGGTTTTGGCCTTGGAGGTGTAAAAAAAAAAAAAAAAAATCGTGATTTTTTCTTCATTTTGGTGACGATTATCTTGTTTTTTTTTCTTTAATTAATTGTTATAGACATGTTATAAATACATGAATCTACATAAACCCACAAAAATATTGAAGAAAAAATGATAGTTTCTAGGGTTTTACAGAAGCGGGCCGAAACCGGATCACGTGACCCGATTCAGACCCTGCTCCAGCCTGGTTTGCAAACCCCCACGCGCGTAACAAGCGTGGGGGTAGAGGTGGGGGTGGGAGGGGGGGGGGGGGCACATGAGACACCGTCCAGGACCCTTTTTGGGTCTCTTTTTTTCCTGTGCACTTGTTTTTTTGTCCTCTAATTTTCTGTAAAATTTATTTTATTTTTTTAGGATTAAAAATAATTTTTAATTAATTATTACTTATTATGTGATTTAATTAGCTTAAAATATTTTTTGACATGTTTTCTGTTGAAAATTTTATAGATATTATGTTGATTGATTTGAAATGGGATTGCAGAACTCACTCTCACTAGATTAATTTTTTTTTTATGTGTACTCTCCTAGTTAGTTTTAATTTACATAAAACTCGTTGATTCACAAAGAATGCCGAGAACTTGAGATGAAGGATTGAGAAAAATTTGAATATTTTATTCAAACAAAAAACGTGTAGCTGTCAAGAGGCCTTGCACAACATATATAAAGAAAAACCCTACATGCAAAAATTATAAAAATTGCATTCTTGAAGAATTATAAAATTATCGTGTAAAATGAAAAAGTGCCGTTTAGACCTTCGAAACAATGAAATTTGGCTAAAATCACATCCGGCGCCATGCGATTTTGCTTTAGAGGCCGTTTTTACTCAAAAAAATGGTATTTTTGGTCAGAAACGGCCACTGTTGACTTTCTGGTCAAACTTGCTTTTTTTGTACCTTTTAGGCCTTAGGATGCTTTCTTTGGGCCATGAAATTCCACTCCTGTTGCACTAGATCACCTTGTTAATTATAAGGGCGGAGGTGGAGAAGACGATTTCTCCAATTCCCTTATTTTCTGTCTTCTTTGCCGTTGACAGTAAAAATCAACGATTCTCCATTGAATGGACTCTGATTTTGACTTCATCTCGCATCGTGGCGTTGGAGATTGTGTTTCTAAGACAGAGAAGAATGAGGGTCTGCAACCTGCTATGGTTTCAAAGGTGACGTGACACAAGGGAGGCGAAGATAGAGTTTTGATTTTGTCCCTAAAATTTGGCCTTAAAACGATGAAGGTTTTGATACTTTGTACTCCGAAAATTTAACTAGAATCTCACTTGGTCCAAGTAGTTTCAATTTAAACATATAAGATGTCTTATTAACTTTATATATTCTTTTCTGAAGTGCAATGAATTGAAACTAGTAAGAAGGGTTAATTATATAATTAACCCCTAAAATTTAGAGATTGTATAAATTTATTTTTTCTTATACATATTGCGAATGATATGCAATTTAGTGTAGATTAAGGATTTTACACTAATTACAGCATGATGTTAAATCTATCTTAGAGATTTTATTTTATTTTTTATTTTTATTTTATTTTTTTATGATTGACACTTCAGTGTGTAGATTTTGTTAGAAATCACAATTAGTAATAGGGAGAAGGTTTGGAGGTCCTTTGGAATTAGAGTGACTAGCTAGTCGATTGCAGTTGCTTAAATTAAGTAGACCGTGCCCACTAGTGTTGATGGGTCTGCGAAAGCAAATAAATCTCGTTTCCTAATGGGAAACTAAATGCCTAACAATTATATACTCAATTTCTATCGTGTGAGATGAATATTTTGAACAACTGATCCTCACAAGCCTCTTAGTTGCTGTCCCCCTCGGAGGAGACTAGATTATTGTTTCTAAATAATAACATTAATAACAATGAAAAGAAGATGAACCAATAAGCAAACATTAGTGTTGAACTTTTTTGACGAGGCTTGAAACTAGATATTTTGTTCATTTTTTGGCATATACTACAATATTAGAGGTAATGGTTTATTATGATAAATGCTTGAATTGGGAATATGATGTCACGCCCCACCTCGGACACCTATGACCCTGGGGCCGGCGTGACGTCGACATGACCTCACCAGAATGACAAACCACTATAGACGACAACATACATGTATAAATACGCGATCACAAAGCAGATCATACAAATATATACACACTCTAATTGGGGACACACCCGTCCCTACAAATTTTTTTAAAACTACAAAGATACAAAACTCAAAACCTCTCATTACTTCGCCTCAAAAACATCTCCAAGATACTTCCTCACTATCGTATTTCCAGATTTGACCTACTGCCAGTAGGGGACCGACCTGTAGTTATTTCACCTGCGAGTGTACTGCTTCTTAGTAAAATATTTTTAAAATAATAATACATTCTAAGTAATACCACATTTAAATAGATCAAACATAAGTATACAAACATCTCATTTCTAATAAAAATCACCATAATATAAACAGTGAAAATAAATCAATATATATAAGTTCCATTTAAACTCATCCAGTATAAAATAATACCAATCACCATATAATAAGTCACCAAATATAAGTAAAACACCACATCTCATCCGCACCACACCACATCACACCACGTCACACCACATTACACCACACCTCGGCTAGCTATGTGATCGTTTTAATTTCACGATCGGGAGTTGCAACGGTACCGTATCCCGTAGGATATGCCTTCCTAGCGGGATATAACAACGCTCCGTTGGACTATGCCAGACGGGTGAACAACGCTCCGCTGGACTATGCCAAGCGGGTGAAACAACGCTCCGCTGGACTATGCCAGACGGGTGAAACACCACTCTGCTAGACTATGCCAGATGGGTGAAAATCCAACACCAATCTCCAACTCACCTCAACAACAACAACTCATCTCTATCTCAACAACAACAACTCTGCCCATAATTAACCACCTCATTAATACAATAATATCATCGTCAAATTACAACTCAATAAATAATCAACGCTCTATCGAAGCAGATAAAATCAACAGCATCGACAAAACAATAACAACATCATCAAACTACAAATCAATAATAACAACATCTATCTCCAAAACCAATTTAATCCGAAAATCATATTTTTCACCTTTGTTTGAAAACTGTCTAATTTCAACGAAACCATTTTTCCCCTTTATTTTTAGAAACCATGTATTTTTAGAAAAACAGATATTTTTCACTCCCTTTTAAAACCACCAAGTCCAACGAAGATCATTTTCAACTTTCTTTCAAAACCAACGTAATTTAATGAAAATCTATTTTACCAATTCACCCAAAATCTGCTCGATCCACTTCATTTTTAAAAGCATTAAATTTAAATACAACCATTTTCTATCATATATAGATATAAAAATAGTTTGGCAAGAAGACAGTACACTCACCTAGATATCCGTTTCGGTAAACTCTTACCACTATCCTCTATCAGTACTCAGGTGCCTGCAAACCTAATAGGGATAGGGCCTAAATTAATATTTTATGTAAACATAACTTAATCATGAATTATAGACCCTAAATTTTGTAATTTCCTGTTCCCCGCGCTTTATTATGAAATTTACTATATCAAATTTATTCATGTAAATGGTCTAACTATTTTCTATCGCCGTTTCAATTTAGACAATTAAATACACATATTAAAGAAATTCGAAATGCTACATTTTTTCGAATTTTTCCGTCGGTTGCAAGATTGGATTTTATATATTTTTTTTGTGTGGTGGTTTGTGTAATTTTTCCATTTTCCCTTCTTCTTCCTTTTTCTTTTCTTTTTCCCGTTTTTTCTTCCCGCTTCTGTTTGCTATTTCGGTTCTGTTTTCAGCCACTGCCGCGGCGAACATTACCCAGCTCTACTTCCAGAAGTTCTACCGTCGCGACGAACGCCCTTCAATTCCTGTTCTGTTTCTATTTTCCGGTTCAGCCCACCGACCCCCTTCCACTGTCTTTCTCTTCTTCTTCCAGTTGCCAACACAACACACACGCCCTCACAACCAGCCAACGACTGACCACCCACACGCCTGAAATTGGCGACGACACACCCACACATTCAGAACACACACACACACAGAGCACACACTGATCACACACAGAACATACAAACAACCACCACACAAAAATGGCAGAACACACACACAACCGACATATCTCTCTCTCTCTAACTTTCCACTGTCGGCGATGATCACATACACACACACCACTTTGCACACACAACACACCCTGATGATCACCGGCAGCCCAAGCCCATCGGCGGCACCCACACAAAAACGTCCACCGTTGACACACCAACTTACACCACCGGCGACGGAGCGATGACGTACACACACAAACATGGTCAGAACACACACACAGAGCAAAACAAACGGAGACCCTAAACATCGAACACACATACTGACTCACTGACGAATAGTGACGAACGACCGAACCCACACCCATACTTACATCGAAACAAACGGAGAAATCACACGTCTACTTACCGGCGACGACGACGATTCTCCCCAAACACCCACTAACGGACGAAAGACAACGGATCACACACACACACACACACACACACACACCGGAGCAGTGACGAACCACCACCGGTCGAACCCCCCTCTCTCTCTTCTCTTTCTTTTCCTCTCCTCCAGTTCTTCTCTCTCTCTCTAAGTTTTCTGGATGCTTCTTTCGTTTATCCTATTTCTGTGGATATATATGCTTATATATATATGTGTGTGTGTGTGTGTGTGTGTGTATTTATCCTATATCCTATATATATATATATGATTTGACAAAAGGGGAGCCCAAGTGGCCGGCTCCCCTCCCCTCATTTTTTATTTTTTATTTATTTATTTTTTTTCAAAGCTTCTTGAAGAAGCTTTTGCGATAATTATACTAACATCCCCTCAATTTAGCTAAATCATAATTTACCCAAATTTCAAAATTTTTAATATTTGAAAATTTACGAATTTAATCTCTCAAATTTAAAATTACATCAAAGTTAACACCATCAGCCTCGTTATTTCTGAAATTTTTTAAAATGCGACTTAAATCATACATAAGTCAGAGGTTAGGGTTTTACATATGACATTGAGATCTTAACTTTAGTATCCATTAGTAGGATTTAGGTGTTAACCTTGGATGGATCATGAGGGGCCAAATTATACTAGGTCAAATCGATGTATGAAACTAGTATTCACGCATTCGCGTAAGGGCGCACATTTTTGAGAAAAAAAACTCTATTTTATGTAATTAATATTAATTTGGCAAGTTTTTAACATTCCATTAAGATAAGATTTCTACAATTCTCTATCCATAACTTTTTTTTTTAATCAATACATATAAGGTTTTGATCATATTATGGATAATATTAGTCAGTCTCTTGACAATTTCTTTTACTTTAATGAGTTGAAGTATATAAATATTGCTTTTAATAAAATCATTTGATATCATGTGTATTGTTGAAATGGTCAAAGAAAATGAATTTTTAACATATTTAATTCGACACATTGATGTTGGCCTTTCTGAAAATCGTTCACAGTGGTTTGTAAAGTCCACCTTACGTCTGAGAGGGCGTGTTAAATCACATTATTCATGTATTTGATGGTTAGGAATCCTAAAGTGGTTCGACTTCTTATCTTTCTATTTGTTGTCTTTGTGAAATATTCACATAATGAGTGACATGATTGAGAGAATTATATCTTTATTTTGTTTTGGTAACCTGATGGAAGCTGAATTAAATAGAGCACTATTGAGAAGTGGTCGTAGATAATCAAATATATGATATATATTCAAGATTCTTAGTGGATTAAGTATGATGTTAATAACTAATTTGGTTATGACTGCACATTCCATCAACGAAAACGAGATCTTTTATTTTTCAAATTTGGGCTACGTTTGGGGCAATATATTTGCATTTTGAAATGAAAGAAAAGTACCGAGTTGTTTTTGTACAATTTCGCATGAGTTTCTTTTTATATTGTCTGGGGCTTAAAGTGTTTAATAGATCATACAAATATTCTGATGGGTTTGTTGGGCCATTACTTAATTATTAATTAACAAACCTGATGAAATTACTACCATTGATAAATTATTCATGAACATATGAGAAAGCCTTGAATTGGAAACATTATCACTATAACTAGAATATCTTGGTAGGGATCCAAGTTTGGGCTCATTATAGAGATATTAATTTTGGGTTTGGGCCTATGTAATATCTCAGCCAACTAAACTTTCTTAACTCCAACTTTCGGCCTTTGAGATTCATATTAAGGAGCCCATAAAAACACTAATTATGATTAATTATAGTTTTCTAATTTTCAAGTCCTTAATTTTTTATTCTATATAGAGACTAATTTAATAATTAGTTTTAGAGTGTAGTAAAATTGTTGTTCAAATTCTTGCAACTATAATTGATTTTTGATCACTGAAAGTACATTTTATAACGTACGTACTTCATCTTGTTTTGATCATATGCATATATGTTGCTAATATGCACTGTTGTAGTTGGACAATATAGTTTAATTTTTTCATTTTGAAACAGAGGTTTGTGAATTGTTGAGGCTATTTTATTAAAGTGATTTAACTAACATAGTTTGCAAGTTTTCGAATTTCTATTTTGTTGATGGAAAAATTTTAGATTAATTTGTACATTCACCTGCCCAAAAGGGGTTATTGTGCAGATTAATTTAATTGTTAGACAATATAATTTAATTTTTCTAATTTGGAACGGTTGCTTGTGAATTGTTGATGTTATTTTACCAAAGTGATTTAACCAACATAGTTTGCAAGTTTTCGAGTTCCTATTTTGTTGATGGAAATTTTTTAAATTAATTTGTACATTCACCTACCCAAAGGGGGTTATTGTACAGATTAATTTAATTATTGGGTAATATAATTTAATTTTTTCAATTTGGAACGATTGCTTTTGAATTGTTGAAATTATTTTACCAAAATAATTTAACCAACATAGTTTGTAAGTTTTCGAGTTCCTATTTTTGATGATGAAATTTTTTTAAATTAATTTGAACATTCACCTGCCCAAAAGAGGTTATTGTACATATTAATTTAATTTCATGAGGATATTATATGAGAGATAATTTGATAAATTTGTTTGCTCAAAGAGAATGAATTTTGAAAGATTTTTTGTTTTATTATGTTTTGAATGAAATATATGGATTTGAAGGTCAATCTGCCCAAAAGGGATGAATTTTTAAATCTATAAATTTTTCTTATTTTGTTGATCCTCATGATTAAAGAATAATTATTTATTGTAGATTATGTCCAAATGAAAATTTATGATAACGCAATTGATTCTTATATTGTATTGCCTATACTTAATTGAACATTTTTTCTATTACCCATAATTGATCTAATTGCAATTTTTTGTAAAAGTAGTTTATTTTGTTGTGAACAATAATAACGCCACAATAAAATTCTAAATTGATTCATTGATTTAATGAGAGTTTCTGTAATTTCTTTTATTTCGATGATTGTGTCGTGTAAACATTGATCACTACTGCTATAATTTTTTCATCAATTTGTTTATCTTCATACTTAGAGAATAATTGTTTAATGTTGATTCTATCCAAAAGAGAGTTTATGATGATGCAATTGATTTTTATATTATGTCGCTTATACTTATTTGAGCATTTTGATTCTCTGGTTTAGTGAGAGTTTTTGTATTTTCTTTTGATTCTATGATATGCTGTAACCACTCTTATTATGCATTTTGTAAAATTAAAATATATCTTATGATCATCATTATTGCATATTATATTGTTGCACATCATATTATTTTAATTGATTATACTAAATCAAGGTTTAAGACCCATAACATTCAAGGAACATGTTGTGAATATGGGTGTCATTGAGTCTGTTGATTATCTGGTTTAGTGAAAGCTTTTGTATTTCCCTTTATTTCGATAATTACGTTGTGACCACTATTGTTATGCGTTTTGTAAAATTGAAATCTATTTGATGATCATCATTATTACATATTATATTGTTGCATATCATATTATTTGAATTGATTATACTAAACCAAGGTTTAAAACCCATATTGTTCAAGGAACATATTTTGAATATGGGTATCATTGAGTCTTTTGATTATCTGATTTAGTGAGAGTTTTTGTATTTTCCTTTATTTCGATGATTACATTGGACCACTATTGTTATGTGTTTTGCAAAATTAAAATTTATTTGATGATCATCATTATTGCGTATTATATTGTTGCATATCATATTATTTGAATTGATTATATAATATAGTATCTTAAGATATTGTGCCTTAAGAATTACAGTTATATAATTTTGGTTGTCACAAATCATTGTTTTGAGATCTCATGATGTATTGTTAGTGACAGGATGACTTGTTAAAATCAAGCAATTTCATATTGTTGAGAAATTGCATCAGTTTCATTTTATTGAGAACTGCAATTAGTAATTTTATTTTGTTGAGAAATTGCAGTAGTTTTATTTTGTTAAGAAACTGCAATTAACAATTTCATTTTATTGAGAAATTGCAGTTACAAATTTATTTTATTGAGAAATTGTAATGAAGACCAATAAGAACAATGCATATTGATAATGATCACATGTTGGCATTGATTTCTTACTAAACTACTGGACTTACGATCCATGTCGATATAATTATAAGTATTAGTCAATATGAAAAATCTTATATTTGTTGAGATTAACATATAGACTATCATAATCCAATATTAAAATCATATTGGACCGGATAAGTTTATCAAGATACTACTTATAGACTATCATTTCTTTAAACAAGAGGTGTGCCTACACCAAATTTTTTTTTTTTCTTTCTATTATTAACCCGAGAATTTTATTTTCAAAATTAAATTTATTCAATTAATGTAGCCCAAGTGGAAGAATGTTGGAATATTTTTTTATGTGCTAATATTAATTGAATTAATTGTTTTACAAAAACAAGTTAATGGATAGTCTATTATTTAAGCAGCCCAAATAATCAGTAATTATATTTTGATTTGAGCTGTGGCGTTTTTCATGTAGAAACCTAGTTAAGTGGCAAGTGTAGGTTTAGAGTTTCGTTGAAACCCATTATAGGAGAGCCCAACGAAAAACTCTAGTATATATAACTAAGTCGTCTCCTTAGTCTAGATTAAAGGTTTCTTCCCATTGAGGGCTGCCACCACGATAATTTAGATCATGGAGAGGAAGACCTAGTATGTCTTCCGTCGCGACAGTACAATCTCCTGCAATGGGCGAAACAGGTACGCTTTCGATTACCGTTCTTTATTTATTTGTTGTGTCCTATAATTCATGTATGCTTTAGATTATTAATTAATTCCGTATTATTGTGATTATGAGATATAATCAACAGGAACTTCTAACAGCCCGCCCGCACCCACTACGGATGGACGGATCGATGAAGCTTCAATTTCATCCCCCCTCCTTCAACTCACTCTACTTCTAGCTATTTGGATAGACCGCACGGTCCACACCTCAGAAAGAAAGTTCGCTATTCTTTGGGAAGAAATCCCGGAAACAGACATCCAAACTCAGATGTCTAGGCACAATAACATAAAGAATAAGGATAGATATGGCAGGAGGAGAATTGGCTCGTTGTTCTTTTCATATAAGAGGAACTATAACATCATTAATTTACTGTTTAAAACATGATACAAGTGGAAGAAAAAAAACATTTATTTCAAGCAGACAAAGATTGAAACTGGTAATTACCAGCAAAAGGAAGGCAGTTTGAAGGAGAAGGAAGAAGGAAGATGACCGGTTCTCCTTATATAATCTGATGTTTCAGAGGTTTTGACCGCCTTCTCATTTAGTTTGGCCTCTGCATTTGCGCGCTTCTCCTCAGCAATCCTCCTCGTTGCCGCCAATTTGTTTGTGAACTTCTCTTGTGCTCGGGCTTTCAGTCTTTCCGCCTTCACCTACAGTATAATCAAATATAATGGTTTTAGTGTTTCTGTTCTCAAAAAAACTGAGAACAAAAACATAATTGTGAGATTAATATATATATATATATATATGAAAATTATTAGACCAACCTTCAAATAGGTCACTTATGATTTTTGGTCCTCGTTTTTTTTTCTCTTTATTTTAGTTTGTTAGGTAACATAAACAAAACTGAATTTATCTGTCACAGTCTAGTTGATATTAACTGATGTTGAATTTGTATTTATCTCATAGTTGAAATTAACTAAAATATCGGTAAGGAGTAAAAAATAATTTGCCTATAAATAGGATAAAGAAACTTAAAAAACGAAATCAAGAACCCAAAAAATTATTTATGAATAGCTTCCAATTTGGTAATAGAACATAATTGTTCCTATGCTATTGTTTTTGTTCCGATTTCTTTGGGATCAGAAAAAGAAACATCGGAACAAAAACACACAAGAAAACGGCACCGTAGACTTTTGAACATGTATTATATGTTTAATCAAATAGTTAACAATTTCACTAATTTGCGTCTCAAATTAATGAAAAAAAGAAAAGAAAAAAGAGAGATTATTTAGTAGTAATACCTCCATTCTCCTCAGCTCCATTTCAGCTTTCCTCTTCTCATGATTCTCCCAGGCTTGTATCTTCACCTCTTCACGTTTATACCTACATAATCCACCATTAAACAAAACCCAATTAACCAAAATCCCATTCCAACTTAACTAAGGTGGCCTTTGGTAGCACATAATTCAAGTCTCAGAAATCCCAATTCCCGGGCTCCAATTCCATTTCAAACCAAACGCTACCCGAAAGAAATAAAGGGTTTTTCGCTATCGGCGTCAATTTTTGCGGCCCACTATTCACTAAACTCACTGGTTACAATAATTTTTTTAGAAGTTCAATAATTCTATTAAAAGCCCAATATCAATGGATTATATGAAAATAACTGCAGTATTTTATATTTAAAATATCATAGTTATTGTAATGTATTGTAATGACTTTAGATTTTTGATAGAATGATTGGACTTGTCATTAAGATATTGTGAACGAGTGGACTATATGGACATAAATTTTAATTTTGTCAATTTGTTCACCAAGAACCCCATAGGTAAAATGCGATTTATTTTTGCCCCAAATAAGGAATAGAAAAAAAAATGCATATATGTGTTCATTACCTCGCCATGTATTTCGCCCGTTCGGCTTCATCCCAAGCCATGGCTCGGGTTTCCATTGGATTCATCTTCGCATCTTGATTTGAACTCTTCTTATCGGTCAAATTATCAACAACGGGTTCTTCAGAATTGACAGTAAATTCTCGGGTTTGAACGCTTTGAACCCCGTTTTGAAACCTAACCGGAGTCGACGAACCGGACGACATAGGGCTTCTAGCTGCCGGTGTCGTGGCTCGAATCGGTGTTGCCGTTCTAGATGGCTCCTGACTCGCGATCGGGGTCATTTCGGTCCCCATATCTCTGACGCAAACCGATCTAACAGCCGAAACAGCAGCACTTGTCACGGGCTTGTTGATTCTCCAAACCGATTCATTGCACTCTACCTTTTCTTCTTCTTCTCCGCTAGAGTAGTCCTCTTTCTTGGGGACGGGGGCGATTAACCGCAGATCATCGGCATTTGAGTTTCGGGGCTTATTCGAGCTTTCTTTCTTCTCTCCACCTCCCCCTCCCCCTGCTCTAGAGAGATTGACTAGCCATTTTTGGGCATCGTCCCATTTGGACGGTGTCGGTTTGCCTAACGGTGTTCTATGGTGGTGATGATGCTGGGGTGTTCGGCTTAAGGCATTTCCCTTGTGGAAATCGAAATTTATGCCACTGCTTGAAGAAATTTCCTTATCTTCAATGGATCTCATTTCTCAATTCTCTGATTTTAATCAAATTTGGCAAAAAAAAAAAAAAAAAGGGTTGGTGAAGAACAAGCTCTATCTCTCTGTTTCTTCTCTCTCAGACATATCCACAAACACCTAGCGGCTACAAATCTACGCCAAAAAAAACTATCAACCCTCGAACCCTTTTGGATCCAGCAAGTAGAACAGCAAAGATCTTATATCAAATCAGCATTTATCCTCAATGGCTCTCAGAGGTATATACAGAAGCACCTAGTAGCTATGCCAAACTATTCTCCATTGATGAACTGTACTATAGATCTGGATTGACCCTCTCTACAAACAGAAACTATTGCATTTCTTTTTGTGCAACAACAGTATGTATTGGGATCTTCAAAGAATAAACGGAACAAGTTGAAGGCTCATTGTAGTCTAGGATGAAGTGTTTTTGAAGCATTAAATATCAATAAAATAAAAATACAATCACATATTCAAGAAACAGAGTATACAGTTAGTTGAACTACATATATATATATACCGAATGCAGTGCCATTAATGGAAGTTAAGTTGCTAAAAATACCCAGGAAAAAGAGAGATTACCCAGAGATTCTAACGCGAAAAAGATGAAAACCCAGCAAGGAAATCTGGACAGAGTAGAGAATAACTAGCAAAACAGAGGAGGCATATTTTGAGGCAGAAATCAGAAATCCAGAGCATAAAACATTGAAACCATTGATTTTTTTTAGAGATTGGATATGGGTTTTAAGAGGTTAAGATTAGATCCACCGAACAATAGAAAACTACAAAACAAAAAATTGAAGCAAGTACAGATGGCAATAATAGTAAACTAAAGAAATTTCTGCAACCATTTTTTATTTTATTTTTTCATTTTTTTTTTTTACATGGAAATTGATGAGATTTGAGTTTATTTACTGAAATAAATTACAGTGGGAGGCAACTTTATCTTCACTCACTACGGAGTTTGTCCTAGGGAAGAGTTTCAGTGACACTCAGATGAGAAAATTAATTAATTAATTAAACTGTGTGTGTTTGTGTGTGTGTGTGAGAGAGAATCTAGTTGGTCTTCTAACGGTTACTAACTAGTTGATTATAAATATTTAGGGGGGTTTTGACAGTTTTTCCCCCTAAAGGTTGACAAAATTTTTACTTCTGTCCCCACAGTTTCAATTCGACAGGTCCCAAATTAGCGCCACGTGTTCATAAACATGTGCTAGGCACAAGAAGATACAATGGGAACGTAACTGGCCCACACACCTGACTAGGTACGAGCATCACATGATCAGGCGTTCCACCTCGAACACGCATACTACCCTGTCAACTCGACCAGGAAAGAGAAACTCCTAGGCCTCCACTCTTTGCCCTGGTCAAGACTACGCCCACGAGTAGGAGAGCCAGTGGCACTACTACTCAAAAGCGGTTGAAATGCCCACTCATGAAAGAAAGGATCGTTACTTTCTTTAAATAGCAGTTCCATGACTCACATCTCCTTGATTGTTGCCACCTTAGTTGCGACAGGCCCAAACTCTGGAGAGACTTACCAAATAAGTTTTCTCCTTGTCTATAAACACCAGAAGGACGGTCTAACTAGGTACACTCACATTTTCCTAACTAGTACTCTGTCAAATCCTATTCAGAGCTTTTGACTGATTCTCACATTGAAAGTGCAACGCCGGCAGATTCACCTGCGGTGCATCATTTTGCAAGAGCCTGGGCTAAGGGAATGCATCGAGCTAGGAGATATTCAATACTTTGCATCCCAAAGCGATCCGTCCGGTGAACCACTTTAGGCTTCATCATATATAATTTGTTTTTGTAGAAAAACCATAATGGAAAAAGAAAAGTTAAAATGTCCCTAAATTCCTCTTAAAAGTAGTTAGGTGCGCGACAATTGACTGTTTGTTATTTAAAATCATAATGAAGTTATTAATTTGGATTGAAGCGGAATGATTAGGGAACTTAAGGATATTGTGTTCTCAAATTGCAACTATGAGGACCGAAGTAAAATAACAGTTAAACTTCAGAGGTACAAAGTGTCAAAACCCTATATTTGGGGGGAACTGTTGGATTTGCATTTTGCAGCACTCATCATGAAACGCTTCCATTTATAACTTATTTGCGTTTAAATTTAGAGAGAGCAATTCAAGGCACAAGATCATAATATCATGGGCCATGTGGGTCTAAGAAGAATTAAATGTACATGTTGAATTCAACTATTATGTTCGAATAGTACACAAACTAAAGAGGGATGAGAATGACACTCGAACCGATGGATAATCGAATCAAACCAAATAGTTTGCGTTTGACAATAACTTTAATTTGGTATTGGTTTTGGAATTTAAAACTGAAATTGTTTTAATTTTAGTGTTTACATTGTAACAGTATAATAGAAACACACTTAATCATTATTTTAGATCTATTTTTTTACATATATATATATTTTTTTATTATATTTGAATTTTATGTTTTATATATTAATTATGTTGGGGATGCCTATTGTAACAATTAGTGATTTGGTGGTTTAATTTTGATTTGGTTTGAAATTTATATTTTATATTTTAGTTATGTTTTTATTTACAATTTTACGAATTTATATTTCTAGTAGTTAGTAATTAGAATAGAGAAAATAAATAAATACAAAAAAATAAAATAATTTTTTTTAATGGATTTGTTGTTTTAAGGGTTTGGTTTTGGTTTTTTCGTAAAACCAAACGATTTGGTTTAAAAATTGACAGTTTATCATTTGATTTTAGATTTGATATTTTCTTAACAATTTTGGTTTTTTATAAAACCAAACGGTTCGGTTTACCATTTAACTTTGGATTTGATATTTTCTTAATAATTTGGTTTTGGTTTCTACCCAAATTGGACCAAAACCGACCCATTGTCATCCCTATAAATAAATTAATATTGACACAATATTAAAATCAAAATTAACTCATATATATGATAGGGGTATTTAACCAAGGATCCTCTTTTAGTATCAAAACTGTCAAATGAACCTAAATATTTTTCAATGCACCTAGCGATCCTTTTAAAGTATATGATATGATTTGCCCCTATTAAAGTGCCATTACTTTTCATTCTCGATCAATCAACTTTTTTGTTTTTATGTATATCTCAATTTGCGGAGCGGTTACTATATGTGTTTGTAAGAAAAAACATTTTTAAATTATTAAATGTTTGTTCTAAATATATTCACTGTTTTCGTCGTTCAATTATACATGAATAATTTTTATTTCGTCGTCTTTAAAATGAATTGTGAATTGTTTTTTAGCATTGGATAAAAATCCACATTATATTCAACATGGTATGCGTTACAAGACAAAAAAATATATTTTTACTTTTGGGAGTTGATATTACATATAACGTAAACTGCTTGTAAAACTAGGGTATATGTTTTCCGGAAACACACAATCATAACCCTTGTTTTTTGTTTGGATGTTGAATATAAAATTCTTTTTTTTTTTTTAGTATTTGATAGAAATTCATGTTATATTTAACCTGATATACTTTACAAGATGAAAACAAAATATTGTTACATTTGTATGTTGGTATTACATATAATATGAACTCTTAGTATATTAGGGTATATATCTTCCGCGAAGTACATAATCATAACTCTCGTCTTTATTTGAATGTTGAAAATAACATTCGTTGACTAAGACATTTGTTATTTGTGAAAAATGCTTTTTTTTTAAACATCGTTTAATATGAAAACTATAAAATTTGTAGATTTTTTGGGGTATTTTGGTCAAGAATTTTTTGACGTTTTTAAAATTGGAATTAAACGGTTCAAAAGGTCAAGTCAATGAGATTAGTTAATTTAATTGTAAATAATTAATATAAGTCTGTCTCATAATTTTTCCTATATTTTATATAGATACCACAATGAAGATTATGATGTGACAACTATGAATCTATAATTTTTTGTTCTTCTAATTTTTTTTTTTTTAATTTTACGATGAGGTGTGTTGGAATGACCTGCAACATATTTTAACTACTTTATCTTTTCAGACAATTTTAACGATGCATTGGTTACGTTGGTCTGACGTTGATGTTTATTTTGTAATGTAGCGTAGTTAATTTTTTGGAGTGTCAGGATGTAGGCCCATGGGCCTGTTAACTAGGATCTGATGTGTTTTCTGAGGCTCATCACATGGGCCAAGATGGGCCAGCAGGTTTGGTACAAATATAGTTGTAATTGATTGATATCTGTCCTGACCTTGACTGGATTTGGTACAACACTCTCCTTCAATACAAAAAGGGACCCACGCTACAGTTCTATTAATCAAGAAAGAGTTATCATGATGGTCCCCACACCTCGCTTGGTTTTTCATATGCAAAATGGATCATTTTTTGTTGCCCCCCGGCCCCCAATTGCGACTTAAAAGTGCACGGAGACCACATGTTATTTTCTTGAAAATTCTTTCCTAAGATAAATTAATTCAACACTTAAAACTTAATCAATTAAACACTTATGCCTTATTTGATAACGACTTAATTTTTAAGTGTTGAAAATTTAAATGTTGAAAATTAAGTTCTTAAATTTTAAGTGCTGAAAATTTAAGAAAATTATTTGATAAATTGTGCTGAAAATTTAAATATTGAATTTTTTTATTTGTTTGACAAGCCCAAAATTTGAATTGCTGAAAATTATTTAATTTACAGAAATTACCCTTAAATCAAGATAATGCAAAATAAAATAAAACAAATTCTATAAAATTAAATAACCATAAAATTCTATTAATTTTGTTATCATTGATAACTTAAACATGTTTAATTTTTATAAAATTCTTAAAACAGTTTCTCAAAATCAAAATCAAATGGAAACATCCGTTGATAATGCAAAGAAATTTTTGTTAGAAACAAACAAATTCTAATATCGGGAAACATATGAATCACTGTCTGAAAAACATACAGATCCTTAGATGCAAAATAAA
Organism: Eucommia ulmoides; assembly: GCA_016647705.1. NCBI lineage: Eukaryota > Viridiplantae > Streptophyta > Magnoliopsida > Garryales > Eucommiaceae > Eucommia > Eucommia ulmoides. The sequence goes on along the minus strand of CM028333.1, from coordinate 8,290,638 downwards.
ATTAAAACAAAATTAAATGCTAAATCGAGATTCAAACATCAAATCCTAAGGTTCAGAATAAAATTGAATTAACGTTTTAAAAACAATTAGATCACATGATTCAGAACAAGAACTGAATATTAGAAACGGAGATCAAATTCTATAAAGTTACACATAACACAGATCTCATGGTTTAAAACAGGAATAAGAACTGATTCAGATCTATGAAGTTACACATAACACAGATCAATCGGAAGAAGATTAAGAAGAAATAGCACCTCATCGAAAGTAATCAAATTTCTCACAATCTCAGACATAACGAAAAAAATTTCTCAGCAAATCTCAGATAGGGGTGTTTTGGGCTATTTTTTTTGGTTTACATCCATCTATTTTTAAGATGGATAAGGCAGGTCCTAAAAATTAAGGTGGTGTTTGGTAAGTATTTTCACTTTTCCTATCCTACTTGCAATGGGATGGGATAAAATGAGAATTTTATTTACTTCTGGGAACAAAATCGCATTTGGTAATAACAGAATTTGGAATTGTCTTATCAATTTATAAGAATAAAAAAACAAAAATAGAGAATCATATGTTCTACACAGCTTGCCAATAAAGATATACCGCAAATCATGTTTTAGTATGCAAATCAATTCAACAGATAGATCTGACATGGATTTCAGTAAAATTCATCTACGAAAGTGAAATTTTAAGCGAAGAATTACAACAGAATGCTTAGGAACATAAAATTGATGATGAATTGGAACTTCAAAAACATTTCACATCCAATTAACTCAGTTGAATCGTTGAACAGATTCGAAAACACATACAAACAACGAACTTACAATTTGATCTCAAATTCATCCATGGAAAGAAGATCTTACTAGCTAAATCAAGAACGAAAGGATTCATATATGTAAATATCGATGTGCTTACATATAGGATGAACATATGCTCCTACGGAAAAATGCTTTAGAACACCAATTTTAGATGAAACCGTTTTAAATTTAATAAAATAATAAAAATATCCTCATTCAAAGACTATAGGTTGATCATAACTAATTTTTCATCTAAAATCACTTATAATTTTTTTTTTTTTAATTTTATCTGATTAAAATAAATTTAAAATTTAAACGACAAAAAGTGTGACAAATCCATAACAAATATATATATATATAATTTTTCCAAAAAAAAAAAAAAAAACTTGAAACTCACCTCTTTGCGTTTCTTTGTTGGCGTAAGCACCTCAACTCTAGAAACGACATCCGCCGACGGCGATTGGTACCTGGCAAATGAGCAAGGCGGCAATCCTCGATTCGACGATTGGACATACCTCGTAACAATCCCGTCCTTCCCATTTCTCTCGATGGAATCAAAGAAGAAAACATGCGGGGTGTCACAGGAGTCGCCGGAGAATGGCCGCATGTTGAACATGTAGTACGGCGTCTGTGCGTCGATCCACAGCTTAAACGTCTCTAGGGGTATCTTAAGAATGCTTCGGGGAATGACTTTCTCGTATAAATGAATGGAATATCCCCACGAAACGGAGAAAGACCAGTTGCTTTGCCGGTGGTAGCAGACCGTTTGTTGCAGCAGACGAGACTGATCGGCATCGCCAACTTTCATTAGGTGGTTCAATCATTGAAATCGTTTCGCCTCACCAAATCGAATCAATCTCTGAAATTCGAAGGTGAAAATCGAATCAAATTGCTTCGCTTCGAACCAGCAAATCAAATCAGCTTCTTGATTCATCTCGGAGTGATCCGTTCTTCATGTCTGTGTGGTAGCAAAGGTTTGCAATCTCAGATCGCACCGCCGCCCCTCCGCCTGTCTCCTCTGATCTATCTTCAAACAAAATGAAACGACGAAGAGCCCTCAATCCCTAAGGGCAAAATCGTCCAAACAGATTTTTTTTTTAATTAAAAAGTGCTGAGCGCTTTCTGCAAAAAAAAAAAAAAAAGTAAGGGGAGCTTTGCTGAATTTTTAACTTAATATTTCACTTATTTTTTAAGTTAACTTAATTAATTAAGTAATTTTTATTACATTTATCAAACACACTTAATTTTTTCAGTTTTAAGTGCTTATTTTTTTTTTTTATTATCAAACATGCCCTTAATTATATAAAATTATTTAATAAATATAATTAATATCGCTTAACTAATTAAGTTCACTTAATTTTTAAGTCAAATTTAAGCAAAAAAATTCAGCCAACACAATGTTGCTTATTTTTTTTGGCTGAAGGCGCTCAGCTTTTTTCAATTTAAAAAAAAAAAAAGTTTGACCATTTTACCCTTTATTCTAATAGGGTTTGCGTAGGGTTTGCGTCTTCAATTTCCCAGATCTATCGAAGGGAGAGCAGAGGAGAGGAGCGACGAGTTGCGAAGAGGCGGCGATGACGAGTTGCAAAGAGGTGCCGACGAAGAGAGAAGCGACGGTGAATCACTGAGCAAATCTTTCTAAACCGTTAATTGTGCGATTGGAAGGGGGGACTCCGAAGCCAATTTCTCCATCTCCGAAGTCAATTTCTTGCGGTACCTTTTGAACTTAAGAAAAGATTAAAAATTAGGGGTTTTTTGTTTCTCGTGTATGGGAAGATCGGAGAAGATTTTGTGGGTCGGAGGATGAAAGGTTTCGCGGCGTAGACTATCAGTTCGACGTTTTGCCTTAATGAAATTCACCTCATTTTTCTCTGTCTCGAAGGAACGATTAGTTCGAAGTGATTCAATTCTTTCTTGGAAAAAAGATGGGTATTAGCGACGGCGTAATTTGGTTTCGCCGGCGGAGATTTGTTTAGTAACGGGGGTAGAGGCGGTGGAGGAGCCAGCGGTGAATACCCCTTGTTGCGAATCTTCTTCCTCGTATGATCTTCAACATTCTTGGCTTGAGATTCCGGCAGCGGAGAAAGCTTCTTTCTCAGAGAAGAGATCGAAGGTGAAGGAGAAACTGAATTGGGAGACGATTGAAATTTGAAATTTGAAGTGTTCTTGTGCGTGTGAAATCTGAAATTTGTGCTTCATCATGTGTTCTTGATTGAAATCTAAAATTTGTGCTTGAAATTTTTGCTTGAAATCTAAAGTGTTCTTGTACATGTGAAATCTGAAATTTGGTTGAATTCTATGTTATTGTTGACTTGTAATAATTTATATATTTGAATTTTTTAATATATTATTGGCGTTTTTATTTTATTATTTTGTTCTCTATTTTTTTTTCTTGATTTAAGGGCAATTACGTAAATTAAATAATTTTCAACATTCAAATTTTGTACTTATCAAATAAACAAAAAAAATTCAGCACTTAAATTTTGAGCACAATTTTATTAAACAACCTGTTTAATTTTTTAGCACTTAAAATTTAAGCGCTTAATTTTCAGCACTTAAATTTTCAGCATTTAAAAATTAAGTCGTTATCAAACAAGTTTTTAGAATTTGGGCTTTTACATAGGGATGCCAACGGTCCGAGTTTGACTCGATTTCATGCAAAACTAAAACCAAAACTATTTAAGATATGTAAAATCAAAATCAAAACCAAAACCGCCATTTTTTTTAACTGTTTTAAAACCGGACTGTTTAATTTTAGCTAAAACCAAAACTAAAACTGTAAAACCACGAAACCGTTTAAGATTTTAAAATTTTATAAAAAAACTAAAATCGAAACCAAAACCGTAATCTCGAACCACAATTCACTATTAATTCTAAACATTCTCCAAATCATACTCTTTAAAATAACTAAAAACCAATAACAAAATCAACTACACAAAAACATTCTTCAAAATCATAAAGTCTGCGAAACTAACTACATGAAAACAATTTTCAACATAAACTAAAAACCAATTAAAGTGTAAACTAAAAGGTTAAAAATGTAAATAAATAAAAATAGGGATGAAATTATAAATACTAAATATATATATATATATATATATATATATATATATATATATATATATATATATATATATATATATATATATATATATATATATTTGTTACACGGTTTGACTCACAGTTCGGTTATGCGATTACTATTCCAAAACTAAAACCATAACCAAAATCGCTTCGGTTTCTAAATCTAAAACCAAAACCAAAACCACTTAATCGGTTTCAACCCGGACCATTCGATTCGGTTTCTCTTAGTTATCCATCGGTTCGGGTTTTTTTGTCATCCCTACTTTTACATTGTTTTTATGCTATACTTTGTACTATACTTCTAATATGAGTACTATTAATGTTCACAGTTGATTTATAATTTCATTGCGAACAATAATCATCAGAATTCGTCGATCGCCGCTGTCTCTATCCACTTCACAAGTAAATTAATGTTCCACTGTGATTTTAATTATAATTAACTATATGCTTTAATTACAAATGATTATAAGGCTAAGACGATAGAATATAATTATAAAAATAATGTAAAAACGAGATTGTTGAACAAAATGCCCTTTATTTTAAAACAAACTAATTTTATGTAATTTTAATAATTAGCTAATTACCTTAATTATATATTGATGGAGCGTATTTTGAAAATATCCAACCCAACAGAACTACATGAAGTAACATCACGAGGAAAAGGTCCTCGAAGCCCGCCAAGGCCAAGTCGAATGCCATTGGGAAACCGAGAGATGACTTGAGTTTGTGATGAACTGAACTCGAGGGGAGTTCGGAGCATTCCTGGGGTAGGAAGCATCTGTTGTGCGATGTCTCCCAATCTTTAAGTGGCCAGAGGTCGCGCAATAATAGAGGGGTAAGAGTAGGGATGGGCATGTGCTGGGCCGAGCTTAGACTAGTGTATTACAAAAAAACGTTGGGCCCTAGCCTGGCCCTATAAAAAAATTTAAGCCCAAAGCCCGGCCCTATTTTTTTTTTTTTTTAAATTTAAAAAATAAATACAAAAAATTCAACATTAAACCAATAAAAAATATTAAAATTACAATTTTTAAAGGTAAACTAATATTCCAAACAAATCAAACTAATAAGAAATATTAAAATTACAATTTCTAAAGGAAACCAATATTCCAAATATTAGGGTTGTATTGTAATGTGTGTGTATATATATATATATATATATATATATATTATTTTTTTAAATATCATCGGGCCGTGCCTGGCCTAAAATTTTTGCGTCTTGCCCAAGTCCGGCCCTAATTTTGATCGGGCCCTAATACTTAGGCCCAGCCCTGGCCCGTGGGCTCAAACCCTAAGTCCAAATCCTAAAAAATTAGGGCCGGGCCGTTCAGGCTGGGCGGCCCCCCAGACCCATGACCATCCCTAGGTAAGACTTTATATTTCTATTGACTAATATAGCCCCGTCGGCTTCGCCTCTATGAAAACGCATATGAAGGGCTGATATATTGAATGAATGATCGAAAACCAAGGCTAGGGGTGGGCAATGGGTAGGTTGGGGCGGTTTGGGTTAAAACCGTGTATTAAACCAATATTAGGTGGGTTAGGCTAATTTGAACCGTGAGCCACCTGATGATATGCGGGTTGGGGCAGGTTGGAGTGTAAGAGTTGACTAGTTTAAACCGTGGGCTGCTCAATAGTGTATGAGTTGGGCTAATTAGAACCATGGACAACCCAAGTGTTTTCAAGTTGAACCTCGAAATATAATATATATTGCTAAATCTTAAGTATTTTCATAAAAGAATTTCATCACATATTAATAGTGTCTTTTGATAATGTTAGACTACTATATGACACTGACACAGAAATCATGTGAACAATAAAATTCATTGAAAAAATCCATCTTTTTATAGTTCAACATAGAATAATTTGAAGCAATAGAGAAACGAGACCAAAATAGGCAAATCGGGCATAGTAAACATATAGAAATAAATTAATTCTAAACTGACCATAATGGAGGGTTAAATTGGGCGGGTCAAACCCATTGGAAAATGGGTCAGACCGTAACTCGTCCATCCATGTATGGGTTTCAAGATTTAATAATCGTGCAATCCGTGGGTTAATGTTGGGCGGGTTTTTTACAGTACAGGTTTGGCAGTTGGGGCGGGTTTGACTGGTTGGCCCGATTCGCTACACATTCCTTGCGGGTTGGCTCGATTCGCTACACACCCCCCACCAAGACAAACGTCTGCTATATGCTCGAAATCCCTCAGTCGTTGCCTCTACAATATCTCTTTGCAGAAGGTGGTGTTCTACTCGAAGCTTCTCTAAAGGACGTCATGTTCGACTGAATTTCTCTTGTACTGACTAGAGTTGTTCATACTTGTCGTATGCCATTCTCGAAAGATATGTGCCTCATCGGTACTAGCTACCCTTAGGCCTGACAACTCATACTTCAACTCTTGAATTCGTGCCTATGTTTCCCTCAAGCGATTGTACACTTATATCCTCGCTTGAGCCTCCACATCCAAACGAGAGCAAACAAAAGCGACGTTGTGGAGAAGTTGCACGAAGTGGGACACTACGAAACCATTGACTATGCGGGTATTAGTACTTTGCATGGACTTCAGATTACGTGGCATCAACATAGATTGGCAGAACGTCAGGCATTATTGGTGTCCCCACAAATTGTGGAGTCCCGAGTAAGCCCAATGTTCCAGACCCCCCATTTTGATGTTGAAGTCAACGGACGATCTTTCCTGCCTTGGGATCTCTTGGTGCCCATTCCTCGTGTGCGTTCATGCGTGGATCTTCAGGAGCTTTTGTTGGTAATATCGGAGCCCTTGGTAAACCTTCATTCGGAACTTAACCATTTTCTAACAAGGTAACAAGGAAGGAATTATTTTAAAAACCTTCACCTCTAGTAATCGACTAGACCAAAGATTGTAATTCATAAAACTCTTGGCTTGAGAAAAAAGAGTAAGGTGGGGGTATTCTGGAGGACACTACCAACTTGGTGTACATGTTGCCACCGTAATACCTTGCCAGACATTTCTAAAAAGTTGGACTAAAGACTCCTAGGGTTATGCGATCCTAAACTGGGAGTGGGGGATGACTAATGTAGGGGTAAATTACCATCATCCACTTTCACGACGAGGGCTCATGGATGAGCAGCACAATAGGTTACCCAGGACCCGACTTTGACCCGGTCCTCATGCCCCACCCAAAAAAAGTCATGCGAATCTAACCGACATGTGAGTTTGTTCCATGTGCATGTGTGTAAAACTCCTCCAATGGTCGTATCCTATGTGGAAGGACTTTATTTGCAGTATTATATCCTGGAATCTATCTATCTCCCATTAAATGCATCCATAAATAGTAGAGAATAAGGTAATTTGGGATAAGCTCCATTTTTTTTTTAACTAATCACAAGCATTTTCTCCTATTCGAATACTTATCCTCATGCTTATGTATTTTTTTAACTAATCACAGTTCGTCACACATTTTTAATTTTTGATAAATGAGTTTTTTGCCATAATCTATATAAATAAATTGTTAGGTTCTTCCAGTAAAAGTCTTGGATATATGATAAAACCATACCAAAAATGGCACTGAAATTCAGCTGGCGTTTGGTTGCCTAGTTACAAACTTCTTCTGCCTCTTTAGAAAACCAGTAGGTTCCCTACGGGCTTAAAGCATATTTTGTCTCCAACACGATATTGAAGGTTTGATCAACCATCTGTCTCTAATGATACGACGATCAATAATCTCAGGTACCAACACTAAGGCAACGGTAGTGCGCACGTGATTTTTATCTATGTTATAACAGTTAATCTACTTCATATCCATATCATTTGAGTTCCTTATGGGACTTATTTTCAAAATCTAACTTGGAGATTAATAAATAACTCATCGTTTTTTTCATTAATCAATGTGGAATAATTCACACAATATATCAATCAACAAATTCAAGTTGACATTTTAGTAATATTTTTTTTAAATCACTTCTAATTGTTTTTTTACAAATAAAATACACTGCATTTCCTTCTCAATGATATTTATCTGTTTATTTTCACTTCACCAATTCAACAATATCAGTCTCTATATAAATTTTGAATTTTGAACTTTTTATGCTTAGGTGGGCGCCAATGATTAGTCTCTCAAATTTATTTAAATTTTCAAATTGGTCATCCACGTTCTAATTTTTTTCAATTAAGTATTTAACTACAAAAATGACACCAATTAAGTCTCTTTTTATAGAACAATGGAATGAAGTAAAACAATTGGCAACCATCAATTGCGAAGAAAAAACACAGACTAAAATTAGAACATTATATTGAAAAGAACTTGATTTCCATAAATTCAAGGACCTCATTCGAAAATCTTCACATATTACAAAACAATTTCACCTCATGATCCCATTTACACTCATCACAACAGTTAAATTCAACCAAATCTTCCTCGTACTCCCAATGCGAACGTCTTCTGTCACAGATTTTTTCGCTGCAACACGGAATTTTTCTCCGGAATAGTCGATTTTTTAGCCAAATTGACCGGAAAACCACTTTGGTTCTCGCCCGACACTCCAAAATCCTCGCCTCATTGGAAAAAGTTTTATTCAACGAATTTAGAAACCTTAAATTTTGCTCTGTCGATTCAGATTCTGTACATAATTTGATAATTCCGTACGCATATGCCGCTTCAACGTATCCCATGTCCGCCGCCTTCTTCAGGGTAACAGGCCCTAATTCGTTACCGTAGGAGAAATATTCAAACTGAGAGAGAGAAAGAAAAAAAATTACAGTTAACACCCCCAAAGAATTTAGAAAATGCATCCCCTTGTTTAAAAATTATTCTACATAAGAATTTGTCTACACGTACCATGCCTTGTTTGTATAGTGCCTGTGGGTTTCTAGCTTCTTTGTAGCGAGTAAAGAACGAAACGGCAGCGTTTCTTCTTCTCCAAAGCCAACCAATCAACATCAACTCCTCGATCAACACGTGTTTAAATATATAGCCATCTTCGGTCGCATTAAGAAAATCTCTGCAAGTGTGTATATATAATATAACATGTTAATCAATCTATATAATATATCATGACTTTTTTAAAAAAATGTTATTTATTTATTTATTATTAATTAAGATTTTCTTTAATAAAAATTAATAGATCATATTATTATGTTACGAATAGATAATACTATCTTACGAGTTTTTTGAATTTCTTTTTCAAAATATTTACATTATATTTTATTATAATTTAATATTTTTTATTATTTTTATATACATATTTAAATATATGTATAACCTAATTTTTCTAGTGAGATTAGGCCTTAGGGTTTAATCTAATGGGTTAAGGCCACGAGATAACAATCAAATAACAACCTTAATTTGGCGTTGAAGAGATCGGAGAAGGAGGAGGAAGTGGTCCGTGCAAGAACATCAATCAACAATTCATTAGGAAGAGATTTAATTGGAGGATCGTCATGGATTTTTGTTGTGTGTTTTCTAGGAAACTTCCTTTTGGGGGGAATTTTCTCTTCTCTTCATGGCGATTAATAGTCCCATGAATACTCAAAACTAGAGAGAGAGAGAAAGAGAGATGTATGTATATCTAGAGAGAGATATACGGTTTCTGGTAGGGGTGTGCGGCGGTCGGATTGGGGCGGTTTGGGCTAAAACCGCAAACCAAACTGTTACTATGCGGTTTGCACTACTTTAAACCGTTGACCGTCCACTAGTGTGCGGGTTGGGGCGGGTTGAAGTGTGCGGGTTGACGACTTCAAACCGTAAACCGCCCAATAGTATGCGGTTTGAGATTAGTTATGGTTTAGGTTAATAAATATTGCTAAAAGACAAACAAATAGTCGCATTACTAAAACTTGCAAAAAAAATAATCATAAAATTACAATAACAAAAAAATAGAAAAAGAAATTACAAACGTAAAAAATAACATCTAAAGATGCAAGCTTACTATTACAATCTAATTAATAATTAACTAAACAACTAAATATAGCTACCGAAACAAGAATTAAAAAAATGAAATACAAAGACAAACTTAACCACGTGGTCTGCATCATCAACAAATAGTAATAGTGCTTGATCGTCCGCTTGTTGAACTTGAAGCCAATTGATCGAGAACTTGTCATAAATTAAATCAAATAATTAGTAAATCCCATCTCAATATTATGAACAATAAAAAATTAAATTATATAAAATAAAAAACTTAAATAATACAAATCTGGTTCGATATCTTTTTCAAATTCCTCGACCTCATCCATTATATTGCGAAGAGATATTGGCACTGAAGATAACAACCAATTTTGTGCACAAATAAAACGCTCAACCATTTGAGGGGATAATGAACTACGAAATGGATCCAGTATTTGCCTCCCTAATACTAAATGCAGACTCTGACGCTACAATTGACACATGAACAACCAATACATCACGAGGAACCAAAGCCAACACTTTATATCTACTACAGTTAACCTTCCATCAATCCAAAATATCAAAGTTTTCAAAAACATGAAACAAATTCTATATATTCAGAAACAGAAACATGAAACAAAGATAGGTTCAGAAACGAAAACATGAAACACGAAACAGAAAAGATGTTTTGGACATTCCCACTTTGAACTATTTAATTAACATGAACACTGATACGTATAAAACTCTTGCTCCTGCCTGATCTAAATATAAACCCCAAACGGGTCGGGTTTGACCTCTTGGGTTCTGATCTGAAGTCAGGTAAACCCGTTTACCTAATGGGTTGAGATAGTATAAGCTCATTTATCTCATACTTGTATAATAGGTACATGGGCTGCCATTATATAAGGCCTATATTTGGGTGTAATAGACTCAGTATGTTGATGGCCCCAAAAAGGAAAACAGTCTTTCCCCTATCTAAGTGGTGTAGGCCTATAGTTATAATTCATGGACTTTATCTGAATTGACTGTAACAGCCCATGATTAATGGAAGCTGTTACAAATATTCATCCTTTCCAAGTTGACTGTAACGGTCCATGAGAAATGAAATCCGTTACAGATATTTTCGGTAATTATGGAAATAATGGTGATGATATGTAACGGCATAATCTTTTCATAGTAGGATCATCACCCTATAAAAAGGGATAGAAGGTAACTGGTATACTACTATGATTTTAGTCTGCATTTATCCTGATCATATTCAGATTAACTTATTTTCACATCGGAGGTTCTTTGGCCAACACTACACCGGTGTCCTTCATTAGAACTTAAGGTTTTGTAGGTCTCAGAGGAAGATTATTGATTTTCTGATATGTGTAAAGATTGGCACGTGACAGAGAATTTTTGGCAGTATCATTTGGCGCCGTTTATGGGAAACGAGACATAAATCCCTACGTTGCAGATATGAGGCTTTTGTGAGCTAGAGCACCACCAACAAGTCAGGTTAACAGTTTACCACCATCGAATCTAGATGTACTTGAGGAGCAACATGGAGAAATTCCATCTGAGCCGCCATCTGTTGTAGCAAACATGGATGCAAAAATAGACGATTAATGCAAAAATGGCCGAGGTGGTAGAAACTATAAAGCATTTGGCCAACGTAATTGTTGACGGCAGATCGCGGTTCAACTTAGGAACTTATGAGGACAGGAATGAGGTGGAATCACCAAGATATGCTGAACCTCAATCTTATGAGGAACGACCTGCTCATGGAGAGGCCAACCATCAATCAAAATGAAGGACCAGTATGCAGACTGAGACTGTTGATTCACATCGGCAGGTCAGAAGTCAAGTAGAGAGAACTCAACCTCTAGACGAACTTGACACCATGTTGAGGGGAACTGAGATGCCTTTCTCCCCAGAGATATTGGCTGTCTCACTCTCTGAAAAGTTCGATCCAACAAAGTATGAAAAGTATGATGGGAGAACTGATCCGGTGGACCATATATGCTAGTTCAAACATGTAATGAATTTGTATAATTCCAGCGATGCTACTCTCTACTGAGCTTTTGCGACAACTTTGAAAGGATCGGCTCTTGAATGGCTACATATGCTTCCGACAAACTCTATAACCACATTTAATGAGTTTGGAACGATGTTTATTAACCGCTTCATAACCTATCAAAGGTTAATGAAAGGACCAGATTTCCTGCTTGCTATCCGTCAGGAAAAAAGAGAAACTCTACGCTAATATATGAGTAAGTTTAATAAAAATTTAACCTGTATCGAGGGTTGTAATACAAACCTGGTCATCGACGCTTTTACATCCGGGTTGAATCCTGGCCGATTTCAAGACTCTCTGACCAAAAAGTGCCCTCGAAGTATGACGGAGTTGATGGAGAAATCTAAGCCTTACATAAAGTTAGAAGATGTGAAGTTGGCTAGAGAAGGAATAGGGTCATTGTTTGATCATCGCAAACAAAACGAGAAAAACTTTGGTAAGGCTAAAGCTGGCGTGCCGATTAGTAGTAAAGATCGAACAAAGAATTCTAGTTCCAAGCTAGAAGGTCGTCAGGAGCCAGGTTTCCCTGAATTACACATGCCGATCTCGCGAATCTTGCAGGAGATTCATACGTCCGATATAATTCGATGGCTTCCCAGACAGAATACTAAGTCAAACCGAAAAAATCGCTCTAAGTTTTGCGATTTTTACAAGGATTTTGGTCATAACACTGATGACTGTTGGGAGCTTCAAAAAGAAATCAGACAGCTTACAAACTTGGGACAATTACGGGATTATATGAAAGATCGCTCCAGGGACAGAAAGATACCCAAGAATGATAACCAACGTGAAGAGCGTCAAGAAAGAGAGCGGAATGAAGATCATCCCAAAGAAAATAGGGAAGTGATCTTCATGATAAACTCAGTTGGACCTAATTCTGGAGAGTCCAATCGCGCACGAAAGAGAAAAGTGCGTAAAGTAATGATAGAGCGTTGTTATGGTGAATCATTAGCAGTGGTATCAAAGCCAGGACCTGTCATCACCTTCTCTGAAGATGATTGTAGAGGGATTGTTCATCCCCATGAAGATGCTTTAGTTATTTCTTTATGGATCTCGAGTTTTCAGGTACGACAAATTTTGATTGACAGTGGAAGCTTAGCCAATATTATTTTTGCCAGTACTATAAAACAGATGGGTGTGCTGAGCTCAGATGTAAGCTCCACACAGACTGTTATGGTGGGATTTAATGGAGAACTCACTTCCTCTTGTGGCAAAATTACTTTGTCAGTCATCTCCAATAAGGAGGGGCAGGGGTACACGAAGGCCACTGAGTTTATGGTGATAGACTCAGTATTACCATAAAATGCCATTTTGAGCCGACCATGGTTGCATTTAATGAGAGCTGTCGCATCAACATATCATTAGTGTGTGACGTATGCCAGAGGAGATTCAGTGGTAGTCATTAGAGGAGATCAGGCTTCCTCAAGACAGTGTTTTGCCATAGTTATAAAGGGTAAAAGCCCTACTTTATAGCAATTAAAGAAGGTTCATGAAGCAGGTCAGTTAGAGATCGACATTAGAAAACTCTTCAGACACTAGATTCTGACAGAGAGTAAAACCAACCTTCTGGAGTCTTTTTGATTCTCTTTTGAAAGTCGACCATTGATCATTAATTTCTTTGCTATTTTTCTCCTTTACGGTCAGTAGTTCAGCAGATAATTGTTCCTTTTTAGCCCGAAGCATTTGAAGAGCGATCTCATCCTCTTGGGACTTGTCAAGACATTTTTTAAGGGCGGCATATTTTTCTTTGATCTCAGCATCCTTTTGGTCAATTATTAAGCGGGCTGAGGCAAGTTCTTCTGAAAGATTGTTGGATTCTTCTCTGAAAGAAATGCACTCTTCTCTGATTGAGGTAATTGCTGTTCTTATAACAGAAAAGTGCATTACTAGTTTGGAGAGCTTCCCTTTGTTCATTGGCGGACGGCAGTTCGGCCTTAAACTATTTTTGGGAAGACTTGGATAAGGCAAGATCCGTAGCAATCTTCAATTTTTCAACTTCCAGTTCTTGAACCTTTGCCTTAACCTTGCTGAGTTCAGTCATCTGATGCATTAATTGTACATCCAATTCATTGTCATCCTCAGCGCAATTGACCAGAGCGGATGACATGTGCATACACTGTTATAATCAGAATATTAACTAATGAGATTAATTAAGATATTGATTTAGTATTGTAAGTTAAATCAAAATAATGCTAGTACCTGAAGAAGAGCGCATATCACTGATCGTAAAATCTCAGGCTTATTTTTTCCCTCCGTTCTTTTCTTGCCTCTCTCCCATGATTGCTCATACAGGAATTTAATTGTATCATTAAATATAGCATGCTGACCTTTGACAGAGGGGCCCACTTCATTAATTAGATGGCACATTTGACGTTTAGTCATCCCCCAACCACTAGTAGTCCTCTGGTTGGCAGAAGGAGCTGGAGAGGGTTGATGACTAGTCGAAGGAGGATTGGCAGTAGGAAGATCAGTAGTAGGAGGATCAGTAATGGGAGGATCAGCAGTTGGAAGATCAGGAGACTGAGAAAGCGACGCTGACCTGGAAGTGGCAACGAGCTCAATGTGAGTTGTTTCATTGATTGGAGCTGGGGTTGGAATTGTGACAGGAATAACACCCCGTTTGCGAATAATCAGAGGTTGGCAATTTTCATCTGATGTTGTTGCTTCAGTTGCGTTTGTAGGATTGGCATGGTGGATAGCTGAGCTTCCAGCGGTGTTATGAGGAGCTTGAGTTGACGCTTGATCATTATTCTTGACAAGTCTTTTTTTGGGCCTTGTCCTTTTACGGGTTCTGATATAAGGTTCAGCTAATTCTTGCATCCGTGTGGGATCCATTGCTGGTCTAATGAACTGCTGATATGCTAGTTCTTTGTAGAAGCGTTCTTCGGGAATTAAGATATTTTCTAAGTCCTCCTTAACTCTTGGAGTCAGTCCAAGTTTCCAACGAGCGCTATCACTTGCATTTGATGAATCAAAAGATATAAGTACAAACTTACCTCAGCAGAGTTTTGTGAAAGAAATAAACTATTGTGTATTTTATTACTTGGGGCGTTGAAGCATCTTGGCACCATAGAAGGCTGTTCCATTTCTTCAGAAGAGAATTCCCAATCTCTGAAAAAGAAGAGGAACCATGGTTGCCAGTTCTTGACCTTAATTAGAAGGTCTACAAGAAATACAAATTTCTTGGGAATTGAAAGGTAATACCTATCTATTTTGGCGAGGTATTTTAAATGGTTGATGCTTCTGATCGTATCAACGGTAAGGGGTACATTATTTTGTCTAGCCAGAGCTATGGCTACCATTATATGATGAAAACTATTTGGGGTTATTTGTGATGGTGTAATTTCCATCTGACGAAACAAATGTTGGAGGAACGGGGAGAAGGGGAGAGTGAGACCATATTCAAACATCCACAGATAAAGACAAATTTCATTTTCTCTAGCATTTTGAGGACACTCGTCTTCAGACAGAACCCTAATCGATATCGAAGAAGGAATGTTATATTGTGCCCTAAATGTAGATAGCCATTCTATGTGAAACTTATTGGCTCCTAGGTTTATATTCAGACTAGAATGTGAATGAGTTTGAGCAGTTGTTTCTATGGAGTTCACTGACTGATTTGATGCCATCTTCAATAATAACTAGCAATCCAGACTGCTAAGGGGAACGTTGAAGGTATGAAAGGAGGAACTTACTCGAAAATAGTGATCTTTCGTTTCTCTTCGTCTGAATCGTCGCGAAAGTCAGGAGGGTAACTGATACGTATAAAACCCTGGCTCCTGTCTGATCTAAATATAAACCCCAAACGGGTCAGGTTTGACCTCTTGGGTTCCTATCTGAAATCAGGTAAACCCGTTTACCTAATGGGCTGAGATAGTATAAGCTCATTTCTCTCATACTTGTATAATAGGTGCATGGGCTTCCATTATATAAGGCCCATATTTGGGTGTACATAGACTCAGTACGTTGATGGCCCCAAAAAGGAAAGTAGTCTTTCCCCTATCTAAGTGATGTAGGCCTACAGTTATAGTTCATGGACTTTATCTGAATTGACTGTAATAGCCCATGATTAATGAAATCCATTACTGATATTCATCATTTCCAAGTTGATTGTAACGATCCATGAGAAATGGAATCTGTTACAGATATTTTCGGTAATTATGGAGATAATGGTGATGATATGTAACGGCATAATCTTTTCATAGTAGGATCATCACCCTATAAAAAGGTATAGAAGGTAATTGGTATACTACTCTGATTTTAGCCTGCATTTATCTTGATCATATTCATATTAACTTATTCTCACACTGGAGGTTCTTTGGCCGACACCACACCGGTGTCTTTCATTGGAACTTAAGGTTTTGTAGGTCTCAGAGGAAGATTATTGGTTTTCTGGCACGTGTAAAGATTGGCACGTGACAGAGATTTTTTAGCAGTATCAAATACCACAAGTCCAAGCAGAAACATGAAGAAGGTTCAGAACCATGAAACAGAAACATGAAACAGAAACACGAAACAGAAACAGAAACACGAAACAGAAACATGAAACAGAAACACGAAACAAAAACATGAAACTGATAGGAATTGACTAAAACTCCTGTTATTGTGAGCGTTTACCATGGAAAGATTCACATTGAAGGTCTCAGGCTGATAATCGACAAGTGGATTAGAGAATAATATAGGTTCAGAAACGAAAACATGAAACATGAAACAAAAAAGATGTTTTGGACATTCCCACTTTGAACTATTTAATTAACATGAACACTACAAGTTCAAGCAGAAACATGAAGAAGGTTCAGAACCATGAAACAGAAACACAAAACAGAAACACGAAACTGATAGGAATTGACTAAAACTCCTGTTATTGTGAGCGGTCACCATGGAAAGCTTCACATTGAAGGTCTTAGGCTGATCATCGACGAGTGGATTAGAGAATAATATAGGTTCAGAAACGAAAACATGAAACACGAAACAGAAAAGATGTTTTGGACATTCTTGAGGTAATTAATTACCTTAAACCTTGTCTTTTAATCATTAAATTACCTTAGACAACATTGTTTTATGACAATTTTTTGATGTTCTGATAGGAATTATCTAAAACTCCTACTGTTATTGTGAGCGGTCACCATGGACAGCTTCACATTGAAGGTTCAGAAATGAAAACACGAAACAAATATAGCTTCAGAAACGAAAACATGAAACACGAAACAGAAACATGAAAAAACATAGATTCAAAAACATGAAAATCATAAAAGAGAAAGATTATACATACCTATGCAGAAAAATCAAAATCGAACTCGAACGTGTATAGGATTGGAATCGGAATCGAAATCGAAATCGCCAAATCGAAGTAAACTGTGTATAGGATTCGAAGTTGAAATCAAGCTATGCTCTCCGTCTTTGAAATTAAAATCGAAATTAGAAATCGAACTCAAAATCACTTTCGTCTTCGTCTTCACCATTGTATTATATAGATGGAGAATTTGAAAGTTGCAAAACATGCTTTACATAATCGAATTGGGAAATCGAAAACTTTTGGAAAGTATTACACAACGAGATCTTCGATTTGGGGATGAAAAAGGAAAAGATGCGATCGTTGTAGTAGCCCTAGCCATCGACGGTGGAATGAGACGAACAAAAGCCTACAGGAGGTATAGATCAAGGCCTAAACAACGTCGTTTAGGCATGTTTTCGGGCGGGCGGGTCAACCCGCCAACACATACTCCAAACCCGCTACTCGACCAGAATAGTAGCAGGCTGGGGCAGTACAGCCCGCGCAATGCGCGTGTCTGTTTGGGCTGGTTAAAATTCAGGCGATTTTTGAACTGTTTTGGTTGGTTTAGCTGGTTAATCTGCCTGCTGCACACCCCTAGTTTTTGGAGTTCCTACGTCTCGTATATATGGCAAATTTACGTCGGTTTCGAAATCCGTGCAAGAGCAGGAAAGGCTTAACTGAGTCATCTTCTCGTTACTTGGAGAACAACGAGCCTTGACTGGGCTTGACTTGTGAATGAGCCCCTCAACTTGGAAGCCCATTTTAATATTATGGGCTTTACTTTAACTACCCCTCCCACTATAATGCCGCATCTGCGTCTTGCTTTTGGGCCCAAATCAATTGCATTTTCAAACTCAATACCACCATATTTTATTTCATTTTCTCTTTGTTTTTTCTTTTTAATTTGGAAATTCTCTTGGCACTATTCCCAAACTTCATTTACCATTTACTTATACAAGTAATTGAGATTTAAAAAAAATAAAAATTATTAACCATTGTATAAAACAAGATATTTCACGAGATTTTTTTCAAGTTTTTAACTAGTGTTCTTGGCAAAAAATGATTAATCAAATACCTAAAGAGATGGAAGTTCAACAGTTTGTTGCTAGAACTATTTTTAATATTAATTGATCATATCTCTAATTTTAGGGGATTGGTAGATGAGGATAGGACTGCCTATATAGTTCTACCTACACAAATTCTTGCACCAGACGGTTTTTTCTCAGTAAAGGATAGGCAACTACTCTTTATCAGAGTCGGGTTTTGAACCTGAGACCTTGGGTTTGATCCTTAAAAAAAAAAAAAAAACAAAAAAAAAAACAAGAATGATTAATCATAAAATGGCCCCAAATGGATTCTTAATGTTTTTGACAACTTTGAGTTATTTAACGATGGTCTATAGGTATTTTAAATAAAGTCAAAATTTCTGTGCATAAATTACGTTCAAACATTACATAATGTTTTTTACAACACTAAAATGGATAAGTGAATGATTTTTAAAAAATCGCCAAAATTGGCGAGATGAGCTGTTTCGATGACGGCATAATGTTTTTGGCAATTTGGAGTTAACAACAGATGGCTTATCTGTAACAAAAATGAACTCAATTTTTTTTTATACAAACTATGTTTATAACACTACATATTAAAACTTATAACACTAAGAACGGGCTAGTGAATAATTTTTAAATAATCATCAAAATTGGTCGGATGAGTTGTTTCAATGACGATGCAATTTTTGTTTTGAAAATTTTGAGTTAACAAAATATGACCTATCTGTACCAAAAATGAACCCAAATGTTTTGGTATACAAACTATGTTCATAACACCACATAACAAAATTTAGAACACTAAAAACAGACTCGTGAATAATTTTTAAATATTCATCAAAGTTGATCGGATGAGTTGTATACATGACATAGTTTTGTATACAAACTATGTCATGTCTTCTCCTAGTCTTGGGTCAAGTCACTTTTTTTTTTTCATTATTAGGTCAGTTTTTGTTTTTTCCGATTTTTTTTTTTTTTTGATTTTTTTTGAATTTCAATTATGCCCAACAAAATTTCAAGGGGGGACTGAACAAAAATTTGTTTTGCATGACGTGATGTGGATAAGTTTTCATGCTAATGATCAATCCATGAATTGTGATCAACTTTATGGTGACGTGTGGTGTAGGGACCGATAAATTAAGAAAGTAAGATGATAAGATAAGAGAAAACTACACGTAAGAGAGCAAAAAAAATTTGGATGGGCATAACTTTGCGCTCGGTGGTCCGTTTTGGACGATTTTTTTTTTTTTGATTTTGGGAATTTTTTTGAGATCTGTAGAAGCCCTAGGACCCGACTTTGACCTGGTCCTCATGCCCCACCCAAAAAGAGTCACACCAATCTAACCCTGCTCCATGAGCAATTTGTGTAAAACTCTTCTAATGGTCGTATCCTATGTGGAAGGACTTTATTTGCAGTATTATATCCTGAAATCTACCTATCTCCTTTTAAATGCATCTATAAATAGTAGAGAATAAGGTAATTTGGAATAAGCTCCATTTTTTTTTTGCTAATCACAAGCATTTTCTCCGATCCGAATACTTATCCTCACGCTTAAGGTCCTTCACTGAGAAAAAACCTTATGGTGCAAATTTTTTTGCAGGTATAATGATATAGGTAGTCCTATCCTCATCTACCGATCCCCTCAAATTAGAGGTATCATAAATTAATATTAACAATAATTCTAGCAACAAACTGGTGGACTTCCATCTCTTTAGGTATTCGATTAATCATTTTTACAAAGAACACTCATTGAAAATTTTGAAAACATCTAATGAAATATCTTGTTTTATACCATGGTTAATTATTTTATTTTTTTAAAATCTCAATTAATTGAATAGGGAATAGTGCCCTGAGACTTTCCAAATTAAAAAGAAAAAACAAAGAGAAAATGAAATAAAATATGGTGGCATTGAGTTTGAAAGTACAATTGAAAAGGATGTCTCAAATTGACCAATCCCATTCATCAATCCAAGTATTATTTGGGCCCAAAGACAAGACACAGATGTGGCATTATAGTTAAAGTAAATCCCATAATATTAAAATGGGCTTCTAAGTTGGGGGCCTCGTTTACAAGCCAAGCCTGGTCAAGGCTTGTGTTCTCCAAGTAGCGGGAGGATAACTTAGTCAAGCCTCTCCTACTCCTGCATGGATTTTGAAACCGACCTAAATCTGCTGTATATACGCGACGTAGGAACCCCCAAAACCGTAACTCTCTATAGAATCTAAGATTAGTCTTTTTCTAGATATACGTACATCTGTCTCTCTAATTCTAAGTATTCATGGGATTATCAATCGCCATGAAGAGAATAGAAAATTCCCCCAAAAGAAAGTTTCCCAGAAAACATACAACAAAAATCCACGGCAGTCCTCCAATTAAATTTCTTCCTAATGAGTTGCTGGTTATTGTTCTTTCCAGGACCGCTTCCTCTTCCTTCTCCAATCTTTTCAACGCCAAATTAAGGTTGTTATTTGATAGTTAACTCCGATCGAAATGTCATGCCCAACAAAATTTCAAGGGGGGGCTGAATAAAAAATTGTTTTGCATGACGAAATGTAGAGGAGTTTTCATGCTAATGATCAATCCATGAATTGTGATCAACTTAATGGTGACGTGTGGTATGGGGATCGATAAAATAAGAGAGTAAGATGACAAGAGAAGAGAAAACTACACGTAAGAGAGTAAAAAAAATTTGGATGGACATAACTTTGTGCTTGGTGGACCATTTTGGACAAATTATTTTTTTGATTTCGGGGTTTTTTTTTGAGATTTGTCAAGAAGCCCCGGGACCCGACCTTGACCCAGTCCTCATACTCCACCCAAAAAATAGTCACACGAATCTAATCGACACGTGAGCCTATTCCATGCGCAATGTGTGTAAAACTCCTCTAATGGTCGTATCTTCTGAGAAAAGATTTTATTTGCAGTATTATATCCTGGAATCTATCTATCTCCCATTAAATGTTTCTATAAATAGTAGAGAATATGGTAATTTGGGACTAGGTTCAATTTTTTTTTAATAACTATTCATAACCATTTTCTCCTATCTGAATACTTATCCTCACACTTAAGGTCATTCACTGAGAAAAAACCTTCCGGTGCAAAAATTTGTGCAGGTATAATGATATAGGTAGTCCTATCTTCATCTCTGATCCTCTCAAATTAGAGGTATGATCAATTAATATTAAAAATAATTCTAGCAACAAACTGGTCGACTTACATCTCTTTAGGTACTCGATTAATCATTTTTACAAAGAACACTCATTGAAAACTTTAAAAAATCTCATGAAATATCTTGTTCTCACTACAACAAAAACGACATTTAGCAGCAATTATATTAGTCGCTAAAAACTCATTTTTTAACCGCTAAATTTTTTAGCGGCAATTCATGCAATTGTCATTAATAGTGCAGTCGCTATAGGTTATAGCGACTAATTTTTAATGGCCGCTAAGATTTAGCCGCTAAATATAAAAAAAAAAAATAGCGACTATTTATATTTTATATAGTGACAAAATTAAATGCCACCAAAAATAAATAAATAAAATATTATTTTATATATATATATATATATATATATATATATTTAATGGGAAAAAACAAATATATATTTAGCGGCTAACTTATACTTCATATAGAGACAAATTTAAATGCTACTTTTTTTATATTTAATGGTAATTAACGATTTAATCAATAAATGGTTTACACTTACTGGCTATTGTATTTTTTGTACCGCGGCAATTTTAAATGACACTAAAAATTAATGTTAATATTTATTTTTATATTTAGTGACACAATAAATATTTCAAGAGAATCTCAATAAAATAAGATAAACCTTAGTAATTAAACACCAACAAAAATTCAAAGAAAAATATAAATAATTGAGGACATAAATCTAATATCCCCAAACAATACAAAAAAAAAATACATCGATGAAATAATATAAATTGAGCTCCTAATTCAACGTAAATCAACAATCTAAACTAATAATCTCAAAATTCCCTTAGAAGAGTGGAACCAACATCAATTGTCCAATTAGCCAAAAAACCTCACCTGTACGTATACGTAAACAAAAACATTATAAACACACAAAAATAAAAACCAAAACAACATAAATAATAAATTGGCGTTCATATAAAGATTTTGACAACATCCCTTTTATTTATGCAACATTATAAAAGTATTTATAACATAAATGACACCATCAAATATATAGTCAACATTAAACAAGACAATAAATAATGCAACCCCAACAAAAAAAGAAAAAAAAAGAAAAAAAAAAGGTAATTTTCAACACTTGTTTTCGAAATAAACAAAATAAATAATACTGGAACATACCTTGAGTATAGATTGTCAAACTATATAATATCTCTTATATCATTTATGAAACACTTCTCTTTTTCTTTACATTTTTCATCTACAATCCAAAATGAAATAAAATATTGATAATACGTTAATATATTAAACTGTGTTTTGTTTTCAAAAACTTATGTTTTGAAAACAGAACAGTGTTACCGTTCCAAAACAAAAATAGAACAATGTAGTTCCTGAACAGAAACAGAACAATTATGGAACAACTTTTTTCACCCACAATTTCTTCCCTCAAACATGAACAAACAGCAGCCACCACCCTACCAACTGATAATATTATTACTGGAAAAAATAGTTTTTATCCTATTTATTTTAAACCCATGTACAAAAATTTCTCATGATTTACTCTTGTGAAATCCATAGATTTTGTAAGTGTAAGAATCAATATACTCGAATGTGATAAGAAGAATAAGTGATACTTCCTTGGATTCTCCATAACATTCTTTTTTATTTTCTTTACCTTTTGTAACTCAAATTTGGCTTGCTAATTCTGTCGCTAAGGAAATTTGGTTTGCCCGTTAATTTCACAAGTAACACATGGTGATGAAAACAATCTTTGCAAAATGTCACTAATATACAAAATGTTGAATCTAACTAAACATGTCTGAACTCCATTATTGGAATTCCACTAAAACATGCCCAACATGGCCAAAATAATTTCTTAGTTGAATTTTTGTTTTTAGTTTCTTTATTTTTGATCAGCAAAGCTTTATAGAATTGGAAATTCTAGCTACTATGTAGCTTTGCATCTGAAGCATATAGCAGCTAATAAAGATTGTTTGCTACCAAAAATCGAAATGGACTTCTATACAAGACCCCAAAGATAAAATCCAACGCTATTACTAAGGTACTAACTGAGACCACTTAAGAAGAGAATCACAAAATACAAGTTAAAATAGCAATCGAAACCTCCCGACTAGAACATGAATCAAACTAGCAGCACAACTAAGAAATGCATCATCTCCAACACAATTAATAAGGTACTAACTGAGACCACTTAAGAAGAGAATCACAAAATACAAGTTAAAAAATCAATCAGAAACCTCCCGACCAGAACATGAATCAAACCAGCAACACAACTAAGAAATACATCATCCTCTGCTCTAAGCCGTACAGATTCAGCCACCGCTAAACAACAACTCCTAATAATGACCACCCACCATTTACAAACAAAGGTAGGGGGAGGTTTTTCACCAAGCATGTCAAACTCTATTGTGGGGTCCCAATGGAAAAACATTCCTATTATTAAATAAAATATACATAATCTGGAACAACATTCCTACTATTAAGTGTTTTTTTAATTCCACTTCGAACAAGTTTTGCTTCAAGAAATGAAGAAACTCCTATCACCATTTCAATAGAATTTGATTTGGTTAATTTCCGTAACAGAAAAAGAAACAAGAAAATCATCACATGTTAAGAATAAAATTAAAGAACTAAACTAGAAGTGAACTAGATTCAACCCCGAGTTTAAATTTCAAATGAAACTATTAGCAAGGCATTCAATTGCTTAGTAAATTCAAGATGGAAAAACTCAAAACCAGAACTTGCATAAACTTGAGAAAATTCTTCGAGACAGAGAGATAATTACTTTCCATTGCCGATTAAGTCGCAATAGGTGATGGTGTTGCTATTACAAATGACAACATTCATCTCCCTTAAGACCTTCAATCATATTGAACACAAATTTCTCTTGAAATTTAGGGTTCTTCCCTCATTATATTTCAACAAGAACAACAAATCATAATTTAAAGTGCATAAATCAAAATAAAAGGAGATAAAACAATACCTATGAAATTGATAGACATTGTATCTGGGAACTGAAACAGAAACAGAAACTAGAAAAAGAAACAGAAATCAGAAAAAACATTGTATTGTTTCAGAAACAAAAACCAGAAACAAAAGTAGAAATCCGGGAACTGAAACATTGTATCTGAGAACTGAAACATTGTATCTGGGAATTGAAACTAAACAGAAAGCTGGAACAGAGACATAAAGCAAAAATCCAGGCAATGTTCTGTTGTTGACTTTTTTTTTTTTTTTCTTATTCTCTTTCAACATCTGTTTTATTTTTTATTTTTTTATGTTTGCTAGTGTTGCATCCGCTTCATTCTTTGTATATGCTATATGATAACTATTGTTTAATTTGTATTTAACATTAACCAAATAACAATAAGGACTATAAAGTGTCTATCCAATATGAACCCAAAAATAAAAAGATAAAAATTTATAAGCGACTTATTTCCCCAATTTAAAATAAGTTGATCAAATGAGATGTGATAATATAGAGACAGAGAAACGATTAGCATACCTCATGCCCAAATTTCGAATCAAGAGTGTTAAGTTTGTTTGTGTTCCAGTTTCACTAAAGAGCAGCGTTTTACCCTGAATATCTCTAAATTAGACTCATCACCGTCTTGATCTATACTATTATTGTGTTTATCCAAGGAATCTCTATGAGAAAATAATGAATTTTCAGTCTGGGAAGAACTTGGGCGTTGTTTCAGTAGGGAATTGAATAAAAACATGACATATGTACTAAAGAAAAAAAACCTCTGCTAAAATTGATCTTTTAAGTTCCAATTAACAATAAGAACAATTAATATGACACTCGGTCTACCACTGATGCAAAATAATACCCAGCATTAAATGGAACAATATAAAAGACAAATTACCTAAGAAATAGATAATTTGTTCCCAGAAATCCAAAACATTCATCTGCATCAATCTAAGAAACATACCATTACATTAGAAATCAAGGACTATTACAGAGATCTCCGTCTTTTTCTTAATTATCAACAAATGGTCAATGATTGCTTCTTACTTACCGGGAATAACTGACAACGAGATCAAGAATCACTTCTAGGGTTCCTGATTTCAGACAAGCATGAG
This sequence comes from Eucommia ulmoides, assembly GCA_016647705.1. NCBI lineage: Eukaryota > Viridiplantae > Streptophyta > Magnoliopsida > Garryales > Eucommiaceae > Eucommia > Eucommia ulmoides. The sequence goes on along the minus strand of CM028333.1, from coordinate 8,265,258 downwards.
AGGCTCAATCACTTTAAATAAAATAGAAATTAATGGAAAATGAAGAAAGAAAAAGAGCAAGGAAAGATCAATTTCAACACTTAATGATTAAAATGAGAAAACAAATAAAACCAAACTAAACCTGATAGTGAAGAGCCCAAGATGGCTTAACTGGGATCGGTGAAGGAAATAATTCTTGTATTGAGTCAAGCAGTGATCGACGGCGGTGATTGAACATGTAGGATGACCAACGGCGTCTTTCGTCGATTGCGCAGCGGCACAAGGAGTGAGGAGGTGATTGGGCAGCCACATGAGGAAGAAGGTGATTCAATAGTGGACAGCGGCGATTGAGCAGAAGTCAGGCACGGTTGCACGAGAGGTTAGCGAAGGAGAGAGCTAGGGCAAGAATGAGAGAGGGCTGAGGTGGTTCAACGAGTGTAGGATTTGTTTTGTTCAGCTAGGGTGCAAAGCGGGGAATGAAATATGAAGTGCGGGAGAAAGGAATTTGTTTGCCGCTAATCCGAAATGACCTCGTTTTAGGTACAAATGTTTATTTATTTATTTATTTTATCTTTTTTTCATTTAATCATTTTATTACATTTATAATGTCATAAGGATATTATTTCCTTTAATTACGTAATTCAATTATAATAAAATATGGCATTGTTCTTGTTTATTTCTCCTATTGCTATCTTGATCCGTTTTGAAAAACTTGCTCTTCCTAGTTTTTTTTTTAAATTAATATTTGTCATATCAAATTTTAGATTTTTTCAATAATTGCATAATTCTTCTTAATTTTTATTTTTTATTTTATTAATTTTTTTTAATTAAAGATATTGATATTAAAATTTGGAGTTTGGAACCAGAATTATGACATTTAGCGGCAATTGAAATAAATTGGTGGCAATTAAATAATTTGCCACTAAAAATATACCATTAGTGACTATTTTTTATCTGCAGCTAAAATAATTGTCACTATAACCTGTTTTTGTTGCAGTGTTTATACCATTGTTAATTATTTTTATTTTTTCATAATCTCAATTAATTGAATTGGGCATAGTGCCAAGAGACTTTCAAAATTAAAACAAAAAAACAAAGAGAAAATAAAATAAATATATGGTGGCATTGAGTATGAAAGTACAATTGAAAAGGATGTGACCAATCTCATTCACCAATTAAAGTATTATTTGGGCCCAAAGGCAAGACACAGATGTGGCATTATAGTTAAAGTAAAGCCCATAATATTAAAATGGGATTCTAAGTTGGGGCCTCATTCACAAGTCAAGTCTGGTCAAGGCTCGTAGTTCTCCAAGTAACAGGAGGATAACTCAGTCAAACTTCTTCTACTCCTGTATGAATTTCAAAACCGACATAAATCTGCAATATATACGAGACATAGGAACCCTAGAAATCATATCTCTCTCTAGAATGCAAGATCAGTCTCTCTCTAGATATATGTACCTTTCTCTCTCTCTAGACACATATACATCTCTCTCTCTAGTTTTGAGTATTCATGGGATTATCAATTGCCATGAAGAGAAGAGAAAATTCCCCCAAAAGAAAGTTTCCCAGAAAACACGCAACAAAAATCCACGACGGTCCTCCAATTAAATCTCTTCCTAATGAGTTGTTGATTGATGTTTTTGCCCGGACTGCTTCTTTCTCCTTCTCCGATCTTTTCAACACCAAATTACGGTTGTTATTTGATTGTTATCTCCTATCAAAATGTCATGCTCAACAAAATTTCAAATGGGGACTGAACAATTTTTTTTTTGCATGACGTAATGTGGATGAGTTTTCATACTAATGATAAATCCATAAATTGTGATCAACTTTATGGTGACATGTGGTGTGGGGAACAATAAATTAAGAGAGTAAGATGACAAGAGAAGAGAAAATTATACGTAACAGAGTAAAAAAAGTTTGGATGGGCATAATTTTGCGCTTAGTGGTCCGTTTTGGACTTTTTTTTTTGTTTGTTTTTTATTTTCTATTTCGGGTATTTTTTCAAGATTTGTTAAGAAACTCCAGGACTTGACTTTGACGTGGTCCTCATGCCCCACCCAAAAATGGTTACACGAATCTAACCGGCAATGGTCTTATCCAATGTGAAAGGACTTTATTTGGAGTATTATATCCTGGAATCTACCTATTTCCCATTAAATGCGTCTATAAATGGTAGAGAATAAGCGAATTTGGGATAAACTTTTTTTTTTTTTAATAACTAATCACAAGCATTTTCTCCTATCCGAATACTTATCCTCACGCATAAGGTCCTTCACAGAGAAAAAACCTTTAGCTACAAAAATTTGTACATGTACAATGATATAAGCAGTCCTATCCTGATCTACCGATCCTCTCAAATTAGAAGTACAATCAATTAATATTAAAAATAATTCTAGCAACAACTGGTGGACTTCCATCTCTTAAGGTATTCGATTAATCATTTTTACAAAAAACACTCATTGAAAACTTCAAAAAATCTCATGAAATATTTGTTTTATACCATGGTTAATTTTTTTTTTTTTTTAAATCTCAATTAATTGAATAGGGAATAGTGCCAAGAGACTTTCCAAATTAAAAAGAAAAAACAAAGAAAAAATAAAATAAAATATGGTGGTAGTGAGTTTGAAAGTACAATTTAAAATAATGTCTCAAATTGACCAATCTCATTCACCAATCAAAGTATTATTTGGGCCCAAAGGCAAGACGTAGATGCGGTATTATAGTTAAAGTAAAGCACATAATATTAAAATGGGCTTCTAAGTTGGGGGCCTCATTCACAAGTCAAGCCCGGTCAAGACTCGTTGTTCTCCAAGTAACGGGAGGATAACTAAGTCAAGCCTCTCCAAACTTCTGCATAGATTTTGAAACCGAAGTAAATATGCTATATATACGCGAAGTAGGAACCCCAGATACCGTATCTCTATCTAGAATCTAAGATCAATCACTCTTAAGATATACATACATCTCTCTCTCTAGATACATATACATCTCTCTCTCTCTCTCTTTCTATAGTTCTGAGTATTCATGAGACTATTAATCGCCATGAAAAGAATAGAAAATTCTCCCAAAAGAAAGTTTCCTAGAATACACACAACAAAAGTCCACGACGATCCTCCAATTAAATTTCTTTCTAATGAATTGTTGATTGATGTTCTTGCTCGAATCGCTTCTTCCTCCCTCTCTGATCTCTTCAACACCAAATTAAGGTTCTTATTTGATTGTTATCTCCGATCAAAATGTCATGCCCAACAAAATATCAAGGGAGGACTGAACAAAAAATTGCTTTGCATGACGTGTGTGGAGGAGTTTTCATGGTAATGATCAATCCATGAATTGTGATAAACTTTATGGTAACGTGTGGTTTGGGGACCGATAAATTTAGAGATTAAGATGACAAGAGAAGAGAAATCTACACGTAGGAGAGTAAAAAAGTTTGGATGATCATAACTTTGCGCTCGGTGGTCCGTTTTGGACAATTGTTTTTTTGATTTCGGGTATTTTTTCAAGATCTGTCAAGAAGTCCTGGGACCCAACTTTGATCCGGTCCTCATGCCCCACCCAAGAAAAAGTCACATGAATCTAACCGGAACGTGAGCCCCTTCCATGCGCAATGTGTGTAAAACTATTCTAATGGTAGTATCTTATGTGGAAGGACTTTATTTGCACTATTATATCTTGGAATCTACCTATATCCCATTAAATGCGGCTATAAAAGTAGAGAAAATGTAATTTGGGATAAGCTCCATTTTTTGTTTTTTTTTTTATAACTAATCACAAGCATTTTCTCCTATCCGAATACTTATCCTCATGCTTAAGGTCCTTCACTAAGAAAAAAACCTTCCAGTGTAAAAATTTGTGCAGGTACAATGATATAGGATGTCCTATCCTCACCTTCTGATACCCTCAAATTAGAGGTGTGATCAATTAATATTAAAAATAATTCTAGCAACAATTTGGTGGGCTTCCATCTCTCTAGGTATTCAATCAATCATTTTTACAAAGAACACTCATTGAAAACTTTAAAAAATCTCATGATATATCTTGTTTTATACCATTGTTAATTATTTTTATTTTTTTAAAATCTCAATTAATTGAATTAGGAATAGTGCCAAGAGACTTTCCAAATTAAAAAGAAAAAGCAAAGAGAAAATGAAATAAAATATGGTGGCGTTGAGTTTGAAAGTACAATTGAAAATGATGTCTCAAATTGACCAATCCCATTCACCAATCAAAGTATTATTTGGGCATTATAGTTAAAGTAAAGCCCATAATATTAAAATGGGCTTCTAAGTTGGGGGCCTCATTCACAAGTCAACCCCGGTTAAGGCTCGTTGTTCTCCAAATAACAGGAGGATAACTTAGTTAAGCCTCTCCTACTCCTGCATCAATTTTGAAATCGACGTAAATCTGCTATATATATGCGATGTAGGAATCCCAGAAATCGTATCTCTCTCTAGAATCTAAGACCAGCCTCTCTCTAGATATACGTACATCTCTCTCTCTCTAGATACATACACATCTTTCTCTCTCTAGTTCTGAGTATTCATGGGACTATCAATCGCCATGAAAAAAAGAGAATTCTCCCAAAATAAAGTTTCCTAGAAAACACACAACAAAAATCCACAACGGTCCTATAATTAAATCTCTTTCTAATGAGTTGTTGATTGATGTTCTTGCCTAGACCGCTTTCTCCCCCTTCTCCGATCTCTTCAACGCCAAATTAAGATTTTTATTTGATTGTTATCTCTGATTGAAATGTCATGCCCAACAAAATTTCAAGGGTGTGCAAAACCAAAAAATTGTTTTGCATAACGTGATGTGGAGGAGTTTTCATGCTAACGATCAACCAAAGAAATATGATAAATTTTATGGTGACGTGTGGTGTGGGGACCGATAAATTAAGAGAGTAAGATGACAAGAGAAGAGAAAACTAGATAGAAGAGAGTAAAAAAAGTTTGGATGAGCATAAATTCGCGCTCGGTGGTCCGTTTTGGACGATTTTTTTTATTTCGAGTATTTTATTGAGATCTGTTAAGAAGTGCCGGGACCTGACTTTGACCTGGTCCTGATGCCCCGCTCAAAAAAAGTCATATGAATGTAACGGGCACGTTAGCCTGCTCCATGCACAATGTGTGTAAAACTCTTATAGTGGTCGTATCCTATGTGGAAGGACTTTATTTGCAGTATTATATCTTGGAATCTACCTACCATTAAATGCATCTATAAATAGTATAGAATAAGATAATTTGATATAAGCTCCATTTTTTTAAAAACTAATCACAAACATTTTCTCCTATCCGAATACTTATCCTCACGCTTAGGGTCCTTCACTGAGAAAAAATCTTCGGGTGCAAAAATTTGTGCAGGTACAATGATATAGGCAGTGCTATCCTCATCTAGCGATCCCCTCAAATGAGAAGTATGATCAATTAATATTAAAAGTAATTCTAGCAACAAACTGGTGGACTTCCATCTCTTTAGGTATTCAAATAATAATTTTTACAAAGAACACTGATTGAAAGCTTTAAAAAATCTCACGAAATATCTTGTTTTATACTATGGTTAATTATTTTTGTTGATATATGTGTTTTGATGATGTCAATATATGTATTTTAATGATGTCATAATATGTGTTATGATGATGTAAATATTAGTGATATGATGATGTCACATTAATAATATTAGATGCAAATTATGTGTTGTAATATGAATCATACCTTGAGTGTACTAATCAATGTAACCATAGCGTGTGCTAACCATTACGGAATCTTAACTGTGAAACGTGTGTATAATCTCGATATCAAGAGTGCATGACTTAGGTAAGATTAAATTTATTAGGTTAAGTTTTTAGGATGTTACTCTTGAAAAGATTATAAATTTTGGCTCATTATGATGCACACACACACCAAGAGTATATACATTCATGATATTATGATTTAAACATATTTAATATTTGATTATATCATGATACATGTGATTGGATTGTCCAACACATGATTATCAAATTCACATCTTGATCACAATATGCTTAATATGAGAAAACTTGTTTTCAATGTGATCAAAATTTACATTGCATGCATTGCTTGATACAAATAGTTATTATAAAATAACAACTTGATATACTTGATCTAATTTGCTTAACTTATGTTTATATCATGATATGATGTGTTCAACACATATCTTGCATACATTAGAATTTAAAGAATGCTCTATATATGCTGACAATGATAATATGATCAATATACGCATACATTTGTGATATCTCCATTCTAACATGTCCAATATACTTATATATCACAATGCATATCATCGATTTGATTAATACATGCATATATGAGAGATTGACTTTTTTTTTTATCACAAATATGCTTAAATTGGTTAAACTTGATTTTTATGTGATCACAAAGTACATTGGATGATCTTAATGTGAAAACACTTCAAATATCATTGAAATAATGTTCTAAAAATATTTTGAATAGTAAACGATCATAGATCGATGTCGAAAACTAAGAACAGACGAAAATGACACTTGCGCTGAAGTTACAACTCAAGTAGTCAACAACATTTTGGCAAAGTAGTCGACTACCTTCAATCAGAAGGTTTCAGCAGAAAAATCTGCACTAACATCTTTTCACTCAAATGACCATCACTCATTTAGAGTCCAAATGGGGTGATTCGTTTTTTTTTTTTTTTTTTTTTTAAGTTATTTACCTTTAATTCTATGCCTATTAGGAATTATTTGGATCTGTCCTTGATTTCCAAAGTTACAATTTGATAAATAAGTCAGTATGTTTTCTCTCTTCAACTCTATTTTCGGTCTAATTTTTTATCGATCTTAACTTATTTTTGATGAACCTTGAATGTTTGAATACATTATTTAATATGTCTAGTATCATGAAAAATGTTCAATTTGATCAAATCATCATTGGATTGAATCAATTAGATCAAAACTATTTCAAAGGTTTAATAACACATTTAACAGTTTTTTGGTTATGAACTCAAACTTGGATTTGCATATCAAATCTTGATCGGAATGCTCAAATCGCGTTATGGTATGTTAGTTTAACATGTATAAATGATATATTTATGATCAATTGATATGTTCATTATTATATCTATGATTAACTGACAAATTGGCTAAACTAATATGAAAATTTTGTTTTCTTCATGTGAAATGTATTCTAACTGTTCAATCTCTTAAAATGCTTGTATGTACTTAATTTGACTGTATACTTGTATAATATACATTATACATTAAGTATATGAATGCTAAAATTCATAATCATAAAAAATTCAAGTATAAGATATGAATTTGTGAAGACAATCAAGTGAGAATACAAAGAATATTATTTTAACTTTGTGGTAGGATAACTCATTAAATGTTAGTCCATACCTTGTCTCCCACAATGTATGATGTAAGACTCGATGTTTTGCATATGCATAATTTTTAGTTACATTTTAGAACACTTAGAAAAATAACGGGTTGCATTGTGTCATTTAATATTTATTTTAAAATTTTTAGGGGTCAATTAGCAATTTTAGAATATTAATTTTAGATTTTGGCCTTAAATGATATTATTGATTCTAAGATTTTGATGAACAATTAAATATTAATGTTTTGATGAAATTAATGTTTAATTGAGTGTTTCAGTGATTTAAAATTCCAGTAATTAAGACGTCAAATTAAATGGATGAGAAATGAAGATGTTAAGATGATGAAGAAGAATTAAGAGTTTGAAGAAACTAAGGAACACAACCCAGGTGAATCTTAACTCTTAATATCCTATTTAAGAACACACGCATGGCATAAAATGTATTTTATCTTTTATGTGTGTTTTGATTAAGTTAAATTATTTGCTCCTACGTGAAATAAGAAGAAATAATTTTGAATGATTAAAATGGAATATAAGAATATTAGTGAAGCTAATCAAGAGAAGAAAATGGTTAAAGGGGTGAAATTGTAAAAGAAAATAAGTTAAAAACATATTCAGAAAAGAGATCCAGTGACAACAGTCAACTGGTGAGTCCACTGGACATAGAAGCTGTAACATCCTGTATCTCTAAGTCGACCGATAGGTCGACCGATGAAGTAGTGCTGAACTCTCTAAATTTGTGAGTCAATCGAGCGGTCGACCTATACATGCAGGGGCAATAGCATGGTTGCAACCTGAGTTATAAAGTCGACTGGGCAGTCGACCGAACGCGATGTTTCAATATATAGTTTGATCCGACATTATATCCAAAAGTAGTCATTTTTGGTTGGGATTTGAGAGAGATTTGTGGGATATTATCAATATTTAAGATATGGTTCATATACTAATTAAATCATATTAATATAGTTAGTTAAATATTAATATTTCTCAATTTGGTACTTGAAATAGATTCTATACTTATTGAGAAATACTTTGGGGGTTTAATTGAGAGATTAAAAGATGTTTCTAAGTGAATTTGAACCTAAATGAAGTCCTTATGATATAAGGGGTCTATAAGAGCTTTTAATTATCATGACACATGTAAACTAACCGTTAGAAGATTGATTACATATTCTTTTAAATAGACTTGCGAATTTTTATTTTAGGACTAATCATTCATTGAGAGAGAGCTAAAAGAGTTTATATCATTTGTGAGCTTTTATAAGAGTTATCATTCTACGATATTGTGAGCTTTTCTAAAAGTGATTTTGAGAATCAATTGCAATCAATTTTTGCTGATATCGGATTTGAAGTTATATTATTCTAATCATTATTTTTGTGGATTCTAGGTGAGATCTTTCCATATTGCTTATTATTTGTTTATTATTCTATATTTGGAAATTGATTTTAGAAATTATTTCTGATTTTTGAAGAAAATATTTTTTACAAACAATTTCTTGAATCTGATTATGTGCTCCAATTTGCTACCCATATTTTATTGAAATCAGATTTTTGTATCTTACGCATTTATATCACTAGTTGGAATATTAATTGAGCTAGTGTTTATTTGGGGTGGTAGAAGTTCCGAGTGAGATTTACTTCTTATTAATTTTTGTATTAGTGAGTTGTGACGGATTAAATACTATTGAGAGTATTTAATTAGGGGTAGCTGGGTTTCAGTTTCTTCCTGTAAAGAGATTGAGGTAGTGATTCTTCTTGAATAAGAATTGCGTTGTGAATGATTTGTAAATGTTCCATCCTTACCTATGAAAATGATAGTTGATGTATTTTGAGAGGTTTTGATTCTTGTGCCTTAGTGTTAAAAAAAAAAAGAATTAGATTATTTTTTAACCTGTAAAAAGTAGATGTTCTTATTTAATCTGAGAAAATGATATTGTAAAGGTTGATTCTGAGTCTGTAAAAGAATCGGTATGAGGGTTTGGTTCCTACCTTTAAAGGGATCTTGATTTTAGTGGGTGCAACCTCCGTGGAGCTCGGGAGACTGGATTAGCCAAAAGTAGCTTGATGAACTAATATAAATCTTTTGTGTGCTGCTATATTTACTTTGCTATTTTTGCTGTTTAGGTGTGCACTTAGTTGATTATATTATTCTGCTGTGTTATAAAGATAACTAGCGTATAACCCGTGCCTGAAGGCACTGATGTAGAATAACCAAACCCAAAAAAAAAATGATATAATTTTATCTATTATACAACATTCTACATCTATTACATTTGAATATTAATAATAAAACAATCAAGACCAACATAATACACCTATTCATTTGAACATCGATAATAATTAACAATTGAACATTAATTGTAATTAACAATCGAGACTAAAACTTGTATTTTTGCTGTTTGGGTGTTTGGGTGTGCTATTTTTTTTTGCGATTTTTGCTGTTTGGGTGTGCACTTAGTTGATTATATTATTCTGTTGTGTTATAAAGATAACTAGCGTATAACCCGTGCCTGAAGGCACTGATGTAGAATAACCAAACCCAAAAAAAAATGATATAATTTTATCTATTATACAACATTCTACATCTATCACATTTGAATATTAATAATAAAACAATCAAGACCAACATAATACACCTATTCATTTGAACATCGATAATAATTAACAATTGAACATTAATTGTAATTAACAATCGAGACTAAAACTTGTACTGATATAAAAAAGTTCAACAATATAAAAAATCCAATGATATTCTACGATTTTATATATAATTTAATCTTCAAAGTAAGTTATAAACCAATTGAAATAAAAATAATGACAATTATGAAATTATCCAATCAAAATAATGGTACCAAACAATTAGTGCATAACGCATGCCTAAAAGTACTATTATGCTTCATTAAGAAAGCCCAAAAGCACTATTATGCTTCATTACGAAACAATCTTATTACAAATACAAACACTTAAAAAAATATTTTTAAGAAAAATCCTAGCCAAATAAAAAAAAACCCATAAAATGCATTCAAAAACCAATTTCTTATGACAATAATTAATTTCGTAAAATGAATCTCAAATGAACATACACATTGCAAGAGAAACCAATAATAACATGACCTTACCTCCTATCCGGATAGAATCAAGGTATAACTTAAAAAAAAAAAAAAATAACGTGTAAACTTGACAAACTATTTACGTTGGAATTAAAATAAAATAAGCTCACAAAAAAAATCACATTTTCCTAAAATCTCAATATATATTATCTTATATATGTGAGTGTGGATGTGTGCGCACGCATGAATGTGTGTGTAGTGCACGGACCTTCAAGCAATGACCAAAAATGATGACAAAACAACGTATTTAAAGAGATTTTCTTTATTCTTTGTGTTAAAAATGATAAATAATTCAATGAACATGCGATTATGATTTTTAAATATGATAGGTTTAATTAATATTTTAAAATATGATTTTAAAAGTTAACTAACAATCACATGAAATGAATATTTTAGGTATGATGAACACATAACGAACTAAAATTTAGAAAAATAAAGAGGTAGAGACAAAAGATTTCAAAGTCAGCATAAATTACAAAATATGAACATTTTTAACAGTAAATAGTTGATCACGTGCTCATAAATAGGATGCGTTCTTTAATTACTTAGGGTGAGTAGCTGCAGAAAAGAGAGAAAAGCGCACTGCAATTGGGAAGAGAGAGAGCTGAAAGAAGGGTTAATTAAATTGAATCTTAATTAGTAGTTTAATTAAGAAAAATTGGATGAATCAATGTCTAAATTAATTAATTAATTAGTAATTTAATTAGAGAAAAATGGATAAATCGTTACCTAAAATAATATTAATGGCTAAACTTTTGGCTCTAAATTTAATATGTTAATTTTGACCCTAAAATTAATTAATTGGAAATTTAATGTGATTAGGACAAAAAATTTAGGCATTAATGTTATTTTAGGCATTATCTTTACTAATTAATATTAATTTAGGGTCATATATGTATCCCAATATTTTTTGCCCCAAATTAAATTTCAATTTCCTTTTATGGCCCTAAACTTATATCTCGAAAATATCCTAGTCAGCAAATTTGTTTGTCCTAATCAGCATTTGTTTAATTAATTAATCAATACTATATTAATTTGATTTCCATTTACATTAATCCGATTTCCTATTTAACAAATCTAGTTTCCTTACACGTCCTCAACTTATGTTTTAAAATGTCCTAGTCAGCATTTAGTTTGTCCTATTCAGCAACTTTATTTGTCCTAGTCATATTTTTTTGTCCTAGTCATAAGTTTATCCTAGTCAGCCAAAAAACCGTCCTGTTTTATATAATAGATAATTAATTTAAACTTAAAATTAATTATTTGATTTATTGAATTTTATTCTGATAATTTTTTAATTACCCAATTCACTCTCCCTTTTGGGTATTCTGCTGGGCCAATAGATATTTTAAAGATAATTGGAGGAGATTAATGTAATTTGAGAAAAAAAAATAATAATAAAAAATTCTCCGTGAGGCTCGGAGGACTAGATTAGCCAATGATAGCTTGGTGAATCAGAATATATCTTGGTGTGCTGTATTATTATTTTGTTATTTTTATTGTTTAGGTGTGCACCTAGTTAATTGATTTATTACGTTGTGATAGAAAGATAATAATTAATTTAGGTATAAAATTAATTATTTGATTTATTCAAGTATATTCTGATAATGTTTTTTAATTACCCAATTCACCCCCTCTTGGGTATTCTACTGGGCCAACATGATTGAATGATTATCTTTGTGACATGAAATCTTTGTTTAATATGAAATCATGTTGTCACATGAGGATATTGAATATGGATTTTTAATTCATTAATATATATTTTGATAAAATGTGTTATTTTATAAGTCTTGATATTCATAAAATAATTGATTTAAAATGACTTATGAAATTCATTTGAAAGTCCATATTAGTGAAATATTTTTACATCATATGTAAAATTGATTTTCTTGACTAATTACATTTAGTTTATCTTACCATTAATATCACTACATATGATTATTCTTAATTAGATGACATGATAAGATGATATGCTTGAAACGTATATGAGGAACTCATATTTTGATGATTATAATTGATTGGTATCATTTGAGTTGAAGTATTTATTGAATTCATAATTGATTAATCATATGACGATAGATAAATTATGTTACATGAATATAGTTCTTAATGATAACATCATCATGTTCATGAACTCATTTGAACCTCGTTTTAATATTGTGTTATATGTGCAATATCATGAGTTAAATAAATTCTACAATCAAATTTTGCATCCTTAATTTAGGATGTTTTTCTATGCTTAAAATATGTATGATATTTTGAGAACACATATTTTTGTGATTTAGTCGATCATGCTTAAATGGTATAATTGATATATACTTGAAATATGATATACCATATTGATTAAATTGATTATTACTTGACTCATGTTTTAATTGAGAATAGCATGCAACAATAGGTATTCAATTGGTACTGTACAATATAATTGATTAAATACTTGATTTTTGTATAAAATTGGTATATGCTAGTGGCTTAGTGTTTGATCTTAATTTAATACATGTCTATTAGCACTTATATTCTCGTTGTCCTTAAAAATTTATAATTTCAAATAGAAAGATTTGATTGGATTTGCTATGTTGAAAGATTTGTATCTTTCTAAGGGGAGTTTACTGTAGTATGAATGCATGACTTATGTGTTAATCATTCATGTTCTTTTGTTGAAAGTGACATTGAATTTGAAAAATGAGATTTATTTGTATAATCGCCATTTATTTCATCATATTTATATTAAAAAATTGGTATTACCTCGTTTACTCATTTTTTTCATGTTTCAATGATTATTTGTTTAAGGAGTAAATCGATTTAGCACAAAATTTCATTGGTATCAATATTTGAATTATTGCTTGAGATTTTCTACAATGTTAATTATATTATGCTATATTCAGGAAGAGCTTAATCCAAATTGGATAATCATTATATGTGAAAACGCTTTTATCTTCTAGAACTTGATTGATTCTTATTAAATATGAGAGTATCAGCAATTGATGTGCTTAATTGATATATCAAAAAATTGGTATATTCTTACCAACCATTGATTTTTTTTTATTTTTTTTTGCTTTCAATCTTATCTTTACATCCTATCATGCTTACATATTTATAATCTTTTTTAAGATATCAAAGGGGGAGAGATATATGAATTGAATATGCATATATGCTTAAATTAATATTTTCTATTTAATGCATATATTTAGGGAGACCTTATTCATATAATTTGTGTGACAATTCATCAAAAGGTTGTCATCATAGAAAATGGGGAGATTGTTGATATATGTATTTTGATGATGTCAATATATGTATTTTCATGATGTTATAATATGTGTTATGATGATATCAATATTAGTGATATGATGATGTCACATTAATAATATTAGATGCAAATTATATGTTACAATATGAATCAAATCTTGAGCGTACTAACCAATGTAATATCTTAAGTGCAGGTATTAAGATTCAATTATACATTGCGTGTGCTAACCATTACGGAATCTTAAGTGTGAAACGCATGTATAATCTCGATATTAAGAGCGCAAGACTTAGAAAAGTAAATTTATTAGGTTAAGTTTATATGATGTTACTCTTGAAAATATTATAAATTTTGGCTCATTAGGATGTACGCACACACCGAGAGTGTATACATTCATGATATTATGATTTAAACATATTCATTGTTTGATTATATTATGATATGTGTGATGGGATTGTCCAACACATGATTATTTGTCAAATTCACTTCTTGATCACAATATGCTTAATATGAGAAAATTTGTTTTCAATGTGATCAAAATATACATTGCATGCATTGCTTGATACAAATAGTTATTATAAAATAACAACATAATATACTTGATTTAATATGTTTAACTTATGTTTATATCATGATATGATGTGTTCAACACATACCTTGCATGTATTAGAATTTGAAGAATGCTCTATATATGTTTACAATGATAATATGATCAATATACGCATACATTTGTGATATTTTGATTCTAATATGTCTAATTTATTATATAAAACATGATAGTTTTTTGGCTGACTAGGACAAACTTATGACTAGAACATAAAAAAATATGACTAGGACAAATAAAATTGTTGAGGAGGCTAAATAAATTTGCTGATTATGACATTTTAGCGACATAAGTTCAGGCCCGTTTAAGGAAACTAAATTTGTCAAAAAAGAAATCGGGTTAATGCAATGAAAATTAAATTAATATAATATTTGATTACTTATATCTAATTACTTAATCAATATTATACTAATTGAAATGTGTAGGGTTTAATGACGATAATTAGGCCCTTAATCAAGCTGGCAATTAATCAAGCTGATAATTAGGCACTTAATCTTTATTTTGTTTCATTTCATTTGTTTTATCAAATAAGGAATTAGTGTTTGAATCTTTATTTGGAAAGAAACCCTCTCACCAGCTCTCTCCAATTCCTTCTCTCTAACTTGATAAAACAAGCCCTCTTTCTGTCGACGTCTCTCCGTCGATGTCTCGCTAGCTCTCTCCATTCCTTCTCTCTTACTCGATCAATCTATGGAACATGTATGCACTTCTCTCTCACTTTATCTATATATGGAATCGATTTGGGGAATCGGTGGGAATGGAAACTCTTTGCCCTTCTCTTTCTCTCTCGGTTATACTATTCCGATCAAGCCCTAATTCCCTAAATTTCGACTCGATTTGGGGAAGCAGTTGGAATAGAAGCCCTTTGCCCCCCTCTCTCTCGGTTATACCATTCCAATGGAGTCCTAATTCCCCAAATTTTGATCTTTATTTTCCCCGAATTTCTCTATATATACACCTTACAACCATCTCAATTGAGACACAACTATATCTCCGCCGTTGCACAAAGGTGAGTCGCGTCGGTTATTGTTTCATGTTCTCTATTTCTGTTCTCCATTTTTGTTTTAATGTTTTTGTATAATCGAACGTGTTTTTGTTTCTGTTCTCAAATATCACCAATTGTTCATTATGAATGTTTTTAGTTTGTGTTTTGGCCAACAGAAATTAGAAATGTTTTTAGTTTGTGTTTGTGTTTTTTTGCAAATGGGCGTATGGATCATTTTTATTATTTTGAGAATTTGCTAGGAATACATTAGGGAGTTTAAAATTTTGTCCCCCATAAAAGGTATGGTATCTTAACCAAAATCACTACCTTAATTTCTGTTTTCGTTGCTGAAATTTTTTCCGTTCCTGTTTCTGTTCTGTTTCCGTTCCTGTTTCTGTTCCTGTTTCTATTTTTGTTCTCTGTTCTTTTCTCTATTCCTGTTTAGAGCCATTGTTTCTATTTAGAGCTGATTTGAGTTGTACAGTCCACTGGAACGCTGTTCTTGACATATTTGCTTGGATCAGGTAAAATACATTTTTCCACTGTAGATTAGGACCTCCTGAGATCAAATGACTCCTTTAAGTGTATTTTTTTTTTAAATGTTGAATTCTTTACTATCTAATGCTATTAGATAGAGAAATCTTTGTGATTTGATTGTGTTTTTTGGTTGATTGATTAGTTAGTGGTGAATCGATGGCCATAACGTCACCTGTTCCAGTGCTCGAGTTTTTGGTTGAAATAACATTACACTATTAGGTAATATTTAGCTAATAGTGTTCATGGGAGATAATAGTGTTGATCTTCAAATTGTGTTCCATTTTGATATCCAGGTTTGGCCTCAAATCTTAATTTTCAGGTATGTTTCATTTATTTTTTCATTCTATTTTAGCTGGGCAACTCAGAAAGTATGTTAAAGGCATCAATCCGGTCGTCGCTTTCTTACACGCAACCGGTGTTGCAGCCCAGGTTGACATTTAGGGACATAAGACTGTATTTAACGGACAAGTATAGACTAAATAGTGAAGATACATAGCTTGAGTTGATTAATTATGATTTTTATGTCGCAGTGAGAAGGGATCGTATATTGCTTGGGTATCAATTTGAACTCTAATTTGCTTTGGGTTTGATTTAAATATCAATTAAAGTGGATGATATTTTTTTAGTTTTTGGTTAAATTATTGAAAAATAACATTTAAATTGTTTGTAAGTGTCAATTCAAATATTAAATTGTTTACTTCTTAGTGAATTTCATTATATTTTATAATTGATTTTATTTGTTGGTTTGTATGATTGAGTAAGAATAAATTGAAGCGAGAAACAATTTGTAAAGGGAAAGTTATAGAGAAGACATTCTTTTGAAGGATCAATGGCACTTGTAGATTTTGAAATTTAGAATTGATCTATTGGTGATAGGTGTCATTATTTTTGGTAATTGAGGTTTATGAATGAGTATTTGATTGTGTTGTTTTAGTTTTTGATTTTTTTTTTTTTTTTTTGTTGTTGTAATGTTCATTATGTTTTTGCGCTAATTTTGTGATATTATTGTATTTTGTGTTGTAAAGTGTATCAATATAATTTTGTGTTATGTTTTTTTAGATTCTTTATTTTATTTGATAGCTACTTAAATTTCATTTGAATATATTTTCTTTATATAAAAATTAGTATATAAGTTGATCTTTATGTCAAAATAATTATTATTTATTTTTATTTTTCAGGTTGTAATATAAATAACAATAGATGTGGATGCTTCAATTCTAAGTAGACAAAACTATTAAGTATATTTTGTTCTCTTTTTAAACTTTTGTATTTGTTTAATTCTAATTCCATTTTGTGGTCCTGACTGTTATTTTAATATTTATTTTAAGGCTATACGATTCTTGAGAAGATAAGTATCATTTATGATCGATTGAGCATGTACATATACCTAATATTTATTTAATTAACTTTGTTCTTTCATTCTATAGTTTTGAAAATAATGTTTGAGAATTTGAGAATATTGTTTAAATTTAGAAATTCTATCAAATTGAATGATGTTAGAAATTTTGAATCAATATTCTTAAGATATTATTGTTGGTTTCATTCTAAAATATAAATTGAAAAACTAATAATATTGTGTAAATAGAGAGAATTTTGCTAACATCTTCTAAATTTTTAGAATTATCGTAATGGAAGTGTATTGTTTATATGAATACATGTGTTAATAACTAAATTGTCGATTATTGGTTTTGATGTTTGTGGTTTTTGGTAACAGACTTATATTTTTCAATGATATTTTTGTTGTTAAGTTCTTTGATTTTTTTGCCTAATTACCTAAATAATATGAGATTTTTTTCGTCCGTGCCTCAAGCCACGGGTTATAAGCTAGTATAATTATATATCACAATGCATATCATCGATTTGATCAATACATGTATATATGAGAGATTGACTTTAAATTGGTTAAACTTGATTTCTATGTGATCATAAGGTACATTGCGGGATCTTAATTTAAAAACACTTCAAATATCATTGAAACAACGTTCTAAAAAGTATTTTGAATAGTAAACGATCATAAACCAGGGTCAAAAATCAAGAACGGACGAAAACGACACTTGCGCTGAAGTTACAACACAAATAGTCAACTATATTTTGGCAAAGTAGTCGACTATCTTTAGGCAGAAGGTTCCAGCAGAAAAATCTGCACTGACCTCTATTCACTCAAATGGTCATATCTCACTCATTTGGAGTTCAAATAAGGTGATTCTTTTTTTTTTTTTTTTTCTATGGAAGTGTCATTCAATTACCTTTAATTCTATTCTATTAGGAATTATTTGGATCTGTCCGTGATTTCCAAAGTTGCAATTTGATAAACAAGTCAGTAGGTTTTCCATTTCCAACTCTGTTTTCGATTAAATCTTTGATCGATCATAACTTGTTTTTTATAAGCCTTGAATATTTGAATACCTTATTTAAGATGTCTAGTATCTTGAAAAATATTCAATTTGATCAAATCATTATCGGATTGAATCAATTAGATCAAAATCATTTCAAAGGTTTAAGAAATTTCACAGCTTTTTGGTCATGAACTCAAACTTGGATTTGCATATCAAATCTTGATCGGAATACTCAAATCATGTTATGGTATGTTAATTTAATATGTCTACATGATATATTTTTGATCAATTGATATGTTCATTATTATATCTATGATTAATTGACAAATTAACTAAACTAGTATAAAAAATTTGTTTTCTTCATGTGAAATGAATTTTAAGTTTTTAATATCTTGAAATACGTGTATGTGCTTAATTGGATTGTATACATGTATAATATGCATTATACATTAAGTATATAAATGCTTAAATTCATATTAATATAAAAATACAAGTATAAGATCGAATTTGTTAATACAACCGAGTGAGAATACAAAGAATATTATTTTGATTTTGTGGTAGGGTAGCTCATTAAATGCTAGCCCATACCTTGTCTCCCATAATGTGTATGACATCTTATCTTAAATAACTTGTGCATATTTCAAATTGAGGAGCCTTATCATTAATCATTCTCATCCATATTTAAATATCTCTATCATGATTTGTCTACATTCATTATTACCAACCATAATCAATTGTATTCATTGAATATATGATTATAATTTTTCACTATCTCAAAGACAAGAATGGACTATGGGTTCTTTGCACTTAATTGTACTTTCTAGCATTAATGAGGTTAAGAAAAGGAGATGGAATCTTGACAAATCTATAGAGATATTGGAGAGGAGTCTTGCATTTGTGTCTTGAGAATTTGAAGAGGATTTCCAACGGTTACTTTGCCCTCGAGCTCTTAAAGTGTAATATTCTCCTACATTCTCTACATCTATATAAGGAGAGAAGATTGCTGGAAAAAATTAACCATTTATCCAAGTATCAATCAAGTGAGCTACAAAACTCAATCGTACAAAGGTGGTTCAATGAGCTATAATACAAAGTGATATTTGTGAGAAATACTAAACACTAGAGAGTCAAAGTATTATAATCTTTATAGAGAGTGTTTAGAGCTCCAAGGTTGATTTTGTAAGTTAGATTACAAAACTATTTTGAGTTGTATTGAGAGGTTGTACTTTATATAAACATACAAGTAAGAAAGATCCTCAACATCACTACATCAACATCAACTTGTGAAGAAGTTGAAGAAGACCAAAGGAGGTGCCTTTGGTGGTGACAAATTGATCTTTCCAGAAAGAAGATCACGTGGAACAATTTAATCTTCACCCGTAAGAAGATTGTGAAATGTTGCTCTTCACCCGTAAGAAGAATGAAAGGTTATAAATGGTTTGATCTTCACCCATAAGAAGAGTGAAAGGTTGGGGGCCTCATTCACAAGTCAAGCCCGGTCATGGTTCGTTGTTCTCCAAGTAACGGGCGGATAACTTAGTCAAGCCTCTCTTACTCCTGCATGGATTTCGACGATCCTCCAATTAAATCTCTTCCTAATGAGTTGCTGATTGATGTTCTTTCCCGGACCGCTTCTTTCTCCTTCTCCGATCTATTCAACACCAAATTAAGGTTGTTATTTGATTGATATCTCCGATCGAAATGTCATGCACAACAAAGTTTCAAGGGGGGACTGAAAAAAAAATTGTTTTGCATGACGTGATGTAAAGGAGTTTTCATGCTAATGATCAATCCATGAATTGTGATCGAAATTATGACAAGAGAAGAGACAACTACACGTAAAAGAGTAAAAAAATGTTTGGATAGGTATAACTTTGAGCGTTGTGGTCGATTTTGTTTTTGATTTCAAGTATTTTTTCGAGATCTGTCAAGAAGTACTGGGACCTAACTTTGACTTGGTCTTGATGCCCCACCCAAAAAAAGTCACATGAATCTAACCGGCACGTGAGCCTGCTCTATGCACAATGTGTGTAAAACTCCTCTAATGGTCGTATCCTATGTGGAAGGACTTTATTTGCAGTATTATATTCTGGAATCTACATATCTTTCATTAAATACATCTATAAATAGTAGAGAATAAGATAAATTGGGATAAGTTTCATTTTTTTTTATAACTAATCACAAACATTTTCTCCTATCCGAATACTTATCCTCATGCTTAAGTTCTTTTACTGCGAAAAAACCTTCCAGTGCAAATATTTGTGCAGGTACAATGATATAGGCAGTCCTATCCTCATCTAGCGATGCCCTCAAATTAGATGTATGATCAATTAATATTAAAAGTAATTCTAGCAACAAACTGGTGGACTTCCATCTGTTTAGGTATTCGATTACTTATTTTTACAAAGAGCACTCATTGAAAACTTTAAAAAATCTCACGTAATATCTTATTTTATACCATGGTTATTTATTTTTATTTTTTAAAAATCTCAATTAATTGAATTGGGAATAGTGCCAAGAGACTTTCCAAATTAAAAAGAAAAAACAAAGAGAAAATGAAATAAAATATGGTGGCATTAAGTTGGAAAGTACAATTGAAAAGGATGTGACCAATCCCATTCACCAATCAAAGTATTATTTGGGCCCAAAGGCAAGACGCAGATGTGGCGTTATATTAAAAGTAAAGCCCATAATATTAAAATGGGCTTCTAAGTTGGGGGTCTTATTTACAAGTTAAGCCCAGTCAAGGCTCGTTGTTCTCCAAGTAACGGGGGGATAATTCAGTCAAGCCTCACCTACTCCTGCATGGATTTCAAAACCAAAGTAAATCTTCTATATATACGCGACGTAGGAACCCCTGAGACCATATCTCTATCTAGAATCTAAGATTAGTCTTTTTCTAGATATACGTCCATCGCTCTCTCTCTAGATACATATACATCTCTCCCTCCCCTCCTTCTCTCTCTCTCTCTCTAGTTCTGAGTATTTGTGGGACTATCAATCTCCATGAACAGAAGAGAAAATTCTCCCAAAAGAAAGTTTCCCAAAAAACACACAACAAAAATCCACGACGATCCTCCAATTAAATCTTATCCTAATAAGTTGTTGATTAATGTTCTTGCCCGTACCACTTCCTCCTCCTTCTCCGATGTATTCAACGCCAAATTAAGGTTGTTATTTGATTGTTATCTTTGATCGAAATGTCTTGCCCAACAAAATTTCAAGGGGGGATTGAACAAAAAGTTGTTTTGCATGACAGGATGTGGAGGAGTTTTTATGCTAATGATTAATCCATGAATTGTGATTTAGTTTATTGTGATATGTAGTGTGGAGATCGACAAATTAAGAGACTAAGATGACAAGAGAAGAGAAAACTAGACGTAAAAGAGTAAAAAAAATTTGGATGAACATAACTTTGCGCTTAGTGGTCCGTTTTGGATGATTTTTTTTTTTTTTTGGATTTCGAGTATTTTTTTCGTGATTTATCAAGAAGCCTTAACACCTGAATTTGACCCAGTCCTCATGCCCTACCCATAAAAAGTCACACGAATCTAACCGGCATGCGAGCCTGCTCTATGCGTAATGTGTGTAAAACTCCTCTAATGGTCGTATCCTTTGTGGAAGGACTTTGTTTGTAGTATTATATCCTGGAATCTACCTATCTCCCATTAAAAGCATCTATAAATAGTAGAGAATAAGGTAATTTGGAATAAATTCCATTTTGTTTTTTTTATAACTAATCACTAGGAGTGAAATAAATAACTGCAGACCCGACCTGCCCCCGACCGATTATAGAGAGGAAACGGTCGGAAGCGGTCGGATACCCACATGTCCAACCCGAATTACCCGAACTCGACCAAACTCACATGTAAATTACCAAATTCCCCCACTAAACTTGCTATATTACAAACCAACCACAATATATATATATATATATATAGAGAGAGAGAGAGAGAGAGAGAGAGAAATCTGAGAACCCTAGCTCATTCTTGGGTGTCTCTTTCTCATTTCTCTGTCTCGCTCTCTCTCATTTCTCTATTTCTTTGTCTCACTCTCTCTGAATCCTCTCATCTCCTTAGAGATGACAATCCTCTCATTCCGTCGCTTCGCCACTGTCACCGATTCGCTGTATTCGATGTTTCTCCGATCGATCGTGCTTCGCCACTTCTCAGGTACGTGGTTCTTGTTTAGATGGGTTTAATTTCCTGTTTAGATCTTGTTCCATTTCATGTTTAGATGGGTTTATTTTATTATTTAGATCTTGGATTTGAACTTTTACTGCCTGATCCGATCGATTTTCTCCCCTATCTTGAATGATGGATTTAAAAGAATGAAAAAAAAAAAAAAAAAAACCCTAACCCATAACCCGAAGGCCCGAAACCCGAAGAAAAGTCGGGGTAGCAGGGGTCGGGGCAGTCGGGGTTCTCAACCTATATACCAAATCGGGTTAGCCCAGAAAAAGGCCTTTCCCCCGACCCGCTCGGCCGAATTTCTCCCCTACTAATCACAAGCATCTTCTCCTATCCGAATACTTATCCTTACGCTTAAGGTTCTTCATTGAGAAAAAACCTTCCAGTGCAAAAATTTGTGCAGGTACATTGATATAGGCAGTCCTATCCTCATCCCCTCAAATTAGAGGTATGATCAATTAATATTAAAAATAATTCTGGCAACAAATTGGTGGACTTCAATCTCTTTAGGTATTCGATTAATCATTTTTACAAAGAACGCTTATTGAAAACTTTAAATAATTTCATGAAATATCTTGTTTTATACCATAGTTAATTATTTTTATATTTTTACAATCTCAATTAATTGAATTGGGAATAGTGCCAAGAGACTTTCCAAATCAAAAAGAAAAAACAAAGAGAAAATGAAATAATATATAGTGGCATTGAGTTTGAAAGTACAATTGAAAATGACGTCTTAAATTGACCAGTCCCATTCACCAATAAAGATATTATTTGGGCCCAAAGGAAAAATGCAGATTCGGAATTATAGTTAAACTAAAGCCCATAATATTCAAATGGGCTTCTAAGTTGGGAGCTTTATTCACAAGTCAAGCCCGGTTATGGCTCGTTGTTCTCCAAGTAATGGGGGGATTACTCAGTCAAGCCTCTCCTACTCCTGCATGGATTTCAAAACCTACGTAAATCTTCTATATATACGTGACGTAGGAATTCCAAAAACCATATCTCTCTCTAGAATCTAGGATTGGTCTCTCTCTAGATATATGTATGTCTCTCTCTCTCTCTTTAGATACATATACATCTCTATCTCTCTCTATCTCTAGTTCTGAGTATTCATGGGACTATCAATCGCCATTAATAGAAGAGAAAATTCCCCCGAAAGAAAGTTCCCCAGAAAACACACAACAAAAATCCACGACGATCCTCCAATTCAATCTCTTCCTAATGAGTTGCTGATTGATGTTCTTGCTCGGACCGCTTCCTCCTCATTTTCCAATCTCTTCAATGACAAATTAAGGTTGTTATTTGATTGTCATCTCCGATCGAAAAGTTATACCTAACAAAATTTCAAGGGGTGACAAAAAAAAAATTGTTTTGCATGACGTGATATGTAGGAGTTTTCATGCTAATGATCAATCCATGAATTGTGATTAACTTTATGGTGACGTGTGGTATGTGGATCGATAAATTAAGAGAGTAAGATGACAAGAGAAGAGAAAACTACACGTACGAGAGTAAAAAAAAATTGGATAGGTATAACTATACGCTCGGTGGACCGTTTTGGACAAATTATTTTTTTGATTTCGAGTATTTTTTCAAGATTTGTCAACAAGACCTAGGACCCGACCTTTACCCGGTCCTCATGCCCCACCCAAAAATAGTCACACGAATCTAACTGGCACGTGAGCCTGCTCTATGCACAATGTGTGTAAAACTCCTCTAATGGTCGTATTCTCTAAGAAAGGACTTTATTTGCAGCATTCTACCCTGGAATCGACCTATCTCCCATTAAATGCATCTATAAATAGTAGAAAATAAGGTAATTTGGGATAAGGTTCATTTTTTTTTATTTTTTTTTTATAACTAATCATAAGCATTTTCTCCTATCCGAATACTTATCCTCACGCTTAAAGTCCTTCACTGAGAAAAAACCTTTCGGTGCAAAAATGTGTGCAGGTACAATGATATAGGCAGTCCTATCCTCATCTACCGATCCCCTCAAATTAGAGGTATGATCCATTAATATTAAAAATAATTCTAGCAACAAATTGGTGGACTTCTATCTCTTTAGGTATTCGATTAATCATTTTTACAAAGAACATTCATTGAAAACTTAAAAAAATCTCATGAAATATCTTGTTTTATACCATGGTTAATTATTTTTATTTTTTTAAAATCTCATTTAATTGAATTTGGAATAGATCCAAGAGACTTTCCGAATTAAAAAGAAAAAACAAAGAGAAAATAAAATAAACTATGGTGACATTGAGTTTGAAAGTACAATTGAAAAGGATGTGATCAATCCCATTCACCAATCAAAGTATTATTTGGGCCCAAAGTCAAGACGTAGATGCGGCATTATAGTTAAAGTAAAGCCCATAATATTAAAATGGGCTTCTAAGTTGGGGGCCTCATTCACAAGTCAAGCTCGGTCAAGGCTCGTTGTTCACTAAGTAATGGGAGGATAACTCAGTCTAGTCTCTCCTACACCTGCATAGATTTCGAAACCTACGTGAATCTGCTATATATACGCGACGTAGGAACCCCAGAAATCGTAACTCTCTCTAGAATCTAACACCAGTCTCTCTCTAGATATACGTACATCTCTCTTTCTCTAGATACATATACATCTCACTCTCTCTCTAGTTCTGAGTATTCAAGGGACTATCAATCTCCACTAAGAGAAGAGAAAATTCCCCCAAAAGAAACTTTCCCAAAAAAACACACAACAAAAATTCACGACGATCCTCCAATTAAATCCCTTTCTAATGAGTTGCTGATTGATGTTCTTTCCTAGATCGCTTCCTCCTCCTTCTCCAATCTCTTCAACACTAAATTAAGGTTGTAATTTGATTGTTATATCCGATTGAAATGTCATGCCCAAAACAATTTCAAGGGGGAACTCAACAAAAAATTGTTTTGCATGATGTGATGTAGAGGA
Organism: Eucommia ulmoides; assembly: GCA_016647705.1. Classification (NCBI taxonomy): domain Eukaryota; kingdom Viridiplantae; phylum Streptophyta; class Magnoliopsida; order Garryales; family Eucommiaceae; genus Eucommia; species Eucommia ulmoides. The sequence goes on along the minus strand of CM028333.1, from coordinate 8,239,953 downwards.
GTGTTCATGCTAATGACCAATCCATGAATTGTGATAAACGTTATGGTGATGAGTGGTGTGGGGATTGGTAAATTAAGAGAGTAAGAGGACAAGAGAAGAGAAAATTACATGTATGAAAGTAAAAAAAGTTTGGATAAATATAACTTTGCGCTCGGTGGTCTATTTTGGATGATTTTTTTTTTTTTTTTAATTTCGGGTATTTTTTTGAGATTTGTCAAGAAGCCTTAGGACTCGAATTTGACCAGGTCCTCATGGCCCACCCAAAAAAAATCACACGAATCTAACTGGCACATGAGCTTGCTCTATGCCCAATGTGTGTAAAACTTCTATAATGGTCGTATCCTATGTGGAAGGACTTTATTTGTAGTTTTATATCCTAGAATCTACCGATCTCTCATTAAATGCATCTATAAATAGTAGAGAATAAGATAATTTGGGATAAGCTTCAATTTATTTATTTTTATAACTAATCACAAGCATTTTGTCCTATCTGAATACTTATCCTCACGCTTAAGGTCCTTTACTGAGAAAAAACTTTTTGGTGCAAAAATTTGTGCAGGTACAATGATAGAGGTGTCCTATCCTCATCTATCGATCCCCTCAAATTAGAGGTATGATCAATTAATATTAAAAATAATTCTAGCAACAAACTGGTGAACTTCCATCTCTTTAGGTATTCAATTAATCATTTTTACAAAGTACACTTATTGAAAACTTTAAAAAATCTCATGGAATATCTTGTTTTATACCATGGTTAATTATTTTTATTTTTTTAAATCTCAATTAATTGAATTGGGAATAGTGCCAAGAGACTTTCCAAATTAATAAGAAAAAACAAAGAGAAAATGAAATAAAATATTGTGGCATTGAGTTTGAAAGTACAATTGAAAAGGATGTCTCAAATTGACCAATCCCATTCACCAGTTAAAGTATTATTTATGCCCAAAGGCAAGACACAGATACGACATTATAGTTAAAGTAAAGCCCAGAATATTAAAATGAGTTTCTAAGTTGGGGGCCTCATTCACAAGTCAAGCCCAGTCAAGGCTCATTGTTCTCCAAGTAACGGAAGGATAACTCAGTGAAGCCTCTCCTACTCTTGCATGGATTACGAAATCGAAGTAAATTTGCTATATATACGCGACGTAGGAATCCTAGAAACCATATCTCTCTCTAGAATCTAGGATTAGTCTCTCACTAGATATACGTACGTCTCTCTCTCTCTCTCTCTAGTTCTGAGTATTCATGGGACTATCAATCACCATGAAGAGAAGAGAAAATTCCCCCAAATGAAAGTTCCCCAGAAAACACACAACAAAAATTCACGACGATCCTCCAATTAAATCTCTTCCTAATGAGTTGCTGATTGATGTTCTTGCCCGGACCGCTTCCACCTCCTTTTCTGATCTCTTCAATGCCAAATTAAGGTTTTTATTTTATTGTTATCTCCGATCGAAATGTCATGCCCGACAAAATTTCAAGGGATGACTGAACAAAAAATTGTTTTATATGACGTGATGTGATGGAGTTTTCATGCTATGATCAATCCATTAATTGTGATCAACTTTATGGTAACGTGTGGTGTGGGGACCTATAAATTAAGAGAGTATGATGACAAGAGAAGAGAAAACTACACGTAAGAGAGTAAAAAACGTTTGGATGGGCATAACTTTGTGTTTGGTGGTCCGTTTTGGACGATTTTTTTTTTTTTTTTTGGGTATTTTTTCGAGATCTTTCAAGAAGCCTTAGGACCCGACCTTGACCTGGTCCTCATACCCCACCCAAAAAATGTCACACGAATATAACCGTCACGTGAGCCTGCTCCATGCGCAATGTGTGTAAAACTTCTCTAATGGTCGTATCCTATGTGGAAGGACTTTATTTGCAGTATTATATTCTGGAATCTACCTATCTCCCATTAAATGCATCTATAAATAGTGGAGAATAAGGTAATTTGGGACAAGCTCCATTTTTTTTATAACTAATCACAAGCATTTTCTCTACGAGAGTTCCAACTACACCAAATGGAGTAAGAATAGTGAAGAGGCAAAGAATTTACAATGGCCAACGCTATTGGCAAAAATGAACCTTTATGAGGCAACGTTTCATACGTACCACTTCAAGATTCCAAAATTACGGTCTTTCGAAATTTTGAAAAAATCGGATAATATCAGCAAAATTTGTCACGCATTAAAACGAGAAATAAAACGACTGGAGAAACAAATTCATGTCAAATAGGGACTTCACCTGATTCGGAAGGCCAATGCCCCAAAAGCAAACGAGCAGACATTGAAGTACTTTACCGATTCTAAATACACTGATGATCTAGAATTGTCTGATTACGAAGACGGAGAAATTCACTACGAATGGCTTGATAAAACTAAATAGTTATCGATGCTACAAAAGTTCAATAATTGGTATTATTTTTTACTTTGTGTAATGTTTATTGTTTTGACATTTTATGGTTACTACTTGTACTTCTTATCGTTTTTAATTTTAAATTGATATCTATCTTGGTTAGAACAACAAATTTTAACAGTCCTATTGTCTATTTCTTTTTCTTCTCCATCCAAATCCAATAGTATTTCTAGGTCACTTTTTGACAATCTAGAAAGTGTCATCAGATGTGAGTTAAAATTTAAGTTATCGATGTTCGCTAATATAGACTGCGGGGAATTTCCATTCCAATTAGTATTTAAAAATTTTATTTGATTATAAAATAACAATAAAAAATTATTTTATAATAAAATGATAAACACAAATTTAAGAAAAAATAATTGTTTTTATTGAAATGATATTAGCTAGATTAACGAGAGAAAAAAATGATAAAGCTAAATCAGTCACTTTGAGTTAAAAGATATTTATACCCTTAAATATTTTAATAGAGTTTATGTTAATACTATTCTAAAATTTAAACGATAATAGTGCAATTTTTTTTTCATTTCTAATAGCAACGCATGACAAAGCTTCGGTTGAGATTTTTTTGGTTCTTTTTAAAGAAAACGTTGCGTTTCTAAAATACGTGGCCTTTTTCTCCAAAATACAACTCAACAAATGTGGCTTTTTTTTTTCTTTTAAAGAAAACGCAAATTGTTTGTGTGGGCAAGAAACACAAATGCGTTTTAAGTAAAAAAAATTGCCTTCTAGACGTGGATTTTTTTTCCTTTAATGAAAACGCAATTGTGTTTTGCGTTTCTTATAGAAACGCAAAACACAAATGCGTTTTAATTAAAAAAAAATAAATTAAGAAACCGTATAAATGCATATCCAACTTGCATTTTTAGCTTTTTTTTTTTTTTTTTCTTCCATATAGAAAACGCATATCCAACTTGCATTTTTCAAAAAACACATTTCGCCTCTCCGTTTTATAAGTGTTCTGTAAATAAGTTTAGATATATTAGTTTTCATAAATTATTTATTTAAATAACAATTATTAGGGTAAAAACTCTTAATTTGCGCCATGCACTATTCAGTGGCAATACAATGGTGTATGTTTTAATTTCGCCCTTTCATCACGTTTCGAGACCACTCTTGTATGAGTTGATTCATGAATTAGAAGTCAAAGACGAATTTGGAATTGGGATTACATAGTGGATTCAAATACCAGTTCTTTATTTGCTTCTTTGTTCCTTACGATTTTGTATTCCCCTTATATATATATCATTGTATAATCTATTCACAATGCAGTTTTCCTTTGCCTTCCGAAAAATAAATAAATCTACTGGCTAATTAATTATGTAAGACGTATTGTTCGAATGTAGGCTAAGAATGAATCGAGACAGATTAAAGAGAAATGAGAAAAAAAAAAAATCCTAAATCAGTTTGGTACTTCGATTTAAAAAAGTAGTCGATAAATTTTGGAATAGTCATGAATGTGTCTACAGTGCACCAAAAACTTAAAAAACTGACCAGATAGTCTTCATATTCGAGATTCGAGAGATTCGGGGAATTGTTAAGCACTGTATATCACTGTTATGAAATCTCAAGAATATTTTACTTACAAATTCAGTACAAGACGGTGGATTCGAGGCGGAATCTTTATAAGAACACTTTCAAACTAATCAATTTTCATGGGATGTGGGATTTCCCACATTACTCATTCAGAATCAATGGGATGCCAACTGCCAATTTGAGCAATTTAATTTTAGCTGTTAGGGGCGATCTTCTATCTTGTCACGTAGTTATAGCTGATTCATAGCAGACATTATTTTTGTGTTGCTACTAAAATGACCAGCTAATAACATGAACTGCAAGTATAATTAATATTAATGGGATATTTCAGGTGTAAAAGCACAGGTTGCGACTATTGAACAGGCAAGTACTGAAGCTACTCAAGATGTCGAAGGTCCTGTTGTCTGTGTGACAGGAGCATCTAGAGGCATTGGCAAAGCAATTGCGGTTTCTTTAGGGAAAGCTGGTTGTAAGGTCAGATTATTTTCATGCCGTATTTGCATATTTCTTCCTTTTCATGAGCACTGGTGTGACAATTGAATTCGTTTTTACTTCCTTTCTTGATGATGAACTGTTGTTGTGCAAGTTCTGGTCAATTATGTAAAAGATAGATAGGATAGGTAGAAGATCTTATTTTCATTAATTACTTTGATAATATTTACATCAATATATATAGATACAAATCTATTCAAACCTATATTTAAGAGGATGGTTGAGAAATCACATTAAATATGGAATTGGGGAAGGTGAGCATTGAATATGGTGGATGAGCATTTAATATGGTGGTTTAGAGAAGATGAATACGAACTTATTAATTGGACTCACGCCAACACTCCCCCTCAAGTTGGTGCATATAGATCTCGGATGCCCAACTTGCCAAGTGAGTTGTAGAAGTTTCTGCTACTTACAGGTTTTGTAAGTATATCTGTTAACTGGTCTTCAGATTTAACAAATGGGAATCGAATTATCTTGACCTCAAGATTTTGTTTGATGAAGTGTCAGTCTACTTCCACGTGTTTGGTTCGATTGTGCTGGACTAGATTATGAGAAATGTCAATTGTAGCCTTATTATCACAGAATAGGTCCATTTCGCAGCCAGGAGCAAAACCAATCTCAATTAATAGTCTTTGAAGCCATAGAAGTTCACAAAGACCCTTAGCCATCCCACGAAACTCGGCTTCAGCACTTGATAATGCAACTACCTTTTGCTTTTTACTTCTCCATGTAACTAGGTTGCCTCCAACAAATGTGAAATATCCTGAGGTGGATTTTCTATCAGAGATGTTTCCTGCCCAGTCAGCATCTGTGTAACCTTCCACCTGTAGATGATTATTTTTTGTAAACATAAGTCCTTTTCCGGGGAAAGACTTTAGGTATCAGAAAATCCGAATTACTGTACTCATATGATCTTCCTTTGGATAGTGTATGAATTGACTTACCACACTCACTACATATGCGATGTCAGGTCGCATATGAGAGAGATAAATAAGTTTTCCAACAATTCTCTGGTATCTTCCTTTGTCAGTTGGCACTTGTTCTGGGTATTCTCCAAACTTGTGATTTTAGATTATTAGTGTATCTGCAGGCTTACAATCTAGTAATCCAACTTCTGATAATAAATTTAGGATATATTTTCGTTGGGAAAGGAATATGCCTTGTTTTGACTTGGCAACTTCAATTCCCAGAAAATATTTGAGTTCTCCTAGACTTTTCATCTCAAAATCTGTTACCAGTTGCTCTTGAAGTCTTGCTATTTCCTTTGGGTCATCTCCTGTAATGATCATATCGTCTATATAGACTATCAAAGCTGTTATTTTACCCTGATAATACTTTAGGAATAGCGTATGGTCTGAGTTGCTTTGTTAATAACCATATTTCTTCATTTCCGAGTTCAAGCGCCCAAACCACGCTCTAGGAGATTGTTTTAAGCCATACAAAATTCGTTATAGCTTGCACACAATCTTAGATTTAGAGTTTGCAGTAAATCTTGGAGGGATATCCATGTAGATTTCTTCTTCAAGATCTCCATGAAGAAATGTATTTTTAACGTCAAACTAGTGCAATGGCCAATCAAGATTTGTTGCAAGAGAGGGTAGAACCCTGACAGTACTCAACTTGGCCACAGGTGATAATGTTTCTTGATAGTCTACGCCATAAGTTTGCGTATAGCCCTTTGCCACCAGTCTTGCTTTGTACCATTCAACTAATCCATCAGCTTTGTACTTGATAGAGAATATCCACTTGTACCCCCCCTGATTTTTTCCCTTCTAGTTGGAGAACAGGAGTCCATGTCTTATTTTTAAGCAACGTCTCTATTTATTCCTTCATAACTTTGACCCACCTAGGGTCTTCTAGAGCCTCTTCAACATTTGTGGGAATATGATGTCAGGAAAGTTCATTCACAAAATTTTTGAGGGGTTTAGACAGCTTCTTTGTAGACACATAATTGGCAATTGGATATCTCGATTTGTGGTTCTCCAGTTCTGGAGAATATCTGTTCGGCGGTTTGCCCCGATTGTGCCTGAAAGATAATTCATAGCCAACAGGAGTATCCACGTTAGTAAAAATAGTAGGAGAGCTAGGAGTGCTTACCTCGGTAATATTCTCAGGAAATGGAATGTTGGATACTGGAGAGTAGGGGGGGGTACTGCTACTTCAACTTCTAGAGATGTCGGCTCTGGAGTTAGAGTTGGCTCTTCAATAGTTGTATCAGCTTCTAGAGATGTCGGCACTAGATCTGGAGTCGGTTTCTCAATGGTCAATTGAGGAGCAGTCGGTGTTGTCTCAACATCCTTGAACCAGTCGAAAGTCAACCAATTCAACTCTTCTTCTTCTCGTGCCTCCCCCTGAAGAGAAGAATTAGATGCGGCAGGAGAGTAGAAAGTGTCAGATTCAAGAAATGTGACATCCATTGTCACATAGGTGTGCCGAGTAGTCGGGTCGTAGCATCGGTACCCTTTTTGGTGTACAGCATATCCCCAAAAAAGACAACGAATAGCACATGGATCAAGTTTCGTGCGTTGGTTCTTGTGGAGGTGAACAAACACAACCCAACCAAAGACATGAGGCAGAAGCATCAATACTGTAGGTAGTGACATATAGGTTGACAAGGCTTGTACTGAAGTCTTGAACCCAAGAACTTTTGAAGGCATGCGGTTAATGAGATGGACAGTCGTGGCAACAGCATCAACCCAGTAGTGGCTTGGTATGTGAGCTCCAAGTAATAGAGCTCGAGCAGTTTCGAGGATGTGACGATTCTTGCGCTCGGCTACACCATTTTTTTGCGGAGTCTAGGGACATGAGGTCTCATGGATTAGTCCATGGTGTTGGAAATAACCACGGAGCTTTTGATTCACATACTTTCCACCATTATCGGATCTAAGAATGCGAATCTTAGCATTAAACTGAGTTTGAATCATTGTATGAAATGATTGAAACACCCGAGAAACTTTATTTTTATGTTTCAACTGATAAAGCCAAGTTATTCGAGTACAATCATCAATGAATATCACAAACCAGCGAACACCAGATAGAGTAGATTTTGGGGAAAGACCCCACACGTCAGAGTGAATCAGAGTAAAAGGAACATCACTTTTATTCATACTTAATGGGTAAGTGGCACAATGACTTTTAACAAGAATGCAAGTCTCACATTTGAAATCTACATTTGACAAGCCTGAAAATAAATCAGGAAGTACATGTTGAAGATATCCAAACGACGGATGGCCTAACCGACGGTGCCAAAGCAAAATTTGTTCTACTCTGAGGTCGCTTGGGCGGTGCATGTGGTGTGCTCGGCCGATACTGAAATCTTCCACATAATAGAGTCCCCTCCTCTGAGTTCCACGTCCAATTATCTCCTTAGTGAGAATATCCTGAATAAGACAAAACGCAGGATAAATGACAACAACACAATTCAAATCTTTAGTAACTTGACTCACATATAGTAACTTGTGAGAGAGATAAGGCACTAGTAAAGTATTAGGCAATGGTAGGGTTGGTGACAACATTATAGTCCCAGCCCCTGTTACCAAAGAGGTGCCTCCATTAGCATTAACAATGCTAGCTCGCCGAGGAGGAGAGGTCTGAGAAAAATCATTTGCATCAAATGTCATATGGTCTGTTGCTCCGGAATCAATTATCCAAGTATTGTGATCAGCATCCCGTTTAGAACCAAGTAGAACATCACCTGGGTCAACGTTTGTACTATCAGCTGCAGCCACTGCAACCATGCTAGTACTATTATTATTCCCACTTCTATCACGACGCTTCCGAGCTTGGAGTTCGTGCCACCAATCGGGATACCCGTAAAGCTTAAAACAGGCCTCATGCATATGCTTTGTACTCTCACAGTGAGAGCATTTAGTACCATCAGAGATGGCTTGGGATCTGCAGTTATAACCGGGTTTGCCACTATGAAGAGAGAGAGACCCGGAGGATGTTTGTGGCTGCGAGCCATGTTTAAGACTTTTGGATGCCAGACCAGCTCCTGGTATATCATTGGGGCTACTTGTCATCATTACCATCTGACGAAGAGCTTCTCTCCGGATGTGCGCATAGGCTTTCTCGACTGTTGAAAATGGTTTCATCTGCAGGACATCACTCCTGATATGGTCTAGGCGGTCATCGAGACCATCCAAGAATACATATACTCGATCTTCCTGAATTAGAGTATTGTAGTGTTGAATATCATTTGGGCATTCCATCGGGTTTGGACGATGGAAATCGATTTCACGCCAGAGGCCTTGAAGATCATTGTAGAATTTTTCAAGAGAACCGCCAGCCTATTTGAGGCGGGTCACTCATCGCGGAGGTCATACACCTGGGAGGTGTCGCTGCCATCAAAGTATGTAGTAGTAATTGCATCCCACACCAACTTGGCTGTTGGGAAGCAAATGAAATTACTGATAAGAGAGGAGTCCATGGAATTAATCAACCATCCTTTAACAATAGCGTTATCAGTGCGCCATCGTCGAAAGGTAGGGTCCATCGAAGGAGGTTGGGGTAAATCGCCGTTTATATATCCCACTTTGTCTTTGCCCGAGATGTACATCTCGACTACCTGGGACCAAAGAGCATAGTTGGTGTCATCCAACTTGATGCCGATCGGTGTAGTAGTACTATCGGAAGTTTGGGTTGGGGTTGAAATTTTGCTTAAAATTTCAACCATTTTTGTGGTCAATTCAGCTAGGATGGATGAAGATGGAGATTTATCAGTATGGGAGTCTGTATCAGCCATCAGGAATTGGTAGTGGAGCGGACATGAAAGGTTAACAGTGAATCGGTCTGTATAGTTATAAAAGGAACTATACTGTAGAAACAATATTTTGCAAAACCGACACCACCGTTGGATTGGAAATACAAAATAACACCAGGAACCGGTCTTATATCGTCAAGAACCAGTCAAAAAGAGGCTAAACCAGGCAAAAAATGAAGCAGTTGCGCGTGGGCCTGGGAAGACGGCGCGTGAAACGAAGGTTGTAAGAAAGAAGCGGCGTGTGAGGGCGCGTGAAACGTCGGAACTGGTCGAATAATATGTTGTTGGAATAGTTTTGAAAATTGGAGTTTAGATATGGTATCAGATTTGAAATCGGACTAAGAAATGGTTTCGAAAATAGGTTTATGTTGCTGGAATCGGTAAGTTTCTGGGCAAAGTTTCAATTCGCACATGATGGCACGTGGAACGTCAAAAAAGATCATGTAATATGTAGTTGGAATCGTTTTGAAAAAAACGTTTCGGAATATATGATCAGAAATTATAACGGAGGATCCGAGATTCAAGAAAAGAGAAAAAAACAGTGCACGAAAGAACTTACAGATATGGGTTTGAGTTTGGCTCTGATACCATGTAAAAGATAGATAGGATAGGTAGAAGATCTTATTTTCATTAATTACTTTGATAATATTTACATCAATATATATAGATACAAATCTATTCAAACCAATATTTAAGAGGATGGTTGGGAAATCACATTAAATATGGAGTTGGGGAAGGTGAGCATTGAATATAGTAGATGAGTATTTAATATGGTGGTTTGGAGAAAATGAATATGAACTCATTAATTGGACTCACGCCAACAAATTATGCTAGGTCATCAAAAGAGGAGAAGAAGTTTTTAGAGGTAAATAAATGCCAGCTCATTTTTTATGATATTTTTCGGTATGGTTTTGTCATATATCCGAGACATTTACTTGAAGAATGCTAACAATTTATTAATAGTTTGTAGCAAACTCATTTATTTAAAAAAAAAAGGTGACGAACTATGGTGGTGCAAGGTGTATTTGACAAGTGGATGCATATAGATATAACATATTTTATTATAATTTCTCTCTGTTCCTTTTCTGGTTTAGTTGAAGTACTGGACAGGCAGATTGGTTTACGGGTATTATTTGGCAATAAATTTTGCCTGCAGAAGTTTCAAACAAGAATAAAGGGTTTCCCGAGCCTCAGCCATCATCAACCAGACAATTATTTAACGACTCTTTTTTAGGCGATGGGCATCATATATGGAAAAGTTTGACACACACAACAGACACATTTACATAAGAATGCAGGTTATACACATCACTCTCCATAACACTGGCCATCTGTTCGGTATTTGGTCTACAAACAACAGGTAATAGGTTTTCAGGCATTACTCGAGCCGGTTTGCTGATGAGAATGAAGACACCTCAATGGCGGGACGTTATTGATCTCAACCTGACGGGTGTATTCCTGTGTACACAGGTGTGTTGTTCGAATCTCCTACTATTATTCAGGAATTCATGCTTGAGTTTCCGATTTGGGTATGACTCTCTTTGTATGCTTTGCAGGCAGCGGCGAAAATTACGATGAAGAAGAAAAAGGTACCTCTTTTCACGACTTCCTATATTTACTCTTTGCTATTTCAATTAGGATAGCCACCTCTCTGTCTCTCTGTAAGTTGATCTGGAAGGGCAAGACAAAAGATGAGGGGTTGCAGCTGAAATGGAAGCTAAAACTTGAAAGTGAAGTAGTGAACACCTAGTCATGTGATAAAACTTTTTTAATACTTATCTATTTGCAGATCAAATCTCGAGCCTTCCCTTGCTACCACCAGGCCAAAATTTAGTCACAGTGAAGGATGAAAAAGGATCAAAGAGAAGAGGCAAGAAGCAGGAGCAGTTGTTCGGCCAAGTAAACAGATGAATTACAACCCCAGCACCACCCGGTCTATATATATATATATTAGGGTTAAAGTGTAAATAAATACAAAATATTTATATAAAATTAGGGATTAAGCTGTAAATAGTAAATAAATAAAAATATATATATATTGGTTAGACGGTTATTATCCCAAAATCAAAACCAAAACCGCGTCAGTTGTTAAATTTAAAACTAAAACCAAGACCAAAACCATTTAGTTGGTTTCAAAACTGGACCACTCGGTTTTGGTTTCGTGCGGTTACCCTTTGGTTCGTTTTAATTGTCATCCCTAGCTTTCATTGTGGAAAGCTGGAAAGCCGGGTTCTTAACCCTGGCTTTTAAGAAAAAATAAATAAATATCCTGGACCGTATAATTGGGGTCACAAATCCCAGTTTTAAGTTTTTTTTTTTTTCTTCTTTTAAGAACAAGATAAAATCGGGATTGCTAATCCCAACTTTAAATAGCAGGGATTCCCAATCCGGGCTTATGAGACTTTTGAAAATAAGTTGAAATGGCTTATTTTTTAGAAATTAATTTTTTTAAAACACATTCTTATGTAAACAACTTTGTCTTAATGAATTCGAAAAATAATAAACCACAAAAATGAATTGCACAAACTAAAATATAAATAATTATTGACTGAAAATAATAAATTAATTAGCAAAAACGAAACATCCAAAATGATAGTTTTGAAATAAGAAATAATTGTCATAATATTCTATTATTGAATATCCTAAAAAAAAGGAGAAAAATAATTCAAGAATTTTTTCGTCATTATCACAGATTCAAGAATAGAATTGGTAAGTCTTCGCCGAGAGGATTATTGATCGTAATCCACCGATTGGAGCTAAGCACGTCAGCAATATGCCCAATACTATGCAGATCTGAAATTAAATTATTTAAAAAAAATATTAAGAAGATAATAAATAATTAAAAATAATCAATCAAATACAAATACACAACTTAAAATGCTATAAAATATAATTTTATTTAATTGTTTCCAAAGTGGTGGTGAGAAAAAAAAAATTATGAGATATTTTGTGACATGCTGTTAGTTTGTTACATATATTATTTGATACTAGCGTATAACCCGTACCTGAAGGCACGGGTGTAAAACAAAACGACAAAAAATAAATAAATCACATAATCTCTTCTTTTTATACAATATTTTACACATATTTCATCTGACCATCAATAATAATAATAGAACAATAATAATAACTAACCATAAAGACTAAATCTTATTTTTACTTAATTTGAGGACTATCATCATTACTTTCTTCCGGCTTCCCCGTTTCGTCGCCCACTCTCTAACTGGCGGATACTTAGTGTTTGCCTTTCTTTTTCTTTTTCTTTTTTGGTTTGGGGGGGTCCATTTGTTCATATCTCAAAAATTTGTTAAAAAACCTGGGATCAGAAAAACAGATTATATTTCTATTTCTCTGTTCTAATCCAATTTTAGTAGAAATAAAAACATTAAAAAAACTAACCAAATAGAACCTTAGTTCTACAGAAGGCGAGGCAGTGATCACGATTGAACAAACACTTTTTGTAAATAAATGAGCCCAGATTGTTACATGTTTACCCACTGTAAACCATAAATTTTAGCTGGATGAGAAGAAAATAACCAAATTGAAACACCATAAGTGAGTTGAAAACGTTATCATTTTTCCATCATTCGCCACAGTTTGGCTGCCATTCTTTATTCCCTATTTTCAAATTAACCGCAAAAAGAACAGTTCGTCTTTTACAAAACAAAAAAGTCAAGAATAATTGAGTAACAAAGGGGGGCAAGAAATTGAAAAAAAAAATAAAAAAAAAATCAGAATTATAAGAAGTATAGGTGGCTGTGTGGTGTGCACTGTAATTTTCATTGACGACCCACGTTAAACAGGTGGTGTGCAAATTTGGAGTACCTATGATTGCTCTTTGACGCCTAAAGGTGATTAATATACAGCCTGAAGGTGATTAAGAAACAGGTGTACAGAACAGATATATTAAGATAATTTCAAGAAAAAAAAAATGTTTCAGGAGAAATCTAAGTGTATTGTAAATTTAAAAGAAAAACTCAATGAATTCACATGGAGCTGCTTCATACAGTTTATTTTGAATTGGAGTAATACCCACTTGCTCTCACCTCCCAAAGTTCTCTCTTTGCAAATAGAGGTTAGAGCTTAGACTACAAAGAGAGGCTGAAAATATATACAAAAAAATCGTAAATCACCAAATATTTTTCATTAGACCTCAAATACCCAAAATTCCAAATTTTGATCAATTTTTTTTCTCCAAATTTTAAAGCAAGCATTCAAATCATTTAAGCAAGAAAAAAAATGCTGAAATAACAAAACTTAGATGAAGCATCAATTTAAAAAAAAATAAAAAAATCTTTTGATGATTTGGAAGAATCGACAAAAGTGAAAAAACTCAATTTTTGCAATCTTCAAGATCGAACCGCAAGAAAATGTGGAGATTGACAATTATAAAATGAAAATCAATATAACTCAGATCTTGAAATTAGACTGAAGGAAACCTTCTACATCAAACTGAAGTATTTCTAGAGAACTAAGATATGGTCACAGAGGAAAGATAGGGAGACGCAAAAAGCGAGAGTGCACCTGAGTTGAAAGTGGAACTGCTTTAGCGTGGGCTTCGACCTCGAAACAGAGAGATAAACAGAAGCTGAAGGCTTTGAGCTTCAACCACTTGAGTGTAATGAGAACCCACAACCAAACAACCTGCAGGATAGAACAATGAGAATAGAACCCCTAATAATAAGAAAGGATAACAGAAACAGAAATCAGAGACACACCCAAAATAGAATTAAAAAAAAAAAAAAACTGAAAACAAAATAGAAACTCACAAGTGTCTAGATCCGACCACCGCAGGCCACTGCCATCTAGATTCGACCACCGGTAGCCATCGCTATCGCGATCCAGCCCAGTTGAAGTTTGATCTGGCCAAATCAAACTCAGATCTGGTTGAATCAACGACGATGGCTACTGTGCTGGTGGTTGGCGTTGGTGATGGCGAGAGCGTTGAGCGAAGAGGACCGATCAATCGATGTCGGTTAGGAGCGTTGAGGATCTGGCGATGGCGATGGCGATGGTGAGGACTAGAGAGACGGCGAGGGCACCGCAGTGCTCCAGCTGTAGCAGAGAAGGCGACGGAGTGTGAGTGAGAGAGAGGAGCAATAGAGATAAGTGAGAACGTGCAGTGAGAGAGAGAATGAGAGGGCAGGCACTGGTCTTGAAAGAACATGAGAAATCAAATCTCTTTGTGAATAATGTATCTCAGCCCTTGGATATTAGATCCAAGGGCCTTAAATGTTTCCCGCCCAAGAAGTTACTATAACTACAATAGTACATTTTCAAACTTGATTTTTAATCTAACGGCTACGAATATCCAGAGACATCTAACAGTTGTGAATGTAAATGAGCTGATTTATTATATAGATTAGATTACAAGGATTTAAAATGTTGTCTAATCTCCATCATTGTATCTAAAGTTGATCCAACAATTCAAAATATTAAAATATTTTAATGTTTTAATTTATATAATAGATTTGTCCAAGTTTATTAATTAATTGAAAATATAATTTCTGATGCTTTGAATGCTTGCAATGTACAAACATTTTATGCATTAGTCGTCAAATTTGAGATGTGTAGCGTTGTTCTTATTAAAAAAAATTGAAAATAGTTGAGGACGTCATGTCCGACGTAATTCCTCTCGTATCAACTGGAGTTGTTCATGCCTGTCGCATGTCATTCTCGAAATATATGTGCCTCATAGGTACTAGCTACCCTTAGGTTTGACAACCCAGACTCCATCTCTTGAATTCGTGCCTTTGTTTCCCTGAAGCGATTGTACACTTGTATCCTCGCTTGAGTCTCCATATCCAAACGAGCACAAACAGAAGTAGCTGCGTGGAAAAGTTACACTGAGTGGGACACTACGAAACCATTGACAATGCGAGTATTAGTATTTTGCGTGGCTCCAGATTACATGGCATCAACAATATTGATTAGCAGAACGTCAGGGCATTGTTGGTGTCCCGACAAACTGTGGAGTCTCAAGTAAGCCCAATGTTCCAGACCCCCCATTCTGATGTTGATGTTATCGGACGATCTTCTCCTGCCCCGGGATCTCTTTGCACCTTTCCTCGTGTGTGTTCATGTGTGGATTTTTGGGAGCTTTTGCTGGTACCATCGGTGCCCTTGGTTCAACCCTCATTCGGAACTTGACCATTTTCTAACAAGGTAACAGGGAATGGACAATTTTAAAAATCTTCACCTTTGGTAATCGACTAGACCAAAGATCGTAATTCATAAAGCTTTTGCCTTGAGAAAAAGAGTGAGGTGGGGGTATTATAGGGGACACTGTACATGCTACTATCGTAATACCTTGCCAGACATTTCTGAAAAGTTGGACCGAAGAATCTCAGGGTCATGGGATCTTGAACTGGGAGTGGGGGACTACTAATATGCGATAAATTACCATCATCCACTTTTCATGACGAGGGTCCATGGATGAGCTGCACTGTTGGTTACCCAGGATCTATCAAGAAGCCCCGGGACCTGATTTTGGCACGGTCTTTATTCCCTACTCAAAAAAAGTCACACGAATCTAATCAGTAGGTGAGCCTACTTCATGTGCAATGTTTTGTAAAACTCCTCCAATGGTCGTATTTTATGTGGAATGACTTTATTTGCGATATTATATATGTTTGTCTCCCATTAAATGCGTCTATAAATAGTAGGGAATAAGAAAAGTTGGGATAAGCTCTACTTTCATATATATATATATATATATATATATATATATATATATAAATCACAACATATTTACATTTTGAGACATTTTGAGCCGTCGGATCGAATATCTGACAGTTGAGATTACACCAGGAGATATTTTATATTTGAGACATTTTAGGCCCTTGGATCGAATATCCAACAAACAAAATTAAATGATACCAGTACACATTTTTGGCCATCTGATCAATTTTAGATCTAACGTTTGAGATTTTTTGATCATTTTTTAACGTGAGATTGTTTCGATCCAACGGTTGTGGTTGACTATTTTTTTTAAAAATCTCTCAAGTCACAACACTATAGTTTCCCTATCTACAACTAAATCCTCCAAATCTCTCACAATCCCTCCATAATCGTAACAGCCATCTCAATTCTCAAGTCACAACATTATACAACCCTATAGTTTGCTCTCTCAATCTTTCATATAGCCATCTCCATTCCCAAAGCGTGAGCTCCACCTTACCTCTTCAGATCATCCCCAATCCATCGTCGCCGTCGGTCTCGCCAACTCCAGCTCATCCGCTACTGCCGTTGCCATCGTCGCCTCGCCATCTCCGTCGCCTCCGTCCCTGTCATCGTCTCCTCGAACGAACGCTGCCTTCAGGTACGGTTTTCTCCTATTTTCTCCGATTTTCTCCGATTAATCTCAAATCTGTAATCAAGAATTGACCAACGATTTTTTTCTTTCATTTCATCTCCAGCCCATCCGCTACTGCCGTTGCCGTCATCGTCGCCTCGACATCTCCATCGCACCTGCAATTTCCGTTGCCTTCATCGTCTCCTAGAACAAACGTTGCCTTCAGGTAGTATTTTCTCAGTTCATCTCAGATCCAGAATCAAGATTGACCTCCGATTTTCTTATTTCATTTCGTGGCAGAGGAATCGATCCAGATTTTCTCAGTTCGCCATCCCCTTCCATCGCCATCGGAGATTCAATCACCATCAGAGATTCTTCATCTCAAGAAATCAACCACCGAATCATTGATTCTCCCCCTTCATCAGGTACCGCCGTCGCTATCGTGCCTCGGACCTGATGTTTTGGTTTGTGTGTTATGGTTTTTGTATATATCAATCACCTGATTCTTCATCAATCACCTGATTTTTGTATATATAGTTTTTGTATATATCAATCACCTGATTTTTGTAGATATTTATCAATCACCTGATTCTTCATCTCAAGAAATCAATCACTGAATATATCTTTGGTTTGTGTGTTATGGTTTTTGATGCATGCATATTCAATTGTGAGAGATTTCGTGGCAGAAGAATCGATCAGACCTGATGTTTCTCGAGCTAATTTTGAGTGTCTTTTGAATTGGTGTCCATAGATTCCATCTTGAATTTTACCTTTTTTTTTATATATATATTCTCATTTGGTTTAGTTTAGGTACGTTCCACACCTTTTTAATCTCCTCTAGGCCATTTTCGTTTTTTGAATGGATAATAGTTTGTATATTTGACGCAGATTTTCAGGAAATCATGGCATTCGGACTTCTATGCATTTCAAGTGAACAACGTGAATATCAGGTAGATTCGAGATCTGCTGACAATGATGAATAATTGAAATTTCTTTAATTCTTTGATGGCGTTTGTTTAGTGTTTATTTTTAAAGGCAAATCAAGATTGATGGCATTTGTTTAGTGTCTATGTTTCTGTTTAATGTTTCTACATAGCATTTATTTCATTTTTGTGTGTTTAGTGAAGCAAAAACACTTACACTCGAGAAATAGAAACAGAAACAGTCCGTCGATAGCAGCCTGATCAGGTATATTTTGCTTCTTCAGTGTATGTATTTGAAAAATGCTGATTTTCTCAGATTCATATTAGAGTCAAAGCCAAAATTATGAAAAATTATGTAAGTCAAGTATCAAGAATATCTGGAAAAAATTAATCACTTCTTTGATTCTTTGATGACGTTTGTTTAGTGTTTATTTTTAAAGACAATTCAGGAATGATGACATTTTTTTAGTGTCTGTGTTTCTGTTTAATGTTTCTGCTTAGCGTTTGTTTCGTTTTTGTGTATTTAGTGAAGTAGAAATATTTACATGCGAGAAATAGAAACAGAAACATTGAACAACCTTCTTTGATTGCATTATTTTCTTCTTTTGAATAAGATGAACAATTTAAAGAACAATTCTTGGTAATTATGAAATGATGAAACCGTCATTTTATCATTGATAATTACTGTATTGACTTCAATTTCCTTTTGATTCAAGGCAGATTTTATTTCGCTCAGATCCTGCTGCCATTTCATTAGACCTCACTGATTTGTGGTCGTTCTTAATTTCTTTTTGTTTTCATTCTCCTCGCATTTGTTCTGCAGATTTCTTACGGATTTCAGGTTCTTCAATTTGCCGTTTGCCCTTTCTCAATTAGAGCTTCCAACGTTGTTGCCCACCTGTGAGTACTGAGTACCCCTGTTTTCCTTATCTATCATTCACTTGCACAATTACAATTCAATTTCTATTGTGAAGTCAATTGCCATCGGTGATTATGAAATAATAATAATAATAATAATAATAATAATAATAATAATAATAATATTTTTCTTCATTTTCTCCATATTAGCAATCAAAAACAATTTAGGGTATTGGATGGTAGAAAACTCATTCGTCACAATCTTAGATACAAGGTCAAACGTTCTCCAGTTACCAAATCTGGACAACTATAATGGTAGGGGGTTATTATTTAAGTTAGCGTGTGTATAACACGTGTATGCTTGCATTGCTACAGAGACGTTGATCACCACTACAAACCACCGTCACCAACCACCACAAACAGTCATCATCGACCATGTTTGAGCACCGCCGTTGATCATCGGATCATTGAGATAGATGGAGGTGAAGGAAACAAGAATTTATCAAATGAAAATTGATAGTTGGTCAATGCTCCCGATTAAGCAATCCAATTCATGTTTTAACCTTGAGGAGGGGTACTATTTTCACCGACCACCGTGAACTGATCACAACACGACATGTGGCAAGGTAGGGACCCCAGAGAGGTCGGCTAACTGGTCAATGTCTATCAAACATGATGAGTGGACCCCCGGCCCATACCGTTCACGCACGAAGTATAGGTCCAATTTCTATTTCTGTCATGCTGCCATTTGAGTCTGCATTAGTTTTGTTTTTTTGTAAATTACACAAATCTTTATTCACTAATTTGATCAAATATTATTATTTTGGTTTTATTTTTGCAGGTTATTAACTACTGTCAATGGATAAAATAACTCTTTACGGAAATGTAAATTTCATTATATCTCAAGTTTTAAATTTTTTCTTTAACAATGAATATTGATAATCATTTTTGTATTATCTTGCAGGAAACTACTGAATTGAATGAAACGGTTTGGTCAAATCATTCTTTATTGAAAATACTCCATTTAACCATTTAATTTATTATTTTATATTTATATACATAAATTTTGACAGGTTGAATTTCTTCAACAAAGAAATGTCCAAGTTGAAGTTCACACCGAACAAGAATACAACGCAATGTGTATTTCAAGAGTAAGGATGCTATAATTTTGTTGAGTAATTTTTTTTTATTATTTCAAATCTTTCTATTGATGTGGTATATTTGTACCATTAATGATTGTTCATTCTTATTTAATTTTGGGCAAATCCCCTTTAAGCCCTATTACTATTACCTTACTACCACCTAACCCCAATCTAATTTTAATATGTTTTAAGTGCAAGCTCAACATAACATCTTCTTTTTCAATTTTATAAAATTGAATGAGTTGTTAAGCATGTGGTTAGTTCATATTAAGATAAAGTAGAAGTGTTGACTATAAGTTGTGTGATATAAGTTGGTAATGTAGTTCTACTTCTTTAATAGGTTATAAATTTTGATTGGCTTGGATCTTCTTTTAACTGTTTGTGGTAATGCATTTCATTCTTATAAGGATAAACATTTGGCAATGCAAAAGAAAGATGCAAACTACAAAGGAAAAGGAAAGGGAAAAGAGAATGTCCCTTCTAATGTGGTATGTATGCGTTATTTATTAAATAGACGATTGACTATTTTTTAATGATCGAATATGGTTCATTCTATTTCCACACACCATGTTTATCTCATTATTATACTTTGCAATTATTTTATCCGTTATCTACAACCAAAAAAAAAATCTCATATTTAATCCTAATTAAAATTAATTTTAATAAAATCCTAATTTTATAAAGTTGATTATTGGTACAAAAAAAATTATTCATAATTCATTCTTATTTTATTTTGGGCAAATCACCTGTAACCCCTATTACTTTTATCTCACTATCACTTAACCCTAATCTAATTTCACACCCTCATATTGAGGTGAGAAATTTATATGTTTAAGTTCAAGCTCAATATAACATCTCCTTTTTTCAATTTTATAAAATTGAATGAGTTGTTAAGCATGTGAAATCTAGGGAATGTGGTTAGTTCATATTAAGATAAAGTAGAAGAGTTTAAAGGAATTTTACTTGAAATTTGCATGATATAAGTTGGTAATGTAGTTCTACTTCTTTAATAGGTTATAAATTTTGATTGGTTTGAATCTTCTTTTAACTATTTGTGGTTATATATTTCATTCTTATAAGGAAACAAACTACAAAGGAAAAGGAAAGGGAAAAGTGAATGTCCCTTCTGATGTGGTATGTATGCGTTATTTATTAAAATTTCTTTATGAATGGTCATAGTATTATTTCGTAATTTTATTAGATAGATGATTGATTATTTTTTAATGTTCGAACATGGTTCATTCTATTTCCACACACCATGTTTATGTCATTATTATACGTTGTAATTTTTTTTTTTGTTATCTACAACAAAAGACTTGAATTACATTAAAAAATAATTTCTCATATTTAATCTTAATTAAAATTAATTTTAATAAGATCATAATTTTATTAAGTTGATTATTAGTACAAAAAAATTATTCATAATTAATTATATAGAGAGAATCTTGACCCCCGTTCACTTTTACCTTACTATTACTTAACCCCAATCTAATTTTAAAACATACATTTTACACCCAAGGTGATAAATGCATATGTTTAAGCGCAAACTCAACATAACATCTTTTCTATCAATTTTCTAAAATTGAATGAGTTGTTAAGCACGTGAATTCTAGGAGATGTGGTTAGTTGATATTAAGATAAAGTAGAAGGTGTTACAAGGGCATTTGCCCTTCAAATTTGTGTGATATAAGTTGGGAATGTAGTTTTACCACTTTAACAAGTCATACATTTTGATTGCTTTAGAACTTCTTTTAACTATTTGTGATTATGCATTTCATTATTTTAAGGATAAACATTTGACCATGCAAAATAATGAAGCAAACTACAAAGGAAAAGGAAAGGAAAAAGAGAATGTCCCATTTAATGTGGTATGTATGCTTTATTTACTAAACTTTCTTTATGAATGGTAATAGTATTATTTCGTAATTATGTTAGATAGATAATTGATTGTTTTTTTATTATTGAAATGGTTAATTTTATTTCCATACACACTGATTATGTAATTATATAATTTTTGCAATTTTTTTTATCTGTTTTCTAAATAGATAAATACTTAAACTATACTGAAAAAAAAAAAAAAACATTTTTTTAATCCTAATTAAATGAAGGGATTTCATAATTAATTACATACAGTGAATCTTCCTAGCAAAACTACACTTTCGCTCATATCGCATTCTATATCCCTAACAATCATGGCCAATTTTTTCCAAATCTCTCCGAATCCCACATATCTATCTACCTACACACCATAATCATTGTGCGTACAACTCGAAGCCATTTTATGATCGATCGATTGTTGCTTCGATCTGGTACTTTTGATATTGATCCCAAATTCAGATCTAGATCCATATCCAGTTTACGATCGATCTTGATTTCTAATCTTAGATCAGTTGATCTATGTGTGTTGATCATTGTTCGTGATCCGTCGTCGCCGTCACTATCTCCATCAAGAAAATGAATCAAATCATCACTTAAATTTCCAAAATAAAATGTGTTAAAATACTACAAACAGTCACTAATCTCTAACAATAGTTTGCTATAGTTATTTGAGTTTGATAATTGTGTTACGATTATATATAGAACATATCAAAAGCTACTATTGCACAACGAGCTAGAAGGGAACGTGAGAGATTAAATCGTCTAACGATGTGTCCTGCAATTGGTCAATCATCTATGATTGCAAATCCACAAGCACCCATGGTTGTGGACATCTTCCAGAATCAAACTACTACATTAATGGTGGATTCCGAAACGAGAGGTGTTATTCATAAAGAATCTATAGTGCAAGATGAACAGGTATGTTTTTCTCTCTGTGTTTCGAATAAAATGAATCAATAAATCACTTAAATTTCAAAAAATATTGTGTTAAACTACTAAAAACAATCACTAATATC
Source organism: Eucommia ulmoides (assembly GCA_016647705.1). Classification (NCBI taxonomy): domain Eukaryota; kingdom Viridiplantae; phylum Streptophyta; class Magnoliopsida; order Garryales; family Eucommiaceae; genus Eucommia; species Eucommia ulmoides. Next base: position 8,217,634 of record CM028333.1, on the reverse strand, counting down.
TAACTATAGTTTCCTATAGTTATTTTAGTTCAATCAATAATTGTATTACAATTATATATAGAAAATATCAAAAGCTGCTATTGCACAACGAGCGAGAAGAGAACGTGAGAGATTAAATCGTCGAACGACGTGTCCTGGAAATGGTCCATCTATGACTGCAGATCCACAAGCACCAATAAACCAGGACGTCTTTCAAAATCAAACTACTACACCAATGGTGGATGCTGAAACAAGAGGTGCTATTGATGAAGAATCTATTGTGCAAAATGAACAGGTGTGCTTTTCTCATTCATTGTGTTTCCAAGAAAATGGATCAATAAATAACTTTAATTCCAAAAAGAATTTTTGTTACACTACTAAAACATTCACTACTCTTTAACTATTGTTTCCTATAGTTGTTTTATTTCAATTGATAATTGTATGACAATTACATATAGAACATATCAAGAGCTACTATTGCACAACGAGCGAGAAGGGAACGTGAGAGATTAAATCGTCGGACGATGTGTCCTGCAAATGGTCCATCTATGACTGCAAATCCACAAGCACCCATGGTTGTTGACGTCTTCCAGAATCAAATTACTACACCAATTGTGGATAATGAAACAAGATGTGCTATCGATGAAGAATCTATTGTGCAAGATGAACAGGTGTGCTTTTTTCATTCATTTTGTTTCCAAGAAAATGAATCAATAAATCACTTCAATTCCAAAAAGAATTTTTGTTACACTACTAAAACATTCACTACTCTTTAACTATCGTTTCCTATAGTTGTTTTATTTCAATTGATAATTATATGACAATTACATATAGAACATATCAAGAGCTACTATTGCACAACGAGCGAGAAGGGAACGTGAGAGATTAAATCGTCGGACAATGTGTCCTGCAAATGGTCCATCTATGACTGCAAATCCACAAGCGCCCATGGTTGTCGACGTCTTCCAGAATCAAACTACTACACCAATGGTGGATGCCGAAATGAGAGGTGCTACTGATATAAATTTACCTTCTGAGGCCAATATTGATGAAGAATCTATAGTGCAAGATGAACAGGTGTGATTTTCTCATTGTGTTTTAAGAAAATTAATCAAAACATTACTTAAATTTCAAAAAGAAAATATGTAACTACTAAAAACAATCACTAATCTCTAATTATAGTTTGTTACAGTTATTTTAGTTTAATTGATAATTGTATTACAATTATGTATAGAAGATATCAAAAGCTGCTATTGCACAATGAGCAAGAAGAGAACGTGAGAGATCAAATCGTCAGATCACGTGTCTTGCTAATGGTCCATCTATGACTGCAAATCAACTAGCACCCGCGGTTGTGGATGTTGTTAACAATCAAACTATTCCGGCTATAGAGGGTCCACGAAATATTGATGAAGCTTTCTATGCTGAATCAAACTTAAATTCTACTCGCAATCTCTGTGAAGAATCCAGAGTGGAAGTTGAACCACCTATTTTATTTGAACGTATATGGTAAAAAAAATATCCCTTAATCATTTAGGTTGTTATGATCAAATGAATGAATCTAATTTTTCTTTGATGCAGGCCAACGTCTGCGGATGAATATCTTGATGTAAGTCAAAACAATGATGACTTAGAAAATTTATCAATCAATCCTTTGAATGATATAATTTCTAATCGTCATAGTCTCGGCCAAATGGATGTTGTTTGTACTTACTGTTCAGCTTTGCATTGGATGAATTAAAGATTGTCAAAATCAACCACAACGCGTCTTTTATTTGGAACATGTTGTTTACAAGGTAAAGTTAAATTACCTTTGCTAACAATACCACCTCCACACATTAAAGCGTTATTTGATGGTGGAGATGCTAAGTCAAAATCATTTCGTCGTTACATTCGAGAGTACAACGCAACAAATGCTTTTACAAGTCTCGGTGCTAAATTAGATCAAAGGGTATTTAGCGGAAGAGGTCCAACATCATTTACTATACATGGTGAATTACGCCATCAAACGGGATCATTGATTCCTGAACACGGACAAAATCCAATTTACTCTCAATTGTATATTTATGATCCTGCATATGCTCATAGCGTTAGATGTCGGAGAAATCCTCATTTGAGAAATGATGTTTTGCAAATTATTTAAGATAGTTTGTTGCAACACAATTCCTTCACGGATAAGTTTCGTCAGGCTCACGTAATTCTAAATCAGATGGATTTAAATATGCAAACTTTGCCTGCTATTCTCCAGTACAATGCATCTACAGATCATCGACAGTATAATTTGCCTGCAACAGATGAGATAGCTGTAATATTACCGGAGGATGGAACTCAGTTTTGTGGTATGAGAGATATTGTTCTACATTTAAGGGGCGGTAATGAATTAATGCGAATTAATGAATGTCATCCGGCTTATTTACCGTTGCACTATGTTTTGTTGTTTCCTTTTGGTGAGCTTGGATGGGAACCCGGATTTAGACAATGGGATGCGTTAAATGGCCAACATACAAATGATCGATTAACTCAGATGTAATTTTAAAGTTATCGATTATTTGAAAGACCGACCGAGTATTCAAGGATTCTAAGGGGTGGAAAGTTATTCCAAGAATTTTTGGTAGATGCTTGGGCTGCAACAGAGCAAAATCGGTTGAATTACTTTTGACTTAATCAATCAAATCTACGTGGTGAACTATATCAAAATCTTATCGATTTACCATTTGATGGGTTGAGACCTGATCAAATAGGTAAGCGAATAGTTTTGCCATCTTCATTTATTGGTGGTCCAAGGCATATGTTTGAAATATTTCAAGATTCAATGGCCATAACGCGGCACAACCATCATTCGGACGTTTTTCTAACTATGAGTGCAAATCCTGATTGGAATGAAGTAACTTCAACCTTATTACCGCATCAAACGCCAAGTGATCGCCCAGATTTGATTGCCCGTGTTTTTCAACAAAAGAGGATTGCTTTGATGAAAGAGGTTGAAAACACTCAAGTTTTCGGGAAAAAGGTTGCCCATGTTTTCACAATTGAATACCAAAAAAGAGGTCTTCCACATATGCACTTGCTTATTTTTCTTGATGGTCCACACAAAATTCGAACGTGTGCTCAAGTGGATCGAATAGTTTGTGCAGAATTTCCTAACTCAGAAGAAGAACCAGAACTTTTTGAAACTGTCAAGAAATGTATGGTGCATGGGCCATGCGATGCTCAAAATCCACAAGCTCCTTGCATGGAAAATGGTAGATGCACAAAAAGGTATCCATGGGTTTGGGCAAATGAAGCAACCATGGATCAAGATGGTTATCCAATTTACCGTCATCGTAATGATGGTAAAGTTTATACTGTTAGGGGACAAGAAGTTGATAATAGGGATGTTGTTCCTTACAATCCATACCTTTCAAAAATGTTTGATTGTCATATTAATGTTGAGGTTTGCGAGGGAATTAGATGCGTGAAATATATTCACAAGTATATCTACAAAGGTGGCGATCGAGGTACATTGACTTTGGGAGAAATAGATGAAATCAAACAATATCTTGATGCAAGATACATTGGACCATCAGAAGCGGCTTGGCGACTTTTTAGTTTTCCTTTACATGAAGAGATTCCAACTGTTGTTCGATTGGAACTCCATCTGCCTGGAATGCATCACGTTCTTTTCAATCCTAATGAAACTATGGAAGCTATTGTTTCTAGGGCTCAATTACAAGTATCAACACTAACGGGTTATTTTGCCTATTGTGCAGTACATGAAGATGCGCGTGCGTATACTTATCAGGAGTTTCCCCAACACTTTGTTTGGAATAAAAATGAAAAAGTATGAAAACCAAGACAGAGGGAATTTGCTATTGGTAGAATGTACTTTGTACCTCCTAATTCAGGTGAACGATTTTATTTGCGTCTGCTATTAACAGTTGTCAAAAGACCAAAATCGTTTAAGTGTTTACGTACAGTGGACAACTTTGAACATGCAACATTTAAGGCTGCATGTGTGGCAATGAGACTCTTAGAAGATGATAGTGAATGGATACAATGTCTTCAAGAAGCGTCCATAATGAGAACTGGTCATCAATTAAGGAGATTATTTTGTATACTTCTTACTCAGTGTTCTCCAGTAAATCCACATGAATTATGGGATCGATTTTCAATGTATATTTGTGACGATATTCCACATAAACTTCACACATCATTTGCAATTTCTGATCCAACTGAAGAGCAAATTAAAGATTATGGTTTGTATCTTTTGAATCAACTACTGCAAGAATCAGGCAAAAGTTTAATCGATTTTCCATCAATGCCACTACCGGTAGAAAATTGGAATATAGATGTTGGAAATAGGCTAATATTGGAACACAGACAATTACAACATAATGCGCAACAATTGAATGTTGACACCAACATTGAATGCCTTAATGTTGAACAACGAGTTTCTTATGAAGCTATAACTTCCTCTGTATTTGCTAATCGAGGAACTATGTTCTTCCTTAATGGTGGTGCGGGTACTGGAAAAACATTTCTCTATAATACAGTTGCAACAAAATGTCGTAGTCTTGGTCATATTGTTGTTGCAGTCGCATCGTCTGGTATAACATCGCTATTGTTAGAAGGAGGTCGAACAGCACATTCTACATTCCGTATTCTGTTGGATATCCTTGATAATTCAGTGTGTGGATTTAGTAAACAGTCGTTGTATTCCGAGTTGTTCAGAGAAACCAAACTTATCATTTGGGATGAAGTTCCTATGCAACATAGGTACTGCGTTGAAGCTGTCAATCGCACGTTGTAAGATATTCGCGATAACAAAAAACTATTTGGGGGTATAACCGTAGTTCTTGGGAGAGATTTCAGGCAGATCTTGCCTGTTATACCCAAAGGAGTTCACCAACAAATTGTTGCTGCGACATTGAGACGTTCTAACCTTTGGAAAGATGTTAATGTCTTGACTTTGGAATTAAACATGCGCTTAAGCAGCACAAATAATAGAAATACTGAGTTTTCAGAATTTCTGCTATAGGTAAATTTTAAATATTATTTTTGTGAATACATATTTACTTATAGATAGTAACTAAATTGGGCGTTATTGTTTTAATATTTCAGATTGGAAACAATCCACAAGAAACTATACAATTGCCATCAACCATACAAAGTTGTCGTAATATGGATGAACTAATATCAACTGTTTATCCAGATCTTAATACACCGGGTATTGTTACTCCTACGTTTCTAACAGAACGTACAATTCTTTCTGCGCGAAACAATAATGTAAGTGTTGTAAATTCAACTGCATTAGACAGATTTCCTGGAGATACAATTACGTATTTGGCTGCGGATAAAATGTCTGAAGATGATGGATCTAATCTTCAAATTACAAATCGGTATCCTAACGAATATTTGAATTCATTAGACCCTCCTGGGTTGCCCCCGTTCAAGTTAGATCTGAAAGTAGGTTCTCCAATTATGTTGCTGCGAAATATCGCACCGAATGAGGGGCTTTGTAATGGCACAAGATTGATGGTTGTAAGATGTGCCTCGCGTGTAATAGAGGCTCGAATTTTAACTGGTGAAAAAGCTGGAAATATGGCATTCATTCCCAGAATTTCATTGACACCGTCAAGTACTGAATTTCTATTTCAAATGACAAGACGTCAATTTCCAATTCGTCTAGCGTATGCCATGACGATAAATAAATCCCAAGGACAGTCAGTCAAATTTGTCGAAGTCGACTTGACCACACCGGTTTTCAGTCATGGCCAACTTTATGTCGCTTTATCAAGATGTACATCTTTCGATCGATTATGTATCCTACTTCCTGATCCGGGATCTTTATCAACTACGAATATTGTATATCCTGAAATTCTGTTATAGCTTGTCTTAAAAAAAAAAGGTACCACAATTAAGCATACAATTATATTAATTTTTGTTTAAATGAACGAAACAATAATTCGAATTTAATTTTACAGGATTGGGAGGAAATGGCTTGAGAGCTTGGACGAGTAAATAAGAGGAATTTATTAAAATGGGGATTTAAACAAGAGGTATTCAATTATATTTATTGTTTCAAACTAAAATAATTTAATTTATTGCCTTGATTTTTTTTTTTTTAACTAATTTGTATATTTGTAAATTGTAGATTATTGTGGTGGTTCTTAATTGGCCAAGTTACATTCGCATCTCTCTCCAAACATTCCGAAATATGATGGAGAGAATTTATAGTTAAGTGCTTCTATAAAATTGAAATTAATGTTTTTTAAAATTATTATCGAAGTTTTTTAGAAATGGTGGATTATAGATAGATGTAATAATTTGTTATTATTTTGTCATTTAGGTGGCCACGATACTTTCATGCCAGACTATTAAGAAATTAGTTGTACTCAGAACAATTCAGGTAAGTTCCTGAACTTCAATTCAGGTAAGTTCAACTAATTTTGTTTTTCTTTTTTCAAACATCAATTCTTTGGTTAATGAAATATTGTTACAAACATTACGTTGGTTATTTGTCATGTCTGTTATTGTTGTTTTCATGCTTCAATGTGCCAATTATTTATTTATTTATTTATTTTTAATTTTGAACATCACTTCTTTGCTTAAAGGAATATCATTACAAGCATTACTTTGTTGGTTATTTGTCATGTCTGTTATTGTTGTTTCCATTTGATAAACAAAGTTGACTATATCAAATTCTTTTTAAATTTTGTAATTCGTCCTTACAGTTCTAAGATAGATTTCAAAACAATCATTTATTATTTTTAGAATTGGTTGTCTTAATTTCAAAAAGTAAGTGAAATCCTAGGTAATGTTGAATAAATAAAGTTTATTTCGTAAAAGTAATTGTGTATTGTTTGAAATGGTTGAGTTTATTTCACAAAAAGTGGAGAAATTACAAATTATAATATTTTTTATTTGTGCAAATTTTAAACTGTGTTTTATATTAGTACTTTATTGTGTTATTATAGTTAAATTGTGATAACTTTGCTATTTATTATATGGAATTTTATTCAATGTTGTTAGTATTGGTTTACTAATGCAAAAGTTATTTAAAATAATAGTTACTTTAATATTTAACAACCCTTTCGGTAGATATGTGAGCTATTATTTGGATTTTAAAATTAAATGAAAATTTCTTTTATGATAGTATTCTACCACTATTTAGTTATAACTAAATAGTGACCAAAAAATAAAAAGAAGAAATTTTCCCTATTTGAGTTACATTAACTATTGAATGAGAATTTTTTGCAATTTTTCTAATTTACTTTTTTAATTGATTTCGGTATTCACTGATTTCTGTTCATACAATTGGTACGTCTTCTACATGATTGTCTTTTCATTTGGTTTCAATTTCAGTTTGTTCAAGTTATCTCTGATTTTAATAACATGTAAGATGATAATGCATGCTCTTTCTTTTGTTTTCAATCACATTTGCTTGATGTTAACAGTGATTTTCTTATCTATTAACTCGAATGTGAAATTTAATGCTCCTTTTGATATTTGAAGGGGAATTTTTCCTATTTGATTTGCATTAACAATTTCGGTCAATAAATGAGACAAATTATAGTTAAATATGTAACTCTTTCAAATTTTTGGTTAAATAGCAATATCACATATATTATCACAATTTTAAAGTAGTTCAATGAAAATACGTGATTTATCAATCAATTTCATTACAAATATCAAAATTTTGTAATCATTTCTTATAGTAAACTTATGATTTAGTTTTTACCACTTAAAAATATTGTGTTGAAAATTTAACGACATATATTAGCTTTCGCACACAACTATACTCTCATTAAAGATAAAATAATACCTTCAAATAATGGATAATTTATTTCACTTTTGAGGTCCAATAACATTAACAATTTTTTTTCATATTTTATTTGATTTTTATAGCATTAGATTGAATTCTATGATTGCTTAAATATGGTAAATTAGATTATTCTAAATAGTTGGGGTACCATCATGAGGTAATTGCGTTATTTTTATTGTTTAATTTAATTCAACTTATTGTTGTCACTATATTATTAATTTAGTCTCTTATTTATTTGTATTTCTTATTTGTCGAGATATATACATGTGTCACTTCAATCATTTCAAATTTTGAGTAACAGAATTTATGGTTTTAAAGTATGTTTAAGGTAATTTTCAGTAGTCTTTAATCGTGGATTTATTTTTTTATTTATTTGTCTTCAATATTATACTAATTTATTTGTTTGTCCAGTTGACAATTATTGTGTTTCTTTTTCATTGGCCGAAATACATATGTTTGTCACTTCAAATATTTCAAAAATATTTAAAGAGAATCTATGGTTTCCCCATAAAATACGCAAAAAGAGAGGCAAAAACAATTTGGAAAGTATGGTAATGTCGGAAGCCAAAGTATGGTCTTAGGAATGAATTGACTGATTTGGACTCTCCAAATATCAATATTTTTGGATCCAAGTCTTCATACTGTGAAGACAGCAAGCCATATATGGACCATGATGTAGGGTAAATCTAATACCACCGAATCCACCACTTCAGGATTATTTTTTTCATATGGTTATAAAAATCAAGTCAGATTGTATTTATCTATTTTTTTCACCTGTTTTTGTTTGTTATGATCGATAGCAAATATTATTATTTGAAGACCAGATGAAAAGTTTACTGATCTTGGCGTGTGGAAGCCTGAGAAAAGACTCAGTATAGTGTACATTGCCGATGACAATATTGTAGCCACTTGGAGATTAGCACTCAAGGAAACTATTAGCATCCCAAGGTAAACATGTTTATAGAATGTTCAAAATGTCGCGTAGAAATACCAAAAAAAACTTATAAACTGACCAGTAGTACCCTATTAATGAGTATGTAATAGACACATATATAATATATTGCAATAGTATATATGTTTTCTCGATTGTAACTTGCATAGTCAAGAAAATGATTATTGTTTATGACATGATTGTGTTAGTTATTGTCGTGCTTTATTGTCATTGATCATGTTTGTTAATGTGTTTAAAATTTGGAATGTACTATAAATAAAGGGGATTATATCCAAATTTTTCATAACATATTTTTTTTTGTTTTTGTTCTGGTACCTGTTGAACAGTTGCTTCTTGCCTGCTTCCTGTGTTTTTAGAAATATTATCAATTTTTTACTTATGCATTTAAATTAAATCTAATTATTTGTCATTTTTTTCTTTCTGCGCAATGATAATTTTTTTACAAGATTATTAAAAGTGGAGTTATATTTGTAATATTTAGTGTAAATTCCAATTGTTTAGTATGCTCTAATGTCGTCTTTAATTTTTGGTTTGAGAGTTCATGTTTAAGGTAATTTTTTCTAACCATGAGTTGACTTATTTATTTGTTTGTTTTAAATATGATTATAATTTATTTGTCCAGTTGATAATTATTATGTTTGATTTTCACTAGACGATATACAAATATGTGCCATTTCAAATATTGAAGACAAATGGAAAAATCTATGGCTTGACACAGTATAATTAAGGTAAATTCCAGTAGCCCTGGGTGGTGGGCGCCAGTGTCCTGGGTGGTGGACTTATATTACTAAATTTATAATGTATATACATAGTTATTATTCGTCGTTAAATTTCATATTGTAGATTATGGTCTTATTGTTGTATGATATGATTGTGTTTGTTGTTTTCGTACTTGATTGATATTGGTTGTTTGTCAGTGTTGTGTTATAAAACAGGAGTTAATAATTTCGAATGTCATATAAATAGAGGGAGTTATGTCCAATATTTTTTTTTTTTTTACATTAATTATTAATCGTCTTCAATATTTGAATAACTTTCAAATATTGGAGTGTGTCGTATAAACAAAGTAAATTATGTCAATATTTTTAATTTTTTAATGGTGCTTATTCGATAGGGAGCATGGTTGATTCATTGCCCAAACTAGAAGTGTTTATTCGATATGGAGCATGGTTGATTCATTGTCCAAACTAAGCAATATGAATAATATACAAGTGCATCAAATGTCAACAGTAATGTTAACATTGATAGTAATACTAAAAATTCAAATCTTGGAGGTTCATCTATGCTGAATATGACTGAAATTGGAAGTGGTATTAGTTCGAATAAAGATCCATCTGGTTCGTTGTTCTAATTTAGATCAAAACGTGGTGTGTGTCACTTCAGGAACTACAACCTGTTTGAGAGACGGATAATTTGAGAATTTTCAAAATGTTACAAAATCAAGTTGATCATCTATTAAAAAGGTAAACATTAAAAGTAGAAAATATTTTTTCTTTATATAATTTTTTAAACTCAACATGATATTAGTCCTAAGGGTTGTTTGGTTTGCAATTTCATTTCCAAAGTACTTGGAATATATATTAATAGGGTAATTTAATTAATTTTAAATAAAAAAAAATAAAGTAAAAGATAAAAAATTACAAATTGTAGTATTATTTTAATAGATAAATATCTAGGTTATTAGATAGTGATATTTAAATGTTAATTATTGTTGATTTTTAATAAAACATGTGTAGAATGTTGTAGAAATAGAGGAGTTTATATTGGTTTCTTTTAGGTTCAATTTTTTTTTCGCCCGTGCCTTCAGGCACAGGTTATGCCCTAGTATATATATATAACTAATCACAAACATTTTCTCCTATTTGAATGCTTATCCTCACGCTCGAGGTCTTTCACTGGAAAAAACCTTCCAGCGCAAGGATTTGTTCAGGTACAACGATACAGGCAGTCTTATCCTCGTCTATTGATCCCATCAATTTAGAGTATCGTCAATTAGTATTAAAAATAATTCTATCAACAAACTGGTAGACTACCATCTCTTTGGGTATCGATTAGTCATTTTACCAATAATACTTGTTCAAAATTTGAAAAAATCTTATAAACTATTTTGTTTTATAGCATGGTTAATTATCTTTAATTTTTTAACTTCTTACTCATCTCAATTAATTGTATAAGTAAATGGTAAATGAAGTTCGGGAATAGTACCAATACAATTTCCAAATTAAAAGAAAAAGTGAAGAGAAAATAAAATAAAATATGTTGGTATTGAGTTTGGGGATGGCAATAAAATCTGAACCGATGGTAACTGATCGAAGGAACTGATGTTAGAAAAATAATTTAAAATTAAATATTTTATTTTATTTTATTTTATTATATAGAAATTATATAATTTTACTTAATAAACTTATTATTAACATATATTTGTAATTATTATATTTATGTGTCCTCATTACATGTTTATGAGACATTATTATTGTGATTAAAATATAAATTTATTAAAATGACTTTATGAATTCTATTAAAAATATGAGAAAAATACATTTTAAACCATTTAAATATTGACAGATTTTTAAATCGTCCCTCTCTATTTGAACATTTCATTTTAAACCCTCTATGTATCAACACGTTTTTAAATGGTCTTTCTGTCAAAAAATCTATCAAAACTAACAAAATAGAGGGACAAAATAATTTTATATATATATATATATATATATATATATATATATATATATATATATATATATATATATATATATATATATATATATATATATATATATATATATATATATATTTTAATGATTTTCTCTTCTTTTTTTTTCTTTTTTTTTTTCTTCATTTCTCTCTCTCCCACTCAACTCTCTCTCTCTCTCTCTCTCTCTCCCCCTCCCTCCCTCCCTATCGCAACCGGAAAACCTCGTTACGGGGGTGGGTGTTTTACCTGGTTGTGATAAGGAGGGAAAGAGAGAGACAGTTGAGCAGGAGAGAGAGAAGGGGAGGGAGGAAGAGAGAGAGTTGAGAGCGAGAGAGGAGTCAAAGAAGAAAAAAGAAAAGAAAAAATAATAATAAAAAAATAAAAAAATGTAAAATGATAATTTTACCCTCAAAATTCGGTTAGTTTGAACAGGTTTTTTGACAGAATGACCAAATAAAAAGTGCTGATATAGAGAGGGTTTAAAATGAAACGTTCAAATGGAGAGGGACCACTTAAAAATGTATCAATAGTTAGAGGGTTTCAAATGAAATACTCAAACGGAGATGGACCACTTAAAAATGTGTCAATAATTAGAGGGTTTAAAATGTACTTTTCCCTAAAAATATATATGTTATAATTTATCAATAATAATGTTTATGTGTGTAATTATTGATTTTATTAATTATAATATTATGATTACTTAATATTATAGTAAGAGTTGCATAATCCATACACTATATATAGGTGTATGAGAATGAAAGAAGATGTAGAAGAATATAAAGAGATATAGATATAGATAAATTTAGAAAAAAATAGTATAATACTATATAAAATAGTGAATATGTTTTATTATTGAGATATATAAATAGAGAGAAGTGATATTTCATGTATATTATATATTTGATAATTTACGGGCAATAGGGTTCATGCTCGGTTCAATATAGAGATATCCTGCTTGCACCTTGACACCCTAGATCGTTGTATCTTGGGAAGGGTTTGTCATTCAAGCATGTGCATAGAGCGGGCGAATCTCTTCTTAGGATCGTGTTTACATGCCTCGATCTACCAGATATGTATTTTCTCTTTATTTTATGCTTTATTTCATTATTTAATTGTTGATGTTTGTAGTTATATAAAAATATTGAAATTGCAAGTGATATTGATTTATTTATTTAATTTGAATTTATATAATTATGTGAAAGTTTTTCAACAACTGAATGGTCCAGTTTTGAAACTGACTAAATGGTTTACCTGCGGTTTTTGGTTTTGGTTTTGTTTTTTGGATAATAATTGCGAAACCAAACCACAAAATTGAATTGCGTAAGTGATATTTTAGATATATTTTTATGACATATATACTGTCATTTTTAGATAACACCCACGTAATTGGGTTTTTTGGTTGAGAGAGAGAGAGAGAAGTCTAAGAAGAAAAAAAAGAGAAGTCAAAGAAGAAAAAAAAATAATAAAAAATATAAAATATAAATGACAATTTTGCCTTCAAATTTCTGTTACTTTAGACAGATTTTTTGATAAAAGGACCGGAGATTTAAAATAAAACGCTTAAATGCAAAGGGATCATTTAGAAATGTATCAATTGTTAGACGGTTTAAAATTTACTTTTCACTTGATTTTATATGAACCGAACGGAACCGGACCATTGACATCCTAATTGAATTTGAAAATACAATTGAAAAGGATTACTCAAATTGACCAATCCCATTCACCATATGAGACAGCTTACAACAATCAATATATATTTGGGGCCCAAGACAAAACGCAGATGCCGCATTATAGTGGGAGGGATAGCCCATAATATTAGAATGGGCTTTTGGGGGCCTCATTTACAAGTCAAGCCCGGTAAAGGCACCAAGTGACGGGATAAGTCAGTCAAAGCCTGATCTCCTACTCCTGCATGGATTTCGAAAATCATGCACCTTCACATTACACCGACGTAAATCTCCTATATATACTCGACATACAAAAACCCTGAAACCGTATCTCTCTCTCTCTAAAATCTAGATCAGTCTCTCTCTAGATATATGTATCCCTCTCTCTCTCTCTAGATACATATACATCTCTCTCTCTAGTTCTGAGTACTCATGGGACTATCAATCGCCATGAAGAGACGAGAGAATTCTCCCAAAAGAAAGTTTTTCAGAAAACACACAACAAAAAACCATTACGATTCTCCAATTAAATCTCTTCCAAATGAGTTGCTGATTGATGTTCTTGCCCGAACTGCTTCCTCATCCTTCTTTGATCTCTTCAATGCTAAATTAAGGTTGTTATTTGATTATTATCTCGTGGCCTTGACCTATTAGGTTAAACCCTAAGGCTTAATCTCACTAGAAAAATTAGATTATATTATATGGGTCTTGAAGATATTATTTTTTATAAAAATAATAAAAAAATATTAAATTATAATTAATGTAAATATTTTGAATTTTTTTTCTTTCAAAAAACTCATAAGATAGTGTCATCTATTTATTTTCATTCGTAACATAAAAATATGATCTATTAATTTTTATTAAAGGAAATCTTAATTAATAATAATAAATAAAAAAAACATTTAAAAAAAAAGTCATGATATATTATATAGATTGATTAACATGCTATATTATATATGCACAGTTGCAGATATTTTCTTAATGCGACCGAAGATGACTATGTATTTAAACATGTGATGATCGAGGAGTTGATGCTGATTGGTTGGTCTCGAAGAAGAAGAAATGCTGCCGTTTCGTTCTTCACTCGCTGCAAAGAGGCTGGAAACCCCCAGGCACTATACAAACAAGGCATGGTACGTATAGACTCATATGCAAAATTCTTTGAGGGGTTTATGTAGAATAATTCTTAAACAAGAGGGTGGAGTCTGTAAATTCTTTGGGGGTCTTAACTGTAATTTTCTTTCTTTCTCTCTCTCAGGTTGAATATTTCTCCGACGGAAACGAATTAGGGCTTGATACCTTGAAGAAGGCGGCGGACAAGGGACACGTGGAAGCGGCATATGCGTACGAAATTATCAAATTATGTACGGAATCTGAATCGACAGAGAAAAATTTAAGGTTTCTAAATTTGTTGAATAAAACTTTTTCCAATGAGGCGAGGATGTTGGAGTGTCGGGCGAGAACCAAAGCGGTTTTCCGGTCAATTTGGCTGAAAAATCGACTTTTCCGGCGAAGAATTCCGTGTTGCGGCGAAAAAATCTGTGACAGAAGGCGTCCTAATTGGGAGTACGAAGAAGATTTGGTTGAATTTAACTGTTGTGATGGGTGTAGATGGGATCAGGAGGTGAAATTGTTTTGTAATATGTGAAGACTTTCGAATGAGGTCCTTGAATTTATGGAAATCAAGTTCTTTTAAATATAATAATGTTCTAATTTTAGTTATTGTTTCTGTGTTTTATCTTCGCAATTGATGGCTGTTACTTCATTCCACAAAAGAGACTTAATTGGTGTCATTTTTATAGTTAAGTACTTAATTGAAAAAAAATTAGAACATGGATGACCAATTTGAAATTTTAAATAAATTTGAGAGACTAATCATTGGCGCCCACCTAAGCATTAAAAGTTCAAAATTTAAAATAGAGACTGATATTGTTGAATTGGTGAAGTGAAATTAAAAAGGTAAATATCATTGAGAAGTGAATGCAGTCTATTTATCTGTTAAGAAAACAATTAGAAGTGAATTAACAGCTATTACTTAAAATGCCCCTTGAATTTGTTGGTTGATTGGTGTACTTTGTAGGTATATTCTACATTGATTAATGAAAAACATGAAGAGTTATTTCTTAATATTCGGGTTAGATTTTGAAGATAAGTCCCTCAAGGAACTCAATTGTTATTGATAAGAAGTAGACTAATTGTTATAGCATAAATAAAACTGCGCGGTACTGCTGTTGTCTTAGTGTTGGAGGCAGACGCTCGGTCAAGCCGTTAGGATCGTGTTGGAGACAAAATATGAAAGTCCCTTGGGGAATCTGCTAATTTTCTAAAGAGGCATGAGAAGTTTGTAATGGGGTGACTAAATGTATTTTTTTTGCCAATTTTGGTATGGTTTTATCATATATCCGAGACTTTTACTAGAAGAACCTACCAATTTATTTATATATAGATTGTGGCAAAGAAACTCATTTATCAAAAAATAAAAATGTGTGACAAAATGTGGCACAAGGGGTACTGTGGCAAAATGATGCATAAAAGAGAGAATTTATTTATAGATTGTGTCAAAAAATTCATTTATCAAAAAATAAAAATGTGTGACGAATTATGGCACAAGGTGTATTGTATGGCAAAAGGATGCATAAAAGAGAAGGAGAGAGGAAGCTACTCTTTATTAAAGCTAAATTTTAATCCTGGACCTGTGGGTTATGGGCCCACAACGCTTCTACTGTGCCACTCTGATTTGCTAATACTCTTTGTTATTGAGAAATTCATAGCCTTGTCAGGCTACCTTTAACTAAATATTTGGAACTAGAAGAAAATTGGAATGGGACATAGGTCCCCATTTTTTAACAAAACACTTTTTACAAAAAAATTTAAAAAATTAATCATTAAAATTTAAATGTCAAAATTATCTTTAAAAAAAAAAAAAAATCTTTAGGCTTTTTTAATGTGGGCCCCAAGACGCAATATTAATTTCATAAAATCTCCATCGTTCATTTTTATTTAGGAAAAAACCCATTTTCCTTTATATTTGTTGCATAACAATATTTTGTTGCACAATAATTTTGAACTATGTTACAAAATGTCTATACCGAGTTTCTAAATATTTGTTGCATAACAATATTTACAAAACTAAACTACATTAAAGTAATTATTAATGTCCAATAACTTTTATATCACTTATCAATGTGTTCTATATCATATATCGAAACTCGTATTAAGAATGAAAAATGGGCAACAAATATTTAGTTATAACCATAAAAAAAATATTGCATAGCAAATATTTACAATTCAGATGCCGTTGTCGTCGTAAAATAATGTTAGGACACTCCACGCAGACACCTTTGCAGTTGGAAAAACTTGTCGTCGAATGTCTTTCTTCCCAGAATAACCTTGCCGCCAAGAAACACTTGTCACTGTAACACTTGATTTCCACCGAATCGAAATACCCACTTGACAATGGAGTATTTGAAAACTTAAGGCAATATGTATAAAACGAAAAAATTGAATCAGTTAAAATTCTTCGATTTCTGATACTTAATTCATGCTATTTGAGCAAATGATTTCATTTTTTAAGTTGTGTTATTGTTTCAATTTGACCTTGCAAGATATGTTCTTATTTATCATCCAAGCGCGTGTATATGTGTGTTTTTCTAAAATGAATTTTTATTAAAAAATAAATAAATCAATGAGTTTGAGATGGTAAGGGCTTTGTCCCTCGGTCTTATGTGTATGATATTCTATGTGTGAAACTTCTTATGTCATAGGCATAAAGATTTAGAGAGATAGATCTCGAGAGTCATTGGGATTATCTCAAGAGGCCTATAAAAGGGCAGCCCGATGTTATAAAACTCCCGTTATACGCGGGGTCCGGGGAAGGGTTGGAGAATTGTTCATCTAGTGTTGCACCTATTGTTTAAGGTAGCATATTCAGTTTGCAACAAAACCCAATAAATGATTTAGAGATGAAATAAATGAAGAACATTCCTTCCACTTCCGCTTCCGCAATCGGGAGTTTAATGTATGCTCAAGTTTGTACAAGACCTTGCGTTGCATGTGTACCCGGAATGTTGGGCATATATCAAAGTAACTCTGGTTTGGATAATTGGAGAGCTGCAAAGAAAGTAATATGACACATTCAGGAGACTAAGGGCTACAAGCTTACATATAGGCGGCTTGGTCATCTAGAGGTGACTGGGTATTTAGATTCCGATTTTGTTGGTTGCCTTGTGATGAGTGGTATATTTACCAACAAATTAAGTATTTTTAGATTCAAATATTTGTGTATTTTTAAGTATTTTTGTTGTTTTAATATGTTTTTGTGTTGTTTGGTAGGTTTTTGAATAAAATGGTGAAATTGTACAAAATCGGTACAGGTACTATAATTTTAAGGTCAATTTTGAACATGATGTCATTCGATTTTTGGAAAATTCAAAACATGAAAGTTATATATCTTTTTCTTAGCTTTCTACAGGTTTTTGAATCACCTAAATTGGAGTTCGAACGAAGAAGTTACAGCCAAAACAAGAAAGCGTGTCACCGCCGCAGCGAGACACTACTGTCGCGACGGTAAAACAGCAGAAAGTTTATAATGGCTCTGCATTTCCACTGCCACGGCCGTGATCCCATTTCCGCGGCCATAACTTCTGCGCCAATTTAGATATTATTTTAGATATTTTAGGATATTTTGATCCCATTTTTTCTTCCTCTCATCTCCATTCGGCCAAGACACCTCTATAGACCTTAGGAGGATAGTAGATAGTGGTTTTGGGGAGCTCAATCAATTCCTAAGGAGAAGAACACAAAGCAACGAAGGAGAAGCGATCTTGGAACATTCTAAGCGAGAAATCTTCGGACTACGGCTAGTTTCTCTCGTTTTTCTCTTCATCTCTTAACTTAGGATTATTGTTTGAACATGTTTAGCTCGTTTTACATTTTATATACGGTTATGGCCGTTAGCTAAACATGGATTGTCTTAGGGATTAACATATATTTATGAAAATGTGATTTGTTTGAGTTTGTGTTTCGTTAATGTGTGTTCTTTATAATTTCGATTGTGTTTATCGTTCTTGTATTGATTATATGCTTAGAATGATATATAGAGAATACAGAGTTTGACACTTGAGAGAGGTAACTCCGGATTCGGACTAGGTTAAACACAACACAACAATCTAACAACCCGGGAGGGCGTTAGAAAGTTTACAATCAATGACGTTAGGGCGAGACTCACGTGACCTAGCGTCGTTAAGATGTTGAGGGGGACTTCTTCATTGATGCTAAGCCATGTATTCACTTGTCTTACATTCGAGAGAGGTGGTGAGTGAGTTTACGAACCGAAATTGTCGGATACCCGAACGTTGTTAACATAAACTAAAACGAGACCAAACACGTTTTTATAAACGAAAGTTAATCCCTAGGCAATCTACTTCTCTCAACCATCTCATATTAATATTAGTATAGTTAATTTAATTAGATTAATTAAATTAGTATTAGTATTTAATTATATTCCATTTTTATCATCTAGATAAAATTAGGTCATGATAAACGCAGTACTCAATAATAGTCAAAACCAATCTCTTTGGACACGATAACTCAAACTCTCCTGATCTATACTAAAACTTGACCTCGTATATTTGCGAGTAAAAGTAGCGGCGTATTCCGCCCGCTACCACCTTGACTCGAAAAAGTCGACATTAGGATATGTCTTCTTATTAGCTGGAGGTGTATTTCTTGGAGAAGTGCAAAACAATTTTTAATTGCTACTTCTACCATTGAAGCATAACTTGTATCATGCTTTGAAGTGACATCACAGGCTATATGGTTGAGGAGTTTTATTTCAGGGCTTCAAGTTGTTGACACAATTTCTAAGCCATTGAGAATTTACTATGATAATTCCATTGCAGTATTTTTGGTCAATAATAATAAGAGTGAAAATTGTAGTAAACACATTAACATTAATTATCTAGTTATTCGATAACATGTCAAAGAAACACAAAGTGGTTATTAAACACATCAGTACTAGATTGATGATTGTTGATTCATTGATAAAAGGTTTACCACCTATTTCATATAAGGGACATGTTGAGCATATGTGACTCAGTTCTATTATGCACTTTTATGTGATTGAAATATCCTTTACGTTTGTGTCGCATTTTGTCGATTTGAAAAACTTTATTAATTTCATATTTGTCTTCTCTTGTTTAGTTGTATACATGAAATTTAGAGAATAATAATGCATGTTTGAATTTCATTTAGTGACCCTGAATGAACAATTGGAAGTTTATTAATAAACATATGTACCACATATCGATCTCATTCAAAAATAAAGTTTCATTGTAATACGTGGAAGGTAATACGTGCCAGAACAATCATGCTCTGCTCGTGAGTCTTATTTACACGTGATTTTAGTCGAGACTTCCCGAAATACTCTCATCATTAATAAATATCTTTTTAGTCAAAATTAAAACAAACAATTTCTATGATCTTTGAAAACTATTTTCTAAATTTTCAAAAAGTAAACCAAACACCACCTAAATCATTGAATTTAGAATTTTACGTCATCTTGCACCGAAGAAATACTACATTTTTCCAAATAAATAGGGAATGACAATAAAAATCGAACCGACAGATAACCATTCAAAATCGAACTGAATGGTCTGGCTTTAAAACTGACTAAATGGTCTGGTTACGGTTTTGATTTGGGGATAGTAATTGCGAAACCGAACCGTGTCACCGATATTTTAGATATATTTTTATGACATACCCTCACTTTTTTTTATATATATATATAATTTAACCCCTAATATATATATATATATATATATATATATATATATTAGTTTATAACTTGTGTCTGAAGGCACGAGTGTTAAAAAAATATTGAATCAAATTTAAAATCATTGCTTTTAATTTAATGTTTATATTTAATATTTCAGTATTATTAATTTAATTTCTATATATTATTTTTATAAATTTCATAAATTTAATGTTCATAATTTCCATATACTATATTTCCTCTTTATAATATTTTTTTAATTTTATTTTATTAAATTTAATGTTTAATTATTATTATTAAATTTTATTTTCATATATTATTATTATAATTTTCGTAAATTTAGTCTCTATAATTTTCGCTCGTTATGTTTTCTTTTTTATATTATTTCTTTAATTTAATTTTATTAATTTTTTGTTTCACTATCATTAATAAATTTAATGTGCATACATAGTTAATCAATGAAATGATACGTATTTTGATAAAGTCACATATAGTTGACAATAACGAAAAATAAGTAATCAAATTAACTCTAATAAATTTTAGGGTTTTTCCTCCAAAGATCCTATTTTAAAATGAGACAACTTTTTAGGTCCTATACAATTAAAAATAACTTTTTAGATCCTCTTTTGAAAAAACAAATGGCACAACCCCTGTAACATAAATTGTATGACAAAAATACTCTTCCTCAATTTAAACCTTAACCCTATAATATTACCCCTACCCTCTCTCATCCTTTCTCCTCTCTCTCTCTCATCCGACGGGAACCCTAAAATGGCATAGCCAACCTCTGCTGTGACGTCCCGTCCCGGTTTCCCAGGGACGGGACTAAGGTTTCTCCTATAGAGAAAATCCTAAGCCTAAAAGTAACTATCCGACTAGTCAAATTCGCCAATCTACAACATTCGGTATGTTTTTATAAATCATAACGATAATTCCAATTGCCGATTTTATGACGGGAATGTATTTCATATAATAGTCACCATTTAAATATCACCAATTAATCCAACGTTGCATTTCGAGTTAATCCGTGGATTTGTTCAAAACATGGCGAAAATTTGTTCTATAATAATTAACTTTCACTTTCGCAAAACGGCACCAAAACTTCCAATTTAATAATTTGTTATTTACAACCCGGATATTTAATAAATTCCAATATTTACAGATTTCAAATAACCGACACCGATTTTTCATATCTATAAAATTCAATATATTTTTGACTATGCCGACGACGGTTAATTAATAGTTCAAATTAGAAGAATATTTTCTATTTAAAAATCCAGTAGGAACTAGTACTTTCTAAATCATATTTTAAACATCCGATTTCCAGTTATAATTGAAGTCCCCAAATTTTTCAATATAAAAATCAATCAAACCAATTATATAAACAATATATTTTTAATATATATTCAAATTGGAAATAAATATTTTACAATCACCACAGTATTTTTATAATACCGTTTCCTCCAATTATAACAATAAATAATTTCATTACAATTTATTTACAACACGAAATTCAAATAGAGTATTTATCTCTTCTCTCGCATTTCTCCCAGCCGATCCTGCAATCCAAACACTGTGGGGTTGTGAACCAACGCTCAGTAGAACTCCAACCCCTCTAATACGTGCATTTAATTTATATAACACAAACCACGTAAGCATGCTCATCACATAAATTCCGCATGGTCCCAATTTAACACAAAAACCACGTAAACATGCTCGTCACGTAAATTCCGCATCGTCCCACATATTTCAGGTAATTTCAACAGGTACAATTCCACAAAATACGACAATTAAATGCATATATGAAAAGAGTCAAGAATTCTACCTTTTTCGGATTTTCCACCGGTCCGCGACTTGAGTTTTAAATTTATTTGGGGTAGTTCGTGTAATTTCTCCTTTTTTTTTTCTTTTTTTTTTTTTTTCTTTTCTTCTTTCTTCTTCCTTTTTTTTTCTGCTTCCGTTTTGTGCCGCTGGTTCAGCCGAAACTCCTCCCAACTCCGGCGATCTCCCTTGCACCAACTGGACGTCCAAACGCACACACCCGCAGCTACCCACACCTTTGACGACGCCAAACACACCCAACCACTCACGATCACCTCCTCCACTGCCGGACCCAACTCACGCCACCACCACCGAACCGACCGAACCACCACCTTCAGTCACCGCTCCGAACACACATACACCACACGAAACACTGACCACCGGACAACTAATCGACACATCCACACCGCAACCGTTGAGCACACACACAGCAGACGCAACACACCCACCCACCCACTACTTTCTCTCTCTAACTTACTGGCGGCACACTCCGATCACCCACACAACCAACATCTCCCTTGCCACACACACACGCCAAACATACAACACACACGCACACTGTTAACACAAAACATAAAACATAAAACATAAAACGGAGCACACGCACACGAAACACACACACTCGATCACCGTCGCCACCGGACGAACGACGATCCCACACCCTCCGGAGCTAACCGCCCTCTCTCTCTCTCTCTCTAAATTTAACGACGCCACACACCCCGTCGACGACCGCAACAATCACCGATCACCGATGCCACACCGGCGAACCCACCTCCGATTCTCTCTCTTCTTTTCTCTCTCTCGTCCGTTTTCCTTCCTCTTTCCCGAGGTGTATGGATATGTATGAATATATGTATGTATACATATGTATATATGTATATATGTGTGCGTGATCCAACGGTGGCCATCCCCTCTTCCTACTATTTCACCAACTCTCCTCTCTCTCTCTATATATAAAATATATGATATATATTTTGCACTTACCTCCCCTCCAATTAGGGTAGGATAGTAATTAAACCCAATTAAAATTGTAAATGTTGTGAGAATTACAATTCGACCACTAAAATTTTAAATCACACAATTAATATCGCAATTCATCCCGATATTTTTCAAATATTATAAAATGCGACTAAAATTATTCGTATATAAAAATCGGGGTTTTACATCTGCCCTCTCTCATCCGACGACGAGGCGTGGCGGTGGCGAGGTGTGAAAACATCTGGACGGCGAGGCGTGGCGGCGGCGAGGCGGAGAGTGACGACGGGTTGGATGGTGGCGTCGCCGAATCAAGGGATGGAGAGAGACAAAACTCCGATTTGGCCAAATATGGCCAAATCGAGGGAGACTGGCCAGGAGATGGCGTCGACGACAGTGGAGATGGTTCGTTGTTGCTTTTATTCGTCGCCTTTGTTTGTTGCTCGTCGTTTAGTGCTCGCTGTCGATGCTCGTCATCCCCACCGTCGCTGCTCGCCAATGGTTGTCGTTCGTCGCTTAGATCTACTCAGATTCGGCCAGATCTGGGTAGTTTTCACTACCACCGCCGCCCCGATTTTAGGTATTTTTCTCCTCTTTTTTTTTTTTTTGTTATTTGGTTGTTGTATTGAGATGTACTGAACCGTGTGGTTGTATTTTTTTTGCTACTGTTTTTTTCCATGGTTGTATTCGGTTGCTGGGTTTTTTTTTTGGTTGCTGCTTGGGTGTTGTATTTTTCATCTCCCTGGTTTCTCTTTGAGTGCTTGTGTTTTGATTCAACAACTAGAGGTAAGTGAATATCCACTGATTGATTCGTGTGGATATCTATTGACTGATTTTGTGGGGATATCCACTGAAATAAATAATGTGTTATTGTTTAGTGGATGTCCATTGTTAGATAGGTGAAGGATAATAAATGAAATTGAATTAAAATTTTGATATTATTTAGGATAGTCCAATTAGATTCAACTTAAGTTCTAACGATTTCTTGATTTATTTATCATTTTTATCCTTTGTGTGTAAATGTTTGTGTTATTTTTTAGTTCAATGGATATCTACTAATTGTTTAATTTGATTGTTTAAATGTTTGTGTTATTTTTTTAGTTCAGTGGATATCTACTGATTGTTTAAATGTTTGTGTTATTTTTTAGTTCAGTTGATATCTACTGAATTGTTTAATTTGATTGTTTAAATGTTTGTGTTATTTTTTTAGTTCAGTGGATATCTACTGATTGTTTAAATGTTTGTGTTATTCTTTAGTTCAATTGATGTCTACTGAATTGTTTAATTTGATTGTTTAAATGTTTGTGTTATTTTTTTAGTTCAGTGGATATCTACTGATATTTAAATGTTTGTGTTATTTTTTAGTTCAGTGGATATCTATTGATTGTTTAAATGTTTGTGTTATTTTTTAGTTCAGTGGATATTCAGTAATTGTTTTTAGTGGATATCTACTTATTTTTAGTAGATATACACATGTCTACTTATTGAAGACCGATGAAGATGGAGGGAGCGCGACGGTATAATAATTGGCGAAGACGACGAATGTCAATCGTCTTAATTTTTAGTGGATTTTTATTTTTATTTTTATTTTTTTTGGATTTCCACTTAGGGGATAGGTGGATTTATGTAATTTTCTAGTGGAATGTAATTGAAGATTAATATTCAGTGAAATTTTTTATTTTCTAGTTTTTTTAATTCTTTATATTTTAAAATGTTCATAGAATATTTTAAAAAATAAACTAAAATTGAAATTAAATCAAGTGAAAAATAATGTAAGTGGATATCTACTAAATATAATTAAGTGGATATCCACTTAATGGATATTTAAGTAAATATCTACTTAATTGATTTTTAAATATTTTAAAGGAATTTTTAATTTAAATAGAATTTAATATTTAATTTTTTATATTTTAAAATGTTCATAGAATATAAAAAAAAAAATTAAAAAAAGTAAGTGAAATATAATTAGAGTATTTATGATATTTTATAAAAAAAATTATTTGTAAGAAAAATAAAATTAATTGAAATTTTTTATTAAAAAATAAAATTGAGAAAAAATTGAAAACAAGTGAAATTCTATATATATATTTTAGGAGTTTTGAAAAAAACAAATGGTCAAAATGGCATTTTTGTAAATTTTGTAGCTATTGATGATAATTTAGAAAGAATAAATATGATTGTACTTTTGGAATGAGCCCAAAAAGCATGAGATCTAGAAAGTTATTTTTTAAACAAATAGAACCCTTAAAAAATTTTCCCTAAATTTTATTGGTCATCTTTGTGATTTATTTATCGTTATAACATATGTTAATCGAAAAGTGCCTAAATATACTATTTTAATTCACCAAGGATTTTAAGTAAGATTAATATATAAAAATATATTTTAATTTTAAAAAAGAGTGGTAAACATTTATGTTCAATTTAAATATTATTAGTGTCCACAACATGGTTTAAAAAAAGTATGCTATTACTTAAAACCTAAAAAAATAAAGTGTCACGTGAATAAATTCATGTTCAATAAAAATAAAAATAATAAATTAGTTTAAAGAGTTTGAAAAAAGAGTATGCAATTACTTAAAACCTAAAAAAATAAAGTGCCACATGAATAATTTCATCTTCAATAAAAATAAAAATAATAAATTAGTTTAAAGAGTTTGAAGAAACGGAGCAAGTTGAAAACTCCAGGATTGTGAAAATTAACATTATTATACCGATAAGAACATGAAAAAGGTAAAAAAATACCAAACAAAAGTAATTCTTTAAAACACATGAAATAATAACAAAAAGCATTACCACCATGTATACATATTACAAATCAAGCAACAAATCGAACTAATTGAACTCAAACAAAATATATTAGAGTAAGCACTTCATAAATTAAATCAAATAATAATAATTATATTGTAACCAAAGAGAGAGAGAGAGAGAGGACTTCAAAAAACATTAATCAACTA
Organism: Eucommia ulmoides; assembly: GCA_016647705.1. NCBI lineage: Eukaryota > Viridiplantae > Streptophyta > Magnoliopsida > Garryales > Eucommiaceae > Eucommia > Eucommia ulmoides. The sequence continues at coordinate 8,192,015 of CM028333.1, read as the reverse complement.
AACCTCTCATACTTTAACTTCACAACTCAAGCAACAAAAACTCTAATTGAAAGTAAACAAAATCTATAGAGATAGAGTTTTTCAAAAACTATTGATCAACTAAAACTCACTTGATACCATAATCATCACAAATCCAGAATATCCAATTGAAACTAAATGAAATTTGAGGGAAGAAAGTATTTCAAAACCTATTTCAAATCAAACAAAATAGTAAGCAATAGCACAATTTAGACAACTAAATAAAACTCCTAATAAAAATCAACAAAAAAACATTAATTAATTAATTCATTCATTCATAAACCACATATATTTATGGTCCTCCTACCTGCCTTAATCAAAGTAAAGAATCTCTTCGGTAACATTCAACAACTCCTCCACTTTAACGTCATTGGCCTCATATTTCACTTCTTTATTGCTTGGCTTTGTATTGAAGCTTTTGCCCATTTTCTCCACCTTGTGGGCCTGCCTCCGCTCCTGGGCCCACTTGTGCCACTCTTTCATTGTCTTTCTTCTCATGCTCCTACTCACTCAAAAGCATTAACAATACAAATTTCCGATACTATGAACAACTCAAAAAATAGAATTAAAAAAAACATAGCGGTGAATAGTTTTTAAACCAATTCACACATTTTGAACAATGACCTAACCAATTAAATTGTCCATCTAAGAATATCATTAAAAGGTCTAAGATTCTAAACATTGTTATACAGTCTATACATGTTAAGAGTTATGGCGTGAGAAGAGAATTCAATGGATGTTGGATTTCAAAAAAGAAACAACAAAATAGAATTTAAAAAATAATAAAGAAAAAAAGAAAACGCTATACAGACAAGGCCCAAAACTTACCAACTTATATCCGTCCCCTACTAAGGAACCTCCTCTCTAAGTGGACTTCTGCTTTTATTGAAACTTATCATAGATCAAATCAACAGTTCCAAAACTAAAACCCCGAAACTAACAATAGGTCTACCATGTTCTGGAAACATTTGGAAATCACACAAACCAATAACCTTTCCACATTTAAGGTGGAATTTAATAACCTATCTGGCAAGCTCCCTTTTGTGCAACAACTTTCGACATTCAATGACAATAGTTATGTCGGTAATGCATATCACAAAGAACTAGTAGAAACAAAATGTGAATCGAAAATAAGAACGAACTCCATATTTAGAGGACTAACTGAAATGAAAGTAAAAAAAAAAATACAAATAAAATGAAAATTACTCGTTTATTTACTGGTTTGATTCAATTTCATTGTTACAAATATTAAAGGAAAATGATATATTTTACTTACAATATTTTCGTTGGCAATCAAATTTCACCAAACAATATAGCTCCAGACTGAAACATCAAAGAGTTGATATCATGAAAATCTAATGCGCATACGAAACATATTTGAAGTCGCTGAAATCTATTGTCTTGTTCAGACTTACGAAAGGAAATTTAATTGTTGGGCAAAAATTAGAGTAAACAAAATATTCAAGATCAAATCAAAGGAAAATATACCAATTCTATTTATTTTTTTTTATTATTATTTTTTTTTTTTACAATAAATGGAAAAATATTGCAAAATTGAGAGTGGGAGAAATAGGGCAAAGATACTTTGATTGTCGGAGGTCATATATATTGTTTACAAAATCAGTTAAATCATAAAAGATTATTTAGAGTTGTGAAAAGTCATTCTTCCTGGTGGCATTTTTAACTCCAATTTTTCAACTTATAAGGTGTGTTTCAAAATAGTTATTACATTTGATGTATTCCATAAAAAATGCTATTTGACTATGGAATAGGACTAAAGCACCAGCACCGCCAAATAAACATTGAAGGAGAGATGTGGAGAATTTACCAAGATGGAGAAGAGTTCGTGGTGAAAGTATTTGACACATATAGCTTCCCCTGCGATAGACTGGTTCTATGGCTGCCTTGACAATCAACCTCGCCTTGAGAGGAAAATGGTAAATATCAATAAATTAAAATAAACAACTGATACAATCAAAAATTAAGAATGGTCTTTAAATCAACATATTCAGGGAAAAACAGTAAACTTCTTTTGTCTGGGGAGAAGAGAGAGACAGAGACCTGTATATGAAACAATGGTCAGGCTATCGTGATGTTGCTCCGATGGGGGGCTATTGAGGCAAATTGACAATTACCTAGAGTTGCTCAACATTGACAGGAACGACGATGATCACTGTATACAGAGGACATTGAAGCTGGATGAGAGGAACAGCGACGATCGCTGACTAATGGAACCTTGAGGGTTTCGGCCGAGAGAGCAAAGAGTAAGAGAACCCCGAGAGGGGAAATAAAACGGAGATGACGGCAATGGAACGACAATGGTGTGGTGGCGATGGTGGCCTGCAAAAGAAAAGAGAGAGAACGAGAGAGATAAGAGAAGAGAGAGTGACTAAGAGAGAGGATATCGTAGATTTTATTTAGGGAAGGCGTTCGTGGCGGAGAGCTATGGCAGATTTCATTTGGGCTAGGTGTTCGTGGCAGATAAAACAATTTTAGGGAAGAGGGGATGGTTGAAATTTTCATGAATGAGAGCTTTGGGTTGATCTAGATAAAGGCATTGGAGTGATTTAGGGAAATGAGATAAATTTGTTTAGCGAGATTTAAGGAGAGAAGGGGATGATGATATTTCAATCTTGATCATTGGATCTTATCCAATCCGACTGCTGAAAATATCTCTTAATAATAGTCAATCTCAATTATTGGATATTGATCTAAGGGTTTAAAATGTCTCAAATATAAAATGTCTGCAGGTATAATCTCAACTGTACGATATTCGATCCGACTGCTTAAAATGTCTCAAAATGAAAATATGTTGTGATTTATATATATATGTATACTAGAGTATAACCTGTGCTTGAAGGCATAGAATCTAATTTTTGAATTACAAAAAATAACATAATTTAGCAAAAAAAAAAAATTGACATAATTCCCTTTATTTCTATAACATTATCAAATTATCAATTCATCCCCTACTTTTGCCGCAATCTCCAATTCTGAACCTATCCCAATCAATATATCATCTGGTTTGTTGCCGAAAAATTTGTCGGATACTATCCGCCTTTCTCAACTCCTTCAATAGAAGTTCCAGCAAAATGCAACAACTTTTGCCAAGAAAGGGCTAGGATGGACGGTCTCTCCCGATTCTCGACGAAGACTTTGTAATTATATCCGCCTTTCTCAACTCCTTCAATAGAAGTTCCAGTAAGATGCAACAACTTTTGCCGGGAAAGGGCGAGGACGAACGGTCTCTCTCGATTCTCGGCAGAGACTTTCTAAGCTCCGATATTCTCATTGTCGTTTACCGGTTGGAGTATCAAGATATTCGGCATGGCATAGAAACTCACCAGGTGTTTGATCGGTTGATGGGTGCGTCTGTTTTCGCTTAGACCAATGGAAACATCGGTCATGACGTAGATAACGCCAGCTTTGAATATGGCAGAGATTTTCATGGTGGCTCTCATGTAGTCGGTGAAGACAAAGAAGGTGGCGTAGTAAGGGATGAGGGTTAGGTTGTGGAGGGTGATCCCATTGCAGAGTGATCCCATTCCGTGTTCCCGAACATTCCGTTCTTCAGGAGTGGTCTTTCAGAAGTTGCCAAATGTTTTGAGGGTCATGTTGGAGGATGCAAGATCGACACTACCACCGGGAGGCCAGAATGACTTTAGCGAGGGCGTTTAGGCATTGTTGGAAGAGGTTTCGGGTGGCATCAGTTGTGCTCTCCTTAGTGTATGCCTAAGGAAATGAAAGTCAATGAACTTCTGAAATGCTATATATAATGCTACCTTTACTTTAAAAAAACAAAAGCAACATATCAAAAGTTTGTTCGATAATGTAGAAATAATATCTTATTATTCTCCGTATAGATTCATCTCTTAATTTTTTTTATTTAAAAAAAAATCATAGATGATTTAAAGAGATTGGGTGAAGAGGTTTTACGCAAAATAATTGCTACTTTTAAAATTAACACACTTTTTGCTTAAAAGCAAAATAATATTTTAAAAAAAATATTACCAAATAGTGTTAGAAGTTTACAATATATAAAGTACATCTTTGGTTAACAACTCGAGATACGATTTTTTTCAAATTTCGAAGACTAATAACTCAACTATTTTACGATTCTCACAATCACGGACCAAAAACTCAGCCACAATGCTGCGAGAACTACTCACAGGAGGAGTTTTTTTCCCTACCAAAAGATAATTCACCATTAATGATAGACTTCAACACTGCAGCTTCTTCCTTGTACTTCTCATATTCAGTGAATTTAGCATTCCATTTAGCTTCAACTGCAACACCCTCAAAGGCATGACAACTCTAGTGTATGTAATGGTGAAAAACATGGTCAAAATAAAAGAGAACTAAATTAATTGTATTGTACATCATGAAAAAATAAACACCATTTCACCCATATTATCAATTCCCAATAAGAAAAGAAAGATTATACATTCTTTACAAATAGACACTATTTATATACTTACATATAGCTTCCAATAGATTTTTTCTTTTCTACTTCATCTACACCCTAAAAATAGTTATAAAAAATAATACTAAATAAATAAATTTAGATGTGAACTGAAAAATCTTGAATAACTCTAAAATATAGTAATTCATAAGATACAACTTATGGTTATAATAATAATATATACGATTTTTTTTTAACACAATCTACTTTATTTATACAACATTTTGCACTTATTTTATTTGAACATTAATAATAATAAATAATTTAACACCATCGACTAACAATGTATATTATAAATACCCAATGACGGCGATATGTAAATAATAACACGATTTAAGCAGCATGAAACAAAATTAAAGCGCAAAAAATATTTACCACCAATTCGAACCTTATTACTTCAATAATATGTTTTACACACGCAACAAAATAATCACCAACTCAAAACTTTACCAGCAAGGGAGAAAAAATATTTACCAGCAATCTATGTTTTGCACTTGAATCTGAATCTGTGATGAATGCAATATTGCAAAAAACATAAAAATCACAATTCAGAAATGGGCAATAGTGGCGTTTGTTTAGTGTTTTGGCTTAAAATTTTCTAGGGTTAATAGCACTTTACTCCCTTGTGGTTTGGCCTATTTGTAATTTATCCCCCTCTAGTTTGGAAATCACCACTTACTCCCTCCTGTGGTCAAATATTTGTTGCACTCACACCCGCTATATCAAGGGGATAAGTAATTTGAAAATCTAATCATATGGGAGGTAAGTGGCGATTTTCAAACCACAGGGGGGGTAAAGTTTAATTAGCCCAATTTTTTATTTCTTATCCTAAAAATGAGAAAACTAAAACAAAGACAAAAATAAACAGAAACATAAACAAAATTATGGGGACATTTTTTTTTTTTTTTTTTTTTACATTATGTTCACAATAATTTGCTCTAAAAATCTGAAATATGGGAACAAAAACACTAAACGAACAAAAATAAGGGAAGAAAAACGCTAAACAAACAATTACCCAGTCTTATTTCTAAAAAAAAACTAATTTGAGTAAGGATTTAAAACAAATTACAAAAACGCTAACAAATACCCTATTTTTTTAGTGTTTCTGTTTCCAAGTTTTTTGTTTCTCTTTCCAGAATTCTGAGAATTAAAATAGAAGTATGGAAAAAATATTTTTGTTTTGATCACAGGTTGTTTGAACAAATATCAGGGAATGAAACAAAATTATTCACATATTTTTGTAGTCGTTCTCAGATTTCAAGAAATAAAAACATAAATATGGGAAAAGAAACACTTGACAAACGCACCTCATAATCTATGAACAATGAAAATAGTAAGGCTGAAAGGTGAGTTTTCATTATCTATCTTCAATAAAACCTGTATACAAAAAAAAAAAAAAAATCAAATTGAAAAAATTGCAATATACATGAAATTCAGAATCTTAAAAGCATGACAAAAAATCACAAATTAAAATTTTGAAGGAATAAAATATAAATAGATAAACAAAACAAAACAAAACACACACACACACAAAAAAAAAAAATGGAAAATTTTGACAAATGATTGACCGAATGAAAAATAAAAATTAAAGAATGATGCATTTAAGCTCCTTCAATCACAAATTAAAAGGAATGAAAGAAAAATAAATAAACAAAAAAAAAAATATTAGGAAGAGCCCTTAACAAATAATTGTCACTTCAAAGCCAGATCCAACAAAATCAATGTTAGATTGCACCAACTTAAACTCAAATGTGTCTAAATCGGAAACAAAAAGTAGTGTCTGATGGAGCATGTATTCAATGGTGTTGAAGAGAGTCCGAGAGAGAGAGAGAACAAATACATAAATACAACTAATGAACTAACAACACGAGAAAAAAAAAATGAAAAACAAAAACAAAAAAACAGGTAGATAAAGCATCAAAATTAACAGTTTCATTTCGAAACACACATAATTAATAGTGTTGGTTAAATTTATTACATACCTTCTCTATTTAACACTTTTCGTTATCTCCACTGGAGTTTAAACCTGTAAAGAAAGCAAACAGTACCAGTTGGATATAGAATCAAAGTATTGAAACAAATAAAAGGGATTAGAAACCAAGGCCCTGTTCCAAGAAAAATGAAGCCTCAAATATATATTTTTCTATTTTACTTTCTAATTTTTCAACTTAATTTTCTAGAAACACAATAAAATTATTCCCATATTTGTACTTGTGTTCCAAACAAATGCCGTCTAAAGAACTTAAAAAAAATGAAAAATAGTATCGGCAGCTAAATAAGTTCAACTAACGAACTAAAAAAAATAGAAAACGGGTATAAAAGATAATCAATTTTATTTCATACCTTACCTATTTTTGTGATAAAATCTGTAAAGAACACGAACATTTGTATTTTCAAATAACATAATTTTCAAGTAAATTTTCTGGAATCACAACAAATTTATTTTTTCATTTCTAATTACATTCTCATATTTCTCATACAGTTCCAGATTGTAATTGAAAAAACTGAGACAAAAATTAAAAACAAATATATTTTCTTACCTAAAATCAATAATCAAATCTCCTAAATTTACAGGAATACAACCTATCAAATAGCCTCGTTATTCTAAGTTGTTTCTTTGCATGCAGACAAATTTGAAACAAAATGAAGAATGAAACCAAATTTTAGAGCAACGAAATGTAAAACTGAATCTAACATGAAAATTCAACAAAGCTTGAATCTGAATGCAAATATGAAACTGAAAATATATAGAATGTGCAATGATTTTGTTGTTGAAGATTAGAATGCCATATATTGAACCTTGTGAGAGGACAACGTAGCTGAGAGAGTAACAATGAAGAGGAAAATAGATATGTGAATAAAAAAGGAAAATAGAGCAATGAACGACGTAGGTAAATCTAAAAAAAATGTTCTAATCAAAATTACCAATGCAATTTGTGAACGAAAAAGAAAATAGAGAAATGAACAATGTATGTAAGAACAAAAATCAGATCTAGCAGATGCGAAGAACAACAATCTTATCGGGGCTCGGGCTGGACTAAACAACAATCTCACAGCGTCTCTTGATTTGGATCCTCCACTTCTCGCAATTGAACAAACTAATTTGATATATTAAGAATATGTATATTAATCTGATACATTTCATCTCTTGATTAAGTAATTGCAGAAATTATTTTGATTACCTGTCATAAGTCGGACGTAGCTCGATCAAATCTCATCTCAGTGCCTCTGCATTGATCAATCCTTTGAAACACCGGGAGCTAGGGCTCCGAGCAAAATTGCTTCTCTCATTACATCACTGAATCACAAACACAAAATCAAGGGGAAAGAAATCAGACATTAGTTACAGAGATAAATAGGGATAGATATGTGCACGATCGATCGGGGAGATATAGATATGGGCACGATGTGTTAGTTTGAGGCGTTCACTGTCGTCACCACCGATCGCCAGCCACCAGCTTCTAGACAATCGTCGAACCAGCGAATGGAGCAGCTTCTCATATTGGATGAGGGAAGGTGAGAGAGAGACCATACCTGAAGCGGCAAATATAGTAGCTTCTCAGATTGTATGAGGGAAGGTGTAAGAGAGGGAATATGGTGATTGGGTGATCAATGGGGACAGGGACGGCGACGGAGAGAGTGAGAGAGTATGTAGAAGAGAAAATATGTATAATCCCTGAGAACAGGGAGAGAATGGCGAAATTTTGGGGCTGTTGGGTAAATTTTAATCGCGACCCTTAGATGTAATTCAATTCGAGGGCTGAAAATATCTCTTAATAATAATCAATCTCAACCGTTAGATATCGATCTAAGGGTTTAAAATGTCTCAAATATAAAATGTCTCTAGGTGTAATTTCAACCGTATGATATTCGATCCGACGGCTCAAAATGTCTGTAAATATATCCTTATTTATATATATATATATATATAGGTGTCAGGGTTAGATTTCTCATTCACTTGTATGTGTTGTAGCCACCATTGTTCTATTCCATCCTTCTCATTTGTTCTCTATTTTCTATTTTGGAATTTGTGTTTTATATTTAATTATATTTTGGTTTTCATATAAAAAAAATAATGGTTCTTTATTTTGCGATTTTAATTTTGATTCTTTATATAATTGAAAAATCTTAAATGGTTTCGTATGATTTTGATTTTATATACAGTTAAATAGTTTGGTTTTAAAACTATTTAAAAAAAGTTGCCGATTTTAGTTGCAATTTGATTTGACATATGTCTAACGATTTTAATTTTAATTTTATATAAAATCAAACTGAAACGGAATCATTGACATTCCAACCAATAAAAGCCGGGGAAAAAGACCCAACCAATGGTAAATAAATGATAAACCGGCTCCAGTGACCCGTCCACACACAATCGATATAATTTAGGGGTTTTCTTCCAAAAGTCCTAAATGAAAGAGGAACAACTTTTTCGGTCTTGTATAAAATACAATAACTTTTTAGGTCCTCTTTTTAATTTTTTTTAACAAACACTCCTACTAAAAAATTTGTAGGACAAAAATACCCCTCCCATCATTTAAACCTAACCTTAAATGATATGACCCTCTTATATTTTCCCTCTCTCTCTCTCTCTCTCTCAGCTTCCTCCTCTCTCTCACTCATCTCTCTATCAAATGAATTTGTGCCATTGTAATTTGTGTTGCCACAGCTGCCGCCGCCGTTATTGTCGTCGCCGCCGCTGACCGTTGCTGCTCGCTGCTGCTGTGTGCTCGCCGCTACTTTGGGCTGCCGTTGTTATTGCTTGCTACTGTTGCTTGCCGTCGTTGTTGTTGCTCGTCGCCGCTGCTGATGCTCGTCATTCGTTGTCGCCGTTGTTCATCGTTCATCGCCTCCGTTTACTGCTCGTGGTTGTTGCCTCCGTTTGCTACTCGCCTCTGTCGTTGCGCTGCTGTTTGTTTGTTGTTCGTCGCCCAATTTGCTACTCGTGGTCGTTGCGTTTTGTTGCTTAGATTTGCTCAGATCTGCGTAGATTTTGAGTAGATATGTAGATCTGCTTAGATTTTGAGTATATATATATATGTTTTTGTTTATAAATTTTCTGAATTTCTTAACTTTATTGGCATCAGAATCTGAATTTCTTGATTTATTGGTTGATGATTATTCAATTTTTTGAATGTTGCGGTTCAAGTGGATATCTACTTGATTTTTTTAAGGAGATATCCACTTGATTTTTTTTAAGTAGATATCAACTTGATTATTAAGTGAATTTATGTTAGTGACTTTAGGTGTATTTAGAGTATTTAGATATCCACTTATTTTCGGTGGATATCTACTTAAACTATTTTTCAGTAGATATCTACTTAAACCAGTAAATTGAATGTTTAAATGTATATTTTTATTTCTATATTTTTCAGTGATATCTATTTGATTATTAAGTGAATTCATTTTAGTGATTTTTAGGGATATTTAGAGTATTTAGATATCCACTTAAACTATTTTTCAATAGATATTCACATAAACTAGTAAATGAAATGTTTAAATGTACATTTTTAAATTATATTTTTTAGTGAAATGGAACTAAAAATAATATAAAATGGAATGTTTAAATGTATAGTGAAATTATATAATTTAGTAGATTTTATAAAATAATTATTAGAATTAAAAAAAAATCAGTGGAATTAAAAAAAAAAGTCAGTGAAATTTTTATATATTTTTTAAAAATAAATAAAAATTAACTAATTTTTTTTATTAAAAATAAGTTTTTTTTGTCAAATTTAAAAAGATAAATAAAATTTTGTAAATATGTTTTTTTTAGTTTTACGATGTTTGAAAAAAAATGATGAAATGATTTTTTTGTAAATTTTGGAACTATGAAATGATTTTTTTGTAAATTTTCCTATAATTTATAAACCCAACTGAAAGCCTGTAACCAAACGGGTCTCAACTACTGCTACTTCGGGTTCATCGCCATACTCATTCGGAGCTTCCGAAGCGAAGCTAGCCTCGCTGCTCAATAAAAGCGTTTGTCTTTGTTCTCATCTGTGGCGAACTTCATTTCTTCTCGTTCTTCTCTCTCTTCAACCTTCGCTGTTCGAAGACTCGTCATGGCTGCTTCTGTCGCCGGATCGGCCGCCGTCGCCTTCAAATCCGCCAGGATTTCTGCGAAATCGTCACTTCCAGGTGACAGGAAAGTATCACATTTCGGCCAATTGTATTCGGTTTCCCAACCAATTCAGCTCCGAAATGGCCTCCATTTGCAATACAGAACGAGAAGCTCATTCGCTTCGTCTGGTATAGCTTCGTTCCGAAACTATTCGTTGTGATTGCATACGTTATTCACACAGACACAACCAATAGATGTAGATATATCGATAAGCAGGTTAATTTGCGCCATGCGCTATACACTGGCAATACAAACGTGTATGTTCTTTATTTTGCACTTTCTTCACGTTTAGAGACCACTCTTTTATGAGTTGATTTATGAATTAGGAGGCAAAGAAGAATTTGGAATCAGTATTACATAGTGCATTCAAATATCTGTTCTATTTGCTTCTTTGTTCCTTACGATTTGTATTCCCCTTGTTTATATATATATATTTCTCTTTGTATAATCTATTTACATGCAGTTTTCCTTTGCCTTCAAAAAATAAAAATAAAAAAAATCTACTGGCTAATTAATTATGTAAGACGTATAGTTTGAATGTAGGCTAAGAATGAATCGAGACAGATTAAAGAGATGAGGGAAAAAGAAAAGGGAAAATCGGCGATTAGCCTTATTGAGTTTTAGTCCGCATTGTAGGAATTGTAGGAACATTACAGTGATTGGAGGGAAAACTTAGGTAAATTCGGTTTTATAGTAAATATTAGTTACATGTAACGAATATTAGTTACAATTTTATAATTGTTATTTTTTTACATATATTTGTGTATTTTTTGTTACACCTACTTATATAATATTAATTACATGTTACAATTATATATATTTGTGTAATATTTTGCGACATTTAACAAATATTGGACACAAAAATTAGTTTAATATTAGTTACATGTATTTGTGTACGTTTAGTTACCTATAACTAATTACATGTATTTTGTGTGATTTTTGTTACATCTAACAAAATTTTATACACAATGTTGTTACATGTTTAAAAAAAAAAAAAAAAAAAAAAAAAAAAGGTTACATATTACAAAATACAGTAATTTTACACATAAAATTGTTACATGTAACCGCGTGTGTGCAAGGCTTCCGCCTTTTTAAAATAGGCAGGATTAAAACTAAACTTTCTTCCGCCTCTGGGACTTTTCAAGGGTGAATATATGGGACCTCCCATCGATTGCCCCCAAGAAAATCCTAAAGCAGTTTGGTACTTGATTAAAAAAGGTCATCGAGAAATTATGGAATAGTCATGAATGTATCTACACTCTACAGTGCACCAAAAAATTAAAACTGATCAGTTAAGTCTCCATATTTGAGATTCGAGAGATTCGGTGAATTGTTAAGCACTGGGTATCACTGTTATGAAACCTCAAGGATATCTTACTTTCAAATTCAGTACAGGACCGTGGTTTCGAGCATTTTCAAACCAATCAATTTTCATGGGATGCGAGATTTCCCACGTTACTCATTTAGAATCAATGCGATATTTCAGGTGTAAAAGCACAGGTTGCGACTATTGAACAAGCAAGTACTGAAGCTACTCAAAATGTTGAAGGTCCTGTTGTCGTTGTGACGGGGGCATCTAGAGGCATTGGCAGAGCAATTGCGGTTTCTTTAGGGAAAGCTGGTTGTAAGGTCAGATTATTTTCATGCCGGAATTGCATATTTATTCCTTTTCATGAGCACACAAGAACATCTATATTATATGGTGTTACAATTGAATGCGTTTTTACTTCCTTTCCTGATGATGATCTGTTATGATTCAGGTTCTGGTCAATTATGCTAGGTCATCAAAAGAGGCAGAAGAAGTTTGTAGAGAGGTGAATAAATGCCAGCTGATTTTTTATGCTATTTTCACTATCATTTTATCGTATGTCCAAGACTTTTACTTGAAGAATGCTAACAATTTATCAATAGTGTGTATCAAACTCATTTATCAAAAAAAAAAAAATGGGTAACGAACTATAGTGGTGCAAGGTGTATTTTGACAAATGGATACATAGATATAACATATGTTATTCTAATTTCTCTCTGTTCCTTTTATGGTTTAGTTGAAGTTCCGGACAGGCAGATTGGTTTACCGGTGCTATTTGATAATAATTTTTGCCTGCAGAAGTTTCAAACAAGAATAATGGGTTTCCCTAGCCTCTGTTAGCATCAACCACGTAATTGTTTAACGACTCTTTTTTAGGCAATAGGCATCATATATGGAAAACTTTTGACATACACACACAGAGACAGACACATTTACATAAGAATCAAAGTAACAACCACGTTGGTATTTGACATTTATTTGTTTAGAAGTACTGATTACTTCTGCTGGCAGACATGCCAATTTTATTTTATTTTTGATTTTTGATTTTTTTTTTTGGATAAGCTTTAGTTTTAATAGAAAATGATTGGTAATTGTTTAACTTCTTGTAGATCGAGGCAAATGGTGGCCAGGCTCTTAGCTTTGGGGGCGATGTTTCCAAAGAAGCAGATGTGGAATCAATGATCAAAACTGTAAAAAAAAAAAAAAAAAAAAAAAAATCTTCTCTTCTCTGGCTTTCAGTTTGAATCTTGTTTTCAGCATATAATAATAGGCCTCATGATTGACACGTGCAGGCAGTTGATACATGGGGAACCATTGATATATTGATAAATAATGCAGGTTATAGACATCACTCTCCATTCCATTGGCTATCTGTTCGGTATTTGGTCTACTAACAACAGGTAATAGGTTTTCAGGCATTACTCGAGACGGTTTGCTGATGAGAATGAAGACACCTCAATGGCGGGAAGTTATTGATCTGAACCTGACGGGTGTATTCCTGTGTACACAGGTGTGTTGTCCGAATCTCCTACTATTATTCAGGAATTCATGCTTGAGTTTCTGATTTGGGTATGACTCTCTTTGTATGCTTTGCAGGCAGCAGCGAAAATTATGATGAAGAAGAAAAAGGTACCTCTTTTCTCGACTTCCTATATTTACTCTTTGCTATTTCAACTAGGATAGCCACCTCTGTCTCTCTGTAAGTTGATCTGGAAGGGCAAGGCAAAAGATGGGGGCTGGCAGCTGAAATGGAAGTCAAAACTTGAAAATGAAGTAGTGAGCACTTAGTTGTGTGATAAAGCTACAGTATTGAAAATTTTCTAATACTTATTTATTTGCTGGATCAAATCTTGAGCTTTCTCTTAGTGTCACCGAGCCAAAATTTAGTTCAGGAATTGGAACTAAAAATGTTTAACTATTGGAGCTTAAACACCATTGTATCTCATGGAACTTTCTTTATATTCAGCCTGATCTTTATCATATGAGTTGTGAATATGTGAAGAGATTAAAGAAGCTCAAAAAGGTTCTTTAGCTTCGGGTGAATTGATAACTTCTTCAAGGGATAGAATGCTAATGTCCTTATATACTTGATCGAGTAAACATCCTTCTTAGCTTTGTGCCACTTCAAAGTTATGTGGCATAACTAGCAACCTTTTTGTGTAGTGGCTTGGATAGTTACTTACTGTTAATCAGTTCACCAATAAATAAAAATAAAAAACTTTTTTCACTGGCCACTTGTTTTTGGATTAAGTGCATTAGCTTTTTACTTATAAAAAAAAAACCGTTTTTCCCCAAAAGATGTCTTAGTTGGTAAATCTAAGCATGATAATGAATATCCATCCGTGGGTGCTAATAAGTATGTCCAAATGGAAGGGAGAGAAGAATACGAGCAACAATAAGAAACAATGTTTTGGATTTACGTGTGAACTATTTCATTCCCTTTTGTTTAGGGTTCTAATTTTCGTCAACTGCTCATTCCGCAGGGAAGGATAATCAATATAGCATCAGTTGTGGGTCTTGTTGGTAATGCTGGGCAAGCCAATTATAGTGCGGCAAAAGCAGGGGTAATTGGCCTGACAAAGAGTGTGGCAAAGGAGTATGCAAGCAGGAACATTAACGTGAGTTGTATGGAATTATTTTAAGTTGTTTTGTTCAAAAGCACACCAAAATGTGGTAGATGTAGATCAATAATATAAATATTTTCATGAACAGGTGAATGCTATTGCACCCGGTTTTATTGCCTCTGATATGACCGCTAAGCTTGGGCAAGACATTGAGAAAAAGATCCTGGAGACCATCCCCTTGGGTGAGTTATAACATATATTGATAGATTCCAATGCCCCCACCCACCCACTCACTCTTTTCTAGCAAAAGACTTATTTTTTTGTTGGTCTTTCCCCCCTTCTTTTTTCCAGCATAGAACTTGTGTTATATCTCAGCCCATGTCATTTCCTTCTTTTGTTGTGCGCATGCACGCGCGTGCGCACAAATACATATACACAAACGTAGAAGATACATTTGGATACCTATATCATCGAATAGATCATACATTCATAATTGCTCATTATATATGTTGCCTGTATACCTACAAAAAATTGTTATCCATTTACCAATACTTTGTGACTGCATCTAACTTACGGGAATCAGAATAATCCTTTGACAACTATTTATGCACACGAGTTGATATTCAGGAAGGTACGGCCAACCCGAAGAAGTTGCTGGACTGGTGGAATTCCTGGCCCTCAATCCTGCAGCGAGTTACATTACTGGACAGGTTCTTAAATTTTATATATATATACACACACATACATGACAAAGCTAAGTTCTGGTGACTTGTATGTTTAAGGCTGTTTGT
The DNA here is from genome assembly GCA_016647705.1 of Eucommia ulmoides. Lineage (NCBI taxonomy): Eukaryota > Viridiplantae > Streptophyta > Magnoliopsida > Garryales > Eucommiaceae > Eucommia > Eucommia ulmoides. The sequence goes on along the minus strand of CM028333.1, from coordinate 8,176,747 downwards.
TGCGATACTGCAGGTGCTTACCATTGATGGAGGAATGGTGATGTAGGAATCCCAAGACTGAGCCATGTAGACTGGCGGAAGCCCTAATGCATGTACTTTTTTCCATTGGGATTGGGTAGCTATAAAATAAAGTATCGGTGAGGCCAGTTTTGCTTTAAAGTCATTGAGTGTGTTGATTAAACTAAAACAGGTGTTGTATGAATCCTTTCTAATTTGCATCATCAGAATCACTAGAATGTTTCTGAGAACAATGATATTTGCGGGGCAGTGAGATCAATACCATTGTTTCTTATGCTTCATCTTTAACTATATCTTTGTCAGCATTGATGAAATTTATATCATCTCTCTCTCTCTCTCTCTCACACACACACACAGAGACGAACAATACCCATGATATTATCTTCTTTTGGGATCCTATCCGCCTTACGAAATGTATACTTTTTTCATTTCAATTACTAGGGCCTCTTTTAAATTCTTAAAACCCAAAACATTTCTGCCAATCCCATTTTTCATTTCTTTCTCCATTTATAATTTCATGGAAATTATGAGCTTCACTCCACCCTTCCTTCTCTCCACTCTGATGTTCCTCCTCATTTATCTTCTGGGTTACTTCATCATCTTCAGAAATTGGACCAAAAAACACAGGTCTGAAGCATCAAGTTGTCTCATCTCTCTAGCCCACGTCACCCCCGCCCTTCTCCTAGCCACACACTCAATTCCACTGCACACACAAATTGACATTCACACTTTCTCTTCTCCAAACACCACTTTCCAAGATACAATTCTTGAATACAGCACCGCGTACTTCCTCATTGATCTCCTCCACTACACAGGCTTCACCTCAAGCGATGTCCACTTCATTGCTCACCACTTGGCCGTGCTCTGTCACCCTCACCTGCCGCTTCGTGGTTCGTCATGGAGCTCCAGCAATTCTCGCTCTTTTCTTGCCAAGACCACAAGTGCTTGTCAGAACACGTGGACGCTCTCCAGGTATTGGAAAGCTGATCTGCCTTGGGCTGCTGGGTTGTACAAGTCACTGTCGCCGATCTTTTATGGGCTTTATTCAGTTGTTAGGGGTGTGTTTGGACCTATTTTTGTTTACAAGATGTGGGTGTTCTATGGTAGTGGCGGTGGTGATGGTGTGATACCTAGGTGGGCTTGGGTTTCTTGGTTGGTGGTGATACTCGGTGGAATCATGGTTACTATAATGTGGGTTTGTTGTCTTTGGATTGATTTGTTTAAAGAAAGAAGCAAGAAGAGAATGAGATAGGGTTTGGTCATTTGGAAATCTTGCAATTAACAGTATCGTTGTCAGCCCAACATCCTCTTTGAGAGCTTTTGAAAACCAGTTTTCTTTCAAATTGCAAACCAAACACGCCCCTAATCTTTGCGAAGGCGGGAGGTGCGTGGAGACGAGAGTTGGAATATAACCAAGTTTTTTGTATGTAAAAGCACAAGCAAGTCGCTTGATTCTGATGTACAAACTGGGGCTAACCATCAAAGAAAACAGCACGGAATTCATGTCATCAAGAAATAAACAAGTGACTGAACAGCAAACTAAGAGCGTTTTGAGGCAGAAACATTTCATAAATATGATTATAACTTACAATCGACCAAACTACGTTCGACTTGCTGTTCTCCACAAGCTGAATGTTGAGGCAGAAACAGCATGAAACAACACTTCTTCTGTAAGTCTTTATGATCATCAAATCGCTTATTTCTCATTCAATACCAACATTTCAGTCCCATCTTTTTGCACTCGAAAGGGCTGGGAAGCCATTTGAAGAAGTTTGCTGTGTTTTTCAGTCCATTAGTGAGGTAGTGTTTGGGTGCCTGGAATTGGAGTCTTGGAGTTGGAATTAGAAATTAACGCATATTTGAATTCCAATTCCATGGCTTCAATTCCGTGTTCCCAAAAGCTACCTAAGTATTTTGGCTCCAGATTTTATATGTGAATAACCGAAGCATTCGTAAAATCAGGGCAGCCATTGTAATTAAGCTCAACAAAGAAGCCCCCTCCTTCACCCCTTATTGGGTCAAGCAAAATGTAAAATTTACCAAGTTTAATAGTCATAGTTATTCTTTGCCGTAATTTTTCTATTAGGAATTAAGTGAATTTGTGAAGAAGCAATTTACCCTCACAAAATGAGTCAAGTCTGAAGGCAGTATGAAGATATCTGGAAATGAAGCAATCTGGAGGGCCTCTGGAGCTAGTGAGAAGTCCACCTTCTGCCGGTGGATAGAGAGGATAAAACCTGTTCCAATAGGGTTCTTTTTTCTGTCAATGTCTACCTTCATTATCAAATAAAAAAAATCTAAGATCAAGTGAATTAAGTGTGCGATAAAAGCTGTTCATGGTACTGTTTTTCATGTAAATGGGAACAGAAATAAATTATTATACATATAATTCCAAAAAACATGTTTAAAAATCTAGGATCAGATTATATTTTTTCTATTTATGTTCCACAGCTTTTCCGGGAACAGAGACAAACAAGCAGAAACACTAACCTACAACACCTTATTAAATGTACTACCGGCGCTGGCTCAAAAGGTGATTTGCAAGTGTAGCCAAACGCTGCTTTGATCCTCCTGTTGAATCTCGCGTGATTTCAGGAAGGTACGGCCAACCCGAAGAAGTTGCTGGACTGGTAGAATTCCTGGCCCTTAATCCTGCACCAAGTCACATTACTGGACAGGTTCTTAAATTATATATATATATACACACACACACACATGACAAAGCTAAGTTCTGTTGACTTGTATGTTTGAAAGGCTGTTTGTTGCGATACTGCAGGTGCTTACCATTGATGAAGGAATGGTGATGTAGGAATGAGGATGTCAATGGTCCGGGTTCAACTCGGTTTCATATAAAATCAAAACCAAAACCGTTAAGCACATATAAAACCAAAATCAAAATTGCCGATTTTTTTAAACGATTTTAAAATTGGACCATTTAATTTCAACCAAAACCAAAACCGCGAAACGGCGAAACCGTTTAAGATTTTTAAATTTTATGAAAAACCAAAATCAAAACCAAAACCGCGAATCATTATTTCTTATATATGAATTTTAACATAACTAAAATATAAAACATAAATTTCAAAAACAAAAACCAAATTACAAAACTATTAATTGTAAATAAATAAATAAATAAAGGATTAAACCGTAAATACTAAATAAAATATATATATATATATATATATATATATATATATATATATATATATTATATATCGGTTACACGGTTCAGTCACGTAATTCGGTTACGCGGTTACTATTCTAAAATCAAAACCAAAACCGTCTCGATTATTAAATTTAAAATCAAAACCAAAACCATTTAATCGATTTTAAAAGTTCGCTTTCTCTCGATTACCCATCGGTTCGGTTTTTTTTTGCCATCTCCACATTGGAATCCCAAGACTAAGCCACATAGACTGGCGGAAGTCTTAATGCATGTACTATTTTCCATTGGGATTGGGTAGCTATAAAATAAAGTAACGGTGAGGCCAGTTTTCCTTTAAAATCATTGAGTGTGTTGATGAAACTAAAACAGGTATTGTATGAATCCTTTCTAATTTACATCATCATAATTACCAGAATGTTTATGGGAACAATGATATTTGCAAAATGTATTTTGTTTTCATTTTAGTTACTAGAAGGACCTCTTTTAAATTCTTAAAACCAAAACTGTTCAGCAAGTCTTGTTGAATCCAAAACTGTTCAGCAAGTCTTGTTGAATCCCACATCGATGTTGGGCCTTTCTCTCGATATCCATTCGCAATGGTTTGTCAAAAGTTCACCTTGCGTATGAGAGGACATCGCTTGTGTTATCCGATCTTATAGCTCATAAGACAATCCTCATACATCTTTTGAGAGTGAGTTAAGTCTATTTTTGATCTTGAGCTATACATAAAACATCAAGTTGTCTCCTAATCCCTCAAAAAAAAAGCTGTCTCGTCTCTCTAGCCCACGGCACCCCGCCCTTCTCCTAATTCCACTTCCCACACAAACCCACATTCACACTTTCTCTTCTCCAAATACCAATCCTCAATATTAGGAGAGTTACAAACTTTATTTTATGTGAAAAATGATTTGAGATTGTTTGGGTGGTGAAAAGAGGGGTTAAAGTTCTGGAGTAATTAATAGAAATTCCTGCATGCAGCGTGTATTGAAATTGTCAAGAACTGCATCTCTTAATGGACTTGTAAAATAATAATATATTTTTAAAAAATTTAATTTCTGAAAAATAAACTATTTCTACTTATTCACAAAAGCCTCATAAGCCGGGATTGGGAATCCCGACTATTTAAAGCCGTGATTAGCAATCCCGGCTTTACCTTGTTCTAAAAAAAAAAACAAAAAAGAAAAAAAAAAATTAAAACTGGGTTTTGTAATCCCGGTTATACCGTCCTTGATATTTTTCATTTTTTAAAATCCAAGGTTAAGAATCCCGGCTTTTCGGGTTTCCACGATGAAGGCCGGGGTTTCTAACCCCGACTTTGGTGCATTAAGTATTAATTCTTATCAAGTTTAAGGCATTGTTTTTGTGCTATCAAAGAGCAGCGGTGCATGGTGTCACGGCCTTAGCATGTCCAGTGCTTGTTCTCGCATATGGTCGCTTGTCCGTGACCCTTTTCATTTGTTTTCTAGACTAGTTTAGTTTAGATTAACTTAGTTTAGTTTATTTCTTTCATTTCTTGTAGAAAGACTCTATTATGACTCCTCGAGCATAATGATGTCTATTGTGGTCACTTGTATTTTTTTACTTAAAGTACTATGTGGGAGGACATGCTCTTGAAGTCATTCAAGCCTTTCACATCTTGTAGCCTTTGACATTAATACAATTGTTGTTGTTATTGTAATTGTATTCTTCTCTACATTGCCGGCGTGTGTTGTTGTAGGGAAACTCGTTGCTATTGAAACCGCTTTCGCTATTTAAGATCCTCTGATCTTCAGGCTTGCTACTAGGCGATCCCCTAGTTAGCGCCGCACGGTCTACTTTCTAGCCTCAAAAGGCTCTGCCCGTGACAGTTAGTATCAGAGCAACGGACCGATCCGTTGCCTGACTACGTTGGTGATATACCATGTCGACGAAAGAACGTCTCAACGCGCTTGAACAAAGCGTTTCCCGCATTGACGCTGCTCTAGCTCTTTTGTGAAGCCCCAATGCTAATGGGAAGGGGACATCTCAGAACCCCCAAATCGATCACCTGATCGAACGGATGGGCCTAGTTGCCGCGACATCCGCTGGCCATCATGCTCAGATGGAACAGTCAGTCCTTGATCTCCGAAACGAGTTGGACGACTTGAAGAACATTGTGTACCGAGCTCTTGCTAGAGACTCCAGGCAACCTACTTCGAGGGTTCGCCTTCCCGAACCTCAATCCTATGGTGGTTCAAGAGACGCCAAGGAGCTTGAAAACTTCCTCTTTGATGTGGAGCAATACTTTCGGGGCACCGGAGTAACCTCCGAGGAAGAAAAGGTGACAACAGCTTCCATGTATCTTTGTGGTGATGCTAAATTATGGTGGCGAACCAAATATGCAGACATCCTGGAGGGAAACTACACTATCAATACTTGGGAAGACCTTAAAGGTGAACTTAAGGTACAATTCCTTCCTGAAAATGTCGAGTACACGACTCGACGAAGACTGAGAGAGCTGAAACAGACCGGACAAGTCCGAGACTATGTCAAGAAGTTTATGGCTCTCATGCTGGACATTCGTACAATGTCCCAAGAGGATAAGTTGTTTTGGTTCCTAGATGGCTTGAAAGATTGTGTACGTCAGGAAATACAAAGACAACGTCCTGCTGATTTATCTGTTGCCGTTGTTGCTGCAGAAAGAGTAACTGATTACTCTCTTGAACCTACCATTAACCATGACAAGAGAAAAGACAAGAATGTCTCCCATTATGATGGAAGTGAAGGTCAATCATCACGGGGAAGCCCACCAAGACGTTGGAGCAACCCCAACTCAAATTCTAATTCAAGGAGTCCGCGCCGAGGTCAGCACTCAAGATTTGGCCATTCGTTCAACAACTCAGGGGCATCACTGGGTTTGGCAAACCAGAAGCCTCACTGGGGCAGACAGGCCCATAAAAACCCAACTCCTTGCTTTTTGTGCAACAAGAATCATGATGTATCCGATTATCCACATAAACATGTTTTGTCCGCACTGCAAGTATCGATTCAGGAAGAAAAGGAACATCAGGAAAAATATATTGTAGAGCAGGAGGAGGAAACTTCAGACGAGTCTAATACTCATCAAATGAGTACAATTCGTTTGTTGAATGCCATGAAGCGACAGCCGGTCGCAAAGAAGAAGGTCATGAAGAAGAACCTCATATTCGTTAACCTTCGAATTAATGGGCGAAATTCTTGTGCTTTAGTTGACACTGGTGCTACACACAATTTTATGTCCGATAAGGAAGTTAATCGGTTGGGCTTACGTGTCGAAAAACACTCAGGGAGATTGAAGGCCGTGAATTCTAAAGCGAGTCCCGTGATTGGAGTTGTCAACATGGTACACACGAAAATTGCTCCGTGGGATGGGTTCCTCAACTTCACCATTGCTCCCATGGATGATTTTCAAGTGATTTTGGGGATGGAATTCTTTATGGACACTAAGGCGGTCCCAATGCCTTTTGCAAATTCGCTTTGTATGATGGGAGATCGATCATGTGTCATTCCTACAACACAATATTCAATTGAAGACAGATCTGTTTCGGCTCTGCAGCTTGAGATGGAGGAATACCAAGACGACCTTCTAGTGCTTAGTGGGGGAGAAACTAACCCACAAGTGCCACCTTTGATTCCAGCAAAAGGGTTGTTTAACTATGTTCGAATTGCTTCTCCAAGAGAAATTCCAGAGGAGTTTCCCCCTCATCCGGATGGGGAAAAATCTACAGATATCAAGTTCTCATTGGGCCAATCCGCTTTCATGTTAGCCAACAGTGCGAAGACCCACTTGCTTTCGGTGGGACTACATCCAGAAAGACGGAAGTACCGACTTTGTGTGCCGAGGGTTGGAAAAAGGTACAACAGTTGTAGTGGTGGATAAAGCTTTGAGTTCTACAATCTTATATCCAGCACTTCAATTCCAATATTCCAAGGACACCGCTGCACAGGTTCTCAAGCATGATACGCAGTTGTGGAATGCTCCGAGGGGTATTGATTCGTGCTTCAATCTACACAAGTGCTTTGATGTCAATTTGGGATCTAGTGAGATTGTCGCAGACCAGCCACTGTATCCTCATTCAATGGATAAGCTCTACAAAGCCAACATATCTGGAAGACAGCAGAAGACGTTACAACCGCAGACCAAATCAGAATCATTATCAGAAGAAGTCTACGAGGATGTCGACAACTCAAGTGGGGGAGAATGTCACGGTCTTAGCTTGTCCAGTACTTGTTCTCGCACATGGCCGCTTGTCCATGACCCTTTTCATTTGTTTTCTAGACTAGTTTAGCTTAGATTAACTTAGTTTAGTTTATTTCTTTCATTTCTTGTAGAAAGACACCATTATGACTCCTCAAGTATAATGATGTCTATTGTGGTCACTTGTATTTTTTTTACTTAAAGTATTTTGTGGGAGGACATGCTCTTGAAGTCATTCAAGCCTTTCACATCTTATAGATTTTGATATTAATACAATTGTTGTTATTATTGTAATTGTATTCTTCTCTACATTGTCGGCATGTGTTGTTGTAGGGAAACTCGTTGCTATTGAAACCGCTTTCGCTATTTAAGATCCTCTGATCTTCAGGCTTGCTACTAGGCGATCCCCTAGTTAGCGCCGCACGGTCCACTTTCTAGCCTCAAAAGACTCGGCCCGTGACACATGGCATGCTGAAGAATTAATCAGAAGCGTTGTCATTTGAATCAACGGCGAAAAGTAACATCAAACCCCATAATGGGCCATGTCAAAGCCGGGTTAGGAACCTCGACTTTCATTAGGGATGTCAGTCATAAAATCGTTGGACATATATAGAATATATTAAAATCAAAACCAAAACCGCCGATTTCTTTTAAACAGATTTAAAATCGGATCATTTAATTTTAATCAAAATCAAAACAAAAACTGCGAAACCGTTTAAAATTTTTAAATTTTATAAAAACTAAAACCAAAATCAAATTCCGAAACCAAAACCGCGGACCATTATTTCTTATATATGAACAAAAACATATCCAAAATATAAAACATAAATTCTAAAAACAAAAATAAAACCCCAAACTATTAATTGTTACATAAACGCTCCTAACGATAAATAAAATACAACAATAAAATCATAGATAATAGTCACAAATGAGTTACAACAATAAAATCATAGATAATAGTCACAAATGGGTTACAACAATAAAATCATAGATAATAGTCATGGTGAAGGATGAGAAAGGAGTAAGTGAAGAGGCAAGAAACAGGAGCAGTTGTTCGGCCAAGTAAATAAATGAATTACAACCCTAGCAACCAATCTATAAGCATATGTATACATTAGGGTTAAAGTGTAAATAAATACAAAATATTTATATAAAATTAGGGATTAAGTTGTAAATAGTAAATAAATAAAAAATATATATATTGGTTACACGGTTACTATCCCAAAACCAAAACCGAAACTAAAACCGCGTCGATTGTTAAATTTAAAACTAAAACCACGATCAAAACTATTTAGTCAGTTTCAAAACCGGACCACTCGGTTCGGTTTCGTGTGGTTACTCTTCAGTTTGATTTTAATTGTCATCCCTAGCTTTCATTGTGGAAAGCCAGAAAGTCGAGGTTCTTAACCCTGGCTTTTAAAAAATAAAAATAAAAAATATCCTGAACCATATAATTGGAGTCACAAATCCCAGTTTTAAGGTTTTTTTTCTTTTTTCTTTTAAGATAAGGATAAAGTAGGGATTGCTAATCCCGACTTTAAATAAAAGGGATTTCCAATCCGGGCTTATGAGACTTCTGAAAATAAGTTGAAATGACTTATTTTTTAGAAATTAATTTTTTAAAAGAACATTCTTCTTATGTAAACAACTTCGTCTTAATGACTTCTAAAAATAATAAACCACAAAAATAAATTGCACAAACTAAAATATTAATAATTATTGACTGAAAATAATGAATTAATTAGCAAAAACGACAAAATGATAGTTTTGAAATAAGAAATAATTGTCAAAATAGTCTATTATTGAATATCCTAAAAAAAAGGAGAAAAATAATTCAAGAATTTTTTCGTCATTATCACAGATTCAAGAATAGAATTGGGAAGTCTTCGCCGAGAGGATTATTGATCGTAATCCACCGATTGAAGCTAAGCACATCAGCAATACGCCCAATACTATGTAGATCTGAAATTAAATTATTTAAAAAAAATTTATTAGGAAGATAATAAATGTAAAAGATAATAAATAATTAAAAATAATCAACCAAATACAAATAAATAATTAAAAAAATTGTTACATATATTATTTGAAAGGACAAAGACTAAAGTGAAATTTCTCTGGAACTTCAAGGGTGCAAAGTGCAAAAACCTCTCATGGAATAAAACCTAAAACTTGAAGGAAATAAACGTTTAAATTTTATTTCATTTTTAACTTTTGAAATTTCAATCTGATCTTCCTTTTTGCATTTTATTCTTTGAAATTTTAATTTCGTACCAAATTATCTAGTTGGAAGCTGGGAAATGCAAGAATAATAAAAGTTTCAATTGTGACATATAATTTAGAATTTTTATATCTTATTATTTTTTCCGTTACAAAAATTGGAAATTTCCGGTTAATTGGAGAAATTTGACACAAAATTGAGACTTGGGGAAAGGATAAGCAACAATTAAAAGATTGAAGATCAATGTGCAATAATCCCCAAACTTAATAGGTGCAAAGTGTAAATTAAGCCAAAAGAGAAGAAAAAGAACCTGGTATCCTCCGATGACATGGATAACAACAACAAACAAATTTGCAGCGGCGATAAGACAATGAGTCTTCTCGAGAGTGATTAAGATGTTATCGTCCACACTATTTTCGAAAACTCAGTAACCGATGAGGGCCATCGGAAAGTAGCAAAGGACGACGACGATATAGACCACCAACACGCCTTTCCACATCGGTCCCTTGGAAGGCTTTTCCGGCGTCGAAGGGATTGTCGCCTGAATTTCCAGCACCACATTGTGGCCGGTATAGGCAAAAGCCACGTCGCCGAGGGCATTGAGGATGTTAAACACGGTTCCAGCCGTCATTGAACCCCTCGGACTATAGTCTACGTTAGCCAGGATTCCCTTCTCAAGTGACGCCGCCCAAGCAATTGTAGAGTAACTGTCAACGGAAGACATTTATAAATACATTACTCAATTTTATTATATTATTTTTTTAAATGGGAGCATAAATAAAAATTATAAAAAAAATTAAAATGAATATTATTAAATTTGTAATTTTGTTTCATATACATAATTTTTAATTCTTTAGTTAAATCAGGTACAAAATTTCTATCAGAGTTAATGTTAACTGAGGTAGAATTTGTATCTAATATCATGGTAAACATTAACTAAATAATTAAAAAATATTTTTTTAATAAACAGAATAAAAGTTTTAAAAAATAAAAATGAAAGATTGTATGACAAGAACCGGAATTTATATTATTTTTATTTCAAATTTATTTTTTTTATTTTCTTTTTGAAAAATTATGAGAACATGTAGGGATGCTAACGATTCAATTTTTGGCCGAGTTTTCTAAGGGTCGACCATGACATTAGAGTTTTATTTAATTATTATTATTTAATGTGTGTAAAACTCCCGTCCCAAATTGACTTAGGTATAAAATCCTAAACGGGGTCGGTTTGGTTATATGGGCCCCGAATTGAAGAAGGATAAACCTATTTGTTAAACAGGCTGGGGCAGCGTAAGCCCATGATTCAAATCTCTTATTGGCACCTGCACCAAAATTTTCTCTTTCGGTATCCAGTTGTTTCTGGATCAAACAGGGTAATCATGTAATAAATAACAATTTTTTTCATAATGACTAAATTTACCACAATAAAAACACTTAATACTAATAGTACGCCTCTTCGGATAGTCAGTGTTTCGTACGGGAGCATTATATTGTTTGCGATTTTGAGAAGCAACTTTAGTAACTATTAGTTTTTCAACAAGTTTAGTACTCTTAATATCCTTAAATTTATCCATTACTTCCTTAAGCTCCTTTTGAGTCTTCTCAAGTAACTACTCATTTGTGCTAACGTTTACCTGTAGACCAAAATTCTTCTTATGCATAAATTCAAGATTATTCTTAAGAATTTGGCATTCATTTTCAATAGAATGGTTTTTCATACGAGCTCTATCAAGCTCACACCTTGTATTATCCAATTCAATACTCAAGACCTCATTTAAGGTTTCAAGATTTTTCCTTTTAAATTCATTCTGTTGAAGATCATAAAAATCATTTTTCAAAACCTCAGTCTCATACTCAAGAGACTTAATTTTCTCGCACAACTTACTAATTTCAGATAAAGCATTTTTAAACTCAACAGTTTCAAAATATTTGTCCAAATTCTTTTTCTTGAAAGATTTAACAGTACTAAATTTCTTATTTTCAAGAGTTGCAATTTTTTGCTCTATTTTAAAATTCTCTTTTCCAAAAACATACGTAAGAGCAATAAACATCTCAATAGCCTTATCTGCATTTTCATCATTGCAAATTATATCAGTCTCACAAGCAGAACAATGATTATTAGAAGAAATAAAATCAACAGTAGTACACATAACTTCAGAATCAAGACACTCCATGTGATTGTGTTTAGCTATACTGTGAAGTATATCGAGTTAAAATCAGCTCTGATATCAATTGTTAGCCTAATGAGTTACCCAAGAGGGGGGTGAATTGGGTAGATAAAAAATTATCAGAGAAAAAGTACTTCAATAATCCAAATAATTAATTTTAATCCTAAATTAATTATTATCTTTATATAACAGTGAAAATATGATGCACACAAAATAATAAAAATAAATAATAAAAAATAACAGTACACCAGAAATTTATATTGGTTCACCAATATAAGACCCTAATTTTAGCACGTACATAATTGTAGTTACATTTTAGAGCATTTAGAAAAATACAGGGTGAAAATGTGTCAATTAATATTTAAATTAAAAGTTTAGGGGTCAATTAGCAATTTTAGAAACATTCATTTTAAATTTTTGGATTTAAATGTCAACTTAAAGAAAATTAGGATCAAAAATCGAAAACAGGGAGAAGATCGGATTGCCGTGGCGATTAGTAGGATCAATTAAACCCACTAAAATCATGCATATAAATACATATATGCATGCACACACTTCAGAGAAAAAAAAAACAGAGAAAGAAGAGAGAGATGAGCAGGCGGGTTCGGCGCCGGTGGTGTGCAGACGAGGTATGGTCGGTGATTGTGTCGGGGGCTTTGTTGTTCGTGTGTGGGTGTGACGGCGTCGTCGTTGAGGGTGTGGATTGTTGCGATGGTCGTGAGTGTGTGTGTGTGATCGGAGAGAGGGGTGTGGTCATCCGATGGTGGTGTGTTTCGGCGTGGGTGTGTCCGTCGTTCAACCCCCACTGTCGATGCATGTGTTTGTTGTGGGTGTATGTATGTAGGGTTGATCATACAAGTAAGTGTATTGTGGGTTCTATGAGTGTGTAATATTTATCTGAAATCAAACAGGGTCGGCAGTGTGTGTGTGTGATCAGTCACCGAAGTTGGTAGAAAGAGAGAGAAGTTCGGCCGGTGTGGTGGTTCGCCAATGAGTATTTGAAGTTCATTCGATCTTCGAGTGGGTGTGTGTAGTTCATTTGGGCGTGCTGTGATTGTGGAAGAAGAGCGGCAAATGAGATCATGGAAATTAGTGAGAAGAGAGAGGAAAACGGTCGGCTGAACCATGACGCAGATCAGGAACTGTCGAACGACCGCCGCAGCAGTGAAGATTCAGTGAGCTTGAACAAGCGTTCGCCGCGGCGGTGAGACCCATCGCTGTAGCGGTGAGGTCCAGGTGCAGAACCGAAACAAATAAATAAATAAATAAATTACACAAATAACCCAAATAAAAACAAAAAAAAAAAAAAAAAAAAACCCATTTCGCGCCTAGCGGGTGATTCGAAACAGGTAACGATTTCGTTGGTCAATATTTTAATCTTTAAGTATTATTTTCGTTAAAAATTAGTCGATTATTATTTCCATTAAAAAATTAAATTATTAGCATTAAAATTTTCGCAATCATAATAGTAATTTCGTAACCGTAATAATATTGCTATAATCGTTAATCTTGAATAAATTGGTACGGTAAATATTAACGTAGCGAAACAGACAAAATAATAATTTTTCATAATAAAAACTTGGGGAATGGGAAATATGATATTTAGGGCCTGCATTGCACTTTAGGTTATTTTAAAATAAAATATTAATTTAGGCCTATTGTTGTTAGGTTCATAGGTGCCAGTGTCCTAGTAGGTTTTGGACAGTGACATTTTTGCAGTGCGGAGAACGATGTGAGTGTACTGTCTTCTATGTAAATTATAAATTTTATTTTCGTATAAATTATGGAAAATGTGTTTATTTAAAAAAAAAAAAAAACGAATTTGCAACTTATATGGATCAAGTAGAGTTGGTTTTAAAGGGAAAAAAATGATTTTTGGATCAAATTGGTTTTAAAGGTGGAAAACGATTCTTGAATCAAGTTAGTTTTAAAGGTGAAGGATGATTTTTAGTCCGACTATGTCATAGCTATGATCTCGTCAGAAGGATATGTCCTACAGGATGATTTTGACCTATTAGGAAGGCATGTCTTGCAAGTGGTTGATTATATTATGACTTGTCCGGAGGATTAGTCCGGCAAATGGTTGTGACATTATAACCTATCAGGATTGCCAATCCTATATGTGGTTGATTATATTATGACCTGTTAGGAGTGTCAGTCCTACAGGTGGTTGACTATATTATGACCTGTTCGGAGGGTTAGTCCGGCATGTGGTTGTTTATATTGTGACATGTCCAGAGGGTTAGTCCAGCAGGCGATTGTTTATATTATGACTTGTCCAGAGGATTAGTCCAGCAGATGGTCGTGGATATTATGACCTATCCGGAGGATTAGTCCGGCAGATGGTTGTTGACAATATGACATGTTAGGAGGATTAGTCCTGCAGGTGGTTGATTGACTCATCCGGAGTGCAAAACCTACAGGTGGTACGGTACCGTTGCAACTCCCGATCGTGAGGTAAAAACGGTCCTATAGCTAGTAGGAGAGGAGGTGTTGTGTACTTTATTATACGTTTAAAAATATTTGGACTGGTTGGTTTAAATATTTGGATTGGTGGATTCAAAATATTTGAATTGGTTGACTCAAAATATTTGAATTGGGTGTTAAATATATTATTTCATTTCATTGGTGGTAGTGGAACTGAGTTTTCAACACGATATGCGGTGATATATTATATTATATTTTGATTAAAATATTCGGATGAGTTGATTTAAAACGATTAGGTTGGTTGATTTAAAATATTTGGTTTTGGTATTTTAAATATATCAGTTTATTTCAATGGTGACAAGAAACTGGATTTTAGTACGGTACGTGGTTATACTATTTTATACTTTGAAACGTGGTGTTTAATTTTTATACTTGATCCGTAAAATATTTTTATTATAAAGACAATACACCGACAAAAAATTTTGGTTTCAGGTACCGCGGTTAGGAGTCGGTCCACTACTGGCACTAGGTAGAGTCTGGTGGTAGGGTCATTTTGGAGGTGAGTCGGTCGGATGTAAACTATGGAAGGTTCAGGTATTTTGGGGGAAAAAAAATATAACATTTACAGTAGCGGGTGTAGTTATGTATATCTATATGTATTTAGTTGATTGGGCAGGTAGCGTCATGTCGACGTCACGCCCGGCCTCGAGTGACGGGTGCCCGAGGTAGGGTGTGACAACCAAGCTACTCTTAATTAATTTAGTCCCCCGAACTCCACGAAGAGTCACACCCACTAAACTCAAGATTCCTTTAAAGGTAAGAACCAAACCCTCACAATGATTCTTTTCACAGGCTCAAAATCAACCTATACAAATTCATTTTCCCAGGTTCATGAATAACCTCTACTTTTTACAAGCTCAAGAATAACCTAATTCTTTTTGTATCTTAGGCTAAAGAATCAAAACCTTACAAACACTTCAAATATCTTTTTACCTAGTAAGGAATGAATCGTTACAAAATTACCCACAAATCAATTCAATCAAAGAAGAATTACAACCTCAATTTCTTTACAGGAAGAGACTAAAACCAGTTACCCTTTGATTAAATACTCACAATAGTATTCAATCCGTCACTCAACTCACCAATTACAAAGTGATAAATATTTTTTCTCAATCGGAACTTCTATCACCCCAGATAAATTAGAACTCAATTAATATCTCAAAACTAGTGATAGAAAAGTGAGATATTCAAAATCTAATTTTAAACAAAAATTGGGTAACACGTAATTGAGCACGTGATAAGATTTTTTCAAGAAATTGTTTCAAAAATATTTTTCAATAAAAAATCGGAAAACAATTTCAAAAATCAAATTCCAAGTAAATAATAATTATAGCAAATAAATAAATAACTTGGAACAATTTCACCAGAAATCCACCGAAAGAATAATAGCAATGATACTTCAGATCAGTAGTAGCAATAATCCACAACTAATGTTTCTCAAGAATAACTCTAAAAAAGATCTCACACTTCAATCAATATGATTACTCTTAGAAAGCTCAAAGGTTGAATAACTCAGAATAATTCTCAAGATATCACTCTTAAATGTGAAAAAATGCAGGTCTATATAAAAGGAAATAAAATAAGTTTTCCAACAGCTAATTCCCACTTGTTATGACATTTAATTGCCTTTATAGGCCCCTTATATCATTAAGACTTCATTCTGGTCCAAATCATTTAATTATGGCTTTTAAACTTCTCAATTAAATCCCCCAAATATTTCACAATCACAATTAAATAGGATAAAAAGAATTACATCTACCAAATTGAGAAATATTCAAACTTAATGAACCATATTTATAGGGATAATATATATTACATATCTCAAATGACATCAAATCCCTAAGATATCTTTCAGATCTTAACTATAAAACGGCTAGTAACAGCTATTTTTAGAATAAAGTCCGGAATTCCACAAAGTCTTGAAACAGTGTCATAAGTTGACTGACCAAGGGTCACCTGTTGACCGATCGATTTAGGATATAGCCAAACCAAAAATTCTTTGCCCATCGGTCAACCTATCTGTTGACCTAGAGTTTCATTTCTGGTCACAGGTTGACCTCCCTATCGATTTATCGATTTAGAGAGTTCACCATTTAAGCTCAGGTCGACCTACCTGTCGACCAAGAGATTCAGCAACTTCATATTCTATGCATCGGTCGACTTACCTGTTGATTTACCAATGCTAGAATTATCTCCTTAATTCATTTTGAATTAATTTTCATCGATGTTTTTGTCCCTTTAACCGATTTCTTTTCTCAGTTAGTTCCACTAAATTCTTAAATTCAGTTTTAATTAATTATCAATATTTCTTTTTTAATTTCAAATAGGAGAAAATAATATAACTAATTAAGATCTTATAAAAAACACACAAATTTATAAAAATCATTTTGTGTCGTGTATGATCCTGATTGGGATATTAAGAGTTAGAATTTAACTTAGGTTGCTTTCCTTAGGTTCTTCAATTTCTTCAAACTTTTAATCTTCCACCATCTTTGTCATCATCTTTAGCATTACCACAATATCTTCATGATCATTTTCATCACTAAAACTAATAAACTGAAATACTTAATCAAACTGTTAGTTCTACCAAAAACATCTACATTTAATTGTTCATCAAAATCTTAGGATCAACAGTTATTGTTCTTAAATTTTGATTTTCATTTAAGTCTCTCTAACATATGTATTTTCCTTTTATTTATTTATTGTTTTCATTCAAGTTGCAAAATTTTATGTTTTAGATTGTTTTTCGGTTATATGGATTTGTTTGTTAAATAGAGTCATCAAGGTTTTATTTGTGTGTGTGTGTGAGCTAGAGAATAGATTTGAGAGTTTCAAATCTGACAACACAATCATGTCAGGGGATATGGATTTGGGAGTGTCGGGGGATCAATTGATGAAGTGACACTGAGATGGGTTGTGATTGAGCGAGTAATTCTTGAACAAATTAGGAGATTGAAACTATTAGTAAGTTTTTTTGGTGTCTGAAATTTACTATAGACTTCATTTCCTAAATAATAAAAAACAAACATATATGGATAGAAAACAGAGTTTTAAGGGGTCGAAAGTGAAGGGGAAGCCATTAAAGAGTGCTTAAAGTAAAGTGTATATATGTTGATCGGTTGCACCATACAGTTTGATCCATTGGCAACAGTAATTTAAAAATCGTGTTTCACCACACGTAGTTTAAGTATTTTTTAATCATATAAATATGTATTTTTAATTTATCCTTATATATTTATAGGGCGAGATCTTTTTTTGGTTAGATTTTGGAAACAAGGCTGTGCATTTTCAGAAATTTCTTTCTATTCTCAAAAATTTGTTTTTGTTATGTGAATGGAAGCATTTAGGTAGTGTTTGGTTTTAGCGAACTGTTTTTACCATTTTTGTTTACCCTTATCAGTAAATTTTGAATCATTATTTAAGCGCAGTAAAGTAAATGCAAAAGAAGAGTTTTTGTTTTCGATTTGTGGAATGTGGAAAAAAAAATAGAAAAATGGATGCAAAAGGAAAAAATGTTTCAGTTATTTTATCAAATTTTAAGAAAAAAAAAATTGAGATGAGGAAAACACGAAATTTTGGGATGGTACTTCTTCTGTTTTATGATTCTTTGTTTAAAATGCTTCATATAGATTTAATTAGTTTTTTTTTTTTTTTAATTCTTTCTATTTTTGATTGTTTAATTTGGGTGTAGTATTTTTTTATTTACCCACGAAGGTTATATTTTTTTATTTCTTTTGTTCTTACAGGTTTACATAATCTTGCATCATCTTATCGTGCCAATTAGTTAAATGAAAGATGTTAAAACTATTTGGTGAATAACAAAATTAAAATTGGAGTTGTAGAGTGAATTTATTTCCCATTGTACATTGCAAATATATATATATATTCTTTTTTATTTGTTTATTTTGTTTCGGTTTAACTCATATTTAATTGTAATATTATTTTTTGAAGTATTTTTTTCTATTTGTCTATTTTTTTTAAGGATTTATACCAAAGATCTCTCATATCTTTTGCTCTTATACTAAAAATTCCCCCTATCATTTGATAAATATCAATCACCTCTATGTAGTTTTAAAATTGAAACCACTTACCTCCCCTGTCAGTGAATAGTTACTGACATAACATTATTATTGACGAAAATACCTTCAAAATCATTCAAGTTCAATAAAATAACAAATATACCCTTTCTTAATTTAATTTATTAGACAAATATGCCATTTCTATTAAACACAAATTAAAAAAAAAAAACATGAAAAATAAAAAAGACCCAAGCATTATCCTTGTTCATTCACGACCGGACCAGTCACCGGAATACGTTGAAGACAGTTAAGTTCTCCTAATCTGAGTCATTTTTCAAAGAAATTTACATCATTAATCCATCTACCCAAGTTCATATTTGAGCTCATCAATGGCGGACAACACCAAAGACATCGTTCCCAATTCCAAGGCCCTTCACGGGAAGTACGAGCTCGGTTGCCTCATTGGCCATGGTAGCTTTGATTCATCGAATTTCTGCCTACTAATTTATCGTTCTCCACGTCTCTACCACCTGAAAACTTTAAGCCCTAACACGTTCAACAACAAACCTCACTCAGATCCCAGATCCGATCCAAATGATATCGGTCTCATATTAGAAATTACCGTTGCTCTGATGAGCCGTCACTATGTCTGAACCCTACACCATCTACGATTATGCGACCCTAAAAATGAACTCCACACTCCTCATGTTCAGTCAAATCAGAATCTCCCTTTGCTTGGCTATGAATCTGCTTCACCTCTTCTCGATCAACGATTGCAGAACTGGAAGATGACCGAGGGAGATTTCATATCTGATTCATCGATTCTCCATCTGGATTCTCGTCTTGATGACGCTGCCTGAAGGAACCGTGGCTATGAATCCGGTGAACCCCTTTACCTCGACAATGAAGAAAGTGGCTTTTATTGGGAGAGGTCGCCGACGCTGCCTGAAGGAACCGTCGTCGGAGAGATCACACCCGAAAACCCATGGCAGCAACCCCCAGATCTAGAAACCCCCCAATGAACAACAAAAAACCCCCAGCAAAATTGCAAATCCCTGAACATTGCAAAGTTGGTGGCAGAGAAACCCCAAACAGGTCACCGCCGATCTAACCAGCGGTGAAAGAAGAAATCCGACGAGAAACTTTCAGAAAACAACAGTGGGGATCGACGAGACCTAGAAAAAAGAGAGTCAATCTTACAAGATCTATAAGTTTGAGCGATTAAGCTTTCCGATCTGAGGCCCACAAACGATACCCACAAAAAATTACCTGCAAATGGAAATTCGATCCTATCGGTGCCACAGATCTGCACCGTTGATGCACAGCTGCGGTGCCTTCCAAAACAGAAGACCGTTGCTTAGAGAGAACCGCGTACTAAGCTCACCACGACGATGAAGGCTGGCGGTGGAAGCAACCCTAATCTCCGAACCCCTTCTCTATCTCAATGGAATTTCAACTTCTATTTCCCTGATTTGGAGGTTCGTCTTACATTATCGGATAACATCTCCAGTCGCCGGCCCAAAATTAATCAGATAAGATCTCCAGTCGCCGGCGACGATCGAGAGACTTCAGCCACTCTTCTTCACTCTCTCTCTCAACGCAATGAAAAAGAAGAGCAAATGGAGAAGCAAATGAATAAAGGGGTAAATTGGAAATTGGAAATTTTACTTAGTTTTTTTTAATGGTATAATATCTGGTAAAAACCAAGGGATAAAATGGTATTTTCACCCAAATATAGATCAATGAAGTTATCTGATCTTTGTCAAATGACAGAATTTCTAATACAAAGACAAAAAATAGGAGAGATCTTTGATATAATCCTTTTTTTAATTGCGAAGTTATTTTGTTTTGGTTTGACGCAAAGTTCTTTCCTGAATATTTTTATTATTAAATATTGATTGTGTTGTATTTGTATTATATATTGTTTGTTGATGATGATGATGATATTTAAATATTAACATCTCCCCCCCCCCCCCCCCCGGCTGTCGCTCCGTCCCCTTCTACTTCTCAACTGTAAATTCTTAAGTCTTCACCCCAAGCGATGCATTGCTCATCACTTGGCCGTTGCTCTCTGTCACCGTCACCTGCCGCTTCATGGTTCATCATGGAGCTCCAACAATTCTTGTTCCTGCCGAGACCACAAGTGCTTGTCAGAACACACGGACGCTTTTGGGGTATCATATCTGCCTCAGGCTGCTGGGTTGTAAAAGTCACTGTTGCCGATTTTTTATGGGTTGTTGGGGGCGTGTACGGACCTATTTTTATGGTAGTGGCGGTGGTGATGGTGTGATACTTAGATGGGCTTGGGTTTCTTGGTTGGTGGTGATCGTGCAGACTGGAGAGTTGGGAATATAACCAAGTTTTTTGAATGAAAAAGCACAAGCAAGTTGCTCGATTAAACTACATAAATAGGATAATAACTTACAATCGACCAAACTACATTAGACTTGCTGTTCTCCACAAGCTGAACGTTGAGGCAGAAACAGCATGAAACAACACTTCTGCAAGTCTTTATGAACATCAAATCGCTTAATTCTCATTCATTCAGCGCCATCTCTTTGCTCTCAAGAAGCCATTTGAAGAAGTTTGCTGTGTTTTTGCGTCCATTAATAAGGTGGTGTTTTGGTTGCATGGAATTGGAGTCTTGGAATTAGAAATGACCGCATATTTGAATTCCAATCCATGGCTTCAATACTTAAGTGTTTTGGCTCCAGATTTTATATGCGAATAACCGAAGCATTCGTCGAATCAGGGCTGCCATTGTAATTAAGCTCAACAAAGAAGCCCCCTCCTTCACCCCTAGAGAGTCTCCCCGGATTCACACAAATGCACTTCACCACCTCTTCTTCTTCACTTCTTCCACCAATTGACAGTACCTATTGGGCCAAGCAAAATGTAAAATTTACCAAGTAATAGTCGTAGTTATTGTCTGTCGAAAATTTTCTATCAGGAATTAAGTGAGTTTGTGAAGAAGCAAATTACCCTCACAAAATGAGTCAAGTCAGAAGGCAGGATGAAGATATCGGGAATTGAAGAAATCTGAAGGGCTTCTGGAGCTAGTGAGAAGTCCACAGGGGTGCCTTCTGCCGGTGGATAGAGAGGATAAAAACTGTTCCAATAGAGTTCTTTTTTCGGTCAATGTCTATCTTCATTATTAAATAAAAAAAAAATCTAAGAACAAGTAAATTGTGTGACAAATGCTGTTCATGGTACTGTTTTTTATTTAAATGGGAATGGAAACAAAATTAATATACATATAATTCCAAAAATATGTTTAAAATCTAGGATCGGATATATTTTTACTATTTATGTTCCGCAGCTTTTCCGGGAACAGAGACAAACAAGCAGAAACACTAACCGACAACACCTTATTAAATATACTACCTGCGCTGGCTCAAAAGGTGATTTGCAAGTGTAGCCAAACGCTGCTTTGATCCTCCTGTCGAATTTCGCGAGATTTCCTCTCTGCTAAGTTGTTTGAGAATATCCACCGTGCAGCAAGCTACATTGACCTGAGACCCAACCGTGATTTTTCCTACTTTCATAGTTATTAGCATAAGTTTGTTCTTCTCATTCAGAAATGATTGAAAATTTTGATTACCTCATTAGCATAGAAGCTTCCAGGATTTATGAGGCTACTTATCTGGTAATGATAAAAAGTAAATGCATTAGAATTCCACGACTGGAATTTATAGATGATTAGAAATGAGAGGTTAATAAATCTCAGCCATTATCGTGTACCTGCTGTTTCATACCAGACGGCTGAATATCAAAAGGAGGCTGCAGAAGAATAACAGATATTGAATATCACTGTAAAGACCAGAAATAAATATTTACATATCAAGTTCAGCCATTAAAAAGGACCTGGGGGAAGACAAAGTCATGGTTGGCATCCCGTATTGATGGCACAAGAATCACGCGTGCAGAAGAACCCATATACTCCACATAATCTTGAAGCTGTAAATAAAATAATGGGAGATAATTAAAGAATGAATGGAAGATTGTAATAAAACATGCCAATAAGTTCCAGATTGGATACCCTTCTAAGAATTTCATGCTGGAACAGCTCGTCAAAGGTCCTGTCTACAGTTCCTTTCTTGATCTCTGGGTGTTCGGAATCAATAAATGGCCCCAGCTGCCAAAAGCTTCACGAGGTTAAAAGGCAACTTAATCTGTCACTAGGGCGCCGTTCGGTAACTTTTTTTTTTATTTTATTTTTTGGAAATGTTAGATTTAGAAAAAGAAATCTTTTACTCAAACACACACAAAAAAAATCAAAAACCTTTTCGATACTATTTAAATAACATCTTAGCCTTATCCCTATAAATGATGGCTTCTAGAATTTGTTTGGATAGAGCCATTGTTTGGTAATGATGACCCTATCCAAAACAAATTATAACATCAAGTACTCTAGAAGTACTTAAAAGAAGCATTACCAAACAATGCCTAATTAATTCAAAGGCTTGTGCAAGAGTCTAAGAGGTTTAATACCAATATGAGCAACTGAGGCTGCTTTCTTCGTGCATATGCCAGCAGCTCCATTAAGGGCTCAAATAACAAGTTGTCGGTTGTGGTGAAAGGGCCAGCAGCAATGATCTGTTTTACAAATGCATGAGTGAGCAATTAAGTCCACAATTATCTTGTAGTTACTCGTCCATTTGATGAGGAAGAAAGGGCTACACACCAATGATAGCTCATTGCGAGATGAATCGGTTAGCTGAAATTCCTCATCCACAGCTTGCTTCTTGGCAGGGCAAAAAATTTCTTCAGAAGAGACTGATGAAGGAACATAATCAATGAGTTTTGAGGCAATCAGACAGTGTCCACTAGGATTTTGCCCTTCAATCCCTACCACCTGTAAATATGAAATCATCTTAAGATCATTTCCAAACCCAAAATCGGATTTTCTCTAACTTATCGAATGGTTTGATATTGCTTCATATTTCATAACAATTTACCTGGCCAGGGAAAATGGAAAATTGGCTCAACTTTTGCAAGTCAAGACGAACTCGTTGACCTCCAGAACGCTCAACACTGTCAAAAATATAAAAAATTAAATACAAAATATTTAACAATAATAACACAGATATCATTAGTTGATAAAACTAATTGCTCAAACAATCAATCAATCTAGCAAGGGTAACATTTTCCATTAGTCTCCCTCACATTGACCAAACCAAAAATGAAAAAGAAAATTAAAAAAGGGGATACAAATGTAGCAATCCTAAGGGAATAAAAGTAAGGGTAACAAACAGTACGTACCTGCTTTGCAACAAAATGGGTTTCTCCCTCAAACGACCTTCTTCATCACAACAGATCATGCCTACAGTAAACACACCTTTCTAAAAACATAATTTACATCAGATGCATTGTATAAACCTTTAACTAATTTAACATAGTTTATCTATGATGGAAGCAACCAGGAAAAAGATGCAGACAATGCTTATATATGGTGATAAAGAAGAAAACACAGAGAAAATAAGCTTCAAAAGAAAGGATGAATGATATAAAGATACACACTGGCAGAGCATTACGTGCACCACAAACTAAGAGAAGGTAGCAGACACTAAATTCTTTCAACCATTATTCTAGACACAGACTTGAAGTTGCTAAATTACCTGTGAAGCTATTGAAGGGTCCATTGGTTCCTCATACAGACCAGAAGCAACGAGAGCTTTAGCATGCTTAATGATGCGGCTTTCAAGGAAGTTAAACTGAAACACCAGAAAAATAAGATAATCATTGGTATAGAGACTATGGAGGAAAACTATAAGGCTGTACCAACCACATGATATAAGAAACATAAAATACCTTGTCTTCTATCCTGTCATACATGAACCGACAACCTGGTTCAGGCTGGGTACCATTCATTCGCAAGGAACACCTTTTGCTTGGTTGAATCCTCTTTATTATATCATCCTCAGAATTCTCATTATCAGGTACTTCCTTTATTTTCGAAGAACTGGGAAGGTCATTTAGAGTGGACTGCACCACAAACTTGTTATTTCGTTGCCCAAATGGAGTCAATGAATCTAAAGCTTTTCCAGAAGAATAAATGCTCCCATTAGGTTTATGTACTGAATCATATGGCTCCCCGAACACTGTAATGGATTTATCTGGGGTGCCTGGAATACCTTCTTTGGTATCTTCATGTTCAGTACTCAATATCCTGCATGAAAATGTATTTGTTACCAAAACACATCATTTTATGGATTAAGAAACTATTCACTAGTTTGGAGAACATGTGGAGAGAACTCAATGCCATAACCAACTAAAAATCAAGAACTTCACCCTTCTACTCTATAAAATTGAGCTAACACATGCCACAACCTTCCAGGTCATATAGCCGCATCATACACAACCATTATTTGTCAATTCAAATAGTGAGAAAGAATTAAAAAACTAAAAAAAAAAAAAAAAAAGGGTCCAAATAATGTGATTATGCTGCTAATGCGTGGGAGTGTTGAATATGGATTCGAGCCATGTCACACGATTTCATAAAGCTGCACGATTTCCGATATAAATCAAGCAGGTTTTTAGGGTCCTCTTCTAAACATTTAGCCTAAAAGTCCAAACCAAGGTAAATTCCAAACATAACTTCAGCAAAAATACAGAAGAAAGATTTTGAACAAAATAATTAACATGTATATAAAGAAGTATCTCAGAAAGAGCACAATGGTACTCACATATCAACATCATTAGAGTACAAATGCAATCCGGGTTCTTTTTTGATAATTGCATCTCTTTGTTCATTTTGTAGCTGCTGCAAGAATGCCCCCATATGATCACTTTGAACTGTCATTTCCAGACCCCTGTCATAAGACCATATTAGCTTCAATATTAAACTTTGAAGTATCTCAACCAGAGATGCTCTGACCTCTCTATTTCCTAAATGAATAAACGAAAATTGAAAGCACTAAACTAAAAAATTCATTTTTTGTTTTTGAGGGCCAGTAAAACCTTCACTTCAGTTCGTAACAAACGGAGCGAAAAGAGAAGCATCAACCGAATCTACAATTACAGTTACTAAGCTAATCAGGTAAATTTCCTTACTTTGAATCAATAACCACAACAAAAGAAACTGGATAAACTTCACCATTTCTTCTCATCGTCAATTTTCTTAGCAACCAAAACAAGGAAATCAAATTGCAGATTCAAACCACAGAAGAAATCGATTTACCTGTTGAGAGAGTAAACATCCCAGCTCGAAACAAGATCGGAAGGGCCTAGTTTGTAATTTATGCAAAAGGTAAGACCTAAGCACAAAACAGCCATGTATAAAGACAATTGTATTGCTAATTGCATCTAAATTCAGGGTCGGAAAAGAGGAAAGAGAACCATACAATCCTTGAGTATCTGTTCTTCGTTGTCGAATGTGAAACCGTTCTTCCTGAACTCTTCCTTGATTTCCTCTTCCATGGCGGTTTAGGGTATTGCGATTTGCGACTGCGATTTACGATTTGCGAGGTTCGACTGCAATTTGCGATTTGCGACTGCGATTTGCACAGGTTCGACTGCGATTTGCGATTTCCACAGGTTCGACTGCAATTTGCTACTGCGACGGACGACCAAGAAGCAGGAGACGAAGAAGTCGCGACGACGAAGAAGGTGGTCAGGTCGGTCAGGAGCGAACTGCGAAGAGCGAAGAGAGGATTTGTCAAATTCCACCTATTTTAAAGATTTCCGATTCTATAAAATTTTAGAATCCCGCCCCTCAAATCCCTTACCCAAAGGCCCCAAACACAACGGGAGAAATGGCGGGAAAATCTGCCCCAACTGGAAATATGTATGTATATGTAATTGTTTTAAAAACCGGACCGGATTGGACGGTTCGACAGGTTGAACCGTCGACCGGTCCAAATTCCGGTGCGGTTAACCAGTAAAAACCGTTTTAAGGTTAAAATCGGTGAACGGCCTATTGAACCGGTGAACCGCCTATTGAACCGGTGAACCGGAGTTTTTTTTTTTCAACCGGCCGATTTTTCCCCAAGTATTTAAAAAAAAAAAAAAACTGACCCTCAAAACTCTATGGTGATGGGTGGCTATGGAGCAGCGATGACAGAGGTAGCGGTGCACGCTAATGGAGCAGCGATGACGGCGGTGGCAGTGGCTTCGAATCGGCAGTATCCGTGAGGAGGGAGCGTGAGAGAGAGAGAGATGAAATGAGGGGATGGGGTTTCGGGAAGAAAGTGAGCTTGAGAGAGGAAAGGTCTGAAAGCATTGTGTGTTGGCTGAAATAAAAGACAAACCCTATTTTTTTTATTTTGTTTTTATATGTGTTAATTTCAAGGTGAAGTTTCTAGGTGATTTCCTGCCAATATATAATTGTTATATATATTGTTAATTTTTTGACAAACCCTATATATAATTTTTATATATATATATATAATTGTTATATAATTTTTTGACAAACCCTATATATAATTGTTATATATATATATATATATATATATATATATATATATATATATATATATATATATAAATATTAATGACGTAATTATGAAGTCATCGGTTTAACCACGGTTCGCCTACTGATTGAATCACTGACCCGTGACTTAGTGACTGTTCCGTTTCGACGTCCGATCCGATTTTAAAAACATTAATGTATATTGAATCTTGCCTGGAGTTAAAACACAATTCCTATTGTACCCTGAAATGTTTACCTTTTCACAATAATGCCCTCCCAGATAGTACTTGAAATATGGGCTGACCTTAAGTCATATTGGATCGAGAAAATGATTGGGTTGGACCAATTGAGCCCAAAAGGCCCATTCCTAGTCATTTCATTTAAGGGATTTTTTTAGAGGTAACCCCATATTTAAAGAGAAAATTAGAATGGACAATATGTCCTAATTTTATTTTTAAAAAAACAAGATCGATAAAATAAAAAAAAAATAAAAAACTCATAAATTTAATTAAATTACTAGATTACCCTCTAACCCTAGAAAGTAGAAATCTTTCTTTATGTTTCCTTTTACTCGGCAGTGGGCACCTCGAACCCTCCACTCTACCTTTTTGCTATCTTCTATCTCATGGCAGTCTGAACCTCCATCATGCCACCGCTATCTTCAGCCATTCGATCATGCCACCACCATCAACCAATGTCGCCCTGCCTTCAATCTTTTTCATGCGACCACCTAGACAACCATTAGAGCGGACCTTGCTGAAACAACCGATTCTCTCTCTCTCTCCCCCCCCCTCCCCCCCTTCTCTCTCTCTAATAAAAACTCGGCCGCCGCCACCCAATTTATGGTGGCCGTCGGCAATCCAGCCTTGGGCAGCCAGATCTGGGCTGCCACCACCAAATCTGGTGTTGGCGTCTCAAATATGGCCGTCCACGGCCAGATTTGGTTTCGTTATGCAATGATCTGGCTATCCATGACCAGACCTAGTTTCACTACGCAACGATCTAGTGTGGACGGCTGGATCAAGTGTCTCTGACCACTACTCTTTGACCACCTGAACCCTAATTAATCCCCCCAAATAGAGATAAGAGATTTTACCGGAGCTTGGTCAAATTGTTGTATGTAATGACAATACATGTATTGAATATTTTACTGTAAATATTAATTTTTATTTGAAATTCATTAAAATATTTGATTGAGTTCAAATCTGTTGCGGCGGTGATAGAATATTTTTTGTAGTGGTTAATAGTAAATGTTTGTTGTGGCGGCGACGATTGTGATAGTAAATATTTTCTATGGTGGTTGCAATGGTGAAGAAGAATATTTCTTGTGGTGATGATTGGTGGTGGTACTAAACATTTTCTGTGGTGGTGGAGGTGATATTAATAAATATTTACTGTGGTAGCGGCGACAATAATAACAAATATTTACTGTGGTAATGACAGTGATATTAACGAATATTTACTGTGGTCATGGAGGTGCTATTAGTGAATATTTATTGTGATGGTAGTAGTGATAGTAAATGTTTACTGTGGTGGTAGAGATGATAGTAGCACAACTTACTATGGCGGCAGCGATGGCGACGGCGGCGATAGTGAATATTTATTATGGTGGTAAAGGTGGTGAAAACAAATGGTGGTGGTCATTATGGTACTAGTATTTATTATAAAAAAAAATAATTAAAGGATATTTTTGTCATAAAAAATATATATTTTCTAAATTGGGTATTTCATGAATAAAAAAAGAGTGGTGATAAATATAACAAGTTATGAGTTTTTTGGCGCCCATAAAAAATCAACCTTGTTTAAGGAGAAAAATACCAAAAATTTTGTTTACAATATTAAATCTACAAGATAACTTCACAATTTTAATTTTTTTTTTCACCCAATAATCCTTAAAAAAACGTTTTTTATTACCAAACAATCCGGAACTTTTGGGATTGACGATTTTACCATTTGCCACCATCTAAACTACCTTTTTCCATACCTTCGAGAGCGGCAGACAACATTTTTCTTTGAGAGCAACACCATCCCCGCACAGTCACATGCCCCTACCGTCCATCGCCGTCCGCGAATTTGGCCGCGAATCTGGTCACGTCGGCCAGATCTGGCCACGAAAGAGTTCATAAGCTAGATCTAATCACTGAAGCTGAGCTTAAATTGCGGCCAGATCTAATACAATAAAAAGCCCTAGAGATTCGATTCGAGCTCGAAGACGAAATGGATCAGCGATTTCCACAGAGAGAGAGAATGGTCGTGAATCGGAGCTTCAGAGTTCGAAAGCCAGATCTGTAACAGATCTAGCTGCAACGGTCAGACGAGGTGCTCGCAGTGGTGGAGATGTCGGAAGTCATTTCCAATGAACGATGGAGTAATTCCCTTCCCTTATTGGGTTTCCGTAGAGCTAAACAATCCACTTTGTTAGAAGCCAAATAGTTGCATTGAAGTTCTTCGAAACTAGTTTATTTTATCTCGTTTTTTTGGTAGGGCAAATTATGATGATTTCCACTACTTTAATACCTGTATTTTCTTTTTAATTGTTGTTTTTCATGGATTCTTTATCAACCATCTCCAACCATCAGTTTTTTTGGAAAAAACACTTAGGAGAGATGAGGTAACAAGTTTCTAAATTGTAAGCTTCAATTGGGAAAAGATTACATAAATTTATCTCCAACTTTGGCAAGACTTGTCTTGTTCAAAAACCATTAGAAATTTAGATCCGAGATAGATTGGATTTAGATATACATCACCTTATTGTCCGTGATCCATGCATTGTTAAACGTTGATTCTACCGATTTGGTTAATCAAGTTTTAGAGGCATGATTTGTGCTTTGAAGTTCAATTCATTAACTGAATTATTCAATGTTATTTGTGGATTTTTGTTCTACAATTTTTGTTTCTGCGTTTTTGCCTAATTTTGGATGTTGTTCGAAGGGGTGGAGGTGCAATCGGCGGCGGCTTGGTGGAGCGAATGATCTCGTGTTATGAATATATACGTATATATATGAAGAAAGGCAAGAGAATGCATATGAATATAGAGAGAAAATTATTAATTTGAATGAAGAAATTGGAATATAACACGATCGCCTTCGGTCCCGAACTTGTCACCCTAAACAAATGAGAGAGAGGGGGGACTTGGTCTATGCCCTTGGTAGGGTGGATTTTATATTGGGTATATTGTATGATTATTTTAGTGAGATAGAATGGATACGACGACTTAGTAGAATTTGAACGGTGATCAAAGTGGAATATAATACGATCTTGTGTTATACTCAACACGATGTCGTGTTCTTGTTGAATATAACACAGGGGGTAAAATCATCACAAAAAAGGCAAAAAGATTATTTTGTAATATGTTTTTAAAAAATGTGTATTTGATAGTTTTGTCTTCGTCTGAAAACTTTCGTCTGAAAACTTCTTGGTAACTGCTCCTTTATTTAATTTCAGATATTTTTTATTCTTTGTTTTTATTAATTTCTTCTATAGATCTTACCAATATTTTGTGAGAGTTAATTACTGGAATTAATAATTAAATATTTTATTAAACTCAAAAATAAAAAATCTAATACATAAAACAGAACATTCTGGTTTACATAATTTACCCTCACATTTTGACATCTATTTATGGAAATACTCATTAAATTTAATATTAATAGAAAGCATTTTTATTCTTTAATTTTAGTTATATTTGTTAATAAAAAGTATTTAGTTTTTATTTAATTACTAAATATTAATTATGAAAAATATATAAATTAAAGATAATAATTAATATATATTTAAGGGAAGATTGCGTTTTTGGTCGCCAAAAAATTGGGATTATAGATTTACAAAGTCGTACATTTAGTTGCTCAAATTCTATTTTGATTTCAATCTGGTCCATTGCAAATTTCATCAATGAAATTGGGCGAAATATCATTAGTATAGGGGTATTTTTGTCAATTTCTCTCCTTTAAGTTTTGGTGGATTTTTAAATGAATCATAAAATGCAGATTTGGTCTTTTATATTGAATTTCTTCATCAATTTGGTCCAATAGAAATTTTTATTATGAAAATTGGATGAATTTCATTAATTTGGGATTATTTTCATAATTGTTTACGTCACCATCTCCTTCTGCATCTATAAGAAGCTATTTTTGTCTCAAGTCTATTTTTGCATTAATACATCTCTTAATTATTGAAACAAATATTGTTACCCTATATTTTAATGAAAATTCAAAAAGAATCTTAAAAACGTGGCACAAATTTTATAAAAATCAAGAGGGATTCATATAAAACTTAAGAATTTTAATTAATTTTTTATTAAAATATGTGGGTAAATTTTTTTATTTTTTATTTTTCATAACTTAATACAAGATTTATAAAAATCAAAAGGGATTT
Organism: Eucommia ulmoides; assembly: GCA_016647705.1. Taxonomy (NCBI): domain Eukaryota; kingdom Viridiplantae; phylum Streptophyta; class Magnoliopsida; order Garryales; family Eucommiaceae; genus Eucommia; species Eucommia ulmoides. The sequence goes on along the minus strand of CM028333.1, from coordinate 8,145,692 downwards.
ATGTAAAAATTTAATAATTTATTTGAATTTAATTAAATATAGGGATAAAAAAAAAAAAAAATCTCCATTATTTAAACCAAGTTTTATAAAAATCAAAAGTGGTCTATATAAATATATAAGAATTTTAATTTAATTTTCATTAAAATAGGGTGAATATTTGTTGGTAAAATATGGTCGAGAAATCAATTAAATAATTAAAAAAATAATTATTTAATTAATATATTAATTAAAAATAAAAAATAAAAAAGAAACAGTTTTGAGTTCCTTGTTACTGAAACTGGGGCTCATGTAGATACTCCACTGGTCGATCTGACCCACTTCATAATACAATTGAATAAGCAACAATTAAAAGATTAAAGATTAATGTGCAATTAATAATCCCCAAACTAAATTGGTGCAAAGTGTAAAGTAAGCCAAAATAGAAGAAAAATGGCCTGGCATTCTCCAATGACATGGATACCAAGAGTTCTTAACCAAAAAAATATAAATTAAAAACTTAATTTAGAAATTGGTTGAGAGGAACATATATACATAACCCATGGAAAACATAAAAGGAAAATGCGTTTTTATAAAAAACGCATTTCACTTTTACGTTTAAAAAAAAAAAACAAAAACAAAACGCATTCTTAAAATGCGTTTGTATAAAATCAAAAAATCAAAAAATAATAATAAAAAAAAGAAACGCAAAAGCAATTTGCGTTTTCTTAAAAACGCAAATTGCTTTTGCGTTTTTAAAAACCAATTTTTTTTGTTTATTTCTTATTTAAAACGTAGTAGAGTTTTGGCTTTTTTAAAAACGCAAAACGCTAATGCGTTTTTCTTAAATTAAAAAAAAAGAAAAAAAGAAAAAGAGTTTCATTTAATAGTCAAACTTTAGGGGTATAAAATGTATTTTCAAGGCCCATTTGATTTCTCTCTCTCTCTCTCTCTCTCTTCTCTTTGTGCTGTGTGTTGGCGAAAAAAAAAATCCCTTGGTCTCAGTCCCGGTCCGCCGGACCAAGCCAAACGGTGTAACACTTTATTTTGGTCCCGGCGTTTACCAAAATAATTAAAAAAAAAAAAAAAGTTAGCTTAGTCCCAGTGTTGGATACTCGCTTCTTGTAAATAAGTTGAAAAATGCGTGTTGTCAGGATTTTAATTTAAAAAAAAAACAATTATTGTGTAAAGAACTCTGTAAAATAATTCCACAAAAAACGTAAATAACATATGCTTATATATCACACTAATTGGAATAGAAATTTGGCCCAATAAATTTTTAAAGTTTTCGGCAACTTTGAAGGTGATTAAGATGTTATCGTCGTCCACACTATTTGATGGAATGACAATGGTTTGATTTTGGGCTAGTTTCCTAAGAGTCGACCGTTACGTTAGAGTTTTATTTTATTCTCTTTTTTTTCCTCATAAAATTTAAAAATCGAAATAGAATATATTTATGCTTGCATAAAAAAATATATTCTTAAAATGTAAAAATATATTAGTTATACTCTAAGATTAAAGGGGGGGAAAAATATATCTCACCTAACCAAATATCACTTTGGAATTTAAATGGTCAACACAATATTTTAAAAAACATGACACACAATAGGACAGATCAAAGCATACTCAGTGTCTTTAATTTTTTAAAAATTATGTTATGATTTCTATATTTTAAAAGTGTTATATTTTTCTCTTCTATTTTTTTTTTTTTATTTTAAATTTATATTTTCATATTAATCTCAATGAAACAATCTCTTACCTTACAAAAAAATATTAATTACCTCATTAATCGTTGTTATATTCAACAAAATTGTGTTCAAAAATTCAATCACGTTCCAAACAAATACAAATCTTATGTAAATGTGAGTTAATGTATTGAATTCAACTCATGTGGATTCAACTGCTAAATCAAATACACTGTATTGAATTCAACATGAACATGGGTTTTTTTCTTCAATCCAAAACTCACTATCAAGATACCATTTTAAAGAAAAAAATAACATGCGATTATTTTGGCATAACTTGATGAAAAAATATTAAATGATTAAATGGGTGATTTTATAATAAACATTTTAAATTGGTCTATTATTAGCCCCTAAAAAGCTAGAGGACAAGTTGGCATGGCCTTGGTGCATTTTGCTACCAGACATGGTGCACGAGGCACAAACGAAGACCTTGGTATACGAAGGCATCAACTTAGCGCATATTTCTAATCAAACTTGGTGCTTATGGCACCGAACAAGGGCGTGAGCAAGAAATAGGCATGGATTAAAGTTCGATGGCAGACAAATGTTGGGCAAAGACATAAATCGGTTGGGGCTGTCAATTATATCTTGTGCCTATATATAGTGTGTATTTTGGATTTTTGAGAGTGAGTAGTGCGTTCTTGTTCCTGCAACCCCTTGACTAGAATTGTAAAGTGTGTGTTTCCTTGTTTTCGTTGAATAATAAAATAAGGTTGGTTTCGACTGTAAATGTTGTGTTTCATACTCTTTTCTGGTACATTTGAGTGTGTTGGGTTGTTGTAACAATATGTTGTCCAAGAACAAACGAGCGGTTGACTGGTTGGTAGGCAACCAGACCATCACAGGTGCAAAAAATTTTAATCGAAATTTGAACTTGTGCCAGTCTATTATGGTAACTTCTCTCAAATTTCGGAATATATATGTATGAAAATTATTGGGGTTGCAAATATGGAATGTAATTGATATTCAGAGGGGCAGATCTATCTATATATTATACCAAGATTGCTTGGTTCATAAAAAAAACTTGGGGTTCATTTAGGTCCAAAAGAGGACTTTCCAGTAAATGTCCTTAAAAAGAAAGAATAAAGAGAAAAGATAACGAGAAAGAGAAAGAGAAAGAGAAAATTACATTTGACTTCCTATTTTACTATTTTGACAATATGAGAAGAAGCGTGAAATGACAAAAATATCTCTCAGCTAATGAATTTTGCCCCTTTTCTAACATAAATTTGGATTTGACCAAATTGAAGCTAAATTAAAACTTAAGGGACCATATGTGTCATTTTTGAAACCTTAAGCTTTAAACTTATGGGACCAAAAATACACTTTTTTTTTTTTTTTTTCTGCCAAGCAGGACAAAAAAATATATTTTTCTCTAGGTTGTTGAAACAAATAATGAATTTAGACAAGACTCGAAGTTAGACCCAAGAATTGAAAGATAATTTAAAATTTAGAGGTGATTAATATTTCATTAAATGCAAATTGGGTTATTTTAATATTCTCCCAAAAACTCAAAAATAATAATAAATTAATAGACCAACAAATTTTGTTGATGCGGCCTAGAAATTATCGGACGACACAAAATAATAGAAAACGATATAACAAGCTAGACCATATATCATTTGGTCACACTTCCCTAAAGCATAGAGGGAGAGCACATTTTTTTTTTTTAATTGTTATATAACAGTATCAACATCTACATGAAGCACAGAGATTAATGGATAAAAATTAGTGCCACGCACCATTTAATTCTAAAATACAAAAGAAATTATCAATTATTTCCATCACTCTTTTTTTCACTAATAATTCATTTTGTCTTTTTCTGACCAAAATACCCTTCATATGAATATGAATGTTGAATGTAATATTAAAATTATTATTATTATTATTATTATTATTATTATTATTATTATTATTTTTAATGCTATTTTTTCTGATCAAAATACTTCTCATGTAAATGTTGAATGTAACATTATTTTTTATTTTTTTATTTTTTTTATTTTTATTTTTTATTTTTTTTATGATGCTATTTTTTTCTTAGCAAAATACCTCTAATGTGGATGTTGAATGTAACATTCAACACCTGTGAGTGTTGAATGTAACATCAACTGTTTTGTTTTATTTTTTATTTTATTTTTTTATAATGTTATTTTTTTCTGACCAAAATACCCTTCATGTGGATATTGAATGTAACATTCAACACCTGTGGATATTGAATGTAACATCAACTGTTTTTTTTTTTTTTTAATGATATTATTTTTTTCTGACCAAAATACTCCTCATGCGGATGTTGAATGTAACATCCATTATTATCTTATTTTTGTATGCAGAGTAAAATATATATATGATATTACATTGAACACTTGTGGATGTTACATTCAACACCTGTAAATGTTGAATATAACATCAATTGTTCTCTTATTTTACGTTACATTTAGTTACGATTTTATCTTAAAATCAAGATTTTTTTTTTTGGGAACATATGAAAAGTGACAAAAAGTCATAAAGTTTGGGGTGAAAACTGTAATGTATGGCTGCTGCAGCAGGGCATTTCGGTAAATTCAATCCTCACCATTTTTTAAAACGGGACTAGTTGGTGCAAGAAAATGTGTTGATGGGACTAATTGGTGCAAGAAAAAGGTGTTGATGGGACTAATCGGTGCAAAGAAAAGTCGATGGGAGTAGGTGGTAAATAATTCTTTTTTTTGGGATTAATAGGTAATTTTTCCTAAAAATTAATCTTGTTTATGAAGTCAAAGTAATTGGAGCCGGTGTAAAGGCCATCGGCCATGGTGTCGCTAATTTTCTCGCCATTGGTCGTGGTGTCGCACTGAGTATAAGAGAAGGGCACGTCGCACCAAGCCTTGGTCGCTAGCAGCCTCACCTTCACAGTGGTCTGCCCCGGCACAGCAATCATGAACGGAATTTCCCACACACAAATGGTCGATTCCATTTGTGAAGTCCCGGATTCTCATTCATAACAGTTACCACATTTTCTTCGGAGATAGACGGAATGCGAGCATGGACAGCCGTTTCGACATGATTGGACTTGAAGAAAACTCTGCCATTCCAAGTCCTGCTTGGTTTATCCGCCCGGGAGTTTCACGACCATGTCACTCGGACTTCACGATTTGTTCGTAGATTCTCCTTGGGCCATAACGACGGTCCTCTTTTTGTATATTCTGGCGTTTTTGACGTGGTATTTGACATCGAATATGTCCCTTGACGAAACCGACTCTTCCAAATCGAGGATAGAGTATTGGGATATATCGTGGTCGCAGGCACTCAGAAAACTCTTTTTTCCATATGCGAACCTCTTGAAGAATTTGTTGTTACCCAAGTTGAGGAGCGCGACGCCGCCGATGTTGTCGGCTTTCACAGGCAAGAACAAAGTGTCGGCGGCTGAGTTTTTGTCCTCATGAAAACTTTGAATACCTCGCACCGCTGACGGTGTCTATCTCTTTTCCTGCTGCGTGTAAGCAAACGTTGTAGCCATCGTTGTAGTTGTTCCCTTCCCACGAGGTCGCGTAGAAACCTAACTAGACATGACAGAGACGGATTGTCTTATCGTCCAGGAAGGAGGGTTTGAACAGTGTACACGACCATTTGGATTTGTCTTCCTCCTCTTCGTTAGCACCGGCGACAATCCAACGGTGGTCCGGCGGACCCAGTATTTGTTGTTGTAATAGCATCGTATGTGGACAAGGCCATCAGCAGTCTTGGATTGCACCACCTCGTACCTGGTGTATGGGCTGACAACGTCGTCTCCGTCGAATTTGTTAAACCCATGCACGTCTGGATCATCATTCACGTATGGCGGGTATTTGTTCTTCCCGTCCTTTGATAACGTGAAAAAGCTTGGTAGTTCCATCTCGCTCTCTTCTTTTTCCCTAGAGGATCTATTAAGAAATTTTATTTCCTAATTTGATTTTGGTCAACATACTATTAACATAATTATATTTACTATTTAAATTTAATGGGCTAAAATTAAGTAATTTAATTAATTTGGATAAGTTCATAGACTACTTAAAAGAATGTGGGTTTAAATGAGTCGATATCAAAAACTGTTGAGGGTGATTAGAGGATTATGAGAATCCTAATCACACCATATAAATAAGTAATGCTAAGGTTATGGTCCCCAATAATACCAAATCGTCTTGACGGCTCACTTCTCCCTATCTGAAAGTGAATCGCGAATCCCATTAAGGAACTCCGGAGATTTGGTTGAGGAAGACCACGTACCTGCTTGATCCGTGTTTTTCTCGTGATCGATTGTCACAAGATTCCGTATCAAAAGTCAATTGATCGTAATGGATCCAGGTACGTAATTTACGTGTATATTAGAACTTTTGGTGATTTTACATATTGATTAAGGTGCTATAAATTTAGATGGAATAAAATCCCAACAGATCCCTCTTTCTTCACTTTTATCGCTGTTATCTTTTCTTGGTGTGAGCTTTGCCAAACACCTCATGTTGCTATTTATAATGAGAACAAAGGCTTACGCGGAACTCCATGAAAGGTGGACAAGAAATAAAGAAGAATAAAAAAAAAAAAAAAAAAAAAAGAAAAAAAGGACATCTACCAGCAACTCCCAAAATATGAAAGAAATTATCACTCAAGCCCATATCTATTTTTATTTATTTTTGGTACCAGTAACTCTTTTTTTTTTTTTTTCTTACCGAAATACTTCTCATATGGATATTGAATATAATATCAATTATTTTTTATTTATTTATTTATTTTTAATGATGTTACATTCAATACCTGTGGATATTGAATGTAATATCAATTATTCTCATATTTTTATGAATTGTATTATATGTGGATGTTACATTCAATACCTGGAAATGAATTGTATTATGTGTGGATGTTACATTCAACACCTGTAGATGCTACATTTAGCACCTGTGGATATTGAATGTAACATTAATTGTTCTCTTGTTTTATGTATACACGGTTAAAAACCATATGATTTTATATTCAACACTTGTGGATGTTGAATGTAACATAAACTGTACTCTGCTATTGTATTATGTATCTACAGTTAAAATTATATGATGTTATATTCAACCCCTGTGAATGTTGAGTATAACATCAATTGTCACACACAAGCTATTTTTGTTACTAACAATGAAAACACCATTGATTTTGTTACAAAATAAACTACAAATTGCAGGGTGCAAAGTGTAGATAGTCAAACACAATTGCAGGGTTCATCATATGAATCGCTTCAATCAATTTGCGTTTCTCTGTACTGCTCATAATTCAACCCCATCATCACATATATTCGACAAATTAAGAGTTTCCGAGCTAATAACTAATCAACGATGGCTTGAGCTCCAAACGCTAACCAACGATATAAGCCCTAGCAATTTCCTCCAACAACTGTTGAACAATTTCTTTCGAATTTGGTGAACGAGTCAGATGTGGACGACAACGGTGGTAGAGAAGCTAGAAATCAATGAAATCAATGATTCCATCCTAAACCCTAAATCAATTTCTACAACAATGAAAGCAAAATCGAAATAAAAAAAAAATCGAATTCAAAAATTGAAATCGAGAGAGAGAGAGAGAGAGAGAGAGAGAGAGAGAGAGACCTTACACAGATGGCAGTCAAACGATGACGACGATGGCGGTGGAGACGACGACGATGTTGATGACTGATGGCGAAGTGAGGACAACGACGATGACGATGGCTGATGGTGAAGTGAAAACGACAACGATGGAGAATATGACACTTGCTATAAACGACGAGGAGCTGGTGAAGACGACAAAAAGAGTAGACGACGACGATGGAGGTGGAAATGATTATGGCAGTGGAGAAGAGAGAATGGCGGTGGAGGAGTAACGATGGAGAAGACGCAAGAGAAATAGGGTTAAAACATATCAGGGTAAAGGGGTAAATTGGTGATCTGACATTTGAGATTTTTAAATTTGGGACTAATCAGTTCATAAAATAATTAGGATGAGAGTTTTTGGTCTATTATTGTAATATCCTAAAAATTTATATTTTGAAAATATTATTTTATATAAGTTCAATATTTTTGGGATTTAAATAAATATTTTATTATTTTTGAGAAGATAAGTGTAATTATTGGATTTAATATGAATTATTTTTTAATTATGGGGTATTAAGTGTAATTCTTTCAAATCTTACTAAGTAAGTCACTTAATAATTAAAGGAATTAAAGAAAAAAAAAAGAAGAAAAAAAAGGAAGACCGCGTATATGTATATATATTAGTAGGCAGACACGTGTCGTGTTAAATAGTAATACTAATAGTAACATGGATAGATCATGAGATTTCTTTATATATAAATATACATATAGATATTAGAGGTTTTTCTGGTTGCTTTTGGCCCAAAAAAAAGAAAAGAAAAAGGGGAAATCAAAAAGAAAATGGGAACAAAAACACTGACCAAACGACACTTGTATGTACACGTCTATTTTAATTTGTGGTCAAGGGAAACAAATACTTTCAAATAAATAAGTGAAATTATACCATGTCGAATTCGGCTTCGGATTTTAGGCAGAACTTCTACTCTTTTAATATATGCATTTAATTCATGTTATGTAGTTTAAGCTATTATCGTTAAATTGTTGATTTGCATATATTGATTATAAACATGTATTATGTGACGATTATATGAAATGAATGCCTATGTATTTATTTGTGGTTTGATTAGATATACGTATTAGAGGGGTTGAAATTTTACTGAGCGTCGGTTTACAACCCTATAGTTTTGATAGCAAGGCCGGTGAGAATGAAACTGCGCTAGGAACTTTATCTGAATTTCTATTTAATTTGTAATAATTATATTTATTATTTATCGTTGTAAAAATGATTTGATAAATTGACAAATTATAATTGTTGCCATCGCATTGTAAAAATTCTCAGATTTTTATAGAATGAAATATTGGATATTAGGTTTTAGTGTTAATTCTACAACGGGAGAAACCGCGTGACGGTCCTAAGAAATCGGGTCATTACATTATTTTTTGAATCGGATGGAACGTCAAGAATAGGGGGAAGAGAAAGAGGTCCGTACCAAAAGATGTCAAATAGATGCGAATCGATTAGCGTCTTCACCTCCTTGTAGACCGTGCTCAAAACTTTGTCCTTATGTTATGTGATCTTCTTGCTCATTACGCCCCTTTGTCTCTTCGGTTTCTCCTTATATGCACAAAAAATGGAAGGGAAACAAATTAAATCAAGTGCTGAATAAAACCCGAGAACCCAAATCCCCTCCTAGGGGCTATATTCTTACCAACTTTTCTCCATTCCATCTGAACGGGGTATTTCCCTTCATCCTATGGGCTAAACTATCAACCACTCCCCCCGAGATAGAAGAATTTGGTCTTCTAATTATGAATGACCGAGTCCAAGCCAGTGAAGAAGGTTGACATGGAGGCAATGTAGCACTATCCAGTGCCTCGGGGAAAAGGCTTGGGGAAGAAAAGAGCCCTGAAGAAATTTATGCTTAGCTCGATTCCCTCAGCATGGAAGATGATGTATGCTGCCATGAAATCCCGCATACCATTAGGAGCAAATTGTAAAGGACACAACCCGTTCTCCGCGCAGATGGCTCAAATCCACTAATAGATGGGGAACCGAAGACTTGCCTCCAGCTGATGCTTGTAGACGGCCAGGTAGCCCAGCGGAGGCATACATGCCCAATCATCAGGCCCTGGAACGATCGTCTGAACTAATTCTAGGAATGAGTACTTACTCCGGCAACCAAGGGCAGTGGCTTCGTCTATAGCTGACATGGTAGTCCAAGGCGAGGCTTGTGATCGAGACTTTGATGTGAAGTTTATTCGGCCCAGCATTGGTCATCTTGTTGTTGCGAAGGACCTGTGTAAAACACGAGTTGTAGAACGTACGTCATAAATAATCGCATTACAGGACGTTAGAGAATTTTAGGGTAAATAAATTATTAAATTACGAAAAAGAAAATGTAACAAAAATGTTAGGGGCAAGGATTATAATTTTGGGATTTTTTTTTAAAAAAAAAAATCAAAATATACTAAATCGAAAATCCTAAAGAAAACAAAGGGAGGAGAGTGTAATTTATTTTATTTGTTTTATATATATACGTGCACCAACACCCGGCACATCGACGGCAACTCACCGGCCAAGGAGCGACGATCGAGGGGCAACTTGGCAGGCCCAAATTGGTTTAAAACCACTAGTTTCATGCGTTAAATCGCCCCCTTCGTGTGCTGAGGTGAGAATTCAGGGAAGAAGGGAAAGGGAAATTTGAAAATCTAGAGAGAGAGAGAGAGAGAGGAGGAAAACGTCGGGCCTCCGTGATCGACGTGCCGCCGGCGAGAAGGCAGAGCGTGTGTCCCATGGCTGCCTGGGTATGTTCCTATGGCCACTGCTGTGAGAACGATCGTGTGGAATTCCCGGTGGTTTGCTCGGCGGCCGTGGGAAGGGGGGAGTTCGTCAACGGCGTGACCGATCGCCCTTCGGTTCCATCGTTCGGTAAGTCCTTATGAGTATTATGTTTCTATTTTTTTTTCGGTAGGTGATCGGCCATTGGTTGCCGGTCGACGGAGGTTAAATGGGCAGGGGATGCACGGGCCATTAGGTGGGTAGACATGTTGGGTCGTCGGCGGCATTGTTGGGTCGCCGGCGGAGTGTGTGTGTGTGTGAGGGGACTGTGTGTGCGTGTCTGTTCAGGTCGCTGGCGACAGCTGTAGACGATAGCAGTGGTCAGAGCTGCTGTGACGTCATGTTGATGAAACTGTGTGTGTGCATGCCGGGTAGTTTGGCCGTTCGCCATTGGTGTAGGGGCTTCGGGTGTGTGGGCCGTCCACTATTCGTGGATGGTGAGTCACCGGCGAAGGGGGCTGGTGAGGAAGGGACGGTGTCGTCAGCGGCAGGAACGGGAGGAGCCTTGAACAGGAAACAAAAAAAAGAACGAAGAGAAAAAAAAAAGGAAAAAAAAAAGGAAAAAAAAAATAATTACACTAACAACCCCAACAGAAAAATAAAAAACCCAATTAGGGACCGGTGAGTGATTTGGAATAAATAATGACTTCGTGGATTAATATTCTAAATCATTAATTATTATTCCCATCTAGTTAAATTGGTAGCAGTAAATTTTATATTCGTTACGATAATTTCGTAACCACTAATCCTAGTAATATCGTACAGTTAATATGGATACAGGAAATGGGTATAGATAACAATTTGGTATAATTAACTCGAGGAATGAGAAATATGGAAATAATGGTCTGCATTGTATGTTAGGTTATTTTAAAATATTAATTTATACCCTATCATTACTAGGTTCGCAAACGCCAGCATCCCGGAAGGCTTTGGACGGTGCAGTTACGGTAGCACAAGAAGAGAGGTGAGTGTACTGTCTTCTTACCAAACTATTTTTCTATATAAGATGAAAATTGTGATTACCTAAACTGTATGAATTTATAAATGAGATGGACCAAGCAGGATTTAAATGAATTGGTAACTGGACTTCGAGGGATTGCAAAAAGAAGTCGGAAATGAATTTCCGCTAGATTTGGTGAAATTAGACGGTGGTTTTAAAAAGGGAATAAGAAACATCTATTTTCCTAAAAATGTCTGGTTTTCTAAAAATAAAGGATGGAAAAATGGTTTTGATAAAATCGGACGTTTCTTTAAAAGAAAATGCGAAATATGATTTTTGAATTTAAAAGCGGGTTTTGTAGAAATGTGGTAGGTGTGGTGATTTGACAATGTTGAGTAGATGATATTTATTGAGTTGTGTTTTGATGAGGCTGTATTTGTTTTTGACGATGCCATGGTTGTTCTCCCTGTAAGGGGTGTGGATTATATTTCTCCCCGTAAGGGGTGTGGATTATATTTCTCCCCGTAGGGGTGTGGATTACATTTCTCCTCGTAAGGGGTGTGGATTATATTTCTCCCCAAAAAGGGGTGTGGATATTTCATAGGAAGGCATTCCTATGAATGTTACGGTACGGTTGCAACTCCCGATCGTGAGGTTAAAACGATCACTATGGCTAGCCAGTGTGCGTGTGTGGTGGTTTGAAATGTGGTGTTTATTCGTACTGGATGGTTTATTACTTTATGGTAATGGTCAGTAGGATATTTATGATGGGTAGTTCTGAAATTGAACCTATAAACATTGTTTTATTTCCACTATATACATCTAGATGTTTGTGCTTAAATGTTTTCTTTTTATGATATATTATTATTATATGAGAATGTTTTACTAAAAGAAGGCAGTACACTCGCAGGCGAAGTAGCTAGGAGTCGGTCCCCTGCTGGTACTGGGTAGAATCTGTCGGCGGTTTAGCAAACTGGGGGTATTTTGGGAAGTGCAGTCGGAGGCGAACCTAGCAGAGGTTCATTGTCATTTTTCCCCCTCTTGCTGTATTTAGAATCTCAGGGACGGGTGTGTCCCTAGTAGAAGAAACCGTTTTATGACCTGGTTTTGTGATTGTAAAAAAAAATAAAAAAATGAATGCTTCTTGTCGCCTTCTGGTTTGTTTATGTCGTCGGGTGATGTCGTGTCAGCGTCACGCTGGCCCCATGGGTGACTGGCGCCCGGGGTGGGGTGTGACAACCTGGGATAAAGAAAGGCTTGGAGAAACTCAGTCACCGTGACGGTACTAGGAAAGACTCTAGCGTTGGCTTCATGAGACGAGGACACTCCTCATTTGTCATTAGTCTGACCTACAATGCTCACGCAGGCGGCTTGCTTAGACTAGACCCCGTCGCTAGAATCGTTGAGCCTAGTCCGAGCAGAGGACGAAGCATCCTCAAGGGCTGGGCGATGCTCTGTAACGACCCAGTTTCCAAGGTTTGCCACGCGATTTCTCCCTTTAGAGAATTGAAACTAAAATCGAACGACCAATATTTCAATACTCATGAATATGAGAATTTTTACAATGCGACAACAACAATTAAAATTTGCTGATTTATTGAATCAATTTTACAACATGAATTTGTATTAATAATTTAATATTCAATTAAATAGATAATATTCAGACAATAATGCTTATTATTATTGATGAGTGTAAAAATGGTTACCCAACGCAACCAATTAAAGACTACCACATGTCCACAACTCCTCGTAAAAGGTCAAGATTTGCCGAAGACTAAGTATGAAGATTGCACCAAGTAGAGGAATGCCTCCAACCATGCCAACCATCTCGAAGGCCTAGACACTCTCTAGAAACAGGAAGGGACAAGAATCGAACTCCTCATATCGGCTATTGCAGGAAAATGTCTCTCTAGTTATTGGCCAACTCATTTTCCCATCCTTAAAATACCTCCACAAATATCCCAAAATATCTCCTAAATATCCCCTAAATATCACAAAATGTCTATAAATATCATCATGGCTCTCTTCCCTAACCGAAAATATCACTAAATATCCTCCAATATGGTCAAGACTCCCATTGGCTACATACCAAGTTGACACATTGATGTGATTTTGAGGAGACACTAATCCATACTTAAGCCTCTAAACGAATCTACTCATTGCCTATAAAAAGGAGGGAATAAAATTGCCCAAAGGTCATTTGTGTAGATTTCCAGGTGCTCATTTTCCCGGAACTGCATGCCAAGTTGACACATTGATATGATTTTGAGGAGACACTAATTCATGCTGAAACCTCTAAACAAATCCACTCATTACCTATAAAAATGAGGGAATACAATTGCCCCAAGGTCATTTGTGTAGATTTCCATGTGCTCCTCTTCTCGGAACTGCTCTATTTCAAGCTCTGATTCGTCTTTCCAAGGATCACAAGGCATTTTGGTCCTCCCTTTCTCGGCCTAGAAGGCTTTTGGGTTCTTGCCAATACAAGCCCTCCCCTTCCTGGCCAGAGACCTCTCCACGGATTAAAATCTCCATGGATTAGAATCTCCACGGATCGAAGATCTCCATTCCAGACGTCTCAACTCCATCCAAGGGTGACCAGGCCATACTATTGGAATCAACCAAAATTTAACATCAACAATTATTATTACCCATTTCATCCTAAATCATCATTTTAGCATCCTACAAATAAATATTTGTCCAAATAAATATCAAAGAAAAATGGGCTAAATAAATATCAATTAACTGAATAATACATTCACTAAATACTGTGATAATTGTTTCATATCCACAATTATTTCATTCTTACCAAATTAAATAATTTTTGGATAATTTTAATTATTGAATTATCAAGTCAATTTTACAACAATAAATATTAAATATAATTATTAAAAATTAAATAGAAATTCAAATAAAATTTATGTCGCCATTTCGTTTTCATCGGTATTGCAATCAAAACTATGAGGTTGTGAACCAATACTCAGTAGATTTTTCAAATACTTGTATCTAATTAAATACGACAAATAAGACACATATGCATGATTTTTACATAATTTTAACATAATCATAATTATTTCATGGGAATTAACAACTATAATTCGACAACAATAATAATATAAATATCTCATTAAAGAAATTAAATACATATATTAAAAAAATTAAAAATTCTACTTGAAATCCGAAACCAAAATTCAACCGGAATAATTTTCTCGCTCAAACATCCGAAATATTAAACTGTAACTTAATAAACACACACACATATAATTCGTATGATCCTACCACCTTTTCTTTTGATTTCTAAACACACACATATATATAGAATTCATTATAATAATAAGAGAAAATTACCAATAACTATTGTTTTTGTTTCACTATTACTGATCAAGTCCAAGAGTTTAACAATAGACCGATCACACCCATCGGTAACAGGAACTGAACATGGAAATCCCTTTCCACGAGAATCGCCGGTAATGGATTACCGATATACCCCCTTCATCTATGCAACAATTTTTTCCAAATATAGATCAATCTTACCATACGAAACGACACAGTCAGTTGGGAATTCATGAGCTTCCCATATTTAGGGTTTTTTGAATTTGAAAATCAATGTAGAGAAGCGATATTAAAGAAGAACAGTCGAGCTTTTTCGAAACACACTTCGATATATGTTTTATTCGGAGAAGAACAGGCCGAGCTTTACGAACTTCAGAATCTATTGAGAAAGCAGAAGTCGAAGAATCAATCTGTCACCATTTCATAGATCAGAGCTACAGATCGAAACAGGTACGTAAATATCATTTTGGTTTGACGCACACAAATATACGTGTGTGCACACGACACATTACAACGGAGAATGTTACATTCCACACATAAACGACAAAATCTATTGACGTTACTGCTGTCATTGTTTTGAATAAGATGTCGGGTGCCACTTTTTTGAATAAGTTGTCGAGTGAACATGGTGGAGTTACATTCCACATGCACACACAACAACAAATCAGTTGTTACGCTTTTTGGTGGCACATCCTTTTCAAAAGAAACAATGAATGTTACATTTCACACATACGGCACAAAATATGAATGTTACATTCAACATCCACTATCAGGCATGTCATTTTTTACGCACAGCACATGAGTGTTACATTCCACATACACACAACACAACTTCGCTTGACGTTACCATTGACATTTTTGTCAGGAAAGAATCAGTGAGTGTTACATTCCACACACACGAGCTGACCATGGATGTGCACACCAAAACATCCATGATCATGTGTGTCATTTTAATACACAACATATAGGTGTTACATTCCATATGCACATAGCTCGTTCAAATTTGACGGTACTACTGACATTTGTTTTTTGGAAATGATCAGTGTGTGTTGCTGCATAAGCATTTTTTTACTGATGAGGGTTATATTTTTGATTGAACAAGATGACGTCATCAATCCCATTACTGTGCAAATACGAGAACGTGACAATAGTGGTGAGGATGAGGAACGATTGTGAAATCGGTGAGTTGCATCAAAAAATTGAAGACAAATGGTCAGATTTACGCAGCGGAAAGTTTGAGTTGTCATATTCACTGCCGGGGCTATAAGACCCCGATCTTCGTTATACGTATAATTTAAGTCGCGTTTTAAAATATTTCAAAAATAACGGGGTAGATAGCATAATTTATTATTTGATCTAAAGTTTTAGGGGCTAATTAGTGATTTTAAAAATATTTAAAAATTGAATTGGGTGTAACTATTAACTTAACAAAAAAAAATTTTTTGGGGGGGGGGGGGAGGGGGGGAGAGGGGGGCTTATGTAAATGAAAATATAAAGTTGGATACATGAATGTCATCCACTGCAATGTGTCGGTATATATTACATACATACATATATACGCGTGTAATCAAATGAGTGACGAAGAGAACACGTGGACGATTGTTCATAAATATATATATATACACACTCATGCACACACATGTCGGAAGGGGGAGAAACAAAATAGAAGCATAAAACAGAAAAGAGAGAGAGTGAGCAGGCTGTCGCTGGCAGTGCTGCCTGGTTGATCCGGCGGTGTCTGTCTGCGTGAGGGTGTGTTTGATCGGTCGTTCAACGTGCGTTTTAGTGTGTATGTGTGTATTTTAGTTGGGTTTGATGTTGGTATGGATAGTATGTGTGATCTTTGTGGGATCGTTGTCATCCATCTGGCGATCATATGGGTCGTCTCTCCAGTTGTTCCTCTGACGGACACGGTGTGTGTGTGCGTGTGCGCTATGTTTTTGCTAACAGATTGTATGTGTATGATCAGTGTGTATTTTGGTGTGTGCTTTGTGTGTGGGTTTTGTTGTTCATTGCGTAGGTGTGGCGCCGTTGTTGGTGTGGGTAGTTGCGGTGTGTGTGTATGTTGCTGTGAGTATGTATGTGTATGGTGCCATCATTCGATTGGTCCGACGGTGGTGGTTTGGTTGTGTGGGTGTTGCCGGATGTTCACCGGTGGTAAGTTTGGAGAGACAGAGCAATGCATGTATGTGTATGTGTACCTGCTGCATGTGGGTATATGTGTGTTTAGTGATGGGTACGTGAACGGTGGTGTGTATGTGTGTGATCAATGTGTGTTGTGTGTGCCGTGTGTGTATGTGTGTTGATTGGTGGCCGGTGGTGAGGATAATTAGTGAGAGAGAGTGAGTCGCAAATAGGTATGCATGTTCGATTGTGTGGGTATGTTTAGTATGGGTATGTGATCGGGGGTGTGTATGTGAGTTTCTGGGTATGAATGGACGTTTAGAGGGTGGTCGATGGAGTTGGCCGGAGAGTTAGAGAGAGAGAATGTGGGTTTGGCTTTGTGTGTGTGTGTTCGGTCGTAGGTTCGACAGGGGCTGTGCAGGAGGCCAACGGTGTGTTCCGTTCAGGCGTCGTGAGTGTACTGTCTTCTTATCAAACTATTTATATATATATATATATATATATATATATATATATATATATATATATATGATGGAAAATGGTTGTATTTAAATTAGATATTTTTAAAATTATGTGGATCTAGCAGGTTTGGGTGAATTGGTAAAATGGATTTTCATTACATTATGTGGAGTTTTAAAGAAAGTTGAAAAATGAGTTTCGTTGGATTTGGTGGTTTTAAAAGAGAGTGAAAAATATCTATTTTTCTAAACATGTATGGTTTTCTAAAAATAAAGAGTGGAAAGTGATTTTGGTAAAATCAAACATTTTCTTTTAAAAGAAAATGAGAAATATGATTTTCGAATAAAAAGTCGATTTTGGAAAAGAGAGGTGGATGTGTGACCTGACGATGTTGATCAGACGATTATTGATATTATATCCAGCCGATGGGTGGTCCGGCATGTGGATATTGATATTATAACCTGTCCGATGGGTGATCCGGGCATATGGTCATTTGTTCCGCTAGGAAGGCATATCCTACGGATGGTACGGTACCATTGCAACTCCCGATCATGAGGTTAAAACGATCACATGGCTAGTCGAGGTGTGGTATGGTGTAATGTGATGTGGTGTGGTGTGCTGTGGTGTGGTGTGGTGTGGTGTCGTATGTGGTGTTTTGTCGTATATAATGTTTGTCGTTTGTGGTGTTTTGTCGTATATGGTATTTGTCGTATATGGTGTTTTGTCGTATATGGTGTTTTGTCGTATATGGTGATTGGGATGAGTACATTTTTATATATATATATATATGTGTGTGTGTGTATGTGTGTGAGAGAGAGAGAGTATTAATATGAAAAAAAAATGAAAATGGAAAAAATACCTCTTGATAGGGTACATCTAATGATAATGGACCGGGCCTGCAAGCCTACCCTCCGTAGCTAAATGAATAGACAGATGAATCATCACATCAAAAAATGATGGATTGAAAATCATTTCTAAATTGCAAAGAGTTTTTGCAATTTGCCTTTCAATTAGAACCAAATCAGCCACTCGAAGAGTTTTACAACATAAATCTCTGAAGAATTTACACAATTGAATCAAAGTCAATCGAACTTCCTTAGGCAAAACCCTTCTCAATGCAACTGGAAGTAATTTTTGCATCAATATACGATTATCATGACTCTTAAGCCCATAAATTCTACACGGTTTGAGTTGCACACATTTTGAAATGTTTGAAGCATAGCCATCTGGAACCTTAATCTTCTTCAACAAATTACAAAATATGCCCTTCTCCTATTTATCTAGTGAGAAACAAGCAGGAGGCAAGTACGTTCGACCGGATTCATCTTGTACGGGGTGAAGTTTACTTCTTATATTCAAAGACACGAAGTCTTGATGTGTTTTTAAATGATCCTTAGTTTTTCCTTCAAGATTCAATAATGTTCCCAAGATACTATCACAAACATTCTTCTCTATATGTATCACATCGAGATTGTGTCTCAATAGATTATCCTTCCAATATGGTAAGTCAAAGAAAATACTCTTCTTTTTCCAATTATATGGCAACATAGGATTATTATCAACTGTTTTCCCAAATCTAATATCAAACCCTTCTAACTCTTCTAGAATTGTAGATCTATTCAATTGAGGTGGTGATTTTCTATGGTCTTCCTTACTATCAAACAATTCAGCATCCTTTTGAAATGCATGATTTTCATCCAAGAACTTTCGATGCCCCATATAACAAAACTTCTCATTGTGCTTCAAATGGAGGGAACACGTGTCTTTATTGCATGAAGGACAAGCTAGTGCATCTTTCATGCTCCAACCTGACAAATTTGCATAAGCAGGAAAATCACTAATAGTCCATAATAATGCGGCACGCATTTGGAAATTTTGTTTAGTTGAGCCATCATATGTATTTACTCCAGCATCCCAAAGTTCTTTCAACTCATCTACTAGTGGTTGCAAATACACATCTATATTGTTCCCAGGAGCTGAAGGGCCTGGTATAATCAATGATAAAATAAAATATGCTTGTTTCATACATATCCACAGTGGCAAGTTATATGGCATCAAATAATTGGCCACGTACTATAAGTAGAATTCAAAGTCCTAAAAGGATTAAATCCATCGGATGCTAGTCCAAGTGTAAGACCCCGACCTTTGGCATATGCATAGTTTAAATCGCGTTTTAAAATACTTTAGAAATAATGGGTTGATGGTATAAATTATGATTTAATTTTAAATTTGAGGGGCTAATTTCGTAAATTTTCAAAACAAATAATAATAATAATAATAATAATAATAAATTTTTTGAAATGGGTTGAATTACTATCCTGATTTAAATTGGCAGAGCGGTTCGCGATATGAATTTAGGTGATTTAAAAATAAAATAAAATCTAGGGGTTAAATTGTAAATTTTATAAATATAATTAAGAATGGGTTTAATTAAAATCTTAACCAAAAAAGAAGGGGAGGATTATGTAAATTATATATATATATATATATATATATATATATATATATATATACAGAATGTGGAATCGAAAGGCGAGAGAGAGGCCATGTGGTCGGCTGCTTGATCACATATACACGCACATATATATATACAAATAGGAAATCGGAAGAAGGGCCGAGAAATAAACAGAACAAAATCGAAGAGAAAGAGAGAAAGAGGAAGAAGAAGAAAAAGAGAGAACTGGGAACAAATGGGTTCGCCGGCGGTGGGTGTTCGACTGTCGAGGGTGGTTTGCATGTTCGACGTACGTGTGTGGGTTTGATCATCAGCAACAGTGACGAAGAGAGAGACAGATCGGTCCGGCGGTAAAGTGCGGTTCGTCGATGGTGAGGCGCGGCGGTTGGCGGTGAGTCTAAGTAACCTGTGACGGTGTGTGTGTGTTCGGTGTTCAGTTAGTCTTCGACGATGGGGGTGCTCGGTCGACGAGAACAGTCGGATGGGGTGGTGATCGTTCGGTGGTTGCTCTTTGGGGATGCCTGCTCGTTGTCGTCTCTGCTGTTTTGTTGATTGCCGGCAGCGTGGATGCAATTGTCTGGCGAATTGCATGTGTGTGTGGAGTCATCGGTGAAGTATGGTCGTCACCGGTAAGTAGGTGTGTGTTCAACTGGGTTCCGGTAGGTGTTCGTGTGTCCCCTGTTTCTGTTGCTGTGGGGTGATAATGAGGGGTGTTGGGAATGTTGTATGTGCCATGACGGTGGGGACTTCGCCGCAGCAGTAGCGTGCTGATCAGAACACAGTAAACAGAAATGGGAAGAAGAAGCGGGAAGAAGAAAGAAGGAAGAAAAAGAAGGAAAAAGGGGGGGAAAAAAAAAGAAGAGAAATGGAGAAATTGCAAAAAACACCCCACAAAAAATATAAATCAAATCTCGCGGCCGGCGAAAAATTTAGGGGAGGTAGAACTCCACACTTCTTTAGTAAATATATTTAATTGTCTCAATATAAAATACATGCTATCATTATCATTGAATTTAGCATTATATGTTCGCATGAAAAATGTCGAGATAGCGATAAAAAAAAAATAGTGAGATCGTCCGCATAAATAAATTCAATATAGTAAATAGTAATAGGGCAATATTAGTTAAAGAGACATAGTTTATAATAAAAGACGGGGAACATGAAATTATGGGGAAATTAGGGCCTACATGGTTCGAATAGAGTATTTTTTTATATTGAACATTAATTTAGGCTTTGTCGCTAATAGGTTCGCAGGCACCGGAGTACCGGTAGAGAATATGTGGTCAAAGTCTTCAAAAACGGGTAATCAGGTGAGTGTACTGTCTTCTTAGCAAACTATTTTTTATGTATATATATGATGAAATATGTGTTACTTAAATGACATAAATTTATAAATGATATGGATCAAGTAGGATTTGGGTGAGTTAGTAAATTGGATTTTCGGAAGATTTCGATGGTTTTTGAAAAGAAGTTGAAAATGAATTTTTGTTGGATTTGGTGAAATCAGACGGTGTTTTTAAAAGAGAATAGAAAACATATATTTTTCTAAAAATGCTTGGTTTTCTAAAAATAAAGGGTGGAAAAGTGGTTTTGATAAAATCAGACGTTTTCTTTAAAAGAAAGTGTGAAATATGGTTTTTGGATTTAAACGTTGGTTTTGAGGAAAAGAGATAGACGTGGTGAATTGACGATGTTGAGTAGACGATATTTATTGAGTTGTGATTCGATGATGCTGTATTTAATTTGATGATGCCATAGTATTGATCCGCTTCGGCGGAGTGATGTTTATCTGCTTCGGCAGAGTGATGTTAGACGTTTATACTGCGTAGTGATTATCCGCTTCGGCGAAGTGATGGGTGTTCGTAGGAAGGTATATCCTACGAATGGTACGGTACCGTTGCAAACTCCCGATCGTGAGGTTAAAACGATCACCAGGGCTGGCCAGTGTGTGTGTGTTTGAGATGATATTTTGAGATGTGGTATTTTGCTTATATTGGGTGATTTATTATTTATTATGGTGATTGACATGATTCTTATACTAAATGATTTTGAATGGAACTTATATATAGTGCTTTATTCTCACTGCTAATATAATGAAAACTTTTACGAGCTACGTGATGTTTACATATTTAAGCTTGATCCATTTAGATGTCGCAGAATAAATTATTTTTATTATCAAAATGTTTTTACTAAGAAGACAGTACACTAGCAGGTGAAATGGTTAGGAGTCGGTCGGTCCCCTACTGGCGCTAGATAGAGTTATGCGGATCTCGCGATAGAGTCAATTGAGAGAAATTTTGAGACGAGGTGTCAGAGATGAATCTAAGTGAGATTCATGGGATTAGTTTGGTTGTTCTTATAATTTGGACGGTGTATCCCTATCAGATGGAATTGTGTATATGTGGTATAGATGTAAATTTATATATTGTCGTATTGTGGTTGGTTAGTCAGATATGTGATGTCATATCGACGTCACGTCGGCTCCACATGAAGGGTGTCCGGGGTGGGGTGTGAAAATTTTGGTATCAGAGCCTAGGTTATAGGTTCTGTAGACTTGCTAGTAGAGGTGTCAGTAGAAGACCATGAGATGGGAGGGCGTGCCAGTCATCTAGTTAGTAGGGGACATGAGATAGGGTGTCAATAAGTTAGTTTGGCGTATGAGTGTTAGATCTTTCATTTCATTAGTTGTGCATTGGCATTGTGCATGATGGGTTGTCTTGATGGCATGGGTAATGCGATAAAATGGTGATATTGCCAGTTGGCGGATTTGAGTGATATTGTGTTGTTAAGGGTAGTATTGGGTGGATCGTGATTGTGGGAGTGCTAATAGTTAGAAATGTGAAATTTTAATTGAGAAACAACTATATGTGTATTGCGTGATGATAAGATACCTATCGGTGACACCCAGTAAGTCGTTATTAAAATTTTAAATAGTACCGCAAAGCACACTTAAGTTAGAATGTGAAATGGCATTCACAATAAGTATAAAATCGCTTTTTTGGCAATATGAAAGAAATCTTATGATGATACTAAAAAGAGAATTGTATTAGTTGGAACTAAGGATGTGAGAAAGTTGTGGTGATATTAAAAAGATGTAATTCGGTAGTACATTCTAGGTTGACGAGAAGGTAGAGTAAAAGTTGGTGGAACACGTAAATATAACAAACGTAATAGAAAATGATATATAGGAAGTGTCCGAGAATTGTGGGTCTGGGATGATAGTAGGTACTCGTAAATATAATCCATTTGTATGAGTAATGTGGAATTACCGGTGGAGTCAAATTTTGTTTTCTATGAATAAAAGCATGTATTATTAGGAAAGCGTAACTAGTACCTCAGTTAGTCTGATAGTGGGTCTAGGAGGTTAGAAAAGTGATAAAGAGAGAATATCAAAATACAGTATGCAGGTGCTAGGCATAAGTTAAAATAAGGTTCGGCAATGAATATTGTAGTAGCTAGGGATTTTCCCTATGTAGTTTCGAAAATTTTGGTTATTGTTAAATAAGTTCCATTATTTTTAAGGAGGTGAACGTTCGGCTCAGTAAGTTGGTTAAATATACTTGTGTTGATAAAATGTGGGAAATTGAGATTTGAAACTATAACCTTGGGACTTTAAAGGTAGTCACTGTGGTGTAGGAAAACTTAGGTGGATTAATCTAAGTCGACGATTGATTGCACTTAATTGAATTTAAATAATTTTCGTAGGGTAGAAATATTTGGACTTGGAGTAAGTTAGTGTTTGGTTTAGGAAGTCTTTAATAGAAGAACCTTGTGACGGCCCTAAGAAATCGGGTCGTTATCATAAATTAGACTATCAACTCATGATTTACGTAGACCTGGTGTTTTTCCATAAAGATCCAGTGTTGGGCACTCATCGGTTAGAATGGATGGGTGATTAAATAGATTGCAAAAGACTAGGGTATTAGATCTTTTTTTTGTTTGAGTAGGGTATTCTCAGTTAAAGGTTAGAGACTGTGACGTGGTGAAAACGGTGATCCGGTTGAGAGCAGAGAAGAGCATGTAGAACGTCTCCAGAATGTGTTGCTGATGCTGTGAGGAAAGCGATTGTGTTTCAAAGGCAATAAATATGAATATTGATTGGATTGAGTGGGGAAAATAATAATAATAAATAAATAGATAAATTAAATTGGGACGAGTGCTCTTGGGACATAGTATTCAAGTGAATTCAAAAGGAGTCGAAGTGGTAGGTTGATGGAATATGGAGAAGGTCGAGAACGTGTGACTGGAATTCGAAACTTGTGGAGTGACAGTAATTATGGTTACCTTGACAACTTCACAATATTTCTGGTATGACGGGATTTGTGCTTTGAGGCAGAAATCGGGGAACGTGGTTGCACGCATTTGGGTTACTTATACTAATGTATGGGGCAAGTTGAGATCCTTGTGAGTTTCGTGGGTAGTGGGTCAGATGACCACATTATTCGAACTCGTGATGAGAAATCGACTTTGATCGATGGTGTGGTAGGAGTTCAGAAATTGGATGTTTGGTTGGGAAGATTAAAGAGGAAGGGAATGTACAATGGTCACAGGACTGACTATCGTGTCAGAAATAATGATGAAGTTGTAATGATTTGAACTAGATTGTGTGTTTCTAATAATTCCCATATAACGGAAGAGACCTTAAAAATGGTGCATAGAGCAATAAATGTAATGCCCCAGTAGTATCAAACTATAGCACGACTTAGTGAGCATTATTGGTCAAGTGGAGTGGAATGAGAAATCGCAGACTTTGCTGTTAGATGTATGGTAAGTTAGCAAAAGTAAGATCGAACATCAATATCCAGGTGGGGTATGGTAGCATTGACCTATTCCATAAGAGAAATGGGAGAGTAGTTCGAGGAATGTTTTCTTGATGTGTATGCCAAGTACATATTGATGGGATTGTTCGATTGCATGAGGCACCGGTTCCATGCAAATGTCGAATGACGTTGGGGTAAGATAACTATTTTAAATCAAAAGGGGAAATTGGATGTTGAATTATACGTATCATAAATATTAGTATATGAAATTATTAAACTCGGCTGACTGGTTATTCGAAATTTTGGAACTTGATTTCTGAAATTATAAGTGTTGTCGTTGTGTTGTGATCGGAATAATAATTGTTATCAAAACGAAGTAAGCCGTTAATGTATGATTAGTCCGTGGAGGAAACTTATGCATTAGTGTGGGGTGATAACTTAAATTGGCATGATTTGTACACACAAAAAGTTGGGTAGTAAACCCCAAGTAATATATCCTTATTGAAAAAGCTGTGTAGAGGAAACTATAGTAACAAAAGTTGATAGTTATTTGAACATTCGGATTGAATTTTTCTATACTCCTTTAGGTACCTAAGTGAAAGTTGATATTTTTTCCAATTTTGGATTAACGGTTTATCAGGAAATACGATTCAGGTGTTAGAGAATATGTTGAGGGGTTGTGTTATGGAAATTTCTGGTAAGGGGGATAGTTGTGCAACCTTAATAAAACCTGTTTATGCAAATAGCTATCTTGTCGACGATCACGGTGGCATCTTATAAAGCATTATATGAAAAGGATGCAGGATTTCAGTCAAATAGATTGAATTTAGATAAGAGAACGGAAATTTTTGTGAGATTTAGAGATAGCCCGAGGTGACTACATTTTTTTTATTCATTTATTTGAAAATTGGAAGTTATTGAGAGGTCAAGGGAAAAAGGAGAATTTGAAATATCCTTGAGATGATATGTATTCATGATCCAATATTTTATAGTTAGTAGCTAGTAATTATTAGAATATATCGAATTTGGTGACTGGGGCGTATCTATGTCCTTTGATTCGTACATATATACATGATTATATGTTTGGAGCATGTTAGGTAAGTGGAAACGGACTTGAAGCACGTGACCATATCAGGGACTTGATCAAATGCGGAAGCATGAAAGGAATTCTTATAGATTATCTGTGTAATATATTTTAGTTGTAGTTATGTGGGTTGGTAATGTTTAAGTGTTGTGAAGGATATCGATATGGGTATATCGTGATTTAGGAATGTATTTTTTGTTTTATAAGTTAGCAATAATTTTTGAAAATGTTTATAAGAGTATTGAAGAGTTGAGGTAGGTATTGAGGTTAATGTTGGTCGAGCTATCTGTGTTTATGAGACTGGTGGCAATTATTGTTGAGTTAAGTGTTGAATGGAAATATTATTACAACGGGCGACTGAAAAATGTTGGATGAAATAGTTATGTGCCGATTATGACATAATGAAATAGACCCAATTTACCGAAATACTTTAAGCATATGGTGTTGTTGCTGATTTTGATTTTATCAGAGTAGCGCAACGAAAGCGTTAGAAACATGAGATATTTAATTGTTGGATATCAAGTTAAATACTACAATGAGAACATTATGAGGTTGGAGTGAGAATTGACAGTTATAGTCTATGAGTGACTATCGGTTATGGGACCTTGTGTCTAATGTGACCATGCAGTGCGACATGGAATACTATTCTTTTGACACATTTTAAATTCAGTTGTTTGCACAAAAAAAAATATTTCGGGACAAAATTTCTTTTAGGAGGGAAGAGTTGTAAGACCCTGACCTTTAGCATATGCATAGTTTAAATTGTGTTTTAAAATACTTTGGAAATAATGGGTTGATGGTATAAATTATGATTTAATTTTAAATTTGAGTGGCTAATTTCGTAAATTTTCAAAACAAAAATAAAAAATAAAAAATTGAAATGGGTTGAATTACTATCCTGATTTAAATTGACAGATCGGTTCGGCGGTAAAGTGCGGTTCGTCGATGGTGAGGCGCGGCGGTCGGCGGTGAGTGTAAGCAATCTGTGACAGTGTGTGTGTGTTCGGTGTTCGGTCAGTCTTCGACGATGGGGGTGCTCGGTCGACGATGAGCAGTCGGACGGGGCGGTGATCGTTCGGTGGTTGCTCTTCGGGGGTGCCTGCTCGTTGCCGTCTCTGCTGTTTTGTTGATTGCCGGCAGCGTGGATGCAATCGTCCAGTGAATTGCATGTGTGTGTGGAGTCGTTGGTGAAGTATGGTTGTCAACGGTAAGTAGGTGTGTGTTCAACTAGGTTCTGGTAAGTGTGCGGGTGTCCCCTGTTTCTGTTTCCGTGGGGTGATAATGAGGGGTGTTGGGTGTGTTGTATGCGCCGTGATGGTGGGGACTTCGCTGCAGCAGTGGCGTGCTGATCAGAACACAGTAAACAGAAATGAGAAGAAGAAGCGGGAAGAAGAAAGAAGGAAGAAAAAGAAGGAAAAAGGGAAAAAAAAAAAAAAAAAAAGAGAAATGGAGAAATTGCACAAAACACCCTACGAAAAATATAAATCCAATCTCGCGGCCGGTGGAAAATTCGGGGAAGGTAGAACTCCACACTTCTTTAGTAAATACATTTAATTGTCTCAATATAAAATACATGTTATCATTATCGTTGAATTTAGCATTATATGTTCGCATGAAAAATGTCGAGATAGCGATAAAAAAAAATAGTGAGATCGTCTGCATAAATAAATTCAATATAGTAAATAGTAATAGGACAATATTAGTTAAAGAGACATAGTTTATAACAAAAGACGGGGAATATGAAATTATGGGGAAATTAGGGCCTACATGGTTCAAATATAGTATTTTTTTATATTGAACATTAATTTAGGCTTTGTCGCTAATAGGTTCGCAGGCACCGGAGTACCGGTAGATAATAAGTGGACAAAGTTTTTGAAAACGGGTAATCAGGTGAGTGTACTGTCTTCTTACCAAACTATTTTTCTATGTATATATATGATAAAATATGTGTTACTTAAACGACACAAATTTGTAAATGATATGAATCAAGTAGGATTTGGGTGAATTAGTAAACTGGATTTTCGGAAGATTTCGATGGTTTTCGAAAAGAAGTTGAAAATGAATTTTTGTTGGATTTCGTGAAATCAAATGGTGTTTTTAAAAGAGAATAGAAAACATCTGTTTTTCTAAAAATGCTTGGTTTTCTAAAAATAAAGGGTGGAAAAGTGGTTTTGATAAAATCAGACGTTTTCTTTAAAAGAAAGTGTGAAATATGGTTTTTGGATTTAAACGTTGGTTTTGAGGAAAAGAGATAGACGTGGTGAATTGACGATGTTGAGTAGACGATATTTATTGAGTTGTGATTCGATGATGCTGTATTTAATTTGATGATGCCATAGTATTGATCCGCTTCGGCGGAGTGATGTTTATCTGCTTCGGCAGAGTGATGTTAGACG
This sequence comes from Eucommia ulmoides, assembly GCA_016647705.1. NCBI lineage: Eukaryota > Viridiplantae > Streptophyta > Magnoliopsida > Garryales > Eucommiaceae > Eucommia > Eucommia ulmoides. The sequence continues at coordinate 8,118,020 of CM028333.1, read as the reverse complement.
TTTAGACTGCGCAGTGATTATCCGCTTCGGCGGAGTGATGGGTGTTCATAGGAAGGCATATCCTACGGATGGTACGGTACCGTTGCGTACTTCCGATCGTGAGGTTAAAACGATCACTAGGGTTGGGCAGTGTGTGTATGTTTGAGATGATGTTTTGAGATGTGGTATTTTGCTTATATTGGGTGATTTATTATTTATTATGGTGATTGGCATGATTCTTATACTAAATGATTTAGAATGGAACTTATATATAGTGCTTTATTCTCACTGCTAATATTATGAAAACTTTTACGAGCTACGTGATGTTTACATACTTAAGCTTGATCTATTTAGATGTTGCAGAATAAATTATTGTTATTATAAAAATATTTTTACTAAGAAGACTGTACACTCGCAGGTGAAATGTCTAGGAGTCTGTCGGTCCCCTACTGGCGCTAGATAGAGTTATGCGGATCTCGCGATAGAGTCAATTGAGAGAAATTTTGAGACGAGGTATCAGAGATGAATCTAAGTGAGATTCATGGGATTAGTTTGGTTGTTCTTATAATTTGGACGGTGTATCCCTATCAGATGGAATTGTGTATATGTGGTATAGATGCAAATTTATATATTGTCGTATTGTGGTGGGTTAGTCAGATAGGTGATGTCATATCGACGTCACACCGGCCCTACATGAAGGGTATTTGGGGTGGGGTGTGATACCAAGCCTGACATTTCGAGGATCTTGTGCAAAATCTCTATTCTTAAAATCGAACGTTTTCTATGCAGGAGAATCAGCAGGGTGTCTCATACAACCATCTTTTGTATGACTGTCTTTATGCCACCGCATATCAGACGCCGTCTTTGACGACATAGAAAGTTATTGAAGTCGTGGTTTTAGAGGGAAATCCTTCGCTGAAATTTGCTTAGACCCCTTACTTGGAATTGTATTTTCTTCTAATTGATTCTCATTGGTAATATATCTAGATGTATGACATACATGGAATTTGATATCATTTACGTGGTCCTTCCAATACAGCATGTAATCATTTGGACACACATTTATTTTATTGCACCAAAGGTCTAAGTCTTTTATTATCTTTTTCATCTCATAGTACGACTTAGGTAATGTTTCCTCCCTTGGAAGTATCTCTCTTAGCAATTCAAGTAACATAGTAAATGACTTATTGCTTCACTTACCAAGGCACTTCAAATGAAAAAGTCGAACAATAACTGAAAGTTTTGAAAACTTTTTGCACCCGGGATATAGTTCTTGTTCTGCATCCCTAAGTAACTTGTAAAACTTACTTGCATCTTCATTAGGTTCTTTTTCATTACATTCTTCGGCTCCATCCATGTTTATCTTTCCGCTTGAAAACTGAAAGACATCATGTAACAACCCATGAATATCATCATGGGTGTTTTGTTCACTATGTCTTGGAGGCGGATATGTAGCAGATGCTAAAGTTTCACCATGGGCCAACCACTATGTTTATCCCTTGATAAACCCGTTGCATATTAAGTGTTCCATTTCCATTTCACGTGCAACCCACATGCCATTCCCACATTTCACACAAGGGCACATGATCTTCCTACTTAAACTAGCATTTGAAAACACTAAATCAAGAAAGCGTTTCACTCCTTCCATGTATGCATTGCTCACCAGCAATTGATACATCCAACTCTTATCTATTATATGATCTTTTGCGAAATAACTATACAAAACAAAATTTGTATGATTAGACTATAAGAACAACTCAATTTTATATCCATTGATGTTCAATATATGTAGAGATTAAACTTAATTTCCTGACCACCGCCACCATGTTAAAGTAGTGCAATGTGGTTAGAGATTACATAATAGGCAACATAACATGTCAATATATTTTCATCTCATAAAATAATTCATTCATTGACTCAATTAACGACACACTTCAAGTCCAATGCTCCACGGGGCTCCAACTTCAAGGTTTTGGAGCTTTACAAGGTCCCACAGTTGTCTAAAACCAAGGAGAAACCCCCCCACAATGTAAAAATTATACTCAAACAATACCTGAATGTTCAAATAAAGCCAATCTTCGAAATTCGCTATCATTATTACCATCACAATTAAACTACATGTGTTCAACGACAAGTATTAATGCATAAAAAATAAATGAAGATATTGGCCACTATTTCAATTTTTCCAATTTTCCACATTTACCATCTTGAATAGCCAAAGGCCTAGACCAAGTGACTAAATAACTGGTGTACAAGCATAATCAAATAGCTAATTGAAGTAAAATGTTCTATCTAAATACAAATACAATCAATAGAATAGGTGTAAGACAACTTACTAAAGTAGGTTAAGCACGTGAAAATTATACCTAGTAAAAAAAACACATGAAAGTAATATAAAAGGTGATAATGAGGTTCAAATACATGGCTTGCTTCACTCATACTGTGTGATCGACCTCAACTAAAAAAAAATTGATAATAATTATTCTAATCCGTTTGATGGCTATTATAACCACTTCATCCCAATTATTTTATTCAATGTTTGATATCATAAACTTATTTAAATTGTAGTTTTTATCAATTTTACACATGGTATATGTGTTTTTACTACAAGGGATGATAGAATAGGTTATGTATTTAATTCCATTCATTAGAATTCTAATTTATTCCAAATAAGTGAAATAAAATTCTATATGAATTATGCCGAATTAAACTGAATTCACCTCAATTCTAGCTAGAATTCATCCAAACTAAGTGCTAGTAACACACTATGTTTCTCAGTAACTACAAGCAAGTGGGCAAGGTTTGCTTAGGACAGAAAAATTATATCTATGCCTTCAAATTTATATGATTTTCCCATTGACAAACAATTTACACAAGCAAAAGAAATTAATCATCAGCAAATTAACAGTGTCTATTCAAATTTGCATCAAATTCTCTTTCTAAACAGGAACAACTCCAAGCAACTAAAATTTCTACAAACATAATCAAATACCAGAGAACACTAATAAAAATTCAAGACAACAGAGCCTAAACTCAATAGAAATTGGGGTTGACTACAAACTGAATAAGGAGGACGGAAACTGAATTGAAGAATCGTTGTAAATATACCTGAATTTTGATTGCAAATCACCAAACAATGTGAAAAATATTCTTCACGAAGATACAAAAATTCCTCTTGAACAGAAATGATAGGATTCTACCAGAATAGATCAAAGGTAGAGAGAGATGATAGCGAAGACGATGTAGCCTGGGTTAGGAAGAAGGCTGAGCGGGTGGAAGTAAGTGAAGACGATTAGGGCTCCATTGAAGTTCTCGGTATTACTTGAAGCAAATGCAAAGTGAAGAGACGATCTGGTATTTCTACAACTAAAGGCTGAAGTGGTACTGAATATGCTAGGGCTCATTTCACCAAAAAGTGAGCGGAAGGATCCTATTGCTGTGTGGCGCCCAGACAAAATGACGTCGTTTTGGTTGTCTCTGAACACCATTCTCACATTTTTTTTCCAATTGATTTTATTAATTTTATTATACATGTTAGGGCACCATTAATTGTCTTCTAATTTAATTTTTTTTAATACACATATTAGGGCACTATTAAGTGACCTATAATTAAATAATTAAATTATAATAGAACACAAAATTATACCCTAATATAGTTTCTGTTTTTAGGGCACTATTTTATGTCCTTTTACATTATATATATATATATATATATATATATATATATATATATATATATATATATATATCTTAATTCATTTAATTACTAATTAAATTTTATTGGGACACTACTTTGTGTCCTCTAAATATTTGATTATAAGAACACAATATATATAGTGTCCCAAAAAGCACCTTTATAAGACAATATATATAGTGTCCCGATAAATTTACGTTTATGTGACACTACCAATTTTGTACCCCGAAAAGTACCTTTATAGGGCACAATACCTATAATGTCCCAACAGAAGTGTCCTTATAGACAGTTTTTGTTGTAGTAAAAGATTTCACATATAATTGACAAGTAGTAACGAAATCAAATTTCATGTCATGCATGTAATTAGAACACTGTCATGAAATATATAAATAAATAATGCACAACAGAACCAAAGTGTTGAGTTATCACAGTGTTTATTAGGCCATTATTATTCTGGAGGGGGAATAGGTTTGAATCCCGCGGGGCTCATACAGTAAAGCCATTTTTTTCGTCATTTAAAGGATTAAATGAAAAATAAAAAATAACCTTGCAAAGATTCAATCCCTAGACCCAACACAATAACGACACCACCTTTCAGAAAGGTACCAACAGACTAACATGTCAGTTCAGTATAAAAGAGTGTGAATAAATCTAAAAATACAGACGCTGTATCATCAAATACAACCATATAAATGAAATGACGTCGTTATACGTCTTCTTCTTCACTATACCAGGACCAGAACAGTGCGCATGAATAGAACGACGAATTCGACGTTTTAAATCTTGAAAAAATCATATAAAATCAACCGTATGTCCAAATTCTATGAAATTTATATCGTTGGACTCGCAATACAACGTATAATTTTTCTGTATAAAAATTTTCTAGAAATATTGAACTTTAAAAATAAAATAAAATATTTCGACCATGAACGAGAAATAAATGATTTATCTTCCATGGACTTTATGATTTGGCAAAACGAGTCTATAAGGCTCTGATACCATTGTATACAAATGCGGAAATATTAAAACGGAAGCGTACCTTTCGGATTCGGAAGATTCGTTTACAACTCGTTTCTCGTTTCTTCTTTCGTTAGCAAGAAAAATACTACTAGAGTATTTTTCGATAATATCCACATACTCACTAATCAAGACCATTCAAATTATCTGTAATCTGATGGGATAGAGATCTTGATGTATCAACCCATATTTATAGAAAAAATCCCAAAGGATATGTCCGTTCCAATGAGTACATATCGAAAGGGTATGTCCATTCCAATGGGTGTCTATAAAAAATACGCGATCCTTAAGATCAAGAGGTACACCCATTCACATGATGACTCTCCATGAATCATGGGGCCCATGTGGACGCTCCACAGGTCGACCCAACTCGCTCCATAATCCAACAATCATAATCCAACAATTAGCTATTCTACTGTTTGAGATTGAATTTTCTAGAGTTTCACTAGGTTCCACTATTGATCCCGAAACCAATTTTTTTTAGCTGTCTTTCTTTTCCCCTTTTTGGGACGGCATGGGGCAACCGGAATTTTCAAATTCCTTTTAAGTAACTTTTGATTGCTTAAGATACGATCTTTCCTATTAGTATTGTCAAGGAATGAGTCCCCAATCACAGATGATTCAGAGACGTAGGCATCTCCAATGGGCTCATCCTCAACCGAGAGAAAGAACACATGGGTACCTTCGCTTGCCAGAATTGAAGAATTGTCTGAATCTCGTCTTCCTTGAATAACAAAACGCCCTCCACTGTTGAAATCGCCACATTGATTCCGGCAACGCACCGCTAAAAACCCCTACCGTTTCACCTCCTTTATCCTAGTCACTTGATTTCTAGGGCCACGATTTGGTCGAGTCCCGATTAGATTGACTCCCTCTTCCGAATCGTCGCTATAAGTTCCCTGCTCTACAGTAACTAACTTGGTCGAAGCTCCCTTGCCGCAACTTGAAAAAATTTCTTCTGGTTTATTTTGTACGCTCAACCTTTTCCCATTACTTGGGCCGCATCCCCAAGGCTCCACTAAGATATGTTTTGAAATAGAGTCTTCCGGCACATCACCAGCCTTTTTCACCTTGACCCCCTCCACTTGCCTAATCTCTTCCTCATAAAAAATTGGCCAACCACCACCTTTATCTACACTTTCTTCCTCATTTCTGTTATTTACATATAAGCTCCCTTCCATTTCCAAATTGGCGCTTAGTTTAGGAGACCCCCCTTTGGCCACCAAGAACTCCTCAGCCGGCGAAGAATTTTCAGCCTTCAGCACTTTAGTTTCCCCGCTTAGCCACCTACCTATAACACTCAAGCAAGGTTCTTCCAGAATTTTTACCAAAAACCTGTTGTTATTCACAATTAGTTCCGAATCACAGTTGATTATCTCTTCCGAAATCGTGAAATGAAATGCAAATTGGGTTACTTTAACATTCTCCCAATAACTCAAAAATAATAATAAATTAATAGCCAACAAATTTTATTGATGCGGCTATAAATCAGGGCACCACACAAAACACATAAATAGCAAACAATACAACAAAAACAGAAACAGATTCTCAAAAGCAAAAACAATACAACAAGCTAGACCATATACCATTTGGTCACACTTCACAGTACTCTTCCCGAAAGCATAGAGGAAGAGCACATTTTATTTTTTATTGTTATATAGTAGTAGTAGTAGAAAAAAGATACTACATAGGGATTAATGAATAAAATTTATCTCGTATTTGAAGTCGAAGTAATTGGAGCCGGTGTAAAGGCCATCAGCCATGGTGTCGCTAATTCTCTCGCCATTGGTCATGGTGTCCCACTGAGTGTAAGAGAAGGGCACATCGCACCAAGCCTTGGTTGCTAGCAGCCTCACCTTCACAGTGGCCTTCCACGGCACAGGAATCATGAACGGAATTTCCTGCACACTAAAAGTCGATTCCTCTGTTTCTCCCCATTTGTGAAGTCCCTGATTCTCATTCACAACAACGACCACATTTCCTTCGGAGACAGACGGAATTCCGGCACGGATAGCCGTTTTGACACGGTTGGACTTGAAGAAAACTCTGCCGTTCCAAGTTCTGCTTGTTTTTTCCGCCGTGTACGAGAGTTTCACGACCATGTCAATCGGACATCGTCTGTTTATGTTTTTGGCTTCTCCATGGGCCATCACGACGGGCTTCTTTTCGTAGATTCTGGCGTCTTTGACGTGGTATTTGACATCGAATATGTCTCTCGACGAAACCGGCTCTTCCAGATTGAGGATAGAGTATTGGGATATATCGGGGTCGCGGGCACTCAGACAACTGATTTTTTCGGCTATAGTGAACCTCCTGCAGAATTTGTTGTTACCCAAGTTGCGGAGCGCTACGCCGCCCATATTGTCGGTTTTCACAGGCAAGAACATAGTGTCGGCGGCTGAGTTATTGTTCTCATCGGCGTCAGCCCAGATCCAATAAGCACCGCGATTCCAAAACTTCCCAAAGTGATCCGACTTTATGCGGACGCTTCCGTCGGAAGTGACGAAAACCTGGTTCAACACCTTAGGATCTCCAAGGTCGTTGCCGTTGTCAGAAAATTGTAGATAATTGTTTCCGTCGAAAAAATTTGCGCGGAGATACTCGCCGGTGTCGCCCTTGAAAGCAACGCGTTTGGGCAGCACCAGAAGAGATTCCAAGTTAACGAATTGGAATACGTCGACCCTGCAGACGAACGGTAGTGTTTGGATTAGTCCGCTGGACTCTTTTACCGCTGCGTATAAGCAGCCGTTGTAGTCATCGTAGATCTTCTCCCGCATGTTCCTCTCCCACACGGTCGCGTCGACCCCCAACTGGACGTGACGGAGACGAACTGTCTTATCGTCTGGGAAAGAGGGCTCGAAGAGTGTACACGACCATTTGCATTTGTCTTCCTCCGGTTCGTTAGCGCCGGAAACAAGCCAATGGTGGTTAGGCGACGACCGGACCCAGTATTTGTTGTTGTAACAGCATCGTATGTGGACAAGGCCATTAGCAGTCTTGGACTGCACCACCTCGTACCTGGTGTATGGGCTAACAACGTCGTCTCCGTTGAATTTGTTAAACCCATGCACATGCGGATCATCATTCACGTATCGTAGGTATTTGTTCTTTGATTGCAACGCGAAAAACCTTGGTAGTGCCATCTCTCTCTCCTTTTTTTATTCCCTAGAGGTTCCCTCTTTCTTCACTTTTATCGCTATAATAATTTCTTGGTGTGAGTTGTGCCAAACACCTCATGCTGCTATTTGTAATGAGAACAAGTGCATACGTGGAACTCCATCCTCCGTGGGAAAGGAAAACAAATAAATAAGAATAAAGAACAAGGAATGTTAAACCCGAAGAAAAAAAAAATTCGAGTGATTAGGTTCCAATATCTTAGAGAGACCATTCGAAAAAATAATTAGTTGAGGTGCATGTAATTTAGTTCCAACAGATCTTACCAAAAAAAATAAAAAAAAAAATAAAAAAATAGGGGCATGCACCATTAACTCCCAAATACAGAAGAAATTACCGATTAAGTTTATCATATTTTTTTTGCACCAATAATATTTTTTGTCTTTTTCTGACCAAAATTAACCTCATGTGGATATTGAATGTAACATTTAACACCTGTGGACGTTCTTTTTTATTTTTATTTATTTATTTAATTATTTATTATTATTATGATGATGATGATGTTATTTTTTTCTGATCAAAATATCATCATGTGGATGTTGAAGTAACATTCAACACTTGTGGATGTTCAATGTAACATCAATTTATTTATTTATTTATTTTTTAATGATGTTACATTCAACACGGGTGGATGTTGAATGTAACATCAATTGTTCTCAAGTAATATCAATTGTTTTCATACTTTTATGTATGCAAGAGTAAAATCCATAAGATGTTATATTCAACACCTATGAATGTTGAATGTAACATTAAATGGTCTCATGTTTTATTACAAATAGTAGGGTGCAAAGTATAATTTTGTTAAGATATTTTGAAGTGAATTGTCACACACAAACTTGAAAACTGTGCACCTCCATTCCTCCTCCCATCTCTCTCTAGATTCGTGCAATTCATCAGTCAAGTATTCCCCCATTTATCTTCATTTACTTTAATCTCTCTCTCTCTCAGTGTGGAGAAAAAACAAATCCATGGCGAAACCCATTTTTTTTTTTTGGAGAGAGAGAGAGGTGTTGAATGTAATATCCACAAGCGATCGGCGACGATGACGACGATCCGCGAACGGAAAGAAGACGTCTGCAAATCGATCGAATGGAAGGAAGACGAAATTGCAAAGCGATACTCGCCTACAAATCGATTGGTGCTTCGGAAGGAAGATGCAAATCATGGGAGGGCATTTCGCTAATCTCGTCCCTCTCCGTTTTTGCGAATGAGAGTTTTCGGTGCAAGGAAGGCGAGTGATGGGAGTTTTCAGTGCAAGAAAAGGCCGACGATGGGATTAAATTGTGCAAAAGAAAGTAGGTGGGAGTAAACGGTAAATAGTAACTTATTTTGGGAGTAAACCGTAATTTTCCATTAAAATATTAAGGAATTTGTTGTGTGTGGGTAATTGCTCCACTTTAATTGCCCCATTATTTGGCCAACAATATGCCGTTTATAACAATTTAAATTTTAAAAATCAAAATATTATTCTTATCTCTATTTTGTATTGAGCGACCGAAAATTTTCGTGTTATCGATTAAACTTAGATATCATAAGACCGTTAATTCGATTAGTAAGAGGATATGTCGTTTTTTATTTTTAATTTTTTGTCAAGTAGAGTTTAACCTTCGTGTGGAATATTTCAAAAATTAAATTTTGAATTTAATCAGTATCGGACCAATGTGGGGGAGTGTATCCTTAAAATAGCGAGATAATTAATCAAAGTACGTGTAAACTAATATAGCGACACCTTACCTTACCCTATGAAAATAATAATAAAATTTTTTTACCCATAAACAACAATTGAAAATTTAGCAAAAATGGATATCCTAACTACGTAATCAATACCCAATATTAGTTGCACAATCAGGGAGGATTAAGGAGAAATGGAACATCAAAAGTCCTAAAATCTGAAAATTTGTAAACTTGACTTTTCAGTAGGGTTGCCACGAAAAATCGAACCAATGGGTAACCATGAGAAACTGAATCAAATGATTCGGTTTTAAAACTAACTAAATTGTTTGGTTGCGGTTTTGATTTTGAAATTAGCAATCGAAACGATTTTGATTTTGATTTTTGGTTAGAAACCACAACCGAACCATGAAACCAAATCATAAAACTGAATCATGAAACCGATATTTTAGATATATTTTCATTACATATATACCCTTATTTTTTATATATATTTAAAGTTTAACCCATATATATATATATATGTGCACGCGCGTGCGCATGTTTTTTTTTTTTTTTTACACTTTCATTTCTCTTATAGGTACGTATGTAAAAGAACTTCGGGTTTCATTTTTGATTAGTGATTTTATAGCCATTCCTTTAATTATGGTTACTCGTAGAAATTTTAATTATGGTTACTAGTTAGAAATTTTAGTTATGACTATTTTGTGGTTTGATTTTATTTTTTAGAATTGATGTTTTATATTTTAATTATGTTTTTATTTATATATAAAAAACAACGGTACGCAGTTTTGCGGTTTTAGTTTTGTTTTTCTTTTTTGTAAAATTGAAAAATATTGAATAGTTTTGTGGTTTTGGTTTTGGTTTTTGTATGAATTTAAATGGTTTGATTTTAAAACCGTTTAAAAAAAAAACAGACGGTTGGGGTTGCGGTTTTTGTTTGATATATTTCTAATGGTTTTGATTTTTATTTTGGTTTTATATGAAATCAGATCGAAACTGAACTAGTGGGATCCCTATGTGTAAGAAGTAGCCCATCTGGAAATCTGACCGAAATCGAACTAGTGCCATCCCTACGTGTAAGAAGTAGTCCACCTCGAAACGCATGTGAACCATGAGCACAACTCCTTAATTTCACATGCAACGCATGTGGAACAAATCTTGACACTGCGACCGAGAATTCTGCCTAGCTTCCTAGGATAAAATAAATAAATAAATAAATAAATACAAAACGACGTCAGTATCTACTACGACTGTGAATTTGAGCATAAGGTTTGAACATGCCCAGGACAAACCATCCTCAAGTTAACCGCAGATGAATCAAATCACACCCTAAGTTCGGGTGCTGTTACTACAGACCCGAGAATGGTTATTGAATCCTGTTAATTATGTAAAGAAAGGAAATAAGATATTTAAATTAACGGTTTATAACTCCCCGATCCCACGAATTCCCCTGACATTAATGAATATTGGTCAAGATGTAGAAAAAGTTATGCACAATTTCTCAAAACTATTAGTCTTTCCAATTTTCACGAAAACTCTATTATCACATACGATTTTAAATACCAGTGCAATTTAAAGGATTATTCGCAAGTTAAAAATGTTTGCTATAGGCCGCTTTGAATTAAAGAACTAAATTATTTGCATGAAAAACGTTGGTCTTTGGCAACACTCGATAATCGCGGATGCATTCGCATACAACCAAATTAAATGCTGTTTTTCAATTCCCCCCCAGCCACCTATAATAAATGCCCCAAGAGGCGTGAATAACGCGTGTGGCGTGGAGTGTTTGTGGTGTTGTCTCTCATTCAAGTCTATGTGATCTATAAAATCTATAATATATGTCCATATCTATCTATATCGATATCTATATCGATATAATAAATTAAAATTGTGTCACATCTCATTCCGAGTCTCATGTCAGAGGCAAAACGTGACATTGACTTGACATTATCCAACTAAGTAAATATAACTTTTATAGACATATATATACTTGATTAATAATTAACATAAATTTTAATTTTTTTGAAACTCATGCTACATCATTTCAGCACAGTGGATATACTACATATCACATCTACCCAATTAAAACACACTTACTATACATATACAACTGTTCTACAACAAATCACAAAAGGTCAAACTTCTATATGGCCATCAACTGCCCTTGATAGTCTCAAAAGTCACACCATCCGCTGACTCTATCTAACGCCAGTAGTAGACTAATCTTTACCTGAATTACCTGAGATAAAATATTTTATCAGTGTGTTGTTTTCATAATATAAAAATAATTTATGGATCAAACACATTTATCAAAATTCACTTCTCAAAACATAATATCGACACACACAGAGCAATATAAAAAACCACACATATCATCATAATAGAACAACTCAATCTAAATCAACTAATCATTATTATTTTTATATAAATAAAATACCACACACATACTTCCATATTAGGTATATGATTGTTTACCTCACGATCGGGAGTTATGTCGATACTGTAATATGTATATCTATGAAATCTAAGATCGTCAATGTCAGGGTCATTCAATATCTTCAATGGTAGGAACACACACATAGTATATATAAACTATCATATCATACTGATAGTTAACAACATAATATCAATAATCTGCAAGATTTGTCCTCCTGTTAAATCACACACACACACACACATACCCCTGCAAGACATTTCCTCCAATCGGGTCATACAACATCCTGCAGGCTACAGGACATGTCCTCCTATCACGACCAACAATATTTTGTAGGACATATCTTCCTATCGGAACACATGTTATTTTTATTCTTAATGTATCCCGATTAGGATTACACACGATATAAAATGAATTTATATTTATGTGTGTTTTTATTAGAATTTTAATTAGTTAACATATTTGCTCCAATGTGAAATTGAAGAAAAAATATTGATCTAAGAAAGATTAGTGTTTTAAATTAATTAAAAGTATCAATTAAGTTAACCGAGAAAAGAAATCGGTTAAAAGGGGTAAAAAGGTCAAAGATTGGAGTTAAAATTAATTAAGGAGAAAGTATTCCAGCAAGGATCAATCGACTAACCAATGAGGATCGGTCAACCGACGAGAAGTAACTGGGAAATGGAGAAGTCTCTGGATCAATCGATCAACCGACCGAGGGGAGATCGGTCGACCTATGGCCAATACCTAAACTCTCCGAATTGATCGATCGACAGATCATAGATGATCGGTCGACAGAACATGGCCAAAAAATGGCCCAAGGAGCATCCTAAATCGATCGGTTAACTAACTCATGGAGTATCAGTCGACCGACTGGTGAATAATTTTGGCTTAGGCTACAACCTGAATCGTTCGGTCAACTAGTGTGTTTTGATCGGTCAACCGATGGTAATGTTTCAAGATTGGAGGATTTCGTGGATTTGATCAAAAAGTAGCCGTCACTAGTAATTTTTTGGATAATATCTTGGAGATATTATGGGGATTTGAGTATATTATAGACATATTGTTGTTATTTTGATATCCCTAAAGATATGGTGCATATATTTTAAGCGTTTATCAAATTAGTACGTTTAATACTTTCTATCCTATCGATTTAAGATTAAGAAATATTTGGGGGACTTAATTGAATGATTTGAAACTTATAATTAAGTGAATTGAACCAGGATTGAGTTATATTAATATATTGGGTCTATATGAGTAATTAAGTGTCATGACATATGGAAACTAACCGTTGGAGGGCCTGTTTCAAATTAGTATTTATAGGCCGGTTTTTTTCATTTGTGAAAGATCCTAATTGGTAGTGCGCAAAACAAGCGCCTTCTACTTACACTCGCAAGTATACGAGGTCTAAGTTTTAGTATAGTGTGATCGTCAAAATCGGGTTATCGTATCGACAGGGATTGTTGTCGTTACTATCGAATACCGCATTTGTCGTGACCTAATTTTATCTAGGCGAAAAAGCAAATGTATTTAATAAATTAAACTAATACTAATATATCCTAAATTAACTACACTATTATGTTAATATGTTTTAGGGGTGAAGAATTGCATAGGGATTAATGTGTTTACAAATACGTGTTCGATTCCGATTTACTCACGTTTGCGGTGTTCGACCTATTTGACAACCTCGGTACGTAAACTCCGCCGCCACCTCTTTCGAGTGTAAGACGGGGGAATACATGACTTCGCGTTAACGGAGAAATTCCCCTCAACGTCTTAACGACCCTAGGTCATGTGAGTCTCGCCCAGCGTCATTGATTGCACACAATCCAACTCCCTCCCGGGTTATTGGATCGTCGCGTTGTATTTACCCTATCGACAATCTCCGTTCTAAAACTCCTTCACCACCTCTCCCGAGTGTAAGACAAGGGATATAACATGACTTTGAGTCAACAAAGAGGTCTCACTTAACGTCTTAATGACCCTAGGTAGCGTTTGTCTTGCCCCACGTCATCGATTGTCCACGATTCAAACCCTGACCGGGTTATAGAATCGTTGCGTTTGTTTATCCTATTCCGAATCCAGGGTTTTGTTAAATCCCGTATTCTCCATTTATCAATCCAAGCATAATAAACAAACTAATATGATAAATACAATCAAACTACGAAGAACAATCACAAATGAAACACTGAAATCACCCAAACAACGTATTTATAAATATAGTGTTAATCTCTACTACAATCCATATTTAACTCGGGGCCATAGCCGCATATACAAGAAAATAACGAGCTAAATATGCTCACATGCTCCTAAGATAAAGAAATAAGGAAAAAAGATCGAAGAACTTAGCCTCGTCCGAAGATAAACCGCTAAGAATGCTCCACGATCGATTCGCCGTCTTCTCCACTTCAGGATGCGAGCTCCACACCTAAAATTCCTAGCCCTAGGTTTAAGTATAGCCTAAAAGGCTAAAAAATGCAAGAGAGGGAAGAGAGATTACCGGCCAAGGGGGAGGAGATGAGATATTTATAGCAAAAATATCCTAAAAATATCTCAAGATAGTGTAGAGCAAATTCGCCTAAGCGGTGGAAATTGCGCCTAGGTAGAGTTAGGTCGATTAAGTCTGATCGCCTGGGCGGTGAAGTAGGCGGTGGACTGGAGAACATTCTGTTGGATTTTCACCTAGGCGGTAGAAATTCCGCCTAGGCGAGCGGCTGTCAGTAGCCCTTCTTCGTCCTCTGCTGGATTTCCGCCTAAGCGGTAGAATTTCCACTCCGGTAGTCGTTCGTCAGTAATATTTTTCTCTTCTCTGCATCTTCACCACTTAGGCGGTGGTCTGGACGCCTAAGCGGTGAGCTTGTTTCATCTTTTAGCCTCCGAGCTTGTTTATCCACTGTAACTTCGAACCGCTTTGGTTCGATCTCATCGTTTTAGTTCCAGTTTCCTATCTTTTTGACCCACACACTTGAGTTATACAAAAAAGTATAAATATTAATTAAAACATAATAAAAATAACTGTAAACATATTCGAAAACTAACCAATTCGGATTGGAAATAGATAGATTTTTCACACCTATCAATACCCCCAAACTCAAAACTTGGCTAGTCCTCGAGCCAAACACACACACTAAAATGAAAAATACACAAACGGAAATAAATAACAAACAACCTAAAATAATCTAAACATAACAACATGCGAGTTTTGACTTCTTCTAATAGCCTATTTATTTTTCCCTCAACAACCGCCAATTATATCGAATTCAGGCGGTAACACATAGTATGTAATGTTCTCGAATTTTGATATGCAATAATGGTGAATGCTATTCTAGATTCTTTAAACGTGTTAGAGCAAGACTCAATAATATAACTATACAACGATCGGATTGAATTATCCACCAACGAAATTCATGAGTTAAGGATTACCATAAGCAGGATTGGGGTCCATTCTCCACTAATGTAGGTTTAGTAGTTCATGAAGATCATTAAGGCTTGGTTCAGTTAAGGTTAATTTGGCCAAGGGTATTTCGGAATAGAAAACGGGTTAACGTTGTTAACTTAACGTTACCCAAGACTCAACGTTTGGCACATTCACTCTCGAATCCCTATAGAAATATTGGAAAACAATCCCGAACATGCAATAAAGACCTACGTACTCACTTGTCAAAAGAAACGAAAATAAAAACCGTATTTACATTTGATTTTATTTTTATTTATTTATTTATTTTTTTCTTTTCTTTTCAACGAACACACCCCTAAACTTATTTGATTGTTACAATTGAAGGGGTGTGTGAAATACAAATAAAAAACGACAAGTGAGTACTCAAATACCGAACCAATTTGAAGTTCGCCTTAATCCCAACCGCTCACTTCAAGAAGCTTTTGCAACGGCTAACTTGATTCACTCAAATGTGCCTTTGGTTTTGCGATAAAGGACTAGAAGGAATTCAATTGGCCGTGGTATTGGTTTATGTGTTCTGAATTGAATTTGCATTTAGGCTTCGACAAGGTAACGAGGGATAAACATGTATCAAGGTAGGCTTAAAAAGGCTCAAGCGACAAAGAGAATGCCTAAATCACATCTCCTGAACTACCTCGCCTAGGATTTCGCATCAAGTTTCCCCTCAATCAAGTTCTAGAATCTTTAATGTGTCATGAATTTGGTTAATCGATAATCGTCCTCAAATCAATTGAATAAAAATACATTGAGTCTATGTGCCGGTGCAAATTAGGATCTACAATAATGTTTACTAAAAAACATAGTCAAGCACACAGAATCACACATGCATAGGTATTACCCTTGACTTCGAAAACAACCAGGGGTAATTATCATCATCGGGTAACGGCCCAGATGAATACAAAACTCAATATATAAACAACAACACAAAAACATAAACACATTCTAACCTAAACACACAATATGGAAAAACAATAATACATAAACTAACAATACTACATATTACACATCACCCCCAAACTCAAACTGGACAGTGTCCTCAGCGAAGCCAATCATCAATCTCAACATATGAAATTTAAAGCATGCTGACGGAGAGTGTTTAGAACACTTACCTGGGAGGCGAGAGGAACTCGCCTCCAAATCAAGTCGGATGGGATGGATAAAAAAGAATTCGTTGGGTTGCCTCCCAAGAAGCGTGTGGTTTAATGTCTTTGGCCCGACATTTTCTGAACGCCCTCAAGATTGGCAAGGTTTTGCTTTGGATAGCTTTATCTTTCAACGAAACGCCTCACCGGCTTATGTGCTTGGCCAAGCAACATAAAACGACTTGGAATCCCTTCGAAAGGGATGCATCAATACCTGTCGATCTAACATCGGCACGTACCCTGCATAAGAAACAAAAACAAAACTACAAACAAAAATTATATACAAAGAAATGCCTAAAGTAAAATTAGGTCACTTTCACACAATATCGACAATGAACGACATCGCTAATCCCGGCAATACGAAACACTTGCTTCTCCTATCTAAAACTTAAGTCCAGAGCCGTTACCGCATTTTTCCGACAATAACATCAAAACAATCCCCGGCAACGGCGCCAAAAACTTGGTAGGGGCGCGAAAAGCACGCCGCTACTTACACTCGCAAGTATACGAGGTCTAAGTTTTAGTATAGTGTGATCGTTAAGATCGGGTTATCGTATCCACAGGGATTGTTGTCGTTACTATCGAATACCACGTTTGTCGTGACCTAATTTTATCTAGGCGAAAAAGCAAATGTATTTAATAAATTAAACTAATACTAATATATCCTAAATTAACTACACTATTATGTTAATATGTTTTAGGGGTGAAGAATTGCATAGGGATTAACGTGTTTACAAATACGTGTTCGATTCCGATTTACTCGCGTTTGCGGTGTTCAACCTATTTGACAACCTCGGTACGTAAACTCCGCCGCCACCTCTTCCGAGTGTAAGATGGGGGAATACATGACTTCGAGTTAACGGAGAAATCCCCCTCAACGTTTTAACGACCCTAGGTCATGTGAGTCTCGCCCAGTGTCATTGATTGTACACAATCCAACTCCCTCCCGGGTTATTGGATCGTCGCGTTGTATTTACCCTATCGACAATCTCCGTTCTAAAACTCTCTCGCCACCTCTCTCGAGTGTAAGACGAGGGATATAACACGACTTTGAGTCAACGAAGAGGTCCCCTCAACGTCTTAATGACCCTAGGTAGCGTGTGTCTTGCCCCACGTCATCGATTGTCCACGATTCAAATCCCGACCGGGTTATAGAATCGTGGCGTTTGTTTACCCTATTCCTAATTCGGGGTTTTGTTAAAATCCCGTATTCTCCATTTATCAATCCAAGCATAATAAACAAACTAATACGATAAATACAATCAAACTACGAAGAACAATCACAAATGAAACACCGAAATCACCCAAACAATGTATTTATAAATATAGTGTTAATCCCTACTACAATCCATATTTAACTCGGGGCCATAGCCGCATATACAAGAAAATAACGAGCTAAATATACTCACATGCTCCTAAGATAAAGAAATAAGGAAAAACGATTGAAGAACTTAGCCTCGTTCGAAGATAAACCACTAAGAACGCTCCACGATCGATTCGCCGTCTTTTCCACTTCAGGATGCGAGCTCCACACCTAAAAATCCTAACCCTAGGCTTAAGTGTAGCCTAAAGGGCTCAAAAATGCAAGAGAGAAAAGAGATATTACCGGCCAAGGGGGAGGAGAGGGGATATTTATAGCAAAAATATCCTAAAAATATCTAAAAATATCTCAAGACAGTACAGGGCAAATCCGCTTAGGCGGTGGAAATTGCGCCTAGGTAGAGTTAGGTCGATTAAGTTTGATCACCTGGGCGGTGAAGTAGGCGGTGGACTGGAGAACATTCTGTTGGATTTTCACCTAGGCGGTAGAAATTCCGCCTAGGCGAGCGGCTGTCTGTAGCCCTTCTTCGTCCTGTGCTGGATTTTCGCCTAAGCTGTAGAATTTCCACTCAGGCGGTTGTCCGTCAGTAATATTTTGCTCTTCTCTGCATCTTCACCGCTTAGGCGGTGGTCTGGATGCCTAAGCGGTGGGCCTATTTCAGCTTTTAGCCACCGAACTTGTTTATCCACCGTAACTTCGAACCGCTTTGGTTTGATCTCATCGTTTTAGCTCCAGTTTCCTATCTTTTTGACCCACACACCTGAGTTATATAAAAAGTATGAAAACTAATTAAAACATAATAAAAATAACTATAAACATATTCGAAAACTAACCAATTCGGATTGGAAATAGATAGGTTTTTCACACCTATCAATACCCCCAAACTCAAAACTTGGCTAGTCCTCGAGCCAAACACACACACTAAAATGAAAAATACACAAACGGAAATAAATAACAAACAACCTAAAAACAATCTAAACATAACAACATGCGAGTTTTGACTTCTCCTAACGGCCTATTTATTTTTCCCTCAACAACCGCCAGTTATATCGAGTTCAGGCGGTAACACACATTATGAGGGTCTAGATTTTTGACATGCAATAATGGTAAACATTATTCTAGATCCTTTAAACGTGTTAGTGCGAGACTCAACAATATAACTATACAACGATCGGATTGGATTATCCACCAACGAAATTCATGACTTAGACCGTGAAGGACTAGGATTTCCATAGGCTTGATTAGGGTCCACTCTCCACTAATGAAGGTTTAGTAGTTCATGAAGATCATCAGGGCTTGGTTCGGTTAAGGTTAATTTGGCCAAGTGTAATTCGGAATAGAAAACGGGTTAACGTTGTTAACTTAACATTACCCAAGGCTCAACGCTTGACACATTCACTCTTAAATCCCCATAGGAAGATTGGAAACAATCTCGAACATGCATTTAAGACCAACGTACTCACTTGTCAAAAGAAACGAAAATAAAAACCATATTTACATTTGATTCTTTTTTTTTTTTTTTTTTCCTTTTCTATTTTTTCTTTTCTTTTCTTTTCAACGAACACATCCCCAAACTTATTTGATTTTTACAATTGAAGGGGTGTGTGAAATACAAATAAAAAAAATGACAAGTGAGTACTCAAATACTGAACCAATTAGAAGTTCTTCCTAAACCTAACCGCTCACATCAAGAAGCCTTTGCAACGGCTAACTTGATTCGCTCAAATTGTGCCTTTGGTTGAGCGATAAAGGACTGGAAGGAATTCAATTAGCCGTGGTGTTGGTTTATGTGTTCTGAATTGAATTTGCATTTAGGCTTCGACAGGGTGACGAGGGATAAACATATATCAAGGTAGACTTCAAAGGTTCAAGCTACAAAACGAATGCCTAAATCACGTCTCCTGAACTACCTCGCTTAGGATTTTGCCTCAAGCTTCCCCTCAATCAAATTCTAGAATCCTTAATGTGTCATGAATTTGGTTAATCGATAATCGTCCTCAAATCAATTGAATAAAAATAAATGTGATGTATGATTCTTGTGGTATTAGTGATAGTGATGGAGATGATGATAATGAAAACGTTCATATTGTTATGAAAAAATTACTTTATTTTATACTACTTTTTGCTAAAAAGAGCTTGAGTTTGAAAAATTGATTCTTTCGAAAATGGAGGAAAAAGTATTCAAAAATCTAAAGTGTATTTGGATGATTATTATGATAAAAAAGTGTTTTCGGACGTTCTTTTTTAAATTAATAAGTTTCTCTCTAAAGTGGAATATCTTGAAATGGAAAATAGAGTTTTAAAAAATAATCTTGACATGATTTCTAAGTAAAGGTTAGATCTTGATTTAAAAATCGATTTACTAAAGAAAAATTTTGAAAAATCAAAATCCAACCTTAAGTCTGTTTCAAGAGCTTCTGAAAATGATTTTTCTAGGTAAAGTGGATATGTTTCAACGTCTTATCCTTCATCATAGGCCAGTGATAGTTATGTTTCTATTGTTAAAAATGATTTATGCCTTCATCTCGTGCTTTCTATGATAATCAATCAAATTTGAGATGTTATTATTACAATAGGGTTGAGCATTTTAAAGTATCATGTCCGTTTAGGAACCTTAAGTTTAGATTTAACAAGAGTAGAACTAAAATGAAATGGATATCGAAGAAATCTATTGAAATATCTTGTGCAAAGTTACATAACGTCGGAAGTGGACACGAAGGAAGGAACCAAAAGGTTATATCAAAGCTAGGACAGGAAGTCAACAAGGATCTACTAGAAACGCGTGCAAAGCGAAATGATTTATCAAAGTCAAGATGCGAAGTTGGAAAGAAGCCACAAGAAACATGTACAAATAGAAAAGATGTACTAAAGCCAGGATGGGATATTACTAGGAAGTCACAAGTGATACGTACAAAGAGAATCATCAACGAATCAAATAGAAATAATTAAAGGCAAAAAGGATTCGGACAAGCCAAGAACAATTGTGCACCAAAATCAATCATAAATACAAATGAGGTAAAAGTAAAGTCGTGTCGAAAGATATAAAAAGTACTCCTAACCTCTTGTAGTTTAAATTTATTACATTTGTTAAAGAGGGAGGCATCCGACTTGCCAAATAGGTAGTTGGTACTGGTTTCTAAGACTTATACTAAATGATGTGTTTATTTGATGTTTTAGAAATAGTGAATAGTGATTCTTAGAATCATATTTAGTTAAGGTGTATTAACATGTTTTTATCTGCTTATATCAACTAGTGATCATATGTTTAAAAAACATGTTACGTGATTTGAAAAATGAATTAGGTGTTTGAGCTCTCACTAAGTAGTGTTAATAACTTGTTGCATATGCACTTTAGTAAAATTATTTGTATAATGTGTTGTCATTCATGTTATATTCTTTTATACAAATAAGTTGAATTGAGTTGATTTTTTATGCTTCTAGATTTATGAAAATGCATGATATTGTATATTAAGGAGAATTAAATTATTTATTGCTAAGAAATGCTTGATAAAATTAGTATTAATCATGATCTTGTCTGTCGGCATATCATAAAAATTTAAGTTTACATATTTCTATGCTATGATATATGAGGTTCACTAAAAATGTTATATTTAAAATATGCGAAACATCTTGTATCAATCCATGACTTGTTTATCATTGAGTTATTTGTTAATCTGCATGATCTCTGAAAATATAACACGATACCATTATACATGGATACCCTTATAATCATTAGGTGTCTAGTTTTCATCTAATGTCTCCTGTTTTTATTAAGGATTATTTTTTAAAAAGGGAATTGATTTTTTTTTTTTTTTATGAGATATGCATTTATCCATATTTAAAGCATGCATTAGATCTATGTTGATTGATTGTCTCAGGTTTATTCTCCTAAGTATAAATTGACTTGGTTACTATTAAATATGGGGAGAAGTTTGTTATAAGAAGGGCAATATTATATCATACTTAAATTGAAAAATGGGTTTAAGTGATATATCACTATTTATTAAGCAAACTGATTCTAATATCCTATTAGTACTAGTTTATGTTCATGATATTATTTTTTGGATGTACTAGTAAGGATATTTGCCAAGAGTTTACCAAGATAATACAGGTTTAATTTGAAATGCGTATGATGGGAGAGCTGAATTTTTTTCTTAGGTTGCAAATCAAACAAATCAAAGAAGGAATATTCATAAACCAAGCTAAATACACCAAGGAGTTACTAAAAAAATATGGCTTGGATGACGTTAAAGAGTACAAAACTACTACGACAACAGCTACAAAGATAGATAAAGACGATACGGGGAGCAAAAACATAAATGAAAAAATATATCGAGGTATGATTGGTAGCTTGTTGTATTTAACTCCTAGTAGACTTGAGATTATGTATAGCGTTTATTTATGTGCTAGATTTCAGTCTTATTCTAAAGAATTGCACTTGACTGCGGTTAATGAATCTTTCAATATTTAAAGGGGACGACTGACCTAGGATTATGGTATTCTAAGGGGAGTGATTTCAAATTAATAAGTTACTCCGACGCTGATTTTGCCGGTTGCAAAGTCGAGCGAAAAAACACAAGTGAGTCATGTCATTTGCTAGGACATGCCTTGGTTTCTTAATCAAGCAAAAAATAAAATTCGATAGCCTTATCCACTACCGACGTTGAGTATATGTGAAACGGCCTAATTTCCCAGGGCCGTCACGCAGTTTCTTCCCTTGGAGAATTAACGCTAAACCAATTAACCAAATTTTCATTTTATAAAATCTTGTGAATTTATAATGTGACGGCGTCCAGTAATTAATAATTTGTCTTATGAAAATATTTTTAATTTACAATGCAACGGCGAAAATTATAATTATGGAATTCACAGTTCTACCCCAAATATTTCACCATTTATAAATAAACCTATTATATCATATCCCTAATATTGATTTAATTAGATATATACAATTAAACTAATCCATACGACATATTTACAAAAGAATCGTAAAGTTTCCGTTAAATTTAATTGACATTTATATGTCAATAGCATAATCCAGGGCATATATCATTACAAATTCATTAATTAAAACCTTTAAATTAAAATTACAAATAGACATTGTCAAAATCCAATTTATAACTATTGTGATAAACTTTCATTACAATCATATTGGTCCACTAGATTATTATTGTTGTACATGTTAAAAATCCAAAACTAGTGAAATTCAGTAAATGCAAGTGAGTGTACCACCCCTACAATTAAATACAAATAAAATATTATCAATTTCATTTAGTTGTAGTTGATTTTGCAACAGCGGAAATCGGCCTTGGGAAGCATAATTATCAAATTCAATAATTACATTTAATTTAACGAGTCAATTTTTATAACGATAAATAATAACTATAATTATTACACATTTTTAAATTCAATTAAGATTTTTGTCGCCGTCTCGTCCGCACCGACCCTGCAATAAAAACTATGGAGTTGTGAGCCAACACTCAGTAGAATTCCAACTCCTCTAATACATATACTTAATTTAATGCAACAAATAAAACACATTGGCATAATTCTCACATAATTTTCAGATAATCATAATTATTTCATAAAATTTAACAGTAAAAATTCAACAACAATAATAAAATAAATCACACAATAGAAAAATTAAATACATATATTAAAAGAGTTAGAAATTCTACCTAAAATTTGAGCTGGAATTTGAACCCAAATACTCAAAAACATTCGGCATATATATATAACCATTTCAAATTTATGGTTCCACTTCCAATTTCCCCTTCTGCAGCTCCAACTACTGACCTTTTGAGAATGATCGAAAAAATCCCTCATTATTATTATTATTATTATACGTGTCAAAAATATGTTAATCATGCATATGTATATATGTGTTAATTTTTGACATATTTTGAACTCTTTTAATTTATTTATTTACACAATGTCCCCTTTAAAAATAAAAAAAAATATTAATTATACTCCAAAATTCTTAAAAGTATATTTTAAATAACACAATAGTCCCAAAACAATTAAAAATCAATTTAAAATTAACATTCAATTCCCAAAAATTATAAAATAATATTTATAATCTAAATTTACAAAACTGTCTTCAAAAATATTAAATTTATATAAAATAATAACTTTTTTCAAAAATAAAAATTTCTGGGGTATTACAATCTACCCCCCTTAAATAAATTTTGTCCTCGAAATTTCTTTTAGACCAATGATAATTCAGAATTACACCGTGCTAGTCACTCTCGGTTAACCAATAGTAACCGAAAGTCACCACCACGCTCCCGCTACTCTATTCTAATAGGAATAACAAGAAATATATACGACCAATAAATATATTTTAAAATATCACGGCATTCCTACTTGGATTGGGTCTACCTCAATTTCAACACGTTTATGACCTCAATAATTTTTCCACTTGGCATGACTTTTCATGTCCTTTGCCATATCCTATAACCAATATTTACCGATTTCATCTGATATTTCAAGCCAACATATCGCAACCAACATCTTATCCAACAGATAGCCTAATTCCTTGTGGACTGGCTTATGAGACTAAAAATAATCAATTCCACTATCCACATTAAAATTTCAATAATCTCGTAAACTTTTTCATAAAATCAAACAAATCAAATTTTAAGTAATAAATTTTTTCGCAATATGTCAAAAACACATAAATATTTCTCAAGCACATAAATACGTCTCAAAACATCTAAATATGTCAAAATCATATAAATATCCATAAAACACATAAATATCACTGAACCACATAAATATGTATCAAATTACATAAACACGTCTCCACTACACAAATATGTATTAAAACACATGAATTCATAGGAATCACATAAATACGTATCAATCCCGTAAATACAGCTCGAAATACATAAATGTATTTCAAACCACATAATTATCTAGAAACACGTAAATATGTCACCAACACCTAATCATGTCTCAACCACGCAAATACGTTTCAAACACTTAAATACGTGTCAAACTATAAAAATCAAATACATCTCAAATCACATAATTACGTCTCCAAAGTCACGTAAGATAATGAGTTCAATACTGAATTCAATACTTATGTGAAATGTATAAAAAAAAAAAATTATACAAAGCCCCAACTCCCATTTCTATAACACCAATTAAGCTAAAAAATTTAAATTAATATTTGCTCACGATAATTTCACAATGACCCCACGCTCCGGCTCTACCAATAATTAGTAATGGACTAATATCTATTCGAATTATTTTTATCACTGTACTGTCTTCGTGGTATAAAAGTTTTTTTTTTTTTTTTTTTTTTTTTTTTTTTTTTTTTTTTTTATCAAAATCTATTTTTCAATAAAATATAGCCACACTAACAGTATCCGAACCCCAACAAAATATCATCGTAACAGAACAATTAAATTTAAATTAACTAGTCAACTCACTTGTATATAATAACATAACATACTTCTTTGCCAACCATAGGATTGTTTTACCTCACGATCAAGAGTTATCATATCCACCCTGCAGGACTTGTCTGACAGGTAACAATATAAATAATATATTTTACCCTGCAGGACTTGCTTGACAGGTAACAATATATATATATATATATATATATATATATATATATATATATATATATATATATATATATATATATATATATATATCCATCTTGCAGGACTTGCCTGACAAGTAACAATATATATAATACTAGTGTACAACCCATGCCTGAAGGTACGGGCGTAAAACATACATCATCATTTGGGATAATTATATCAATTTGTTTTGTTATTCAAACCAACAATGAAAGTTAAA
Source organism: Eucommia ulmoides (assembly GCA_016647705.1). Taxonomy (NCBI): domain Eukaryota; kingdom Viridiplantae; phylum Streptophyta; class Magnoliopsida; order Garryales; family Eucommiaceae; genus Eucommia; species Eucommia ulmoides. The sequence continues at coordinate 8,092,316 of CM028333.1, read as the reverse complement.
TGGTATAAGAATATTTTACCTGATTTGAGAGCTAAGATTTAACCTAATTCTACAGTTGTTTCCTTCCCTCGTCGCTAGCTTGTCTCTCTTTCCTCTAATTCTACAATAGAATAGAAAATAAATTTAAAAAAAAAAAGAACATTGAAATAATATGTTCTCAACAACATGGCAAAAGATGCACACAAAAAGCAGAAACAGAAATAGGGAACAAAAACAGGGAACATAACATAAATCAACTAAACAGAAATATGAGTTCACAACAAATGACAAATAGTTTTGTATTTAAAAAAACAAACACATTTAGGATCAGAAACAAAAATAGAGAACATAAACAGAAGCAGGATCAGAAACAAAAAAAACAGAAACAAAAACAGAAACGACTCTCTTTATAACTGAGCTGATTTATTATATAGAGAGATAAATCGGAGAAACAAATCTTAATAGAAGGCAATACCAATATCCTATTGAAGGATAGTTGCAAAAATTAGGGATGCAGAATAAGGCGTTGATTAATTTTTATGCATGCAAAATAGTCAACTGTCAACAAATACCAGTTTCCATAAATCACAATAAACAAATCCAATATTTTTTGAAGAATATATATAAACAATGAATGTTCAAACCCCATTCAAATTTAACAAGATTGACAAGAAGGATAAACTACAATCTCTCATTCGAATTCATAAGTTTTTTTCTACAGTTCAAACCCCAAATGTTCGAGAAAAATCCAACACATGCCACCATTTTTTAGTAGCTTACTGAACACCTTGGCAACATATAAATACTTTGTCATAGCAAGCTCCAAGCAACCAACATTGAGAAAACACTTAAAATCGCTCCCACACTATTTTAACTAAATCAACGTGATACAACGTTTTGTAATTTGTATATCTTAAGCATCATTAGATGCCATGAAGACTAAGCGTCTAAAGTAGAGGCGAAGGCCATGCTATACTTGGATCTCCACCTTAACAAAAACAAATAGAAGAACCAATAAACGAAAACGGAAATGAGAATTTAAACTAATTCACAAAAAAATCAAAAATAGGAAAATCTTAAGTCTCTGTCTTTACTACGGCTATCTATAGAAAGTGAAAACAAACTTTTAGTGGATTAATTTCGCAAAAAATTGAATGAAATCAGAAACCAAAAAGGCAAGTCAGATTCAACCGAGTTGGAGGAAAATAAATTAGCAAAAATAAACCGCAATTCATAGATCAAAACATAAGTTGGTTATCTGATTTTCAAAACCCTAAATCAGATAGGTAAGAGCGAGAGAGAGAAGAGTACCTGTGATTAGGGATGAATAGGGAAACGAAGCTTTGCGTCGCTGAGAAGTTTGAGATAGATATTTGTTAATGGACAACAGAATAAAATCAAAACAAAATATGAGAAAATGAAGGGATGACAGGAAAGAGGGCAGGTGATGGTGGTGCATGAGAGGAAGAAAATGCATACTTGAGCAGTGATGTCCGGTGATGGAACAGATTTGCAAATATATAGAATGAAGAATCTACAACCAAAAATAATTTAAATAATCATTATGAGATAATCAATACTAATCAAAACAATTAAACATCCCAAACACCGCCGAAGAGATAATCGAAAGCAAAAAACACTCAACTGATTAGAGTTTAGATATACGGATAAATCACTCAAAGCGAAAGTCATGGATCTGCAATTGTAGATGTAGATATATGGATACATCACCAAAATCGATAAACTAATTTAGGAACAGAACAGAAACATTATGTTGGGAACATAAATACATGAAGTGATTTTTCATATGATACCGTTAAATTTTTATCTATTTTTTTTTTTTTTTTTTTTTTTATCATGAAGTTCTATTGACAACAAAAAGACAATAACAAAGAAAAATACAATTACAAAAAGTTCAAAGCACTGCGGTACCTCGTAAAGTGTTGGTTGATGATCCACACTTCTATAAAATCAAGTCCTAAGTTAGGACAATCTGCACAAACTTTGCACGCCATACCAAGAGTGATAATTCAAAAAACTTATATTGCGGCATGAAAAACTCTAGTATTCAGAACTAAGTATTTTCCCATGCCTTTGATGCAAAAATTTAATTAAATTATTCGATTATTTAAGATTATTTAACTCAGAAACAAGAAGAGAAACAAAAACGGGAGCAAAAAACAGAAATTAAGTTTCCAGAAACATAAATTAAGTTTACAGAAACAGAAATAGGAAGAGAAATAGAAACAGGAACAGAAACAAAGAACATGAACATAAACAGATAACAAAAGTAGGAATTAAAATCTTAGAACAAATGCGAATAGAAACACTAAACAAGTGCTACTGCTTGAACAAATGAAAAAGAAAATTACCATATGGAAATTCACTATTAAGATATATTTGTGCAGAGAATCAAAATCCAATTGAAATGAAATTAATTAAGAAAGAAAATAGATGGAAAAAAAATAAAACATACCTCTAAATTGAGATCTGTAACAAAACCTGGATATCATTACAAAATTTTATTCATGCCATTACAAAGAGAACTAAGCTTAATTTCCAAACAACAATCAACACAAACCCTAGATTAACAAACAGAAATAGAAACGAAGAACAAAAACATTAGCACAAAATATTTATGACTTTATAGACAGATTTAACATGTAGTTTGTGAAATTTTGAAACAAACAAATAGAATTATTTCCTAATACCCCCAACCTGTAGCACCTATCATCATATTTCTTTAGAATTGTGTTTAATAATAAGAAACTTGGAACATAAACAAAATTACGGAAACAAATTAAAACTTACTTTCGATTCTTAATCGTTCCAAAATCAAGCTCTCTTTCTGTCTTAAGCTTCGATCTGCCTAAAGATCAAGCAAAACACCAACCAATGAATCTGGATAAAGAGAGATAATAAACGATTAAGCATTCATGATAGAAAAAAAAATTAATTAACCTTAAGCTTATACGATTTTCTCTCAACCAATACAACTTTCTTAATCCCATAGCAATCAGCAAGAATTTGTGTTAAGTAACCCCTTCCTGCTCCAAATTCAACAACAGCAGGAGTATCATTCAAATTCTCTGTCATTTTCTACTATCATTGACTTCTCAACATAGGTGCTCTGCACAAAAAAAAAATAGAAAAAAAATATGTAAAACACTCAAGAGTCTATGAAGAACACTAATTTCACAAAGTGATGCAAATTTGAAAAATAACCCTCATAAGAAATTAATAACCTAACTATAATTTTAGACAATTACCAAAGAATAGAATTTAAGAAAAATAATCTTAATCCTAATTGAGAGGGAGCGGGAGTCAACGAAGTAAGAGTGAAAAAGGCTTATTTTGGTGGCTCACTTTAGATGCAAAATTAAATCAATCACTTACATGAATAAAATCGAAGACCAAGGGATACAAAGATGCAACGGCAACGGTAGCAGCAAAAACATGACATGATTGACATCATGCCATGAATGATTTATTAAGAGGGAGTGACAAATTCACTTATCTGGAATCGAAACTCAATTGGCATGAATCGATTGACGAATCGAATAAGAATATTGTAAGCAAATGCAATTGAATTCATAGACCAAAAACACTAATTAAACTAAGTTAAAGGGAAAACCAAAATTTAATTGAATTCATAAACATAATCAAAATTGTAACCTAAAATTTAAACTGTAGAAACACTTAACAGATTAGAGAAGAGAGAGAAAACGAACCTGGATCGAAGGCCACGGCTTGCTAAAGAGATCGGGCTAAGGGGTGAGGTCTTGAATGTGGAGGGTTGCATCACAAAATGCCAAATAAGCTGAAAATCACAAACCACATACAATAGATTTTCAGCTATTTGCAAATAAAACGTCATTCTAGTCAACAATTCACGCATTGGTTTTCTATGAAAATCATCGATTATGCATTGTTCAATCTTGCTAACTCGTGATTAAGGGACTTATTTTAAACAACCATTCTAAAAAACCTTTGAATGTGTTGAATGCAACAAACAAAAAAAATGAAAGGATCATTGAGTATTGTCGTTGTTCAAGCATGCTAACTCATGATTAAGAGACTAAATTTTAAACAAACATTAACTGATTTTTTTTTGAATCTGTTGCACCCATCAGAACAGAATAGAAATACCCATCAGAACAGAATAGAACAGAACAAAAACACTAACCATAATTAGTTGCACAAAACCTTCAATTCGCAAATTGAAGTTTATTTTCTCATTTTCCTGCAAATCAATTAGAAAATCAAACCCCTTTTCAAAAAATAAAAATAAAAAAATCAAGAAGGTGGTGTTTGGTAGTATGGAATTTAGGCTTTGGAATTGAAATTTAGCACAACCAAACAAATGTATCAAGTGAATGCATATAAAGGAACAATAATTACAAAACAAATAGATTTGTTTGTCGGTGTTAGGGTTCACGGCGGTTGTTCGGTATCGAGGTCTTCACGGCGTTAGGGTTCAGATCAGGCGTTTGGGAGTGAGCGAGAGAAGGGAGAGGAGGGTTCAGATCACAACGACATCGTTGATCGTGGATGACGATCTGGCCAGATCTGATCTCGACGGTATTGCGGGGGTGGCTGGCTGCAAGAAGAGAGCAAAAGGGAGAGAAGAGAGTGAGAAAGAAAGAGAGAGGGAAGACCTCTTACCTTCGGCCAGATGTGAGCGGCGATGGAGCGACGGTTGCAGAACTTGCCTAACATGTAACAACATATATAATATATATAATTTATTCACCCTGTAGTACTTACCTGACATGTAATAATATATATATTCACATCCCGCAGGACATGCCCTCCTGACGAGAAGACAACTATAGCATAGCAGAATAATAAAAATTATTGTTTACCTTTAAAATTTTGCTTGATCCATTAATCATCGTAAAACCATCCATTTCATCAACATTTTTTTTTTCCATAATTTAATACAAAAATAAAATTTGATAATTTATATAGAAGATAATAAACACCTTTATGCCAATCTTTTCAATTTAACAACATATCCTATGGTCCACGACTAATACAACACTCACCAAGACTTATTTAGCTTACTATTGATAAGTTACATTAATCAAACGCCACTTAAAATGTTAAAATGTTTAAATTGAAACTGTAAGGACCAAGTAAAATAATGGTATCCTAATTGTTTACTATATTTCAACATGGTCACAGTTTGCAAACAACTAGAAAAAAAATAAAATTAATTGCAAATTAATGAAACAAGAATCAAAAGGAGAAGTCCAAATCTCTTGTAAGGGCTCATGCAGGTTATGTGGTGTAAATGGGTAGTGGAAATGGCGATGACCCAGATGGAATTTAGAAGCAAAATCATCAACTGCCAACTGATATTAATAAACGAAGGTTAACCCAAATTTTTTTTTTCCACTTCTAATCAATGGGTTTAATTTCACTTTCATTTTTCTCGTCTTTTTATTTATTTATTTATTCATTTATTTATTATTATTATTATATTGCTTTTTATGAATTAATAACTACATAAATTTATGAGATACTTATGTGTTTCATGAATTATAAGATTGTTTTTTTAGTATTACATCGTTTATTATAGGTAATGGGAACCATAACTCAAGCCCCTTGGAGAATTAACGCTAAACCGATTGACCAAATTTTTATTTTGTAAAATCTGGTAAATTTATAATGCGACGACGTCCAGTAATTAATAATTCGTCTTATGAAAATATTTTTAATTTACAATGCAACGGAGAAAATTATAATTATCAAATTCACAGTTCTACACCAAATATTTCACCAACTATAAATAAACCTATTATATAATATCCCTGATATTGATTTAATTAGATATATAATTAAACTAATCCATACGACATATTTACAACAGAATCGTAAAGTTTTCGTGAAATTTAATTGACATTTTTATGTCAATAGCATAACCCAGGACAGATATCATTACAAATTCATTAATTAAAACTTTTAAATTAAAATTACAAATAGACATTGTCAAAATCCAATTTATAACTGTTGTGATAAACTTTCATTAAAAGCATATTGGTCCACTAGATTATTATTGTTGTACATGTTAAAAATCCAAAGCTAGTGAAATTCAGTAAATGCAAGTGAGTGTACCACCCCTACAATTGAATACTAATGAAATATTATCAATTTCACTTAGTTATAGTTGATTTTGCAACAGCGGAAACCGGCCCTAGGAAGCATAATTATCAAATTCAATAATTACATTTAATTTATCAAGTCAATGTTTACAATGGTAAATATTAACTACAATTATTACAAATTTTTAAATTCAATTCAAATTTTTGTCGTTGTCTCGTCCTCACCAGCATTGCAATCAAAATTATGAGATTGTGAGGCAATGCTCAGTAGAATTTCAACCCCTCTAATAAATATATTTAATTTAATATAACAAATAAAACACCTTGGCATAATTCCCACATAGTTTTCACATAATCATAATTACTTTATAAAATTTAACAGTAAAAATTCAATAACAATAATAACATAAATCACACAACAGTTGAATGATTTTGGAATATGTATGGAGGAAGTCCCGATCTATTGTGATAATAAAAGTGTTATCTGTCTAAGTAAAAATCTTACACAGCACTCACGAACTAAGCACATAGAGATTAGATATCACTTTATTCGTGATCATATTAAAAAAATGGGGCATTATTATTGAATATATTGATACCTTCGACTAGCTTGCTGATATTTTTATCAAACCTTTAGCGGAATATCAGTTTGTAAAAATCATTCGCGGTTTGGGTATAGCTATGCATAATGATGTTTGCCTAGAGTAATAGTGATATACGGTTCCCCTTCCCCACTTTTCGAGATGACAAAGGGGGAGAATATCTATGTTGATGTTTTATTGAATATGTTTATTGAATTAAATTGATTATTAAAGGGGAAACCATAATTGGGTTTTAAACAAGTTAGTTGATGTTTAGGTTCGTTCGCCTAAGCATTGCATTGATATAGGGAGAGTTTATTAGTTATATTTTGTGCTTTGTTGAATATCTGATATGTTTTTAAATTATTCTTCATGATTGTGCTTTAACGAGTTAAAAAAACCATCCTCGGATTTAGGGGGAGTGTGGTTACATTTTATTTTGAAAAAAAATATCAAAGTTAATTGTCATCATAAAAAAGAGAGAGATTATTGATCCTAAAATTTTGATGGACAATTAAATGTTGATATTTTTTGTGGAATTAACGAGTTTATTGAGTGTTTCAGTGTAAAAGTTTCATTGATGATACTATCATGAAGAAATTGTTGAAGATTCTAAGATGCTAAGAGACTTTCAAAGAATTGGACATTAAGAGACTGAAGATTTTGAAGAATCTAGGTGAAAACAAGTCAGGTTAATTTTTACTTATAATGTATCCCGATTATGAATTTATATTTATGTGTATTTTTATTAGGATCCTAATTAGTTAACATATTTGCTTCAATGTGAAATTAAAGACGAAATATTGACCTAAGAAAGATTAGTGTTTAAAATTAATTAAAAGAGTCAATGAAGTTAGTTGGAAAAAGAAATCGGTTAAAAGAGATAAAAACGTCGAAGATTGGAGTTAAAATTAATTAAGGAAGAAGTGTTTTAGCAAGGATTAGTCGACTGACCAATAAGGATCAGTCAACTAACGGGAAGTAGCTGGGAAATGGAGAAGTCTTTGGATCAATTGGTCAAATTATCAAGGGGAGATCGGTCGACAAACCATGGCCGAAAAATGGCCTGGGGAACATCCTGAATCGATCGATCAACCGACGCATGGAGTATCTGTCTACCAACTGGCGAATAATTTTGGCTTAGGCCATAACCTGAATCGATCGGTCGACTAGTATGTTTTGATCGGTCAACCGATGGTGCTGTTTCAAGATTGGAGGATTTCATGGATTTGGTCAAAAAGTAACCGTTACTAGCCATTTTTGGATAATATCTTGGACATATTTTGGGGATTTGAGTATATTATAGATATATTGTTGTTATCTTGATATCCCTAAAAATATTATGCATATATTTTAAGTCTTTCTTTAATTGGTACGTTTAATACTTTCTATTAGTCGATGTGCGAGTGCGCCTTTAAGAGCATTCAAAAAAAATAATTAGTTGAGGTGCGCGTAAATTAGTTCCAACACATCTTACCCAAAAAAAAAATAGAAATAAAAATAGGGGCATGCACCATTAACTCCCAAAATGCAGAAGAAATTACCGATTAAATCTATCACATTTTTTCCGCACCAATAACTAATTTTGTCTTTTTTTGACCAAAATACCCCTTATGTGGATGTTGAATGTAACATTCAACACCTGTGGGTATTCTTTTTATTTTTTATTTTTATTATTATTATTATTATTATTATTATTATTATTATTATTATTATTATTATTATTATTATTATGTTACTTTTTTTCTGATCAAAATACCCCTCATGTGAATATTGAAATAACATTCAACACCTGTGCATGTTGAATGTAACATCAATTCTTTCATTTTTTTTTAACGATGTTACATTCAACACGCATGGATGTTGAACGTAACATCAATTGTTCTCATGTAATATCAATTGTTCTCATACTTTATGTATGCAAGAGTAAAATTCATATGATGTTACATTCAACACCTGTGGATGTTGAATGTAATATCAAGTGGTCTCATGTTTTACTGTAAATTGTAGGGTGCAAAGTGTAATTTTTTAAAGATATTTTAAAGTGAGCTGTTACACACAAACTTGAAAAATGTGTGCCTCCATTCCTCCACCTATCTCTCTCTAGATTCGTGCAATTAACCAGTCAAGTATTCCCCAATTTATCTTCATTTACGTTAATCTCTCTCTCTCTCTCTCTCTAAGTATGGAGAAAAAATAAATCTGTGGCAAAACCCATTTTTAGAGAGAGAGAGAGAAAGGTGTTGAATGTAATATTCACAAACGATCGACGACAATGACAAAGATAACAAGCAATCGGCGAACAGAAAGAAGACGCCTGCAAATCGATCGAAGACGAAGATGTCTGCAAATCGATTGAATGGAAGGAAGAAGAAATCGCAAAGCGATACTCATCTACAAGTCGATCGGCGCTTCGGAAGGAAGACATGAATCACGGGAGGACATTTCGGTAATCTCGTCCCTTGCCGTTTTTGTAAACGGGAGTTTTCGGTGCAAAAAAAGACCGACAATGAGATTAAGTGGTGTAAAAAAAAGTAAGTGAGAGTAAACGGTAAATAGTGACTCATTTTGGAAATAAACGGTAATTTTTCCATAAAAATATTAAGGAATTTGTTGTGTGGGGGTAATCGCTCCACTTTAATTGCCCCATTATTAGGCCAACAATATGCTGTTTATAACAATTTAAATTTTAAAAATCACAATATTATTCTTATCTCTATTTTGTATTGAAATACCGAAAATTTTCGTGTTATCGATTAAACTTAGATATGATAAGGCTGTTAATTCGATTAGTAAGAGAATATGTCTTTTTTTTTTGTCAAGTAAAGTTTAATCTTTGTGTGGAATATTTCAAAAATTATAATTTGAATTTAATCATGGATGTATCAAACCAATGTAGGGGAGTGTATCCTTAAAATAGCGAGATAATTAATCGAAGTACGTGTAAACTAATACGGATACACCTTACCTTACCCTATAAAAATAATAATAATAAAAAATTACCCATGACCAATAAATGAAAAATTAGCAAAAATAGATATCCTAACTACGTAATCAATACCCAATATTAGTTGCACAATCAGGGAGGAAATAAAACCCAATAGTACTAGTGGGTTCATCTAAATCCCTTTTAAGTGAGATTAAGGAGAAATGGAACATCAAAAAGTCCTAAAATCTGAAAATTTGTAAACTTGGCTTTTCAATAGGGATGCACAAAAAAATCGAACCAATGGGTAATCGTGAGAAACTGAGTCAAATGATTCGATTTTAAAACTAATTAAATGGTTTGGTTACGGTTTTTGTTTTAAAAATAGCAACCGAAATGGTTTTAGTTTTGATTTTTAGTTAGAAACCACAATCGAACCACGAAATCGAACCATAAAATCGAACCATGAAACCGAACTACGAAACCGATATTTTAGGTATATTTTTATTACATATATACCCTTATTTTTTTTATATAAATTTACAGTTTAACCCTAATATATATATATATATATATATATATATATATATATATGCGTGTGATTTTATTTATTTATTTATTTATATTTTCATCTCTCTTATATATACATGTGTAAAGGGACTTAGAGTTTCATTTCTGATTAGTGATTTTATAGTCATTCCTTCATTCCTTTACTCGTAGAAACTTTAATTATGGTTACTAGTTAGAAATTTTAGTTATGACTATTTTGTGATTTGGTTTTATTTTTTAGAATTTATGTTTTATATTTTAATTATGTTTTTGTTTATATATAAAAAACAATGGTCCGCAGTTTCGCGATTTTAGTTTTTTTTTTTAAATTTAAAAATATTAAATAGTTTCATGGTTTTGGTTTTGGTTTTGGTTTTTGTATGAATTTAAATGGTTTGATTTTAAAACCGTTTAAAAAAAAAAACAGACAGTTGTGGTTACGGTTTTGGTTTAATATATTTCTAATGATTTTGATTTTTGTTTTGGTTTTATATGAAATCAGACCGAAACCGAACTAGTGGCATCCCTACGTGTAAGAAGTAGTCCACCTGGAAACGCATGTGAACCATGAGCACAACTCCTTAATTTCACATGCGACGCATGTGTAACAAATCTTGACACTGCGACCGAGAATTCTGTCTGGCTTGCTAGGATAAAATAAATAAATAAATAAATAAATAAATAGAAAACGACGTCAGTACCTACTACGACTGTGAATTTGAATGTAAGGTTTGAACATGTCCGGGACAGATCATCCTCAAGTTAACCGAAGATGAGTCAAGTCACACCCTAAGTTCGGGTGCTGTTACTACAGGCCCGAGAATGGTTATTGAATCCTGTTATGTAAAGAAAGGGAATAAGATGTTTAAAGTAACGGTTTACAACTCCCCAATCCCATGAAATTCCACGGATGTTAATATTGGTCAAGCACAATTTCTCATAACTATTAGTCTTTCCAATTTTCACAAAAACTCTATTATCACATACGATTTTAAATACCAGTGCAAATTAAAGGATTATTTGCAAGTTAAAAATGTTTGCTGTCGGCAGCTTTCAATTAAAGAACTAAATTATTTGCATGAAAAACGTTGGTCTTTGGCAACACTCGATAATCGCGGATGCATTCGCAAACAACCAAATTAAATGCTGTTTTTCAATTCCCCCCCCGTCACCTATAATAAATGCCCCAAGAGGCGTGAATAACGCGCGTATGTGAATAACGTGCGTGTGTGAATAACGCGAGTGGTGTAGAGTGTGTGTGGTGTTGTATCTCATTCAAGTCTATGTGATCTATAAAATCTATAATCTATGTCCATATCTATCTATATCTATATAAGAAACTAAAAATGTGTGACACCTCACTCCGAGTCTCATGTCAAAGACAAAACATGACATCGATTTAACATTATCCAACCAAACAAATATAATTTATATATATACTAGGGCATAACCCGTGCCTAAAGGCACGGGCGGAAAAAAAAATTGAACCTAAAAGAAACCAATATAAACTCTTCTATTTATACAACATTCTACACACATTTTATTAAAAATCAACAATAATTAACATTTAAATATCACTATCTAATAACCTAGATATTTGTCTATTAAAATAATATCGCAATTTGTAGTCCTCTTGATTAATCGTACAATCGTTCAATCTAGTAGATTCCAATTCTGTATAGTAAAATTCAGATCAACGTTTTGTTCACATAAATAGAAAATGAAGAAAACTTATTTGTTATTGACTGAGATCCCTAGTCATGGAGTAGGACATTTAATTGATCAAATGACGTACGTAAAGTTTGATTAGTGTTTTTGCGAACAAAAATAAAAAACACAGGTGGCGTTTGCTTAGTGTTTATGGGAACATAAATAAAAGATACATGTGGCGTTTGTTTAGTGCTTTTGTTTCCATATTTATGTTTTTGCTTTTTGTTTTGCTCCTTGAAATTTGGAACAAATTTCTGCGAACAAAATAGTGTTGTTCCAAGATTTTTTTTTTTAAGTTTGTTTCCATATTTTTTTGTTCTCAATTTTCTAAAAAAGGAAATAGAAATCAAGGAACAAAAAAGGCAAACAAATAGGACCACTGGAACCCAAAAAAAAATATTTTTTTGTTCCATGCTTTGGAACAATTTTTTTTGGAATGGTACACAATTGTTCTCCACCGTTGTCTTTTTGTTTCGAATAATCTAGGATGAGAGAGAAAATTTTGAAAAAAGAAACACCAACTTTAGCATAAAAAAATACAAAGAAATGGTGAATATAAATTACATTATTATCATTTTTAATATAACACACATAAAAATTTAATTATTGGAATTCTTAATTTTTTCAACAAATCAAACAAAGTAACACATTATAACACACATAAAAATTAAGTTTGACAGAAGTCAAATATGCGATTATAATATCTAAAAAAAAAAACAATTCGTCAAAATTTAAAGAGGAAAAGAGAGACTTCAAGTAATTGAATTTACGAATCATCATCAATTGATAGTCATTGTCCCTGAAATTGGAATAAAAGACAAAACAGAACTGCAAATTTTTTCAATTTCATGAATAAAAATTTCACTAACTCAAACTTGAAAGGGAAAAATAACTCCCCTTATACCAAAAATTGATGAGTCAAACTTAAACTCTAATAAGAGTATGAACAACCTTATGGCAAATGGAGTAGAGGCAGATTCAGACCAAGCAACATGTCTGTCATGATTCCCAGAGCTAGAACGAAGTTAGTGACAATCAGATGAAGACGCCCAGGTTACTTACATTCATACTATGTTGTCTCTCTATTGTACACAAACACATGCAAATATAGAGAAATTGAGATAATTCATAACTAAATAAACTCATAAACCAAATCAAGCACATATTAGAAGTTTGTTTTGTGTTTCTGTTCCCATATTTAAGTTTCTGCTCTTCGTTCTGCTCCTTGGAAGTTGGAACAAATTTATGCAAATAAAGTAGTGTTGTTCCTAGATTTTTCTTTTGTTTGTTTCCATCGTTTTTTGTTCTCAATTGTCTAAATACGGATTTAGAAATCAAACAAATATATATAAACAAACAAATCAACCATAGATCCCAAATCGTTTATATTCAAGTTCATCATTAAACATGAGTATGAGTGAAACTTCATAAAAAAAAAATACAATTTTTAGTCGAACAAACCTATAATAAAAATAACTATTCATTTTAGATTTGGATGAATCGAAGAAAGATTTAGCCAAATCAATAATCAACTCAACGAAATCAAAAACTTCTAATGCATAACCCGTGCTTGAGAACGGGTTTTAACACAATCCCTTTTATTTTTATAACGATACCAAACTATTAACTCGACCAATAAGAAATTTTAAATTTGGGTATAACACCCTTTTGTTATGCCACACTCCAATATAATTTAAATTTTGAACATAATCTCCTTTATTTATTTGACATTCCAAATTTTAAACTCATATATTTAAACACAATATTATCAAACACGACCAATAACAATCAGGTACAACAATAACTAACACAATGAAATTTAACAATACGAAAATAATAAAGTCAATTAATTATATATACTGTAAACTTAGTAATGTAAGTTCACCACCTAGAACTACTGGAACTTACCTTAATCACCGAGAGCATATTTCTGCAACATACTTCCAATAACTGGTAGCATCAAACAAAGCATAACATTTAACAAAATGATATAAGTAAAAATTATGGATAGAAACTTTAAATAATTTTCAATCAACATTAGAGAGAGGAAGGGGATAAAAATAGTGAGATTCAACCCCCTAATGTTGGTGAAGGGAAAAAATCACAACTTTTAACATTACCACAATGACTTTCAATGCATTGTTAATGTTTATATATGCAAGCATTGTGAAGCATTAAAGAGTAATTGGAACCCTTGAAGGTATCCAAGAATTTAGAATACAATTCAGTATTACAATTGGACATTTACCATCAACAGATCATCAACTCTATTAGGGAAGCACACTTACCAGGAGCAACTCAGAGATCAGAGTAATAAAAATTGCAGCTCCAAATGATGCATCCATTTTATACATCTGTATGAAATGCTCAGGAATGAAAATATAAATCAATAAAAAAATATGGTGGAAGTATATCTATCCGGAAAATATATATATCTCATAATTCAGAGGGAAACGAAAAAATTAAAATTTTGATATAACCCTTTTTATTTATGTAACATTCCCAAATTATCAATACCTTTCTTGTAATAAACACGATATAAACAAACACAACCAAACCACTAATTTTGGACATCAACTTTTCTGAAGCTTCGTATTTTGTCTGGTGAATTCAACAATTAATATTAATATTTCAAAACGGTGTTGCGAATTGAAATTTAGAAATATATACACACCAAATAAAACCCCCAAAGTTCAAATTTTGCAGACACCACATAACCTTTTGCAGAAATCCACACCATTATATATCATCCGAAATTGAGATTAAATGATACCAATAAACATTGAGGGTATTTGTTTTTTGTTGAGTCCCTTTTCCAATACTCACATTCCAAATTCTGAAAAATAATGTACGATAATTAATGTAAAAACAAAATGTGTTCAAGTGTTGTCGATCGTGCAAGAGCTAAAAATAAATTCAATGGTGATTAAACAATAAACAATAGCATAAAAATTCCAAAAAATTGAAAACAAAGTGCCTTCTGGCTCTGTTGATGGTGGTAAGTCAAAGAATCTAATCCAAAAATTCACTGTAGATCTTACTGTTATGTCGAGCAAAAATACCATTTCACGTTGGAATCGAAGCATTGTCGCTTAGACCGAGCTTGCTGTGATGGAGTGTGATTTGAATTCGGTTGGAGGAACTCATACTGTAGGAGGAGATTCTAAAACATTCGAAACAGTTTCTGTGACAACCACCTACAAAATTTTTAAAAAATAAACAAAGAATTTAAAAATCAGGCAACGAAAAGCACCAAAACAAATAACAGACAATGTTTTCCAGCCTCTACGACATATATCATCAAGATATGGATAATCAAGAAATTGTGAACATTAACCGTCAGCTAAACATGCTAGGAATATAAACAGGCTAGATTCAACCCATTATTTACTCATTGTATAGTGTGATCCGGTTATATATTTAGAGATGTTGAATTCAACTGGTGAATTAGAACTTGAAACTAAATATGCAGTAATCCGTTTATAATTCAAAATCTAATTCTCAAGTTAACCCAAATCAATTAAGATGCGGATTACTCAAATTTATAAAAAAAATCACTTATAGCCTAGAGTGAAATTTGTTTTCTCTTACAGTCTAGATTATATGTATATGTTAAGTATTCTTAGATACGTAAACAGAAGGTTTTCAAAATAAAATAGATATTAAGTTACAAAAATAAAAATAAAAAATTAATGTTATAAAGGGGATTATACCCTAGGTAAGCCTTCCCTACCCTGCCTAGAGTATAAAATAACAAATATATTTTAGGATCATGGAGAAGCATGACGAAGAACTGGTAAAAGAACGTGAAATTACCATTCTCTACAATGCCGTCGTGATTGACTTTAGAAATTCATATAGAAGGCTAAGTCTCCAAAACTCATAATAGAACGTTAATCCTAAAGAACAAACATATATTTAGAAATAGATTAACATGAAAGCAAGAAGGTAGGTATTACGATTTAATGAATAAAGACCTTAGAACATAAAGTACCCTTTAAATCGTCAGAGTCGTCAATGTTGTCTTCATCCTTAGGTTACGTTTTCTTATTAGGTTCCACAATCCAATTTTTACATTCTACTTCAAGCATTAGATTTAACAAATAATTTTCCTTCTTCGACTTCTGTCATTGACTTTCCTAAATTAAAAATTCATAATTCCTGAATTAAAAATCCATAAAGTCAATCGATGTTATAAAGTATAAAAACATAAATACCAAATGAAGGAAACTGCATTGGCATACCATTGGGTGAAGGAACAACAGGAAGATCATCTTTCAACTCATCAGAGGAGTCTTCCATGGACCCATTTGACATGATCAACCAGGAACGATTGAATGTCAACCAATTATCACAAACCACTTCTTATGCATTTCAGACTAATCCAAGAAATCAAGTGGATATTATCTATGGAAACGGAGAAACAACCACAACAACATATAAATCAAATGCGTGCAACAGATTAACAAAATTTCCAAGAATCAATTGATATCATTAGTACAAAATTCATTACTTTCCGCAATTTGCATTTAAGAGAAAAATTAGAAAAAACAAATCGAAATGGATAAGATATAAGCTCCAAGATCAAATAAACAAAGACCCCGAATGTAAATTTAAGAAGAAAAAAAGAATCATGTACATTTTTCAATTAAGAACCCTAAAGTTTGATTACTTAATCGTATTCCTCCTTGGACTGCAAATAAAAAAAAATAAAAAAATAAAAGTGATGCGTCTGTTTGATCAACTGGTAATTCAAGAAAAACTAAAGTTAGTTGACAATAAGAAATGAAGTATCACCGGTCTATCAAGTTATGAACTTCCGAAAGAAATCCTCAATTTTACTACATTTAACTATTTCCACTACCAACAAAATGAAACATATCCTACTTTGCAAACAACATACATGTATAGATGTACTAATCACGTCAACAATCCAAGAATAAAATGTGATTAGGATACTCTAATTGCACAGCAGTCCATTTGCTCATACACATATACTAACAGTTCGGGGCAATCACCAAGAAATTACGATAAATAACTGCTCTGGCTCCCAAGAGATCACTTCAACCCACTGATCTCATTTCCCATCAACTCCATCAAGTCTATGCCCAAATCAAAACTCAAAGATTTCATATTATAACCGCAACATCAATTTGGAAAAAAAAAAAAGCATACAAATAAAATTCATGACGCTAGGGTTATAAAATATATATTCTATAAAATTGAAGTACCTTGAGATATTGCAAAACTCCTCTATTGGAGATGATGATCGAAGCGACCTCTGCATTGCAAAGCACAAAAAGCTTGCAATTACCCAATTTGAATTTCAAAATCATTATGTGTTTTGAT
This sequence comes from Eucommia ulmoides, assembly GCA_016647705.1. Lineage (NCBI taxonomy): Eukaryota > Viridiplantae > Streptophyta > Magnoliopsida > Garryales > Eucommiaceae > Eucommia > Eucommia ulmoides. The sequence continues at coordinate 8,075,115 of CM028333.1, read as the reverse complement.
TAAAGAAGAATTCAATACCAGAGTACTGCAATTTGTTTAAGAATGTGTATCCAAGATTTTTAGAGAAAGAATGTGTGTGAAGTTGCCATACCAGGAATGGCAGTGAAACGGATAGCCTCTCCAATCGATGATTCGAGCATTAGGCTCGTTGAAGCCCTGGTGCATTTGGCCTCCCCATATGTCCTCGCACAGACCCCGGCGACTCCCCGTAGAACTCCGCGATTCCCTTCTGCAGCCTTTCCACCTCCTTTGCCGCCACGTTGTCAACTACCATCGCGTGTCCTTGAGCCGATATGAGATAGTTAGGATTATATTGAAAGAACATAGTCAAGATGATCCATTCAGTAGGGTTTACCTTCGTTCGATTGAAGAAAATGGCTTCGAGTTCTCCGCCGTAAAGTTATTTAGGTTTTCCAGAAGATGACGATAGAAGAATGATAGAGAGAAAGATTGAAGCGACTGAGAAAGGAGAAATTGAGATAGCGAAGGGAGGTCATGAAGGAGGTAGAAGCATCTCGGTGAGTCAGATGGGGTAATTTGTGAGATTTGTGCTGACATTTTCTTAGGGGTGGGGAGAGAGACATTGACGAGGGTAAGGTTCGCGTATGTAGAAGAGAGGTCGGATTGGATGATGATGTTAAGTCGTATGCAGAAGAGAGGTCGGATCTGTTGTTCATCAGCGTGAGGGTTCGCCGTGATGGCGCAGAAGAAAGGTTGGATCTTGCACGGCGCTGTGGACTGTGGATGATAATGTGATGGGGGATAGGATGATGTAGAGATGAAGAGGAAAGAGATTAAATGTTTTCTCAACCAGTGGGTTGGGTTGAGAGAGATGAGGGGAGTTAGCGAGATTGGGGGGAGTTGGTGAGATTTGGGGGGTGGTTTTAGCGAGATTGGGGGATTATTATTGGTATCCAGATTTTGTGAGGTAAAAGGTTATAAAATTAATTATAAAAAATCAAATCTAATTTAATGTTCAATCCAATCGTTAGATCAATTTGATCCAACGGTTAAAAATGACCAAAATATTTTAACCTTCGGATCTAATCTGACGGCCGAAAATATCACTTAATAATAGTCAATTTCAACTGTTGGATATTCGATCCAATGGCCCAAAATGTCTCAAATATAAAATGTCTCCAGGTGTAATCTTAGCCGTCAGATATTCGATCCGACGGTTCAAAATGTCTCAAAATGTAAATATGTTGTGATTTATATATATATATATATATATATATACTTGATTTATATATATACTTGATTTATAATTAACATAAATTTTAATTTTTTTGAAACTCACGCTACATCATAGCAGCACAGTGGCCATACTACATATCACATCTGTCCAATTAAAACACACTTACTATACATATATAACTGTTCTACAACAAATCACAAAAGGTCAAACCTCTATATGGCCGTCAACTACCCTTGATAGTCTCAAAAGCCACACCACCCGCTGACTCTATCTAACGCTAGTAGTAGACCAATCTTTACTTGAATTACCTGAGATAAAATATTTTATCAGTGTTTTGTTTTCATAATATAAAAATAATTTATAGATCAAACACATTTATCAAAATCCACTTCTTAAAACATAATATCGACACACAGAGAGCAATATAAAAAACCGCACATATCATGATAATAGAACAACTCAATCTAAATCAACTAATCATTATTATTTTTATATAAATAAAATACCACACACATACTTCCATACTAGGCATAAGATTGTTTACCTCACGATCGGGAGTTACACCGGTATCGAAATATGTACATCTTTGCAATCTAAGATTGTCAATATTAGGGTCATTCAATATCTTCAATGGTAGGAACACACACATAGTATATATAAACTACCCTATCATACTGACAGTTAACAACATGATATCAATAATCTGCAAGACTTGTCCTACTGTTAGGTCACATACACACCCCACCCCCCACCCCCTGCAAGGCATTCCCTCTAATCGGATCATACAACATCCTGCAGGCTGTAGGACATGTCCTCCTATCACGACTAACAACATTCCGCAGGACATACCCTCCCATCGAAACACATGCTATGGCATAATAGGAAAATAACAAAAATCACTTTCCACATATTATTTTTGTAATTTTTTTTTTCAATTTAATGTTTATAATTTTCGTATATTATATTTTTTATTTTATTTTTAATTTTAATTTACATAAATTTAATATTTTAGTATTATTATTAAATTTAATATATATGTATTTTTTTATATTATTTTTTAAATTTAATTTATATAAATTTAATATTTTAGTATTATTACAAAATTTAATGCCCACATACAAATTTTACAATTTCTATAAATTTATTGTTGGGTTTATTATTGGTTAGCCTTTATTTTGGTCTCTCTTTCCTCAATAGGCCTTTTAAAAAAACAAGTTATCATTTAGTCCTCCAACAAAATATTGTTAGTTTTTAATCATTGGCAGGTAGTGAATGGACATTATACACATACACACACACACAACAAATATAAAAACAATAACAACTAAGTCTTTATCCCACTTAAGTAGGATCGGCTACATGAATCCGTTTACACAATAATGAACGATCAAAGATCATTCCTCAATCAGGTTTAGTGTCATCAAATCAATTCCAATTTTGTGAAATTCATTTTGTATTGTACAAAGAAGGAATTCTTTTTGTGTATGCCTTGTCCCAAATCTTCCTAGGCCTACCTCTCCCTCTAGTAGCTCCCCGCACTTGCACTATTTTGTATTTTCTCATTGGTGCTTCTATGGGTCTTCTATGCACATGTCCGAACTACTGTAAACGATTTTCTCTCATTTTCTTTACGATGGGAGTTATTCCTAAATTCTCTGTAATAATTTCATTCTTAGTTTTATTTATTCTTGTCTTTTCACTCATCCACCGCAGTATCTTCATTTTTGTCGCACCATGGACATGCTTTACTTTTACTGCCCAACATTCTAAACCATACAAAAACACAGGTCTTATTTCACTTTGGTAGAATTTCCTTTGAGTTTTAGCGGTATTCTATGATCGCATATCATCCCAACTGCACTTCTCCACTTTAACTATCATACCTTGACTCTATGAGTAATATATCCTCATCGATTTCGCTATTACTTTAAATCACTGAACCTAAATATTTAAAATGATCAACCTTTGGAACCTCTTTATTTCAAATTTTGACCGCACCCTTATATATATAAGGAAGAAAATCTAATTCTCCATTTTATTTTTCATTTTCAACCTAGCTCATTCTTCTCTCTCTCTCTCTTAGCTGAACCACCACCATGTGCAAACATCCAACCCATTGTTCGCCGCCATTCTACTTTCTTTGTCTTTGTCGCTATTTTCGTCTTCTTCCATCTAATGACGACAACGCCACCGTCTGTGCTCTGCTAGCCATTCGTATTCTTCTATTTTGCTCGCCGTTTGTCTTCCTCTAATGTGCTTGTTGTGCTCGCCACCGCCGCCGATGCTTGTCTTGCTCCATCTGTGCTCGTCGTTCTCGCCATTGCCATATTATCTTTCTTTCTCAACCTATCTCTTTCTTTCTCTCTCTTAGATTTGAAAAATTCCGGATCTGGATTTTTCAAGATCTGTTCGTTTATGTGAATGTTTTAGTTGGTCGCCATGAATTTTAGATATGTGAATATTCATGAGATTTTCTGTTGATTTTTGTGGAATTTTTATTTATTCACGTGAATGTTTTTTTTCATTGATCTTAGGTTTTTAATGTTCTTTATTTTTTATTTATTTATTATTATTATTATTATTATTATTATTATTATTTTATTTATTTTTTTATTTTTTTTTATTTATTATTATTATTTTTTTTTTTTTTTGTGAATGTTTGCACCATTTTTCAGATCTATTTTGATTTTGTTGGTCTTTGTTAATTTTTGTAGAGTTTTTTTTGTTTATTTCATTGTTAATATTTTTTTTTTGATTTCTCAGTGAATGTTCATATTGATTGGGTTTTATGTGAATGTTCGTGGTGGTTTAGTGAATGTTCATACCGATTTTTAGTGTTCGGGGTAAATGACTCATTAGGCTTGGTGAGTGTTCTTACCAAGTATGGTTTCTATTTATTTATTTAATTATTATTGCTAATTCTAAGATTTTGATGAACAACTAAATGCTGATATTTTTGGTGGAACTAATAAGTTTATTGAGTGTTTCCGTAATAAAGTTTCATTGACGATTTAATCATGAAGAAATTGTTGAAGATGATTATGGATGCAAGAAACTGACAAAGATAATAGCATTAAGAGACTGAAGATTTTGAAGAATTTAGGGGAAAACAACTCAGGTTAATTTTTACTCTAAATGTATTCCGATTAAGATCACACACGACACAAAAATGATTTTATGATTATGTGTGTTTTTTATAGGATTCTAATTAGTTAAACATATTTGCTCTTATGTGAAATTGAAGAAGTAATATTGATTTAAGAAAGATTAGTGATTAAAATTGATTTAAAGTAACAATTAACTTAACCGAGAAAAGAAATCAGTTAAAGGGGCAAAAAGGTCAAAAAATTGAGTTAAAAATTAATTTTCGAAGAAGTGTTCCAACTGGATCGGTCAACCGATGAAGTATTGGCTGGGAATGGTACAGTCTCTGAATCGATCGGTCAATCGACGGGTCGACCTATAGCCAAAGGTTGAATTCTCTAAATCGATAGGTCGACAGATTAAGGTGTACTAGTCGATCTACCATAGCTAAATTTTGGCTTAGAGAACTCTCTGAATCGTTCGGTCGACGAACCACGGAGCCGCGGTCGACTGACGGGCTCAAATTTTGGCTTGGGATACAACCTGAATTGATTGGTCGACTTATGGGCTTTAGTTGGTCAACTGATGGACTGTTTTAGGTTTAGAGGATTTCGTGAATTTTGATAAAAAAAAAATGTAGTCGTCACTAGCTGTTTTATGATTAAGATCTGAGAGTTATCTTAGGGATATGATGGTATTTAAGATATGACATTAATATTTTGTTATCCCTATATATATATGGTTCATATATTCCGATTATTTCTCAAATTGGTTCATATAATTCTTTCTATCCTATCTAATTGAGTTTGAGAAAATATTTGAGGGACTAAATTAAACATTTTAAAAGTTATAATTGATTGAATTATACCAGGATTGAGTCATAATGATATAAGGGGTCTATTAGAATAATTAAATGTCATGAAAAGTGGAAAATAGCTGTTGGAGAGTTTGTTTTAATTCTCAATAAATAGACTTGCGTTTTTAAAATTCCAATAATCTCAATCAATCAAATTTGAAAAGCTATTCAGTTTCTGAACTTTCTGAGAGTGATTATTCGGATTTCATATTGAGTGTTGATAGGTGTAAAATACCTATCTAATTCTAAACCGAATTTGTCAGTTTTCGAGTATTTTATTGAAGTTTGAATATCGTTTTAGCTGTTTTTATTAGTCAGGAGCAGGGATGTAAACAATTGGCAAACCGAGTGAAATGGTGCAAAAAAGGTAGCCAAAAAGATGAAAAAAAGAGGTTTCAAATAACAGAGCAAATCCGCCTAGGCGAAGTTTCCATCGCCTAGGCGAAAATTCATCAGAAAGTTGCAAAAGCTGTAAAGTTGAAATTCGCCTAGGTGAAGTTTCCACCGCCTAGGCGGAAATCCGTCAGAAGGTTGCAAGGGCTGAAGTATTGAATTCTCCTAGGCAAAGTTTCCACCGCCTAGGCGGAAATCCATCAGAACGCTGGAAGTACTGAATTGCTGGAAGAGCTGCACTGTTGTAAATTCGCCTAGGCGAAGTAGCTACCGCCTAGGCGGAATTCCGTCAGAAATAAAGAAAGCCAAGAAGTTAGTCCTCCGCCTAAGCGAAGATTCTACCGCTTAGGCGAAATTCTAATAGACTTAAACTCTACCTAAGCGAAGTTTCTACCGCTTAGGCGGAAATCGCAGAACAGCCCAAAATATCTATTTAGATATTTTTGAATCTCTAGGCCTATAAATACCTCTTGCCCACGTCTAAAACTTGTTGTTGAAGAACCCTAACCCTAGTAGAGAGCTCTTAAGCTATATTTTGAAGATCAAGAAGAAGGTTCATCATTCGGATAAAGAAGGATAACTTGCGGATCGATCATTAGCGACAGTGAACTGTTTCACTTCCAGATTTGATCGTTTCTCTCTTGTTTTATTCTTTGTAATCACTTTTTCATATCTAAGAATGTTGAATCCCTCTTATTTTGTATGGTATGTGGCTAGGATCTTATAGTAGTAGTTAAATGTTACTTAGGTGTAGTCGAAATCATGTAATCGTTTAGTTGAATGAATTAGTGTTACTTTAACGTGTTGTTTGTCTAAATCTGATTGTGTTTACCGTTATCCTTGATATTATGCTTGTATAGATAAAATGAGAATACGAGGTTTGACACTCGGGAGAGGTAACCTCGAATTCGGATTAGGGTAAATACAACGTGACTTTCTAACGACCCGGGAGGGCGTTAGAACGTGTGCAACCCATGACGTTGGCTCCAAACTCACGCGACTTAGGGTCGTTAAGGCATTGAAGGGGACTTCTTCGTTGACACGCAGTCGTGTAATCCCCCGTCTTACACTCGGGAGAGATAGCGGATGAGTTATTGATACAGAGGTTATCGGATTAGATGAAAACCGTTATAGCTAACTAAATGATGTCGATTATGCATTATATGAAAGAGATTAATACCTAAGTAATTAGTGTAATTAGAACTGACATAATAGTTATCGTTTATCTTAGTATAGTAAATAGAAAACAAACAAATTACGATTAGTCGAAATAATACGAAACTATGTAAATCACAATACTCAACCGAATTATACGTATTTTCCAGTGGAACGATATCCGATCTTACAAGATCCATTATATTAAAACTAGACCTCGTATACTTGCGAGTAGTCGATACCGCGAGGACGATGATGTGAAATCCTTGACGCGTACAAGTGTATTGTGAGATTATTCTTGAGAAGTGTTCTTGAGAAAATTTGTTGTGGATTATTGCTACTACCGATTTGGAGATTCATTGCTATTCATTCTATATTTATTTGGTAGATTCCTGGTGAGATCATTCCAAGTTTTTTGCTACTAATTGTTGTTTGAAATTATTATTTACTACTTGGAAATTTGATAATTGAAATCGTTTTTCTTGAACTTTAAATTGATTAAAAATTTTAAAATAATTTCTTGTGAAAATCTGATTACGTGCTAAATTGTGTGCCACCCATTTTTATTAAAATCAGATTTTGAAATTCTCACTTTATTTCTATCACTAGTATTGAGATATTAATTGAGTTCAAATTAATCTGGGGTGGTAGAAGTTTCGAGTGAGAAAAAACTTAACAATTTTGTAGTTGGTGAGATGTGTGCGGATTAGATACTATTAGGAGTGTCTAATCAGGGGTAGCTAGTTTTAATCTCTCCCGGTAAAGAGATTGAGGTTTGATCTTTGCCTAGAGTACCAAAAGATTAAGTTATTCTTTTCTCGTAAAAAGAGATATGGGTAATTCTTCCTAACTAGAATTAAATATTGAGTGAAATTGTAACGGTTTAATCCTTACCGGGTACACATATATGATATCTATATTCGAATCCTATTTGTTTTGTGCAATGCCAGGGTCAGAGACTCTATTCAGGGTGAGTCCATATATTTTTCATTTTTTTTTTCATTCAAAAGGTTTGCTTTGACCCCCCCTCTCATTTTTGTGTTTTCTTTATTTCCCTTTTTTTGTAATTTGTCTCACAACCGAAAAGAATTCGGGGATACTTGGAGTTTTTTTGTGAGGTTTAATTCTTAGCCTAATTATAAAAGAATTAGGTTAATCTTTAGCCTATGAAAAAGATTAGGTTATTCCTTAGCCTGTGAAAAAGAATTATAAAAGTTGATTCTATGCTTGCGAAAAGAATCATTTGTAAGGGTTTGGTTTCTACTTGATTAAAGGGATTATAGTGATTAGTGGGTGCGACTCTCCATGGAGCTCGAAGGACTGGGTTAGCCAAGAGTAGTTTGGTGAACCAGTATAAATTTTGGTGTGTTGCTTTCTTTACATTATTTATATTTTGCTGTTTGGGTGTGCACCCAGTTGATAACATATATCCGCTACTATAAAGATAATAATTAATTTAGGATAAAATTAATTATTTGATTTTTGAAGTGTTAATTATTTAATAATTTTTATTATTTCCCAATTCACCCCCTTTGAAGAAAATGAGGACATTGATGATGTAAGTCTTGACAGTGAGTAGGAAAAAGATGTGACGCTTCTCACGAACATTTTTAGAAGAATGACTCGACGTACATTCCGTGGAAGAAGAAACTTCAACATCAACAATGTGGAATGTTACAACTGTCACAAGACCGGTCACTTTCAAACTGATAATCCCGAACCAAAGAAGGATAGGGAAAAAGAGAAGAAAATAAAGAAAAAGAAAAAGAAGAAGAAAGGAAAGAAGAGAAAGAAAAAGTCTATGAATTCTACTTAGGATGATACCGAATCAAGTAGCTCAAAACAATCCGAAAGTGAAGATACATCCACGTTTGCACTAATGGCCACTGGTGATGAGGTAACGAAATGTTCAATTTCTTGTCCTTTAGATTTTAATGAATTGTATGATGTTTATCAAGAACTTCCGCATGATTATAAAAATCAGCATTCTAAAATAAATGTCATTCAAAGTACAATTAACACATTAAACAAGCAAGTAATGGACTATGAATTTGAAAACAATGAATTGAAATCCAAGATGTCAGATTTACATTCATTTTTTCTCAAATTCACCGTTGGTAAAAATAACTTGAAAATGCTTTTGGGAAGTTTACGTGGTATTTTTGATAAAGTCAGAATTGGATTTCAGAAAAATCTTAAGCAAAAACATTTTTATAAATTCTTTTATGAAATCAGAGGTCTTGTTAGATGTTTTAAATGTAATGTTGTGGGGCATACTATTCGTAGATGTTTTGCTAAAATATCTAACTGCAGATAAGTTTGGGTTCCAAAAGGAACTAAAATTGTCCTGACTAACAAGATTGGACCCACTCAGACTGGGTACCACTTAGGAATTATTTGAGGTGCTCTTTGCAGGTTATTCTAAAAGTATCGATAAACAAGGACAAATGGTTCTTGGACAGTGGTTGTTCTCGACACATGACGAGAGATAAATCGAAATTTACATCTTCGACACCTAAAGATGGAGGTCATGTGACATTTGGAGACAACGCAAAGGGTGAAATTATCGGTATAGGTAATATCAGTAATGACACTACAATTATTAAAGATGTATTACTAGTTGATGGTCTTAAATATAATTTGCTTAGTATTACTCAACTATGGAATGAGGGCTATAATGTCATATTTGATCATGATAGATGCATAATTAAGAATGGACATGACAGGAGTATTTCGTTAGTTGCATTACGTTTTGAGAATGTTTATACTTGCTGATTTGATGGTTTCACTTTTCAGAATTTATCATGTTTGAATGTTTTATCTAAGAATAGTTGGTTATGGCATATGAGACTTGGGCATGTTAGTATGAAATTGATTTCTAATATATCTAAGAAGAGTCTCGTATGTAGCCTATCTGATTTGAAATTTGTGAAAGATAAAGTATGTGATGTATGTCAGTTAGGCAAGTAGTCTAGATCATCATTTAAGAAAAAGATGCACACGTCCACGCCTAGATGTCTTGAAATGTTGCATCTTGATTTATTTGGTCCAAATTTTGTTGCTAGTCTCAGTGGTAAATTTTACGCTTTTGTAATACTTGATGATTATTCTAGACTTACCTAGGTATTTTTCCTTGCTAAGAAGAGTGAAGTTGCTTCTGTGTTTTCTAAATTTTGTAAACGTGTTCAAGATGAGAAGCAATACTCTATTATTAACATTCGTAGTGACAGAGGAAAAGAGTTTAAAAATGATAATGTAGTTAGTTATTGTGATGAACATGACTATGCCCATAACTTCTCTCCATCAAGATTACCACAACAAAATGGTGTTGTGGAAAGGATGAACATGATGCTTCAAGAGATGGACAGAACGATGCTCGATGAAAATTACATAAAAACCTATTTCTGGGCCGAAACAGTAAGTACATCTTGTCACGTGGTAAATCGGGTATCGATTCGTAGAGGGTTTAACAAAATCCCATATGAAATCTGGAATGGTAAGACTCTTAACATTTCGTACTTGAAAGTATTTGGGTGTAAATGTTTTATTCTGAATGATAAGGATAATCTAGTTAAATTAGATGTTAAATCTGATTATGGAATTTTCGTTTGATATGCTACTAACAGTAAGGCTTATAGAGTATATAATAAATGTATGTTAGTAGTTGAGGATCTATGCGTGTTGTTTTTGAGGAATCTGACCTATTTTTGTCAATAAAGGTTTTGGATGATGATAATGCAAGTATTTCAAATAACCAAAACCAATGTGATAATGTGACATAACAATCTCAAAAAGAGCAGGAGGCTAAGGAAAAAGATTCGACATTACCACGAGCTATAAAGACAGTACCGGGACATTTGGTAAAAGAAATCATCGATAATTTTGAAAGAGGTGTAAGTACTCGTTCCTCCCTTAGAGATATAATAAATCTTGTTTTTTTTTTTTTTTTTTTTTTTTTTTTTTTTTTTATCTCAAATTGAGCCTAAAATATGAATGAGACATTAATTGATGAATCTTGGATTTTCACAATGTAAGATGAGTTAGTTCAATTTGAGGAGAACAAAGTATGGTGTCTAGTTCCTAGACCGGATTTTCATTTAGTTATTGGTACTAAATGGTTTTTTCGAAATAAAAAGGATGAATCCTGTATGGTAATTAAAAACAAATAAAGATTAGTAGCACAGGGCTATAATCAAGATCAAAGAATTGATTATGATGAAACTTATACTCTGTGGCTAGATTAGAAACTATTAGAATGCTACTCGCTTTTGCATACTCATCTAATTTTAAGTTATATCAAATGGATGTTAAGAGTGTATTTCTAAATGGCTTTCTAGCGGGAAAAAATTATGTGGAACAACCCCCGGGATTTGAAAGTGATAAATTTTTCGGTCACGTATTTAAACTTCGTAAGGCCTTGTATGGGCTCAAACAAGTTCCTAGAGCTTGGTATGAGAGACTTAACTGATATTTGATCGAAAATAATTTTCGAATGAGTATTTGTGATACAACGCTATTTGTTAAGTAAACTGATTCTGATATCCTATTAGTACAAGTTTCTGTTGATGATAATATTTTTGGATCTACTAATAAGGATCTTTGGAAAGAGTTTGTCAAGACAATGCATGTTGAATTTGAAATGAGCATGATGGGAGAGCTGAATTTCTTTCTTGAGTTGCAAATTAAATAAATCAAAGAAGGGATACTCATAAACTAAGCTAAATACACCAAGAAGTTGTTAAAGAAATATGACTTGGATGGCGCTAAAGAGTACAAAACTCTCATGGCAAAAACTACAAATATAGACAAAGACGATACAAGAAAAAAATGTTAACGAAAAATGTATCAATGTATGATTGATAACTTGTTGTACTTAATTGCTAATAGATCTGACATTATGTCTAGAGTTTGTTTATGTGCTAGATTTCAGTCTTATCCTAAAGAATCGCACTTGACTGTGGTTAAGCGAATCTTTCGATATTTAAAGGGGACTGTTGACCTAGGATTACGGTATCCTAGGGGAAGTGATTTCAAATTAATAAGTTACTCCGACGCTAATTTTGTCGGTTGCAAAGTCGAGCACAAAAACACAAGTGGGTTATGTCATTTGTTAGGATATGCCTTGGTTTTTTGATTAAGCAAGAAACAGAATTCGGTAGCCTTATCCACTACTGAGGCTAAGTATATGGCAACTAGTAATTATTGCGCTCAAATTTTATATATTAAGTAACAGTTAAATGATTTTGGAATATGTATGGAGGAAGTCCCGATCTATTTTGATAATAAAAGAGCTATTTGTTTAAGTAAAAATCCTACACAACACTCACGAACTAAGCACATTGAGATTAGATATCACTTTATTCGTGATCACATTTAGAAAAGGGACATTGGTATTGAATATATTGATACCTCCCACCAGCTTACTGATATTTTTACCGAACCTTTAGCAGAAGATCAGTTTATGAAAATGATTCGTGGTTTGGGTATAGCTAGGCATAATGATATTTGCCTAGAGTAGTGGTTATTTGTGGTTCTCCTTCCCCACTTTTTGAGATGACAAAGGGGGAGAATTTATTGATATTTTGTTGAAAATCTATAAGGGGAGGCCATAATTGTGCTTTAAATGAGTTTAATTAATGTTTAAGTTTGTTCGCCTAAGCATTGTACCAATGCAGAAGGAGTTTATAAATTATTGAGATGATTTTGTGCTTTGTTGAATATCATATGTATTTTTTAAAATATGCTTCATAATTGTGTTTTAACAAATAAAAAAAAAAACTGTTCTCGGATTTAGGGTGTGTGTGGTTACATATTATTTTTACGAAAATATCAAAGTTAATTGTCATCATAAAAAAGAGGGAGATTATTGATCCTAAGATTTTGATGGACAACTAAATGTTGATACTTTTAGTGGAACTAATAAGTTTATTGAGTATTTCAGTGATAAACTTCTATTGACGATTTAATTATGAAGAAATTGTTGAAGATGATTATGGATGCAAGAGACTGACAAAATTTACAGATTGAGGTTTGATTTTTACCTAGAGGACAAAAGTTTACATTACTCTTTTCCCGTGAAAAGAGATAAGTGTAATTCTTCTTGACTAGAATTAAATTTTGAATGAATTTGTAACAGTTCACTCCTTACTGGGTAAATGGATATTTGGAGTGTTTTTATGAGGTTTAATTCTTAGCATAAGTATAAAAGAATTAGGTTAATCTTTCGCCTATGAAAAAGATTGGGTTATTCCCAAGGTTTTAAATTGCGGTATCGGGTTACGTAACGGTAATGGTCGCGGTGTAACGGTATCGGAAGTATCGGCTTGTCTATAACAGAATCGGCCATAACGGTCGTGAATTTTTTAAAATCACCAGAATATCCTTAAAAACTCAATAATAGTCATTGTTTTACTTATTTAACCCTTAATAAATACATTATAATATATATATATATGTTGGGGGGCGGGCGTAATAAATACAGAAAACAATGAAAAATTTAAATTATTTATTAAAAATTTTGAAGGTTAATATGTTAATTTTTATTTGATTTAAAACTTTTTGGGGGTCAATTGTTATTTTTTTAACTCTTTGGACCAAATTTCAATTTAACTCAAATTACAAAACCCACCCACCCAATTATAATCCATCCACCCGACCCTATCCCTTTCATTTCCAAATCTGATAGAAGAGTTGCGAGAGATTGAAAGAGAGAACGAACAACAAAGATCTGGAGATGGCGACGAAAAACAACGACTTGGAGTGAGCGAACAATGAATATTTGGCGACGGCGACGAAAAAGAACAACTTGGAGTTGCGACGGCGACGACGACGAACTCGATATCGGATAAGGGTTTTTTGGTCTGTTTGTTCTTGATTATTCTATGATTTTTTCTCTTTTCCTTTGTTTGTTCTTGATTGTTCTCTGATTTCTTCCATTTTCCTTTGTGTGCTTTTGATATCTCTTTCTCTCTAAGTGAGTTGCATCGGTGTAATGACTTGTAACGGCCGTTACGCCTTGGCATAATGGGAGCGGATATGTTATGCGCTCGTATCGGCTCGTAACGAACCGATATTGTGTGAATTGGCCCTAGACTCGAGTATCGGCCCTGTAACGATATCGGAGGGTCCAATTTCCATTACGTATCGGTCGTTACGTAACGTAACAACCGATATTTAAAACCTTGGTTATTCTTTAGCCTGTGAAAATGAATTATAAAGGTTGATTTTGAGCCTGCGAAAAGAATCATTTGTAAGAGTTTGGTTCATACCTAATTAAAGGCTTCATAGTGATTAGTGGATGCGACTCTCTGTGGAGTTTGGGGGACAAGATTAACCAAAAGTAGTTTGATGAACCAGTATAAATTTTGGTGTGTTGTCTTCTTTACATTATTTATATTTGGCTGTTTGGATGTGCACATAGTTGATAACATATATCCGCTGCTATAAAGTTAATAATTAATTTAGGATAAAATTAATTATTTGATTTTTGAAGTGTTAATTATTTAATAATTTTTATTATTATCCAATTCACCCCGTCTTGAATAGTTCATTGGGCCAACAATTATTATTATTATTATTATTATTATTATTATTATTATTTGTTAATGTTCATGTTGTTTGGTGAAAATGTTCAAACCAGTTGTTTTTCGTTGATTTTTTTTTTTTGGTTTTATTTTTGATGAATATTCATACCGAGTTTATTTTTGTTGATCATAGGGTTTATGTTCAATATTTTTTATTTGTTATTCTTAATTGTTTTGTAGATTTATTTTTTCAAATAGTTGTGTGAATGATCATAACACAAAGAACATTGATGTTTTTTTTTTTTTTTTTTTTTTCCTGTAGATTTTGTGAACAAGAACGTAAAATAGAAGAATGTTTGAATATAACAAAAATGTAATTTGTTTACATTGTGAACATTCCCAACAAAACAATCAGTGTTACAATGTTCACGGCTTGCTATATTACAAATAAAAAATATGAATGTTCACAGCTTGTTATATTTTATAGAATGGTATTTTATGTAAATTATGGGGAAAAAAATGATCCAATAACAAATGACTATTTTCTAAAACACATTTGAGGACTAAAAACTTTATTATAGCCGTGGATGATCTATTTTATGATTTGTATATCTCTAGAGAACTAAATAATAAAATTTTCAATAATAATTTAGTATTATTACTAAATTTAATGTCCATATATTATTTCTATAATTTCGATAAATTTAATATTTTTTTATTATTACTAAATTTAATGTCCATATATTAATCCATAAATTTAATGTCCATAACATCTATATATTATATTTTTTCTTTGATATTATTTATTTAATTTAATTTTCATAGATTTAAAGTATCAATATTATTATTAAATTTAATGTTCATACATTATTTCTATAATTTTTGTAAAATTATTGTGCATAATTTGGTATATTTTCTCTTGATATTATTCCTTTAATTTAATTTTTTGTAAATTTAATATTTCAATATAATTACTAAATTTAATGTGCACATATATTTTTTCAGTTATTTTATAAATTTAATATTCACAATTTTTGCATATTTTCTATTTTTTATTATTTTTTTAATTTAATTTATATAAAATTAATATTTTAGTATTGTTAGTAGAAATATAATACTCTCAAACATTACTTTAACAAAATCGATTGGGATTACCATAATTCTAATCCCCAAAAGGAGAAATTTTTTATATAATTTGAATGAAAACATTACAAATAGGAAAAATTGTGAAGCTCCCTCCTCCCCATACTTGGATCGAAATACGAGAGAAAGAAAAAAAAAAAAATAGGGAAAAAAAAAAGGGTAGATGTTGCAATTGCTACGCAAGCAAATTTCGTTACAAAAGAATTGAAATTGAACGATTTATATGCCCAATATATTTTACAACCAAGGAGAATAGAATTTATCAAAAACACTACGAAAAAAGCTTCGCTATACGAACTTGAAACTTAAACCATACCTATTTTGGCGGTGGATTTGAAAAAAACAACTTGCAAACTCTACATGATAAATGAATGAGTAGAGACAAATTAAGTGGATTACTTCTCGTTAGAAACCAACTAACAAAAATTAAAACTTAGAAAGACTAATTAATTTTGGAAGCGAGGACACGAGCTCGTGGAAAATGACTTTAATTTTTAATACTCTCCAAAAATTAAGAGATTTTTTATTTTATTATATATATATATATATATATATATATTTATTTATTTATTATTTTTTTTTTTCCTAACTGCAAGGTGTTCAAATAAGGCAGAAAAAAAGAATAAAAATTAGTCATGATAAGAAAAAAAAATAATAGCATCAATAAAAATATAAACAAATATAAAGAATAAAAATTAGTCATGCTAAGAAAAAAAAATATAGTATCAATAAAAATATAAACAAATATAAAGAGTCTATGTTACAATAAATCAACCTAATTTAAATTAATAATAAAATGCAATTTTATGAATTTTAGATTGAAACTTACTCGAGGAAAATGAGATAAACAGTAGGAAAAAAATGTTTGTACCTAGAGTGATTCTCCACAATCAAGTAATTACTAGGGTTGGTCATGGGCCGGGCCGGGCCGGGTTCTGGCCGGGCTTTAGGTAGGATATTACAAAAAAGTGCCCGGCCCTAAGTTCGGGCCTTGTTTTTATTCCCAAGCCCGGCCCTATCAAAATAATTAGGGCCCTAGCCCAACCCTCGGCCCGGCCCGGCCCTATAATTTTTTTATTTTTTTTCAAACCAAATCAAACACAATCACATTCAAACCCAAAAAAAACAAAAAAACTGCAATTGATACATTGCTACAAGATTCATCTACACAAACATATTCATTACCATGCATTTCTACAACCAAAAAATGCCACATTTATATATATATATATTAATTTAAATCCTCGGGCCGGCCCGGGCCGGCCCTATAAAATATTGGCCTTGCCCAAGCCCGGCCCTAATTTTACTCGGGCCTAACTTTTATAGTCCAAGCCCGACCCACGGGCTCAAAACACATACCCAAGCCCTAAAAAATAGTGGGCGGGCTTGGCGGGTCGGGCGGGCCCCCAAGCCCATGACCATCCCTAGTAATTACCCCCTACCCCTCACCCCCCCCAACCTCTCCCCTGCCCCTACCCCTACCCCTCTACCCCCATTCCCCAACCCCTCCCCTCCACCCCGTAACCCCACCCCTAACCATCTACCCCCTACCTACCTACCCCTTCCCCCACCCACCTATTTTATTCCGCTAATAGGTGTCAGCTAAAACCAAAAGAGGTTTGACATTAGAAGAATTAAAAACAAACAGATTTGAAAACAATAAATATCAAATATAAAAAACAAAATTTAGAACTCTGGGTAAAATCAATTTATCGACAAAGATAATGGAATGGATAAACACATGAGTACCATCTCGAATATCATTAGATTTATGGGTTTCCACGAAACTGTAAAACCAAAATAATCTACAAAATGCATCAGCTATATGTACGGTTAATTGTGATTTGTATTATGGTTACATGAAATAATTTGTTAATTTGTTGATTAATAGATCGAGTAACACAGGCAAACTTCAACTGAAAAACTTTGATCTTTCAACTTTTCGTGCAACCATTGAATGAATATAACCTCACCTCAACAAACAAATTGTCAATCATATTGTAGATTATATTCAAATTTCAATTAACGAAAAATTATCATGGAATTACACACTCACAGATATCTTAGCAAGCTAATTCTCTAATCTAGCTACGTTAATCTCCGCCACCGCTTCAGCCACCGTGACCTAAGGTTTTTTTTTGGATTCCTTTGCTTCGTTTCTTCTTTACAACACGTGTTGTTGGAAATGTGTAAATAAATTATAAGAACAAATGCTCCATATCATTAAACAAGAGAAATGAAGTCGTTCAAGTTGTCTTCTTTAGTAAACCAGAACCATAAATGTTATAATAAACAGTAGAGGAAATTCTACGATCTTTGAAAAATCATATAAAATCAACCACAAGTCCAAATTTCATGATATTTATATTGTTGGACTCGTAATGAAACATAAAATATTTTTATATAAAAAGTTTCCAAAAATATTACAATTTTTTGAAAAATTATTTTCGGCCATTAATGAAGAAATTATTTTTTTTTCCATGAAAAACTATTGCTCATGCAATATAATGGAACGATTTTCTGAAATTAGTCTGTAAGTCTCTGATACCAATGTAAACTTATACTGAAATATTAAAACGGAAGCGTACCATTCGGATTCAGAAGACTCATTTACAACCCGTTCTTCGTTTCTTTTCTCTTCGGCATGAAAATTACTAGTAATGTATTTTTTGATAAAATTCATACACTTACTAACTAAGGTCATTCAATTTTTTTGTAATCTGGTGTGTCTGTTTACAATAGATGTCTATCAAATAGAAGTGATCCTTGAGATTAAGAGTCGTACCAATTCACATAGTGACTATATAAAACTTGGGAGCCATGTGGACGTTCTATGGTTCGACCCGACCTGCTCCATAATCTAACAGAATAAGCAACAATTAAAAGATTAAAGATTAATGTGCAATAATCCCCAAACTTAACAAGCGCAAAGTGTAAATTAAGCCAAAACAGAAGAAAAAGAATCTAGCATCCTTCGATGACATATATAACAACAAACAAATTTGTGGCTTCGATTAGCCAATAAGGCTACTTGAGGGTGATTAAGATATTATCGTGCATACTATTTTTGATATAGGCCACCAACACGCCTTTCCACATCGGTCCCTTGGAAGGCTTTTCCGGCGTCGAAGGAATCCTCGCTTGAATTTCCAGTACCACATTGTGGTCGGCGTAGGCGAAAGCCACGTCCCCGAGGGCGTTTAGGATGTCAAACACGGTTCCGGCTGTCGTTGAACCCCTCATACTATAGTCCACGTTGGTGGGAATCCTCTAGTGAAGTCGCCCACGCATTGTAGATTAGGTGCCCAATTAAAACATGCATAAATAAACAACTCATTTATTTACTTTTTTATTTTTAACAATGGGAATATAAATAAAAATAATACAAAAATTATAATGACAATTATTAAATTTATAATTTGTGTTCGTACATGTAATTTTTAATTCTTTATTTACATCAATTACATAAAATCTATAAAGTTAATGTCAACTGAGATTGAAAATATATATAATATCATAATTAACATTAACTGAATAATTTTTTTAAAAGATTATATAACAAGAATCTTAAATTTATATTATTTTTATTATATATTTTTTTTTTTGTGAAAAAATTGTGAGAATCGGATGACAACGTTTCGATTTTGGGCCGTTTTCCTCAGGTTCGACTACTACGTTAGAGTTTTATTCTATTCTCTTTTTTTCTTCCTCATAAAATCTAAAACTCGAAATAGAATATATTTATGCTCTCATTGAAAAATTTGTTCTTAAAATGTGGAAATATTTTAGTTATATTCCAAGATTTAAGGGGAAAAAAAATATATCTCACCTTACCAAAGGTCACTTTTTGAATTTAAAAGGTGAAACATAATATTTTAAAAAACATGAAATAGGACAAAGTCAAAGCATACTCATTGTCTTCATATTTTAAATAATTACGTTATGATTTCTATATTTTAGAAGTGTTATATTTTTCTTTTTTCTTTTTTTAAATTTATTTATAAAATTTATATTTTCATCTTAATCTCAATAATACAATCTCTTATCATACAAATTTTTTTTATCTCATTAATCCGTGTTATATTCAACATAATCATATTCAAAAATTGAATCACGTTCCAAACAAATATAAACTTTATGTAAATGTGAATTAATGTGTTGAATCTAAATGATAGGGATTCCACTACTGAAACAAATGCAATATTTTTAATTTAACATGAAAATGTTTTTTTTTTCTTTAATCTAAAATTCATGACCAGGTTATCATTTTAAACATAAAAAAGCATACATAAAAAAACATACTAATTTAGTACAACTTGTTGATGAGAAAAAAATTATAAAATCATTAATCGGGTAATTTTACAATAAACGTTTTAAATTGGTCAATTATTCTAATTTCCCTCAAGTTTTGGAATATATATTTGCGAAAATTATTGGGGCTGTAAATAGGGATAAAGACTTTTTTGGTTTATGACAAATGACTCGGGTGTCCAATTGACCCCTAACTTTTGCAACTCGACACATTTGTCCTTAACATTTCAAAATAGTGTCATATTGGCCCTTGAGGCAAATTCCGTTAAGTCAAACTAACGGTCAACGTTTCATTAAGGGTATTTTGGTCTTTTTATTCAATGGGATTAATTTGAAAAGTTATTTCATTGGGGGGCCATTTAATTTTCTATCTAAAACTTAAGGGTTTAATGTGTACTTTTTCTTTTAATTCATCATCTTCCTCCCCATTCCATTTCTGGTGAGCCCAACCCCCACCCCTATTCCATCTCCGGCGACCCCTGCTCCATCTCCTCCATGGCAACTAATGCTACTCCTACCCACCAAAACGAACAGCAACACCACCGCAAAACACCATCAAAACGAATACCACCACCGCCGAAAACCACCACCAAAACAAACACCACCACTGAGGAAATCAATTTCGTTTTCGCAATCCAAGCTGTTGCTTGATTTCGATTTCGTTTTCGCAATCGAACCTGTTATCCTCCACCACCGAAAGAACCAACACTGCCGCCTCTGCCAAAGAATTACCATCTCCAACAAAACCCATTAGAGAGAACAGTACAGTAGAGAGAGAGTGGGATGAACCTGAAGATTTGAAGAAGGGAGGAGGAGGAGAAGACAATGAATATTTCTTCCCCGAATCACCACCAAACTCCACTAATCTTCCGTTACTATGATTTCTCTTCCCCATCTCCAAGCCAAGAACACAAAACCCACCAAGAAATTGAAAGAAGAAACGAAAATGGAGTCTGCTTTCTCTCTCTACCTCTCTCTCTCTAGTTATACATCTGGGTGTAGTGAGAGAGAAGGATTTGGTTTTGATTTGCGATTGGAGAAGATGAGAGGAATGGAGTTGATTAATTTGGGGGCAGAATTGAAAGGACATCGTTGAACGGTTAATGAAGCTCCGCCGTATGCTCCGGCGGGAGCTGAAGCTGAAGCTGGGCCTATGGAGGTTAGGGCTTGGGACAACCAGCCGTTGCAAGTCCTTCTCGCTCTCTATCTTCTTTGTTGTTCGGCGGTGTGGTGGTGTCGATGGTGCAAAGGAACAAATGAATGGACTGAGGAGCCAAAAAAAAAAAAAAAAAAACAAAGGAAAAAAAAAAAACAAGAAAAGGTGTGGGAAAAATATTTTGACACCTTAGTTTAACAACGTATGCAAATAGATTCCATTAAATTAATAAGATTGAAATGACGCATTTATCCTTGGCCAAATAGTCATGTGACTGTTTCCATCCAATTTTCTCAAATTTTATTAACAGAACCCGACCTAGGGGCCAATTTGGTACTATTTTGAAATGTTAAGAACAAATGTGTCGAGTTGCAAAAGTTAAGGGCCAATTAAACATTCGAACCATTTGTTAGGGACCAAAAAGGTCTTTATCCCCCGTAAATATGGAATGTAGTTGATGTTAAGAGGGGCAAATCTAGTTTTCTTTATTGTTTGGACTTGTTTTAACTTTCTCTTTTCTCACTAATTCTTTTTTTGAAAAACGTTATTTTTTAACCCTTTTGAAAAACATTCTTATAAAAAAGTCATTTTCAAAATAAAATAAAAAAAAATTAATAGACAACTATACCCTTATATATATATATATAACCTAAATTTCTAATTATCAATAAGATCAACTTTCAGCTGCCTCCTCCAACCCCCTCTCTCTCAAACACCGATTGAAGCACTCTCTCTCTTTCAATCGCTGAACGACCGCCAACCACCGTCGTGAACCACTGGCATGCATATTTCCACTGCCATCGCCTATGGCGCAACGACCGCCGTCGCTGAACGAGAGTCTCCAACCACCGCCGCCCCTGCAAACGAAGATGATGAAAAATCCACTTTCTTTCCAATTCACGATTCAAGATTGATCGCTTCTGTTCATCATCAATATGTTTCATTATTGCTCTGTTCATCAATCTGTTCATCATTGTTGATGTTGCTTTGATTGGTCTCATTATTTGCGATCTACATCAACAAACACTATTCCAGATTGACGAACACATTGAACTGTGCATTTGAGATATTCTTTCATATCTGTGTTGTTCTTCCAGGTCTGCAATTACAATCAACAAACACATTGCAATTTGATCTACGTTTTTCTTCCAGGTCAGTTCTCGATCTGAGATTTGCTTGACGATTATTTATTCATTGATTGTGTTTCGATTCTTCTGTTCTTGATCCGATTCGATTACCGACTGTCTGAGACAACTGTTTCGGTGCCAATCAATCATTGATGCTCATCAATCGTTGCTTTCATTGCTACTGGGCAATCAAGTTGTTCTCTCATTCAGTGGTATCGAATCGACGTTTTCACTTTCCTACAGTTACTTGAAGTTTTCAAGCTTAGCAAATTAACGACAGTGAAGCAAAATCTTTTGTGGTCTTTCAGATACAACATTGTAAGTATATTGGCATGAGTTTTGTTTCAATGAGTGCTTAGTTGAAAAATTAAGTAAGATCTGTTTTGATTCTCGATTTAATTCCTCTTCGGCTTTCGCAAATCTATTCATTCATCATCAATTGAGGATTGATCGTTGTCACCATCGCTAATCGAAGTGGTTCAGGATTTCTAGATCAAGTGAATGTTTAGTTTTGTGATTTGTGTGAGATTTTTTGTATATATGAATGTTCAGATCAAAGTTTGATTTGATCAGATCTGGTGGACAGACGATTGACCAGCTTACTGATATGAAGAAAGTATATTGGCATGAGTTTTGTTCATGTAATCTGAACATTCACATATACCAATTGTCTCATCCACCAAATCGTGAACATCGTTGGCGTTTGGTCAGCTCTGTGATTTGTGTCAGGTTTTTGGCATGAGTTTTGTTCATGTGAATGTTCTTTGGCTCCACTCATGTCATTTCGCCACCACCGTCACCACTGGCCGCTAGAGTTTACCGACGACAATGGCAAACCTCTTGTTGATCAATTTGTGTCTGTGAATGTTTATGTGGTGAAGTTTTATTTTTTGTTGAATGTTCATTGTTGGATTTTTGGTGTTATTGTTATGATTTTAATGGAGTTTGGTTTATTAATTGTGATTGTGATTATTTAATCAATTTGTTTGTGTGAATGTTCTTATTAATATATTTTGGTAAATGTTCATATCGTAGTATTTTTGGTGCTTTGGCGAAAATATATATTTTGATGTGTTTTTGGTGAAAGTATGAATATTCACGGTAATACAATTAGTATAAATATTTATTAAATATTAAAAAAAAATAAAAATAAAAATGTGAATGTCATTGGAAAAATATTTTTTGTAGATTAATTTTTCAAAAAATATGAACATTCACAAATCAGCAAAAAGTTACCCAAAAAAATTGAAATTCATATCGTCGGAAAAAAGATTTTTCGTAGATTAATTTGATATATATATTTTTTAATTTCTATCAACGGTGAATCGCGTTAGATGATTTTGGTGATTGGTGGGTTTTGAAAAAGTGAACATTCACATTTTTTAACAGAATGCCATAAATTATAAATACAACACAAATAAGGGGCAATGATCATGGATTAAACTCTAAGAAGATTAGGGAGACAAAAAATTTAATGTAGGCATTTGGAGGATCATTTTCTCAATATACTCTCTTATAAGAACCAAATAATGAAATCCCCTTTAATATTTTGGCAATATGAGATGAATGATGAAATGACAAAAATATCCCTCAGCTAATGGATTTTGTCCATTTTTCAATATAAATTAGATTTGACCAAATTGAAGAAACATTAAAACTTAAGGGAGCACATGTGTCATTTTCGAAACCTTAAGCTTTAAACTTAAGGGGACCAAAAATACACTTTTTTTTTCGCAATAAGCAGGACCAAAAATACAATTTTCTCTAATTAAGTGGTGATGGTTGTAACAAATGGTGAATCTAACCAAGACTTGGAGTTAGACCCAAGAATTGAAAGATAATTTAAAATTTAGAAGTGGTTAATACTACATTGATTCAATTCTATTAAATGAAATGCAAATTGGTCAATTTTAATATTCTACCAATAACTCAAAAATAATAATTGTTAGAATAATTGAGAGATAGAAAAATAATAATTGTTAGAATAATTGAGAGATAGAAAAATAATAATTGTTAGAATAATTGTGAGGCAGAATATTGAGTAAACATGGAACAATATATTGATATTAGAATAAGTACAATTACAAAGATTTACAAGAAAGCCTATATATAGGAGGTGACTTGGGTAACCCTGATAGGGTTAGGATTTGGTTTTCCTAGTGAGATTATGGTTTGACATAGTGGGTTGAGGCCTATTACATATATTAACATCCCCCTTCAAACTTAAGGCAATAAATGAGACGTGAACTTGAGTTTAGAAACTAAGGACTGAAAGCGTGAGGGTGGATGAGTCTTGATGAAAATATCTCCTGTCTGATCGGCTGAACTGACAGATTGACGACAAATTGTATTTTGAAGAATGTGGTGACGGATGAAGTGGTAATCAATCTCATCGTATTTTGAACAATTGTGAAAAACGTCATTATGGGCGCTCTGAATAACACTCACATTGTCACATTGGAGAACAATGGCATTAGGGGAAAAGACTCCCACGTAAGTAAGGTACCAGCGAAGCCAAACTAATTTTTGTGTTTCATCAGTGATTGCATGATATTCAGCTTTAGTGCGGAAACAGGCAACCACTGTTTGTTTCTTATGGCGCTAAGAAATGAGAGAGTTTCCCAGGAAAAAACAGTAACCAGCAGTTGAACATCTGTCGGTAGGTTCTCCGGCCCAATCGACATCAGAATAAGTGTGTACGGTGGAAACGGATTGGGTGAAGAAATAAAATCCATCAAATAAGGGGCCATTTATTTATTTATTTTTAAACTCATACAACCACTCACGCACCCGGTGAGAATCGATCCCCAGACCTCTGACTTGGGAAGATAAGGCCTTACCACTAGCCCACCATCAATTCTCCCATGAAATAAGGTGCCCTTGACCTAACGAAGAATGCGAAGAACAACTGAGTAATGAGTGGCTCGAGGAGCGAACAAGAACTGATTGACTTGATATATGATATTGGCATTGTTCGGGCAAGTAACTATGAGATATACCAAACTTCCACTAAGAAAATTTTTGAGTTAAGAGATTCTGCATAGATGATCTCTTAATGATTATGTCTTTCACATACAGTAGAAGGTTAATAAGATCATTTTCAGTTCAATGAATAAACAAGGTGGGGTCATGATCGCCGGATGTGAACCTGAACTAGTGGATGGTGGAGTTTGAGGTAGTCGAGAACAAACAACCCTTAGACATCGTTGTTGAATCGGATCAACAATATACAATAAAGTATATCGTATGATATGAATCTGGAGAAACCGAGGTCATGAATGGATTCAAAATGCTAAAAATATTTAGGAAAAACCCGATTAATGAACCCCTGAATCAGTTAAATCACCGTGATTAACCGAATCAACAATATAAAAGGAACTATAATGTATGATCTGAATTTGAGTAAACGGAGACTACAGACGGATTTGGAACGCCAAAATTAGCCAAGAATTAGTCTTTAATCATGAAGAACCAATTGATGAACGCTTGAACCGGTCAAACCACCGTCATAAACCAAATCAACATTATAAAATGAACTATACTCTATGGTCCGAATTTAAGTAAATCGAGGCCATAGATGGATTCAAAATGCTGAAATAACCAAGAACTGATGTTAAATCTCCAAGAATCGGTCCAAAAACAGGTGAACTAGTCAATGGAAACAAAATAATGTGAACCGATGATGTGGAAAGAATCAACAGGTATGGAAATCAATGATGAGGTGGCAAAGTCAACGCTGTTATAGCAGAGAACCAGGAGTTGTGGCGGTCAACGCTGATGTGGTAGAGGCAATACTTACGTGGCAGATGGCGTGAAACTGATGTGGCGCATTAATGGTGGTTGAGGTGGCGTGATAGATGATGTATCAATGATGTGGAAGATGACATGGCAACACCTGTAGGGTTGACGTGGCGTTATGCGTGAAAAACCTATAGAATAGTTGAATTTTTGGAACGCCCGTGACGGCTCGTACAATATCTAACTTTAATGATTTTGGAGGCGTTAGAATTGTATTTTCAAGAAGAAGGTGCTGATGTGGTAGGTATTGATATCGGATCGACGGTGAGGCCTGTAGCTGTCAGCAAAGGTGATGGCAGCAACACGACTGTTGTACTCAACGAAGGTGAAGGCAACGACAAGACTGTTGGTGGCACATGGAGGCGCATTCGAGCTCCGATGGCAGTGATTTCAGTGGCATTGGAATCGTCTCATCAACATAAAGGTGATGGTGTGATTGTTGTTAATATTAGAGCGACTGTGATACCTATAACAGTCAACAAATTTGATGGCGCCAGCGGGACTGTTGGTGGAAAGTGGAGGCGCGTTGGAACTCTAATTATGATGATTTTGGTAGTTGCGTGTGAGGGTGTGCAAGAACCTCGTTGTTGTTGTTGAACTCATTTTGACAAAACGAGTCTATTGGTAGGTGTTGAATGATAAAACGAGGTGGGCAGAGGCAACGACGTGGCGGAATGATTAAATATATTTAGTAAAAACAAGGTCAGGAAGAATTGACTTTGATACTATGTTAGAATAATTGAGAGGCAAAAATGTTGGGTATATATATATATATAAGAAGTGATTAGGGTAATCCTGGTAGGATTAAGATTTGATTTTCCTACTGAGATTAAGGTTTGACATAGTGGACCAAGGCCTATTACATATATTAACAATAATAAATTAATAGACCAACAAATTTAATTGATGCGGCCTAAAAATCATGTCAAGACACAAAATACATACATAGTAAACAATACAACAAGCTGTAGACCATATATCATTTGGTCACCTTCACAGTACACTTCCCTAAAGCATAGAGGAAGATCACTTTTTATTTTTATTGTTGGATAATAGTAGTAGTAGTAGAAGATAGATATGACTTAGGGATTATAATGGATAAAATTTAATCTCGTATTTGAAGTCGAAGTAATTGGCGCCGGTGTAAAGGCCGTCAACCATGGTGTCGCTAATTTTCTCGCCATTGGTCATGGTGTCGCACTGAGTGTAAGAGAAGGGCACGTCGCACCAACCCTTGGTCGCTAGCAGCCTCACCTTCACCGTGGTCTTCCACGGCACAGAAATCATGAACGGAATTTCCTGCACACAAAAAGTTGATTCCTCTGTTTCTCCCCATTTGTGAAGCCCCGGATTCTCATTCACAACACTTACCACATTTCCTTCGGAGATAGACGGAATGCCGGCACGGACAGCCGTTTCGACACGGTTGGACTTGAAGAAAACTCTGCCATTCCAAGTCCTGCTTGTTTTCTCCACCGTGTACGAGAGTTTCACGACCATGTCAATCGGACATTGTTTGGTTATGTTTTTGGCTTCTCCTTGGGCCATCACGACGGTCTTATTTTCGTAGATTCTGGCGTCTTTGACGTGGTATTTGACATCGAATATGTCCCTCGACGAAACCGGCTCTTCCAAATTGAGGATAGAGTATTGGGATATATCAGGGTCGCGGGCACTCAGACAATTGATTTGTTCCGCGAAGGTGAACCTCTTGCAGAATTTGTTGTTACCCAAGTTGAGGAGCGCTACGCCGCCAATGTTGTCGGCTTTCACAGGCAAGAACAAAGTGTGGGCGTCTGAGTTTTTGTCCTCATCGGAGTCAGCCCAGATCCAATTCGAAACACCGCATCTCCAGAACTTCCCAAAGTAAGCCGACTTTATGCGGACGCTTCCGTCGGAGGTGACGAAAACCTGGTTGAACAGCTTAGGATCTCCAAGGTCGTCGCCGTGGTCGGAAAATTGTAGATAATTTTTTTTGTCAAAAAAATTTGCGCGGAGATACGCGCCGGCGTCGCCCTTGAAAGCGACGCGTTTGGGCAGCACCAGAAGAGATTCCAAGTCAACAACTTTGAATACTTCGGCGCTGTGAACGGTGTCTATATCTTTTCCCGCTGCGTATAAGCAAACGTTGTAGGCATCGTTGTACACCTCCCACAAGGTCGCGTAGAACCCCAACTGGACGTGACGGAGACGAACTGTCTTATCGTCTAGGAAAGAGGGCTCGAAGAGTGTACACGACCATTTGGATTTGTCTTCCTCCTGTTCGTTTGCGCCGGAGACAAGCCAATGGTGGTTCGGCGACCACCGGACCCAGTATTTGTTGTTGTAACAGCATCGTATGTGGACAAGGCCATTAGCAGTCTTGGACTGCACCACCTCGTACCTGGCGTATGGGCTAATAGCGTCGTCTCCGTTGAATTTGTTAAACCCATGCACCTCCAGATCATCATTCACGTATCTTAGGTATTTGTTCTTTCCGTACTTTGATTGCAACGCGAAAAACCTTGGTAGTGCCATCTCTCTCTCGCTCGCTCCTTGTTTTTTTTCACCCCTAGAGGGTCCCTCTTTCTTCACTTTTATTGCTATAATCTTTTCTTGGTTTGAGCTTTGCCAAACACCTCATGCTGCTATTTATAATGAGAACAAGGGCTTACGTGGAACTCCATCTCCATGACAAGGTGCTCTCTCTTCTGGTCAATTAGGGATGGCCTATTGAGTATTTTATAAATTAAATTTTGAACTTAATCTTAAATGTATGCATTTAAAATCTTCTGAAAAGATAATTAGTTGGGGGTAATTGCTCCACTTTTATTACCCCATTATGAGGCGTACAATATGTTGTTTATAACAATTTAAATTTGAAAAATGACAATATTATTCTTGTCTCTCTTTTGTATTGAGCTACCCAAAATTTTCATATTATTAATCGAAATTATATATAATACAACATTTACCCAACCTAAGAGATGTTAATTTGATTGGTAAGAGTAAATGTCATTTTCTTTATCAAGTAGAGTTTGACATCCATGTAAAGTACTTCAAAAATTAAATTTTGAATTTAATCATGAATGCATATCAGGCCGGTACGGTGGAGTGTATGATTAATCAAAGTACGTGTAAATTAATCCGGACACGCCTTAACGTATAATAGTAATAAAAAATAGGGAAAATGAGTGGGAGTTCCTCCATTTAAGGTTTAATTGGTCAAAAATCCTACATGCGATAAAAAAATTTAATTTAGTTCCATCTGTTTTAAAAAGGAGGAAGCCATACTCATATGATAGCCACACACCAGTTACATGTAACTATTTTGTGTGTAATATTACTGTATTAGTTACGAGTAACTAATTTTATTTTATTTTTCATTTTTTCAGTTACATATTCTAATAATATGTAACTTTTTAGTTACATATTCTGATATGTAACTAAAAAGTTTGATATTTTTCAATTACATGTTTCAATAATATGTAACTTTTTAGTTACATGTCTCTGATATGTAACTAAAAAATTTGATATTTTTTCAATTACGTCACAAAATATTATACATATATATGTAATTATAACATGTAACTAATACTATATAAGTACATGTAACTAAAAATAACCAAATATGTGTGAAAAGTGACAATTATAAAATTGTAACTAATATTAGTTACATGCAACAGAATTCACTATAAAAACTGAATGTACTCACTAAAAGACTCCTTACAATCCCTACAATATATCCCTACAATTCCTACAATGCGGGACTAAAATACAAATAAAATCTAACTTAAAGGATTAAATTAAAATTTAATAACATAAAAGGACTTTTCACTAATTAGACTTAAAAAAATGGACTTTTCACTTATTTTCCCTAAAAAATATTTACCCATAAATTTAAAAAAAAAGAAAAGAAAGGAGGATATACTAACTACCCAAACAATAACCAATATTGGTTGCACAATCACCAAATCACGGGAGGAAATAAAACCCAATAGTACTATTGGGTTCATCTAAATCCCTTTTAACTGAGATTAAGGAGAAACGAAATATCGAAAAGAACTAAAATCAGAAAATTTGTACAGTTCTTGCTTTCCCGTGCAAGAAGTAGTCCACGTAGAAACGCACGTGAATCATGAGCACAACTCCTTAATTTCATGTGCAACGCACGCGGAATTGATCTCAAGACTGCGACCGAGGATTCTGCTGGATTTCATGGGGCAAAAAATAGAGAACGTCGGTACCTACTAAGTACGATTGTAGGGATGGTCATGGGTCCGGAAGCCCGATCGGCCTGTCCAGTCCGGTTCTATTTTTTTAGGACTTGGGTTTGGTGTTTGAGCTCATGGGCAGGGCTAAGGCCTAAAGACTAAGGTCCATTCATTTTTAAGGTCGGATTAGGGCTTTATCATTTTTGTTTAGGGCCGGTCCGGCCCTGCCCGAACGATTTTAAAATATAAAAAATATATATTTTATATATATATCCATAGAGAAAGAGTTAGGGGTCATTTTGTAATTTATAATTTTGGCTAGATAATTTAGCAAACCTTAATTTCATTCCTCTCATAGAGAGAGAATTGATGGGTCATTTTGTAATTTTAGTATTTAGTTTTTAAATTTAAAAAAAAAAATTATAGGGCTGAGTTAGGGCCGGGTCTGGGCTTAATTTTTTTTTGTAGGGCCGGGTTTGGGCATAAAATTAGGGCCCGATCATAGGGTCGGGCCGGGCTAGGGCCTAAATTTTTTGTGTAATACCCTAGTCAAAACCTGGCTCGGCCCATGACCATCCCTATACGATTGTGAATATGAACCTAAGGTTTCAACATCCCGAGACAAATCATCCTCAAGTTAATTGAATATGAGTTAGGTCGCAACTTGAACTCGGGTGCTATTACTATAGGTTTGAGAACGGTTATTGAATTTTATATATAAAAAAAAAAAGTGTAGTAAAAGAAGAAAGAAAGGGGAATAAGATGTTTAAAGTAACGATTTATAACTCTTCAATCTCACGAATTCCACGGATATTATTGAAATATTGGTCAAGATTTAGAAAAAGTTATGCACAATTTCTCATAAGTAATTATCTTTCCAATTTTCACAAAAACTCTATTAGTTCTCACCTTAGAAGTATAATGCTAACATCATCACATACGATTTTAAATACCAGTGCAAATTAAAGGATTATTTGCAAGTTGAAAATGTTTGCTATAGGCAGCTTTCAATTAAAGAACTAAATTATTTGCATGAAAAACGTTGGTCTTTGGCAACACTCGATAATCGCGGATGCATTCGCCAACAACCAAATTAAATGCTATGACTTTCAATTCCCCCAAAGTCGCCTATAATAAATGCCCCAAGAGGCGTGAATAACGTGGGTATGTGAATAACGCGGGTGTGGTGTGGAGTGTGTGGTGTTGTCTCTCATTCAAGTCTTACCTGATCGATAAAATCTATAATCTATGTTCATATCTATCCATATCTATATAAGAAATTAAAAATGTGTTACACCTCACTCTGAGTCTCATGTTAAAGGCAAAATGTGACATCGACTTAACATTATCCAACCAAACTAATACAAATTATATATATATATATATATATATATATATATAGACACACACTTGATTGATAATTAACATAAATTTTAATTTTTTTTGAAACTCATGTTACATCATATCAACACAGTGACCATACTATATATCACATTGCCCAAATAAAACACACTTACTATATATATACAACTATTCTACAACAAATCACAAAATGTCAAACCTCTATATGGTCGTCAACTGCCCTTGATAGTCTCAAAAATCACACCATCCACTGATTCTATCTAATGACAGTAGTAGACCAATCTTTACTTGAATTGCCTGAGATAAAATATTTTATCAATGTGTTGTCTTCATAATATAAAAATAATTTACGAATCAAATACATTTATCAAAATCTACTTCTCAAAACATAATATCGACGCACACAGAGCATTATAGAAAATCACATATATCATCATAATAGAACAACTCAATCTAAATCAACTAATCATTTTTATTTTTATATAAATAAAATGCCACACATATACTTCCATACTAGGCTTAGGATTGTTTACCTCATGATCAGGAGTTACGCCGGTACCGTAATATGTACATCTATGCAATTTAAGATTGCTAATGTCAGGATCATTTAATATTTTCAATGATAGGAACACAAACATAGTATATATAAACTACCATATCATATTGACAATTAACAACGTAATATCAACAATCAATCTACAAGACTTGTCATCCTGTCAGGTCACATATACTCCCCCCCCCCCAACAAGATATTCCCTCCAATCGGGTCATACAACATCCTGTAGGCTGCAGGACATGTCCTTTTATCGCGACCAACAATATTCCGCAGGACATACCCTCCCGTCGGAACACATGCTATGTTAACAGGAAAATAATAAAAATCATTTTTCATATACTATTGTTGTAAAAAAATTTTCAATTTAATGTTTATAATTTTTGTATATTATATTTTTTATAATGTTTTTAATTTTAATTTACGTAAATTTAATATTTTAGTATTATTATTAAATTTAATGTATATGATTATTTTTTTATATTATTTTTTAATTTAATTTATATAAATTTAATATTTTAGTATTATTACTAAATGTAATGCCCATATATAAATTTTACAATTTCTATAAATTTAATGTTGGGTTTATTATTGGTTAGGCTTTATTTTGGTTTCTCTTTCCTCAATAGGCCTTTTAAAAATACCCAGTTATCATTTAATCCTCCAACAAAACATTGTTAGTTTGTAGTCATTAACAGGTAGTGAATGGACATTATACTTATACACACACACACACACACACAAACAACAACTAAGCCTTTTGTCGCGCTTAAATATGGTCGGTTACATGAATCTGTTTACACTATAATAAACGATCAAGGGTTATCTCCTCAATCAGGTTCAGTGTCATCAAATCAATTCTAATTTTGTGAAATTCATTTCGTATTGTACAAGGAATGAATTCTTTTTGTGTATGCCTTGTCCCAAGTCTTCTTAAACCTACCTCTCCCTCTAGTAACTCCCCGCACTTGCACCATTT
The DNA here is from genome assembly GCA_016647705.1 of Eucommia ulmoides. Lineage (NCBI taxonomy): Eukaryota > Viridiplantae > Streptophyta > Magnoliopsida > Garryales > Eucommiaceae > Eucommia > Eucommia ulmoides. The sequence goes on along the minus strand of CM028333.1, from coordinate 8,042,284 downwards.
TGCATTTTCCCAATGGTGCTTCTATGGGTCTTCTATGCACATGTCCGAACTACTGTAAACGATTTTCTCTCATTTTCTTTACGATGAGAGCTATTACTAAATTCTCTCTAATAATTTCATTCTTAGTTTTATCCATTCTTGTCTTCCTACTCATCCACCGTAGTATCCTCATTTTGTTACACCATGGACATGCTTTGCTTTTACTGCTCAAAGTTTTGAAACATACAAAAGCACCGGTCTTATTACACCTTGATAAAATTTCCTTTGAGTTTTAGTGGTATTCTACGATCGCACATCACTCTAACTGCATTTCTCCACTTTAACTATCATGCCTTGACTCTATGAGTAATATATTTATATATCCTCCTCGATTTCGCAATTACTTTAAATCATTGAATCTAAATATCTAAAATGGGCAATCTTTGGAACCTCTTCATCTCCAATTTTGACCGCACCATTATATATATATATATATATATATATATATATATATATATATATATATATATATATATATAATTCTCCATTTTATTTTTCATTTTCAACCTAGCTCATTCTTCACTCTCTCTCTTAGTTGAACCACCACTGTGTGCAAACATCCTACCCATCGTTTGCCACCATATATTCTACCATCTTTGACTTTGTCGCCATCATCGTCTTCTTTCATCTGATGATGACGAGGCCACCTCCTGTGCTCTGCTCGTCATTTGTATTCCTCTATTGTGCTCGCCGTTTGTCTTCCTCTAATGTGCTTGTCGTGCTTGACGCCGCCACTGATGCTCGTCTTGCTCCATCCATGCTTGTTGTGCTCGCCAGTGCCGTATTATCTCTCTTTCTCAGCCTTTCTCTCTCTCTCAGATCTGAAAAATTCCAGATCTGGATTTTTCAGATCTAGATTTTTCCTGATCTATTTGTTTATGCGAATGGTTTAATTGGTTCCCATGAATTTTAGATATGTGAATATTCATGTGATTTTCTATTGATTTTTGTGGACTTTTTTAATGTTTTTTTAGTTGATCTTAGGCTTTTAATGTTCTTTAATTTTTTATTTATTTATTTATTGTTTTTTTTTTTTTTTTGGAATGTTTGGACTGTTTTTTAGATCTGTTTTGAATTTGTTGGTCTTTGTTAATTTTTGTGGAGTTTGTTTTTGTTTATTCCATTGTTAATGTTCTTTTTGTTGATTTCCCAGTGAATGTTCATATCAATTGAATTTTTTGTGAATGTTCGTAATTGTTCAGTGAATGTTCATACCGATTTTTAGTGTTTTGAGTGAATGGCTTATTAGGCTTGGTGAATGTTCTTACTAGGTGTGGCTTTTATTTATTTATTTATTTATTATTATTATTATTATTATTATTATTATTATTTGTGAATGTTCATGTGGTTTGGTGAAAATGTTCAAATAGGTTGTTTTTCATTGATCTTGTTTTTTGTTTTTCGTTTTTTTTTTGTAAATTTTTTTGATTCGGTTTTGTTTTTGATGAATGTTCATACTGAGTTTATTTTTGTTGATCATAGAGTTTATGTTCAATGTTTTTTTATTTGTTGTTCTTAATTGTCTTTTAGATTTATTTTTTCAAATAGTAGTGTGAATGATGATAACACAAAGAACATGAATGTTTTTTTTTTCGTGGATTTTGGGAACAAGAACGTAAAATAGAAGAATGTTTGAATATAACAAAAATGTGATTTATTCACATTGTGAACATTCCCAATAGAACAATCTATGTTAAAATGTATTAAGATAGTTAAAAATTACAAATAAAAAATATGAATGTTCACGGCTTGTTATATTTTATAGAATGATATTTTATGTAAATTATGGGAAAAAGATGATCCAATAACAAATGACTATTTTCTAAAACACATTTGAGGACTAAAAACTTTATTATAGTCGTGGATGGTCTATTTTATGATTTGTATATCTCTAAAAGAACTAAATAATAAAATCCCCACTCATAATTTAGTATTATTTTTAAATTTAATATCTATATATTATTTCTATAATTTCAGTAAATTTAATATTTATTTATTATTACTAAATTTAATGTCCATATATTAATTCATAAATTTATTGTCCATAACTTCTATATATTATATTCTCTCTTTGATATCATTTATTTAATTTAATTTCTATAGATTTAAAGTTTTAATACTATTATTAAATTTAATGTTTATACATTATTTTTATAATTTTTGTAAAATTATTGTGCATAATTTCATATATTTTCTCTTGATATTATTCTTTTAATTTAATTTTTTATAAATTTAATATTTCAATGGAATTACTAAATTTAATGTGCATATATATTTTTTTAGTTATTTTGTAAATATAATGTTCACAATTTTCGTATATATATATATATATTAATTTAATTTATGTAAAATAAATATTTTAGTATTGTTAGTAAAAATATAATACTCTCAATTATTTACTTTAACAAAATGGATTGGGATTACCACAATTCTAATCCTCGAAAGGAGAATTTTTTTAAAAATTTTGAATGAAAACATTATAAATAGGAAAAATTGAGAAGCTCCCTCCTTATACTTGGATCGAAATATGAGAGAAAAAAAAAAATAGGGAAAAAAAAACAAAGCGTAGATGTTGCAATTGCTATGCATGCGAATTTAATTACGAAAATTGAAATTGAACGATTTATATGCCCAATATATTTTACAACCAAGGATAAAATAGGATTTATCAAAAATACTACGAAAAAAGCCTCGCAATACGAACTTGAAACTTAAACCATACCTATTTTGATGGTGAATTTGAGAAAAACAACTTGCAAATTAAGTGGATTAGTTCTCGTTAGAAACCAACTAAGAAAAATTAAAAGTTAGAAAGACTAATTAATTTTGGATGAGAGGACACGATTTCGTGGAAAATGACTTTAATTTTTAGTACTCTTCAAAAATTAAGAGATTTTTTATTTTATATATATATATATATATATAATTTTTTTATTTTTTATTTTTCCTAACTGCAAGGTGTTCAAATAAGGCAGAAAAAAGAATAAAAATTAGTCCTGATAAAAATATATATATATATATATATAGTATCAATAAAAATATAAACAAATATAAAGAGTCTATGTTACAATAAATCAACCTAATTTAAAATTAATAATAAAATGCAATTGTATGAATTTTCGATTGAAACTTACTCGAGAAAAATGAGATAAACAGTAGGAAAAAATGTTTCTACCCCCTACCCCTCCCCTGCCCCCTACGCCCTACCCACCTAACCCCAAACCCCTACCCCTCTACCCCCATCCCCCAACCCCTCCCCTCCACCCTCTAACCCCCTACCCCCTACCCCTCCCCCCACCCACCTATTTTGTGCCGCTAATAGGTGTTAAGCTAAAACAAAAAGAGGTTTTACATTAGAAGAATTAAAAACAAACAGATTTAAAGCAATAAATATCAAATATAAAAAACAAAATTTAGAACTCTGGGTAAAATCAATTTATCGACAAAGATAATGGAATGGATAAACACATGAGTACCATCTCTAATATCATTAGATTTATGGGTTTCCACGAAACTATAAAATCAAAATAATCTACAAAATGCATCAGCTATATGTACTGTTATGATTTGTACTATGGTTACATGAAATAATTTATTAATTTATTGATTAATAGATCGAGTAACAAAGGCAAACTTCAACTGAAAACTTTGAATGAATATAACCTCACCTCAACAACAAATTGTCAATCGTATTGCAGATCATATTCAAATTTCAATTAACAAAAAATTATCAGGGAATTACACACTCACAGATATCTTAGTAAGCTAATTCTCTAATCTAGCTACGTTAATCTCCGCCACAACTTCAGCCATCGTGACCTAAGGTTTTTTTTTTTTTTGGATTCCTTTGCTTCGTTTCTTCTCTACAACACGTGTTGTTGGAAATGCGTGAATAAATTATAAGAACAAACGCTCCATATCATTAAACAAGAGAAATGAAGTCATTCAAGTTGTCTTCTTTAGTAAACCAGAACCAGAAATGTTATAATGAACAGTAGAGAAAATTCTACGTTTTTTTTACGATCTTTGAAAAATCATATAAAATCAACAAGTCCAAATTTCATGACATTTATATTGTTGGACAAACATAGAATATTTTTATATAAAAAATTTCCAAAAATATTACAATTTTTGGAAATATTATTTTCGGCCATTAATGAAGAAATGAATTTTTTTCCATGAAAAACTATTGCTCATGCAATATAATGGACCGATTTTGCGAAACTAGTCTATAAATCTCTGATACCAATGTAAATTTATACAAAAATATTAAAACGGAAGCATACCTTTCAGATTTAGAACACCAATTTACAACTTGTTCTTCGTTTCTTTTCTCGTCGGCAAGAAAATTACTAGTAATGTATTTTTTGATAAAATCCATATACTCACTAACCAAGGTCATTCAAAATTTTTGTAATCTGATGGAATTACAAACCTTAGAGGTATCAATGCCTATTTATAGAGAGAATCCCAAATGGAATGTCTGTTTACAATAGATATCTATCAAATAGAAGTGATCTTTGAGATTAAGAGTCGCACCAATTCACATGGTGACTATATGAAACTTGGGGGCCATGTGGACGTTCCGTGGGTCGACCCGACCCACTCCATAATCCAATAGAATAAGCAACAATTAAAAGATTAAAGATTAATGTGCAATAATCCCCAAACTTAACAGGTGCAAAGTGTAAATTAAGCCAAAACAGAAGAAAAAGAATCTGGCATCCTTCGATGACATGGATAACAACAAACAAATTTGTGGCTTCGATTAGCCAATAAGGCTACTCGAGGGTGATTAAGATATTATCGTGCATACTATTTTTGATATAGGCCACCAACACGCCTTTCCACATCGGTCCCTTGGAATGCTTTTCCGGCGTCGAAGGAATCCTCGCTTGAATTTCCAGTACCACATTGTGGTCGGCGTAGGCGAAAGCCACGTCCCCGAGGGCGTTTAGGATGTCAAACACGGTTCTGGCTGTCGTTGAACCCCTCATACTATAGTCCACGTTGGTGGGAATCCTCTAGTGAAGTCGCCCACACATTGTAGATTAGGTGCCCAATTAAAACATGCATAAATAAACAACTCATTTATTTACTTTTTTATTTTTAACAATGGGAACATAAATAAAAATAATACAAAAATTATAATGACAAATATTAAATTTATATTTTGTGTTCGTATACGTAATTTTTAATTCTTTATTTACCTCAAGTATATAAAATTTATAGAGTTAATGTCAACTGAGATTGAAATTATATATAATATCATAGTTAACGTTAGCCGAATAATTTTTTATTTAATAAATATGTTAAAAAAAAATAAAAATAAAAATAACAGATTATATAACAAGAATCTTAAATTTATATTATTTCTATTATAATTTGTTTTTTTGTTGAAAAAATTATGAGAATGAGATGACAACGTTTTGATTTTGGGCCATTTTTCTCAGGGTCGATCACTACGTTAGAGTTTTATTCTATTCTCTCTTTTTTTTACCTCAAAATTTAAAACTCGAAACAGAATATATTTATGCTTTCATTGAAAAATGTGTTCTTAAAATGTGGAAATATTTTAGTTATATTCCAAGATTTGAGGGGAAAAAATATATCTCACCTTGCCAAATGTCACATTTAGAATTTAAAAGGTCAAACATAATATTTTAAAAAACATGAAATATGCAAAGTCAAAGCATACTCATTGTCTTCACTTTTTAAATAATTACGTTATGATTTCTATATTTTAGAAGTGTTATATTTTTCTTTTTCTTTTTTTAATTTTTTTTATAAAATTTATATTTTCATCTTAATCTCAATAATACAATCTCTTATCATACAAAAAAAAATATTATCTCATTAATCCGTGTTATATTCAACATAATCGTGTTCAAAAACTGAATCACGTTCTAAATAAATACAAACCTTATGTAAATGTGAATTAATGTATTGAATCTAAATTATATGGATTCTACTACTGAAACAAATGCAATATTTTGAATTCAACAGGAACATATATTTTTTTTCTTTAATCTAAAATTCATGATCAGGTTATCATTTTAAAGATATAAAAACATACTAATTTAGTACAACTTTTTGATGAGAAAAAAATTATAAAATCATTAATTGGGTAATTTTACAATAAACGTTTTAAATTGGTCAATTATTGTAATTTCCCTCAAGTTTTGGAATATATATTTGCGGAAATTGTTGGGGTTGTAAATATGGAATGCAGTTGATGTTAAGAAGGGCAAATCTGGTAAACGCTGTTTAAAAGAAAGAATAAAGAGAAAAGATAACGGGGAAGAGGAAGAGAAAATTGCATTTTACTTCCTTCCTATTTTACTATTTTGGCAATATGAGAGGAATGATGAAATGACAAAAATATCCATCAGCAAATGGATTTTGTCCATTTTTCAACATAAATTATATTTGACCAAATTGAAGCAACATTAAAACTTAAGGGACCACATGTGTCATTTTTGAAACCTTAAGCTTTAAACTTAAGGGGACCAAAAATACACTCTTTTTTTTTCCCGATAAGCAGGACCAAAAATACATTTTTCTCTAATTAAGTGGCGGTGGTTGTAACAAATAATGAATCTAACCAAGACTCGGAGTTAGACCCAAGAATTGAAAGATAATTTAAAATTTAGAGGTGGTTAATCCTATATTGATTCAATTCTATTAAATGAAATGCAAATTGGGCGATTTTAATATTCTACCAATAACTCAAAAATAATAATTGTTAGAATAATTGAGAGGTAGAAAAATAATAATCGTTAGAATAATTGTGAGGTAGAATATTGAGTAAACATGGAACAATATATTGATATTAGAATAAGTACAATTACAGAGATTTATAAGAAAACTTATATATAAGAGGTGACTTGGGTAACCCTGATAGGATTAGGGTTTGATTTTCCTAGTGAGACTAAGGTTTGACATAATGGGTTGAGGCCTATTACATATATTAATATCCCCCTTCAAACTTAAGGCAATAAATCAGACGTGAACTTGAGTTTGGAAACTAAGGAGTGAAAGCGTGAGGGTGGATAAGCCTTGATGAAAATATCTCATGTCTGATTGGCTGAACTGACAGATTGAAAATAAATCGTATTCTGGAGAATGTAGTGACGGATTAAGTGATAATCAATCTCATCGTATTTTATACACTTGTGAAAAACGTCATTATTGGGCTCTATGAGTAACATTCACATTGTCACAATAGAGAACAGTGGCATTAGGGGAAAAGACTCCCATGTCAGTAAGGAACCAGCGAAGCCAAACTAGTTTTTGTGTTACATCAGCGATTGCATGATATTCAACTTTAGTGCGGGAGCAGGCAATCACGGTTGTTTCTTATTACGCTATGAAATGAGAGAGTTTTTCAGGAAGAAATAGTAACCAGCACTTAAACATTTGTCGGTAGGATCTCCAACCTAATAGATATCAGAATAAGCGTGTAAGGTGGAAACGGATTGGGTGAAGAAATGAAATCCATTAAATAAGGTACCTTTTTTTTTTTTTCAATTAACTCACACAACCACTCACACACCTGGTGAAAATCGATCCCTAGACCTCTAACCTGGGAAGGTAAGGCCTTACCACTAGCCTACCATCGATTTTCCCATGAAATAAGGTGCCCTTGACGTAACGAAGAATGCGAAGAACAACTGAGTAATGAGTGGCTCGAGGAGTGAACAAGGACTGATTAACTTGATGTACGATATTGGTGATGTTCAGGCGAGTAACTATGAGATATAGGAAACTTCCACTAAGAAAATTTTTGAGTTCAGAGATTCTGCGTAGATCATCTCATAATGATTATGTCTTCCATATACAACAGAATGATAATAAGATCGTTGTCAGTTCAATGAATAAACAAGGTGGGGTCATGAGAGCTGGATGTGAACCTGAACTAGTGGATAGTGGAGTTTGAGGTGGTCGAGAACAAACAACTCTTAGACATCGTCGTTGAATCGGATTAACAATATACAATAAAGTATATCGTATGATATGAATCTGGAGAAATTAAGGTCATGAATGGATTCAAAATGCTGAAGTTATTTAGGAAGAACTCAATTAATGAACCCCTGAATCAGTTAAATTACCGTAATAAACCGAATCAACAATATAAAAGGAACTATAATGTATGATCTGAATTTGAGTAAACGGAGACTACAGACGGATTTGGAATGCCAAAATTAGCTAAGAACCGATTTTTAATCATGAAGAACTGATTGATGAACCCTTGAACCGGTCAAACCACCGTAATAAACCAAATCAACATTATAAAATGAACTATACTCTATGGTCCGAATTTAAGTAAATCAAGGCCATAGATGGATTAAAAACGATGAAATTTACCAAGGACCGATTTTAGATCTCCAAGAATTTATCCAAAAACAGTTGAACTAGTCAATGGAAACAAAATAACGTGAACCGATGATGTGGAAAGAACCAACAGGTGTGGCGGTCAACGATGATGAGGCAAAGTCAATGCTGTTATAGCAGAGAACCAGGAGTTGTAGCGGTTAAAGCTGATGTGGCAGAGGTAATACTGACGTGGCGGATGACGTGAAGCTGATGTGGCGCCCTAATGGTGGCTGAGGTGGCATGACAGATGATGTATCAATGACGTGGAAGATGACATGGCAACACATATAGGGCTGACGTGGCATTATGCATGAAAAAACTACAGAACAGTTGAATTTTAGGAACGCACGTGACGGCTTGTACAATATCTAATTTCAATGATTTTGGAGGCGTTGGAATTGTATTTTCAAGATGAAGGTGATGATGTGGTAAGTGTTGATATCGGATCGACGGTGAGGCCTGTAGCTGTCAACAAAGATGATGGCAGCAATATGACTGTCGTGGCGCGTGGAGGCGTATTGAAGTTCTGATGGCGGTGATTTTGGTGGCGTTCAAATAGTCTATTCAAGACGAAGTTGATGGTGTGATGAGTGTTGTTATTGGAGCGATGGTAAGGTCTGGTGTAGTCAACGAAGGTGAAGGCAACGACAAGACTGTTGGTGGCACATGGAGGCACATTCGAGCTCCGATGGCAGTGATTTCAGTAGCATTGGAATCGTCTCCTTAAGACGAAGGCGATGGTGTGATTGTTGTTAATATTAGAGCGATTGTGATACCTATAATAGTCAACAAATCTGATGGCGCCGGCGGGACTATTGGTGGAAGGTAGAGGCACGTTGGAACTCCGATGGCGGTGATTTTGGTAGTTGCGTGTGAGGGCGTGCGAGCTTCTCATTGGTGTTGTTGAACTCATTTTGACAAAACGCGTCTGATGGTAGGTGTTGAATGATAAAACGAGGTTGACAGAGGCAACGACGCGGCGGAAGGATTAAATATATTCAGTAGAAATAAGGTTCGAAAGAATTGGCTTTGATACCATGTTAGAATAATTGAAAAACAAAAATATTGGGTAAATATAATTAATAGACCAACAAATTTAATTGATGCGGCCTAAAAATGATATCACGAAACAAAATACATAGATAGTAAACAATACCACAAGCTGTAGACCATATATCATTTGGTCAACTTCATAGTGCAGTTCCTCCTGTTCGTTAGCGCCGGAGACAAGCCAATGGTGGTTCGGCGAACACCGGACCCAGTATTTGTTGTTGTAACAGCATCGTATGTGGACAAGGCCATTAGCAGTCTTGGACTGCACCACCTCGTACCTGGCGTATGGGCTAATAGCGTCGTCTCCGTTGAATTTGTTAAACCCATGCACCTCCAGATCATCATTCACGTATCTTAGGTATTTGTTCTTTCCGTACTTTGATTGCAACGCGAAAAACCTTGGTAGTGCCATCTCTCTCTCGCTCGCTCCTTGTTTTTTTTCACCCCTAGAGAGTCCCTCTTTCTTCACTTTTATTGCTATAATCTTTTCTTGGTTTGAGCTTTGCCAAACACCTCATGCTGCTATTTATAACGAGAACAAGGGCTTACGTGGAACTCCATCTCCATGACAAGTGCTTCCTCTCCTTGTCAATTAGAATTGGGCATTTTGGATATTTTAAATATTAAATCTTGAATTTAATCCTAAATGCACTAATCGATGTGAAATTTTCCAAAAAGATAATTAGTTGAGGGTAATTGCTCCACTTTTATTACCCCATTATAAGGCCTACAATATGTTGTTTATAACAATTTAAATTTTAAACATGACAATATTATTCTTATCTCTATTGTTTACTGAGCTATCGAAAATGTTGGTATTATTAATTGAAATTATATATCATACGACATTTGTCAAACCTAAGAGGTGTTAATTTGCTTGGTAAGAGGATATGTAATTTTTTTTTTTATCAAATAGAGTTCCACTTTCGTGTGAAGTACTCAAAAAATTAAATTTTGAATTTAATCATAAATGCATCAGGTTGGTATAGAGGAATGCATGATTAATCGAAGTACGTGTATGCTAATTCGGACACGTCTTACCGAATAATAATAATAGTAATAAAAAAAATTTACTGATAACAAAAAATTAAAAAAAATAGCAAAAATGGATATCCTAACTACCCAATCAATAACCAATATTGGTTGCACAATCACCAAATCACGGGAGGAAATAAAACCCAATAGTACTAGTGGGTTCATCTAAATCCCTTTTAAGTGAGATTAAAGAGAAACGGAACATCGAAAAGAACTAAAATCAGAAAATTTGTACAGTACTCGCTTTTCCGTGTAAGAAGTAGTCCACGTGGAAACGCACGTGAATCATGAGCCCAACTCCATAATTTCATGTGCAACGCACGTGGAATTGATCTCAACACTACGACCAAGGATTCTGCCGGATTTCCTAGGGTATAAAATAGAGGACAACATCGGTACCGACTACGAATCTGAACCTAAGGTTTGAACATGCCCGGGACAAATCATCCTCAAGTAAACCGAAAAATGAGTCAGATCACACCCTAAACTCGAGTGTTGTTACTATAGGTCCGAGAACGGTTATTGAATTTTATAAAGAAAGGGAATAAAATGTTTAAAGTAACAGTTTATAACTCCTCAATCCCACGAATTCCATGGGTATTAGTGAATATTGGTCAGGATTTAGGGAAGATTTGACAACAAATCTTCCCACGCCTATAAATACTAGGAGTTTTCTTCTACAACTCCTATTTTAATACAAAATAACTTTTTCACACCCACACAAATAAAACATTTTGAAAAATTCCTATTTTAAAAAGAAAATATGCATAAATTCCAACTAATATATAAAGTGTACAAGTGAAATTTCAAAAATTAAGTAGAATATTTGTATATAAATGAAGAATAATTTTAGAATGATAATTATTTTTGCACTTTTGAACAAGTTTAATTTTATTATTTCTTAGAAATATTTTTTTTAGGACCCCTAAAAAAAATCCTAAATACTAAGGGGGATAATAGGTAAAATTATGCACAATTTCTCCTAGCTATTAGTTTTTGCAATTTTCACGAGAATTCTACTAATCCTCGCACTAGAGATTTACCGCTAACATCTTCCCATAAGGTTTTAAATACCACTGCAAATTAAAGGATTATGTGCTAGTTAAAATTGTTTGCTATAGGCAGCGTTCAATTAAAGAAAAACGTTAGTCTTTGGCAACGCCATTCCGATAATTGCTGATGCATTCTAAAACAACCAAATTAAATGCTATGAGTTTCAATTCCTACAAAGTCACCTATAATAAATGCCCCGAGGGGCGTGAATAACGAGCGTGTGAATAACGTGTGTGTGTGTGTGGTGTGGAAAGTGTCTGTGCGGCTTGTCTTTCATCTAAATATCCAAGTAAAATCTCTGGTTAATTACACTTTACTCTCGCCTAATTAGGTCATTTTGTATTTTATCCTTATGTGATATTCGCATAACCACTTTTTTTTCTATGGTTAGACCTTTGTTGCATTTTATCTTCTTCGTCAGAACTTTGTCCCCCTATGATTATGCCTACATCAAGTGATAAAGTAAAATAAAATCTAATTACAAAAAAGTAAAGTGGTGATAAAAATACCACAGGAGGACAAAGTGAAAAATGCCCTAACCACAGGGAGTAAAATATAATTAATCCTAAAATATCTGTATCCAATAAAATCTAGGGTTAATTACACTTTACCCATGTGGTTTGGCTATTTTGCACTTAACCTCCTATAGTATTTTTTTTTTTACCATTTATCCCCATGTGGTTTTGGACTAAAGTCCAACAGATAAGTTTTCTATTAACTCTAACGGTCAATGTTAAAAGTCAACAAAAATCTGTTAATTGGTGTAAAATGACATTTACACTTACACGTTTCAAGTACATTTACGCCTCCATTAAATAACAGAAATAAAAGCAATTCTTACCCTTTACTAATTAACAAATATTCACTCATACCCTAAATTTTTAAAAATATATCATAAATTCCCTCATTAAAATTATAACTTTTTTAAATATAATATGATTTTAAAAAAATATAAGCTTGTGGGGGTATTACAAACACACTAACATATATCTCAACAAGCTAATTATCTAATCCAGTTGCGTCAATAATATCCACCACAGCTTCAGCTACCATGGCTTGCGGTTTCTTTGGCTTCTTTTGCTTCGTTTCTTCTTTACAACACAACGTGTCGTTGGAAATGTGAGAATAAATTATAAGAACAAACGCGCCATATCATTGAATAAGAGAAATGACGTTGTTTGAGTCGTCTTCTTTAGTAAACTAGAACCAGAAATGTTCTAATGAAGTGGAAATTCTACATTATTACTATCTTTGAAAAAATATATAAAATCAAGTGCAAGTCGAAATTTCATAAAATTTATATAATTGGACACGTAATGAAACATATAATATTTATAAAAAGTTTCCCTAAATATCACATTTTTTTTGGAAAAATTACTTTCAGCCATTAATGAAGCAATGATTTTATTCCATGAAAAATCATTGTTCATGCAATATAATGGAACGATTTTCCGAAACTAGTCTGTAAGGATCTGATAGCAAGGTAACTTATGCGGAAATATTAAAATGGAAGTGTAACTTTTAGATTCAAAAGACCCATTGACAATCTGTTTTTCGTTTCTTCTCTCATCGATAAGAAAAATACTACTCAAGTAGTTTCCAATAAAACTTATCTCACTAACTAAGGCCATTCAAATTTTCAGTAATATGATGAAATTTGAATCCTTAGAGGTATCAATGTCTGTTTATAAAGAGGATCCCAAATGGTGTGTTTGTTCCAATAGATGTTTATCGAATAGACGTGATTCTTGAGACCAAGAGCAACACCCATTTACATGATGATTATTCATGGAACTTGGGGCTCATGTGGATGCTCCACTAGCTGACCTGACCCACTTCATAATACAATAGAATAAGCAACAATTAAAGGATTAAAGATTAATATGCAATTAATAATCCCGAAACTTAATCGGTGCAAAGTGTAAAGTAATCCAAAAAAACAAAAAAAAAGAACCCGGCATCCTCCGATGACATGGATAACAACAAACAAATTTGTGGCACTGATAAGCTAATACGGCTATTCGAGGGTGATTACGATGTTATCGTTCACACTATTTGCGAAAACCCAATAGCCGATAAGGGCCACCGGAAAGTAGCAAAGAGCGACGACGATATAGGCCATCAACATGCCTTTCCACATTGGTCCCTTGGAAGGCTTTTCTAGCGTCGAAGGAACCGTCGCTTGAATTTCCAGCACCACATTGTGGTCAGCGTAGGCGAATGCCACGTTGCTGAAGGCGTTTAGGATGTTAAACATGGTTTCGGCCTTGAACCCCTCAGACTTTAGTCCACGTTGGTGGGAATCCGCTTCCCTAGTGAAGCCGCCCTCACAATTGTAATGGAAAAACATGCCTAAATAAATGACTCAATTTATTTAATATTTTATTTTAAAAATGGGAACATAAATAAAAATAATGAAAAAAATGATAATGAAAATCATTATATATATATATATATATATATATATATATATATATATATATATATATATATATATATATGTTAGTTCTTTAGTTACATCAACTGAGATTGAATTTATATAGTTAACATTTGCCAAATAATTAATTTTTTTAAATGGATAAAAAAATTGAATTATTATTATTTTTTATTTTTTTGTGAAAAAATTATGAGAATGGAATGACAACGGTTCGGTTTTGAGCCGATTTCCTAAGGGTCGGCCATTACATTAGAGTTTCATTTTATTCACTTTTTTTTTTCTCATAAAATTTAAAAATCAAAATAGAATATATTTATGCTCGCATCGAAAATATATTAGTTATACTTCAAGATTTAAGGGTAAAAAAATATACCTCGCCTAACCAAATATCGCTTTGGAATTTAACTGGTCAAACATAATATTTAAAAAAACATGACATACACTAGGACAGAGCCAAGGCATACTCAGTGTCTTCAATTTTTGAAAAAATATGTTATGATTTCTATATTTTAAAAGTGTTATATTTTTCTCTTTTTACTTTTTTTTTTATAAAATTTATATTTTCATATTAATCTCAATAAAACAATCTCTTACCTTACAAGAAATTATTAATTACCTCATTAATAGTTGTTATATTCAACAGAATCGTTTTCAGAAACTCAATCACGTTCCAAACAAATATAAACCTTATGTGAATGTGAGTTACTGTGTTGAATTCAACTCATCTGAATTCAACCGCTAAAACAAATACACTGTATTGAATTTAACATGAACATGGTTTTTTTTTTCTTGAATCCAAACTCACTATCAAGATACCATTTTAAAGATAAAAAAACATGCAATTATTTTAGTGTTGCAAGTGTTGTGCCTTCATGCACCAGTAGAGAAATCGAGAGCAATCTGATTGCGAAGACAAGGTTCTCTCTCTCTCTCTACATGTACATATATGAACTCTTCACTCCTCTCCCTTTTTTTGATCTATTATACATAGTCATACGCATCTACTGTGTATTTATATGCTCTTATTGCAATTATATCAAGTACTGTAAGTTGTAGAATTCTATAACTGGATTTGATTTTTAAAAGCTAGAGACTTGCAAACCCTCTGTCGATTTAGGTCTGAGTTACTGTAGAATTTAGAAAGCGAGGGATCTGAATTTGTACTACTTAGTTTCTTTTGACTTTGATATTTTTGTTCTCAACTTTCTGTTTTGTTATTTTTGTTCTCAAGTTTCTGGGAACATAAGGAGATTTTTTCCCTATAAGATTCTTCTCAATTTTCTTGAACCACACAGAGAAATCTAAGAACAAAATAATTTTTTTTTTCCCCAGATTTCTTTGTCTGTTCTAATTTGTTTTTGTTATAGAAACATAAATTTGAGAATGTAAATACACTCTCCTCTTCTCATTTCATTATTTCCACATTAATTACCCATAATCTTTGATGAATTTGCTGATTAGATCCAAAATTTTAAAGTAAATCAGTTATGGATATTTAATTTTATTGTTGATTTAAATTTTCTATCTGGATCTTCCCCTTTCAACTGTTTTCAATTGATTTTGTACTTTGTTCTGTCACTAATGGTTGAATTTCGTTTAAATGGGCAATTACATTTATGGTTTCGGCATTTGTTTTTCCCAAGCATTGGTTGCGTTTATCGGGATCAACCTATTCCTATCCTCTTGGATCATGACCATTTTGGGTGTCAAATTACTCCATGTTGTAGACTTAAATAAACTCTTAAATTTGGACATGAAATTATGCTGTGGGGTAGGTGTATTCATTTGATCCATTTTAGAAATATATTAATAATTGAGTCTTGAGTTGGATTCGGGCATTTTGGTGAGTGGGGCAATTGATGCAAAATTTGATTTTAGATATTTAATTACTATAAATTTTGGTATGGATACTCAGTTTTTTTGTTCTCTTGCAAATTTCGCTAATTTGTAGGTTGCTCGCCAGAGCCATGCCCATCTTAGCAGCAAAAATGACCTTATGTCGATTGAAGCTACTCATTTTATATGCCTTGAGTGTCGGGCATTGTTGCGAAACTCTACAATTTGGTTGCCGAGAGATCAAAACACCAGATTGGAAAGGCTTTACGACCGGTACTGTAACAATCTTTCTTTGTTCCTTTCTTGGTAACAATCTTTCTTTGTTCATTTCTAGAAAGTTGTGCTTCAACAATCCAATATTCCCTGCAAATTCTGGGTTTAATTCATTGTTGTAATTTCACAGGTTTATAGGTGTTCTTTCCGAATTCAATTCCATCCTTTCAATTTCTTTGGTGATTCAGCAAAGATCTTTGTTCTAACATGGTGGAGAAGAGGCATGTATGAATAATTAAAATATTTCTTTTTATTTTTCTACTGTATTTTGGTGGTGTTCCGTTTTTTCTGTTTATGTTCACGCTTTAGTTTTGTTCCCTTTTCTTTTCTATTTTAGTTTTGTTTTGTTCTCTGTTTTTCCTATTTCTGTCATCTTTATTAGTTTTTAGGTGTCGTTTTTGTTTAGTATTTGTGTTCTCAATTTTAAATTTTTGTTCCAAGAACTTCAGGAAACATAAAAATAAAAAGTTTGGAACAATTATGTTCCATTTAAAAAAAAATGCTCTAAAAATCTAGGAAGAGAACAAAAGAAATACTCAAAGTTTGTTTGGCTAATCATGTTGTAAATTTCTGTTTATATTAGTGATTGACGCTCATTCCTCTCTCTTTATTGAACAGGTTGCTTCGATATTTTTCTCTTACATTTCAGAAATTTCAGGTATCATTTTGTTTCTGTTTAAATTAGTGTCTCTGTTCAAAATTAGTGTTTCTGTTTAAATTAGTTCAGAAATTTCAAGTATGTTTCGACACCCATTCTTCTCTTTTGCCCCCAGATTAGTGTTTTTGTTTTCATTGTGTTCTTCTTTTGCGTTTCTCTTTAGTGAGGTTCCTCGCCGCCCCTGACTTCTCTCTCCATCTTCAACGTTCGACAGCATCCCCCACCTCCAAAGCACTGCTGTCTAGCAGTAGGCTTGAATCCAGGTTTTATTTCTTCATCTCTCTTCGCTGATCTGTTGAGTGTGTTTCTGAATTGATTTTTGTTCATCGCAATTGATTTACGATTCTCTGCATTTTAGTCCAAGTTGGGTGTTTTGAATTAATGGTTATAAAAATGCTTCTGTTTTTTGTTTTCTGTACTCAAAGATACTGTGTTTCTCTTTTCTGTTCCGAAGAGAAAATGTCACTGTTTTCATTTCGCCAAAAAGAAAAATGTTTTTGTTCCCCCTCCAAAAAAAAAAAGTGGGTTCATAAAGTGATGCTCTGTTACTGTTTCTGTTTTCTTTACCCCCCAAAAAAAATGTTTCTATTTTCTGTTCCCAAAAAACTGTTTTTGTTTCTGTTTTCTGCACCCAAAGAAAATTTGGATTCATAAATTAATGTTCTGTTTTCTGTACCTAAAGAACTGTTTTTTTTTTTTTTTCAAAAATAAAATAAAAATATAGCTCTGTTTTCATTTCGCAAAAAAAATATTTCTGTGTTTCTTCCAAAAAAATTGGAATCATAAATTGATGCGAAGGTGTTTTTTTGTTGCAGAGTTTTGTCAATGCCTGAGGTTTAAGGGTGGCAGAGGGGTTGAAACTCAATTGTTTCAATTTTGTTTTTAGGTATGTTGATTCAATTTTGTTTTGGCTATATATAATGTGAGATTTGTTTTTGTTTTGTTCTCAATTTCCTGTTTCTTTGAATACAAATAGAGCTTATCCTATTTCTAGATTTTTTGGTGAACTGTTACGAGTATTAATGTTCTGTTACTGTTTCTGTATTCTTTACCCAAAAATAAAAAATTCTGTTTTCTGTTCCCAAAAAATTGTTTTTGTTTCTGTTTTTTTGTACCCAAAGAAAAATTGGGTTCATAAATTGATGTTCTATTTTGGTTTTGGTTTTATGTACCCAAAGAACTGTTTTTGTTTTCTGTTCAAAAAAAAAAACAAAACAATAGCTCTGTTTTGATGCTTCTGTTCACAGAAAACTTGGAACTAGAATGTATCTGATTTGTGTTTCTGTTCTCAGGATTCAGTTTACTCTTATTTTCTCTTTGATGGCTTTTGTTTATTATTTATTTAGATTTGAGCGTAAAATGACAAATACTTTTTGGTCGTTATCATTGAATAGTATTGGAGCGAAATCAGAACAAAATTAAAATGTCAAAGAGCCAATGTGTCTATTTTCAAATTTGGGAGTCCAATTGAGTACCAATTACATTTGTGAGGGATCAAAAGTGCCATTATCTTGAATAAAAAAGAGAATTTATGAAAAATTCTGTGTAATATATAAATAATATGTATTTGTAAAGAATATATAATATTCTTATTTTATATGGATACAAGTTTTAATCTTCATTGTTAATTATTAGTGATGTTCAATTGTTAGTTATTATTGATATTCAAATTAAATAGGTGTATGTTGTTAATCTCGATTGTTAATTATTGTTGTTGTTTAAATGAAATAGATTAATTCTTTATTTTATTTTGTTTTGTTTTACACCCGTGCCTTCATGCACGGGTTATACGCTAATATATATATATATATATGTTAGTTCTTTAGTTACATCAATTGAGATTGAATTTATATAGTTAACATTTGCCAAATAATTAATTTTTTTAAATGGATAAAAAAAATTGAATTATTATTATTTTTTATTTTTTTGTGAAAAAATTATGAGAATGGAATGACAACGGTTCGGTTTTGGGCCGGTTTCTTAAGGGTCGGCCATTACATTAGAGTTTTATTTTATTCACTTTTTTTTTTTCTCATAAAATTTAAAAATCAAAATAGAATATATTTATGCTCGCATCGAAAATATATTAGTTATACTTCAAGATTTAAGGGTAAAAAAATATACCTCGCCTAACCAAATATCGCTTTGGAATTTAACTGGTCAAACATAATATTTAAAAAAACATGACATACACTAGGACAGAGCCAAGGCATACTCAGTGTCTTCAATTTTTGAAAAATTATGTTATGATTTCTATATTTTAAAAATGTTATATTTTTCTCTTTTTACTCTTTTTTATAAAATTTATATTTTCATATTAATCTCAATAAAACAATCTCTTACCTTACAAGAAATTATTAATTACCTCATTAATTGTTGTTATATTCAACAGAATCGTTTTCAAAAACTCAATCACGTTCCAAACAAATATAAACCTTATGTGAATGTGAGTTACTGTGTTGAATTCAACTCATTTAAATTCAACCGCTAAAGCAAATACATTGTATTGAATTTAACATGAATATAGTTTTTTTTCTTGAATCCAAACTCACTATCAAGATACCATTTTAAAGATAAAAAAACATGCAATTATTTTAGTATAACTTGATGAAAAGAATATAAAATGATTAATTGGGTGATTTTACAATAAACATTTTAAATTGGTTTATTGTTAGCCCCTAAAAAAGTTGGAGGACAAGTTGGCATGAACTTGATGCACTTTGCTACCGGACATGGTGCATGCAGTACAAATGAAGACATCGGCATGCAAAGGCATCAACTTAGTGCATATTTCTAATCAAACTTGGTGCATATGGCACCGAACAACAGTGTGAGCAAGAAATAGGCACAGAGGTTAATTAAAGTTCGATGATAGACGAATGTTAGGTAATGACATATATTAGTTGGCAAAATATCAACATGGTGGTGCCAAGTAATTGGGGAAACATGGCACAAAACGTGGGCGCGCGGCTAAGCCAAGAAGTCAACTGTGGGAAGTAGGGTTGTGCAGACAACCCGTTCAACCCGACCCACTCGGAAAGTCTGCCCGACCCGACCCGAAAAAGTCAGGTAGTATAGTAGTGAATGATCGGATCGGGTTTTACCCGATCCGAAAACACATTAGGCGGTTCAGATCTTGAATCCGCAGCCCCCCAACCGTTACTTACCCGACCCGACAGAACTTCGTTGCTTAAATAGGAATTTTTAGGGTCTTCTCGTTCAATTTTCACGCCGCCTCAGGAGCTTGTCTCTGGTTCAGTGGTTCTCCTCCTCTTCCTTCGCCTCAGGAACTTGTCTAAGGGTTTTCTCATTTAATTTCCACTCGCGAGACACGATCACGAAATCGACTGCTGAAATCAGGCTCGAAAAGGTTAATTCTTCTATTTGTTCTTCGAAATCGACTGCTGAAATTAGGGTTTCTGTTTGTGATTTAAAACTTGAATACATGGTTTGTTTTGGTTTTTGTTTCTATTTTGTTTCGATTGATTTTAATACATGGTTTATGTGCATGTTTTGTTTCTGTTTCTATTTCTATTATGTTCCCATATTTGACATGTTCCCCACTATCAACCCGACCATAACCGCCCGGCACCCGACAAACCCCAGAATGCCCAGATTTTTAGCTCACTAGTCGATTATTGGGCCTAGGATTCTCTCACCCGACAAGGTCAGGTCGGGTGGTGGGTCAGCCCAAAAATATGGGCCACCCGACCCGTGCACACCCCTAGTGGGAAGGGGTCCACTGTTGACTCATTTATGACTCTTTAGGCATTTTGAAGTATACTACTACCATTTGAATTATTTTTCTTAAAATATTATATGAGGAATGCCTCTCTCTTTAAACCCAAGGCAAGGTAAGACCCTAGGCATGCTGTGGGGCGTTGGCACGACAAGACAAAGTGTAAGGCACGACTTACACATGGTGAGAAGATTGGAGTAAGTATTGTCCAATAATATCGTTTTGAGGCATAAACCAAGGCACGATGCGTCGCCGGATAAGGGAGTCGTGGTAGAACACCAACAGCTATTGGGCGTTGTAATGGTGATCCTAGGCGCAATGCTAAAATTGATGTCATGAGCGTGACATGACACCGGGAAAGACCTTGCCATGCGGCCAAGACAACGAGCATCAACATGCGGCAACATGCATTGGAAGAACAGGGCGGCGTTAGACCAAGGTGTTAGGTACACGTTTGCAAAATGGTGCACCGCTGGACAATGTGAGTATACAATGGTAACGTTGGCTTATTGATAGGTGGAATTTATCCATTTATTTTCAAACTAAATTTGGTAGTTTTTGAGTATTTTTTATAGTGTTTTAATTTATTTTAATTAGTTTTAATTTATTTTTGTATAAATCAGGTGTTTGGGACAAAAAAGAGCTAAAACGGTTAAAAATCAAGCTAATCGGTAGAACGATGGTGGAAGAACAGTGGAAAAATGATTAAAATGCCAAATTCAGAAATGCAGACTTACCGCTGCAACGGTGAAACAACAGAGAGGTTAGAAAACCTCCACCGCTGCAGCGGTAAAAGAGTAGAAAGTCTTTTGCTTTACTATCGCTGCAGCGATCAAGCCACCACTACAGTAGTAAGCCCGCCGACATCACCACCGCTGCAGCGGTGAGCCCTACACCTGTAAAGTGTTTTTTTTTAGATATTTTTAGATATTTTATTCTCATTATTTCATCCTTCCTCCTTTATTTTCGACGAGAGAATCGGATAAAGACATTTTAGGGGAGATTTTGGTGAGCTCAACACAACAGAAGGAGAAGATCACATTTCCAAGAAGAGGGAATGATCTCGGAGCGATTTTAGCGTCGATTCTTCGGATAATGGCTAGTCTCTTTCGTTTCTCTCTTTATTTCTTAACTTTAGTAGTTTGTTTGAGCATGTTTAGTTCGTTTGTTATTGTATATGTGGTTATGACCATTAGCTAAATATGGATTATCTATGGGATTGATTTAGTTTATGAAAATGATGTTTGTTTAAATTGTATTTCGTTAACGGTTGTTCTTCATTATTCGATTGTGTTTACTGTTCTTTAGTTTTCTTTGTATGTTTGTTATGATATATTGAGAAATCAAGGTTTGACACTTAGGAGAGGTAACCCCGAATTCGGACTAGGGTTTAAACACAACGTGATGATCTAATGACCCAAGAGGGCGTTAGAAAGTATGCAATCCGCGAGGTTGGGGCGAGACTCATGTGACCAAGTATCGTATAGATGCTCGAGAGGACTTCAGCGTTAACACGAAGTCACATATTCATTCACTTTACACTCGAGAGAACTAGTGAGTAAGTTTTCGATACCTAGATTGTCGGATAATTTGAATACCGTTAATGTAAACTAGATTGGATCAAACATGTATACGTAAACAAAGTTAATCCCAAGATAATCTATTCTCATATAATAGATTTAGTATTATAGTTTAATTAATTGTTAATTTAGTATATTATTTATAAAAATAAAAATTCAATTTTTATCGCCTAAATAAAGTTCCATTATGATAATCGCGGTACTTAGCGACAATTTAATCCAATCCCTGTAGATACGACACCCCTTACTCTACCTACTCTACTAAAACTTGATCCGTACACTTGTGGTGAAAGTAGCAACGTAATATTCCGTTGCCACTTATGGTGGAAGATGTTAATCTAGGCACGACGTTAGGATTTGGTTTCTTGG
The DNA here is from genome assembly GCA_016647705.1 of Eucommia ulmoides. Classification (NCBI taxonomy): domain Eukaryota; kingdom Viridiplantae; phylum Streptophyta; class Magnoliopsida; order Garryales; family Eucommiaceae; genus Eucommia; species Eucommia ulmoides. The sequence goes on along the minus strand of CM028333.1, from coordinate 8,019,836 downwards.
GCATGACATGACATAACATTGGGCGTAGCGGTGCGTTATGATTAGGAAAATGCGTATGACGGTGATAAGTCATTGGGCGCAATGATGCACCAAGATGTAACAGAACAATAGGTTGAGCTGGGCAGTTGGTGCTTAGTCAATGTGCGAAAATTGACTAGGTATTGGCAATTTCTTGGACATGTATTGCACATGTGGGATAGTTATGTGTGTTGGCCAGAAACATTAGTTAAGTAACTATCCCAACATGCATGATCAGCCATCTATCTAACACGGTCATAGTTTTAGGCAATGTATCTTAGTAATTGGGGTTGTCAACTATATCTTGTGCATATATATATAGTGTGTATTTCAGATTTTAGAGAGTGAGCAGTGCGTTCTTGTTCCTGTAACCCTTTGACCAGAATTGTAAAGTGTGTGTTTCCTTGTTTTTATTAAATAGTAAAATAAAGTTGGTTTCGGCTATAAACGTTGTGTTTCATACTCTTTTCTGGTACGTTCGAGTGTGTTGGGTTGTTGTAACAATATGTTGTCCAAGAACAAACGAGCGGTTGACTGGTTGCTAGGCAATCAGACTATCACAGGTGTGAAAATTTTTAATCGAAATTTAAACTTGTGCCAGTCTATTATGGTAACTTCTCTCAAATTTCGGAATATATATTTATGAAAATTATTGGGGCTGTAAGTATGGAATGTTGTTGATGTTCAGAGGGATAGATCTATCCATATATTATACCAGGATTGCTCAGTTCATAAAAAAAAAAAAAAAAAAAAAAATGGGTTCAGTAAACGCCCTTAAAAAGAAAGAATAAAGAGGAAGATAACGAGAAAGAGAAAATTACATTTTACTTCCTATTTCACTATTTTGACAATATAAGAGAAAGTGTGAAATGACAAAAATATCCCTTAGCTAATGGATTTTGTCCATTTTTCAACATAAATTTGGATTTGACCAAATTGAAGCTAAATTAAAACCTAAGGGACCATATTAGTCATTTTTAAAACCTTAAGCTTTAAACTTAAGGGACCAAAAATACACGGTTTTTTTTTTTTTTGCTAAGCATGACCAAAAAGTACACTTTTCTCAGACTAATTGATGGTTGTTGTAACAAACAATGAATTTAAATTAAAACTCCAAAATAATAATAAATTAATAGACCAACAAATTTTGTTGATGAGGCCTAGAAATCATGGGACGACACAAAATACATAGATAGAAAACAATACAACAAGCTAAACCATATATCATTTGGTCACACTTCACATTACACTTCCCTAAAGCATAGAGGGAGAGCACTTTTTTTTTTTTTTAATTATATAGTAGTAGTAGAAGATAGAAAATACTTAGGCCCGATTTGGTACATGGGATTATACTTGGGATTGGAATGGAGTTGGGAATGACCATTTCATTCCTACGTTTGGTAGGTGGAATGGATTTCATTCCCATTCCCAAGGAATGACTAATCACACAACTCATGGGATTAATCATTCCTAAATAAAATCAGGTATTAGGTAATCCTGAGATTACCTAATACCATAGCTCACTAATACCACAGCTCAAGCGCATGTAATCGTATTCATTCTTTCGTGACGGCGCCTTTCGTGAGCGAGAGAGGAGAACAAATTCAAGCGATGGCGATCGAGCAGGGGAAATCGAGCGACGACGATCCTTTCGAGCCACGAGTAGGAGAAATCGAGCGACAGCGATCCTTTATCAATTTCACCTCCATGGCCAAGCTATTGAGCTCGAGTCTGGTGAACATGATCCTTCATTCGTGAGCTCAATCATTTCATTCTTCAGAAATCGAATTCGTTCAGTCTTCATCAATCCAAAGCCTCCATCGATTTCATCTCCAACGCAGGTAATTTATGGCGATTTGGCTATTTCATTTGTTTGGATTTCATTTTCCATTTTATCACTACTGGTTTAGGTTTGATTTATTGACATGAATCAGAAATTCATAGTAGCATTTGAATGTTTACCTACCAACTGTTCGATAAAATGTTTGAGATGATCATAGATTTCAGTTTTCCATTTTTGTTTCTAGATTTCAGTTTCATTTGCATTTGATTCGTAGATAAAAGTTTGATAGAGGCGACCATAGGTTTGCGAAGAACATTTCGTTTAAGTTTTACTGCTCAAAGTGAAGGAACTCCATCTGTAATTTACAAGAATAAGAAAATTGTTTTGCTCTTAATTGTTGTGGTTTACATTGTTATTATTTGTAAAATGGCTAGAACAGTTCTTCCAGAAAACAAAATTGAGTTTTTAATAGATGTAAGACAAGATTAGTTCTTTGAAGGACTCACGTTCGTTCTTGATGTGTGCTAAGAAATGGTAAATGATAAGAGAAGGCTCTGTTTGTGTTTCTGTTTCTGTTTGTATTTCTGTTTCTGTTTCTGTTGCTTTGTTCTGAATGGAGAGTCTATTGGTGCTAGTGGTGATTTGTTGCTCATAAGAAGGTTTTAAAAATGCCAGATAGGGGAGAAGAAACAAGCTGATTTTTTTAGTTAAATGAAAATTTTAGTTCTCTACCCTCTTCTTCCCTTATCCACGAAAGGTTCTTACCCTTTGAACTTTCAGTTTTGATCATAAGTGGGTTACAAATGTTTTGATACTATGGCCAACAAAATTTCAGGTCCAATTTGTGATTTTGACAGTTATGGCTCGTCTAAGTTTAGCAAGGAAAAGAGAAATGATGAGGAGAAAAAAAATTCGAGATTTTATTTGCATGGTGGATGAATATCATGTATCTAGTCAATTTTGTTTTACATTTTGATGACCGTTGTGGTATGTTACCGTACAAGTAGAAGACCCATGGGATCTATTTCTTGTACTAGTTTCTATAAGATGAGGGTTATAGTGTACAAGTACGCATATGAGAGCGACGAAGCATGCATTTCTCAGCTTTGGATGAATAGAAGGGCTTTTTGTAAGTTGTGTGTCATGCTGGAGACAATAGGGAAGTTACAACATACTAAGAACATGCTTATTAATGAATAAGTTGCTATGTTCTTGCACATTCTTGCACATCATGTAAAAAATCGAGTGATAGCACATCGTTTTGCACGATCCGGTGAGACGATTAGTAGACACTTCAAGAATGTATTGATTTCGTTAATAAGATTGCATGACCACTTGCTCAAGAAGCCCGAGTCTATACCCGAAAATTCTACCGATGAGAAATGGAAATGGTTCAAGGTAATTAATATATTTTCTAATTCAATTTCCGCTAAATTGATGTTATCTATAAAAAACACTTACTTTAATATATTTATTTTTTTAGGGTTGTGTTGGAGCCTTAGATGGAACATATATAAGGGTTAGAGTATCACTTGAAGACAAGCCTAGGTATCGATCGAGGAAAAATGAAATCGCTACTAATGTTTTAGCAGTATGTTCCCAAGACACATGTTTTATTTATGTTTTACCTGGGTGGGAAGGCTCCGCAGCAGATGGTAGAGTCCTTAGAGATGCAATTAGTAGGAGGAATGGATTGATTGTGCCCTGTGGTAAGAAATTCTAAGTTCTTTAGTAATTTTAAAAATTATAAATAATATAATTAACTTAATATTGTGATATGTTTAAGGTACATACTACCTTGTTGATGCGGGTTATACGAATGGTGAAAGATTTCTTGCCCCTTTTAGAGGTCAAAGGTATCACTTGAATGATTGGAGAGATGGATATCTACCCAGAACGCCGGAGGAATTATTTAATATGAGGCATGGTTCTACTAGGAATGTGATCGAAAGATGTTTTGGACAACTTAAAAATCATTGGGTAGTTCTACGAAGTCCGTCTTACTATTCAATCAAAATACAAAACCGTATAATAATGACTTCTTGTCTCCTTCATAACTACATTTTAGATGACATGGGAGTTAACCCAAATGAGGAACAATCAGAAGAAGGAAACAATGTGGTGTACGAAGAACATGATGAATTAATTTCAACGATTGAATCATCTTCTGAATGGACTGAATTTAGAGAGAATTTAGCGAAGAAAATATTTGATGAGTGGAGAGAAAATAGGCAGAATAGAGGATAATTCAATATATTTATTCTTGTATTTCATAATGTCTACTGAATTGGTTATGTCCGTTTTATCTTTTTTTTGAGTTAAAGTTTATTATTGTACTTCATAATAGCCGATGAAGTGTTTTTTTGGGGGGGAGAATATTGTTTCATGTTCTATTCATATTTACTAGATGATTTCTGTTGTGGATTCTATTGTGTTCTAAAATTTATGTTCATGGTCGAACAACAGAATAATTCTGTTATGTTTTGTTCTAATTTTTTTTATTATTTAAGAATATTGTTTCATGTTCTATTCATAAACCTGCAGGAATGGAATCATCTAGTAATAGTCGTGGTCCAGGTAAAAATAAAAGAAAATAGAGTATGGAAGAAGACAATGAGCTCATTGGAGCACTCCTGGACTTGGTAAATTCAGGAACACATCGAGCGAAAAATGGTTTTAGATCTAGATACCTAAACGTTATTGAAAAATGTTTAGAGGAAAAACTTCTGGGAAGTTGTATCAAAGCCAAACCATATATCGAGTCGCGGATTAAATTTCTAGAGAGAGATTTCGCTATCGTCTACGATATGCTCAATAGCAAAGATACAAGTAGATTTGGTTTTGATCACGATAAAAAATGTGTAACTGCAAGTCCGAGAGTTTGGCACGACTACTTCAAGGTATTCCTTGACTTTTATTTGAAATTTAATACATTAACAAGTCTATGTATTTATCTTATTCTGCATTTGTTTTGTAGAGCAACAAGGGGCTGAAAAATTCAAGGACAAAACTTTGCCACATTATGAGGATTTGTGCGTCATTTTCGGAAAAGACCGAGCAACCGGTGTTTCTGCACAAGCACCGATTGATATGATAGAGGAAACAGAAAGAAAAGAAAATGATGAAAATGAAGGAGACGAAGTGAATGCAACAATGTCGTTTGCCAATCCACCTATGCAAAAGACATCCGGAAGCACAAAACAAAATAAACGAAAGAGAAACGAGGAAGACTTGATCGATGGATTGATAAATGCTGCATCAATCATTGGTAAGGAAATTCGAGATGCCACTGCTTCATTTAGCCGTGCCTTAGGGGTTGATGAAGCAAAGCTTGAAGCGAGAAAAATGCTTTATGGAGAATTAACAAAAATTCCAGGCTTATCTACATTTGAGAGACAAAGCTTTCAGTGTTTTATTCCAAAATTCAGACCTTTCTAACTTATTTTGGAATATTCTTGATGATGAAAAGCGGGAATTTATCCAAAGTATATTGAAAGGTGATCTTTGAAAAAAATTTATGTTTTTTTTTTTCAAGACTTGCTGTATTTAGTATGTGTACGCGTTGTTTTGAACTATGGACTTATCAGTTTATTTTGCGGTATTAGTATGTGTACGAATTGTTTTGATTTTATTTGGTTTATGTTTGATAGTTGTTTTATTTGGTTTATATTTGATGTTGGTTTATTTATGTTTGAATACTCTCTATTTCATTTTCATTTTTATTTATTGGTCATTCCAATACCATGTTTAATATTTTTTGTAACCAAACGTAGGAATAGTAATAGTTATTCCAATACCATGTTTAATCCCGTTTGTCACCGAACATAGGAATGGTAGTGGTCATTCTATTCAATTGCTACATTCATTCCAATATCACACTCATTTCATTCTATTCCAGCATATCAAACATAGCGTTAGGGATTAATGGATAAAATTTAATCTCGTATTTGAAGTCGAAGGAATTGGAGCCATCAGCCATGGTGTCGCTAATTTTCTCGCCATTGGTCATTGTGTCACCCTGAGTATAAGAGAAGGCCACGTCGCACCAAGCCTTGGTCACTAGCTGCCTCACCTTCACAGTGGTCTGCCCCGGCACAACAATCATGGACGGAATTTCCTGCACACAAATAGTTGATTCCTCTGTTTCTCCCCATTTGTGAAGTCCCGGATTCTTGTTCAGAGCAGTTACCACATTTCCTATGGAGATAGAAGGAATGTTGGCACGGACAACCGTTTTGACACGATTGGACTTGAAGAAAATTCTTCCATTCCAAGTCCTGTTTGTTTTCTTCATATGGATGAACTACTCAAGCTTTGGAAGGACAGTGCGGGGAAGATCCTCTGTTAAATAGGAATGTCATTCCTTCTTCTTCTCTAGTTGGCTATGCAGAAGCTCCAGCGGCGTTTCGAAGTCAAACGGCGAACTAGCAGGCACTTCTCTCTCTCTCTCTCTCTCTGGTAATTTGTTAACGATAGTGGTTGGGTGACTGGTTCGTCGGTGACGGCGAACGACAGTGGTCGTTTGTTCATCTTCGTTGATGGTTCGTCTTCGTCGTTTGTTCATCTTCATCTTCGTTTTCACATAATCGAATTCACCTTTTCGCAACCCCAGATCTGAAAATTTTCGATCTGAAATTTTTCAGATCTGGAAGATTCGCTGTCATGGTAAATGTTTACAAGAAACCATTTGTTTGATCATTTTTGTTTTGTTTCTATGAATGTTTCATTTAGGTTGTGTTTTGTGTTTAGTCTTCTGTGAATTTTTCATTCAGGTTGTGTTTTGTGTTTTGTCAATGTTCATTTAGTTTTTGTGAAATATTCACACCTGTTTGTTTATCGTTGATCTTGGTTTTTTGTCCATGTTTTATGATTCGGTTTCATTTGTTTGTTGAATGTTTTCGGTGTGTTTTTGTGAATGTTCACATCAGTTTGTTTTCCGTTGCTCTTGATTTTTTTCAATATTTTTTTATTCGGTTTTGTTTTTTACTTGAATATTCATTGTTTGATTTTGGTGCTGCGATTTTTGAATGTTCATGTTTGTCATATTGATGTGTTTTGGTTAATGTTCATATTAATGTGTTTTTTGGTGTTTTGACGACAATAATTAGGGTTGGTGAAAGTTTTGAACATTCACAACAGTGCAATCTTCTTTAAGCATTTATTAAATATTTAAAAGTAGTAAAAATAAAATTTGAATGTTAACTGCAATGACATTTTATGTAAATTATGGTAAAATGATGGTAAAAAAACAGATGACTACTTTCTAAAAATCTTCAGGACTAAAAACTTTATTATAATAGTTGAGGCTTCATTTTTTTTTATTTCTATAATTTTTCCTTGATATTATGAGAGGAAGCATGAAATGACAAAAATATCCTTCAGCTAATGAATTTATCTATTTTTCAACATAAATTTGGTTTTTGACCAAATTGAAGCTAAATTAAAACTTAAAGGACCACATGTGTTATTTTTTAAACCTTAAGCCATTAACTTAAGGGACCACAGAGTGTCGCTGTAAGACCCTAATTTTTGTATATACATAATTTTAACTGCATTCTAACACATTTAGAAAAATAAGAGGGTAGATTGTGTCATTTATTATCTAATTTAAAATTTTAGGGATTAATTAGCAATTTTAAAAAATATTAATTTTTAAATTTTGGGTCTAACTAATAATTCAAAGAAATCAATGGGAGATTTATGTAATTTGAATATATATATATATATATTCATGTACACATTTTACAAGAAAAAAAAAAAAAAGAACACAGAGGAGAAATAAAAAAAAAAAACAGAACACAGAGGAAAAAGAGAGAGGTCGGTTCAGCAGTAGTTGTCGGTCGGTAGTGTGGGAGTCGTCCGGCGGTATGTGTATATTTCGGCATATGTGTTCTGGTGTATGCATGTGTTCGTCATGTGTGTATGTGTGTGTATTTGATCGTGTGTGGGTGTTATTCTGTCGTCTGGTCTAGCAGTGTGTGTGCGTATGGGTATGTGTGTGATCGTTGCCAACATCAGGTAAGGTGATCGGTGATTGTTGCAATAGTCGTAGGTGGTATGTGTTGTCGTTCGGTTGTGTGTGTGTGTGTGTGTGTGTCGTTTGACGGAAACCATCAGGCAGTGTGTGTGTGTGTGCCGTCATCGATTGTGTTCGTTGATTGTCTGACGGTTGTGTGCATGTGTATGTCGTTTGGTCGGACGGCGTGTGTGTGTGGGGTATGGGTGATCGGCGGTGTAGGGTGGCCAGCGGCGAGTGAGATCACCGGAGCTAGTGAGGAGAGAGAAAGAGAGAGAGACGGCTAGCTGCTGAAACCAGAAACCCAGAACAGAAAAAAAAAAAAAAAAAACATTCGCCGTGGTAGTGGAGATCCAGTGAGCGGAATAGAAAAAAACGGGCGTTCGCCGCGGCGGTGGGGATCCAGTGACGCAACACCTAAAACAGAAAAAATAAAATAAAATCAAAATCAAAATTCAGAAATCCAATTTCTCGGCCTACGAGCGTTCTGGAACAGGTAAAATTTCAAATGGTTATTATTTTCGCTAAATGAAATTATTAGCATTAAAATTTCTGTAATCGTGATAAAAATTTATGTAACCGTCAAATTTAATAATCGTTGTATAATAACTATTAATGTAACAAAACGGATGAAAAAAATATTTCACATAATTAAATTTGGGGAATGAGAAATCATGTCATTTAGGGCCATGCATTGCATAGTAGGATTATTTTAAATAAAATATTAATTTAGGCTCTATCACTATTAGGTTCGCAGGCGCTAGCGTTCTAGTAGATTTTGGATGTCGATATTTTTGTTGTGCGGAAAACGAGGTGAGTGTATTGCCTTCTATGTAAATATATAAATTTTATTTTCGCATAAATTGTGGAAAATATGTTTATTAAAATTGGACGATTTTACAACTTATATGGATCAAGTAGATTTTTAAACGTGGAGAGTGATTTTTGTCCGACTATATCATAGTTTGATCCCGTCAGGAGGGCATGTCCTACGGGATGGTATTGACCTGTTAGGAGGGCACGTCATGTGGGTGGTTGATTATGCTGTGAAATATCATAACATGTCCGAAAGATTAGTCTAGCAGGTGGTTGTTGATATTATGACCTGTCCGGAGGAATAGTCCGGCAGGTAGTTGTTGATATTATGACCTGTCCGGAAGATTAGTCTGGCTGGTGGTTGTTGATTATTATGACCTGTCAAGATGATTAGTCTTGCAGGTGGTTGATTGACCCATCAGAAGTGCAAATCCTACGGGTGTTACCCCTACCATTGGGGATAATAAATGGCTCTGGCACTGATAGTTACTTTAGATGACACAGTTGTACAAGTTACGGTACCGTTGTAACTCCCGATCGTGAGGTAAAAACAATCCTATAGCTAGTAGGAGAGGAGGTGTGGTGTACTTTATTATACGTTTAAAATATTTGAATTGGTTGGTTTAAAATATTTGGATTGGTGGATTTAAAATATTTGAATTGGTTGATTTCAAATATTTAAATTGGTTGGTTTAACATGTTTGGAGTGGTTGACTTAAAATATTTGAGTTGGGTGTTAATTATATTACTTCATTTCATTGGTGGTAGTGGAACTGGTTTTTCTTAACATAGTATGCGGTTATATTATTATGTTTTTAAACCTGATGTTTAATACTTCTGCTTATTTTAAAGATATTAGTATTATTACACTGATGGCAGCGGAACTGGATTCTCAACCTGGTATGTGATTATAAAATATTATATTTTGAAAGGTGATATTTAATAATTGTACTTTATCCATTAAATATTTTTTTGATTATGAAGACAGTACACAGATAAAAATATTTTATTTCAGGTACCGCAACTAGGAGTTGGTCCACTATTGGCACTAGGTAGAGTCCTGAGGTAGTGTCATTTCGGAGGTAAGCCGGTCGGATGGGAACCGGGAAAGGTTCGGTTGTTTTGTGATTTTGGTTGTGGATATTTGGGACAGGTGTGCTCCCAAATTTTGAAACAGGTATATATATATGTTTGGAAAAAAATTTACAGTAGCGCGTATATGTATGTATTTGGTTGATTGGTTAGGTAACGTCATGTCGACATCACGCCCGGCCTCGGGCGGTAGGGGCCTAGGGTGGGGGTGTGACATTTGTGTTATCAAAGCCTAGGTTATAGGTTCTGTAGACATGTCAGTTTGTCAAGCTAGTGGTGGACCATTAGATAGAGTGTCAATAGGTGGGTTCGCCACGTGAGTTATAGTTATTATATTGCATTAGATAGTACATTGGCATCGTGTATTGTTGTTTATCTTGTTGGTCCTCCCTTAATATATATAGTAAATTAAGCAATAGATAATCGGAGAGCCTGACTACTGATTGAAGTTGTTGCATTATTTTTCTAGACTCGTTTTTCGTTAACAGGAATAACTATAAAGTTGGCAATTAGTAGTGAGATGAAATGGTGATACTGCTAGTTGGTGGATTGGGTGGTGTTGTTGGTAGTGGTGGTTGATAGATTGTGATTGTGGTGGTGCTAGTGGTTTTAAATGTTAAATTATAACTGATAAGTAATCATATTCGTATTACTTGACATTGGGATTCACTGTGGGTAGCATTTAATATTTTAGTTGTTAAACCCAATAGTGTGACAAAGCACACTTAAGTTGGATTATTAGACAACACCTTACTGGTATTATAGGACTACATAACGCATTGCGCTACTATTGGATATACATGGATTCTATCCTAGCGTACAACATCCAAGGGTGTGCATAAAACTGCTTTCTAGGAAATACTAAGGAAACCTTGTGATTTTATTGGAGGGGGAGTTCATATTATTGAAACATGAGAGAATGACCATTCTGCGGTATGAAATTAAATTCGATGCCATGTCCCGATTTTTTCCTGATTTGGTATAAACAGAAGAAGCAAGATGTAGAATATTCCAAAATGGACTCGATCTAGAAATACGTTCCAAGTTGACGGGCAGGCAGATCAAAAGTTATGTAGAAATTAGTAAACACATCGAAATTAATAGATAATGATGTGCGGGAAGCAACTGAGAACTATGAGTCAGTTTTGATAGGTAGCGTGTATACATACAGTCCGCATTGGGTATAGATTGGTAGATCTATCACCCTTGAGTATTCACGATTTTGATGTGATATTAGGTATGGATTTGCTATCCGGTTATTATGCCACGGGGGATTGTTTTAAAAAGAGAATTATCTTTTGGGTCGCAGGCGAGCCAGAGTTTGCATTTTCGGGGGGACAGAATCCTTACCTCTACCAGTTTGATTTCAATTTTGGAGGGTAGGAAGTTGCTAAAAAAGGGATGTCAGGGATACCTCGCGCGTGTGATTGACACCAGTCAGAATAAAGTTCAGGTGGCGAATATTCCAATGGTTAGGGATTTTCCCGACGTGTTTCCAAAAGAGTTGCCAAGACTGCCAGTGGATAGGGAGATGAAATTTACTATTGAGTTTCTTCCAGGAATTGCTCCTATATCAAATTCACCCTATCGTATTGCGTCTACCGAGTTGCAGGAATTGAAAACTCAGTTGCGAAATCTGTTAGGCCACGGGTTTTATCAGACCTAGTGTTTCTCCCCCACGGAGCTCCAGTGTTATTCGTAACGAAGAAGGACGACACGATAAGGATGTGTACTAATTACCGACAATTGAATAAGGTGACGGTTCGTAATAAATACCCATTGCCTAGAATTGATGATTTGTTGGACCTACTGCAAAAGGCCAGGGTGTTTTCCAAAATAAATCTTCGATCAGGATATCATCAACTGAAAGTCCGAGATAGTGATGTGGCAAAAACGGCGTTCCGTACGAGGTGTGGCCATTATGAATTTTTAGTTATGCCATTCGAGTTGACGAATGCCCCTGCTGCTTTTATGGATTTGATGAATCGGATCTTTTAACTCTATCTAGATCAATTTATTATCGTGTTCATTGATGATATACTGATTTATTTCCAAAATAAAGAAGAGCATGCAGAGTATCTCAAAATTGTGTTCCAGACTTTGCGAGAGAAGCAGTTGTATGAAAAATTTAGTAAATGTGAATTTTGGTTGGATAAAGTTGTATTCTTAGGGCAGGTTATCTCGGGAGATGATATTCAAGTGGATTCAAAGAAAGTCGAAGCCGTTGTTCAATGGGAGAGGCCGAAAATTGTGACCGAAGTTCGAAATTTCTTGGGACTGGCGGGTTATTATCGTCAGTTTGTGCAAGGATTTTTTGTTATAGCTTCCCCGTTAACCCGATTGATGCGCAAGGAATCCAAATTCGAGTGGACTGACAAATGTGAACAGAGTTTCCAAGAGCTGAAGAGCAGACTGATATTTGTGCCAATATTTTTCCTTTTGATTGAAGGGGGTGGTTTTATGATCTACAGTGATGCGTCACACCAAGGGCCAGGGTGTGTACTGATGCAACATGGTTACATGATTGCATATGCCTCCCAGCAATTAAAGAATCATGAGCGTAATTACCCGACTAATGATTTGGAGTTGGCAGCGATTGTGTTTGCCTTGAATATTTGGAGACATTACCTGTATGGCGAGACTTGTGAAATATACATCGACCATCAGAGTTTGAAATATTTGTATACACTGAAAGAACTAAATCTGAGGCAGAGACTTTGGATAGAATTTATCAAAGACTATGATTGTACTATCCACTATCATCATGGAAGGGTCAATGTTGTAGCAGATGCACTAAGTCAGAAATTGGCAGGTTCGGTTGCTCATATTCAAGTTATTCATACTAATCTGTATGCCGAGATTGAGAATTGCTCAGAGTCGGCAAAAGGGTTATGCTGACAAGCGTAGGCGAGAGTTAGAATTTGAAGTGGAAGATCATGTGTTTTTGCGTATATCCCCGTCGAAGGGCATAATGAGGTTCGGGAAGAAAAGAGAGCTAAGTCTGAGATATATTGGGCCATGCAAAAGATTTTAGAACGGGTTGGTACGACAACTTATCGACTTGTCTTACCGCCGAAATTGTCCAGATTACACGACGTTTTCCACATGTCGATATTTAGGAAATATGTGTCAGATCCTTCGCATGTATTGACTTCTCAACCAATCAAACTAAAAGAGGATTTGACGTACGTGGAAGAGCTAGTTCAGGTTTTGAGTCGAAAAGATCAAGTGTTGCGGACGAAAACGATTCCTTTGGTAAATGTGCTCGGGCGCAGTCATTCAGTAGAAGAGGCAACGTAGGAGCAAGAAGATGAGATGAGAGATAAATATCCGCACTTGTTCGATCATGGTAACTAAAATTTCCGGACGAAATTTCTTTTAGGAGGGAAGAGTTTTTTAGGAGTGAAGAGTTGTTAGATACTAATTTTTGTATACACATAATTTTAGCGCATTATATCACATTTAGGAAAATAATAGGGTAGATTATGTCATTTATTATGTAATTTAAAATTATAGGGGTTAATTAGCAATTTTGAAAAATATTAATTTTTAAATTTTGGGTCTAACTAATAATTCAAAAAAATCATGGGGAGATTAATGTAATTTGAATATATATATATATATATATATATATATATATATATATATATATATATACAAATTTCACAATAAAAAAAAAAAACACAGAGGAGAGAGAGAGGTCGGTTCAACAGTGGTCGTCAGCCGGTAGTGTAGGAGTCGTTCGACGGTGTGTGTGTTTCGGCGTATGTGTTTTGGTGTATGCATGTGTTCATTGTGTGTGTATGTGTGTGTATTTGATCATGTGTAGGTACTATTCCGTCGTCCGATCTGGCAGTGTGTGTGCGTATGAGTATGTGTGTGATCGTTGCTGGCATCAAGTAAGGTGATCGGTGATCATTACAGTAGTCGTAGGCAGTGTGTGTTGCCGTTTGGTTGTGTTTGTGTGTGTGTGTCTGTGTGTGTGCCGTTTAACGGAAACCAGCAGGCAGTGTATGTGTGTGTGTCGTCATCGGTTGTGCACGTTGATCGTCGGATGGTCGTGTGCATGTGTGTGTCGTTTGGTCGGACGGTGTGTGTGCGTGGGGTGTGGGTTGTCATCGATGTAGGGTGGCCGACGGCGAGTGAGATCGCCGGAGCTGGTGAGGAAAGAAAGAGAGAGATGGTTGGCTGCTAAAACCAGAAACGCAGAACAAAAAAAAAAAAAAAAGCCGTTCGCTGCGGCGGTAAAGATCCAGTGAGCAGAATAGAAAAAAACGGGCATTCACCATGGCGGTGGGGATCCAGCGACGCAACACCTGGAAAAAAAAAATCAAAATTTAGAAATCCAATTTCTCGGCCTACGAGCGTTCTGGAACAGGTAAAATGTCAAACCATTATTATTTTCATTAAATGGAATTATTAGCATTAAAATTTCCGTAATCGTGATAACAAATTCTGTAACCGTTAAATTTAATAATCGTTGAACAATAACTATTAACGTAACGAAACGGACGAAAAAATATTTCGCATTATTAAATTCGAGGAATGGGAAATCATGTCATTTACGGCCATGCATTGCATAGTAGTACTTTAAATAAAATATTAATTTAGGCCCTATCGCTATTAGGTTCGCAGACACCAGCGTCTCAGTAGGTTTTGGACGTCGGTATTTTTACAGTGCAAAAAACGAGGTGAGTATACTGTCTTCTATATAAATATACAAATTTTATTTTTGTATAAATTGTGGAAAAATATGTTTATTAAAATTGGACGATTTTACAACTTATGTGGATCAAGTAGATTTTTAAACGTGGAGAATGATTTTTGTTCGACTATACCATAGTTTGATCCCGTCAGGAGTGCAAATCCTGCGAGTGGTACCCCTACCATTGAGGATAATAAATAACCCTAGCATTGATAGTCACTTTAGATGGCATAATTGTATAAGTTACGGTACCGTTGTAACTCCCGATCGTGAGGTAAAAACGATCATATGGCTAGTAGGAGAGGAGGTGTGGTGTACTTTATTATACATTTAAAATATTTGGATTGGTTGGTTTAAAATATTTAAATTGATTGATTTAACATGATTGGAGTAGTTGACTTAAAATATTTGAGTGTTAATTATATTACTTCATTTCATTGGTGGTAGTGGAACTAGTTTTTCTTAACATAGTATGCAGTTATATTATTATATTTTGAAACATGGTGTTTAATACTTCTGCTTATTTTAAACATATTAGTATCAATACATTGATGGCAGTGGCACTGAATTCTCAATCTGGTATGTGATTATAAAATATTATATTTTGAAAGGTAATATTTAACAATTGTAATTGATCCATTAAATGTTTTGTGATTTTGGTTGTGGATATTTGGGATAAGTGTGCTCCCAAATTTTGAAACAGGTATATATATATATATTTGGAAAAAAAAAAAATTTACAATAGCGTGTAAATGTATATATTTGGTTGATTGGTTAGGTAGTGTCATGTCGACGTCACGCCCGGCTTCGGGCGGTGGGGGCCTAGAGTAGGGGTGTAATAGTCGTCTTTTACCGGTGTCGGATGTCTCGAACGAGCACCACCCAACTTCGCAACCTTGATCCATCATCTTTGCCTTCCTACTGAACTTTATAGCAACCAAGAATCGCGCCCCTATCCTTGTAACCCTTTCTCTTCCTCTCCAACCTTTGCATCTGATGCAACGTGCGTGGTGAAAAGAGAATTGTAGATCAAAAACTTGTTGATTCACAAAAGAATACCAAAACGTTGAATGGGAAAATTGAGAAAACCCTCAATATTGTTTCAAAAAAAAAATTGTCTAGCTGTCAAGAGGCATTACAAACCTTATAAACGAAACCTAAATGCAGAAATAATAAAAATTGTGAAAAAAGTACCTAAATTATTGAAAAATTGTAAAACTAGCATAATTTTCTGCGTAAAATGAAAAAGTGTCGTTTTAACCCTTGAAACGATGGAATTTGGCCTTTTAGGGTACTCTCTTTAGGCTAAGAAATTTCATTACTATTGCACTGCACCAACATCCTTCCATTCTAGATCTGCAGTGCTCCACTTCTTCGTCACCATCGCATAGATCATTGACGTTTTTCGCCTCATCACTCCATCTGCGCCGACGGGTAAGATATCAATTCTGCTTGGTGGAAACGAGTGCAGAGCCTCAACGGCAATGGGCAAGTATTTGGAGTTCGATCTCTCGATTAGATCTGTCTACTCTGTTTTGCTTCACGATGAAGTAGAAGCAGCAAGGGTGCTGGGTTTATAGTGCTTTGGAGTTGGGTGAGAGGGTTTTTGGCCGGAGATATGATCCATGGACAGAATAGTGCCGGGTGCCGGCGAAGAGTCGCTTATGGCACCACCAGACCAGATGGCCTTCATAACACTTAGGTGCTGATGTCATTGCTACCGACTCCCATATTTTTTTTCTTTCTTTTCCTCATAAATCTTTTGCATCCATTCTATCCGCAGAAGTGAAATCGATAGTCGAATTGAAACCTTCTGCAACTCATAAGGGTGAGCCGGTGGTTTTCTTTTCCCATCAAGACATTGAAGGATTGGCTAAACCGTTTCGGTGCACCCTAGTGGGTAAACTCTCCCATGGAAAATCGTACTATTTAGATTTGCAAAAATTCTTTTTGAATTTGGGTTTGATTGATGAAGCTAAGATTATTTTTTTTAGATCACAAACATGTTCTTATTTGGTTAACTAAAGAAGAGGATTTCCAAAGAATTTGGTTAAAAGGTAAGTGGTTTATTGTTGGCTTTCATATGCATATTTTCAAATAGACTACAATGTTTTGATGTCATTTGGAATCGACAGTGGCTCCAGTGTGGATTTCTGTACCTAAACTTCATATTCATTTCCAAAATGCTCACATTATATTTTCAATCATACAATCATTTGCTATTCCTTTGAGACTAGATTCTACTACTGTGAAACTATCTCGGCCTCATCTAGCCTAATTGTATGCTTAAATCGACCTCCTTAAGCCTCGGCCAAACCGAGGTTGGATTGGCGAAGGTGTTGACGGTAGTGGATTTTGGCAACCAAGTCTTTTTGAAAAGATTCCTCTGTATTGCACACATTGCTTCCATTAAGGCCATGAGAAGAGTTCATGTAAGCTAATTTCATTACCAAATGATCTTAGGCAAACAATTAATGAGAAACAATCCAAAAATAGGGTAACCAAACTCTAGTCCCGAAGGAGGCTGAAAAGAGTGGCGATATTGTTTTTAATGAAAATATTGATAATTCTCAGCCAAAAGGAAATAAGGACGAAGTTGAAGTAGTTGGGGCAGTGGAAGGGACAATGAACACTGAGGAAATTAGTTTAGTAGACGGTAAAAAATAAAATACTTTATGTAGAAAATGGTCCCCAAACGGAATTTACCCCTTTACAGATTGGAGAAGATTGGAGAACTAAAGAAATTCTTTCTGTCACACAAAATCCTGAGGAGAAGATTAACTATGCTCTTAATAAGAAGAAAGGAATTAGGAATATGGTTGGAGAAGAATAAGAAGTTTTCTCCTATAGTATTGTTTTTTTTTTTTTTTTCTTTTGATAAGCAAAGTTATATTCAATAGGGAAAACCCCGGGTTACATAGTAGCAATACAATCTAAGATATCCAAAAAGTGGTCACTAAATACCACAACTGTTCAACTAAACCAACACGAGACTCATAGAATAGACCCTTACAATTAGTTAGATAATAGAAAACAAAAAACCAACATAGCACAGTATAGATGTGGCTCAACTGCAGTGAGTACAAACGATGGACCAAGTAATCATCCAAGCTCCTTCCACGTTAAGCAGTAAGATTTCATGGTAAACCCCATTCAAAAATGTGTATATTCTATTGCATCCCATATATCTCCAAATAGAAAATTAAACAGAATCAACTCAAGGGAGTTGTTCATTCCCCTCAATTCTTCACTCTTGGTGCCGACCAACGCAAAATTACAACAATTACTAGATTCCCAAAAAAAATGCTTGAGTCGCATTAATTACTTTCTGAATCATTGACTGCTCAAAAAAACCACTTCAACTTCTTTTTAGGCGCTACTCCTTCAAGTACAAAGAATATCTCATCGATTTTATCCAAACCTTTATCAGAGTATACATGAGTTGACAAACTTTTATCTTTGACTTCCTGAACTAAGTTTCTTGATACTGATTCAACAGTGTCTACAAAATTAGAATTTACCTCTTCCTCAAACACTTTTCTTTGATCAAGGCCCAAAGTAACATCATTCCCCCTCTTCACAAAATCTTCAAGTCGACCCTCACAAACAAAGATTAGAGTTTCACAAGGTTTAGAGACTACATCTAGAATGTATTTTCTAACTTTCAGCCCATTTATCACAACTTCTTTGTAAGAACTCTGTTTAATGGAATCAATACAGTTTATTGGCCTAATGAGCTACCCAAGAGGAGAGGTGAATTGGGTAATATTACAAATATCAGAGAAAAATACTTTTAAAAATTAAATTATTTAATTTTAATCCTAAATTAATTATTATTTTTATATAACAACGGAAATATAACATCAACTAGGTGTACACCAAATAACAAAAATAAATAATAAAAAATAGCAATACACTAGAAATTTATACTGGTTCACCAAATTACGCTTGGTTAATCCAGTCCCTCGAGCTCCATGAAGAGTCACACCCACTAAACTCAAGATTCTTTTAAAGGTAGGAACCAAACCCCCACAAACATTCTTTTCATAGGCTCAGAATCACCCTTTACAAATTCTTTTTTTCCAGACTTAGGAATAACCTCTACTTTTTACAGGCTTAAGAATAACCTAATTCTTTTTATACTTTAAGCTAAAGAATCAAAACCTCACAAACACTCCAAATATCCTTTTACTCGGTAAGGATTGAACTGTTAAAAAATTGCTCACAAATCAATTCAATTCAGGAAGAATTACTACCTCCATCTCTTTACAAGAAGAGACTGAAATCAACTACCCTTAAATTAAATACTCCCAATAATATTCAATCGGGTCACTCAACTCATCGATTACAAATTGATAAGTAATTTTTTTCATTCGAAGCTTCTACCACCCCAAATAAATTAGATTCAATTAATATCCCAAAATTAGTAATAGAAAAGTGAGATATTCAAAATCTGATTTTAAACAAAAATTGGGTAACTCGTAATTGAGCACGTAATCAAATGTATTCAAGAAATTGTTTCAAATATATTTTTTAATAAAAAATCAGAAAACAATTTCAAAAAATCAAATTCCAAATATAATCAAGTAATCAATTAATAGAAAGTAATTTGGAACGATCTCACTTGGAATCCACCGAAAGAATAATGATAGCAATGAAACGTTAGATCGGTAACAATAATAATCCACAACAAATAATTCTCAAGAACTCTCAGAAAAGATCTTACAACTCAATCAATATGATTACTTTTAAAAAACTCAGCGTATTTCTCTTGATCTATCAAATAATGAAAAAACGCAAGTCTCTATAAAAGGGAATAAAATAAGCTCTCCAATGGCTAGTTTTCACTTGTTATGACATTTAATTGCTTTTATAGACCCCTTATATCATTAAGACATCATCCTGATTCAGATCACTTAATTATAGCTTTTAAACTTCTCAATTTAGTCCCCAAAATATTTCCCAATCACAATTAAATAGGATAGAAAGAATTACATGTATCAAATTGAGAAATATTCAAACTTAATGAATCATATCTATAGAGATATCATAATATATGTTGCATATCTCAAATAACATTAAATCCCTAAAATATCTCATGAATCATAACCATAAAACGGTTAGTAACGGCTACTTTTAGAATAAAATCCGAAATTCTACAAAATTATGAAACAGTGCCATAAGTCGATTTACCAAGGATTACCGGTCAACCACTCGATTCAGGATATAGCCAAGCCAAAAATCCATCGCCCATCGGTCGACCTATCTGTCGACCTAGAGATTCAGAGAGTTACATTTCTCGTCACAGGTCGACCTCTCTATCGACTTATCGATTCAGATTGTTTATATTTAAACTCAGGTCGACGTACCTGTCGACTTATCGATTCAAAGACTCTATATTCTATGCATCGGTCAACTTGCTTATCGACTTACCAATGCTGGAATCCTCCTCTAAATTGATTTTAAATTCATTCTCATAGATGTTTTCGCCCTTTAACTGATTTATTTTCTCGGTTAACTCCATTAAATACTTAAGTTCAATTTTAATTAATTATCAATATTTTTTTTTCAATTACACATAGGAATAAATAATTTAATTAATTAGGATCCTATAAAAAACATACATATTCATAAAAATCATTTAAAAAAACTTTTTGTGTCTTGTGTGATCCTAATTGGGATATTAAGAGTTTAAATTTAACCTGAGTTGTTTTCCATAGGTTCTTCAAATTCTTCAACCTTTTAATCCTTCATCATCTTTGTCATCATCTTTTAGTATCTATTCATTACTTGTCATCATATCTTCATAATTGGAACTAATAAACTGAAACACTTAATCAAACTGTTAGTTCTACAAAAAAATATCAACCTTTAATTGTTCATCAAAATCTTAGGGTTAACAATCTCCCTCTTTTTTATGATGACAATTAACTTTGATATTTTCTTCAAAATAATAATATAACCACACTCCCACTAAATTGGATGATGGATTCTTTAACTCATTAAAGCAAAGTAATGAAGATAATTAAAAGATTTTCAATGAAAGAACAAATTTCAAAATATAATAAACTCCCCCTTAAGATATTCAATAAAACATCAACTAATTCTCCCCTTTTGTCATCTAAAAAAAAATTAGAGAGAGGGGAACACAAAAGAACTCTACTCTAGGCAAACATTATTATGCCTAGTCATACCCAAATCGCGAATGATTTTCACAAACTAATCTTCCTTTAGTGGTTTGGTAAAAAAATCAACAAGTTGGTCGGAGGTATCAATATACTCAATAACAATGTCCATCTTCTGAACATGATCACGAATAAAGTGAAGTATAATCTCTATGTACTTAGTTTGTGAGTACTGTGTAGGATTGTTACTTAGATAAATAACACTTTTATTATCACAATAAATCGAGACCTCCTCTATACAAATTACAAAGTCATTTAACTATTACTTATATATAAAATTTGAATACAACAGTTACCAACTGCCATATATTCAGTCTTAGTAGTGGATAAGGCTATCGAATTCTGTCTCTTGCTTGACCAAGAAACTAATACATGTCCTAACAAATGAAATGACCCACTTGTGCTTTTTCACTCAACTTTGCAACCGGCAAAATCAGTGTCGTAGTAACTTATTAATTTAAATTCATTCCCCCCCTAGGATACCATAATCCTAGGTCATTCGTCCCTTCTAAGTATCGAAAAATTCACTTAACTGCAGTCTAGTGCGATTCTTTAGGATGAGACTGAAATCTAGCACAAAGACAAATACTATATATAATGTCAGGTCTACTAATAGTTAAATACAACAGACTACCAATCATACCTCGATACATTTTTTCATTAACACTTTTGCCCGTATCGTCTTTGTCTATCTTCGTAGCCGTTGTCATGGGAGTTTTGTACTCTTTAGTGTTATTCAAGCCATATTTCTTTAACAACTCCTTGGTGTATTGAGCTTGATTTATAAATATTCCTTATTTGGTTTGCTTAATTTGCAATCCAAGAAATAAATTCAACTCTCCCATCATGCTCATTTCAAATTTCACCTGCATTATCTTAGCAAACTCTTGGCAAAGATCCTCATTAATAGATCCAAAAATAATATCATCAACATATACTTGTACTAATAGGATATCAGAATTAGTTTGCTTTACAAACAGTGTTATATCACAAATACCCCTTCGAAAACTATTTTCGATCAAATATCGGTTAAGTCTCTCATACCAAGCTCTTGGAGCTTGTTTGAGCCCATATAAAGTTTTGCGAAGTTTAAATACGTAATCGAGAAATTTATCAGTTTCAAATCTCAGGGGTTGTTCCACATAAACTTTTTCTGCTAGAAAGCCATCTAGAAATGCACTCTTAACATCCATTTGATATAACTTAAAATTACGTGAACATGCAAAAGCGAGTAGCATTGTAATTGTTTCTAGTCTAGTAATAGGAGCATATGTTTCATCATAATCAATTTCTTCCTCTTGATTATATCCATGTGCTACTAATCTTATTTTATTTCTAATTATCATGCCAGATTCAACCTTTTTATTTCTAAAAACCCATTTAGTACCAATAACTGGATGAAAATCCGATTTTAGAACAAGACACCATACTTTGTTCCGCTCAAATTGAATTAACTTATCTTGCATTGCAGAAATCCAAGATTCATTAGTTAACGCCTCATCTACATTTTTTGGCTCAATTTGAGATAAGAAAGCAAGATTAATTATATCCCTAAGAGAAGAACGAGTACTTATAGCTTTTTCGAAATTATTAATAATTTCTTTTACTGAATGTCCCGGTACTGTGTTTATAGCTCGTGGTAAAGTCGAATAATTTTCCTTAGGTTCCTCCTCTTGTTGAGACTCCTTAGATACATTATCACCTTGGATTTGGTTATTTGAAATACCTGCATCATCATCATCTAAAACCTTTCTCGACAAGAATGGATCAACTTCCTCAAAAACAACATGCATAATTTCTTCTACTACTAACGTACGTTTATAATAAACTCTATAAGCCTTACTATTAATAGTATATCTAAGAAAAATCCCATAATCAAATTTAACATCAAATTTATCAAGATTATCCTTATCATTCAAAATAAAACACTTACATCTAAATACTTTAAGATAGGAAATATTAGGAGTCTTACTATTCCATATTTCATATAGGGTTTTGTTGAACCCTCTAGAATCGATACTTGATTCACCACATGGCAAGATGTACTTACTGCTTCGGCCTAGAAGTAGGTTGATAAGCGATTTTCATTAAGTATCACTTTGGCCATCTCTTGAAGCGTCTTATTCTTCCTTTCCACTACACCATTTTGTTGTGGTGATCTTGGTGTAGAAAAGTTATGAGCATAACCATGCTCATCACAATAACTTACCACATCATCATTTTTAAACTCTCTTTCTCTGTCACTCCGAATGTTAATAATAGAACATTACTTCTCATTTTGAACACATTTACAAAATTTAGCAAGAACAGAAGTAACCTCACTTTTCTTAGTAAGAAAAAATACCCAGGTAAGTCTGGAATAATCATCAACTATAACGAAAATATAAAACTTACCACCAAAACTAGCAACAGAGTTTGGACCAAACAAATCAAGATGCAACAATTCAAGACATTTAGATGTGGACGTGTACATTTTTTTTCTTAAATGATGATCTAATCTGCTTGCCTAATTAACACGTATCACATACTTTATCTTTCACAAATTTCAAATCAGGTAGGCCACATATGAGACTCTTCTTAGATAAATTGGAGATTAACTCCATACTAGCATGCCTAAGTCTCATATGCCATAACCAATTATTTTCAGACAAAATATTTAAACAAGATAAATTTTGAGAATTAAAATCATCAATTGAGCAAGTATAAATATTCTCAAAACGTGATGCAACTAACAAGATACTACTATCATGACTATTCGTAATAATGCACTTATCACGATCAAATATAACGTTATAACCCTTGTCACATAGTTGACTGATACTGAGTAAATTATGTTTAAGTCCATCAACTAGTAACACATCTTTAATAATAGTAGTATCATTACCGATATTACCTATACCGATAATTTTTACCCTTTGCGTTGTCTCCAAAAGTCACATGACCTCCATCCTTAGGTGTCAAAGATGTAAATTTTCCTTTGTCTCCCGTTATATGTCGAGAACAACCACTATATAGGAACCATTTGTCCTTCCTTATTGAAACATTTAAAATAACCTATAAGGAGCATCTCAAATAATTTCTAAGTGGTACTCAGTCTAAGTGGGTTCGATCTTGTTAGTTGGGATAATTTTAGTTCCTTTTGGAACCTAAACTTGTCTACAGTTAGATATTTTAGCAAAACATCTGTGAATAGTATGCTCCACAACATTACATTTAAAACATCTAACAAGATCCTTGATTTCAAAAAAGAATTTATGAAAATGTTATTATTTAAGATTTTTCTGAAATCTAATGCTGGCTTTATAAAAAATTCCACGTGAACTTCCCAAAAGTATTTTCAAGTCATTTTTACCACCGGTGAATTTGAGAACAATTGAATGCAAATCCGTCAACTTGGATTTCAATTCATTATTTTTAGATTCGTAGTCCATCACTTGTTTGTTTAATGTATTAATTGTACTTTGATAGACATTTATTTTAGAATACTGATTTTTATAATCATGAGAAATTTTTTGATAAATATCAAATAATTCATTAAAATCTAAAGGACAAGAACTTGAATATTTAGTTACCTCACCACCAGAAATACAAACATAGATATATCTTCACTATCTGATTTTTCTGAACTACTTGATTCAGTATCATCCCAAGTAGCCTTCATGGATTTCTTCCTACTTGTCTTTGCTCTCTTCTTTTCTTTCTTCTTCTTTTCATTTTCTTTATCCTTCTTCGGTTCGGGACAATCATTTTAAAAATGACCAGTCTTATGACGGTTGTAAATTCCACTTTAGTCGTGTTGAGGTTTCTTCTCTCGCGGAATGTGCACCAAGTCATTATTCTAAAATTTTTATTGAGAAGTACCACATCTTTCTCTTGCTCATTATCAAGACTTTCATCATCACTATTATCTTCTTCTTTAATTTTCTAAGCTTTTAGCGCCAAGGATTTTCTCTTGCTATTTTCGGTGTCATCCTCATATCATTTAATCGCCGCTTCATGAGCAATCAAGTTGCCTATGAGATCATCAATTTTGTAGTTGCCAAGATCTTTAGGTTCCTCAATTGCTGTCACATTTGACTCTCATATTTTTGTTAAAGATCTTAGAACCTTTCGAACTCTATCCTCCATGGAGTATGGATTTTCAAGTTGACTCAAGTGATTGCAAATGTTGTTAAAGCGAGTATACATCTTATAAATTATTTCAATTTCTTCCATTCTGAACAATTCAAATTACCTCATAAGAGCATTGATTTTCGATTGTTTCACTTGACTTGTCCCTTTGTGGGTAACTTGTAACTTATTCCACATTTCCTTTGCAGATTTATAACCTAAAACTCTAGAATATTCATTAGCATCTAAAGAGCAAAATAGAATGTTAATAACCTGAGAGTTTCCACTTATCAGAAGCAGTTAGCTGTTCCTTCTTCTTCTCGACTCCGTTTTTCATTGGAACAAAAGGACCATCCTCGATTGTTAGCCACACATCATAATTTGTAGCCTGAAGGAAGGTTATCATTCTGTCTTTCCAGAATGAATAAATTTTACCTGCAAACAACGGTGGTCGGTTCATAGACTGCCCCTCAGCTAGTGTGCCTATTATGTGTGCCCTGTGATCTTTGTTAGTTAAGTGTATCGAGCTAAATCAGCTCTGATGCCCATTATTGGCCTAGTGAGCTATCCAAGAGGGGGTGAATTGGGTAGTATTACAAATATCTGAGAAAAATATTTTTAAAAATCAAATAATTAATTTTAATCATAAATTAATTATTATCTCTATATAACAGCGGAAATATAATATCAACTAGGTGTACACCAAACGACAAAAATAAATAATAAAAAATAGCAGCATACTAGAAATTTATATTGGTTTACCAAACTACTCTTGGCTAATCTAGTCCCCCAACCTCCACGGAGAGTCGCACCCACTAAACTCAAGATTCATTTAAAGGTAGGAACTAAACCCTCACAAAGATTCTTTTCACAGGCTTAGAATCAACATTTCCAAATTTCTTTTTTCAGACTCAGAAATAACCTCTACTTTTTACAGGTTTAAGAATAACCTAATTTTGTTTAAACCTTAAGCTAAAGAATCAAAACCTCACAAACACTTCAAATATCCTTTTACCCGATAAGGATTGAACCGATACAAAATTGTTGACAAATCAATTCAATCTTGGAAGAATTACTACCTCGACCTCTTTATAGGAAGAGATTGAAACCAGCTACCCTTAGATTAAATTCTCCCAATAGTATTCAATCCGTCACTCAACTCACTAATTACAAATTGATAAGTGACTTTTCTCACTCGAAATTTCTACCACTCCTGATAAATTAGAACTCAATTAATATCCCAAAACTAGTGATAGAAAAATGAGATATTCAAAATCTGATTTTAAACAAAAATTGGATAGCATTCAATTGAGCACGTAATTAGATTTATCAAAGAAATTGTTTCAAAAATATTTTTCAATAAAAAATTATAAAACAATTTCAAAAGATCAAATTCTAAATATAATCAAGCAATCAATTAATAGAAAGTAATTTGAAAATATCTCACCCAGAATCCACCGAAAGAATAATGATAACAATGAAATTTCAGATAATCTACAACAAATAATTCTCAAAAATACTCTCAGAAAAGATCTTACAACTCAATCAATATTATTACTCTTAGAAAGCTCAGTGTATTTCTCTTGATCTCTCAAATAATGAAAAAATGCAAGTCTATATAAAAAGGAATAAAATAAGCTCTCCAACGGTTAGTTCTCACTTGTTATGACATTTAATTACTCTTATAGACTCCTTATATCATTAAGCCATCATCATGGTTCAGATCACTTAATTATAACTTTTAAACTTCTCAATTTAGTCCCCTAAATATTTCTCAATCACAATTAAATAGAATAAAAAGAATTACATGTACCAAATTGAGAAATATTCAAACTTAATGAACCATATCTATAAAGATATCATAATATATGTTTCATATCTCAAATAATATTAAATTCCTAAAATATCTCGTGAATCTTAACCATAAAACGGTTAGTAACGGTTACTTTTAGAATAAAATCCGGAATTCCACAAAATCCTCAAACAGTGCCATAAGTCGACTTACAAAGGATCACCTGTCAACCGCTCGATTCAGGATGTAGCTAATCCAAAAATCAATTGCCCATCGGTTGACCTATCTGTCGACCTAAAGATTCAGAGAGTTACATTTATCGTTACAGGTCGACCGATTCAGAGAGTTCATATTTAAACTCAGGTCGACCTACTTGTCGACTTATCGATTCAGAGATGTCATATTCTATGCATCGATGGACTTGCCTGTCGACTTACCAATGCTAGAATCCTCTTCTACATTCGTTTTAAAGTCATTCTCATAGATGTTTTTGCCCCTTTAACCGATTTCTTTTCTCGATTAGCTCCACTAAATATTTAAGTTCAATTTTAAATAATTATCAATATTTCTTTTTCAATTACACATAGGAGCAAATAATTTAACTAATTAGGATCCTATAAAAAAAACACATATTTATAAAAATCATTTAAAAAAAACTTTTTGTGTCGTGTGTGATCCTAATTGGGATATTAAGAGTTGAAATTTAACCTGAGTTATTTTCCCTAGATTCTTCAAATTCTTTAACTTCTTAATCCTTCATCATTTTTTAGCATCCATTTATTACTTGTCATCATATCTTAATCATTGAAAAACTGAAACACTTAATCAAACCATTAGTTTCACAAAAAACATCAACCTTTAATTGTTTATCAAAATCTTAGGATCAACACAATTCATATTATTTTTCACTCCATTAACCATTTGCAAATGATTGAGATGGTTTCCGATAGTAGTACCGAGTTCTTCTTTAATGTTAATAGTGTACGTTTTACCTTCACAATTAACTGAAAAATTCTCATAGATAAAATCTTTTGTATTAGTATTGATAATAATTCCACCTTTATCGAGTACTTGGACAAGGGAATCCTCAAAAGGAAAAGGATCATTATCAATCTTCCTTATCACATTTTTCCTCTCAAAACTCCTGTGATTAGACGGTCCAAAAGCTGCAAAACAAACTTTCAACTTTGTTTTAAAAGTAACTAATCCATCAAGGACTCTTATAGCTTCAAGAAGACTAGTAAATCTCACAAATCCAAATCTAGAATTCGTGACAACTCTTCTCTTAGGTTGTATGAACACGTCTAACACACAACCATGCCATTGAATGACTCGTTTAAGCCAATTACTATTAACTCTCTTCGGGATATTATCCACAAAGATAGTGATAATCCCCTTTCACTTTCTCCCCCAAAACCTTTTCTCTGAAATTCATTACCATAGGATACCTCTAGAACTTAACCCAATCACAACCGTAAGAATCTAAGGATAAAATAGAGACCAAGATAATGCAGAGAAAAACAATTGAGAAACCTAGACTAGAGAAACCTTATGAATTAAAACCTTCAAATTTCAGGGCTAGATAAATCAGAGAAAAAATGATTTAGAATTCAAACCTACTCCCAAGATTTGATGAGCCACTTCTTCTTACTCTAGAAGCATGGGCCTGTCTGAAATCCCCAAGTTCTGTCACCAGAAAGACCGATTCAATTCAAATTAGAGCTGAATCTCTAAGACGAAAGGCAAAGGCGAAAGGTCAGCCTTTTACTTGCTCTGCATAAGGCGAAAGGACGGCGAAGAATCCTCCACCCGACACATGCACTTTACTTCCGATCGATATCTCAGGAGAAAATCTCCTCTGTTCACCTTCGACTTTGCCTGTTCTTTGGTTCTCCCACCATCAGCCGCTAGATTTAACCTCTAGCTTGCTTGCTCACCCAACCTTCGACAAACCCAGTTGATTCGGAATGTCCAAACACTCTGTCGTTGATCGACGAACACCGATTAGCATCGGATAAGACTCAACTTGAAATTGGTCGGACCCTATATCGAAGACACTACTTAATCTTCAAATCGGACTACCAGCCCCTGTTCTGCTGACCGACACAATCAGACAGATCCAAGCGATTACGACAGAGAGTGGTTCGTCTATGTTCCATATATCTTCCTCTATTGACTGCTAACTCCTCCTCCTAATCTCTTGTCCACGTTAAGTCCAACACATGCACTTCCGATTGAAGTGATTTCGTCAAATGAAGTTGGATCTGTATCGAAACTCTTCCTCACCCAGCTTCTAGACCTGTTTGTTGTTGCTTCACTCAGCTTCTTGTCCACCGAAGCTTAACCGTATATCGAATGCTTCAGTGTGGGTCGAAATACCTCACCGGAGATTCGCCGGAAGTTGCTCAGTAACGGCTAGGAGTGGATTGCCGGGCACATTTCTCAAGTCACTCTCTCTCTCTCTTATGGTATTGTTTTGGAGGCTACTTTGAATCAAAATCATGATAGCGATGGCCAACAAATTTCGAACCTCAACCTCTCTCCTAGGTTTCCTAGGTGGATTTGTGTCAACGACAATTTTTATGTGGAGGATTTCCTGGTGGTTTCTTACCAAAAAGGAAGAAACAAAAAG
Source organism: Eucommia ulmoides (assembly GCA_016647705.1). Classification (NCBI taxonomy): domain Eukaryota; kingdom Viridiplantae; phylum Streptophyta; class Magnoliopsida; order Garryales; family Eucommiaceae; genus Eucommia; species Eucommia ulmoides. The sequence continues at coordinate 7,990,687 of CM028333.1, read as the reverse complement.
AAACTACAATTTCCAATTAAAGGAGTTACGGCAAGAGAAGAAGCTATTATTCTGGTTATAATGAAGACTATCTCTATTCGGATTTTTGAAGGTTCCTTTTTCTTACCAGAGTTTTCTTCTTTTTATGTTTTTTATTTTTATTTTTCTCTTTTTCTATCAGTGTTTAGCCTAGTCCCCGATAGTGTTTGTTTGTTTTATTTCTTTTAGTGATGTTTGTTTTTTGATTAAGAAAAAACAAAAGTAAAGTGATGGTTGTTCTAACAAATAATGAATTTAAACTAGACTCTGAGTTAGGTTAAAGAATTAACGGCATGTTTGGTTGGATAGAATAGAATGATGGTAGAATGAAATTGAAGAAGTAATGGAATGAGAGAAGGAATGGAATAGAATTGTGAATGGAATCACTATTCCATTCTTTTGTTTGGTTAGTATGAAATGAAAGAAAGAATAAAATAGTGAAATATAGTAAAATTTTCGTTTTGCCCTTATAAAATTATTATTCCATTCTCTTTTTGGTTGGTTATAATAAAATTTTATTATATTTCACTATTCTATTCCTTTCCTCATTTTATTATATTTCACTATTCAAATTAATTTTAAATTTTTATTTTCTAATTTCTATTTTTGTTCTCAATTTTCAGTTTCTATTATTTAATTTCTGTTTTTGTTCTCAATTTTCAGTTTCCTTTTTTAATTTTTCGTTCTCTAATTTTCTATTTTTTGTTCTCAATTTTCAGTTTATGTTCTCAATTTTTTGTTTTTGTTCCCAATTTTCTGTTTTATTCTCAATTTTCAGTTTCCGTTCTCAATTTTCTATTATCTAATTTTATGTTTTTGTTTTCAATTTTCAGTTTTTGTTCTCAATTTTCTGTTCTCTAATTTTATATTTTTGTTCTGAATTTTTAGTTTATGTTCTCAATTTCTTGTTCTCTAATTTTATATTTTTGTTCTCAATTTTCTATTTATGTTCTCAATTTTCTATTTCTATTCTCAATTTTTCAGTTTCTGTTCTCAATTTTTCAGTTCTATTCTCAATTTTTTGTTTTCAATTTTCTATTTCTATTCCCAACTTTTTGTTCTCTAATTTCAATTTATGTTATCTAATTTCTGTTTTTATTCTCAATTTTCAAGGACTTAATTACAAGGGTTATCATGTAATTTAAGGTATTGATTCTATTGGATTGGAATCTCATTCCACCCCATCTCAAATGGAATTTTATTCCATCCAATTTTATTCCAATGGAATCACGAAAGTGATTCCATTGGAAAACCAAACAACGGAATAGGAATCAAGGGCAGAATGCGATTTTATTCTGCCCTCGATTCTATCCAACCAAACATGCCGTAAGAGATTATTTAAATTTAGAGGTGGTTAATACTATATTGATTCAACTCCACTGAATGAAATGCAAATTGGGTTACTTTAATATTCTCCCAATAACTCAAAATTAATAATAAATTAATAGACCAATAAATTTTAGGGAAAATTACTGTATACTGTCAAAAATACCACATGCAAAAGAATAGACCAGGAGGTCCTGCTGGTGAGTTTCTTTGAACCGATAACTCCTGTTTTGAAAAACAACTGGCAACGAAAGTACAGATTTACCCCTCCCGATGGTTCACGATCACCACAGGACAGATCGGAATTTGTAATCGGATTTCGAAAATATTGCCGCAGCGAATTTGCGCATCGTCTTTGTCGTCGGTGCTCCGGAGAAGATCAACAAGTGGATGAGAGATCTGTGCATTGTTGTCGTTGTCGGTGCTCGAAGATCGACGAGTGGATGAGAGATTCGGTGGTGGAGATTGTCAAACCTAAAACGAGCGTTGCTTCAATGGTTGACACCCTCTCCAAGCTTGTTGTCCTCGTTCGCTATCCACTTTACCAAACACACTGGTCATGGGGATTCCAAAGCCTATGGTTCAACGCATTATTGTTACATGTAATATACACTGAAAATATAGACATTACGTGTAACACTCACATAAAATATGTGTTATATGTAACATCAACTTTAAAATAATTATTTGATATAGATGTTAGATATAACATCTATTAAAAATATGTTTTAAAATAATTAATGATTATAAATGTTACATATAACATCTACTGAAAATTAAAACTGATAATATATGTTACATGTAACATCCAATAAAAATATGTTTCACTTATTAAAAAATGACGATTAATATCTCGTTAAAAAGAGGACATTTCATTAATTTTTCAATAATAGAATCGCAAAAAATTCATTTTTTATATGAAAAGTGACATTCTCATTAAATAAGGGTATTTTGGTAAAAAAAAAAAAAAACCCAAAAAGTAGCTACCGGTTCACAAAAAAGCGGCTGGGTTGGATTGGTGCATTGCAAAGCAAAATGGGATCTCCTGATACACGCGCCTAAATTTTATTAATGAGGCCTAAAAATCATGGCACAACACGAATTACATAGATAGCAAACAATACAACAGGCTAGACCATATGGTCACACTTCACAGTACACTTCCCTAAAGCATGCACAGAGGAAGAGCATATTGAAGACAGATACTACTTAGGGATTAATGGAAAAAGTTTAATCTCGTATTTGAAGTCGAAGTAATTGGAGCCGGTGTAAAGGCCATCAACCATGTTGTCGCTAAATTTCTCGCCATTGGTCATGGTGTCGCACTGAATGTAAGAGAAGGGCACGTCGCACCGAGCCTTGGTTGCTAGCAGCCTAACCTTCACAGTGGTCTGCCCCGGCACAGCAATCATGAATGGAATTTCCTGCACACAAATAGTCGATTCCTCTGTTTCTCCCCATTTGTGAAGTCCCGGATTCTCATTCACAACACTGACCACATTTCCTTCGGAGATAGACGGAATGCCGGCACGGACAACCGTTTTGACTCGTTTGGACTTGAAGAAAATTTTGCCATTCCAAGTCCTGCTTGTTTTATCCGCCGTGTACGAGAGTTTCGCGACCATGTCAATCGGAATTGATGATTTGTTTATGTTGTTGGCCTCTCCTTGGGCCATCACGACGGTCTTCTTTTCGTAGATTCTGGCGTCTTTGACGTGGTATTTGACATTGAATATGACCCTCGACGAAACCGGCTCTTCCAAAGTGAGGTGAGAGTATATGGATATATCGGGGTCGCAGGCACTCAGAAAACTAATTTTTGTCCCTAAGGTGAACCTCTTGCAGAATTTGTTGTTACCCAAGTTGCGGAGCGCTACGCCGCCGATGTTGTCGGCTTTCACAGGCAAGAACAAAGTGCCGGCGGCTGAGTTTTTGTCCTCATCGGAGTCAGCCCAGATCCAATTCGAAACACCGCGACCCCAAAACTTCCCAAAGTGATTCGACTTTATGCGGACGCTTCCGTCTGGAGTGACGAAAACCTGGTTGAACACCCCCTGATCTCCAAGGTCGTTGCCGGAAAATTGTAGATAATTTTTTTCCCCGAAAAAAAATGCGCGGATATACGTGCCTGTGTCGTTCGTGAAAGCGACGTGTTTGGGCAGCACCAGAAGAGATTCCAAGTCAACGACTTCGAATACATCGACGCTGAAGACGAATAGTTCTCCACGCTGAATACCATGGAATAGTCCAAGATCTATCTCTTTTACCGCTGCGTATAAGCAAACGTCGTAGTCATCGTTATTCCCCTCCCACACGGTCGCGTTGAGCCCCAACTGGACATGACGGAGACGAACTGTCTTATGGTCTAGCAAAGAGGGTTCGAAGAGTGTACACGACCATTTGGATTTGTCTTCCTCCAGTTCGTTAGCGCCGGAGACAAGCCAATGGTGGTTCGGCGACGACCGGACCCAGTATTTGTTGTTGTAACAGCATCGTATGTGGACAAGGCCATCAGCTGTCTTGGACTGCACCACCTCGTACCTAGCGCATGGGCTAACAACGTCGTCTCCGTTGAATTTGTTAAACCCATGTACCTCTCGATCATCATTCACGTATCGTAGGTATTTGTTCTTTCCGTACTTTGATTTCAACGCCAAAAACCTCGGTAGTTCCATCTCTCCCTTTTTCTTTTCTGTTTTTTTTTTTCCCTAGAGGGTCCCTCTTTCGTCACTTTATCTTTTCTTGGTGTGAGCTTTGCCAAACATCTCATGCTGCTATTTATAATGAGGACGAGGGCTTACATGGAACACCATGCGAAGGGATGATTAAATTCTTGAATTTAACTTTAAATTTATCAAGTTGATATAGAAAAGTTCGTTCATAAAATTGCTTGAGGAGGTAAACAGGGAGAAAAAATAAAAATAATAATAAAGAAAATTAAATGTTAATTATTGAACTAGTCTTTGAAAAAAGGGATATAACTGTAATTTTATTATAAAATTAACTATAATAAAATTACAGTTAAATTTATATATATAAGGTAAAAAAAAAATTATAGTTAATATCTCTATGATAATTTCTATATATAAGTTAAGTACTTAGTTTATTTACACATAGATTCCTCACCCCAAAAAAATAAAAATAAAAAACTAACCGTAATACCCTTAAATTTATGTGCTTTAATTAGATAAAAAAATCACAATTTTTTTTCTTCTTATATACGGTAGTTTATTTATCATAGAGACCCCTCACCGGGGAAAAAAATTCATAATACTCTTAAATTTATGTTTTAATTAAATAAAAAATTAGAATGTTTTATGATAAAATTACAATTATATATATATATATATATATATATATATATATATATATATATATATATATATATATATATATATATATATATATATATATATATTTAAAGAATACTTCAATAATCAACATTTAATTTTCTTTATTACTTTTAGGGGCGTGTACCATAAGGTCTATTTTGAATTTGGAAATTACTGATCTAGCCCATTTGTTTTATTTTGCACCGGTAGCTAGTTTTGGACCAAGTAGATCAAAATACCCTTATTTAATGAGAATATAACTTCCAAAAATGTGCAAATTCATCGAGATTCCCATATTTCGCGGTGCATTCTACATCATTTATCACACTGCTAAAAAGGCGTGCACCATCTGGTGGATAGTATAAAAAATTAGGAACATCAAAACATGAGAATTTATTTGTGGTTTTATTGTTGAAAAATTAATATTTTTACACCATATTTATCAATGGAATTTTCTCTTTTTAACAAGATATTAATCATCTTTTTTGGAAGAGTGAAACATATTTTCAATGGATGTTACATGTAACATCTATAATCAGTGACCCACGACGTGTTGAATGTAATATCCAAAGAAATAACAGTTTGTACCTTTTTTATCCAAATATTGTGATACATTTGATTATTCCCCTTGTACTGCCTCTTTCAAAAGTGTCACGCCTTTTGCAAAGTGAAGTGACAGTTTCAGAAACCTATCGCGCGTATCCTTTCCTTCTCGTTTTAGAGCCCTTACACCATCCTTTCTCGATCAAAACCCTAAACTCTTCAGAACCTTTCCATATTTACATTGTTCTCCCTGTGATTTCGAAGGCGACGATCTCTAAATACTCTCTGATACATCTGCAATGGTTACCACACGCTGTAACTTCCATCAATCTTACCGACTCAGGTAAAATACACACGTTTTTAAGATTCCGACTTACCGTTTTGCTTTGTATGCAATCAAACCTGTATTTTCATGTTTTTACGCTGTGGAACCCTAGAAATTTTCTCATGCAACTAGTGGGAAGCCGAAAAAATGCACGACGAACTATATAGTTTATCCTTGTGTCGTTTTTAGTACATCCGTTCCCTCTTTCCATCTTCTTGCTCTGTTACGTTATGTTTTACTATAATACTATGTGTCTCATCTTCCATTCTGTTGTGATTGTGCCTCCAATATGATAAATACATGTGTTGTTCTTCTTGTTCTTGTTCATTTAAATGTCGATGCATGTCCTGTTCCTTTGTGAATTATGATTATTATACGAAACTCCAATCGTATTGTATGTAACACTGTCTAATATTACAAAAATTCAAATTTCAATGGGCATCTTGAATCTAACATTGCCTCAGAATGTCTTACATACTTATCTTGAATGTAACATTGTATTTTATTAACAATATTTCAAATTTGATTCTTGTTTCATATCAGTGTTGAATGTAACCCAAAATCTAGTATTATGAAATCAAACTCAGAAGTATGTTGTTGAATGTAACATTGTCTCAAGATGTCTTTTGATTGTGTTGAATGTAACATTGTGTATTGTTGTGATAAATGTAATATCTCCATTCATGTTGTAGATTACTCTACTGCCGTCTAAGACATCCAACATGAGGCGTCAACCAACGGGTCTGATTTTTCCCCCAACCACGATGCATAGCCGGACAACTCGTACACATAATCTTCACACACACACACACACATATAAATTATTTTTAATCCTCTCTCTCTCATATATATGCTCGAGTTTATAACTGCAAAAATAATAAATTGTGTTATTACTAATTAGAAATTAATAAAAAGACTAACAAAATTAAAGATTTAGGGTGAAAATTAGTACAAAATTAAGATAGATCACCTCATCATTACCACATCAGCACCTCATCAGCCAAACATCCTACCTAGACGGCTCTACATTAACGCCACATTAGTACCCACTGCCACATCTGTTGTTCTCTTCCATGTCACCAGTTTGCTTCGTCATTCTGGTCAAAGGTTGATCGGTTCAGTGGTGGTCACTATCTTTCTTTGACTGGTTCATTACCTTTTTAACCACTTTTTGCAATTCGGATATTGCTTCCCAATTAATTTTGGTGTTCTGAATCTATCTGTGGCCTCCATTTAAAAAAAAAATAGGATCCTACAGTATAGTTTCCTTTATAATTCAGTGCATCACGGTGTTTTGACTAATCAATGATTCATTAATCGGTTATTCACGATTATAGATCGGTTCTTGGATAATTTTAGCATTCCAAATTTTTAGCCCCAATAATTTATCTAGAGTCATATTATATAGTTTACTTTGTTGTATATTATTGATCCAATTTAATAACGATGTCCAACAGTTGTTATTTCCTTGCCATTTTTGTTGGCAAAAAAATAATCAGATCTATCCTCCACTATTGTTACCATCTCTATTGGGGATATATTTTCAATTTTCAAAAGCTTTCTCTCTGATTCTGGTACAAACTTTTTCCCTATCCTTTTACTTACTATAGGTAATTCTTCTTAATTCTTTGATTCTGCCTATTGTAATCATATAACTTCTGATCCTAATATCTTTTCATCTAAACAATCCACTAAAAATGCTCATACCATTCATAATGTTGATGGTTCTCATATGCGTGTTAGTTATACCGATCAAATTTTTAGTTCACATCTTTCTATTCCTAACACGTATTTAATTTCAAAACTCACTTTAAATCTCTTATTTTGTTGGGCAACTTTGTGAATTGGGACTTAAAATGATATTTTCTAATAGTGGTTGTCGTGTACAGGATCCTCAAATAGGAAAAATCCTTGGGACTGATTATAAAGTTGGACATCTATTTAAGTTCAATAGTTTTGACCTTCCACATCAAACCCTACCACCCCGTGTCCCTTCATCAACTTTTGCAACCTTACCACCACCACCACCACCATCACCATCCTCATCATCACTATCCTCATCACCACCATCTTCCTTATCGTCACCTCACTACTACCACTATCGCCATCCTCCTCATTATTATCATTACCCAATTCTTCTTCTACCAGCTTTTAGCATTCTTGGTTAGATCATACTTTATCCAACCGTCTCAAATCACTAATTTCTAGTGGTTAGTTAGGTGCAGTTCAGCACGAGTCCTTTAATCGTATTTATTGTTAACTTGCAAATCAGTTAGACTTACCTTTTAATGAAATTCAGTCTATTTCTTTTACACCCTTGATTTAGTGCATTCCGATGTTTGGGTGCCTTCTCCTTATGTAACAATGGGTGGTTCTCGTTATTTTGTTATATTTATGGACGACTACTCTCGATATATATGGTTATTTCTTATGAAAATAGATGTGAACTATTATAAATATATTCTAATTTTTCATCAATGGTTAAAACCCAATTTTGTCAAAATATTAAGGTTTTTCGCTTAAATAATTGAATGAAATACAAGGATCATGCATTCCTCAACTTGTTTCACAAAACTGAAATGCTCCCCCCTTCCAACAAAATAGACTAGCCAAACACGAACATATATACATTCTTGACACAGTTCATGTAAGACCTCGATTTTCCACGTATGTCATTTTATTTTCATTTTAGAGTATTTAGAAAATTACGGGGTAAAAATTGAGTTAATTGAAAATCTAATTACAAGTTTTTGGGTCAATTGAAAATTTAGAAACATTTATTCTAAACTTTCGGATTCAAATTGTCACATAATTCTAAACTAAAAATTTTAAGGGTTCAAATTGCGATTTAAGAAATTTGTAAATGGTACATTGGGCTAAAATAAGGATGTAAAGAAGTTAGGGGGAGAAAAGAGTAATAAAATAAAAGATTTTTTTTTTAAACACATATATAACATATGCAAATGTGTGTGTGTGTTTGCCGGTCGAACGGTGAACCGAAACAGAGAGAAGAGAGAGACCGGCGACGTGGCAAGATTAGATCAAACATCCATCCACTTATTTCATGCAATAAATACCCATGCACGGACATCATGAAGGAAAATCTTAAAAGGAGGAAATCTGAAGAAATTTTAGAAAATCTAGAGAGAGAGATAGAATCGAAAGGGGGTCGTCGAGTGTTCGTGATCGCCGGTAGGAGAGGATTCTGTTATGATCAGCCAACGATTGTAGGTTCTCCAACGAGCAGTGTGTTTCAGTTACAGGGGTGTGTGTGAGTTCGATTCATCGTCGGTGGTGGGGGATCGTCACCGTCGTTCAGTGAGTGTGTGTAGGTAGTCATGTGCTTGTGCGTGTTCTGAGATTGTGTGTACGTGTGCTGTGTTTGATTGTGTGTGGGTGTGGGTGTTCAGACGATGGCAATCATGTGTGTGTCTGTGTGCATTTTGTTTGTCATCGATGGTTATCGGTGATCAGTGCCGTCGCCACCAGTGTATGCTGGTGTCGCTGCTCTGTGTGTGTGTGTGTGTCGGCCGTCAATGGTGTGGACCTGTGCATCGTTAGTTTGGCTGGCGAGGGTGTGGGTGTCGTTTGTCGGAGGTGAGAGGGTGATTGGTGTAGGGACAGTCGGCGGTGGAACAGGAAATAGAACAAAGGTGGGAAAATGAAAGAAGAAAGAAGAAGAGGAGAAGAAAATAGGAAAATTACAAAAAGAACCCCAATAGAATCCAAAATCCATCTCGCGACCCGTGAACGATTCGGAACGGGTAACGTTTTTCATTGAATTTATTTTAGTTCATAAAATTAAATTAACGCATCAAAAATTTTGTAGCGGGAATAATAAATTTGGGAATGCAGTAACTTTTAACGAAATGAAAATTTACCAAATAATAATTTTACATAATAAAATGTGGGGAATAGGAAAATACGGAACATAGGGTTTGCATTTGCATGATTGGGTCATTTTTACCTAAAGTATTAATTTAGGCCCTGTCACTAATAGGTTTGCAGGCACCGGAGTAACGTTAGAGTATAGTTGGTAAAAACTTTTGGGAGCGGATCACGAGGTAAGTGTACTGTCTTCTTGTCAAACTATTTTTATATCTATATATGATAGAAAATGGTTGTATTTACATTAGATGCTTTTAAAATTTTGTGGATCAAGCAGATTTTGAGTGAGTTGGTAAAATGAATTTTCATGAGATTACAATGGTTTTCAAAAGGAAGATGAAAATGGTTTTTCGTTGGATTTAGTGGTTTTAAAAGAGAGTGAAAAATATCTATTTTTCTAAACATGTCTGGTTTTCTAAAAATAAAGAGTGAAAAATGGTTTTGGTAAAATCAGACGTTTCCTTTTAAAAAAAAGTAAGAAATATGATTTTCGGATAAAAAGTCGATTTTGGAAAAGAGCGGTGGATGTGTGATCTGACGATGTTGATTAGATGATATCATTACATTGTGATTTGATGATGATGTTATTAATTTGACGATGTTGTTGATTAGATGATGTTATTGACTCGTAATTTGACAATGTTAGTAATTTGACGATGCTATAGTATTTATCTGCTTCGACAGAGTGATGGTATTGATTTGACGATACCATAGTATTTATCCACTTCGGCGGAGTGATGTTATCCGCTTCGGTGGAGTGATATTTATCTGCTTCGGTAAAGTGATGTTAGACGTTTATACTGCGCAGTAATTATCCGCTTTGGCGGAGTGATGGGTGTTCGTAGGAAGGCATATCCTACAGATGGTACGGTACCGTTGCAAACTCCTGTTCGTGAGGTTAAAACGATCACTAGGGCTGGCTAGTGTGTGTGTTTGAGGTGCCGCTTCGGCTGAGTGATGTTTATCTGCTTCGGTGGAGTGATGTTAGACGTTTATACTGCGCAGTAATTATCCACTTCGGCGGAGTGATGGGTGTTCATAGGAAGGCATATCTTACGGATGGTACGGTATCGTTGCAAACTCCTGATTGTGAGGTTAAAACAATCACTAGGGTTGGCCAGTATATGTGTTTGAGGTGTGTGTTTGAGTTGTGTGCTTAAAAAGTGTATTTAAGATGTGTGCTTGAGACGGGGTGTTTTACGTATATTGGCTGATTTGATATTTATTATCATGGTGATTAGTATGATTTTTATATTAGTTGGATTTGAATGGAACTTAATTATGTCGCTTTATTTTTCCCTGCTTTTATATTGGGGATTTTACGAGGTATATGATATTTACAAACTTATGCTTGATCCATTTAGATGTTGTAGAATGAGTTTTATTATTAAAAATATTTTTATTAAGAAGGCAGTACACTCGCAGGTGGAGTAGTTAGGAGTTGGTCCCCTACTGGCGTTAGGTAGAGTCCTACGATGAAGTCGTGTGGAGGGTTGAGATGAGCTTTTTGAGGCAAACTTTTGAGAGGTTCATGATATTATATTTTGCTGTTATTATATTTGGGGAACGGGTGTGTTCCCATAACAGAAATATATATAGCTCCATATAGATGATGTTATATATATATATATATATATATATATATATATATATATATATATGCATATTGTCGTGTATTAGATGGTTGGTTGATTGTTTTCGATGATGTCATGATGTCGTCACGCCAGCCCGGGATGTCGGGATTTCGGGACGGGTCGTGACAGTTCATGTCCTTCTTATTTATTCATCCTGTACTGAGCGCTTTTTGGGTGAGGCTGCCTTAATCGTATTATACAATATAAATCGTGTCTCTTCCACTACAATTCAGTATCAGACTCTATTTGAGCGTCTTTCCGAACCCTTCCACTTATTCTGATCTCAAAGTCTTTGGTTGCATTTATTTTGTTCTTATCAAACCACATTAACACAACAAGATGGAACCATCATCTATGTTGTTTTCTAAGATATACCATTGAACATAAAGGGTATCGTTGTTGGGACCTAATCTTTAAAACTATTCGGATTTCTCATAATGTCATATTTTGGAAACATCAAATATTTTCTTGCTTACAGCCATTTTATATATCATTCATTACTAACTCCAAATTCTTTACTAGTCCATCTCTTAAGTTGTTCCTTGAAGATACAGATCCAGGTACTGTTGAGCCTACTACAGAACCACCAGTTGATCTCACCTCTCTAGTTCCATTGACCGTGTTTGAGGCTTTTCCTATATCTGATAATCCTGCACTGACTCCTTTTGAAACCCACTCTCTACACCACTCCCGCCGCTCTAATAGGGTAACTCATCATCTCCTTTATTTTAATGATTATTATTGCTTTTCTACCATACTTAATCTGCATGAGCTTCAATTTTGTAACGACGCTAGTACTAACCCTTTTTGGCAGAAAGAAAATGATGAATAACTTCAAGCCCTAACCAAAACTCACACTTGAGATCTTATTAACCTCCTCTTAAGAAAACACCTATTGGATGCAAGTGAGTGTTCAAGATCAAAATACTTTTTGATGGTTCCGTTGAATGCTATAAATCCTGACTCGTTGTTAAGGGATTTGCTCAGGAATATGGTAATGACTACGAAGAGATATTTCCTCCAGTAGCTAGGCTCACATATGTTCGTACTTTTCTTGTTGTCACTTCCATTTGTAAATGGACCATTTTTTAGATGGATGTTAAAAATGTCTTCCTTGATGGTGACCTTCTTGCGGAAGTTTACATGTATACTTGGCCTACCTGGTCCTCACACAAAGTTTTTTGCCTTATTCGTGCCCTACATGGTTACAAACAAGCTTCGAGTACTTGGTTTTCAAAATTTAGAACCACTATTTATCAATTAGAGTTTATATCCAGCGCTCATGATGCGGCCTTGTTTATTCACCAAATTGAGGACAACATTATCCTTCTTATACACTATGTAGATAATATGATCATTACAGGAGGTCATCTATGCGAAATCACTACACTCAAAATTTTTCTCAATGGTCAATTCAAGATTAAAGACCTTGGCGTGCTTACTTATTTTCTTGGTCTCAAAATTTCAACTAGTTCAGATGGATACTTTCTCTCTCAACCCAAATGTGAGTCCAACCTTCTTTCCAAGGCAGACATCACTAACTCTACCACTAACAACGCACCTTTAGAGTTGAATATTAGACTTACTCCACTAGATTGATCTTCTCTCCCAAACGTCACTCGCTATTGCTAACTAGTTGAAAGTTTGGTATATCTCACAGTTACTCGCTCGGATATCGCCTATGTCATCCATTTAGTTAGCCAATTCTTGTCTATTCTTCAGACCACTCATTACACAACTGTTCTTTGCATTCTTCGGTATGTCAAAGGGATCCTTATTTCACAGACTTCATTTTCTACCCAGTCCGCTCCCTATTTTATAGGTTTATTCTAATACCGACTAGGTCGAATATCCCACCAACTGACATTCAACCACTAGTTACTATTATCTTTTTGGACAACTCTCTCATTTACTAGCACAGTAAAAAATAAACCGTAGTTGCCTGCTCCAACACTGAAGCTAAATAACGTGTCATCGCTGATACAACATAAGAACTACTTTGCCTTCGCTACCTCCTAGCCAATATGAGAGTTTTTGTATTGTACAGTATGATAATAGGAGTGTTAGTCAGATCACCCATAGTGATATTTTTCATAAGCATAGAAAACACTTCGAGACTGATTGCCACTTTATTCGTCACCACAATCTCTAGAATATTGTTCGCCCGTCAGTTCCACCGATTAGACAATAAATATTTTTACCATGATTCATCCACTCGGACACTTTCACACTCTAATTTCCAATCTCAAGTTCATGTCTTACTTATAGCATTAAGTTTGAAGGGCAATGCTAATGTATGTGTATGGGTCTTGACCCACTAAATTAAACTCTACTCTCACTCAAAAAATCAAACTCTAACCTTACCAGGGTAACCATAGTAACTTCCTATATATAGACTCCCTTTATATCTCTGTAAATATATCTTTTTCATAAATCAATACAATTCTTTCATGTTCTCTCAATATTTCATCTCTTTATTATTCTAACAGACAAGATTAATAGAAGCAGCATGAGGACATGAGGAATATTTGACATCATTGGGAGTAGTCATGGAGTGTTGTCAAGCACATCTTCTCAAACACCCGAAGAATTCGAAATTAACAAAGAAGAGTGAAGAGGCTATGGTCACTAACGGATTGTATTTTTTTTCTTTTTGTTCTCCCTATAAACAATAATTTGAAATTAATTGCGTTGCACTTAAAAAGCATATCAAAATGATGTGGAAAAAGCTCTATAATCCTTGGGGATAATTCACTCATTTTGTAGATCCCATTTCATCAAGCAGTGTTCGGTTGAAATCGATCAAATGAGGGTTCCAAAGAGTTTAGAAAACCAACTGGACATGAGAAAATAGAGTACTAATAGTAAATGAGAGAAATCGGAACAAAGAATGGAAAGAGCGAGAGCTCAAAATGCATCACTCTGTTGATAACCTGGCACTTCACATGTCAACACCTTGGGTAGAGAACCTTTCACATGTCAACACCTTGACATTGCCTAGATTATTTTGGCATAATGCACATTGGAACATGAGAATTTGAGGTGCTTTCTTTTAAGTAGGGGAAAGAGTTGTGCTTGCTTACTTCCTCCTCGATCGCAAAGGCCTAGCACTTAGATACGCATAGAGTTTTGTCCTAAATGCACTCTACCGGTTTTAACTAGACGAAGCAATCATTCATGACCATACAACAACTAAATGCGTCATTAACTCAGGAACATGTTTATTTAGCCACCGCTAAAGCTATGGGAGGGAAATTAGTTCTGCTAATCTTACGTTCAATGGGAATTAGAGAGGTAATGTTGGACTGGGATGGATGTAAATGACTAGTAAATTACTTCGAACTTGTTGACGATGTAAGAAATGAAAACTCAATATATTTTCATTACATAGTATGATCCTGTTTATATAAGAATATAGATTTTTTAAATGTTCCTAAATTAATATGAAATAATTACAGATTTTGTGACAGTAGAAAATGAAGAAGAATAAAAACTAGAGTTTTGTAACAGTACAACTGAAAACGATTTGTAATAGTAGAAAATAAAGAGAAGTCTAATGCTCCTCCACAAACTTGGATAGCCTGGAGAGACGAAGTTGGTTAGTAGAAGATGAAACCGTGTCTTGTGAAGTCCCTTAGTGAATATGTTTGCGAGCTGGTTAGGAGAATGAATAAATTGAACTCGGTGTGTGCTAGTAAGAATGCATTATCTTATGAAGTGATAATCAAGTTCAATATACTTAGTATGAGCGTGGAATACAGGATTTGAGGCCTTATATGTAATGTTGATATATCACAAAGTAAGGTAATGGGCGTGGATATAGGAATTTGCAACTCCTGGAGCAGATGAAGTACCCAATTGGTTTCAGCATGAAGGTGGACAAGGGATCAGTACTTAGCTTCGGTGCTTAATTAAGAGATAGTGGGTTATTTCTTGGCGGTCCAAGAGATCAAATCATAGCTCAAGAAAATACAGAAGCCAGTGGTAGAGCGACAAAAGTCAGGGTAACCTGCCTAATCAGCATCAGAATAAGCCTTGAAGGTCAAGGGGGTAGCACTACACTAAAAAATGATGCTAAAGTTCAAAGTCTCTTTTAAGTACCGAATGATTCATTTGGCGGATATATAGTGGTGCATTCAAGGTTGGCTTATAAACTGAGAAACATGATGAACAACATAGGCAATGTCTGGTCTAGAGAAGTGAGATATTGTAAGGAGCCAACCAATTGGCTATATTCAGTAGCATCTGACAAAATATCCCCACTTTAAGATGACAACTGAGTCTTAGCACATACAACGGTGTTGCAAGGTTTGCATTTTGTCATCGAGAATTGTGCAAGAAGATCAACAGTATATTTGAGATGAGAGAAACGTAAGCCAATAGAGGAAGAAGTTGCTTTAAGGCTCAAAAAGTAAGACAGGGAACCAAGTTCACCAAGCTCAAACTCCTTGCCAAGAGTAGTAATAAACGATAAAACTAGAGACGGTTGATTGCCAGTAAGTATAATGTTGTTGACATATAAAAGAAGAAGCATCACTACAGAATTAGAGTGATAGATAAATAGGGAACAATCAACTTGACTCTAGGTAAATCCATACAGTAAAAAAAATGTCACGAGACATTGGAACCAAGCACGATGCGCTTGTTTGTGGCCATAGATAGCCTTTTGTAGATGACAGACATAATGAGGACGAGATGGGTCTATGACACCATGTGATTGTGACATATAGACAATTTCATCCAAAACACCATGGAGAAAGGCATTTTTTACGTCAAGTTGTTGTAGTGTCCAACTAAAGGATACGAAAAGGCTGAGCACAGTACGAATAGTAGTAGGTTTGATTACATGACTAAATGTCTCATCAAAGTCAACATCCTTTTGTTGATAGAAGCCCTTGGCAACTAGGCAAGTTTTGTATCACTCAATGGATCCGTTTGCTTTGCGCTTGAGTTTGAAGACCCAATGACAACTCAAAACATTTTGATGTGGGGAAGGAGAGACAAGAACCTAAGTTTTGTTTTTCAATAAGGCATTAAATTCACTAATCATGGTTTGACACCATTCAGGGATACAAACAACTTGAGTATAATTGGTAGGCTCGTCAACGGGGGATAGAAGCTAAGCAAGTAGAGCCTGTGGGAAAGCATATCGGATTGTACTATCTGTCCAAATAAGAGGACGACATGTTCCATTCCTATGACTTGTGATCATGGAATGTTGTGGAGGAACTGGAGGAGCCTCAGGGGTGGTAGTAGTAGTAGAAGGATTAGTCTAAGCGGGTTGATTTTGTCAATGCTGATAATGAAATGAAAATGGTGGATGAAGAGAAGGCAAAGCACTATTTTTGTGTAACAAATTTTAGAGGTTGAACAGAAGTTGGTGGTAGTAGAGGAACAAAGGCCTATAATGATGGATCTAGTGGAGTGCTTCTGGTGTTAGATGCAAACGGGAAGTGTTGTTCAGTAAAACGAACATGCCGGAAAATGTACACTCTACCAGTTATGCGGTCCAGACAACACTTAATATTTATAGCCAGAAACAGAAAGTACAGGAGATTGTCAAACATCAAAGTGAACTAATGTAAAGGAAAAAAAAAACTTTTATTTCATGTGAGGTCAGAAATGGGAGATGCGTGGATTTACCTAATACACACCCATAGCAGAATGATGATTTAAATTTAAAAAAAGTAGATAACAATTTATTTGAACCCAAGTAAGACATAAATTTAGTAGATGGATGACCTAGCTGATTGTGCCAATGGTAGATGAGTTGACTAAGGCAGATAAAGCGTGTGGATGGAAAGAGATGACAGGTAACTTGCAAAGACCATTCTTGCATAGGCCCTTATAGAGAAGAGAACTAGAGGTGAAATCGAAGATATAGAAGTTGTGAGCATCAAACACACAAAGAACATGATTATCCATGCAAAATTGAGCAACCAAGAGCAAATTTTTACGCATCGAAAGAATAACATAGACAATGTTACGAAGAAAGGATGAGGAGCCAAATGGTAGTGTCATGTTACTTGTATAAGACATTGGTAGATAATCACCATTGCCGAGTTGAACAGAGGAAAGCCCACTGTATGTTGTGTACTACTATAGGAAAGTGGGGTTGCTCGTCATATAGGTAGATGCACTAGTGTTAGAATACTAGCTGCAATCATTGAGTATCTACTTCAAAGTTTGTTACTCTGATGCACCTGAGTTGAAGCAATCTATAGGCCTACAAAGACAGAGTTCAACGATGGAAAAACGGATTGTTGTGCAAATGAAGAGAGCTGGTAGCAGTTGCGGGCATAATGACCAATTGCAAAGCACAATTGACATTGCCACATGGATGTGGGTGTAGTAAACATGATTAATTTGGGGAGAGAGGTGAAATGGTAATTAAAAAAAAGTGAGTGGTACAAATAGAAATTGATAGAAATTAGAGGGTTGAGATTAGTCAAATTATGAAAAAGATGGGGCTGTTTTGACAACTTGTGGGGTACCTTGTGAGTTTAGAAACTACTGGGGAACTTTCTATAATTTAGAGAAAAAATAAAGGGGGCAGTGAGAATCGATCAGATCAGGGCATGAAAAAAAAAAAAAAAAACAGCTTAATAGTTTATCAGCTAGAATGAGCAGCAGGAAATCGCAACTCGGGCAGCCGATGGCTGAGCTATAGAGGAAGAAGACAACTGAGCAGGGAGCTTAATCGAAGGCCAGACTTGCCAGAGGAAGCGAGGGCTAGGGCAGAAGGCGGTTGAGCTATGAACAGTTGAGGAATTTGAGTGGCAGAGGCAAGAGCGGCCTAAGAATCAGGTAGTGAAATTGTGACTGAGCGACAGCAGCAGAGAGAAAGGGAACGAACAGGGCATCAGGGGTTGCATAGTAGATTTGGACAGCGGGGGTTAACAGCAGTGAGCGGCAGCATTAGGGTTTCAGGGAGGAGGAGCAGCGAAGCAGGAAGAAGTCTGTGGCTACAAGGAAGATTGATAAACAGTGACTTTGTAGGTCCTAAATCACAAATCTAGGATCTGGAATAAGGGTTTTCTGAGAAGAGAGGATGTTATTAGGCTGATACCATGTGAGAAATAAAAACTCAATAAATTTCTATTACATATTAAGATCTTATTTATATAAGAATACAGATTTTGTAACTGTTTCTAAATGAATATGAAATGATTACAGGTTTTGTAGCAGTTGAAAATGAAGAAGAATAACGACTAGGGTTTTATAACAATAGAAATTGCATAAGATTTGTAATAGTAAAAAATAAAGAGAGGTATAATAGAGGAGTGAAATGAGGCCATTACTATTAAAGAAAGACTCAGGGGATCCCTGTTCGTGCATGGAACTAGAAAGTGTTCAAAAGTATAAGTGAGATAATGGAGAGACTTATAGTTTCAATGGAAGAAGCCACAATAGAGGACAAACCTTTCAATAAAAGGTGTTTGATTTCGACAGATTGTAATTTCAGTATCAACAACGACGTGGATCTATCAATGGAAGAAAATTCTTCATTAGGTGATGGAAGAAGCACACTTCTATACTGATGGTGCCAGAAATTCTCAGCACGTGCAAATAGTTTCTCACATGTCGAAAATCTCTTCGCCTTCCTCCTTTAACCACTATAACAAAAACTGTCTATAAGGGCACTTCTGTTAGGACACTATATGTATTATACTCTATAAAAGTACTTTTCGGAGCAAAAAATTGGAAGTGTCGCATAAAAGTCAATTTGTTGGGACACTATATGTCTTGTGCCCTATAAAGATACTTTTTAGGACATTATATGTATTGTGTCCTATAATCAAATATTTAAAGGACACAAAGTAGTGTCCCAATAGAATTTAATTAGTAATTAAATAAATTAATATCTATATATAATGTAAAAGGACAGAAAATAGTGCCATAAAAACAGAGACTATATTAGAGCACAATTTTATATTCTATTATAATTTAATTATTTAATTATAAGTTACTTAATAGTGTCCTAATACATATATTAAAAAAATTAATAAGTATAATAATAATAAAAAAAAAAAATGGGGCTCAACTTAACCCACACAAAAAAAGGCAGTGGAAAATTTTAGTGTTCCCGCTCCCGAAATCCTCTTCTTCATCAACCCTCACTCTCTCTTTCATCGCTTGATTTCCTCTTCATCGGTTCATCCTCCTCTCAATGCTCATCTTGCTCCATCGCCTTCACCGCTCCATCTCCATCACCTTTGACCAAATGTAAGAGGTCTCCCCTCTCTCTCTCTTTCTTACTATCTTCTCTCCCTTTTACTCTCTTCTTGCAGGCGGCCACCACCACTGCCATCAATGTCGAGGTTCATCGCACATCGGCCTTGTCTTCATCGGCCTCACCAACGCCATCACCGTCACTCCGTCATACATCAACCCCCAGATTTGGTCACCTCACTACAACAAAAATTGTCTGTAGTGGCAATTATTTTAGCGGCAGTTAAAAAATAGTCATTAATGATATGTTTTTAGCAACAAATTATTTAATTGTCATTAATTTATTATGATTGCCGCTAAATGTTATAATTTTGGTTGCAAAATTTGGTGTCAAAATTTGATATCGATGTGTTTAATTAAAAAAATTAATTAAAATAAAAAAAAATATTCAGTTATTGAAAATAACTAAATTTGCGAAAACAATTTTTTTATTAAGACAAAATTTTAAAGGGAAAATTAGTGTCTTAAATATTTAATGGAGAAACCAAATAAATAATTGATCGAATCCCTAATTTTAGAAACGCGAATATTATAGCCCACTCATCTATCTCGCCTGTATATACTGAATCTACTGTTTTTTGTCAAAACACCTCTCTCTCAAGTCTCAAACTCATTTCGGTGAAATTGTTCAGCCATTTGCCCACCGCTCTCGGAGACCATCTCAATCGTCCACCGTCGCAACCAGACGTTATCGTCGAACCAATCACATCCAACAGTCATCGTTGCAACTTTCACGGTCGTCATTGTCACAAGCCTCACCGCCAATCTTCGTCATCGCAGACTCGCAGCTCGCCTTCGTCGTCGTATCCATCTCAACCAGGTTCAATCTCTCCGTTCCCATCCACTGTTGTTCCCTGTTTCATTCTCTCCTAAAATTTTGCGATTTTTTTTTTTTTTTTTAATTGGAAACAATCATCTTGTGTTCATTTGCAATCTAGAACAAAATTCTTGAAATAGAAGAGTATTATTGGTGATTTTGAGGTATTGTGACATCGGGTGGTTTCCTAGGTTTGGGCGTTTTCACCGCTAGAATAGAGAGTTTGCTTGGAGATATTTGCGAAACTGGTAAGGAAGTCTTGAATTTCCTCTTCTTGGAGTGATATCAGTTCGTAATTTTTTTATTTTTTATTTTGGAATAATTTGTGTTTAGAAATTAATTCCAAAATTGGATCGATACTAGAATTTCTCGAAACTTGTTTTAGTGATGGAGTCGTTTGATGAAGACATTTTTGGATATGGATTTCTCGAAAATCAATTTGTTGAAACTGGTTTTAGGAATTTTTTGAAACTTATACATGTGAATTTATGCTTTTCATATCCATTAAATCTTGGTCCTCCAGAATCTTTTCATATGACCATGAACTCTAAATTGTCTTAACCTGATAAAAAATCCTGCTTACAGATTCTAACATTTTAGGAATTCTGATAGGTATGTATAATAATGGAAGTCACTAGCAACATTGATATAGTCTAACTGCATGACTTTAATGAGATTTTAATTCCAATAAAAATTCTGAACATGCACCCTAAACTACCAAAATAATTTTTAAAAAAATGGCCTATATATCTAGAGCAAGCTCATATGACCATACCTAATGGTAATAGCTAGAATTACGTTGATTTAATAACATCCTATAAATTCTCCGGATTTTCTGGTTAGATAATTTCATTGTTAGAAAAATTTCTAATGTCCTGTGGGACTGCCATTTCTGATTTTTACAAAAAGTGAAGTTTGTTCGTTTAGAAAGAAAAATATCAATGTTTTTCACCAAACTGATTATAAATGAGTCATTTCTGAAAAATTATTTAAAAAGCGTAAACTGCATCACCCTTGGACAGACCAATTATTTGTAAAGTTTCTGTCTTTTTGCTATCTGTGTTCTGATTGATTTTGTATTTGTTGGGGAAGCAATGAAAGCTCAAGGGTCCTCGAGCTGACTGTAGCTTGACATACGAGTATAGATTGATTTTGTATTTTGTATCGGTGTTTTGATTTACTGTTGTTGAATCTCCTAACCTACCTCGCCATTGTCTATACCATCGCCATGGCCATTATGCCCCTTCGATCTGAGTTTGTCTTCTCACAATGGTTTGTTTCTTTTTACCATTGATTTTTCAATTACAAGTCGATTTTACAGTCGATTATGCTGATTGATTCAAAATTGCTCTGATTTTTTCCCCTCTTTTTTGGGTATCTGAAAATGAAGAAATCTTGAGATGGGATTTGGGTTAGTTTATGATTTTGACTGATGTGTTCATTCATTTGATCTAAATTTCAGGTATGTTCTAATGGTCCCCCGATGGCTTTGTTTTGGTCTGAATGGTTTGATCCGTAGTTTCATCATGGGTTTCATGAATATTTCGAAAATTTCAGGTATGTTCTAATACTCTTTGAAGCTAGTGTTTTACAACCAATGCATGTAAAATTTTCGAACTCTAAATGGTAGTATTAGTGCTTGTATGTCCAAGATTCTGAACTGTTGTAACATCTCATTATTTTTTATTCTTAGGAAAGCATTGATGTGTGCACATTGGTTTTGGTTTTGGTTTTTATTGATCCCAAGATTTTGATGAACAATTAAGTATTGATGTTTTGGTGGAACTAATGTTTGATCAAGTGTTTCAGTGATTTAAAGTTCCTGTAATGAAGATGTCAAATGGAATGGATGCTTAATAAAGATATCAAGATGATGAAGAAGTATTAAGAATTTGAAGAAATTAGGGAAAATAACCCAGGTAAATATTAACTCTTAATATTATCCCATTTAGGAACACACAGATGACACAAAATGAATCTTATCTTTTATGTGTATTTTTGTTAAGTATATTTATTTGCTCTTATGTAAATTAAAAATAAATATTTTTTAATGACTAAAATAGAATATAAGAATATTAGTGGAGCTTATTTAAATATAAAAATAGATAAATGGGCAAAATCTCAAAAGAAAGTAGGTTAAAAACGAGATCAGAGAAGTGATTCAGAAGCAGGCAGTTGACTGAGGAGTCGACCGGAGAAGGAAGATGAAACATCCTGAATTGAAGAGTCGACCGACCGGTTGACTTGTGAAAACATCTGAACTCTCTGAATCTGCTAGTCAACAGAGCGTTCGACCGGTGAAAGTATGACTAACTCTCTGAATCTGTGAGTCGACCGAGCAGTCGACCTATGCTCACTGCGGCGATGGTTTGGCTGCAAGCTGAGTTGGACAGTCGACTGGGTAGTCGACCGTATGTGTTGGTTCAGAATATAGTTTAAATCCAAAAGTAGCCGTTTTTTGTTAGGATTTGAGAAACATTTCGGGGATATTCTTACTATTTAAGATATGGTTCATATACTAATTAAATCATTTCAATATGGTTCATTAAATGTTAATGTTTCTCAATTTGGTAATTAAAATGGAGTCTACAGTTATTTATTTTGATTGAGAAATGCTTCGGGGATTTAATTGAGAGTTTTAAAAGTTGTTTTTAAGTGAAATTGAACCTAAATAAAGTCCTTATGTTATAAGGGGTCTATAAGAGTATTTTATTGTCATGACACTTGTAAACTAGCCGTTAGGAAGTTGATTACATGTGCCTTTATATAGACCTGCGAATTTTCTAAGAAAAGCTAATTATTCTGAGAGAAAATCAGTTTATATCATTTTGGGAGAGATTTTACAAGATTTATAATTCAACGATACTGTGAGTTATTCTAAGAGTGATTCTGATAATTAACTGGGATCTATTCTTACTGATACCAGATTTGAAGGTATACTGTTCTAATCATTATTTATGTAGATTCCGGGTGAGATCTTTCCATATTATTTATTGTTTATTATTTTATTTTAGAAATTGATTTTAGAAATTATTTTTGATTTTTAAAGAAAATATTCTTTCAAACAATTTCTTGAATCCGATTACGTGCTCTAATTTACTACCCATATTCTTGTTAAAATCATATTTATGTATCTCACGTATTTCTATCACTAGTTGGGATATTAATTGAGTTTTTATTTGACTATGGTGGTAGAAACTTCGAGTAAGATTTACTTATCAATTTTTGTATTAGTGAGTTGTGACAGATTAAATATCATTGGGGATATTTAATCAAGGGTAGTAAGGTTTTAGTTTCTTCCTGTAAAGAGACTAAGGTAGTGATTCTTCTTAGATAAGAATTGTATTTTTGTTTTGAGTGATTTTGTAACTGTTCAATCCTTACCGGGTAAAAAGATATTTGGAGTGTTTTGGTGAGGTTGTGATTCTTGAGCTTTAGTATTAAAAAGAATTAGGTTATTTTTTAGCCTGTAAAAAGTAGAGGTTCTTCCTTAACTTGAGAAAAGAAAATTATAAAGGTTTATTCTGAGCCTATAAAAGAATCGGTGTGCGGGTTTGGTTCTTACCTTTAAAATAATCTTAGTTTTAGTAGGTGCGACCTCCATGGAGCTCGGGGGATTAGATTAACCAAGAGTAGTTTGGTGAACCAGTATAAATCTCTGGTGTGCTACTTTCTTAATTTGTTTATTTTTATTGTTTGGGTGTGCACTTAGATTTATTTTAAGTCCGCTATGATATAAAGATAATAATTAATTTAGGCGTAAAATTAATTATTAGATTTATTCAAGTATATTCTGATAATATTTTTTAATTACTCAATTCACCCCTTCTCTTGGGTATTCTACTAAACCAATAATTAGTATCAGAGCTGGTTTAACTCGAATTTATTAGCTAACAAAGATTATATGGATTGTCCTGATTCTGATATTATGTGCGCTATTGTTAACTTTGCATCTCCTAATAGTCATTGTTCTGATCATGAATCTGATATTATTTGTAATAATGAGAATACAGATAAAGCTATTGAGACATTTATTGCTTATATTTTTGGAAAAAATAATTTTAAATTAGAGCAAAAGATTGCAACTCTTGAAAACAAGAAATTTAGTACTATCAAGTCTCTCAAGAAAAAGAATTTGGACAAATATTTTGAAACTATTGAGTTTAAAAACGCTTTATCAGGAATCAGTCAGTTGTATGATAAAGTTGAGTCTCTTGAGGATGAGACTGAGGTTTTGAAAAACGATTTTTATGATCTTCAACAGAATGAATTAAAAAGAAAAAATCTTGAAACTTTGAATAAGACCTTGAGTATTGAATTGGATAATACAAGGTGTGAACTCGATAGAACTCATTTAAAAATTCATTCTGTTAAAAATGATTGCCAAATTTTTAAGAATAATCTTGAATTTATGCATAAAAAGAATTTTGGTCTACAAGTAAACGTTAGCACCAATGAACGACTACTTGAGAAGACTCAAAAGGAGCTTAGGGAAGTAATGGATAAATTCAAGAATGTTGAAAGTACTAAATGTTTTGAAAAACCAATAGTTACTAAAATTGCTTCTCAAAATCGCAGAAAATCTTATACTCCGGTAAGAAACACTGACTATTTGAAGAGGTGTACTAACAGTATTAAGTGTTTCTATTGTGGTAAATTTAATCTCTATGAAAACTCTTGTTATTTATTGCATGGTTACCCTGTTGGATCCAGAAATAACTGAATACAAAAAAGAGAAAATTTTGATGCAAGTACAAATCAGAGATTCAAACAAAAGTACAATGAATATCACATACCGACAAGAAGATATGAACAGACAAGAAGGTACAATAAATATGTCATGCCAAAGAGGGAATCAAGGTTCAATGTTTCTATTAAGAAGAATAAGCACGTGCCACATATAAGAGTACAGCAACAACAAGCTCAATATGTGAGAGCTGACAAAACTTATCCACAACAAACGGAAAAATACTAGCACAATAAAAGATTCTTTTACAAAGTTGTGCCAAAGCAGCATGAAGCAACAGACAAAGGCAAAAATGTTCTTACCGAATCAGCTCAAAGAAATTATGTATCTAAGAAGGAGGAAATCAAGATGAAAAATCAAGTATTGGTGAAATCAAAGGATGTAAAATCATAAATTAGTAATCCATCTAAGGTACACATACCACTTGCTCCCAAAGATGATCCAGGTATGTCAAAATTCTTAAAGTTTAAGTTCGTTAATTTTGTTAGGGAAACTGAGCCCGTTCATTTTGAAATTTAGATATTTGCAAATGTGTGTGTGTGTGTGTGTGTATATGTGTTGAAATGTGTGAGTAAATTCTTTAAAATATATGTGGATCAAAATAGGAGGTAAAAAAATTGAGCAAAAATTATCAAATTTGGTTTAAATGCATAAAATTGAACAAAATAGAAAAAAGTAGTCGACTGATCAGTCGACCGAAGGTTTTAGGTCCACATCCCAAGAGTCACTCTAACTCAGTCAGTCGACTGAGCGATCGACCGATTGTGTCGGGATATAAAAACCAAACTTCTTTAATTCATTTCATCCGAACCCCAAAACCCTTTTTCTCTCAAAATCCTTCATCTCCCAAGTTCGCCCAAGCCTAAATCTCACGAAATTAGTCCATTTCGACTTAGATCTGAAGACGTTTTGGATGAATCAACAAACCTAAGGCTCGGATTACTGTTGGAAGTGTTCTCTCTCATGCGAAACAAGTTGGCCTTCTCTCATTGTAGGGTTTCAGCTGTTCTTGCGAATTAACCTTAGTTTGTTTGTTTATTTTCAGATTAGTTGGTTGTTTAGCTTTGGTTTATTGAGATATTCTAGTTTGGTTGCTTGACATTGTGCAAAAATTCCTAGAATCGAGAGTCATGCGAATAGGCCTAAGTTTAACACCGTTCACTTTCGAAGTGAAAAGGCTAAGAGAAGATATAATGATGAATTTGTCAATCGAAGGGTGTTAGGCTGCAAACCCACTGATTTTGTTGAGTTAAAAGAGAAAAACATTGATATTGAAGCATATTTTAGAAATTTGGGATGGATTGAGTTTTTCAATCAAAAAGAAGAGTAGATACTAGTATGGGTACAGATGTTTTATAGTAATATGACCTTCAATGATCTTGAAATTAAATCTTTTGTTAAAGGAACAATAATTCGTTTCGATGCGGTATTGTTAAGCCACATTTTGGGAATATCAAGAGGAGATGTATTTCCATATAATACTTCTCATTGGCTTTCAAGAAATTTTAATAGAAGGGCAATTGCAGAAAAAATTGATTTAGAGGAAGACAAAGCAGGTTTGTTATCCATTGAGCATCGATTTTTTCACTTAGTACTGACCTATTCGATTGTGCCTAGAGAAGGAAGTCATGCTAATGTGAATGACTTTGATTTGTACTTAATGAATGAAATTGTGTAAGAGATAAAGCTTGACTTACCCCATATCATGATGAAGCATATGATGCATCCTATTAATAAACCCTCAGGAATACTACTTTATGCAGATGTACTCCAGAAGATATTTGATAACTTTGGAATACTAGTTAATCCTGATGAGCAGAGGTTTTTGATAACCACATGAAGATGGATCAATGTTCAAAATGCTTCATTGATGGGGTATAAGTTCAAAAGAAATGGATGGGTAAAGAAGAGGTCTCAGAAAAGGCAGAGAACGCAGGCTATAGATAGGGAAGAAGAAGAAAATAAATGAGAGATAAGCTTGGAATAGAAAATGGACTATTTTCATGATCAGATTGATGATTTGAGAATTCATGCTGACTTGATGGATGAGAGGATGACTGGCTTGGAAAATAAAGTGGTGCAGATGAATATGAACATAAAAGCTGGGTTTGGAAAAGTCACGGGAAGTCTGGACCAAATGTTTCAGTACATACAGTCATCTTATCATGGGCACCAGCGGCAGTATAGTGCTCAGCCGCATTTTGCAGGCCATCCTATGTATGGAGCACAATAGTCCTTTGGAGGACCTACTGCAACAGGACCATCAAAAATAGGACCATCTGGAGTTGGGCCATCTGGAGGAGTTCCGTCAACACCACTTCATCAACAGATGACTCCAGGTTCAATTATTTAGCCAGGTGTTCTGTATTAACAGTAGCCAGCCACTAGTCCGACAGGACTTTATTATCATTTCTCTGGACAAAGCCCTCCTTAGATTTTATCTCTGTATTGTTATTCAGAAATGATCCACAACAATATTTTTTTAGTTTGTAATAGTTAATCTAGGTTATTTGGATTTCATTAATTGTTAGTGTTTAGATTTTGATTAATTGCCTAGACTTGATCCAATTGGTTAGATTTATTATCTATAATGATGATCCACATCCTATTTGTTGAAAATAGTCTTGATATGATAAATGTTTTTTTTTTTTAAATTTGAGTTGATGTGATATTCACTTATAAAGAAAATGTTTTATGCTTAAAAACAGATTATATTTTTTTGATTCAATGGGCTTATTATTATGTTGCTTAGCGGGTGTCATTTTTTCCTTCTTATCTAAATTTGTTTTTGAAGATGACAAATGGGGAGAAATGAGTGTTGTTTAGGGGGAGTATTCTAAAATTGTGTTTTAACAAAAAGGGAGAAATTTAAAAAATTGTGCTTTATTGAGTATTTTTTAAAATTGTGCATTATTGAAATGTTCATTGTGACGCTTTAACGAGTTAAAGAACCTGTCCTCGAATTCAGTGGGAGTGTGCTTATATTTTATTTTAAAGAAAATATCAAATTTAATTGTCATCATAAAAAAGGGGGGAGATTGTTGATCCCAAGATTTTGATAACAATTAAGTATTGATGTTTTGGTGGAACTAATATTTGATCAAGTGTTTCAGTGATTTAAAGTTCATGTAATGAAGATGTCAAATGGAATGGCTGCTTAATGAAGATATCAAGATGATGATGAAGTATTAAAAGTTTGAAGAAATTAGGAAAAACAACTCAGGTAAATAATAACTCTTAATATCCCATTTAGGAACACACACATGGCACAAAATGAATCTTATCTTTTATGTGTGTTTGTGTTAAGTATATTTATTTGCTCCTATGTGAATTAAAAAGAAATATTTTTGAATGACTAAAATGGAATATAAGAATATTAGTGGAGCTTATTTAAATATAAAAATGGATAAATGAGTGAAATTGTAAAAGAAAGTAGGTTAAAAACGAGATCAGAGAAGTGATTTAGAAGGAGGCAGTCAACCGATGAGTCGAATTTTGTGAAGGAAGATGAAATATCCTGAATTGAAGAGTCTACTGACCGGTCAATCTGTGAAAACATTTGAACTCTCTGAATCTACGAGTCGATCAAGCGGTCGACCAGTGAAAGCATGATTAACTCTCTGAATTTGCGAGTTGACTGAGCAGTCGACCTCTGCTCGCTGCGGCGATGGTTTGGCTGCAAGCTAAGTTAGACAGTCGACTGGGCAGTCAACCGTATGTACTGGTTCAGAATATAGTTTAAATCCAAAAGTAAGCGTTTTTTGTTAGGATTTGAGAGAGATTTCAAGGATATTCTTACTATTTAAGATATGGTTCATATATTAATTAAATCCTTTCAATATGGTTCATTAAATGTTAATGTTTCTCAATTTGGTAATTAAAATGGATTCTACACTTATTTATTTTGATTGAGAAATACTTCGGGAATTTAATTGAGAGTTTTAAAAGTTGTTTTTCAGTGAAATTGAACATAAATGAAGTCCTTATGTTATAAGGGGTCTATAAGAGTATTTTATTGTCATGATTCTTGTAAACTAGCTGTTAGGAAACTGATTATATGTGCTTTTATATAGACTTGCAAATTTTCTAAGAAAAGCTAATCATTCTGAGAGAAAATCAGTTTATATCATTTTGGGAGAGATTTTATAAGAGTTATCATTCTACGATACTGTGTGCTATTCTAAGAGTAATTCTGATAATCAACAGCGATCTATTCTTGTTGATACCGGATTTGAAGCTATACTGTTCCAATCATGATTTATGTGGATTCCGGGTGAGATCTTTTCATATTATTTATTATTTTATTTTTGAAATTGATCTTAGAAATTATTTTTTATTTTTGAAAAAAATATTCTTTCAAACAATTTCTTGAATCTGATTACGTGCTCCAATTTGCTAACCCATATTCTTGTTAAAATCAGATTTTTGTATCTCACATATTTCTATTATTAGTTGGGATATTAATTGAGTTTTTATTTGACTGGGGTGGTAAAAACTCCGAGTGAAATTTACTTATCAATTTTTTTATTGGTGAGTTGTGACGGATTAAATATCATTGGGGATAGTTAATCAAGGGTAGTAGGATTTTAGTATCTTCCTGTAAAGAGATTAAGGTAGTGATTCTTCTTAGATAAGAATTGCATTTTTGTTTTGAGTGATTTTGTAACAGTTCAATCCTTACCAGGTAAAATGATATTTTGAGTGTTTTGATAAGGTTGTGATTCTTGAGCGTTAGAGTTAAAAAGAATTAGGTTATTTTTTAACCTGTAAAAAGTAGAGGTTCTTTCTTACCTTGAGAAAACAAAATTGTAAAGGTTGATTCTAAGCTTGTAAAAGAATCGATGTGCGGGTTTGGTTCCAACCATTAAAGGAAATCTTGGTTTTAGTAGATGCGACCTCCATGGAGTTCGAGGGACTGGATTAGCCAAGAGTAACTTGGTGAACCAGTATAAATATTTGGTATGCTGCTTTCTCAATTTGTTTATTTTTGTTGTTTGGGTGTGCACTTAGATTTATTTTGATTCCGCTGTGATATGAAGATAATAATTAATTTAGGCATAAAATTAATTATTGGATTTATTCAAGTATATTCTGATAATATTTTTTAATCACCCAATTCACCTCCCCTCTCTTGGGTATTCTACTGGGCCAACAGTTTTGATTTTGTTTTTTATAAAATTTAAAAATCTTAAACGGTTTCTTAATTTCGCGGAGGATAATCTCCAATTCGCATTTTGGAAATAGATTTCGCGTTCCCAGGTGATTTCTTTGATAATTGGTATTCTTCTTTAAAGAAAAAAAGAAAAGTGATAAATAACATGGGTTGTAGTTTTGTTTTTTAAATTGTTTTGCTCATTGTTTTTGTGTTGTCCAGATTTAGTTTCAAGCCATTCTAGGTCTATTTTTGCATCGCTGTTCCAGGTTTTGTGTTTGAGCTATCCATGTACTGTTTTTATATTACTTTACAAAATGGAAAAGATTAGAGAAGCAAATGAAGTAATCCAATTATATTATAACTTTAGGGGTGCGAAATGAGATTTACCCTCCATTCATATATCTTTGTTGTAATCAAATTTTGCCTTTCTTGCTTGTTTAATTACATAAATGTGTTCTACTTCTTAACTTGAAGAATCTGAGCTTTGTTTTTCATCTTTATTCTTACAATTGTTTTTTTTTTTTTGGCATGTGTGTGTGTGTGCGCCTTTTATAGTTTTTGAAACACTTATTTGTTTTGATATGTATATATGTGTGTGTGCTATTGAAAACTTGTTTAAACTGATCATTTAGGTGGTTTATGTTAATTGTATCTGTTCTAGAATGACATCTCATTGATGTTTGTTTGTTTGTTTTGTTTTGTGTTTTTTTTTTTTTTTTTTTTTTTTTTTTTTTTTTTTTTTTTTTAAGTTCAATTCACGGAAAACTTGGATAAGGAATATAAATTTGGGAACACAAAATTTACTTGTTTTTTGTTTCCTAAAATTTGATGACAGAACATAATGTAATGTCTGTTGGAGAGTTTTCTGGGGACCAAAACGGAAAAAGTAAAGCATGTGTTTGTTTTGTTTAGCCTTATATCTTGCATTTATTTATTTATTTATTTTGTAGAAAATGACGGGACTGATTTATTTTATGTTGGATCAATCGAGAAAGTAGGCAGAGTATTGCATAAAAAATACATTTAACACATATTTAGTATGTATATTACTTTTTTACTTAAACCTTGTTTTTATTTATGAATGGTGGCTTAGATATTGAAAGGAAGTAGTGACCCAAGACGGGTATAATTTTGTGTATCTTTGGGCGTTTTAATTCCCCCTTTTTAATGCAAAAATTTGAGTGTTTTTTTATGTATTTTGAATTGTGAAGAATTTTTAGTTTTTATTATTTGGATTTAGAGTATTTTGATATTTTTAAATAATTTTAAATTATTAAAAAAAAAAATAGATACTTTTTGAGACGCTAAAAGTGCCCTTATATGTTAGTTCTCTTTGACAATTTTGCAACACATTCTTGTATCATAATAGAGGTTTTTCACAACACTTTGTAGTGCCCTAATATATATAATTTTAAAAAATATAAAAATCTATAGAGGTAATATATGGTGTTCTAATAACTATCTTATAGGACACTTATTATTGTCTTAACAAGTTCAAACAAAAAAGGCAATATATAGTGCCCTATAACCTATTGAGACGACATTTTACGGGACACCAATTCAAGTGTCCCAAAAAGTCCAAGTGTCGCAATAGGGCCTCTATCGTGACATTTGTTTGAGTCTCGATAGGCCATTTTCGTTGTAGTGAACCTACAAAAATTATTTAGTTTTAAGGGGGGACACCGATATAATGTCAGCCAAAGAACCTCCAACGTGAAAATAAATTAATCTAGTTATGGAGAAGACTAGTGCACAGATTGAATCGTAAGAAATAAACAATGATACATTCCTCTTTATATAGGCTCAATTATCCTCTGGCATTTTATTGGTGAGATCACCAGTTACGAGATATTCTCCTAACGGCATGGTAGATACTCACGATCTTCTCCATCTATCCAAGAGATGATATATGTAATGCGTTCCACTTAATGTGGGCCGTTACAGTTAATGGCTCATAACGTACCATGCATAGGAGTGATTGTTATCATGGGCTAACTTGTTCTTTCATTGACTTAAACACTGTGAGCTTTAAATTGTCCATTGATAGGCCTCTTCATGAGGCTGTTTATTCTGTATAATAAACTACTGAAGTCCTTTCCCAAATGGGCCTGTCATGCTCGGCTCAGACGATACATTGGGTCTTATATATTCCGGGTCAGGTTACTGACCCGATTTGACCTGTTAAGACTCCACGCCTATGTTAGTTAAGAGTGGGAGAGTTTTCCCATATCATTTTCTCTCCTGACTTTCGTGACGATTCAAGAGAAGAGAGACAAAAGATCACCTCTATTTCGCATAAGTTCTCATTTTTCCCAAATCCTTTGATTGCATGGATTTTCTTCGTATTCTTTGTTTCAATTATTGCATGCTCTGCCCTAGGATGTTGTTGAGTCAATCGAATAGTCCTACTGAGACTGGTTCATCGTCGAATCCACTTGTAGAGCTAACGACGACAGCCTAGGCAGCTCAACCATCCAATCTCTCAGAAAGCTAGGGAGATCATGGTGCGAGTAAGGTTCCACAGGAATGGATTGTGCCATTTAGGGAACAGTATGGCATCCCTCCATCTGTGTCGATTAGGGTTCAATCTGAAGACGAACGTCCCTACGGTGCCAAAGAAGATGAAATATGCCTTTTTTTGTGGATGTTTGAGTACAAACTCACTCTTTCCTTTACTCCTCTCCTTCGTAACCTTTTTCGTTAATTAGAGATAACCCCTGCCTAGTTAACCCCTAATGACTTTCACTAAATCATGGGAGCCATTGCACTTGCTCAAGCAATGAAATGTCCCTTTTTGTATATACATTCAGTAGTAGAGGACACCTTAAATTCCTTTCTAATCTTGGGAAATATTATTACTCTTCCCCCAAGAAATTTTCTTTCCATACCGACCTTCCCGTTAAAGTGAGAGATTGGCAACAATGGTATCTCTTCTTCGAGGGTGATTGAAAATTCTCTCCTGAAGAAGCGGGGCAACCTTCTGTTGTACCGAGGCGCTTCAATTCCCCAAATAATTTTCTTGTTGTTTTCAATTCAACTATTTGGAACTCTGCACCAGTAATTTTGATGTCTTTTCTGAAATTTCTGATACAGGTGAGAGAGCTTGCAAAAACTTTGGCCTTACAGCCAGAGTTGAAGGAGAGTTAAGAAGGTTGTCGATATCATCAAAGCGATCCTAGAACATTTTGGCTCATCATCCATTTATCAAACCAGAAATGGACGTTTCTCAATTCAATGAGTTGGCAAAGCTGCAAATTGGAAGGAAGAAGAAGAGGCTTGTCAAGAAGTCTTTTATGCCAATAGGGCAATCGTCATCCCAGCCTGCTGCAGCTGCAAGATCGGCAGCTCACCGTGCTGTTGAGCCTTCTGTTCCATTAGAGGCCAGCGAACCAGTTCAGCTTGTTGCCCAACCTCCTGTCGACCCTTCACGTCAATATGCTCTCCCGAAGGTCTTTGTATCTGATGACAACTCTTAGCCTTTGAGCATTCATAGGCGCAAGATTATCTCCATGACGGTTCCAACACTCCAATCACCTGTTCCTGCAGTGGTCAGAGAGCCAAAGCATGCTGCGTGGGCAGCTGATGATCACACTACTGCAGAGCCTTCATTAGTCAATCGCCAACCTCCTCCAATATTAGCTTCCAGCCACGATACATCAAGTGGCTGTGGCATGTCCAAGCAGCCAAATAAGTTAGATGCCCAACTCATGCATCATGTACTAAGGGGAGAAATCTTGACAAGGATAGCAGGAGTGAGTGTAGGGAAACAACCTCAATAGAGGAGGTTTCGTTTTCTGATGACAACTACCAGAACCCATCAGATTCATCAGAGAAGACAGATGGGAAGAAAAATATAGATTTAGAAAAAGAAAGTTATGGGGTTGATGGAAGGAAGTCAAACTAAGGGGGAGGTTGGTGGCACTCCGAAGAACTTCAAAATAAAGATGAAAAAGTAATTATAGATTATGAGTTGCTAGGAAAGAAAACTGAAAAATCAAGCCAGGCAGGGCAGATAAGGACAGGAGCGGAGCTCAAAAAATCAAGGAGAGAAAACTTGGTTGCAGCAAAAGGAGAAGCTTCATCAGAATATTGTCAAGTCATGAAGCCAGAAGGTTTGTGCAGCAAGAGCTAACAAAGAACTATATTTGGTTCTTCGTAAAGGACAACCGAAGTTCCACGAACTGATTGTACATGTTTGACGGTAAATGTAGACAGGGGATGTCTCACCCATTAACTCATTTAGAGACATTGAATGAATGCAAATATGTTACTCATAGACCGAGAAACTTCACAAAAAGACATTAGCATAGCATGAAAAATCTTCAGAATTTTAATAAGTGGCGGAGCCACTTATACCAATGAGACTCAAGATCCTCTCAATTTTTATAAATTTGCATTTTCAGCCTTTTATCTAAAAAACCAATTAAAATCATTAAAATTTCATATAGTCCCTTTAATTTATATAAATTTCTATTACCAAGAGTTATTGTAATTCAGAAGCATTATAATCATTTATTCATATGCAACTACAGTAGTTATAGACTCAGAAATTACACAAGGCAACATACACTATTAACATGAAAAAGCTTCCCAGACATGTACATTTAAGAAAACAGTGGAATTCCACTAAAAAAAACTGTTGAATTTGCAAAGAAAACACAGATCGAAATCATTGCAAAAATTGAAGCTCATGTGCAGCTAATAGAATCTTCGATCGCTAACCCTTGTGAACCGAAACACAAATACCCGTTCATCAGCCTCTTGTTAAAGGACGTTTGTCTACGATGTAACCCCAAAGGTCCTGCAATACTTTTTCCAATGTCCAAACCCTTCGGCTTATTAGGAGAAACCCATGATGAAGATGATTCAGAGAAAGGACTAGAAGGCGAGGACTGTGGCGTCACTTGAATAACCCCATGCATAAGTCCTGCCGAAAATTTCTTTTTGGTTAAAGGACTAGGATGATTATTCCTCATCGAAAATCTCTGCCTTAGTGGAATTCCAACATTTTCTGAATCTCTTAGTGGAATTCCACTATTTTCTGAATCTCTACACATTTCGGACGATGCCAAAGAATCGTCATCCTTATTAAATTTCTCGTTCTTCCTTGGCCATTGGAGGAGAATCTTCAGCCGCCTGGCAGCACTACTCAGGGCGCCTGAAACCGAGTTCGATTGGCTTAATTCCCCAGAATATGAATAGGATTCCGATCCGTTATCAAACACCGTGTATGTAACTATTTCCGAATCGGGGATTCCAAAAGACGTCCCCGGGCTACCCCCAATCCCCTGAAGTTTCAGGCTCGAGGCAAGGGCGTTTCGGGAAATAAGATCTCGACAATTGGCTATCCCTCCGGCGGATATCAGCCGTCTGATCAGAACCTCCGACGAGGCCGATCTCGGCCTTCGACGGAGGAGATCTAACGGCGTCATTCCATGAGAATCTCGGATGTTCAAATTGATCGAATTCGCCAACATGAGGAGTTCCACGAGATCGGTCTGAACGTTATCAATCACTGCCAAATGGAGAGCCGTTATTCCGTCGTTGTTCCGGTGATTGACAATTTCGTGGATGTTAACTATTTTTCCACTTAATAAGTGTTTCATGAAATCCATTTGTCGGTCAACTCGTCGGAATCCGGGTGGCCGGAAACTGGAGACGGCCATATGGAGAAAAGTTTCGCCATTGTTGTTTGTTGAGGATGTTAATGAGGGAGAAGCAGAGATTAGAGGGTCTAGAATTGACAAGTGACCCCTGTAAGCCGCCACGTGTAATGCTGTGTTTCCGTGATTATCTTTGGAGTTTATGATATTGTCATAAGATGCCAACAGATCCTTAACCACCTACATGAAGAAAAAGATTGTCTTAAAATGAAGATTTATTTTTTTTAAACGAATTATCATGTTCTTGAAATTACCAAAGATTTAGGGTTGCTGTTGAATCAATTTGGTGATTTGGTTAACTCACACTATTAGATTTCATTATCAAGTGTCCAATATTAATCCAATTAATTCATCATTTAGAGCTTAACTCCCACATATCAAGTATGCACATAATTCATCCCCCCACTGCGGTTCAAGTAATTATCACCATTAAATTTTTGATTGGATAAATAACAGCCACCTAATAAGCACCTAACTATTTTTTAGGTGTTTTATGATAAATTTCATACTCATTTCATACTCATTCGCTCCTATATAGAGAGAGAGAGAGGGGAGAGATTTTTATATATAAAACTTGTAAGGGAGAGATATGATTGAGCTTAACTCCCACATATCAAGTATGCACATAATTCATCCCCCCACTGCGGTTCAAGTTATTATCACCATTAAATTTTTGATTGGATAAATAACAGTCACCTAACATGCACCTAACTATTTTTTAGGTGTTTTATGATAAATTTCATACTCATTCGCTCCTATATATAGAGAGAGAGAGGGGAGAGATTTTTATATATAAAACTTGTAAGGGATAAAGGATATGATTATAATTCCCACAAAATTTCGTTAAAAATAATTTGGTGTATGATTGTTGACTGTTTGTCATCCAAAATTATAGTGGAGTTATTCATTTGAACTGAAGTTCGATGATTACGGATTTTAGGGAGTTTGTGTTCAAATTGAAATTATGAGAACTAAAGTGAAAAAAAAAAATTGTTAAACTTCAGAGGTGCAAAGTGGCAGAACCCCTAAGACTTTTAATCTTGAGTAATGATACTAATATTAACAAAAGACATATAAAATCGTAATTTCAAATTTAATAGAAATGAGGCGTTTGGTTCTGCTTTTCTGTTTCTATTCCAATAATTAAACTGGAATGAAAATCTAGAGGATTACGGAAATAAAAATAAATTATTATTTTTTTAATTATGAACACAGATTTGGTTGTAATATATATACTTTTTAATGTATGGTTATTGGTGTGGTGATGGTAACATAGTTTTCCGTGAGTAGTAAGAATCAATATTTTTGTTTTTTAGAATTTAAGAAATACTCCTAAAATTCAGGAACAAAACGGGTTTACCAAATTTGTATAGGAGAAACAAAAAGGAGGGAATCGAACAGAGTAAATCTCTCGGGTATTCTCCCAACCTACCGTTCATCTGCTTCTCTCTCTTAATATCTTAATTTAACTATGGATTATGGAATAAGAAAACTCACCTCCAGCTGCCCTCTACAAGCGGCACTATGCAATAGAGTAGATCCCTGAGCATCTCTGTAACCCAAAACATCAGAGCACTCCTTAAGCAGCTCTCTCAGAACCACCACATTCCCGCCTCTAGCGGCCGCATGAACCGCCCTATTCATCATCTCCCGCCTGAAAACCGACTCCGATTCTGCCCCTCTTTCACAAAACCTCGGCGAAATCGAAAAATCAAGCAGCAGCCTAAAAACCTCGGGATTCTTGCTCCTGGCGGCTGCATAGAACACGTCGGTGACGCCGTATTCTCCTTCCCCAAAAACGAGAAAAGGGTCGATTCCCAACAGTTGGTTGACGAACTCCACGTCTCCGGCGGAGGCAGCGGTGTAGAGAAGCCAACCACCGTAGCCGGCTCTGATGAGGGAGTTCTTCTGCGGGCCCCTCCTGTTTTCGCATTCGAGGAGGAGTTTCCGGGCGATTTGGGAGCGGCACTTGGCGACGTCTTCGAACTGCTCCTCGTCGTCCCACACGGTTTCGAGGCGGCGAATTCGCCGGAGAGAAGTGAGTTTGATGAGTAGATTGGTGTCGAGGTGGAGAAGCTCCCTGACCAGATCGTAGTGGCCGTTGGCGGCAGCCCAATCTATGGGGGACGCGTACCACCACTGGTCGCCCGTGCTCTCCCACCGGAGAGGGAAGTACGTAGGAGGCATCGGAGACAGAACGCGATTCACTCTGAGATTGTTATACAGTTCGAAAATAACATAATCAAGTTGAAGATTGAGGTTTCTTCTTCAAGAAATTTGGGAAACCTAAAAAAGGTTGGTGAAATCAAGAAATTAAGCCATCAAAATTTGGGCCAAAAACAGCGGGGGGGTAAGTGGAGGAAGAAGACGGTAGTGGGTTTCTGAGGGGAATTTTGATACCCAAAAAAATTGCAACTTTATGACGAGCTGCTGGCAGTTCATGATTATAAAAAAAGGAAAATGAACACCACACGTATGACGTATTGTAGATTTATGGTTGCTTTTTCTTGTGGTACAGAAAATACCTAAGATCAGTCACAATTAAAAGATTCCAATGGACATGTTTTTTTTTTTTCCTATATAATTTTAAAACTTACACAAATTTAATAAAAAATATTTAAATGAAATAAATATTTAATTTTAATAACATCGAACAATTCATAAAAATATTTATATTTCAATTAGGATTGTATCACCATCCATCGTGCCACTATCCATCGCTAGTCGTCCAAATTTCAGTTGCCAATCGTCAAAATCTTTTTCAGTTACGGTCAATTAATTTAGGGTAAATTATTAGGCAGATCCAAATAAAGAACCAAATTATCAATTAACCAATTATTTGTGGTTAAACGAACTAATTTCATGATTTGACTTTTTGAACTTTTTAATCCCAATTTTGAAAGAAGCAAGAAATTCTCCCCTAAAGATATGCCAAATTTAATAGTTTTACTTATTAAACAATGTTAACAAAAAAATAATTTTCTCAAATACAAAGTGTCGTAATCAACAAATGTTATATTCAACATTCAATCAAATATGAGGGTCATGATTGTGTGTTTCGTAGAAGAATATACCATAATTTACAAATAGTTCACGTTATATGTAACACCAACACATAAATGTAATAATGTATTTTTTTGCCTTGTAACACATAACATGTTGAATATAACATGGATTTATACAAAAAAAAAAAAAAAACGAATGTTATCTTCAACATCCAAACAAAAGACGAATATTATGATTGTGTGGTTCATGAAAGACATATACTTTACTTTGCAAGTAGTTCATGTTATATGTAACACCAATAGACAAATATAACAATGTATTTTTTCGTCTTATAATGCATTCCATGTTGAATATAATATGGATTTCTATCCAAGGTTCCAAAAAAGCGATTAACATCTCATTTTAGAGACAACAAAATAGAGATCTTTTACGTATAAATGAATGATGAATCAACGAAGACAGTAGAAAAAAAAAAATTGTGATTTTTTAAAAATGTTTTTTCTGCGAAATTGTTGCGTAACTGTTCTACAAATTTAAGGAGTGTATATATGAAAATTCCCAGACGCCCCTTATCACTTTTTTTTTTTGTTATTGTTTTATTTTTTTATTTTTTTCTATTTTCTTCTCTCCCTCTCTTGTCTTTTTTTTTTTTCCTTATTTTTTGTTTTTGTTTGGTATATTTTTATATAATTTATTTAAAAAAAAAAAAACACAAAATAAGCAAAAAGAAAATTCTAAATTTCATTTTTTCCCAAGAAGAAGATATATATATATTTTTTTGTTTTCGTTTTATTTTTAAAATTTTTATTTTTATTTTTCAAATCCTATTTTTTATTTTTTACTTTTTTTGTGTTTCTTTTGCTTTTTGTTTTTAAAATTCTTACTTTTATTATTTTTTAACAAAATTAAAAATTAAAACAAATAAAATAAAGAAAAAAGAATAAAAGTAAAAAAAATAAGTAAAAGAATATAAACTGAGAGGGAGAGAGGGAGTAAAAAAATAAAAATGTGAAATAATCGACAAATAGTATTATGTTTGCAAAATGATTTTTTATCAATAAATTATGATGGAGGTTGTCTTAAGTAACTAAATTGAAAAGAAAATAATTATAATAGGTATTATGAAAATGACAAGAGATATTTTTAATATTTATCAAAATGAAGGGCATCAACAAAGAATATCCCCAGTATTTGTCAAAATGACAGAGGTCGTCTCGGGTTTCAATTCAGGTAAAATATAATTAAAGTATTAATATTAAATTTAAAATTGAATATGAATTAAATTAAATTGAGATTATTGACAATTGGGGTTTAACCTTTTTATTTCACAAGAGAATTAAAGCATCTCGACCACTAGTAACAGATTTTATTAGCCCAAAAAAA
This sequence comes from Eucommia ulmoides, assembly GCA_016647705.1. NCBI lineage: Eukaryota > Viridiplantae > Streptophyta > Magnoliopsida > Garryales > Eucommiaceae > Eucommia > Eucommia ulmoides. The sequence continues at coordinate 7,950,618 of CM028333.1, read as the reverse complement.
CAAAAGGAGAAGTTAAATATTTTTGTGGTCCAAAATGGGAAAATGTTAATGTTTCTGCTCTCAATTTATAATATTTAGTCGACATTTGTTGAGAATTCAATATTTCGGTTAATGTTGTGATTATACTAGGATACACGGTTGATTTGAATATTACACATTGATATGGAAAAACTCTTACTCATAACTGATATAGGTATTGAACCTTAAACGGGTTGGATTGGATATGAATTTTGATCCGTAACAAACAGACCTAATGGGTTATCTTAACCGAAACATAACAGACCCACTTGGGTGGTAGTTTCGGCGGTCTTCTGAGCAAGCCTAACGACCCCATAAGGAGGCCCAAATTTAGATATATTCAAACCCACAATATCAAAGGCCAAGGAACTAACAGATCAACCCAACATGAACGGTTCCCCTACACTTACGGAGATGAGCCAAATTGACTGTAACAGCCCATAATTAATGGGGACCATTACAAAGATATTCTCCAAGATCATTGGAATATTAATTATCTTCCAAGCCGTTAAGAACATATCAATGAGTTGGCGATCTCTCCAAAGTAACGGCAACAACTCTATGAGCCTATAAAAGGGTAGATATCACTGGTAATATTCATGATTCAATCTGTGTACAATTTTCTCTATATACCAAATTAACTTATTCTCACACTGAAGGTTCTTTTACTAACACCACACCGATGTCCCCTATTAGAACTGACGATTTTGCTGGTAGCAGGAGGAAGGTGAAGAGATTTCTGACATGTATAGAATGGTTACACATGTCAAAGATTTTTTGGCAACATCATTTGGCACCATCTGTGGGAAATGCTAACGCAAAAGCTTTCTGTTACGGCTATGAGACAGTTACGAACGAGAGCGACAACGATGATTCGAAGCAACGACTTGCCGCCACCACCCTATGCAGAAACTCCAGTAAAGCAGCAAGGAGGGTTCAAGATGACCCTCCATTGACCGTGATAAACACTGATGCAAAAATTGATGCTCTTCCTACAAATGTGGCTGAAATAGTTGAGACAATCAAATACATGGCAAGGCCAATAGATGGCAGCAGGTCGCAATCTCTTGCAGCTAACCATGAATTTGGAGAGAAAGTAAAGTCTCCTGGTTATGCTAATCCTCAGTCTTACGAGAAGCAAACTACTCAAGAAGATACAAGCCGTCAGCCAGAGAGAAGAATCTATAACCGAACTGAGACTGTTGATTCATATCAATAGATCAGAACTAAAGTAGAAATAGGTCAATCTTTAGATTAACTGGACACGCTTGTGAAAGGCACTGAGATGCCTTTCTCACTAGATATCTTAGTTGTCCCGTTCGCTGAAAAGTTTGATACCACAAAGTTTGAGAAGTATGATGGGAGAATGGATCCTATGGGCCATATCCTCCAGTTCAAGCATGTAATGAATCTTTATGATTCAATTAACTCCACACTCTGCAGAGCTTTCGCTACCACATTGAAGGGCTCAGCCCTCGAATGGTTGCATACGCTCCCTCCAAACTCTATCACATCATTCAAAGAGTTTGGAAACATGTTTATTAACCGTTTCATAACCTGTCAAAGGTTAATGAAGGGTCCTGATTTTCTGCTCGCCTTGCATCAAGAGAAAGAAGAAACTCTACATCAATATATGAGCTGATTCAGTAAGGAATTAACATGCATTGAGGGTTGTGATACCAACCTCATCATTGATGCATTTACCTCAGGGTTACGTCTTGGTTGTTTTCAAGACTTTTTAACCAAGAAGAGTCCTTAGAGCATGTCAGAGTTGATGGAAAAAGTCAAACCCTACATAAAATTGGAGGACGTCAAACTTACCAGAGAAGGCAAGGGATCTTTCAAAGATTACCCCAGATAAAGCGAGAATGATGGGAACAAGGCGAAATCTAGCACAACGGATAGGCGTAAAATCGACCAAGAAGTTCGAATTCCAAATCAGAAGCTCGCCAAGAGCCAGACCTACCTGGTCTGCGAATACCTATCTCAAGAATTTTGCGTGAGATACGCGCTTTTGAATTAATTTAGTGGCCTCCCAAGCAGACTACCAAGTCCAATAGGAAGAATAACACAGATGATTGCTGGGAGCTCAAGAATGAGATCAAGCGTTTAACTGGCATGGGTCAGCTACGTGATTACCTACAAGAATGCCCAAGGGATAAAAAAAAGACCCAGAAATGAGGGTTGACGCAAGGAACATCACGAGAAAGAACGGAAAGAAGAGCATCCCAGAGAGAATCGTGAAGTAATCTTCATAATAAATTATGTTGGGCCAACTACTGGAAAGTCCAATCGAGAACGAAAAATGAAGGTCCGCAAAGCAGTATTGGAACGATGCTTTGGAAAAGCAATGGCAGTGACAACAAATCCGGGACTAGTCATTACTTTTTCAGAGGAGGATAGCAAAGGGGTTGTTCACCTACATGAGGATGCACTGGTCCTTACTCTGTGGATCTCTAGTTTCCAAGTAAGACGGATCTTGATCGATAACGGTAGTTCTGCTAATATTATTTTTGTCAGTACTCCGAAGTAGATGGGAATACCAAGTTCTGATGTCAGTTCTACACAAACTGTTATGATAGGATTCAATGGCGAACTCACATTTTCATGTGGAAAGATCACTCTATCTGTCACCTCTAACAAAGAGGAACGGGGATATACGAAAGCCACGGAGTTCATGGAGGTGGACTCAGCATCACCTTACAATGCAATTCTTGGGCATCCATAGTTATATGTAATGAAGGTTGTTGCATCAATGTACTACCAATGTGCCAAATCCACAAGGGACGGTTATATGGTAGTAATAATAGGTGACCAAGTGGCCTCAAGACAATATTTTTACGTAGCAATGAAGGGCTGGGGTGCGCCCTTATAGCAATTAAAGAAGGTCCATGGAGCAATTCTGCGAACAAACTCGGTAGAAGAAATTAACGATTTCAGGGAACATGCAAGTGTAATCCAGCCTGACGAGCAAGTGAAACAGATCACCTTTAATAAAGGGGCTCAAAAACTTATGATTAGAGGATCATTAAGCTAAACTGAGGCTAAAGAGATCAACGAACTGCTCCAAAAGAAGCTGGACGTTTTCGCCTAGGCTCTTAAAGATATGGAAGGAATCAGTCCAGACATTGCAGTACATCGTCTGGATATTTCTAGGTCATACTCTCCAATACGAAAGAAAAGAAAGACCTTCAGTCCTGAGAAAGGACAAGTGATTAAAGCCGAAGTAAAAAGATTGCTCTCCGTTAGCCACATCAGGGAAGTGATGTACCCAAGGTGGCTGGCCAATCCAATTCTAGTAAAGAAGAAGAATGGAAAGTAGAGAATGTGTGTGGACTTCACCGACCTCGATCAAGCATTCCCAAAAGACTGCTATCTAATGCCAAGGATAGATAAGATGGTAGATGCTGTAGCAGGGCACCAATACTTGACCATGATGGACGCTTATGAAGGCTACAATCAAATTCGTATGGATCAGCCAAACAAGGAAGGGACATCATTCATCACACCGAAAGGTACTTAATGTTATAAGGTAATGTCATTCGGTTTGAGAAATACAGGAGCTACTTACCAGCAGTTGGTGAACTGCATTTTTCAAGATCAAATTGGAGCCACCATAGAGGTTTATATAAACGATCTGCTCGTCAAAAGCTCCAGGCAGAAGGATCACCCCAGCCATGTAGCAGAGGCTTTTGCTGTTTTAATAAAGTATAACATGAAGCTAAACCCAGAAAAATATGTGTATGGTGTCATATCTGGCAAGTTTCTGGGTTTTGTTGTTAACCAAACCGACATCATGGTGGATTTTGGATAGATAGAGGTTGTGAAGAATTTAAAATCTCCAGTAACTATAAGAGAAGTCCAGGTGTTGACTGGAAGGTTAGCAGTGCTGAACAAATTCATCTCAAAATTTACTGATAGGTGTACCCCTTTCTTTAAGATTTTGAAGGAAAATAAAGTCTTTCAGTGGGATGATGATTGTGAGCGAGCTCTTCAATCCATTAAAGATTATTTGGGCTCAGTGGAGATGTTGGGCAAATTAAACCCAGGAGAAGAGCTAAACCTCTATTTGGCGGTCACACCTGTAGCAGTGAGTGTTGCACTAGTCCAAGAACTCGCAGGAGGGCAAAAACCTGTGTACTACATCAGCAAATTGTTAGTTCCAGCAAAAACTCGTTATACAAAGTTGGAAAAGTTGGCCTTGGCTTTGGTAACTGCAGCATGAAAACTCAGACCATATTTTCAGGCACATGTGATTAACGTGCTGACCTCGTACCTGCTTCGGGCGGTAATCAATAGGTGTAGTTTATTTATATATTTCCAAACCGATTTTGATAGTTTTTGAGTATTATTATGAGTGTTTTAATATGTTTTAATTCATTTTTATTTGTTTTCGTTCAAAACAGGGGTTAGAAGAGAAAACGGTTTAAAAGCGAGCTAATCAGTAGGAAGACGGTGGAGAAACGGTGGGAAAACAAGAAAAAATGCCAATCAAAGCATAAAAGACCAATGTCTCCACCGTTGCAGCGATCAAAAGGGCAGAAATGCCACTATCGATCTACCGCTGCAGCGGTGGATCTCACCGTCGTAGCAGTGAAAGGGAAGAACATCCATTGACTTCTCACCGCTGCAGTTGTAAGGCTACCGACATCCCCACCATTGCAGTAGTGATTTTGATTGCTACAGCGGTGAAGCCCCTGCTGTAAAGTGTTTTTTTAGATATTTTGTTAGATCTTTTGGCCCCAATTCCATTTTCTTTGATTCCCAACCATTTTGAGAACACTTAGGGAACATTTTTGGGAGTCTTGAGAGCTCCAAGACACTATCAACCAAGATAAGATCACAAAGCCAAGAAGAGGAAACAATCTCAGAGCAATTGTAGCATCGATTCTTCGGATAACGGCTAGTTTCCTTGTTTCTCTCTTTCCTACGTACACTTTACTTTTGGTGATTATAACTTTTTGTTTATCAAAGACTACTATATTGGCCCAAAGAGCTACCCAAGACGTGGTGAATTGGGTAGTTAAAAAAAATTAAACAATTAATTCATTTAAACACAAATAATTAATTTTTTAAAATCAATTATTATCTTAATACGCAGAGAAAATGTGTTTGATATTAAGTGCACACCTAAACAAAAAATATGAAATAAAGTAATGCAGCACATGAGAATTTATCCTAGTTCAGTAAGTTACTCTTACTTACGTCCAATCCCCCAAGTTCCATAGAGATTCGCAATCCACTAAATCTCTTGATTCATTTACCAAGTAGGAACTAAACTCTTACAATTCTCGATTCTTTTCATAGGTTGTGAATCAATCTTTATAACACCCTAATTCTTTTCATAGACTAAAAATCAACTTAACATTCTCTCACTTATCATTTCACATGATCAACTTAACACTCTCTCACTTATCATTTTCACAGGATCAGGATGAACCTTTACAATTTACTATTTAATTCAATTACAGGTTCAATCAAAACCAAATTTTTTTGAAGAGAAAAGAATAACCTAATCTTTTTAACAGAATAAATATCAAACTCTAATTTTTTTTAGAGGAAAAAGATTGAAATCTAGATACATTAACTATAAACCGTCCCAAACGTGTCTAATTTTCTCAAACTCACAAATACAAAAAAATATAAGTTTCTTCCTACAAGGAGCTTTTACCACCTCAATACAGATATATTCAATTAATGCCCCAAATAATTTCTAAATGATAGATACAATGTGAGACAAATAAAATCTGATTAATAAAAAAGTAGGTAGCACAAATTAAGCACATAATCAGATAATGAGGCAAAAAAAACCGTTTAAAAGATTTTTAGGCTATTAGGTTCAAAATGATTTTCTAAACAATTCTAAACCAAGCAATCAATATAATTATATCTTAGAAAACAAATAACAAGACCTAGAAGGATCTCATTGGGAAACACCAAAGACAATAAAGATTTCGTAATTATAACTCAAATCAGTAACTCCAATAGTAAACACTTTAGATCAAGAACTTAAATATAATTTCTCGTAAAAATCTCCGCAATAATATAACTCTTGTAAAAGCTCAAAGATGAAGTTCTTGATGTATCTTATTAAATAGACCTAGAACTAGCCCTCCAATGACTAGTTCTTCAAAAATATGTCATAAAATGACACTCTAAGACCCCAAATATCATATCCTATCAGTTTAGGTATGTTTCATTTAAAAATATTATTGGAAACACTTATTTAGGTGCATAAAACTTTTCCCAATTTAAAACTGTTAGAAAAGGAAATACTAAGCCACTTTAATTAATAGAATATCAAAATATATGGACCAACTCAATAGGGATCACATATTAAGTCAAATATATTTGAATATCACTCAAATCCTCCAAATCCCTCTTTTGGAATCATTAAAAAAGGATAATTTTTTACGAAAAGATCACATAGTCAAAATATTGACTAAGACAGTCGGTTGACCGACCACTGCATTCGATCGACCACTATGTGCCAAGGCTAAAAATAGCCATTAGCCTTACACTCAGTTAGTTGACCGACCCAGTCACTGACTTTGCCCATACACCCAGTCAGTTGACTGACCCAGTCGGTGACTTTCTTAATTTCTTCAATTCAGCCACTGTTTCAAAAAGTTGACCAGTTTCTTTTTTAAGTTGATCAATTGGATCAGTAGAACTCTATTTCTACTCCCAAAACTCACTATTTGATAAGTCAACCAACTCATTTTGCCGGTTGTCCTAATTGACCCAAAAACACAATATATCATACTTTAAAATATATTTTTCACTTAAGTCATTTATCAAAACCATTATACGTAAGGAGAGCACATAAAATATCTCATTTAAGAATCTTAAACTTATCACTTCTTATCAAGACACATATAAGATTAATTCATTTTAAGTGTCTTGCGTGATCCTAATTCAGATTGTATTAAAAGTATATAAGTAAATAATTGTTTTCACCTAATTTTCTTCAGCATCTTCAAAACTCTTCATGTCTTCATCATGTCTATCTTACACCCTTTATATTTTCTTCAACAAACCTTCTTCTTAATCAAACTCATGGAACCATAAATCTGAAATACTTAGTAAAATCATTAGTTCCACTAAAAATATCAATACGTATTGCACATAAAAACCTTGGATTCAACACATTCTATAGCCCGTCTCACTCATCACAGATTCGAAGACTAGATTATCATGAATGTCCAACACATGAAGCACATCATTAAGAGTAAGTTCTTTCCTAAAAGTTATATTCAACACAACTTTTCCTTGTCCTTCAACTTCAGAAGTTGATGAGTTGCCCATGTAGAGTTGTTCGTCTTGATCCACTTGTTGACAGGTGATGAATAATTTCTTATCTAAGCAGATATGGCATGTAACTACATTGTCAACATACATTTCTATGAGGTTAGCAACTAGGTTGAATTCAGATACAATTGACGAAATATTCATATCGAAAACATTTGATGTAAGATGATCGACCTCAGTCACATTAGCTTGAGGTGTGGGCCTCTTTCCATTACACTTCACATGGCATTCACTTGCACAGTGTCTAGCCTTTCCACACGAGAATCATTTCCACTTGAATTTTTTTATTTTTTTTCCTTTGGAACAAGGCTTTGACTTGTTTAAAGGCCAGAAAACTTTTGTTTCTTACTAGTCTTGTGAACTTCCACAACATTTGACTTTGAGTTCATGGAATGACGACCATCAAGATTCTCATCAAAACTGATGTTTATCTTCAATTCTTAGCCTTACAATCAAATTTTTAGCTTTTATCTCTTTGAATTTATGCTTGAGATAATTTTTAAAATCGGTCCAGACTAGTGGTAACTTTTCAATGATAGAAGCTACTTGAAATGATTCATTCAATGACATTTCCTCAACGAGAATGTCATGTATATTGACTTAAATATCATCGACTTATTGACAACTTATTTGGAATCCATCATAACATAAGCAAGGAACTTTTCTACAACAAATTTCTTTGAGCTGATGTCCTCGATTTTGTACTTTTAATCCAAGGATTTTGACGATTTTTTAGCAGTTGTTATCCCATCCTATACTTTATATAGAAAGTTACCTAGAGCATTGAAAATGTAATTCCGACATAGATGGTTGGGATCCTTCCACGCTTCCACCATAGCCGTTGTTTGATCATCAACATTTTTTTTAGAAAAAACAGGAGCATCTTGTTTGAAAAAGAGAACCAATCTCAAAGTCATGATGTAGAACACCACCTTTTGTTTCCACCTCTTAAAATTACTCCTACCAAACATTTTCGGCTTTTTAGAGAAGGCACCGTAGTGGTAATGGTCTGAGTCACAAGAGGCGTTGCATTTGATGTCAAGATCGGCATACTATTTTCATTTGCCATCACAGAGTGATATAATTACAATTTAAATACTGTATATAACCACTCAGAAAATTTAACACTAGACTTTTTAAAGTGATATTCCAGTTTTAAGCACTTATTTGAACAATAATAAAGTTACTATTTTTTCTATTGATTAGGGCCCTCCCTTGGAATAGAATTATTTAACAACAAATAAATATTGTCTCAACAAAATTTTATCTAAGAAAATTATTTAATAAATTTGTGTTTAAGAATGTAAGTAATAAGAATTTTCAAAAAATAGTAGACAAGGTACTATTTTTATACAAAATAAATTCAGAATTAGTATTTTAGTTTAAAATTCCACAAAATAAATAAATAAATATGCTTTTAAGATCATTGGAGATAATTGCTAAAATTTTAAATTAAATACTTAAATAATTATGGATTTAAACTAATAGTAATTAAATAATCTAATCGTAAACGTTAACTAGGCATATATAGGCAGTAAAACTAATTTCTCGAAATTATGTGGATGTTCACTGTGTATATATTAAAATAGATTCCATAATATGAAAATCCAAAAAACAAATGCAGAATGTAAACATTCACAAACAGAAACAAAAATAGATTCATGATGTGAACATTCACAAAACAGAAACATCAACAGAGACAAGATGGGAACGTCCACAAGACATAAACAGGAACAAGATGGTCGATAAACTCTACATAAAAACTTACTCAATTATTCAAATGATGAATGAAAAGTGAAGTAGATCAAGGTTAGAGTTTAACTCTATTCCCTTAAAGTAGATTTGCTCCACCGCGCTGGTGCTAATGTTTGAATGAATGTTTGTCTCCTAGGGTACAATGATCTTCAAGCTTCTAGTACAAACACTTGAAACCAAAAACATTGACAAACTAAACATGTTTGCACTCTCATAGATTTCTATATGTTTTGTGTTTTGGTGGTGATATTCAGTTGTTGATCCTAAGATTTTGATGAACAATTAAGTGTTAATATTTTGGTAGAACTAATGTTTTCATTGAGTGTTTCAGTTATTTAAGTTCCAGTGATGAAGATGCAAATTAATTGGATGCCAAATGATGATGTCGAAGATGATGAAGAATTAAGAATTTGAAGAAATTAGGAAAAACAACTCAGGTGAATTTCAACTCTTAATATCCTAGTTAGGAATACGCACACGGCACAAAATATTTTTACTATTTATGTGTGTTTTGATTAAGTGAATTTATTTGCTCCAATATGTAATTGAAAAGAAATAGTTTTAATTGACGAAAATGGAATATAAGAAGATTAGTGGAGCTAATTTAGAAAAAAAAAATAGTTAAAGGGGCAAAAGCGTAAAAGAGAATAAGTTAAAAACGAGTTCCGAAAAGAGATCCAGAAGACGTAGGTCGACTGATGAGTCAACCAGACCAAGCAACATGAACTCCCTATATCTCTAAGTCGACAGGCAGGTCGACCGACCAAGAAAAGATGAACTCTCTGTATCTCCAAGTCGACAGGTAGGTTAACCGATGAAGGCAAAATAAACTCTTTGAATCTACAAGTCGACAGACTGGTCGACCGATGAACGCAACAACGATAGCTTGGCTACAATCTGAATTAAGTAGTCGACTAAAGTTGACCAGACGCACTGTTTCAAGATTTTGTTTATTTCGGGATTATATCCAAAAGTAGTCGTTTTTTGTTAGGATTTGAGAGAGATTTTAGAGATATTTTTATATTTAAGATATGCTTCACCTAATATTTAAATCCTATTGATTTGGTTCATTAATTTTTAATATTTCTCAGTTTGGTACATAAAATTGATTCTATTCTAATTAATTGAAATTGAGAAATATTTGGAGGACTTCATTGAATGTTTTAAAAGCTATTATTAAGTGTATTGAATCAAAATGAAGTCATAATGAGATATGGGGTCTAAGAGAGCATTTAATTGTCATGACACATGAAAACTAGCCGTTAGAGAGCTGATTTATTTTTCATATATATAGACTTGCGAATTTCATTAATAAATGATCAATTAATCAATATCAAGAGAGCTAAAAAAGTTAAAATCATTTGTGAGCTTTTATAAGAGTTATCATTCTGAGAGATTGTGTGAGCTATTCTGAAAGGCGATCTTGAAGATCAATTGCTATTAATCTTTGCTGCTACCGGATTTGAAGTTACATCGTTCTAATTATTCTTTCTGTGGATTCCGGGTGAGATATTTCCAATAATTTTCTATCATTGCATTACTTGTTTATATTTTTTAAATTGATTTTCGAAATTGTTTCTGATTCTTATTGAAGAAAATATTTTTATAAACAATTTCTTGAATCTGATTACTTGCTAATGTATTTGCTACCCATATCTTGTTTAAAATCAGATTTTCAATCTCATATTATTTTTATCACTAGACTTGGGATATTAATTGAGTTATTATTTATCTGAGGTGGTAGAAGCTCCGAGTAAGATTTTCTACTTATCAATTTTGTATTGGTGAGTAGTATGATGGGTTAAATACTGTTAGGGGTATTTAATCAGGGATAGCCAGTTTTCAGTCTTTTCCTGTAAAGAAATTGAGGTAGTGATTTTTCCTGAATAAAATTGTATTTTTTAGTGAAATTTGTAAGGGTTTAATCGTTACCGGGTAAAAGGATATTTGGAGTGATTAGTGATGTTTCTATTCTTTGGCCTTAGTGTTAAAAAGAATTAAGTTATTCTTTGACCTATAAAATGTAGAGGTTCTTCATTAGTCTAGGAAAAGGATATTGTAAATGTTGATTCTGAGCCTGTAAAAGAATCGGTGTGAGGGTTTGGTTCCTACCTTTAAAGGGATCTTGAGTATTAGTAGGTGTGAATCTCCGTGAAGCTCGGAGGACTGGACTAGCAAAGAGTAGTTTGGTGAAGCAGGATATATATTGGTGTGCTGCAATATTTACTTTATTTATTTTTGTTGTTTGGTATGCGCTTAGTTGATTATTTAATTCCGTTGTGATATAAAGATAATAATTAATTTATGATTAAAATTAATTATTTGATCTATTAAAGTTTTATTCTAATAAATTTTTAATTACTCAATCCACCCTCCCTCTTGGGTATTCCACTGGGCCAACAGCAGTGATAGATGACATAAATTAGACAATCTGAAATAAATGTAAAGTCTCATATTTATAAAAGACCAAAAGATACCAATCATTGGATGCAATTCTTCAAAATTGAAAAGCCACGTGTTTGGTGTAAATGTTCACAGAATAATCACCAGATAACAGACTTGACTCTAACCCAGTCCGATCCGAATCGAATCGACCCATACCTAAACCTAGTTTGGTTTGGTCATACATACAGAGACATTGGATAACTGTGCAAATTTGGTTAAATGTGGAACCCCAACAACGCACAAAAGATTATATGTCCAAAGGGCTTGCCCTTTACTTCAAACTTAGAGATTGATATAGTGCTCAAGTTCTTACTCCATAATCAATGTGAGATTATTTTTTTCATTCTAATGTTTAGCCAACCTCAAGTGGGTATTTTGAGATTTAAAATCTCATTCAAATTAATAATGTTTTCCATATAGATATACTATATTGATCTCCAAACAGCGAGGAACATATTGGAATACTAACCTGATCAATTTAATTAATGAATCTCACTTTAATTTATTAATTAAACTATCCAAGAATTCTAACAATTAGAATTAGTAACCATCATTTTTTTTTTTGGAAAGTACGTTTTGGGTACTATCCGAGAATTGTAACAATTATAATTAGTAACCACCCTTTTTTTTTATGCGGAAGTTCATTTTGGGTACATATTTAACCGGTATTCAGTGTATGTAACAATATTAAATAAGGAAAAAATTTCTTAATTAAGTAACCGTGTTGAATTCAAACACAAGATTTCCTAATTAAATGACACAATAACAGTTTGTATGTTGAATTCAACACAAATTTTGAATCCTAGTAATGAAACATTCCTAATTAAGTGGTTATGTTGAATTCCATAGGAGTTATTTTCGTTTGCTAAAATGGTCTATTGTGATGTCATTTTAAAGCTATTAGTTAAACAAATGCACTTGCAAGCAAATAAGTAATCCATATATAATTACTTATAATTATATCAAGAGATTATTAATGGAAATGTAATGTTTTTTATTTATTTAATAGTCCTCAAAAGTAGTAGATTCTATAAATATGTCCATGAGATAATGAACACTAGTATTTAGTGTACAAATAATGCTTACTAAATAGTCCTTAAGTTTTCTTAAACAATTATCCCTATATATCATCTAATTTACATCAGATGCCACTTTCTGTGAAAAACAATAGTCAAATGTCACCTCCTTAGAGCATCTCCAACACACGTGCCATAAGTTGTGCCAAATATTTAACCGCCAATTTATCATTTTTTAGCCAAAACTACGACTCCAATAGGTGTGGTATTTAATGTGCCAAAATACCACACCCCTTTGCCTAAACCATATTTGGCATAGTCAAGTCTAATCGAGAATATGGTGGGAGGACTATTGGAGGTAGTTGTTACTCTAACAACCATCAAACCAAAAATAAATAGTTTGTTAATTATATTTTATTGGGTTTTTTATTCTTTAGACCATATTTAACTTTGTCTTTCCTCAAATACCTTTTTTTTTTAAAAAGATTATTTTTTAAACCTTTCTCTCTCTCTCTTTCCGCGGCGATCTTCCTCACAGTTGCCAATGATTGCCGCCGTCGACCACCTTCAAATTGTCGCTAACGACTGTATCTAAAGACTGCTATCGAACCATGTGCTCGATCTGGATGAACCGTCGGTGGTTGATTTGCAACAATCTTCCTCACAGTCGCGGCGATCTTCCTCACTGCCGTGGTGACCAGTAGTTGATTTGCAGCGATTTTCCTCACGTTCGCAGCTCTCAATCTGTGCTCTCTTTATCTCTCTCGATCTGAGGATAAACGGTTGCACGACGGCGGCTATGGTGACCATAATGGTGAACTCACGGTGGCGAGCACGAGCACTAGTGGCTCAATTGCGAACAAACGAACGACGGTGATTGTTTTTCCTTTACGCCACCATCGCCGCCGGTACTTTACTCGTTGTTGTCTTCCTCAGCCGATCTCTCTCTCTCTCTTTCTCAGATCTAGAAAATCCCATATCAGGAATTTTTTCAGATATGTTTGTTCATGTGAATGTTCTCGTGGTCATGATTTTCGGATATATGAATTTCCATATAGTTTGAATGTTCTCTCCGTCGTTGGCCTTTTGTTCTCTCCATTTCCTGATCTAAAAAACTCCAGATCTGGGTTAAATGTTCATGTTGATTGTTCTTGTTCTCAGACCTAGTTTGAATGCTCTCAGATCTGGTTGCTCTCTCTCTCTCCTCTCCATTTTTCAGATCTGGAAAATTCTAATTTACTTCTCTGGGTTGAATGTTCATATGAAATACATATATCTGAATGTTCATTTGTTTAGTTTGGTGGATGTTCATTTTACGATTTGGTGAATATTCATATTGATTTTGTTAGATATGTTTCGAATTAGCGATTTTTGTGAATATTCTCATATTTTGATTTGTTGTTTGGTAAAGTTCACGTGGGTTGACGAAATGTAAATGTATTGAAATGTTACAACATACCAGATGAAAATATGAACATTCACAAATGTGTGTGACTGTTGCATTTGTGTAATGGCATGATTTGTAAATAAATTAGATATAGGGGGAATCTTAAAGGACTAAATTTTAAAAAAGTTATGGGGACCAAAAACTTAATTATGATAGTTGGTGGTTCATTTTCTAATTAGTATATCTTATAAGAACTAAATAATAAATTTCCCTATTTTTTTATTTTTTTTTGCTTCGGTTAGTTTGTTAATTTTATTTTGTTTGGACTAATTTTAATTTATTATTTAAGTTAGGTTATAATTTAATTGGAGCTAATTTTCTAGTTCAATTCAGAATCAATTTACCAGATTTATTTAATTTAATTTGACACATGTGGATTCGGAATCTAATTTTTAATTTGATACATGCAATATATAATACTAATTCAAATTCAAACTACATGAAAAAGTTAAAAAATTAAAAGTTCAATGGAAATTTAGCAATTACTTTAAATTTTTAATTTAAGACAATATCTATTTTTAATTTTAATACCAAATACATTTAATGAAATAACACAATGTTTTTGCCACAAATGTTGGAGTGCACACCCTAAACCACATGTGCTATACTACTATTTTTGTGCCATATTCAACAAATGACACTAAATTTGCCACTTCTGTTGGAGATGCTCTTAATAACACCAACAAAAAAACTCATTTTGTGAACTTTGATAATAAATTAAATTCATGAAAATTATACTATTTTAATCTACATTTTATCATCTTCATTTTGATTTCCATATCAATTATTTTTTAGTGGAAAAAAGGTCAAAAGTGAATGTTCACTAAACTTAGAGTTAAAAATTATATTTTGTGATGACGTTGATACTGTTATTTTTACCATTATTGAACATGCATTTTAATTGAACATGTACTAAGGCTAAAAAACACATTATTATTTTAAACACCCTAGTCGTGTAATTCATACTCAAAAAATCTTCACTAGATTTGAAGTCGAATAGATCCCATTCATACTGAACATTCACTTACACATCAAGACAGTGATTTTTCGTACCAATGAACATTCACTGAGTTTTACCATGCAATAAGACTGAACACACTACTATTTCTTGTAACATCGAGAAGACCTAATTTTTGCATGTGCATATTTTTATTTGCATTTTAGAGCATTTACAAACTAATGGGGTTATTGTGTCATTTAAATTTTACTTTAAAATTTTTTTGAGGGTCGTTATAGTATTTAAAATTTGGTTTTAAGAACTTTGGGGATTAAATGTTGACTTTAATTTTTTACTTTTAAAAATTTAGGAATTATTATGTTATTTGAAAAATTATATTTTAAAATTTTTGAGATATAATTTATATATTTTTTATTTTAGGAGGGGCATATCCTACGATATGTTATGGGTACTAACAGAAGGGTATGTCTTGTAGGATATTGTGTTTGTGATTCGATTGGAGAGCATATCATGCGGGTGTATTGTTACCTGACAAGAGGGTAAGTCCTGTAGGTGGTTGATATATATTGTTTTATTGTTGGTTATCAATATGATATGATGATTTTTACCATGAGTTGCGATTATTGATATAATATAGTGATTTTTATCATGTGTTGACTCCTACCATTAGAGATATTGAATAAACCTGACATTGATAATCTTAAATTGCGCAGATGTATAGGTTATGGTACCGTCATAACTCCCAATCGTGAGATAAACAAACATATGGCTAGTAAGGAAATACATATGTGTTATTTTATTATATAAAAAAAAATACGTGAATCAGTTAATTTAAATTCAGTTGTTTTAATTTGATGATAACTGTGAAATTTTGATATTGCTCAGCGTGTGGTTATATTATGTTTTGGAAAGGGATTTTGATAAATGTACTTGATTCATAATTTTTTTTTTTATATTATGAAGACAGTACCGATAAAATATTTTATCTCAAGTATTCCAACTAGAGACGGGTCCACTACTGGCATTAAATAGAATCAGAGGGTGATGTCATTTTTATTTTTGTGGCTGTCAAGACAAGTGTTAATCGCGAAGGGTTCGGATTTTGTAGTTTTGTTATGAAATATTTGGAATATGTCTAATCTCTGAATTTTGAATTTATAATATTAAAATTTAATTTAGTTATCTACATGTTGTTCAAATTGCATTTGTTTAGATGAGATAATATCAATTCGAGGTCATGCCTAGCCTCGGACATGGAGCTCGAGGTGGGGTGTGACAACATCTACTCGCAATTATTTAATGTTCTCTAATACCGAATCATTATTTAGGGTTTATTGTATCTAACCTAATCATCCACTAATTCTAAATTGCACGATTAATTAAACATTCACTTAAAATCATATAACCTTTAGTTGTTAGTGAATATTCATGAATGAACCATTACAGATATTATATTATTGTTCAACTCATTGTGAACATTCATTAATGAAATATTACGTAATCCCATGTTACTCCCATGTTACTGTTCAGCCTATAATAAACATTCACCAAGCACAAGTAATTGTGAATATACACTCTAAAAAAATCAAGGAAAAATCGGTGAAAAATCTTTTTTTTTTTTTTTTTTTTTTTTTTTTTTTTTTTAAGTCTAATTAGTGAAAAGTTCTTTTGTGTTATTAGGTTTTAATTTAGTCCTTTAAGTTAGATTTCACTTGTGTTTTAGTCCCGCATTGCAGGAATTGTAGGGAGTCTTTTAGTGAGTACATTTGATTTTTATAGTGAATTCTGTTACACGTAACTAATGTTAATTACAATTTTATAATTGTTACTTTTCACACATATTTGGGTATTTTTAGTTACATGTACTTATATAATATTAGCTATATGTTACAATTACATATATATATATATATATATATATATGTATGTATGTATAATATTTTGTGACGTAACTGAAAAAATATCAATTTTTTTAGTCACATATTAGAAACATGTAATTAAAAAGTTACATATTATTAAAATATGTAACTGAAAAATATCAAATTTTTTAATTATATCTTAGAGACATATCACTAAAAAGTTACATATTATTGGAACATGTAACTGAAAAAAAATAAAAAATAAAAATTAGTTACCTGTAACTAATATAGTAATATTACACACAAAATAGTTACATGTAACTGACGCGTGGCTATCATGAGAGTAAAATTTCGCATTTTTAAAACATATGAGACTAAATCAAAATAAATTATCACATGTAGGACTTTTGACCAATTAAAATTTAAATGGAGGACCTCCAATCGATTGTCCCAAAAATCAAAACTGAACCAAATACTGTGAATCGGTTCAATTCGATTTACGATCCAATTTTAATTTGGTTTGATTTCATATTTTTCCAAACCGACATCTTTGATTTGGTTTCTAAATAGTTCAATCAAACTGAACCACATCGAACAAGTTACATCCCTACTTTTTTTTTTGGGATAATTGGTGATTACTCCCAAATAGTGAGTGTAATATGTTATTGGTCTTAATTTAAAATATAAGTTTTGATTTGGTTGTTGAAATTGATTTTTGCCTGCGTATTAATCCCGCATGTACTTACACCTGTGTAATATTAGTTACATGTATCTGTATAATATTACTTACATGTTACAAATTACATATAATAATATTATATATACTTGTGTAATATTTGTTAAATTTAACAAATATTTTATTTATAAATTAAATACATGTAATTATGAGAGTGTATTGGGCCTTAAACATTCTTTTCTTTTAATGCGCGGGACTTAAAAGCCCAAATTATAGTTGCTTAGAGATTTTTTTATTTATTTTTTATTTTTTATTTTTATTTTTTTTTTAAATTAAGAGTAAAATAAGCACATAAACAAACCTTTTTTTTTTTTTTTTTTACCACGCATTCATGTAACTACATGGAAATCACTTGATATCATTGTTTTTTCATATAAAAGAATGTCTAATTCGTCATCGTTTTAGATCAAACAAAAAAATAAATAAATTAATTAATTAAATTGGTGATTTGTCCTATGTGTAGTTCTTACTCATAACCGGAGAATCCCATGAAACTCTTAACATGTTCTAGTTAGGTTCTTGAATTGCCGGCTCTTTGAAGTTTTTGAACTACTCTCCAACATTTTACAAAAATGTTAAAAAAATATAATAATAATAAAAATAAAAAATAAAAAAAAATCAGAGCAAGTAGTAATAAGCTTTGTTGGTGGTTTGTAGGGATGGGAAAAAAAAACCGACGGGTAATCGAAAAAACCGAACCAAATAGTCCGGGTTGAAACTGACTAAATAATTTTGGTTTTGGTTTTAAATTTAGAAACCGAAACGGTTTTGATTTTGGGATAGTAACCGTGTAACCAAACCACGAAATCGAACCATGAGCCGAACCGTATAACCGATATATATATATATATATATATATATATATATATATATATATATATATTATTTTTAATTTATTTAGTATTTATAGTTTCATCTCTATTTTTATTTATTTACACTTTTAACTATTTTAGTTTACACTTTAGTTGATTTTTAGTTTATGTTGAAGACTATTTTTATATAGTTGGTTTCGTAGACTGTATGATTTTAAAGAATATTATTATATAGTTGGTTTTGCTATTGGTTTTTAGTTTTTTAAAGAGTGTATGATTTGAAGAATGTTTAGAATTAATAGTGAATTGTGGCTCGCGGTTGCGGTTTTGGTTTTTTATAAAATTTAAAAATCTTAAACGGTTTCGTGGTTTTGGTTAAAATTAAACGATCTGGTTTTAAAATCGTTTAAAAAAAAAAAAAATTTTAATTATAATTTTACATATCTTAAACGATTTTTATTTTGATTTTGCATAAAATAGAGCAGAACCGGACCATTGACATCTCTAATGGTTTGGATGCATTTGTTTGTTGAAAGGGACATTGGATCACGAGAGGTGGTTCCCATTAACTTTTCTTTACGTTTTCCCAATGACAATTTCTCACATGGCTTTGTTTAATAAAAAAAAAAAAAAAGACAGACAAGACACCACCCCATGTTTTGAAACAATGAGATCCAACTAACTATCTAAATTGCATCGAGATCCCACAACCTTCGTTCATTGAGACTTGCCATGGGCCCAACGTGGTCATGAGAAGAAATTATGGTCCTATTCTAAAATATTTCTAAAAAATGAAGACGAAAAAGAGGGGACAGTAGGGACAATGGTCAAAAGTGATCGGGTCCATCTCATTAGAGATGTGGTTTGTCTTTCTTCTAACAGAGATTCTATCATCTTAATCTTTTGTTTTTTCGCCATATCTTTCTATCATCTTAATCTCTTGTTTTTTCACCATATCTTTCTTCCCAAGAAAATCAATGCATTTATTTCTTTCCCTTGCCACAAATTGTAGGATGTAGTTGTTATTTGCAAGAAATTTTTTATAGTACTCAACCCACGATTTAAATCGATGAAGTTCCAGGCAATCTTCAAGGACAATGCCACTTCTTCGGCCGAATTCATCTCGACGACAACTCTTGGGAAGTCCAAACTAGAAGCTATGCAGATTTCAGTGTAGATGCTTCTCAGTTCTGCTTCCAGCGTAGTATAAAACCGAACGTACCCAAAGTAGCCAACTCGCCAAGCTCCCAAATTGTCGCGTATCAAACCACCGATTACTCCTACTCTGAGATTTTTAAGCACACTGCCGTCAGTGTTAAGCTTATAAAAACTTGCAGGGAGTGAACCCAATCAGGAGAAATTTTAGAGGAGGTTCCATTTGAGAGATTTCAAAAGTGAAAGATATCCCAAAGCACAATAGTAAATCAAGAGATCCAAGAGGCAGCAAGGTAAGTATCTTGAAATTTACTTTCAAGATCTTCCTTGTTCTTGTCCTTCTTCCAAATCTCCCATATGGAAATCACAAAAAAAAAAAAAAAAAAAAAAAAAAATAAATAAAAATAAGAAACGAGTAGGGTTGAGAGAACTCCCTTGAGATTCTCTCTCATCCAAACAAGAATATTCACATCCAAGGATTGCAGGAAATGATCATTCCAAAGAAAAATTGGCCAGACCCGAGAAGTCTTGTGGCATTTTTTAAGGGCATGATCCAATATTTTAATGCTCCCATGACACCACTGGCACAAACTAGAAGCTTCACTACTTCTATTTGCTCTAACTTGATTAGTCACTAATGTCTTATGGAAGATTTTCTCCAAAAAAAAATAAAATAATAACTTTATTTTTTTGAGGGATTTAAGTTTCCAAATTCAGTCCCACAAAGAAAGATTAGTTAAAATACCATCAATGTCAATAAATTCATCGGCCGATTTAACACTAAATCGTCCTGAAACCTAGGTGCCAAATTGACTTATCAGGGAAGGCACAATATGGCAAATTGGAATAAAAAATGACTTATCTTGTTGTTCAACCGTGATAAGATGGATAGCTAGTATAAGGAACCAATCTCTTTGATCATTCTCTATGTTCGAAACTTTAAGGGCAAAGTTCTCCTAGATGGTTGGGTTGCCCAGAGGGCTATCTCCAAATCACTAGTTCGTCCACATATTAATATCAACTCCATTACAAACCTTCCATTCATGCTTGTAATAAGGATGTCCTTGGAGTTGACAGTAGCTCTCCAGTTGTGAGAACATCCTTGCTTTTTGTCCCAAGAGATTGGGTTTTTCTCCAATTGGTATTTTTCTCTAATGACACCGATCCACAAACTTTTTTTACCCATCACAATTTTCCTTCCAGCTTCGCAAGGAAATATTTGTTATTTTTTATGGAATTTTTATATCAAAACCTCCTCCCTTTTTAGATTTGCATATGGTTTCCCAGTTCAGAAGATGGTACTTTTTCTTAACATTAGTGTGTCCCAACAAATTTTTTCTATTGGTTTTATACAAATAATCACAAGATTTAAGATGAAGTTGGGCAACTTGCATGGTGTAGTTTTTTTTTTTTAGAGAACAATACTCTTTATATATAAAGTGGAAAAAGTAACAACCTCAGGCGGGAAATACCCTCTTGATCCTCACGAGCATAAGAAATTATGTCGGGAGGTAAGGGGCTCCCTACAGGAAAAAACAAAGGGCTAGATGAAACAATACTAACTAGACTATCAGCAACAAAATTACATTCTCGATGAACATGAGAAATCTGAATGTCAAATAAAAGAATCCAAAACCGAACAGTGTTCCAGAGATGAGTAATTGACCAGATTAGACTATCCTTCTTGATTTAATGAACCAGGGCTAACGAATCGCTTTCAACCCGCAAGGGAAGCTGGCCCAAACAAAGAGCCTCTTGAATCCCCAAGAACAAACCGTGGAACTCAGCTAGGAAACTCAAACTAACAGAAAAGGGAGAGAAGAATGCCCAAATAATAGTTCCATTACTGTCATGCACAACACCTCCACAAGATGCCATCATGGTCTTCCTCTTTAAAGCTCCGTAGACATTAAGTTTGAAACTCCCCTCGGGCGGACGGGTCCAATGACAGATCAGGGGCCGACGATGAACTACCTGTTTAATCGGACAACCCAATAGAACCAGAGAATGAGTCCCAAAAGAAGAAAAAACCGATGTAGATTTAATCAAAGGTCTTAGGACTTTAATCCAATTTCTAACTTTGGTAATGATCCATTTATCAGACAAAGAAACTTTATCATGGATAGCACGATTCCGATTTAACCAAATCTCCCAACAGATCAGCGACGGGATCAACGCCCCTATTTTATGAAACTGAGAACTCTCTTTTAGCTTACTCCACCATAACTTAAGAAGGTGGATTAAAGGTTGAGGAATAAAATGAATATTAAAGAAGGAGCTAAAATGCCGCCAAACCTTAGCAGCAACCTCACTGTCCAGAAAAAGATGTTGAATAGTCTCAGGGGATCGAAAAAAACAGCAACGACAACCTGACACCAAAATAACTCCCATTTTCTGAATGATATCATCCACCGCAAGTTTGTTTTTCAATAGCCGCCACATGAAAATCTTAATCTTCAAAGGAACACGTAAACTCCAAAGATTAGAATAATGATCAATTGGTATTACCCCGTCGCTAATAGCTCTCCAAGCATATTTGATGGAGAAAACACCATTATCGCTAGGGAGCCAATTGAGAGAATCAGATTCCGATGATAAAATAGGGAGGGAGCCTTCCAAGAAATCCTGAGCATCATTCTCCAGATCTGGGGAATTCCATTCCTCATCCTATAGGAATATTTTTACAGAAGACAACGAGTTGGTAAAATGAAGATTATTAGCTAGGATACCAAGCCCCAATCATCATGCCAAAAGCTAGTGAGCTCGCCATTGCCAACTTTCCATCTTGAAAATTGCAGAAAAATATTTTTAGTCGATAAAATATCTTTCCACATTTTAAAACTCCCAATTTGATCTGTCCACAGAGATAACGGAAGATTTTTAGTATATTTAGATCGCATAAAGTCGCACCGGAGAGAATTCTCTTTCAGTAAAGACCAAATCCTTTGAGAGAGAAAGCCTTCTTCATATCCTTAAACTTTCGAAGACTAAGACCGCCTGTAGAGGTATCTTGACAGATCTTCTGCCAAGCCACCCAGTGCCTTTTCTTTCCTGAATCCGAGTGGCCCCAAAAGAAGTTTGCAAACATGGATTCTATATCCTCCAGAATGCTATTGTGAACACAAGTGGATGCTAAAAGATGAAGAGGGAATGAAGATAGAACATGCTTTAGCAGAACAAGTTTACCTCCACTAGAAAGAAACTTAACTTCCCACCCATCGACTATCTTGGACACTTTCTCAATAAGACCAGCGAAGTGAATCACTTTCCGATGGTTGTAGGTATAGGGCACTCCAAGATAAGTGCAAGGAAAACTACCTTGACTAAAACCTATGGAAAGTCCAATAGCCAAACGATGCGTATTAGGACAGTTAGGATATAAATAGAAATTACTTTTCGGAGCACTCACAAACTGACCGGAGGCTAACTGATATTCTTCAAGAACCTTCATTAGATTTCTAATACTACGAGAACTTCCATTGCAGAAAATGAGGGCATCATCTGCAAACATCAAGTGGGAAACCAGAGGACAACATCTTTTAGTTACAAAAGGATGGACCCGACCATCTATCATGGATTGATAGATATTCCGACTAAGAACCTCTTGAGCCAAGATAAATAATAAGGGTGAAATAGGGTCGCCTTGATGCAATCCTCTAGAAGCAGGAAACCAACCCTTATAGACCCCCTAAAACATCACTGAGAAATAAGTCGAGTCAAAACATCTAGAGGTAGCAACAATAAATCCTGAGCTGAAACCATATCGATTAAGCACCTCAATTAAAAAATTCCACTCGATTCGATCATAAGCTTTAGCCATATCGAGTTTGAGCATAACATTACGACCACGAATATCCTTGCCCAAATCTTTGACAAGCTCTTGGGCTTGCCCACTTGCTTCGGCGATGGACCTACCTTTAACAAAACCGTGTTGTTGAACATAAATTAATTTTGGAAGGAGAGACGTCAATCTTGTAGATAAAGCCTTAGAAAAGATTTTATAGCAAATATTACATAAACTGATCGGGCGAAAATCTTTAGGAGATGTACGTTGAGACTTATTCGGAATAAAAACCAGTAATGTGCTAGAGAGAGCCGTAGAGAGGGGATTTCTTTTAAGAAAATAATTAGTTGCTTCTCAAATATCTTTACTCACAATATCCCAAGAAGATTGGAAAAAACTAGAAGAGAGAAAATCGATACCTGGAGCACCGTCAATAGGTATGGACCACAGGGACTCTTTGATTTCATCCATCGAGAAAGGAGCCAATAACATGGCATTATCCATATCCGTGACTATGCTAGAGATGGAATCAAAGACAGTGTCCGAATAAGAAACCTGGGTAGACAAGTATAGATCTTTGAAAAACTCAATAGCTGCTTTATGAAATAAATTGGGATCAACTAAGCTATTTCCATCTTCATGGAGAATATCAGACAAGCATAGTGGAGAGTTACGCATTTTGACGGACGTATGAAAGAATTTAGAATTACCATCTCCCTCTGTACGGGCGAGGATTTTGAGCGTCTTCGCTTGTATGTGACTACTCGCAAGTGTACGAGGTCAAAATTTTAATATAGTGTGATTATTAAGATCGGGTTATCGTATCCACAGGGATTGGGGTCAGTACTATCGAATATAGCATTTGTCGTAACCTAACTTTATCTAGGCTAAAAATAAATATAATTAAATAATTAAACTAATACTAATATAACCTAAATTAACTATAATAATATGCTAATATGTTTTAGGTTAAAGAATTGCCTAGGGATTAACCTATTTACAAATACGTGTTCGATTTCGATTTACACACGTCTACGGTATTCGACCTATTTAACAACCTCGGTATATAAACTCTACCGCCACATCTCCAGAGTGTAAGACTAGGGAATACATGACTTCGAGTCAACGAAGAAGTCCCCATCAACGTCTTGACGATCCTAGGTCACGTAAGTCTCCCCCAGTGTCATTGATTGCACACAATCCAACTCCCGATCGAGTCAATGGATCGTGCGTTATATTTACCCTATCAAAAATCTTCGTTCTAAAACTCTCTCGCCACGTCTCCTGAGTGTAAGACGGGGGATATAACGTAATTTCGAGTTAACGAAGAAGTCCCCCTCAACGTCTTAACGACTCTAGGTCACGTGAGTCTTACCCCAACGTCATCGATTGTCCACAATTCAAACCCCGACAGGGTTATAGAATCGTGGCATTTGTTTACCCAAATCTGAATCCAGAGTTTATCAAAATCCCGTATTCTCCATTTATCTAACTAAGTATGATAAACAAACAATATGATAAATACAATCAAACTACGAAGAACAATCACAAACAAAACACCGAAATCATCCAAATAACATATTCATAAATTTATTGTTAATCCCTACTACAATCCATGTTTAGCTATGGTCATAACCGTATTTACAATAAAATAACAAGCTAAACATGTTCACAATATCCTAAGTTAAAGAAATAAGGAAAAACAATCGAAGAACTTGGCCTCGTTTGAAGATAAACCGCTAAGAACGCTCAACGATCGATTCGCCGTCTTCTCCACTTCGGGATGTGAGCTCTACCTCTAAAACTCCTAAACCCTAGCCTAAATATGGCCTAAGGTGCCCAAATGGACGGGGGGCTTCAAAGGAGAGGGAAGGAGAGTGTTATTTATAAGCAAAATATCTCAAAATATTTAAATAAATATGAAAGTTGTGCAGAGAGTCTCCGCCTAGGCAAAGGGATCCACCGCCTAGGCAAAGGTAGGTCGGTTTGGCTGATCACCTAGGCGAAGAAGTAGGCAGTGGGATTCACCGCCTAGGCTGTGGGCTGTCAGTAGCCTTTTGTATTTCTCAGCTTCTTCACCACCGCGGTGGTGGTCTGGACGCTGCAGCGGTGGGCTTATTTCACAATTTTGCTTCCGTGCTTGTTTTTCTACTGTTTTTCAATCGCTTTTGGTTCGATCTCATCGTTTTAGCTCTAGTTTTCCTTTTTTGCCCCACATATATAATTTATATAAAAAGTAACAAAACTAATTAAAACGTAATAAAATACTATATAAATACTCGAAAACTAACTTAATTCGGTTTAGAATTACGTAGGTAGATCACACCTATCAAATACCCCCAAACTTGAAATTTGGCTAGTCCTTAAGCCAAACACACACACGAAAATTAAAATACACAAACTAAATTAAATAACAAACAACCTAAAAACAATCTAAACATAACAACATACGAGTTTTACATTCTTCTAACAGCCTATTTATTTTTGTCCCTCAACAGCTGCCAGTTATTTCGAGTTCAGGCGGTAAAACACATCATGAGTTTCTAGAATTTCGACATGCAATAATGGTGAATGCTATTCTAGATCTTGTATACGTGTTAGTGAGAGACTCAATAATATAACTATACAACGACCGGATTGGATTATCCCCCAACGAAATTCACGACTTAGACCGTGAAGAACTAGGATTTCCATATGCTAGATTGGGGTCCAATCTCCACTGATGTAGGCTTGGAAGTTCATAGAGATCAGAAAGACTTGGTTCGGTTTAGGAATATTTGGCCAAGGGTATTTCGGAATTGAAAACGGGTTGACGTTGTTAAGTTAACGTTACCCAAGGCTCAACGCTTGGCACACTCACTCTCTAACCCTATACTTAGATTGGAAACAATCCCGAACATGCAATTAAGAACAACATACTCACTTGTCAAAAGAAACGGAAATAAAAACCGTATTTACACTTGATTATTTTTTTTTCTATTATTTTTTTTTCTTTTCTTTTCAACGAACACATTCCCAAGATTATTTGATTGTTACAATTGAAGGGGTGTGTGAAATACAAACAAAAAATAACAAGTGAATACTTGAATACCGAACCAATCCGAAGTTCGCCCTAAACCCAACCGCTCACATCAAGTCGTATTTGCAATTGCTAACTTGATTCACTCTAATGTGCCTTTAAATTCATCGATTTAGGTTTGGAAAAAGGTCAACTAGCTAGGGTATTAGTTTATGTGTTCATAATTGAATTAGCGTTTAGGCTTCGACAAGGTAACGAGGGATAATGATATTGCATGGTAGGCTTGAAAAGGCTCAAGCAACAAAACAACTACCTAAATCACGTCTCTTGAACTACTTTGCCTATGATTTCGCCTCAAGCTTTCCCTCAATCAAGTTCTAGAAACCTTAATATGTCATGAATTGGTTAATCGATAATGATCCTCAAATCAATTGAATAACTATACATTCAGTCTATGTGCCCGTGCAAATTAGGATCTACAATACTTTTGACCAAAACGCATAGTCAAGCACACAGAACACATATGCATGGATATTACCCTTGATCTCAAAAACAACCAGGGGTAATCTCATCATCGAGGTTTAGCCCAGATGAATGCAAAACTCAACATATAACAACAACACAAAAACATAAAAACATTCTAACCTAAACACACATGCAATACGGGAAAGTAATAATACATAACTAACATACTACATACTACACATCACTTCCAAACTTAAAACGGATAGTATTCTCAGTGATCCCTGTCACACCCCACCCGAGACACCTTTCATGTGGGGCCGAAATGACGTCGATATGATATCACCTATCTGACTAACCAACCACAATCCGACAATATATAAAATTTCCATCTATATCACATATACACGATTCCATCTAATAGGGATACATCGTCCCAATTATAAGAACAACCAAACTAATCCCATGAATCTTACTTAGATTCATCTCTGACACCTCGTCTCAAAATTTCTCTCAATTGACTCTATCGCGAGATCCGCATAACTCTATCTAGTGCCAGTAGGGGACCAACCGACTCCTAGCCATTTCACATGCGAGTGTACTGCCTTCTTAGTAAAATATTTTTATAATAATAATAATTTATTCTGCAACATCTAAATGGATCAAGCTTAAATATGTAAACATCACGTAGCTCGTAAAAGTTTTCATAATATTAGTAGTGAGAATAAAGCACTATATATAAGTTCCATGCAAAAACATTTAGTATAAGAATCATGCCAATCACCATAATAAATAATAAATTACCTAGTATAAGCAAAATACCACATCTCAAAACATCCTCTCAAACACACACATGCTGGCCAGCCCTAGTGATCGTTTTAACCTCACGATCGGGAGTTTGCAACGGTACCGTACCATCCGTAGGATATGCCTTCCTACAAATACCCATTACTCTGCCGAAGCGGATAATCACTGCGCAGTATAAACATCTAACATCACTCTGTCGAAGCAGATAAATATCACTCCGTCGAAGCGGATAACATCACTCCACCGAAGCGAATAACCTCACTCTACCAAACAGATAAACACTATGGCATTGTCAAATCAAATACAGTATCATCGAATCACAACTCAATAAATATCGTCTACTCAACATCGTCATATCACCACATCTATCTCTTTTCCTCAAAACCAACTTTTAAGTCCAAAAATCATATTCCACACTTTCTATTAAAGAAAACGTCTGATTTTATCTAAAGCACTTTTCCACCCTTCATTTTTAGAAAACCAGACATTCTTAGAAAAACAGATATCCTCTATTCTCTTTTAAAAACACCGTCTGATTTCACCAAATCCAACCAAAAATTTATTTTCAACTTTATTTCGAAAACCATCGGAATCTTCCGGAAATCCAGTTTATCAACTCACCCAAATCATGTTTGATCCATATCATTTATAAATTCATATAGTTTAAATAAACACATATTTCATCATATATATTCATAGAAAAATAGTTTGGTAAGAAGACAGTACACTCATCTCGTTATCCTCTCTCCAAAACCTTTACTGACAATACTCTATCGGGACACCGGTGCCTGCGAACCTAATAGTGACAGAGCCTAAATTAATATCTAGTCTAAAACATCTGAATCACGCAATACAGACCCTATATTCCGAATCGTTACTATTTTATGTACCGCGTAATTAAAATTAATTAATCATTAGGAAATTGTTACAATTTTAGGATTTGTAAAGCTAAATAAAATTTAATTTAATAAAAATTAATAATCGATTGAAATTTGACCTGTTTCCGAGCCGTTTGGCGACCACGAAATGGGTTTTTGATTTTCAGCGAGGTGGTTTGTGTAATTCCCCCCCTTTTTTTTTCTCTTATTTTTTTTTCTCTGTTTCCTGTTCCGTTCCCAGCTGTCCCCTCTCTCCTCTGTTTCCATTTCTGATGTTGGCCGGTCGTCCCTCTCTTTCGAAATTTGTCGACGACACACCCACAAGGCTCCCCGACGACCGACCAGCACACCCACACCCCATCGATTCTTACACACACAGCCACATAGTCGGCCCATGTTCTATGCCGACC
Organism: Eucommia ulmoides; assembly: GCA_016647705.1. Lineage (NCBI taxonomy): Eukaryota > Viridiplantae > Streptophyta > Magnoliopsida > Garryales > Eucommiaceae > Eucommia > Eucommia ulmoides. Next base: position 7,921,746 of record CM028333.1, on the reverse strand, counting down.
ACGCCTACACAGTAACACCCACACACAGCGACCGTCATCGTTACACACACAACCAACGGACACCATGGACAAAGCACCCACCACTGGAATAGCATGCAGACATACATACACACACACCGTCCTCAATCAAAGTACACACACGCACCACCTCGACGATATCGTCGGACCGAACGGAAAACCCCCCCTACACCGTCACACACACACCGGCGAACCAAGACAGACGAACAAAACTGAAAATGCACACACACCGATCACCCCCACACACTGCCGGACAGACTGAACAGAATACACACACACACATGACGACGATGGTTGAACGACGAACACCCCCACGCCGAAACACACCACCTCCGGACGATCACGCCACCCTCTCCGATCATACACCCACTCGCAACCACCGCAGAAATCCATACTCTCGTACGAACAGCAAAGCCCCTACACAAACACTGACCACACCCCGTTGGAGCCGAACCCGGCTGCTCCTCTCTCTCTCTTCTTTCTTTGTTTTCTTCTCTCTTTGATTTTCAGATTTGATGAGATTTTCTTTGATAATTACACATGAAGATATGTATATATTGCATGTAATTAGTGGGTTCAATTCATCCCAACGTGCCATGTCGCTGCTCTTTCTCTTTCCCCTGCCGGCGGTTTGCTCATCCGATCACCTATGTTTATATATATATATATATATATATATATATATATATATATATATATATATATATATATATATATATATATATATATATATATATATAAAATAAACTTTTTAGTTAATTACTCTTTCCTCCCCCAACTTTTTTTAAATCTTAATTTTAATCAATTTCAACTTTTTAAAAGTTTCTGAGATTTGCAATTTCACCCCTTTAAGTTTCAATTAAAAGTTAAATGTCAATTTACCTCCCTAAGTTGGGATTTAATGTTTCTAGATTTTCAATTTGATCCAATTTCATCCCTAATTTTTCATAATTACTCTAAAATACAACTAAAATGACGTACGTGTTAATTCGGTGTCTTACAATCCTTCCCTCCTAAAAGAAATTTAGTCCCGAAATTTTATTACCTAATTGAACAAATGTGGGTATTTGTTTTTTATTTCATCATCTCGCTCTCCCGTCGCCTCTTCCACTGCATGATTGCGCTACAACACTTGAACTAACTGGATCGTTTTTGTTTGCGACACCCGGTCCTTACGGCTTAGGATTTGGACTAGCTCCTTAACGTAGGTTAAATCTGCTTCCAATCCCTTCGGCTGCGAAGTCAACACATGATCTCCCACTTCGAACTCCAACTCCCGTCGGCACTTGTCTGCATAACGCTTTTGTCGACTCTAAGCAATTTTTAATCTTTCTCGAATCACCTTCACTTTGTCTGCTGTCATCTGAACTATTTCTGACATCAACAATTTACGCTCCCTTACCTCAGCTTAGTCTGTTGGATTAGGTCCTGCATCTTCGGTTATACAACACTGCATATGGTGCTATCTCAATTGTTGAATGGTAGCCGTTATTGTAGGTGAATTCCATCAATGGTAAATGATCATTCCAGCTACCAGGAAATTCCAAAACACATTTCCTCAACACATCCTCCAACGTTGGAATCGTATACTCCGATTGTCCGTCTGTCTGGGGATGGAAAGCGGTACCGAATTTCAACTTGGTACCGAAAGCAGTTTGGAAACTTGACCAGAACTCTGAAGTAAATCTCAGATCTCCATCTAACACTAGAGAAACCAGTACGCCATACAACCTAACAATCTTATCGATATACAGTTGGGCATACTTCCTAATCTACCTAAACATGCTTCAAACATAAATCCACATATAACTATGAGTTGAAGGACATAGATATGTCTCAACTACAAAAATTCGATACATCATAAAAGTCAATAGTTACTGACTGTAAACTATTATACCTCTTTATGAAATTTCAGTGACCTCCCACGAGCTAGTTCCTCCTAAAGTTGGTAATGGTTCAATACATCTAGTTCTGTTCTCCTATCTCAATTCGGTCGATTTGATTGGAGTCCTGCATCCTTTTCATATAGCGCTTTACACGACGCCACCCTGATTATCGCAAAGGTAATTATTATTTTAAACACATTCCATTAGTGCCACCTAATCTTCCTTGCTACCCGAAGATTCCCAAAATGCAACTCTTCAACATATCTTCCAATATCTTAATCGTATTTCTCGATTGACCGTTTATCCACAAATAAAACGAGATACCAACTTTCAATTTGGCACCTTAATAAGTATGGACATTCATCCAGAACGTCAAAATAAATATCCGCTCCTGGTACTACAGTTTCTCCTATAGAGAAATATTACCTGGAATTAGCTACCCGACTTTCTATATTTATAACGTGTCGATTTTATGACGGTATTTATTACATATAAAACTCACATTTTAAGATATCACCATTTAATACTGCATTTCGAATTCCTCTGCGGACTGTTCATACAATAGTGACTTAATTTGTTTTGATAAAAAAAAAATAAATAAATAAAAAAAATTATCTTCCAATTACAGTACGGCAGCAACACCTACTCAGTAACAATTCAATTTATCAAAATATGGTCAATCAATTTATCCAAGAGCAACTATGAATTATGGAACGAATAAGTCACACCGGCATCTTATCCCAACTTTATTCGACACTTATATTGAACCGGTGCCTCATGCAACCGAACAATCCCATCAATGTATACTTAACATACAAATCAAGACTCACGTTTCCATTCTAGAATAGGTAAAGGCTACAATGGCCCTCCTGGATATTAATGCTCGACCTTAATTTTCGCTAACATACAAGTCACCTAACAACAAATTCTGCGATTTTTTATTCTCATCCAAACTACCAATAATGATCCAGCAATCTCGACACAGTTTGATATCACCGGGGTGCATTGTGTATATTAGACTACGTACTTCTTTAAGGTTTCTTTCGTCAGATGGGTATCATTAGGAACACACAATCTGTTTTCAATCATCAAAACTTCAATCTGCGTTACCATCTAATCAACCGCCCACTAAATTTACAAGGGTCTCAACTCAACCCCTAAAGTAATAGGAACAACTAACTCACCAATTTCCAGCCCGAACTATTCACTATAGTCAGCCCTGTGATCATTTTCCATTCCCTTCTTCATTAACCTTTCCCAACTGGACATCCAACTTTCGTGCTTCTACCATACAATCGATAAATATCAATTTTACAGTGAAAAGTTCAATTAGCGTGGTCATTTGACCAACTTCCCAATAAACTTATAAAGATCCCAACCTGACACATACATTGATATGAATAACCCAATTATGCGTAACCACATTTTTCCCTATTTTCGATTTTAAGCACAAATCCTGTCATACGGAAATGTCGCTAAACGTCAAACAATTACAGTCGCTACTAGCTCCAAAAAGTTTCGAGTTCCCGTCACATGTTTTCGGCCTTTTCCATATTCCATCAACCCACCACTTCGACTTCCTTTGGATTCATTTTGAATACTATGCCTCAAGAGCACTAGTCATATTTACTGCACTAGTCACTGCCTTACTAACACATTCTGAAGATGTTCGACATGCTCTTCTCTACTTTCGACCGGATCACCGTTTTTACCATGTCACAGTCTCAAATCTTCGGTTACGAGTACCTTACGCAAAAATCTGACACCCTATTTGTTGCAATCGATTTAACAACCTATCCATTCTAAGTTTTGTGTTACCAACACCGGATCTTTATGGAAACACACACCAGGTCTACATAAATCATTAGTTGATATTCTAATTTATTGTGACGACTTCTTTTTTCCTTTTTTTTTTTTTTTTTTTTTTTTTTTTTTTTTTTTTTCAGGGCCGTCATAAGGCTTCTTCTATTAAAACTTCCTAAACCGAAAACGAACTTACTCCAATTCCCAATATCTAACAATTTTTTTTCATACACCACTAAAATTATTTAAATTCAACTAAATGCAATCAATCATCGACTTAAATTAATCCGCTCAATTGTTTTTTCCTATACCATAGCGATCATCTTTAAAGTCTCAAGATTATAATTTCAAATCTCAATTTCCCACATTCATTACCACAAGTATAATTAACCAACTTACAAGCCGAACGTTCACCTCCTTATCATTATGGAACAACAACCACAATTACTAATCACCCTTACAGGCACCCTGTCAATTCTCAAAACTACATAGGAAAAAATCCCTAGTTATTAAAATATCCACCGCCGAAACTTGTTTGAACTGATGCCCAACATCTGCGTACTGACTTGTAATATTCTTTCTTTAACACTTTCTAACCTCCTAAACCCATTATCAGACTAACTGAGGTACCAGATATGCCTTCCCAACAATACATACTTTTATTCATCACAAATTTGACTACACCCGCAACTCTATATTACTCATTCAAATGGATTATATTTACACGCACCCACTATTCTCCCAAATCCACAATCGTCGGCCACTTCCTATATATCATTTCCTATTACATTGCTACATGCCACAACTGGTACTCCGTCTATTAATCAATCTAAAAAGTGCTACCACATTAAATTCTTGTCTAGTAACGTCACAGTTTCCTTTCAAATTGCCTAGAAGGCGATTTACTCCCTTTGAATATTATTTCTTATTTCGACTTAAATGTGTTATGCTATATCATCTAGTATATTGATAACGACGTAATTTGTTGTTTGTCTAGTTTAGCCTTCTTATCTTGTGGAAGACATCCCTCCTAGCAATATCACCACGTAGTCATATCGTTGCTTCCCAAAAAGACAACCCTCCACGCACCATGCTAATGCACAACCTAACGAAATAAAAGACCTAACACTCACATATCAAGCTCACCTATTAACACCCTATCTCAGGACCCCTACTGACTAGACGACTGATACGTCCTCCTATCTCATTATCTTCTACCGACACATCTCCTAACAAGTTTACAGAACCTATAACCTAGGCTCTAATACCAAAATTGTCAAACCCCACCCCAGACACCCTTCATGTGGGGCCGGCATGACGTCGATATGATATCACCTATCTGACTAACCAACCACAATCCGACAATATATAAACTTTTCATCTACATCACATATACACGATTCCATCTAATAGGGATACACCGTCCCAATTATAAGAACAACCAAACTAATTCCATGAATCTCACTTAGATTCATCTTTGACACCTCGTCTCAAAATTTCTCTCAATTGACTCTATCGCGAGATCCGCATAACTCTATCTAGCGCTAGTAGGGGACCGACCGACTCCTAACCATTTCACCTGCGAGTGTACTGCCTTCTTAGTAAAATATTTTTATAATAATAATAATTTATTTTGCAACATCTAAATAGATCAAGCTTAAATATGTAAACATCACGTAGCCTGTAAAAGTTTTCATAATATTAGTAGTGAGAATAAAGCACTATATATAAGTTCCATGCAAAAACATTTAGTATAAGAATCATGCCAATCACCATAATAAATAATAAATCACCCAGTATAAGCAAAATACCACATCTCAAAACATCCTCTCAAACACACACAGGCTGGTCAGCCCTAGTGATCGTTTTAACCTCACGATCGGGAGTTTGCAACGGTACGATACCATCCCTAGGATATGCCTTCCTACAAACACCCATTACTCCGCCGAAGCGGATAATCACTGCGCAGTATAAACATCTAACATCACTCTACCGAAGCAGATAAACATCACTCCATCGAAGTGGATAACATCACTCCGCCGAAGCGGATAACCTCACTCTACCAAACAGATAAACACTATGGCATTGTCAAATCAAATACGGCATTATCGAATCACAACTTAATAAATATCGTCTACTCAACATCGTCACATCACCACATCTATCTCTTTTCCTCAAAACCAACTTTTAAGTCCAAAAATTATATTCCACACTTTCTATTAAAGAAAACGTCTGATTTTATCTAAACCACTTTTCCACCCTTCATTTTTAGAAAACCAGGCATTCTTAGAAAAACAGATATCCTCTATTCTCTTTTAAAAACACCATCTGATTTCACCAAATCCAACCAAAAATTCATTTTCAACTTTATTTCGAAAACCATCGGAATCTTCCGGAAATCCAGTTTACTAACTCACCCAAATCATGCTTGATCCATATCATTTATATATTTATACAGTTTAAATAAACACATATTTCATCATATATATACATAGAAAAATAGTTTGGTAAGAAGACAGTACACTCACCTTGTTATCCTCTCTCTAAAACCTTTACTGACCATACTCTATCGGGACACCGGTGCCTGCAAACCTAATAGTGACAGAGCCTAAATTAATATCTTGTCTAAAACATCTGAATCACGTAATGCAGACCCTATATTTCGAATCGTTACTATTTTATGTACCACGTAATTAAAATTAAATAATCATTAGGAAATTGTTATGATTTTAGAATTTGTAGCGCTAAATAAAATTTAATTTAATGAAAATTAATAATCAATTGAAATTTCACCTGTTTCCGAGTCGTTTGGCGACCACGAGATGGGTTTTTGATTTTCAGCGGGGTGGTTTGTGTAATTCCTCCTCTTTTTTTTTTCTCTGTTTCCTGTTCCGTTCCCAGCCGTCCCCTCTCTCTTCTGTTTTCGTTTCTAATGTTGGCCGGTCGTCCCTCTCTTCTGAAATTTGTCGACGACACACCCACAAGGCTCCCCGACGACCGACCAGCACACCCACACCCTATCGATTCTTACACACACAGCCACACAGTCGGCCCACGTCCGATGCCGACCACGCCTACACAGTAACACCCATACACAGCGACCGTCATCGTTACACACACAACCAACGGACACCGTGGACAAAGCACCCACCACTGGAATAGCATGCAGACATACACACACACACACCATCCTCAATCAAAGTACACACACGCACCATGTCGACGATATTGTCGGACCGAACGGAAAACTCCCCTACACCGTCACACACACACCGGCGAACCAAGACAGACGAATAGAACTGAAAACGCACACACACCGATCACCCCCACACACTGCCGGATAGACTGAACAGAATACACACACACACATGACGATGATGGTTGAACGACGAACACCCCCACGCCGAAACACACCACCTCCGGACGATCACGCCGCCCTCTCCGATCATACACCCACTCGCAACCACCGCAGAAATCCATACTCTCGCATGAACAGCAAAGCCCCTACACAAACACTGACCACACCCCGTTGGCACCGAACCCGGCTGCTCCTCTCTCTCTCTTCTTTCTCTGTTTTCTTCTCTCTTTGATTTTCAGATTTGATGAGATTTTCTTTGATCATTACAGATGAAGATATGTATATATTGCATGTAATTAGTGGGTTCAATTCATCCCAACGTGCCACGTCGCTGCTCTTTCTCTTTCCCCTGTCGGCGGTTTGCTCATCAGATCACCTATATATATATATATATATATAATAAACTTTTTAGTTAATTACTCTTTCCTCCCCCAACTTTCTTTAAATCTTAATTTTAATCAATTTCAACTTTTTAAAAGTTTCGGAGATTTGCAATTTCACCCCTTTAAGTTTCAATTAAAAGTTAAATGTCAATTTACCTCCCTAAGTTGGGATTTAATGTTTCTAGATTTTCAATTTGATCCAATTTCATCCCTAATTTTTCATAGTTACTCTAAAATACAACTAAAATGACGTACGTGTTAATTCAAGGTCTTACAATCCCAATCATCATTCTCAACATATGAAATTTAAAGCATACTGACGAAGGGTGTTTAGAACACTTACCTGGGAGGCGAGAGGATCTCGCCTCCGATTCAAGTCGGATGTAACGGATTTAATTTATTTGACCTTGGGTTGCCTCCCAAGAAGCGCGTGGTTTAATGTCCTCAGCCCGACATTTTCCGAACGCCTCAAGAGTGGCGAGGTTTTGCTTTGTTAGACTCGATCTTTCAACGAAACACCTCACCGAATTATGTGCGTGGCCCCGCACCATAAAATGATTTAGAATCCCGTCGAAAGGGATGCATCAATACCTAATGATCTAACATCGCCAAGTACCCTGCATAAGAAATAAAAACAAAACTACAAACAAAAATTATATACAAAAGAAATGCCTAAAGTAAAATTAAGTCATTTACACATAATATCAATAATAACAACTTCGCCAATCCCCAGCAATACGATACACTTGCTTCTCCAATCTAAAACTTAAGTCTCCAGTTGTTACCGCGTTTCTCCGGCAATAACATCAAAACAATCCTCCGCAACGGTGCCAAAAACTTGTACGGGCGAGGATTTTGAGCGTCTTTGCCTGTATGTGACAACTAGCAAGTGTACAAGGTCAAAATTTTAGTATAGTGTGATTGTTAAGATCGGGTTATCGTATTCACAGGGATTGGTGTCGTTACTATCGAATACTGCGTTTGTCGTGACCTAACTTTATCTAGGTTAAAAACAAATATAATTAATTAATTAAACTAATACTAATATAACCTAAATTAACTAAACTAATATGCTAATATGTTTTAGGGTAAAGAATTGTCTAGGGATTAACGTGTTTACAAATATATATTCGATTTCGATTTACTCACGTCTATGGTGTTCGACCTATTTGACAACCTTGGTACGTAAACTTCACTGCCACCTCTCCCGAGTGTAAGACGGAGGAATGAATGACTTTGTGTTAATGAAGAAGTCCCCCTCAACGTCTTAACGACTCTAAGTCACGTGAGTCTCACCCAGCGTCATTGATTGCACACAATCTAACTCCCGACTGGGTCATTGGATCGTGTGTTGTAATTACCCTATTGACAATCTCCGTTCTAAAACTCCATCGCCACCTCTCCCAAGTGTAAGACGGGGTAACACAACTTCAAGTCATTGACGAAGTCCCCATCAACATCTTAACAATTCTAAGTCGCGTGAGTCTTGCCCCAACGTCATCAATTGTCTACAATTCAAACCCTATCGGGTTATAGAATCGTGGCGTTTGTTTTACCCAAATTCGAATCTGGGGTATGTCAAAATCTCATATTCTCCATTTATCTAACTAAGCATGATAAACAAACAATACGATAAATACAATCAAACTACGAAGAACAATCACAAACAAAACACCAAAATCATCCAAACAACATATTCATAAGTTTATTGTAAATCCCTACTACAATCTATGTTTAGCTATGGCCATAACGACATTTACAATGAAATGAGAAGCTAAACATGCTCACAATATCCTAAGTTAATGAAATAAGGAAAAACAATCGAAGAACTTAGTCTCGTCCGAAGATAAACTGCTAAGAACGCTCAACGATCGATTTGCCGTCTTCTCTACTTCGGAATGTGAGCTCAACCTCTAAAACTCCTAAATCCTAGCCTAAATATGGCCTAAGATGCCCAAATGGCCAGGGGGCTTCAAAGGAGAAGGAAGAAGAGGGGTATTTATAAGCAAAATATCTAAATAAATATGAAGGCTGTGCAGAGGGTCTCCGCTTAGGCGAAGGGATCCACCGCCTAGGTGGAGGTAGGTCGGTTTGGTTGATCTCCTAGGCAAAGAAGTAGGCAGTGGATTAGGAAATGTTTCTGCTGGATTTTCGCCTAGGCGGTGGGATTAGGCGATGGGCTATCAGTAGCCTTTTGTATTTCTCAGCTTCTTCACCGCCGTGGCGGTGGTCTAGACGCCGCGACGATGGGCTTATTTCACAATTTTGCCTCCGAGCTTGTTTTTCCACTGTTCTTCAATCGCTTTTAGTTCGATCTCATCGTTTTCGCTTCAATTTCCTATCTTTTTGCCCCCACACACCTGATTTATACAAAAAGTAATAAAACTAATTGAAATGTAATAAAATACTATATAAATGCTCGAAAACTAACTTAATTCGGTTTGGAAATACATAGGTAAATCACACCTATCACCCTCTGTTAACCAATGCTCTCGAGATTTTTGTTTCCAAAAGACTTCCTCTTTCATAAGAAGATTGTTATATTCCGTGGTAGCTTGATCAAATAAGTCCGAAACTCCTTGGGACCAGTTGGTTTGAAGCATTGAATCATAAGCTTCCACCCTATCCTTCCAAGAATTTAACTCAACAAAAACGTTCCCAAAAGTTTGGGCATTCCACACTTTAAGAGCTACCCTCACCGATTTGATATTAAGACTTAGATGAACCAAAGGATTTTGATGAGAATCCTTTCATGCACATTTAACCACTTCAAGAAAACCCTCATGCAACGTCCACATTCGTTGAAACCGAAATAGCTTCGGACCATTGTATGAAAAAAAAAAAAAAAGTGCAAAATTAGCGGATAGTGGTCCGAATTAATACGTTCCAAATGCTCAACCCGACCATCAAACGAGTTACAAATCGAGGGCAAAACCAGGATTCTGTCCAACCGAGAATATTATCGAGATAGCCCTTGACGATTGTTACAGAAAGTAAAAGTTGACCCCGTGAACGGGGGGTCCACAAGACTGGCTGAATTAATACAAGCATTAAACTCTTGCATAGCACTCCAAGAAGGGGTTAAACGACCCAACTTCTCGGATGTACTACGAACAACGTTAAAATCTCCCCCGAAATTATCGAAATGGAGACCGAGTTAGTAGTAATGAGGAAAATCCTCCCAAAGAATTCTTCGGTCAATCTAAGAGCAACTAGCATAAACCATCACAACCAAAAACTCCAAATTTAACCAAGATAACTTACAGGAAATTAGGCAGTGTTTGGTAACCATTTCCTTCCCAGAATTTCCCATTCCATTCCCACTTTTTTGGGATTGATTTTTGGGCATAACGTTTGGTAATCCATTCCATTTTTTTATTTCCGTTCCCAAATGAGCGCAAATCAGAATCCATCCCATTTTTTTTTGTGAAGGATTGAGAAACAAAAAAAAAATCACTCCCAACCCATCCCATCCCATTTCCAACCAAAAAAAAACATCTGAACAACCAAAAAAAAAAAAAAAAAAAAAAAAAAAAAAAAAAAAAAAACCATGATCAACCTCCATTTTCTCCTCACTTCATCCGATCGATCAACCTATCCTCGTCTCTGCTCCGATTTCTTCCTCCATGGTCGCCTTCCTACTTCTCCATCGTCGCCGTCATTCGCTCGTCGTCGATCGGTCGTCGTCTGGTTCTTCATTCGTCATTGTCCGCATCGTCTTCGTTGCCTTCGTGTTCGAAATCGTGTTTGAAATCGAAATCGTGTTTCGATTTGGATTTCGAAATTGAAACCCTAATTGAAATAGGATTTCAAAATCAAAATTTCCTCCCTCGATTTCGATTTTAAAATCGAAATAGGGTTTCAAAATCGTTCGAAATCTTTCGCTGCTTGTTGTCTTCCTTCCTCGTTCGCTGCTCGTCGTCTTCGTTGGTTTCGATTTTGATTTCGAAATCGAAACCATATTTCGGTTTCGATTTCAAAATCGAAACCCTAAACGGCGAACGAAATAGAAATTTGATTTGTGTTTCTTGGCGAACGAAATAGGATTTCTCAGATTTCTTAAACGGCGAACGAATTTCTCTCAGATTTCTTGAACGGCTGTTGAAAATGGGTAACGGCGATTAGGGTTTCGAATTTGTTTTTGGATTTGTTCTTCGATTTGATCTTGAATTTATTCTTAAAATTGTTCTTGGATTTGTTCTTAAATTTGTGGTTTAGGGTTTGTTTCGTGATTTCTTGGATAAAACCAAACACGATTCTATTCCCAGATCTAAAAAAAAAATTATCGTTACCAAATGTGATTTTGCTCCCAAAAATGAAACAAAATTCTCATCCCTTCCCATCCCATCCCATTCCCATCCCACTGCATGGGATGGGAACAGAAATGGTTACCAAACGGGCCCTAAATTGACAGTGCGAACGAACAATTTGGACTTCCAGGTTATTCTTCCATAAAACCCAAATTTTACCCAACTCATCTTGATTAGAGACTGCGTTATGAAACTTGATAGCTTTATTTACTCTCCCCATGTTAAATTCATCAATCCATGGATCAATAACTCCGGAAAAGGAAACTTTCGAAGACTTCACTATTCGTTTTAGTCTAGCAAGGGTACTTGGATTTTCGATACCCTTACAATTCCAAAACAGAATGGAATCAGACATTAAACTTTAATTGATGACGTGTTACCATTCCCGAAGTCTTCGATACACCTCCAATCAACTTCGGAACCTTCACTCTTGTGTTTTTCTTTCGGACGAGTTGAAAACCATCCGTTTCAGGACTTGTCGTATCAGTGGCGTAACCAGCTACTCCATTATCTTAAGCCAAAGATTCACCGTGTTCCGAATGAGAATCCCCGATAGCTAGATTGTTTTCTCCCCTCTCATCCATAAATAGAATTCGGTGAAATTGAATAAAGTCATTATCCCCATCTAACAGTAGATTCTTTTCCTGACCAGAAACAATTTGATCTGTAACAGCTGGAATTGATGAGAATATGGCGGCATTCTACTCGGGAACCGCTGAAAATGTGTCGGCTTGAACTCAGACTGTCAGAACTGCACCGACCTGTTCTGGTGTCGTCTGAACTGTGACGACCTGAGCTGCCGGAGCTATGATGGCCTGTTTAAGAGCCATCTGAGTTGCGACGACCTGAGCTGGTGCCGCTGGAGTTGAAACGGCCTGAACTGGAGCTGCCACAGCTGCGTAGAATTGTACTGAAGCCGACTGAGCTGCGACGGCCTGATTTGGAGTTGTCGAAGCTGCAACGATCTGATTTGGAGATGCAACAGGTGGTTCGGCAGAAGATAAAACAGGACTCATTCAGACCAGATTCAGCAAGATTTTGCCCCCCTTTTTTGCTGAAACTGAAGCTAAATTCTTTTCATTAGGGCCTTGAATAACGGTTGGAACTGCACTTTGTTATGCTTTTCGTAGAGCCCTATTTTGCCATCTTTTGTAACTTTTTGACAAAGAATTCCTTTCAATCTCAAGAACAACTACCACTAGATTTTGCTTATCATTCAACATTGGTTTTTTCCTCCGGCAAATATCTAATGAGTGACCCTGAATATTGCAAAATGAACAAAAGGAAGGTAACCGGTCATACACAATTTCTTGAGAAAAACCATCTTGTTTGCCAATCCAAATCTTGGGTAGTAGAGGCTTAGATAGGTCTACCGCTACGCAAACCCTAGCTGAATTCAATCTCGTCAAGGTGAGAGTAGTGGAATCAATAGCAACAATCCTGCCAATCGTGTTTGCTATAGTTTTAAGAATATCGGGAACAAAGTAATTGATAGGAAGCTTTGGAAATTGGATCCAAAGTGGGAGAATGGAGGCATCAGTTTTTGTGTTAAAGGCTTTATTCCAACGAAAAACTTTGTAATAAAAACCTTTAATAGCATTTACCTCTCCGGAAAGGACCTTTAGAAGATCCCTATCATTAAGAAATCGAATAAGAAATGTTTTTGAATCCATTAAACCCATTGTATACTGATCAGTAAGGTTCCACGACCGTATTTCGGACTAGATATCCTCCAATGAAGGCCCGCCAGCTTGGAATTTCATTATAGCAACTTGATCGAAGAGAGTTTCTGATTGGGATAGCGTGGATGAGGAAAAAGAGACAACCGACATACCATCTTTCGTGTAGGAGCGAGACTCCACCTCGATAGACGGGAGGCATATATCTCTCTACAATGTTGCAGCATATGAACGAATAAACCCGATAGATCCGGACGCTGAAGACTGTTTAGAGGTTTCTGCCATGGCAAAAACGTAAATAAAACCAGCAGCAAATGATCCACCAAAGTAAATAGAACCAGCAACAAAAGATCCACCAACGAAGGTCACCGACGCCAAAGACAAAAGTAGACGCAGCAGAAAATTCCTCTAGTATAAGTCTCCTACGCAACAGACAAAAGCAGCAGGAGAGCCTCTCAGAGGATCCACCAATGGTAAATAAAACCAGCAGATCCACCAAAGCAAGTTACCAATGCTAAAGCCAGACGCAACAAAAAATCCTCCAGTGCAGGTCTCCACCGCAACAGACAGACGCAGCAGGAAAGCCTCTCAGTTGATGAACCGATGGATCCCCCCCCAGTCGCAACCGGAGATCCCACGCAGAGGAAAAATCGGCGGTGGCCCCTCCAGCCGGCAGCGGCTAGGTTTTACGCAAGCATGTGAATGGCAGCTGCTAGGGTTACGGTTCTCTCTCCTCCTGAAATTGAAAACTATTTATCTACATCCATGGTGTAGTTAGGGATAGAGTACATGACTAATTTGATGAGCATCGCTCTACCTGCAATAGACAACATGTTTGCCTTCAAGTTGGATAATCTTTTTGGAATTTTCTCAATAATATGATTATAGTGATTCGTTCCGTGTTTGGTATGAATGAGGGGAACACCTAGATGCATACCGAGGTCCTAGGTTAAGTCAATCCCAAGTTGCCTAATAATCATTTTAGCCTTCATTTTGGGGATATTAGGAGAAGTAAACAAATTGGAATTCGAAAGGTTGATTTTTTGTCCATAACTTATCGTGAAATTTTCAAGGACATTGGTGATTTTCAAGATTTTATTATCAACCATTTTGGAGAAAAGAATAAGCTCATCAACAAAAAAATAGGTGGGTAATGGTCAACCCTTTCCTCCCAGCTCTAATTCCCTTCTAGGTTCAATTTTTCTCACTTTCAAATATTATGAAGGACAATCTCTCCATGCACAAAACAAAAAGGTAAGGGGAGAGAGGGTCTCCTTGTATGAGGACTCTCAAGAGTTTAATTTCCTTTAGAGGTTCTCCATTCCATAACACATATAGGGTAGATTGCCTAACGCAACTCATTACAAGTTTATTACGCCTGGTCGGAAAGTTTACCAATTTAGAGTATATATCTTCCAAAAAATCCCAATTCACCCTATCATAAGTTTTCTCAAGATCAATTTTTATATTCATCCTACCACTTTTATTTTTCGTTTTCCAAAAATAGTGAATTATTTCTTGAGTAACAATAACATTATCCATCGTTGTTCTCCCCGGAATAAAACTGCTCACGAGACTATTCTGCAAAGGTGGAAGTCTGGGAACAAGGATTTTCAAAACAAGCTTGTAGAATGTATTACACAAATTTATGGGTCTAAATTGACTAATTTGTCCAAGATTAATTCTCCACTTTTAGTATCAAAGAAATTAAGGTTTTGTTGTTCTCAGGGGGCATCGAGCATTCATTAAAGTATTGTTTCACAAAATTACTCAAGTCTTTTCCAATCACCTTCCAATTTTTTTCTTAAAAATCCAGCTTGATAACCATCGGGTCCTGGGGCTTTCAGGTATTTCATGGATTTAAGGGACTCCTAAATCTCCGCAAGATCCGGTTCAGTAATTAGTATTTCATGTTCGTTAGGATTAATCTTAGGAAAGGAAGTGTCCCTCATTTTCAATTCGATTTGTTTATTGTCATTTATAAATAGATTCATGAAATAATTCCTAATGTTCCTATGAATTTCATTAAGATACGTTAGCCAATTGGTGCCATCTTTAAGAGCAGACACTTTTTTTTTTTTTTTCTTCTTTAAAAGAATGTTATTTTTATGCTCCAAGGATAACCATTGTATTCTGGATTTCTGGTACTAATGGATTCCCTTTTGTTTAAGAATATGATTGCATTCCTTTTGAAGTTCAGATTCAAGATTATCAAGATAAAGCGAGAACTTTCTTTCTTAAGCAATTTGGATGCCTCTCAATCTGGAAAGAATATTTTTATTCTTTTTAAATATATTACCGAATGTATCTTTATTTCAGCTTTTGAGATCTTCAGTCAATCTTTTCCCCATTGATTAATGACCAGGTCTTTGAAGCTTTCATGTGTAAGCCACACAATCAGGTCCTAGAAAAGTTCGTAATCCCTTTTCCCCATTGATAATGATCGGGTCTTTGAATCTTTCATGTGTAAGCCACATGGCTTTAAAGAAGAAAGGTTTCAATTTAACCATATTCTCACAATTATTACTTATATATATATTAGAACAGAATAGGAGAGCGATCAAAATATGTACGAGGAATTTTCTCAACCATAACTCTAGGAAATCATGTGCACCAATCTTTATTAGCCATGGCTCGATCCAGTCTCTTATCCACTTTAATTCCATTCTGACTCGTACCAATCCTAGTTGCTTTATGATCAAATCAGTCGAGCATAAACTCAAACCGGTCAACTAGCAATGCCTAATTTGGCTTAGAATTGATTGTCTGACCAAAGCGATCGACCAATACTCAATACTAGTAGATTGAGCTCCTTAGACTATCCAAATAGAGAACTTAGGTTAATCGGTCAACCGATTCAAACCTTCCGGTTGACGGCCTCTTCGAGAGAAAACCCTAGAATCAATCTCAGTCTTCCCCAGTTGGTCAAACCTTTCTTCCTGTTCGACTGACTCGATCAAGGACTTCAATACTATTGAACAATACGTAAATGGTCGACCAAATTAAAACTTCTTGGTCGACTGACTCAACCAAGGGCCTAATTATTTTAAATCTCAAGCTTCTTGGTTAATTGAATGTAATTTTTAGCCAACCGGTTCGTGTAGACCTGTTTTATTTTTCACCATTTTTTTTTTTTAATTTCAACCTGTGTTTCTGTTTTTATCGTTCTAAAATGTTCTCCACTATGATTAAATTTGTTTAAGAATCAAAGGATTAAAATATTTTTGAATGAAAACAATTGAAAATGCAAAAAAAATCTGAACGTACCTTGGGGTTTCCACATGAGAGAAATCTTTTTCTAGTCCATGATTTATTCGAGAACTCATTCTAACAACTGATAAGATCATATAAGTTTTACAGTATCGAACCATCATTTCGAAGATTGGAACTCTTAGATCGTCACTAGTCTATGTAGTCCTCATTTTCAACTCCATGGCACCATAGCAAGAAACATAACCCATCTAGTGTGATTGAGAAGTAGACAAATCCATTTCCCTAATCAATTGAGAGGTAGAACAACTAATGCAGCCTCCAAGCTTCTTCTTTGCAATGTTAGGGCAACGGTTGTTAGTAGCCCATTCTCTTCATCTGCTTCCAGATATTTGAGGTAAGTTTATATTAAGGGAAAATTACCTATTAATCCCAATAAAAAAAATTATTTACCACCTACTCCCATCGACTTTTCTTTGCACCGATTAATCCCATCAGCACATTTTTCTTACATCTATTAGTCATGTTTTAAAAAATGGTGAGGAATGAGTTTACTGAAATGCCTTCCTATGAGGTTTACATCGATAAGGAAGGTCATCAAACGGGTGCATCGCCGCCAGCAGCCGCCACCACCGCCACCGCCATAAATTACAGTTTTTATCCTAAACTTTATGACTTTTTGTCACTTTCTATATGTTCCCCCCCCAAAAAAAAAATAAAAAAATATTGATTTTAGGATAAAATCGTTACCAAATGTAACGTAAAATAAGAGAACAATTGATGTTATATTCAACATTTACAGGTGTTGAATGTAACATCTACAGATGTTCAATGTAATATCATATGAATTTTACTCTACATATAAAAATAAGATAACAATGGATGTTAAACTCAACATCCACAGGTGTTGAATGTTAACAATTGATGTTATATTCAACATTTACAGTTGTTGAATGTAACATCTACAGATGTTCAATGTAATATCATATAAATTTTACTCTACATATAAAAATAAGAGAAGAATGGATGTTAAACTCAACATCCAAATGTTACATTCAACATCCACATGAGTTGTATTTTGGTAAAAAAAAACTATTATCATAAAAAAATGAAAAAAACCAACCAATTAATGTTACATTCAACATCTACATGAAGGTATATTGATCAAAAAAATATAACATAATAATAATAATAATAAATAAATAAATAAATTTGATGTTACATTCAATACCCACAGGTTTTGAATGTTACATTCAACATCCACATGAGGAGAATTTTGGTCAGAAAAAGATAGCATAATAAAATATATAAAAAAAAATTGATATTACATTCAACACCCACAGGTGTTGAATATTACATTCAACATCCACATGAAAGGTATATTAGTCAGAAAAATATAACATCAGTAAAAAAATAAATAAAATAAAAATAAATAAATAAATAGTTGATGTTACATTCAACACCTACAGTTGTTGAATATTACATTCAACATTCATATGAGGGGTATTTTAGTCAGAAAAAGACAAATGGAGTTATTGGTGCAAAAAAAAAGTGATTGGAGTAATTGGTAATTTTTTTTGTATTTTGGAACTAAATGGTGTATGCCCCTTATATTAATAGCCTATTTACCATAATACCTACAGATAAATATCACAAGACATGCACACGTCAAATTCCTTGCATGTTTTAATGGAGTTACAGATTTGGCCTGCTTTGGAATAAAATTAATACATTAAGGACCAAAAAATACAAATTGAAACCACAAAGACCAATTCGAAATTTGTGTGAAACGTTAAGGATCACAGGGGTAAAATCCCCAAAAATATATGAGATAAATTGTAATTTTTACTAAAATGTTTTCAATCACAACTTAAAATTTTGTCCGAAATTAAACGAGACAATAAGGTGGCGTTTGGTTATTGTTTCCACTTTTCTGAACCCAACTGGAATGGGTTGGGTTGAGTTGAATTGGGTTGGGTTGAGAATTTTGGGAACAGAATTACGTTTGGTAACGACAATTTTTGTTTTGTGCTGAGAACAGAATATGTTTGGTAACGATTTTATCCTAAAACTAATTTTTTTTTTTTATTTGGTGGAGGCCGGACGGCGGTGGCGGTGGCCGGACAACCGGCGGCGGCGGAGGTGGCCGGCGACGGTCGCCGGAGGTGGACGCCGGCGGCGCGGACGGTCACCGGAGGTGGCCGGAGACGATGGTCGGTCGCCGGACGGCGGCGGCGGCGGCCGACGATGGTCGCCGAATGGTGGCCGGCAGCGGGTGGTGGTGGTCGGCCGGCAGATGAAATCGGAAGTTGAGAACTTTGGGTTGAATTTTTTTTGCACAAAAATAAATAACTTTTTTTTGTTTCTGGTTTCTTTAGGATTTTGAGAACTTTGGGTTGAGTTTTATGTTTACCAAATGTGTTCCCAAAAATCAAACCCAAAATTTTTGGGTTGAGTTGTGTTGGGTTTGGTTGGGAACACTAACCAAACGGGGCCTAAGGCCCTCATTGGTTACTGTTTCTGTTCCCTAGTTTTTGTTCCCGCTCTCAAAAATTGGGATTAATAAAAAGAAAACTTCCCAAAATTTTAAGAGTAAGTATTTTCTAAATTCCTTAAAAATATGAGAAATAAAAAAATAATAGTGATTCCTATTCACTCTTACAAAACTATTCCCACTGTCATCCCTCTGGCCGCCACCACCACCACGCCGTCCACCATACATTTAAATAAAAATGAAAAAACAAATGTCGCAACTAAATATGTTTCTTATTTTGTTCTCTTAAAAGAAAGAATTTCAAGATAATGGTAATTATCGAATATATTTTTATTTTGGTAATACTACATAACAAAATCACTAAAATAAAATCACTAAAATAGAAACACAAACCAAGCGCCAAATAATTCAGTAACATCAACATTTTTCTATTATTACAGTAGTTATAGAGTAAATCCCAATACATAGGATTCTTTTTTATTCAACCACGCAGATTACACTTTTTATATAGTACATCAACATTATTACATAGGAAAAGCCTTTACATAGGACACTGTTTTATTCAACCATGAAGATTACACGTCTTATTATAAATATAAATTAAGTTAAACATCAGTAGGGTTGTCAGCATTAGCCATGTAGACAACCAAGTCAACCACGCGAGAGCTATAAGACCATTCATTGTCGCACCATGAAATTAGTTTCACAAAATTGTCGTTCAAATGTACCCCAGCCTTTGCATCAAATATGCTTGACCTACAAAAACAAAAATAAAAAATAAAACCGAAAAATTAAATAAAATTAAGGCAGCATTCATTCACTTGCATACACTACTAGATAATACCCAAGAGTCATGTTGGTAAAGAAATGTGTTCTCTTTAGTTGTTAATTAGGGTTTGACTCTGTCGGATAGCACTGTAGGAATTAATTATTGAATTTAATCCTGAATGTACTAGGCCGATATGGGAAAATCTACTCTTAACACCGTTCGGATATGCGATTAGTCAAGGTACGCATAAGCTGATTTGTGCCTCTTTTATAGATTTTATTTTTTTCTAGATATTTTTTTCTTATATTTATCCATGTTTGAGATAAATTAAAGAATTATTGAGGCTTTGCTCCCCTAAAATTTGACCATTATTTCACTTTGGTCTTCATAGTTACGATTTGAACACATAACACCCTGAAGTCCATAATCATCCCAATTCACTCCAAATCAATAACTCCATCATAATTCTAGAGAACAAACAGTCAATTGTCGTACACCCTACTAATTTTAAGAAACTTTTTAGGCATTTTCTACCACTTTTTTTTTCTCCCTTTACAAATTTTCTTAAACAAATCTATGTATATATCTGAGTATTTGGGCGAGAAAGAGGATAAGAGGGAATGATGAGGTTGGAATTGTCCATAAAATTTTCTAAAAATAATCAGATGTATGGCAGGAGTTCCATCCAAAATTGTAATGTGGATAAATGAGTGTCAAAAAAATTTATAAACGATCACCTGCTATCACCAATAAAGTCAGTAGAGACCAGTTCATCTTCAGTGTACCCTAGGATATCCTTGAGGTTGTCTCTCTGTGATGCCTTTCTAAAAACAACCATCAAACAAAACCATATATATTTAATTCAAATAGGAGCAACGAATCCTGAAAATTTAACTTTTTTGGAAAGAGACTACACATATTATAAAGGTTTAAAGGCTTAATTATACTTTACCCTCTATGGTTAGGCTGTTTTGCACTTTGTTCCTTTGTGGTATTCTCGTCATCACTTTGTCTTCTATGGTTAGACTTTTGTTGCACTTTACCTCCCTCGTTAGCACTTTGCCCCCTACAGTTAAGCCTACATCAAGGGGTAAAGCACAACTAGGCCTAACCAAAGAGAGCAAAGTGGTGACGAAAATATTATAGGGGATAAAGTGCAAAATGGCCTAATCACAGGGGGTAAAGTGTAATTAACCGTATTATAAATTTTGGGGGGACCAAAATGCTCATTCCCAAAAAAGAAAAAAAAAAAAGAAAAAAAAAAAAGGGAGTAAAATGACAATAAAATTACGGGAACCCCCCCCCCCCCCCCAAAAAAAAAATAATAATAAATAAATAAATAAAAATAAAAAAACAACTTACTTGATAACATTTTTGATGTCCTCATAGGTGGCCTCCTTCTGAAGCCTTACGGTGAAGTCCACAACTTTAACATCAATAGTTGGGATTCTGAAAGCCATTCCATGCATTTTGTTTTTCAGTGCTGGTAGCACCGCCCCAATTTCCTACATAAATAAAATAATTAAACAATAAAATAAATATTTTTTTTTAATTAAAAGAAAGATTTTATTATTACTATTATTATTATTTTTTTTTATTTTTTTTTTTTTTTTTTTTTGAGCATTGTACCTTGGCAACATCAACATTGCTAGGTATGATGTTGACAGAAGCAGCTCGTCCCGATCTCCAGTCCCTTCTTGATGCACCATCCACAGTGACCTGAGATGCTGCATGCATCACAATTTTAATTATTTTTACCAGCAACAACACAAAAAATGTTTTAATTTCATATTCATTGGCATATATATGACTCACAAGTGATGGAGTGGACAGTAGTCGTTAGACCCTCAACAATGCCAAATGCATCATTAATGACCTGTCGCATTTAAATTAAATTAGGGATAATTGGCGATTAATCTCAAATAGCGGGTGTAATTTATTATTAGTCCCCTTAAAGAGATAAGTTTTGATTTAGTCCTTAAATTGATTTTTGATTTCGTATTAGTCCCGTATGTGCTCGCGCATTGTGTGTGGAGGGTAAAGAGAGCTTGGTTAGTAAATCTGTATTATAGTAAATATTAGTTACATATAACTAAAATTAGTTACAAGTTAATAATTACAAATCACATGTAGCTATATTACATATATTTGTGTAATATTAGTTAGAACAAATATTTTACACACAAATTGGATACATGTAATTGTGTGAGTGCATGCACGTGCATTACGTCTATTGCATTTTTTTTAGTATACGAGACTAAAACACGAGTTAGTATAAAACTTTTTTTAAATTAAGAGTAAAATAAGAACATGTCTGTCACCAAAACACTCCATTTAAATTTCTTTGTAAATACAATCAAGTCATCTAGCTAATACTCGTAATTAATATATATAAACATTACCATGGCCAAAGGAGCAACACAGTTGGTAGTGCAACTGGCACAGGAGACAATGTTGTCATCCTTGGGTTTGTATGAAGTATGATTGACGCCCATAACAAACATGGGAGCATCCTTGCTTGGGGCCGATATTACCACCTTCTTTGGTCCATCCTAGTTACATAAAAGGAAAATTACTCTAAGTTTAGGTCTATATTAATGTATACATTTATCCCCGGTGTAAAAGAAAAAGAAGAAGAATAAACCTTTCTCAGGTGAGCTTCAGCTTGCTTTATTTCTGTAAAGAGCCCCGTAGCCTCCACAATGTATTCAGCACCAGTGTCTTGCCAACGGATGTCTTTAGGGTCCCTTTTTTAATGTTTAAAACAAAAATACCAAAAAAAATAAATGTTAGTTTTGGCTCCCATTTGTTTATTCCTAAATTTGTTCTCAGAATTGGAGTGTGTAATGTTCACAGACATTTGGGGCAGAAGAGAAAAAAATAGTTCTTTTTTGTTCCCATTTTTCAGTTTCTCTTCTCCAAAAATTGGGAACAAAAATTTAAAAATAAAAGAATATATTTCAGTTTTTGAAATTCAAACAGAAAAAATGAGGCTAAAAAATGTGTTTCTGTTTGAAAATAGAAATTCATTCTCATTATTTTATTTACAAGAACAAAAATAGATTTTATTTTATTTTTCGTAAATTAGAAAAAAAAAATTTAAACTTTGTTTGGATTTCGAAAATATATATATAATATATGTACATATATTTCGTTTTGAGACTTTGCCAATATTTCGAGAATAGAACTAGATTTTTTGTGATTTTGTTATATTAACGTTTTTGTTTGTAAAAAGTATTTAAAAAATGTAATTATACAGTGCCTTAATTTATTTATTTGTTTATTTAAAAAAAAAAAAAGGTATTAGATAGGAATAGAATTAGAGTTGATGCAAACTCGATTCCATAGACTTGGGCTGTAGTGCCGGCAAAAAGAATGGTATTGTCCTTCCCGGGCTTAACTTCACCGTCCTCCTCCTTCCACTCACCATGCACGCTGTCATACTTGAACATATATACCTACCATTTGTACACACACACAAAAAAAAAAAAAAAAAAAATTAATAAATAAATAAATAAATATTATTATAATTACAGCAAATATATATATGCTAGTACTTTTTAGATTGAGTCCACATTACCCTAATATTTGAGTCAAGGTCCTAATTGTAGCCCATAAGTAGACACAGAGTCACGACGTCCTTGTCGTCTCCCACTCAAAAAAGCAACATCCTCGTCATGTTGGACTAATTCATCCCATTGGTTCGTGGTATAGATAGCAGCCTATAAGCGGACACAAGGTTTCTATCCCGGGGCCTCTACCCCTCTCCAGAGTATCTACTCCTCTATCAACAACACCAGTTGTAGGCAACGAGCGGGTTGGGGCGGTTTGGGCTAAAACTGCGGACTAAACTAATACTATGCGGGTTAGGCTAGTTTAAATCATGGACTGCCCAATACTGTGTGTGTTGGGGCCAAATGGAGTGTGCAAGTTGACTAATTTAAACCGTGGACTGTCCAATAGTATGCGGGTTTGGTCTATTTTCGAGTTGGGTTAATGAGAACCATGGCCTACCCAAGTCTTTTCGAGTTGGACCTTGAAATAAAATAAATATTGCTAAAAAAAATGTTACATTAGTAAACCTTACAAAAAAATTGTCTCAAAATTACAGCAACACAAACACAAAAACAAGAAAAAAACTACAATATAACTTGTAAAAAAAAAAAAAAAATTACAAACGTAAATAATAAAGCCTAAACCTGCAAATTTAATAAAAACTAGAGGTCAGTAACGGGCGGATTGGGGTAGTTTGGGCCAAAACCACGTACCAAACTAATATTATGTGGATTTGGCTAATTTGAACTGTGGATTGCCCAATAATATGTGGGTTACAATGGACGGTTTGCTTTTGGGTGCGGGTGTTGCAGTTTGTAAGGGTTTGGCGGGTTGACCCTACCCACTGCACACCCCAAACCACCACAATGCCATTTTCGGACCATAGTTGGCTTTGATACTATTTGTAACGCCTCATGTGACCTACTCGCTCAATATCATTTAAATCGGGTTCACGCAATCTAAAATGTTTAAACTAGGGTGCTAATAGTAATTCCCATAATACTTTATATATCAGATCTCACAATATATATGTGTGGGCGTGTCGAAATAGTAGAGAGGAATAATGAGAGGTTTACCATGTATTCTGTGTCGAGTGGTCTGAAATTATTAATAGCAACGATTTCAATGTTGGCTTTTCGCAGCAGAGCAACCCTGGCAACCAAACGTCCGATCCTCCCGAAACCTTAATATATTATTATTATCGTTATTATTTTTTAAATGAGTAGCTGCATAATATATATATATATCGTAATAAGAAATATAAGATAGCAAATGGTGTACCGTTGATCCCAATCTTGATCGCCATTAGGTTAGAGAGAGAGAGAGAGACAGGAGAGAGAAAGTAATGAAGGGAAACGTCAGAGGGAGACTGAAGAGAAGAAACGAGTGTGAGTGAGGAGAGGAGAAGGGTGGATTAGAGCTCTATTTAAAGGCCAGTTTGGATGGTTTACTAATTGGAGGGAAAAATTTAAAAAATTAATAATATAACGGGTGGTATTACTCACGTGGTGCTAAAATATACACCATGCCGATGAGTTTACGTGTATTGTATTATAATCAAAGTTTTTTTTTTTTTGATAGTTTTGACTTCTGAGTTGCACTGTATAATCCCATTAATTAATTTGGCAAAAAAATAATAATAATGTCTGATTAGGGGTTATTTGGTCTTGCGCCTTGTAATTGAGTTACCAATGGGCTAAACCCAAGTTGGAAGTTCACCCATGAATCAAGGATAGATCATACCCGCAAAAATCTGGGTTTGGAGTTTAGCCGGATTAGAATGGTCATTAGAGAGTCACATTATTCACATGTAAAATCTCATGATCCGAACATGTTATATTAATGGATTCGTTATCAGGTGCTCTCTCTCCATTTTTTCTAACAAAGTGAAGATCTATAAATACCCAGGGCATAGAGGGGTACATGTAAGTTTAAATTCTATATAGATTTGAATCAGAAGTCATTCATATCTCAGATCCAAACCCTCGGTTTAAGAATTCTTACAGACACATTCTTCGTGAGTAGCTTTGGACCACGAGGATATTTCACTAATTAATTTGATCTCATATCGTCAATTTCATATTATTAAAATTTACAAATTCAAATTATGAATCTGGAAGGGAAAAAAAAAAGACTAGTAATTAGCATTAAATTTTGAGTTCAAATCCAGTATTAATTTGGTAAAAAAATTGAATGAACAAATTCATTCTTTTTCATAATTCAAAATTAGTATTAGTAAACATGAATGTGTATATGTTAATTCAAATGTAAAACTATATTAATGGATTTATTTGAATCTTATACAAGCATTGATTAACCATATCTGCTTCTTGATTTCATTTCTTTAAGCAATGACAGGAATATTAGTGAACATAAATATATACCATAGTTTTTTACACTTTGTACCCTTGAAGTTCCAGAAAAATTCCACTTTAGCCTCTTCACTTTTAATTTCAACACATTAAACCCTACACTATTCAGATTGTATCAAGTCAGTTCTTCAGTCATTTCTTATGATGGAATTCACCTACTTGGATTATTTCGTACTACCAATTTGAACTAACTTAACACGATTTAGATATTTTAAGGTTTAATATAGTCAAATTAAAAGTAGTAGGATTAAAGTGAGATTTCTCAAAAACTTCAGGATTGCAAAGTGCAAAAACCTCTATATACCACCACGAGATTAAAAGTTTCATAAGTAGCCAACCATCTTTTACCCAAAACAATAATAATAATAATAATAATAAGTTGAAATAATCGATTTATACGTGAATTGACAATGCTTAAACAAAAGAAAAAGAACAAACATGAGTGCTTAAAATGGTGCAATGTGGCATATATAATCCTATATATACCAGAATTGACTAAATGTAAAACTTAATTAACATAAACATTACTCGTGGATTTCCATGTGTACTAGGATCATTAATTCCAATCTACTTGATAAGCACGATCACAATTAATTTGAGGTTAAGTGGCCCACTTTTTTATTTTTATTATTATTATTATTAGTAGTATATTTTATTTATTCATTTATAGTTAATATATCTATTAGAATAATTGAGAAGGAAATATAGAGAGAGAGAAAACGAGACAATTGTATTGATATATATTAAAGTTACAATATTAGAGATATATTTAAAGAGTGTATATATAGATAGTGACTAAGGTATTCCTAGTGGGAATGGATTTTGCTTTCCTTAGTGGGATTAGGATTTAACCTACTGGATCAATGTTCATATACATATATTAATATCCATCCTCAAGCTCAATGTGGTAAACCAGACGTAAACTTAAGTTTGGAAATCAAAGTGTGAAAGTGTCTGTGTGTATGTTGCTTGCTGAAAATATTTGTTGTCTGATCGGCAGAACTAATTAATTGCAAACAAACATTATTCTGAAAAATGTGATGACAAATAAAGTGACAATCAATATCGAATATCGATGTGTTTGGTGTGCTCATAGAAAAACTCATTGCACACGATTTAAATAGCACTCCGGTTGTCAAAATTTAGAACATTAGTTCTAGGGAAAAAAATTCTCACGTCAGAGAGAAGCCAATAAAATCAATGCAATTTTTATGTTGTATTAGCAATGACACGATACTCAGTTTCAATACTGGAACAGGCAACCCCAATCTGTTTCTTATTACGCTAGGAAATGAGTAAGTCGCCTAAGAAAAAATAATAACCAATAGTAGAATATGTTGGCCCACATTAAACCCTGCAGTATTTAGATTGTGTCAAGTCAGTCCTTCAGTCATTTCTTAAGATGGAATTCACCTATTTGGATGATTTCGTATTATCAATTTAAACTGACTTAACACGATTTGAATATTTCAGTATTTAATATATTCAAATTAAAAGTATCACGGTTAAAGTGAGATTTCTCAAAAATTGCAAAGTGCAAAAACCTCTATATACCACCACGAGATTCAAAGTTTCATAAGTAGCCAACCATCTTTTACCCAAAAAAAATAAATAAATAATAAGTTGAAATAATCGATTTATACGTGAATTGACAATGCTTAAACAAAAGAAAAAGAACAAACACGAGTGCCTAAAATGGTGCAATGTGGCATATATAATACTATATATACCAGAATTGACTAAATGTAAAACTTAATTAACATAAGCATTACTCGTGGATTTCCATGTGTAATAGGATCATTAATTCCAATCTACTTGATAAGCACGATCACAATTAATTTGAGGTTAAGCGACCTACTTTTTTTTTTTTTTTTTAATTATTATTATTATTATTGGGATTTTATTATTTGGTCCTTATAAGAGAGTGTGTTAAGAAAATGATCCTCCACATGCCTACATTAAGTTTTTGGTCCCCATAACCTTCTTAGAGTTTAGTTTCTGGTCATTGTCTCTTATTTGTGTTATATTTACAATTTATGACATTCTGTTAAAAAATGTAAGGGCCAAATCATCAAAATCATCTCATGCTATTCACCATTGATAGAAATTAAAAAATATATATATACCAAATTAATCTATGAAAAATCTTTTTTCCGACTATATGAATTTCAATTTTCTTAGGCAACTTTTCGCTGGTTTATGAATGTTCATGTCTTTTTAAAATTAATCTACGAAAATCCTCTTTCCAACGACATGAACATTCATATTTTTTTTTATTTTTTTTTCAATATTTAATACATATTTATACTAATTGTATTACTGTAAATGTTCATACTTTTACCAAAAACACATCAATGCCAAAACACCAAAAATACTACGATATGAAGATTCACCAAAATACATTAATAAGAACATTCACACAACAAAATGATCAAACAATCACAATTGCAATTAATAAATCAAACTCCATTAAAATCACAACTGTAACATCCAAAATCAAATAATGAATATTCAACAAAAAATAAAACCTAACCACATAAACATTCACAAACACAAAATTGATCAACAAGAGGTTCGTCATTGCCGTCGGTGAACTCTAGCGGCCAATGATGACAGCAGTGGTGAAACGGCATGAGTGAAGCCAAAGAACATTCGCATGAACAAAACTCATGCCAAAAACCTCACGCAATTCATATGAAATATTCATAGACAAAATACAAATCAACAAAAAAAAAATCAAGATAACAAAAACTTCACATAAATCAACAAAAAATTAACACAATCAATATGATATGAACATTCATTATAATAAAAGTTCACACAAATCACAAAATCAACAAAAAATTACACATAAATCAATAGAAAATTATATAAATATTCATAGATCTTGAATGTGGTTTGTGAATGTTCATTTTTTTTGCAACGATCGACCACGATGGCCGGTGGCAACGTAGCCGTTGGAAATAATGGTTGTCGAAGCCCTTGAAAAATATGCGAACAAGGAAAGGAGGAAAAAAAAAGAGATGAAAACGAACGAGCGGACGACGAAATCAAGCACCATAGAAGATAGATCTACACAAAATCAGACCTAAATTTCGATAAATCGGCAAACGAAAATACTATGAATCGAAACCACAAAATAGAGATCTGATACCACACATCCGAACAACCGCCGCCACCGAACGATTGCCGCCAAGCTCCGCTGCGCCTGCAGACAAAGACGATGATCGATTTGGTGAATTCAAACATGAACTCAGAAACTTGACTTCAGAAGCCGTTTATCGCAGACAAGAAACACATATTTCATATCTTCAAAAACTCGCTTCAACGCGGATTTCGATGAACTAAAGAATTTCAAATAACTCCAAATGAAAGCCTCAGGATCAAGTTTGTTTACAGATGATCTCAAATTCAAAGCTCAACAGATGAAAACTAACCAATAAAATCGATTATAAAGATTCAAAAAGTGAATTGTTCTTCGTCTTTGTCTGCAAGAGCGACGGTGTTTAACGGTTCTCGTTAGGCGGCGGCGGCGGTCGTGGAGGCATAGGCAATGGCAATCTAAATAGGCGTGCCAGTGGTTTACAACAGTGGTTGGCGGTCGTTTGGCGATTGAGAGAGAGCTTCAATAGACGGTTGTAGGATCGGACGGCTGTTGGATTGGGCAGCTATGGGATAAAGATGGATTGAAATGAAAATCTCAATTTAGGGTTTCATATATATAAGGGGGTATAATTGTCTATTCAATTTTTTTCTTTTTTGAAAATTATTTTTTTCTAAGAATATTTAGAAAAAGGTTTAAAAAATAATTTTTTTAAAAAATAGGTTGAATGAGGAGAGAGAAAGCTGAAAAATGTCTAAATAATAAAAAACCCTTATTATTATTATTATTTATTCATTTATTGTTAATATATCTATTAGAATAATTGAGAAGGAAATATATAAATAGAGAAAATGAGACGATTGTATTGATATGTGTTAAAATTACAATATTAAAGATATATTCAAAGCGTGTATACATAGATAGTGACTAGGGTATTCCTAGTAAGATTGGGTTTTACTTTCCCTACTGGGATTAGGATTTAACCTACTGGGCCAAGATCCATATACATATATTAATATCCATCATCAAACTCAATGCGGTAAACCAAACGTAAACTTGAGTTTGGAAACCAGAGTATGAAAGTGTCTATGTGTATGTGCCTTGCCGAAAGTATTTGTTGTCTGATCGGCAAAATTGATGAATTGCAAACTAACATTATTCTAGAGAATGTGATGATAAATGAAGTGACAATCAATCTCGATATGTTTGGTGTGCTCATAGAAAAACTCATTGTGCATGATTTAAATAGCACTCCGGTTGTCAAAATTTAGAACATTAGTTGTAGGGAAAGAGATTCTTGTGTTAGAGAAGAGCCAACAAAACCAATGTAGTTTTTGTGTTGTATTAGCAATGACACGATACTCAGTTTCAATACAGGAATAGGCAACCCCGGTATGTTTCTTATTGCGACAGGAAATGAGTTAGTCGCCCAAGAAAAAATAATAACCAATAGTAGAATGTCTATCTAAAGGGTCCCCAGCCTAATTGGCGTCGGAATAGGCCTTTAAGATGGGAGTGGACTGGGTTGAAAAATAAAACAAGTGAAACAAGATGCCTTTAACATATCAAAGAATACGAAGAACAACCTAGTAATAAGTGGTTTGAGGAGCGAAAAAGGAATTCGTTGACTTGATGGACAGCATAGGCAATATCAGAATGAGTAACGGTGAGATATACCAAACTTCCAACCAGATGGGAATAGAGAGTAACATCAGGAAGTGGTGCACCATCTAATGGAACAAATATGATATTCGGCTCCAAATGAGTGTTGACAGTAATGATGGAGTCAGTGATGTCAATCTTGGAAATGAGATCAGAGACATATTTGGCTTGAGATAGAAAATATTTATCTGAGCCAGATGAGACAGGCCAAGAAAATAGGTGAGCATGCCAAGAACTTTCATCTCGAGTTTACCACTGA
This sequence comes from Eucommia ulmoides, assembly GCA_016647705.1. NCBI lineage: Eukaryota > Viridiplantae > Streptophyta > Magnoliopsida > Garryales > Eucommiaceae > Eucommia > Eucommia ulmoides. Next base: position 7,890,885 of record CM028333.1, on the reverse strand, counting down.
GAAAATTTTTGAGTTCGAATATGCTGCACAAATCATCCCCTATAATAATCATGTCGTGCACATACAATAAAAAGAAGATAATGATATAAGGAGAAGTATATTGTCTGATCTGAGTTTATCAAAAACTGGTCTAAGATTGTAAAGAATCGATTGTTGAGCCCTTAAATCAAAACACTAAATAAATCGGATTAATGATATAAGGATAAGTATAATGTCTGATCTGAGTTTGAATAAACCAAGGATACGGATGGATTCAAAATGCTGAAATTAGTCAGTAACCACTTTTAGAACTTCAAGAACCGGTGGGGAAAAAAAAAGTAAGTTGGCTAAACATAACTACCCAAAACTAACACTAAACTGGTCAACAACAAGGGTGACTAAGGACAACGTGACAGATGAATGGTGTTGACGTGGCGAAAGCAAGGAAGACCACATGGTAGAGATAGTGACATGTCACCTACTAATGTGGCGGTTGAGGGACAGAAGATAATGATATGGCAAAAAACTAGGTAGAGTTTTTGTTGACATGGTAACGATGCGAGTGCTGACGTGGTAGATGATGTGTTGATGATGCAACAAGTAAACTTGATGTATTTGCTGATGTGGCGAAGAGGTGGAGCTGGCATGAATGTCAAGTGGCGTTAGCATGGCGGCTGAGTCAAAGCTGGTGTGGCAGATGATTCAACAATTGATAAGGATGACTTACTAAAGTTCTATATGGTCTTAAATTAGTTCCTTGGTCTTGGTATGAAAGACTAAATAGATATCTTCTTGGCAAAAAAATTAAACGTAGATTGAGGGATATAACCTTATTTATTAAGATAAAAGAAACAATTTTTTTTCTTGTTAAAATATACGTTGACGATGTAATATTTGGTTTTACTAATAAAAATTTATGCGAAAAGTTTTTCAAGATTATGTAGGAAGAGTTAGAAATAATCAAGATTCGAGAACTTACTTTTTCCTTGGGTTTCAAATCAATTAAATAAAGCGAAATTTTTTATTAACCAAGTTAAAGTATGTAAAAGAGTTAAGAAAATTGGTTCAAAAATAAAAAGGGATATAAAACATGGATAACAACATCCATAATCTGTTGAGCGTTAGCAAAAAAAGCCTATTGAGGTATGATAGACAACTTACTTTATATTACAATAGGCCAGATATAATGTTCCTTATATACTTATGTGATTCATTTTAATCTTATCATAAGTTGTCTCATTTAATTAATTTTAAAAGTATATTCAGATACCCGATAGACTCAAGTGACTTAAGATTACGGTATTCAATGAGAAGTAATTTTAGTATTGCTTTGTTATTCCTATGCTAACTTTGTCGGATGCAAAGTTGATTGTAAAAGCTAGCACAAGTGACTCGTATCACTTTTTAGGTTATGCAATCCTTTTTGGCCGAGCAAGAAACAAAACTCAATTTTCTTATCCATCGCTAAGGCAAAGTACATGGTAGCCAGTAGTTGTACACACAAGTTTTGAGTTCTTTACATAATAATTATAATTTTAAAAACTAAATACTAAAATTGCATATACACACTCATATTTATAGAGAAATGATAAAAACGAATTTTGAAAATCCGTTTATTGAATACATTCTAGCCTTGTATATATGCAAGGGCATGTATCGTAAACAACTTCATACTCACATGCCTTATTTATGGAAGTATTCTTAATCTTTTGATCATGACATGCACATATGTTTATTATTAGTAGAATTATAATTCTACTTAAACTATTTTTCCTTATCAATCTAGAACGTAATACTTGTATTCAACTTACTTCCAAATTTTTAAGGCAACTATAACCATGACATTTCTTTACACTAAGTGACTTCTATTAATTGTTTTAAACAAGTTTCAACATTTAAAATTATAAGTGATTTTTTTATATCATATTTCTTCATTGATTTGTTCTTTTTAAATTAAGATACATATTTCTATTGAGGATTTTATTGATTAAATAGTGTAAAAGGTTATAAAATGTCAAACAAAAGAGATAACGGGTACGTGCCTCACGCACGCTCTTAACCTAATTTCTATTGTATAAATGAAAGTTTCTTTCACTATTCATTTTGATATGTAAAATTACATATTTATCCTCTAAATTTGTAAAAACTAAAGATCAACTTTTTGATCTATTTATATATATTATATGAATATTATATATGTGTGGCTCTAATTATTAAAGTTAAATTTTTTTTTTTTTTTTTCCTTTTATCATTCATATCTATAATTAAAATCATAAATTTATTCATAAAAAATTAAACTATAAATTCACTTTTTTATTTCTTAAAAGAAATGAAGTTAATATTTCTATATATTATAGTAATAATGTATATGTCATCATATAGACAAGTTTTTTTGTACAATAATTTTATACACAAAGTAAATTCACAAATTGAACTTAAAAATTTTTAAAATTAGTCCACCCATTTTTGTATTGCATACTTAAAAGTAATACTATTCGGAAATATATATATATATATATATATATATATATATATATATATATATATATATATATATATATATATATATATATATATATATATAAATATAAAATATAAAAATAATTTAAAAAAAATTATGTAACCACAAGCATAATTACGAATATTTAATTTAAGATTTTTTTAAGTAGTTTTAGAATATATTGTAAGACCCAACTTTTGCATGTGCATAATTTTTTAGTTACATTTTAGAACATTTAAAAAAAATAGCTGGGTACATTGAGTTATTTAATATTTATTTTAAAAAATTTAGAAGTTAATATGTTATTTAAAATATGACTTTAAAAATTTGGGAATGGAAATTTGTGCATTTTAGGGTCACCCATTGTATAGTAGATTTATTTTAAATAAAGTCTTAGTTTAGGCCCTTTGGTTGTTAGGTTCACAGGCGACGCCGCCCACGTAGTATTTCGGCGACAGTGTTTTTGTAGTGCAAAAATCAAGGTGAGTATACTGTCTTCTATGTAAATTTTCAAATTAAATTTTGGTATTAAAATGTAAAAAATGGAGTTTATTAAAATTGATTATTTTATAACGTTATACAGATCAAGTAAATGTTTAAACGTGGAAAGTGATTTTTATTATCCGACTATGCTATAGTTGTTTTCTCATCAAGGGAGCATGTCCTGTGTGATGTGAATATGTTGTTACCTGTCAGGAAAGTCCTACATGGTAGACATTTGTTGTTACCTGTCAGCCAAGTCTTGTAGGGTGGATATTTATTATTACCTGTCAGGCAAGTCCTGCAAGGTGGATATATATTGACCTATCGGAGTGTAAATCCTGTAGGTGACTGCCCCTACCATTGGGGATATTAAATGGCTCTGACACTGATAGCCACCTTAGATGACACAGTTGTACAGGTTACGGTACCGTCGTAACTCCCGATCGTGAGGTAAAACGATCATCTGGCTCATAGGAAAATAGGGGTGCGATATTTTATTATATGTCGAAATGTTTAGATTAGTTGATTTAAATACATGATTTTATTGCGATGATAGAAGTTAAATTTTATTCCAGCTTGGTGTGTGGTTATATTATATTATATTTGAAAAAGTGGTATTTGATAATCATGTTTGATTCATAAAATATTTTTATATTATAAAGACAGTACTTCGATAAAATATTTGGTTTCAGGTGCCGCAACTAAGAACGGGTCTACTATTGGCACTAGGTAGAGTCAGGAGGTGAGGTCGTTTTTTAGGATTAGATGGACAAGTAAAAATCGTGAAAGGTTCTTCTTTTTGCGATTTTGTTGTGAATATTTGGGACTGGTGTATTCCAGAAAGGACTTGATCTAGAAATACGTTCCAGACTGACAGGCAGGCAGGCAGACCAAAGGTTATGCGAAATTGGTAAACACGGCAAAATTAATAGAAAAAGATGTACAGGAAGCCGCCGAGAACCACGAGCAGTACAAAAAAAGTAGATTTGAGTCACCTAATAGATATCCAGGTGGTATTTCTGGAGGAGTTGTAGCTCGACCTCCATTTGTTCGGGCCCCAACAACCGACCAATTAGCTAGGAGCCGAGGTTCACAACAATCATACTCTGGGCGACAACAGAATGTATCCGAATAGAGTGTCGGCCAACAACAACAAAGAAAGAGCCAGATAGTTAGTCAAGTCGGGATACCTGTATGCTATCAACGTGGATCACCGGATCATTTCACTAGGGATTGTCCCATGAGAGGCCCAATATGTTTCCGTTGTCATGAGATGGGCCACATATCTCCGAATTGTCTGAAATCTGCTGTTACATCTACATCTTTTGCGAGTAGTGTGGGTAGTGTTGGCCCTAGCAGTGTTCAGGAGCGTGGTAGAGGATCGGTCAGTAGACCTCCGACTCGAGGTCGTGTATTTTCTACTACCAGACAAGATGCTCAGGCTACTCTAAATATGGTTACAAGTATTATGTCTTTATATGAAAGAGATGTACGTATACTTATTGATCACGGTTCTACTCATTCACTTGTTTCGGCGACCTTTATGATGCATGTAGACAAATTTTCGACTTCTCTATCTTATAGTGTCATTATCTCTACTCCTGTGGGTGAGTCAGTGTTGATAGATGGTACGTATAAAAACAATCCACTTAGTAATGGCGATAGAGAATTGTCGGTGGATCTGCTATCCTTGAGTATTTATGATTTTGATATGATACTGGGTATGGATTATTTTAGAGTTGCAGGCGAGCCGGAGTTTGTATTTTTGGGAGATAGAATCAGCACCCCTATCAGTTTGATTTTAGTCCTAGAGGCTAGAAAATTATTAAAGAAGGGATGTCAGGGATACCTTGCGCATGTGATTGACACCAGTCAGAATGAGGTATAGGTGACAGATATCTCAGTGGTCAGGGATTTTCCCAATGTATTTCCAGAAGAATTGTCAAGGTTTCCAGTGGGTAGAGAAATTGAATTCACTATCAAGTTACTTTCAGGAACGTTTCCTATATCAATTCTACCTTATCGTATGGCACCTACCAAGCTAAAAGAACTGAAAGTCCAGTTACAAGATTTGTTGGACCGCGGTTTATCAGACCTAGTGTTTCTCCGTGGAGAGCCCCAGTGTTATTTCATAAAGAAGAAGGATGATACGCTGAGGATGTGTATTGATTAGAGGCAACTGAATAAGGTGACAATTCGTAATAAATACTTGTTGCCTAGAATTGATAATCTATTCAATCAATTGCAGAAGGCCAAGGTATTTTCCAAAATAGATCTTCGATCGGGATATCATCAATTGAAAGTCAGAGACAGTGATGTATCGAAAATGGCATTCCGTACGAGGTATGGCAATTATGAATTTCTAGTTATACCATTTGGGTTGATGAATGCCCCTGCTGCTTTTATGGACCTCATGAATCAGATCTTCCAGCCTTACTTAGATCAGTTTATTATCGTGTTTATTGATGATATATTGATCTATTCCCAAAATAAAGAAGAACATGTAGATCATCTCAAGATTGCGTTTCAGACTTTGAGAGAGAAACAATTGTATGCGAAATTCAGTAAATGTGAGTTTTGGTTGGATAGAGTTATATTCTTGGGGCATGTTATCTTAGAGGATGGTATTCAAGTTGACCCAAAGAAAGTTGAAACAGTGGTTCAATGGGAAATGTCGAAAAGTGTGACCGAGGATCGAAATTTCTTAGAATTGGCGGGTTATTATCGTCGGTTTGTACAGGAATTTTCGGTTATAGCTACCCCGTTGACCCGATTGACCCGCAAGGAAACTAAATTCGAGTGAACTAACAAATGTGAGCAGAGCTTCTAGGAGCTGAAAAGTAGACTGATATCCGCGCCAATACTTTCTCTCCAGACAGAAAATAATGGCTTTGTGATCTACAGTGATGCTTCACACTAGGGGCTAGGGTGTGTACTTATGCAATATGGTCACGTGATTGCATATGTCTCTCGACAATTAAAGAATCATGAGCGTAACTACCCGATGCATGATTTGGAATTGGCGGCGATTGTGTTTACTTTGAAACTCTAGAGACAATATCTGTATGGCGAGATTTGCGAAATATATACTAACCACCAAAGTTTGAAATATTTGTTTACTCAGAAGGAACTAAATCCGAGATAGAAACGTTGGATAGAGTTGATCAAGGATTGTGATTGCACTATCCATTATCATCCTGAAAAGACCAATGTCATAGCGGATGCGCTAAGTCGAAAATCGACAAGTTGGGTCGCACACCTTCGAGTTGTTCATATTAACCTATATACCGAGCTGAGATTTCTGCGAGTCCAGTTGGCGGTTGGTCAGACGGCAACATTACGCACGACTTTAACTTTGAGACCAACATTAATCGACCGTATTATAAAAGTGCAAAAGTCAGATGCCCAATTGGGGAAGATCAGGGATGAAGTGAAGAATGGTCACAAAGGCCCAATTGGGGAAGATCAGGGATGAAATGAAGAATGGTCAAAAAACCAACTATCACATCAAGGATAATGATGAAACTTTAATGTTTAAGAATAAATTATGTGTACCTAATAATACCGATCTGAAAAAAGATATTCTGAAAGAAGTTGTCACGACCCATCCCGGTTTCCCAGGGCCGGACTATGGTTTCTCCTATAAAGAAATTCTTAAACCTAAAACCCAACGGATCAAACTTCCCAAAATACTATGTTCGGTAATTATGACGGGAATTGTTATTATGATAATAATTACCATTTAAAGTATCACCAATTAAAATCAATCATCTATTTAAAATTTATTTGTTTATCTTCTACACAACGGCGACCCATTAAAAAGATCTCAAATTTATAATTTAAAATCCAATTTTCAATATTAAATTAAGCCAATTATATTCCCACAATTTTTTAATACATAAATTTCGCGAGAAGTATTTTACAACAACTACGATAATTATAACTACTATTTTTTTTTCGATTACAACAATAAATAATAAATACAATTATTACAACTCGGATTTCAAATAATTCTTTTCTCTCTCGTTTTCTCCCAGCCAACCTTGCAATTCAAACACTGTGGGGTTGTGAGCCAACGATCAGTAGAACTCCAACCCCTCTAATACGTGCATTTAAATATAATACGCCACAAAAAAACACCTTAGCATGTTGTTTACATAATTGTTACACAACTCCCATTTAAATTCTGTATAATCAATATAACATTCATGCGAACAGATAACGCCAAATACACCAACAATAATAACACGAATGTCACATTGAGAAATTTAAATGCATATATTAAAATAAGTTAGGAATTCTACCTTCTCTCGGATTTTCTGTTTGCCGTGAGATGAGTATTTTGATTTTCATTAGGGTGGTTTATGAAAATTTTTGGTTTTCTTTCTTTTCTTCTTCTTTTTCCTTTTTCCGTTTCTGTTTTCTGCTTCCGGTTCTGTTTTCCTGTTTGTGATTAGCTCACTGACGAAGCCTCTATCTCTCCCACCGCTGGCGACGCTGAAAAGACCAGACCACATACACCCACACCACCTTGCACACACAACACACACTGGTGAATAACCCCCACACCTACCCACAACTAAACACACACATGCACCCTTCGCCGGCGACCCAACGACACCGCCGACGACTCCCTTACCAGAACAAAACACACCCACACAAACGAAACACTTACCCAAACTCAACGTCCACACTTAATCACTCATACTCCTGCGAAATACCCACACACACACATTAGAACCACCGCAACCCACAAAATCGACAACCCACTTCTCTCTCTCTTCTGAAATTTGACAACGACACACCCTCTTCCGGCGACCGAACCGCCGACCACACACACACATACACGGCAACATACACACGACGAACACATACTCACATGCATACAGTCGTCTGCACATACACCCACACGAAATCAACGGCACATATACACCCCTAGCACCGAAACACACACACACCCAACATCCACGCCCAACTCACACCACTGCCACCACCGTTGGACCAAATAGCAAACACACACACATGCCAAGACATGCACTGATCACACGCAAAACACACACATACACACAACAACACACACCCACACAAGGATGAAACAGAACAGAGCACACACACATGAACAATTTAGAAACAGAGTATACACACACTCACCGAAGTGACGTCCATACCGTCGGACAGACGGATAGCACATACCCACTACTTTCTCTCTCTACCTCTCACTTATCGCCGGTCCAAAATAACCAACGGCGACACACACACACACACAAAGCCGAGTCCACCTTCTCTCTCTCTAACTCACCGCCGGCGAACTCCGGCCACTCACCTACGACCTGAAACAACACATACACATAACTAAAATGCACACACATCTACACACATGCATTACTGATTGTCCATACACACACTGTCAAAAACAAAGCATACACAAATAACCGTCAAACCCATCTTCTCTCTCTCTAACTTTTCGGCCAACTCCGGTGACCACCATGCACATTGATTACACACGTACACACCCAGAACACACAAACATACGCAAACCCATATACAAACTCCAACGACGACGATGACGATCAAGCACACACCACCGCCACCTCCGTCAACGAAGCCCACTGATCGAACTCACCACATACACATACACAACATCACACACACGCACGACGAACATGTGACAACCCCACGCCACCGGAAGATCGATGCCCACCGACTCTCACACCGTCGGACGTTCTCTCTCTCTTCTTTCGCTTTCTCTGTTTTTGGTTCCCTGATTTTCTGATTTCTGCTCTTTCCTTTCTTTTTTTTTTTGGTTGAAGATCACAATTGCATGGGTATTTATATGCATAATTTGGGTGGATCAATTTGATCCTAGCTTGCCACGTCAATCGGATCTCGATCTTTCCTCTCCCTTCTCGGTTCTCCGGCTATCTTCACGACACACACACGTACGATATATATATATATATTAAAATACCCTTTCCTCCCCCAATTTTCTTAAAATCTCATTTTCGGTCCAATTTTCACATTTAACACTTTCTTAAATTGCAATTCCACCCAAAAAAATTTAATTCAAAAGTTAAATGCCAATTTTGGATTCAATGTTTTCTAAATTTGCAAATTGACCTCAAAACTTTTTAAATCAAATAATAAATTATGCCACCTACCCTGTTATTTTTGAAACATTTTGAAACGCGACTTAAATTTTATGTATAACGAAGATCGGGGTCTTACAGAATCACACAACTCAGCATATGCAATGCACCTAGGCAGTACCAAAATGCATCAGGATTTGCAAGAACACTATTAGTGGTGGAATAAAATGAAAAATTGTTGAATTTGTTGCAAGATGTCTCGTTTGTCAGCAAGTCAAGGTCGAGCACCAACGTCCAAGTGGGTTATTGCAGCCTCCACCTATCCTAGAGTAGAAATGAGAACATATCACGATGGATTTCGTTTTGGGATTAACCTACACTAAAAAATGGCATAATTCTATCTACGTGATTATTGATAGACTTACCAAGTTTGTTCATTTTTTTGCCATGAAAATCACATACTCCCTGAATAAGTATGCAAAATTGTATATTGATGAGATTGTCCGATTGCATGGTGCACCAGTTTCCATAGTATCAAATAGGGATACGAGATTTACTTCAAAATTCTGGCCAACTCTCCAAGCTGCTATGGGTACCCAATTAAAATTTAGCACAACCTTTCATCCTCAGACTGACGGCTAATCAGAGCGAACGATTCAGAAGTTGGAAGATATGTTGAGGGGTTGTGATCTAGAATTTCTTGGTAGCTGGGATGATCATTTGACATTGATGGAGTTTGACTATAATAATAGCTACCATTCGATAATCGAGATGGCACCATATAAAGCCTTGTACGGCAGGAGATGCAGAACCCCAGTCTGTTGGACTGAAGTGGGGGAACAAAAATTATTAATGTCGGATATAGCCTAGATGACAGCGGACAAGGTGAAAGTGAATCAGGAAAGACTAAAGACTGCTTAGAGTTGGCAAAAGAGTTATGCTGACAAGCATAGGCGAGAGTTGGAATTTGAAGTGGGTGATTATGTGTTTTTTCGTATATCCCCATGGAAAGGCATAATGAGATTTGGGAAGAAGAGAAAGCTAAGTCCGAGGTATATCAAGCCATAGGAGATTTTAAAACGGGTTAGCACGGTAGCCTATCAACTAGCCCTACCGTCAGAATTGTCTAAATTGTATGACGTTTTCCACGTGTCGATGCTAAAAAAATATGTGTTAGACTCTTTGTATGTGCTGACTTCTCAGCCAATCGAATTGAAAAAGGATTTGACATACGTTGAAGAGCCAGTCTAGATTCTGAATCGTAGAGATCAAGTGTTGCGGACGAAAACGATTCCCTCAGTGAAAGTGTTATGGCGCAGTCACTCAGTGGAAGAAGTAACGTGGGAGAGAGAAGATGAGATAAGGAACAAATATCTGTATTTATTCGTTCAAGGTAACTAAAATTTCAGGACGAAATTTCTTTTAAGGGACTAAGATTATAAGACCCGACTTTTGCAGGTGCATAATTTTTTAGTTACATTTTAGAACATTTAGAAAAAATAACGGGGTGCATTGTGTTATTTAATATTTATTTTAAAAATTTTAGGGGTTAATATGTTATTTAAAATAGAATTTTAAAAATTTTGGAATATAATTAATATTTTCTTTATTTTAAGAGGGGTAATTAGTATAAATAAAATAAAATGATAACTGAAATTAAGATCATTTTCTTCTTAATGAAGGAAATTACCTCAACCTTTATATATGTGTGCGTGTGTGTGTGTCTGTGTGTGTGTGTGTGTGTTTTGATCGGTCAGGTAACGTCAAGTCAACGTCACATCCGACCTCGGGCCATGGGGGCCCAGGGAGGTGTGTGACACACACTTTAAAAATAATAGATGATATTTTTCACTCAATCTAGAATAAAATTTATACTAATTTGATAATTTTGATAGTTATAGATTTTATTTTTGTTATTTCATAGTAGTTATAGATTTTATTTTTCTATTTTCATAATAGTTATATATTTTTTTTTTTTTTATACTTTCATACATTTGGTGGGATTATTATCATCAGTTATTTATTTATTTTAATTATATAACACATAAAATAAATCAACAATGTTACCTAACTGCGATTAAAATTAATTTGTCTTTACGACTATTATATGACTTATTTGGTCATCTTAAATGTGATGTTTTCAAATGTGTCGTTTACTAAAATTTACATTCTCAATGCTTTGTTGCTAAATTTATTTCATCAACTATTTTATTTATTTATTTTTATCAAAACACATGTAAAAAAAAAAAAAAACAATATATGCAAGTCCATGCATCGTAAACAACTTCCAAATTTCACTTCTTGTCTATGGAAGTATATTTCATCTTTTGATCATGTCATGTGCACATGCTTATTATTAGTAGTAGGGGTGTAAATTAGCCGGTCAGATCAGGGTTGAAGGATTTCAATCAACTGACCTGAAGAAAAATCCCAGCAACTCCCCGGACCGAAACCGACCATAGGGCCTCAGTACCCCGGTCTAATTCGGGGTTAGTCACGGTTATTCATTTCAATCGATTGTCGGGTAAAAAGAGAAAAAAGGCAAAGATGAAATATTAAATATTTGTAGATTTCAAAAAAATTGTAGATTTGAGACGAAGAAGGAGAAATAATAAAAAAACATATTAAAGAATTCCAAAAAAAAAATTACAAATTGTTAGATCAGAGCAGGAGATGGAGATGGTGACGAACAGCAGCGTCGCATGAATTATCGACGACGAGATTATTAGGGTTTGATAGATGCAGGATTGTTAGACGTCGAGAATATTAGACAACATAGGAATCACTTATTAGGGTTTAATAGATGACGATGGCGACTCTAGGATTTTGAGGGAGAGAAGAGGAGGAGGGCGACGCTAGGGTTGAAATTTAGAAAATGAATTATCTGAATCTGATTAGGGTTATATTTATATATGAGGTCTTTCGTAATATGCTATCTTTTAGGGGGTATTTGGTAAATATATATTATTAGGGTTTAGGTTTCAGGGGTGCATCATGTATGGGTAGATGGGTACCCGAGCCAAAGTGTTTTGGGATTTGGATGGGTTGGGTATGGGTGGAAGAAAAAAACTACTTATAATCGACCGACCTCGTCATCGGGTCGGATACGTAGGCGGGGTGGGTTGGATTTTCGGGTAGCATTCTCACTCTTAATTAATAGACATGATAAATTGCACTTGCACTATATTTATTTTTTCTTATCATCATTCAATTTAGAATATAACGTATGTATTCAACTTAATTTCAATTTTTCAGCTGACCATAACCTTGCCATTTCTTTAATGTAACTTTCATTAAATTGTTCTAAACAAGTTTCATGAAATTAAAAAAAAAAATACCATATTTCTTTGTTGATTTAAAAAAATAAAATTAATATACATATTTTAGTGTGATATTTAATGAACAAATAATGTAAAACGTTATAAGTATGTCAAATAAAGAAGATAACAGGCACGTATCTCGCACGTGCTCTCCACCTAGTGATATGATATATAGGCCAAATTATATTATTCACCCCTTTAGATTGACTATATTTTTATGTTGTCTAATATGTAGCGCTTTAAGTCATGTATATGTGCAACGTTTATAAATTGTCTTTATATACTTTATGCCCTTTGACACTTTTATGGAAAAATTCAGTGGTACAAAGTGTCAAATCCCCAGAAAAAAAAAAAAAAAAAAAAAAAAACTCATCAAATTTGGACTGGGAGAGGGGGTGGAGAGAGAGAGAGTAATCTGGTATGATTTTTTTCCCTCCTCTTCTCCATTTCGTTCAAGTATGATTTTTATTCCCTCTTCTCCATTTCATCCGAAATCGGCGGTTCTTCCAAAAACCAGAGGTGCCGCCGGCTTTGCCGCCTCTACTGACCGAAAAAATGGTTAGGTTCAATCACAATTAGCTTGAATGCCATGGTCAGACTGCATGTCGATGCTTGCCCACTATAAGGTGGAAAATGGGCTGCAGTCATTCGATATATGCAAATTAATGGCGGAAAATGCCGAACGTTTGGGTTCTGAGAGGAGGAGAGGTTGAAACGGAGATTGAATCTCCCTTTCAACCATTTAAAAAATAAAAAATAAAAAAAAATAAAAATAAACAGTGTATAAGCGGACACTATTTATCTGTTTTTTGTTTTTGTTTTTTTGTAAGAAAAGGATTTTCAAAATTTGTTTTTCAATAAACAGATTTTCAATTTTTGATAAATGGATATGTGTCTGTATGCGATTTCAGTATTTAGTTTTTTAAATTATAATTATTATGTAAAGAATTCCACAAGTTTTGTATATGAAAACAATTAGAATTTGCGTGGAAAGCGTGCTTGTTTTAGGTGACAACATAAGTGCTATTTCTTTAAGGCAAAAACCCAACACAACCTTCACGTACCAAGCACTAAATGATTCAAATCACTTTATTCCAGATAATATTTAAAAAGGCAATATTTCATTAGAATTTGCCGAAACACAACCAATTGGAATTGATGCTTGTTTAGGCTAAATTACACTGCTTTCTTTCGAATGTTAACATCACTACAAATGTGCTTTGAAAAACTTGCATATTTAAAAAAATTCTGCTTCCGGAATTTAAATGTTGAATCTAATCACTTTGTCTATGAGTTTTTCATAACAAAACATACGGATTAAAAATCTGACATCCCTTAAAAAAAATTAATTCCTCCAATTTTTTGGGATAACAAAAGGGGAGAGATATTATATAATGTTTTAAATGATAAATCATTTTTTGTTTTTTTGTTTTTTATCTTTGATATGGTACATAGAAAATAGGAACAACTCGTGATGTTGGCATGACTAGTTTCACATCGAGATTTTAAATCCCTCAGTACCAATCAAAAACCAATTGAATATTGAAAGTCTTGAAAAAAATTAGTTGTTTTTTACTCATATTGATTTTTTTTTTATTTTTTTTTTTTCTGATTCTCTTATTGATAGTTCCCGCAATGTTTTTAATTGGTGAAAGAACCAATTTCATATTCATGTGGAGTGTGTTATATTTGTTTAATTGGGAAAAATATCAAATGAAATTAACATAAAAAATTGAGTGATTGTTAGCCCTAATGCGTTTAACCGTATCTATTTAATTGATTTTGATGATAGTAACACACTTGAAGTTTTATGTCATCTCATGTGTTTTCATTGAGATTTATCTTAAGCATATGTGTTTGATTATGTAATTTAATAAACAATCAAGATACAAGTATTTCCATGATGTAAAATAAGAAATCAAAATTTGTTAGATCAAATGACAAATCGAGCTTAGCGATAAATAATTGAAGACTTGAAGATCAAGAATTTGATTTTTCTTGTCTTGGTAAAGGAACACTTATTATATTTTCAATATACATTGACTCAATTATGTTACCATTTATATTGTTCATTGTTACATATTTATGTGGCATAATTTCACTATGATAATGATTAGAATGAATGGTATAAACATCAGTTTTTAAAACGATTTTCAAACATGTTAAAATTAGATGTTTTGTCCAATCCAGTCAGTTGGATCAAACAGACGTCCTTAAAATTATGTAAACAGTCGACTGATGTACCCATTCGGACAAGGATTCAAAGTGTTCAAATCCATACTCAACCAATAGACTACATTATCTTATATGGTCAAACGACTCAGTAGGGAGAATATTATTGAACGAACCTCCAAAATGGTCAAACGACTATGGAAGTCAGTTAATTGTTTTGATCAGAAACTTTTTTATTTCAACATGATTTCGTTCAAATCTTCAATCCATTCTTCAAGATTAATTATAAATATTTAAATTATTTATGAATATATAGGACTGCTTTTTGAAGATTTTTTTAGTGTGGAAATATTTATTTTAAACGGTTTTTTATATATATTGATATGCCAATCAGATTTCTTTGATTTTCTTGACCCAAAACCTTTTCTTGAGACTTTATATTCACCATTTAAGGCGGCACGTTTTTAATTCTCTTACTCATAAATATTGAGTGTTTTATGGATATATATACATTGTTTAATTTCATAAATTTCAATGCCAAAGTCGTACTAGCTGCTGAAGAGTCCATTGACGAAATTTTTAGGCTCCAAAATTCAGATTTTTCACTTTCTAATTTTTTAATTAAATATGTCTTATATATAACGAAGTTAATTAAGTAAAATTAGACAAAAGCTCTCTACAATTTGAAAAAAAAAAAAAAACATTGTTATTGAATTTGAGAGGAAAAAAATAGAATAATTTTGTTAAAAATCATTAAGATCATACACGTGAAAATTCCGAAGTATTTGTATGCAGAAAATCAAACTTATTGCGATCTACAATTTTTTTTATTTAAAGTTGAATTCATCGGTGTTATTCTTTGATTGAATTACCGTGAGATTGTTCTTAATTTGATTAAGATTATTTTTTATATTTTAATTGTCCTATATCAAGATATCTAAGATCGAAATTATTTTGTATTTAAATCTATGGTGTTCCTCCCCAAGTCAAAGAAAAATCAAGTATGAGTTTCAATATTTACACATTTTATTAATGTGTAGAAGATATAACTCATTACTCCAACTCAAAAAAACGTATTAACTTTCTTACACCAGACTCTTTGACAACAACTACACCGATATATTCCTAACCTTATGGTCGTTGCAGGTATTTATAGTGTATTGCTTTAGAGCGGAGATTTCTGGTTATCATCCAATCTATACCAAGCAACATTTAGCCAACAAGGCCACGCTTCTTTCCACTAGCCTACTAATACCCAACTAGCAACCATATCCCATGCAGCCCAATCTACCTTTCTGGTCTCGACAAACTTCCAAAGAATGTTCCTAATGAGTTTTTGCATCCCTTTTGCAACCCCAATAGGAAGTCTAAAAACAAACATTTGGTGCATAGGCACACTGGACAACATATATTTTATTATGGCTTTTTTCTCCAAAGCTCTTATTTGGAGAATCAACAATTTTTTCACTCATATACAAATAAAAATAACTTTTTAACTCCTATTTAAAAATAAAAAAAAATAAAATAAATAAATAATAAAAAATAAAAATTGGTTGAGAGTCCTACTCACATTTTGTAATGACAAAATTACCCTTTTCATAACACACACCAGCCGCCTCTCTCTCTCTCTGCAGGCAGTGGGCAGGCGGGCCCTGCCCTCTCACTCTCTCTCTCTGCAGACAGTGGGCAGGCGAGCCCCACGCCTACTCTCTCTCTTTCCTCTCTTCTCTCACCGCTCTCTCTCTCTCTCTCACTCACGGTTTGGACCCAAAAAGGGGCCCACTCCCTTTTCTCCCATTTTCATTTCACTCCCTTTATTTAGCATTCTTTCAATTTCAAACCCACATTTCTTTATTTTTCAATTTCACACCTTTTTCTTTATTCCATTCTTTTTTTTTTTTCTATTTTTGGAACAAATGAAATAAAATAAACAAATTCAGCTGTAAAATGAAGCATAATCATTTATTTTTATTTTTTTGCGGGACAGTTAAAATGTCGTGTTTACAGTTTCTTCAAAATTTTCTGAATTTTTATAAATATTGGCCATCCGAATTGCGGGACGGTCAAAATGTCGTGTCTTATTTATTGATGGTTTGGTTTTTCGATTGCTTCCATTATGTGGATATCTACTTAATTATATTTAGTAGATATCTACTTAATGAATATTTAAGTAGATATCCACTTAATTGATTTTTAAAATTATTTTAAATGAATTTTTATTTTTTATTTTTTTTTATATTTTAAAATGTTCATAGAATATTTAAGGATGTTTATTGTTGAATTGAGTGCTACTATATGAAGACAAGGTCTATATGGTTGAATGGATTAATACCACTAAGGAAATGTGAATCAAACGAATTATTTTAAAAATTCAGTAGATATCTACTGATAAATAGACATCCTTAGTGGATATCTTCTGAATAGAACCAAAGTCGACAAAATGAAATAATATAAGTATACTTTAGTAGATATCTTCTGAACATAACCAAAGTTGACAAATAAAAACAATGCTTATTAAGTTGTTGTTCTTTTCTTTTTCTTTTTTTTTTTGGATCTTTTTGTATTGAGTTATCTAAATTTTATGGAAAATGTATTGATGGTTCGGTTTTTTATTTGGATATCCACTTGATTATATTTTAGTAAGTGAAGATCCACTTGATATGTTTATAGATGGTTCGATTTTCTGATTGCTTCCATTTTGTAGATATCCACTTAATTGTATTCAGTAGATATCCACTTAATGGATATCTAAATAGAATTTAATATTATTTTTTTATATTTTAAAACGTTCATAGAATATTTTAAAAAATAAACTAAAATTAAAATTAAAATAGGTGAAAAACAATGTAAATGGATATCTACTGAAAATAAATTAAGTAGATATCTACTGAAAATAAATTAAGTAGATATCTACTAAACATTCAGTGGATATCTACTTAATTTCACCTACAAGTCTTGTAAAAACACAGTAAATTTTATAATGTTTAGTAGATATATACTTAATTTATTTTCAGTAGATATCTACTTACATTGTTTTTCACTTATTTTAATTTTAATTTTAGTTTATTTTCTAAAATATTCTATGAACATTTTAAAATATAAAAAAAATATTAA
This sequence comes from Eucommia ulmoides, assembly GCA_016647705.1. NCBI lineage: Eukaryota > Viridiplantae > Streptophyta > Magnoliopsida > Garryales > Eucommiaceae > Eucommia > Eucommia ulmoides. The sequence continues at coordinate 7,873,231 of CM028333.1, read as the reverse complement.
ACTATGTTTAAATTAAAAAATTCCTTTAAATTAATTTTAAAATTTAGTTAAGTGAATATCTATTTAGATAAAAAATAAAATAAAAATAAAAAATAAAAAATAAAGAAAAAGGTGTGAAATTGAAAAATAAAGAAATGGGGGTTTGAAATTGAAAGAATGCTAAATAAATAGAGTAAAATGAAAATGGGAGAAAAGGGAGTGGGCCCCTTTTTTGGTCCAAACCGTGAGTGAGAGAAAGAGAGCAGGCGTGGGGCCCGCCTGCCCACTGCCTGCAGAGAGAAAGAGAGAGAGGCAGCGGGGCTCGCCTTCCCACTGCTTGCAGAGAAAGAGAGATAGAGAGAGAGGCGGCGGGCCCACCGAGGGGCATGGATATGTAAATAACAAATCTATCTAGGGACAAAATTGGCAAGAAAATTTTCGTGGGGCTTTTGGGATGATCCAAAAAGTTATAGTCCTTCAAAAATTGTTTTTTTCAACTTTGGGACTGCAGAAATTTTTTTCCTTTTATTATCTCTCAAGAATCTATATCTTATAATTAAAATACAAGTCATGTTTTCTCAATCAATCACAATCAATTATTCTTGATTTCTTCAATTTTATTCTCCTATTAAAATAAAAAGTTAAGATTAATCATAACATTAAAATATAATGATATATTAAAAATATAATTTAATACATAATTTAATAACACATTTAATACATTATTTTTTCAAGTATAGTGACCGTGAAATATACTTTCTTTTTTTTTTTGTATAAACCTCCAGTATCTGATAACAACATTGAGTTTCGACTAATCCGGATCACGCCGGGTCGGACCACAAGGGCAGCAAAGCTCTCCCTACCAAATTTTAACGCAGCTGTATTCTCAAGTCTCGAACCAAGGACCTTGGTTAAGTTAGAACAACTTCTCACCAGCTGATCTATGCGCTCAATGGTGACCGTGAAATATATGTTAGGATTAATCCCTATAAATCTCAATAGATTTCTCAAACCTAAATCAACATGTTAAATTATCAAGAGTTCTTTAAACACATAAATTGTGTACCTGGATCCATTATAAACAATCAACTACCGATGCAAAAATCTGCGACGATCGATCATGAGTAAGGCATGGATTGAGTAGGTACATGATATTCCTCAACCAAATCTCTGAAGTTCCTCAATGGGATTCGCGATTCTCTTCCAGATGGGGAGAAGGGATCCGTCAAGTGATTTAGTACATTGGAGACCATAACCCTAAGATTATCTATATATAGTGTGTGATTAGGGTTTCCATAATTCCCTAATCATCCCAAAAGTTTTCAGTATCTACACATTGAACCCACATTCTTTTGAGTAGTCTATGAGCTTACCAAAATTAATTAGATCACTAAATTTTAGTCCATTAAATTTAAATAACAAATATAATTGAGTTGATAATATGTTACCTAAAATATATTAGGAAATAAAATTTTCTAACAAACTCCCACTTGAGCTACATATTATTCCTTAAACAATTATATCACAAAATTCTTTAGGCGTGCATCTATATGATATTTATCCTTAAACTTCTCCTTAAACAATTTGGTCCATCTCATATACTAGCAATGGAATTATCGCAGCTTTTATCACAATACAGTCGTGACTAAACTACGATAATCACCATACTAATACACTTAATGACATAGATCAAATGTAAATAAGTAGCATGAAAATTACATGCAATGTGATCTCAGACATGCCAATTTCTAACTAGTCCAACTTTAGTCTTTAATGAGATCAATCCAAAGTCCTTAATGTAATGCAAACATTGCAAACAAAAATAAACCTTCAACTTTATTCTGCAGAAAACTTAAATAATTCAATGTCTAAAGTAAAACATATAGAACAAAAATAACTCTCACCCATGTGAGCGGTGTGCTCATGAAGGACCTTAGGGGTTAAGCTCTTGGTTAATGGATCCACTAGCATAGAATTTGTTCCAATATGTTCTATAGAAATTTGTTTATTCTGAACTCTTTCCTTAATAACTAAAAATTTGATGTCGATAAATTTCAATTTCGTTGAGCTCTTGTTGTTGTTGGAGTAAAGTACCATTGAGTTATTGTCACAATAAATCTTCAATGGTCTTTCAATGCCATCTACCACACGTAGTCCAATGACAAAGTTCTGCAATCATATTATGTGATTGGATGCCTCATAGCAAGTAATAAACTCCACTGCCATGGTTAAAGAAGCTATGAGAGTCTACTTAGCAAACTTCCATGAGATAGCTCTTCCAGTTAACATAAAGATGTAGTTTGATGTGGAGTGCCTGCTATCCTGGCATCCCACAAAATCGGAGTCAAAGAATCCGATAATCTCTAAACTGTCTGATCTCCGATAAGTGAGAATGTAGTGTTTTGTTCTCCTCAAATAACGCATCACGCATTTAGTTGCATTCCAATGTTGCATACCTGGATCACTCAAGTATCCGTCCAAAACTCTCACTATAAATGCTATGTCGGGACGAGTACAAACTTGAGCATACATTAGATTCCCTATTGCCGACGCATAAGGAATCTCCTGCATCTCTTTCCTTTCAAGATCATTATTTGGGCACTAATTGAGACTAAACTTGTCTCTTTTGGCCACAGGCATTTCTCCTGGTTTACTATCTTTCATGCCCAATCTACTCAGAACCTTATCGATGTAGCTCTTTTGTGATAACCCAAGGATACCTCGAGAACGATCTCTCAGTATCTGGATACCTAATACAAAAGAGGCATTATCAAGATCTTTCATCTCGAATTTCTTCATCAGAAATTTCATAGTTTCGTGCAATAAGCCTATATCGCTGCTAGCGAGCAGAATATCAACAACATCTAATACCCGGCATATATATTTACTCCCACTAAACTTATAATATACACAGTCATCAACGACATTTGCCTCAGAACCATATGAGGTGATGACTTGATGAAACTTGTGATACCATTGACGAGAAGTCTATTTGAGACCATAGATGAATTTCTTTAATTTACAGATCATAGACTTTGGATCTCCAGATACAAAATTTTTTGGTTATACCATATAAATCTTTTCGTCAATGTCTCCATTGAGAAATGCAATCTTGACATCCATTTGATGCAACTCTAGATCAAAATGAGCCACCAATCCCATTATAGTTCTAAAAGAGTCTTTCGAAGATAACGGAGAGAAAGTCTCTTTGTAGTCTATGTCTTCCTTTTGAGTAAAGCCTTTAGCGACTAGACGAGCTTTATATCTCTCGATGTTACCATCCGAATCCCTCTTGATTTTAAATATCCATTTGCATCCAATGGGTTTTGCATCTTCAGGTAACTCGATGAGACCCCAAACGTCATTGTCTTTGATAGACTTGAACTCATCCTTTATGGAATCAATCCATTTTTTTAGAGTTAGAACTACGCATAGCTTGACAAAAGTTAATTGGGTCATCTTCTATTAAACCAACGTCATTCTTATGTTCTTGGAGAAAGATGATATATTCATCCGAAATCGCACTTCTCCTCTCCTTAGTGGATCTCCTTAATGACACTTCTTGAGATTGTTGAGTTTGCTCCATAGGTTGTGTTTGAGGAAGAATCTCATTGTTGTCTTGTCATGGAACAATGTCAAGAATAGGAATCTGAGCTTAAACATCGTTATCTAGAGTCGAAACAGTGTCTTGAACAACGATAGGTATAGAGACCTGATCACTGTCAATAACATGTTCCCCTTCGAATAAAATTGTGTCTTGAACAATAATAGATACTGAGACCAAATCACCATAAATAGCAGATTCTTCTTCAAGGACAATATTTCTTATGTTTCCTTCCCCCTCAAACTCGACACCCTCAAGGACTCTCGCATTTCCCATTTAAAAAAAGGATATTGATGTGGGATCATAAAACTTATAGCCCCAAGAGCATTCAGCGTAACCAACAAAATAGCAGCTAACCATTCTTAGGTCCAATTTTCTTTCATGTTGCTTATAAGGCTGTGCCTCAGCTGGACAACCCTAAATGTGCAAATACCTAATGCTAGGTACAAAGACCTGATCATCATCAATAGCAGATTCTTCTTCAAAGACAACATTCCTTATGTTTTCTGCCCCATCAAACTCGACACCCTTAAGGACTCTCGCATTTCCCGTTTAAAAAAAAAATCTTAATGTGAGATCATAAAACTTGTAGCCCCAAGAGCACTCAGTGTAACCAACAAAATAGCATCTAACCTTTCTTGAGTCCAGTTTCTTTCATATTGCCTGTAAGTCCGTGCCTCAGCTGGACAACCCTAAATGTACAAATATCTAATGCTAGGTATGGAGACCTGGTCACCATCAATAGCAGATTCTTCTTCAAAGACAACATTTCTTATATTTTTTTCCCCCTCAAACTTATCACCCTCAAGGACTCTCGCATTTCTAGTTTCAAATAAGGATCTTGATATGGGATCATAAAACTTGTAGCCCCGAGAACGCTCAGTGTAACCAACAAAATAACAGCTAATCGTTCTTAAGTCCAGTTTTCTATTATGTCGCCTATAAGGCCATGCCTCAACTGGACAACCCTAAATGTGCAAATGCCTAATGCTAGGCTTCTTGCTTGTCCAAAGCTCATAGGGGATTTTGGCAACTGCTTTGCTAGGTACCCTATTAAGGATGTATATTGCGGTCTTTAAAACTTCTCCCTAAAGTGACTCCTGTAGGGAGGAATGACTAATCATACTCCTTACCATATCCTTAAGAGTCTGGTTTCGTTGCTCTAAAACACCTTTCATGTTGGGTTTGTCCAGCATGGTGTACTGCGGAACAATTCCACACTCATTGAGGAAAATCGCAAAGGGTCCTAGATGTTGTTCTCTTGATCCGTCATTTCTCCTGTAGTATTCACCATCATAGTCCGATTTGACGACCTTAATTTTCTTTCCAAGTTGAAGTTCAACTTCAGCCTTGAAAAACTTGAAAACATCCAAGGATTGAGATTTCTTATGAATCAAATATAGGTACCCATAATGAGAGTAGTCTTCTATGAACGTAATGAAATATTGTTGTCTATTCCATGAAACCGTAGGAAATGGACCAAAGATATCTGTATGTATTAATTCTAAGAAATCTGTAGATCTCTCAGTACCTAATTTTCTTTCGTTTGTTTGTTTTTCCCTTTATGCACTCAATACAGACTTGAAAGACTGTTTAATCTAGGGGTTCAAGAATTCTATCCGACACAAGCCTTTGAATTCTCAGTTTGGAGATATGACCTAGGCATTTGTGCAATAAGTTGGCAGAATTCTCATTTAATTTTTTCTTTGTACTACTTGAACTTATTTGCAGTATTTCGTTATAGGAACCAATGTCGAGAACAAGTAAAATCTGATTTGTCCAAACTAGAAATAGAAATTAAATTTTGTTTAAAAGACGGTGCAAAAAATGTCTCATACAAATCTAAATAAAATTCAATTTTCAACTGTAATCTAAAAGTCCCTATAGCTTCCATTACAACTTTATAGCTATCGCGCACAAAGATGAATCTTTCAGCGTTACTTGGCGATAGGCTCCACAGGCAATCCGGCATAGTCATACTTATGTGAATCGTAGCACGAGAATCAACCCACCAAGTATCCATAGTTACAAAAGCTAAATTAACTTCAGAACAAACCAAAGTTAGAAGTATACCTTCTTTACACGCCAAGCGGCATACTTGTAATACTCCTTCTTCATGTGTCCCATCTTCTTGCAGATGTAGTAGGTAAAGTCCTCATCTTGCTTCTTTTGTTTCTTCCGCTGAGAAGATCCTTCGGAAGCAACCTCAGCTCTCTTCTTTTTCTTTCTCTAAGAAGTCGAGGCTAAGTGAGCACTTTCAGTCTTATCTCGTTGTTGTCTCTCTTCTTCTTGCACACAGTGAGATATAAGCTCATTAAGGGACCATTTGTCCTTCTAAGTATTAAAACTCAATTTGAATTGCTCAAAGTGTGCAGGAATAGAGATTAAAACTAAGTACACGAGCAAGTCATCTGACAGCTCTAACTTTAGTGCCTTTAGTTTTAATGCAAGATTAGACATCTTCATGATATACTCCCTTATGTTCCCTTTATCCTTATACTTCATCGTGACGAGTTTACCCATTAAGTTACTCGCCTCTGACTTTTCGTTTTTGGCAAAGAGTTACTCAATTTCCTTTAGGAATTTCTTAGCACTCTTACTCTCAGCAATAGAGCCCCGAAACGCTTCTCGAATAGAGCGCTTCATAATTATCAAACACATCCAGTTGGACCGATCTCACTTTTCTATTTTAACCTCATTAAGGTTTTTTGGAGTAGAAGTGGGTCGCTCCTCACGAAGCACTTAAACCAAATCCATACAGCCAAGAACAATTTTCACGGTTTCTTTCCAATCCTGAAGTTTGTCTTGCTTAGCATTGGGATATTGCTGACTTGGGCGAAAACATTCGATGCAGTAACAATAGAAACTGTATAGAGAGCAAAACAAACAAGCACACGTACAATCATGTCAATAATAAAACAAGACATGAATAATTAATCCAAATTTAGGGACCCATCTCAAGATACTTAGTACAACAGTAATTTCTAGTCTTTGGATAGAGGAATTAACTGTAATTGGTACTCTTAGCGTAGGAATCAAATATTGATAATAGATCTTATCAAACAATAAGTATTTCTTTGGACCAACTTATTGTTCACATGGAAACTCGATAATCATCGCACATTTATTCCCACATGTATGTTTATTATTTGGCCAATCAATAACCTTCCTTTGGACTGATTATTGATGACATAGATAATAACTATACTAATGTCAAAACAATGTCTATTATTTAGTTAAATTTTAACCTTCGTTTGGGTCGGTTATAATTTTCATAAACAACAGATATCAATGCTTATTATTCGGCCAAACAATAATCTTCCTTTAGGCCGACCATTGTTTGCATAAACAACAAACATCAATATCCTAATATCCCAAAATAAATAAATCTACACAATAGAGGTTGCTTTGGCAACATATTGTTTCAATTAATTTATTTCAAGATATAAGACATTTTTTGCAATAAAAAAAATTATTATACTTGAGACCAATTTTAAGTTTAAACTCTATCTTCCAACTTTCTGGAAAAAAAAAAAAAAACATTATGTAATTTCATAATTATTAGCCTCCTCCCTCTATTATATATATATATATATATATATATATATATATATATATATTAGAGAATTACTTGTGCCTGAAGGCACGAACTAAAAAAAAAAAAAAACAATCTTATTTTGAAATGGACACATCACTAACAAATAATCAATATATTACATTAGTTGTAAAGACTCACAAAAATAATTGGGAAAAAAATACGATGATTGTCATGTTTAGCATGAACTTAAGACAATAACTTGAATTAAATTAAAATGAAGGAACAAAGATACTGAAATAATATATATTTAGCTCATGGCCATAACCAAATATTCAACTAAAAACAATATATACATGATCAATTAACCAACAAGAGCTTAGAATGAAAGAGAGAAACAAAGGAGAATAACCGTTATCTGAAGGAAAGATGGTTCCATGTCCGTAAAATCCGCTCTGATCTTGTTCCCTTTTCTCCAAATGTATTCTCCTCCTCTTGGTTCTGATCTTGAGCTCCCAAAAACGTTATTGGTTGGAGTGGGAATGACTGGGAATGCAAAATATCTCAAAATATCAATGTCAGCTAGTGTCGAGTCACTGCAGTGATGGGAAGGTAGAAACTTACTATCGGATCACCGCTACAGCGATGCTCAAGGTAGTGTCGATACCAGGTTCTTATTTGGGCTGTATCTTTCTCGTCTGAACTCTGATTAAGGTAATTCAAAAATCTATGGAAAACTAAGATGTAGATCTACAACTTCCATGTTTGAGATTTTTCAAAATCGGATTGAATCGTGTTAAAAAATGGCATTGATATTACTGCACTTGAACCAATTTTACATCTTTTCACCCATTTATTTATAAACCTATAAAACAACACAAAAACATATTAAACTAACAAAAATGTATGAAAATAGACAAATATTTGAACTTAAAAATACTTGATTTGTTGATAAATAAATTACTCATCAAATACCCCCAAACTCAAGCGTTTGTTTGTCCTCAAGCAAAAGCAAACAAATAAGAAAACAAACTACCACAACAAATTTAAGAATACAAATACTAAAGATGGAAGACTCAAACAACTTAAAAACAACAACGTATGAGTTTTGAATTTCAATTAATCGACCAAAAAGTTTTCCCTCAAAGGCCCCCAATCATATCAAGTTCCAGAATAAAATCGCACCATATGGTGTTCTAGAATTTCAACATTCAATAGGGGTAAACGCAATTCTAGATCCTATTCAAGTGTATATGTGGAAACTCTAATTATACAACTATCCAAAGACCTAATTGGATTATCTACCAACAAAATTCATGACTTAATACTAATAAGGTACAGGATTTCCTTATGCCAGACTGGGTTCCACTCTCCATTAATGTAGGCTTAGAAATTCAAAAAGATTAAAAGAACTTGGTTCGGTTTTTATCAACTAGCCAAGGATATATCGGGAATATAAAACAGGTAAATGTCATTAACTCAACAATACACAAGGCACGACGCTTGGCTCTCAATCACACTCATACCGACAAAGACAAATCCAAAACGACCCTGAACTTACTTTTAAAACGTAGTACTCACTTGTCTAAACAAACAAAAATAAAACCATATTTACACTTTTTTTTACTAACCACACCCCCAAACTTAATTGATTTGCACAATTTCACAGGTGTGAAAATTTGATAGAAAAATGACAAGTGAGTACTCGAATACCGAATCAATCAAAAGTTCGCCCAAAACCCAACCGTTCACTTCAAGTAGCATAAACAAATGCTAACTTGATTCCAACTCAAATCGTGCCTTAGGTTTAGTGACAGTAGTTTGGAAATATTTTAATTAGTTAGGTTATTTGATACGTGTTCAGAATTGAAATGGATAAACGGCTTCGACAGGGTAATGAGAGATAAAACATATTGCATAGAAGGCTTCAATGGCTCGAGCAATCAAAATGAATGCCTAAATCATATCTCCTTAACTACTTCTCCTAGGATTTTGCCTCGAGTTTTTTCTAATCAGATTTTAGAATCCCTTAAATTATCATGAACTTGGCTACTGGATAATTGGAGTCAAATCAATTGGATAGGTAGTACATTGAGTCTACGTGATCGTGCAAATTAGGATCCACAATGACTTTTACCAAAATGAGATGTCAAACACACAGAACACACATGAATGGGCATTACCCTTGATCTCGAAAAACAACTCGGGAATAATATCATCATCGGGTAATGGCCCAGAAGAACTACAAAACTCAACACACAAAAACAACAACTACAAATATAAACACACTTATACTAATACTAAACAAACATGCATGAAATTAAACAACACAACATTTAACAACTAAACATGCATGAAATTAACAGCAATTTAACTTAAACTACTTAACCAACAAAAAGTCATTAAACAATAAAAATATACAAAACATCAACATCTCCCCAAACTTAGACTGGTTAGTGTCCACAGTGACCCAACATCAAACTCAACAATTGACATATAGCATAGGGACGAAGGGGTTTTTAAATACATACTTGGGAGGCAAGACAATCTTGTCTCCAAGTGTAGTCAGCGGTGATGGATTGATTTATTTGAAAACTTGGGTTGTTGTCACACCCCACCCCGGACACTCATCATCCTGGGGCCGGCGTGACGTTGACACGATATCACCTGAACGCCAACCAAATCTAAAATATGAGAATAAATACATTTTAAATACGCAACCACTAACGCCGACATGTATATACATACATAATTTCATTTGGGGACATACTCGTCCCTACAAACTTATAATAACAATAAGGATAAAACAACTAAGAACCCCTCATACGTTCGCTTTCAACAGCTGCTCCAAACTACTCCCTCACTACAGCATCACCGGACTCTGCCTAGTGCCAGTAGGAGACCGACTCATAACTGTTTCACCTGCGAGTGTACTGCCGTCTTAATAAAAAAATATTTTTTTAAGTAATAATACATTCTAAATAATACAACATTTAAATATGGATCAAGCATAAGTGCACAAACATCACATTTCTAATAAAAATCTCCATAATATAAACAGTGAAAGTAAATCAATATATATAAGTTCCATTCAAACTCATCCAGTAAAAATAATACCAATCACCATCCCATGGGAAACATCCACATCCCATGGGAAAAATCTACACTCCTTACGGGGAGAAATATAATCCACACCCCTTTCGGGGAGAACAACTATGGCATCGTCAAAATCATCAATATAATTAAAAATCAACATCCCTTACGAGAATAAATACATTTTCACACCATATCATCAAAAATCAACACCCCTTTTTGGGAGAATATAAACCACGCCCCTTACAAAGAGAAATCCATAACATCATCATCAAACCACATTATCATCAACCCACAAATCTATAACAATCGTCTAATCAATATCGTCAATCCACATCGTCAAATCACAAATCTCAACCTTCATTTCCAAAACCGATTTAATTCAAAAATCATGTTTTTCACTTTCATCTAAAAACCTCACAACTCATCCAAAGCCTGCTTGATCTACATAATTTTTAAAAGTATTTAATTTAAATACAACAATTTTCCATCATGTATATATATATATATATATATATATATAGTTTTACAAGAAGACAGTACACTCACCTCATTTCTTGTGCTACAAAAAAGACACCGTCCAAAGCTTACCAGGGTGTTGGCGTCTACGAACCTAGTAATGATAGAGCCTAAATTAATATTTTATGCAAAATAATCAAATCGTGCAATGAAGACCCTAAGTTCCGAAATTTTCCATTTTCCACATTTTATTTATGAAAATTATTATTTCAGTTAATTTTTATTTCGTTAAAAATTACTGCATAAAATTTGGTACTACGAATGGTCCCAAATTTATTATTACGGTTACAAAATTTTGATGCTAGAATTTAATTTAATAACTACAATAAATTTAACGAAAAATGTTACCCATTTCGAATCGTTCACGGGTTGGGAGATGGATTTTAAATTTTGTTGGGGTTATTTGTGTAATTTCTCTCTTTTCTCCTTCTTTTTCCCTTTTTTTTCTTTTTCTTTTCTGGTTCAGCTCCCGTCCACCAGCGCCCCCTTCTCTCTCGATTATCGGCGACCACCAGTGGCCTCCCACGCCTCGACTATGCCCACCACCGATACTTCACACCCCACACCACCAATCAACAACTACCCCCGACCACCCCACAACTGAACACTCCTACCTACGAAACCACCAAGCTCACACACACGCTAGAACGCACACACACACAAAAAAAAAAAATTAATGATGAACCAACCAATGAAATAGAATTGATCTCACTTGACTAACTATAACACATGCACACACTAAATATCAGAGGACACCTACTTACGACAATGAAATGGAATAGAACACATACATACACACATACACTCACGGTCACCCACCCATACCGGCTAAACAGAGCAGTACACACACACGCATCGCACAACCGTCAGCAACACCCCCCCCAACACACACTGATGATTTCCACAGACGAGCCACCCACACCTAACCCACCGTCCAACCAACGAGATACACACCCATACCCACATGCATGCACACACCCACCAAAATTATCAGAGAAATTACACACAAACATATATATATATATATGTGTGTGTGTGTGTGTGTGTGTGTGTGTGTGTGTGTGTGTGTGTGTGTGTGTTTAAAAAAAAAAAAAACTTTTGTTAAATTACTCTTTTCTCCCTCTAATTTCTTAAAGTCTTCTCTTTGAGTTCAATTCAACATTTATGAGTTTCTAAAATTATAATTTGATCCCTAACATTTTCAATTTTAGATTTTAATTGGCAATTCGCATCCCAAGTTGAGAATAATGTTTTTAAATTTGCAATTTAACCCCCAACTTTTGATTTGAGTTTTAATCAATAAAATTTTTACCTTGAAATTTTTCAATACTCTAAAATGCAATTATTTATGACGTACGTTCTACGATTTAGGTCTTACAGTTGCCTCCCAAGAAGCGCTTGATTTAATGTCATTGGCTTGACACGGAGAAGAGCTTGTCAAATAGTGGCTTCCACCCATAGTATGTGTCATATAACACAACATACGGGTCTTGATTCAGAACACCCTCAAGCTTGGTGAAATGTGGAAATAATCGGCTCGTATTCCCAACCTGACTCGGCTCCAAATTTTGTGCTTGGTTGGCATGAATAAATGAAGTTGAAAGTAGGGAAGGACAGATGAGCCACATCGAATCATCATAGATGTGGTCGTCTTGGATTGGGGGTGACATCAAAATTTGGATCTCAAATGGTAAAGAATCACAATTGTCAACATGTGATTCTTTATCGCTAATTCACACTTGAGTTTTCTCCTATTAGAATAATCGTCATTGAACGCACCCAAGTTTCTCCCGCTCGTATCCAGTTTCTCCTGGTGGATTTCATATATGGATGTGACTTGTGTGTCTCTCAGTGCCACCACTTCTGACTCGGCTTCAATAAAGCAAATAAGCTGACTAATTTGTGTCTCAAGAGACTTTAAAATCACATCAATTTCAGTGTAGGTCGTCTCCATATTATCAAGACGATCCTCATTCTCATTGAGACGGTCATTTGTTTCCCTCCAAAAAGCTTGAGTCTTCCTCATAAATTCAGCAAACATCTCTTCCAGGGTGGGGAATACTCCACATATTGGTCCGGGGTGTCAATCTATGGCGCCGAAATGTTGGAACTATCCCCCAAACTTTGGTAGCTTGTTGAATAATTCCAACTCTGACATTTAAACTCCGCCATGTCTTCCAACAACCAATAGGCTTCGTTCACAGTTAGTTGGTCAAATGAGGTGGTACCATTTCTTCTTTCCACCCAAGTTTTTGTTGCAGCTTGTAACCCATCGAGGAAGTTCAGTAATTGACACTCCCTCGGGAAACCATGATTTGAGAACCGAATGAGCAACTCCTTATATCTATCCCAAACACAATAAAATGGATCAGAATCTCGTTGAGAAAATCACAATAGCACTTGTTGATGATACATCTTCAAGTACCTTGCAAATCAAACAAAACTAAAAACAAAAATTAAAAATAAAATATATGCCTAAATTAAAATCAAGTTATTTTTTCACAATATCAACAACAATCTAAAAACCAATCCCCGACAATGGCACCAAAAACTTGGTAGAGGAATTATTCGTCACTACGTTACCGTAAGTGTACGGGTCAAATTTTAATAGTATAGAAAGCGTAGGCTTGTCGTAATCACATGGATTGGTTTAAATTGTTGTTAAGTATCACAATTGTCGTAACCTAACTTTATCTAAGCGATCCAATTTTGGGGTTTTTATTATAGAAATATAAAATTAAACTAAAATATTAAGAATAACATTTATGGGAATAAATTATCTAGGGATTAACTTCATTCACTTAAACGTGTTTGATTTAATCTAGTTTACATTAACGGTCACCAATCTATTCGACAATCTAAGTTTCTAAAACTCACTCACTACCTATCCCGAGTGTAAAGTGAATGAATATTCAATTCTTGTCAACACCGATATCCCTATCTAGCGTCTAAACGATTACATGAATCTTGCCCCAACCTCACGGATTGCACACTTTCTAATAATCTCCCGAAATATTAGAACGTTGCGTTGTGTTTAAACCCTAGTCCGAATCCTAGGTTACCTCTACCAAGTGTCAAATCTCGTATTCTCAAATCAACCAAAATATCATAACAAGCATATAATTGAAGTAAAAGAACGGTAAACACAATTGAATAGGGATGAACAACCGATAACGAAACAACAATTTAATCAAACAACATATACGGGATATACATCAATCCCTAGATAATATATGTTTAGCTCATGGACATAACTAAATATTCAACTAAAAATATATACATGATAAATCAACCAACAAGAACTTAGAATAAAATAGAGAAACAAGGGAGAATAGCCGTTATCTGAAGAATGGATGGTTCCACGTCTGTAAAATTCGCTCCGATCTTGTTCCCTCTTCTCCAAATGTGTTCTCCTCCTCTTGGTTCTGATCTTGAGCTCCCAAAAACGTTATTGGCTGGAGTGGGAATACAAAATATCTCAAAATATTAATGTCAACTGGTGTCAGGTCGCTACAGTGATAGGAAGGCAGACACTTACTGCCGGATTACCGTTGCACCGATGGAAAAGTTCACTGCAGCGATTCTCACCAAGTTCTTCTTTTTGCCGTATCTATCTCGTGTGAATTTAGATTGAAGTGATTCTAAAATATTTGGAAATGTAAGATGTAAATCTACAACTTCCATGTTTTGAGAGTTTTCAAAATCAGATTGAATAGGGGTCAAAAATTGCCTTGAAGTTACTGCATCTGAACCGATTTTGCATCTTTTTACAAATTTATTCATAAACCTATAAAACAACATAAAAATATATTAAACTAACAAAAATGCATGAAAACACATAAATATTTGAACCTAAAAATACTTGAGTTGTTGATATATAAATCACTCATCAATTATCGTTTAACTAAATAATAGACTTTGAGATTAATATAGTTATTATCTATACAATCAATAATCGGCGTAGAGGAAGGTTATTGTTTGGCCAAATAATAAACATACTTGCAGGAATAAATGTGTGATAATTATCAAGTTTCCATGTGAATAATAAGTCGGTCCAAAAAAAGGCTTATTGTTTTACATGACCTATTATCAACTTTGAGAGTATCAATTACAGTCAATTCCTCTGTCTAAAGACTATGAATTAATGTTATGCTAAGTATCTTGATATAGGTCCCCAAAATTGGATTAATTATTCATGTCTTATTTTATTATTTTATGACATTCTTGTATGTGTGTTTGTTTATTTTGTTTTCTGTTTTGTTACTACTACTATTACTGTCAATATAAATTTCATTCCAGTGCTTAACGACATGAACTTTAAGGATTAGAGAGAGAACATTTCAATTGTTCTCAGCTATGTGGATTTTAACTTTGCGCTAAGGAAAGAACAACTTTTATCTCTCACTGAAAAAAATTCCCTTGAGGCTAAAAAGGAATATGAGAGGTAGGACCGTTCTAATCGCATAAATCTTATGATGATCCAACGCAGCGTTCCGGAAACATTTAGGGGTGGTATATCCGATAAGGTAACTATTGAGACGTTCCCTAAGGAAATAGAAAAACGTTTTGTAAATAATGAAAAGGCAGAGACAATTACGCTTTTAGCTAATCTTATCTCGATAAAGCATAAAAGAAAAAGGGAACGTAAGGGAGTACATTATGAAAATATCCAATGTCAATTCGGAACTAGAAGCACTAAAGTTAGAGTTGTCTAAGGACTAACTTGTGCATTTAGTACTCATTTCTCTTCTTGCACTATATAGTCAGTTTACGGTGAGTTATAATATTTGAAAGGATAAATGAACTCCTAATTATCTTATATCTGACTGTGTGCAAAAAGAAAAGAATTAAGCGAGAGAGGATAGAAAGTGCTCACTTAGCCACTACCTCTAAGGGTAAGAAATGACAGAGATAAAGGTTAGGAAGCTGCAATTGGAACACAACAGTCCAAATTGAAAAAGAATCAAGATCAGGATTTTACTTGTTTCTTCTGCAAGAAAGTTGTACATACAAAAAATGCAGTGTTCCAAGTACGCCGCATGGTGTGTAAAAAAGAGTATGCTTCTTACTCTGATTTATTCTGAGGTTAATTTAGCTTCGGTATATAGTTACACTTAGTGGATAGTTTCTGGAGCTACTACTCATATAAGTGTGTCTATGTAGGGTTGCCTGTAGAGCCAAAAGCCAATTGATGCTTAAAGATGTATGTGTGTGGGTAATGGAAAAACAGTTATTGAGGCAATAGGGGCTTTTAGATTTTCCTTAAAGACTGATTACTTATTTTGGATTGGAAAAAGACATATGTAATACCGTTATTTAGACAGTATTTGGTTTCTATTTCTACTTTGGATAAATTTGATTTTTCTTATTTATTTGGAAATAATAACCTCAGTTTTTTTTAATATTCAAATATTATTGCAACTAATTATTTAATTGATAATCTATAGATGTTGGATACTATTACTTCACAAATTCAAACCTTGCAGATAACTAATTGTGGTATAAAATACAAATTACCTAATGAAAATTATGTCATACTTTGGCACAGACGTCTAGAAAATCTCTCTAAACAGAAAATAGAGATGTTTGTTTTTAATAGAATTCTTGATCCCTTTGATTTAACAAATTTCAAAGTTTGTATTGAATGAGTAAAGGAAAAACAGACAAGCAGAAGGAAATTGGGTGCCAATAGGAGCTTCGGTGTCTTAGAACTAATATGTACTACAGACCTTTCCCTGTGGCATTTTAGAATGGACAACATTATTTTATTATATTCATAGACGACTACTTTCATTATGTGTGCCTATATTTAATTCATAAGAAGTCTCAATCCTTGGACGTACTTAAGTCTTTCAAAGTTGAAGTTGAACTTCAACTTAGAAAGAAAATTAAGGCTGTCAAATTAGACCGTGGTGGTGAGTACGGGAGATTTGACGGATCAGGAAAACAACGTCCAAGACCCTTTGCTAAATTCCTAGAGAAATACGGAATCGCGTCACAGTATACCATGCCGAACAAACTTGGCATGAACCGTGTTGCTAAGAGACGAAACCGAACGCTTAAGAATGTGGTAAGAAGAATGATAATTCATTCATTCTTTACCAGAATCACTCTAGGGATAAGCACTTAAGATTGCAGCATATATCCTGAACAAGGTACTAAGTAAAGAGGTAGCTAAAACCCCTTATGAACTGTGGTTAGACGTAAAGCCTAGTATAAGGATTTACACGTTTAGGGTTGTCCAGCTGAGGCAAGGCCTTGCAGGACAAATAAATGAAAACTAAACTCAAGAATAGTTAGTTACTGCTTTGTTGGGCACATTGAATGATCAAGAGGATTTAAGTGTTACGATCCCACATCAAGATCTTTCCTTGAAACCAGAAATGCAAGATTCCTTGAAGGTGTTGAGTTTGAGAGGGAATGAGAAAAAATGTTGTCTTTGAAGAAGAATTTACTATTGAAGATAATTAGGTCTTTGTACCTATTGTTGTTCAATACATAGTTTTTTTTCGAATGGAACATGTTATTGATGGTGATGAGGTCTCTATACCTATCGTTGTTCATGACACTGTTCTGGCTCTGGATAACAATGTTTAGGCTCAGGCTCCTATTCTTAACATTGTTCCAGATCAAGACAACAATAAAATTCTTCCTCAAACACAACCTATAGAACAAACTCAATAACCTCAAGAAGTGTCATTGAGGAGATCCACTAGGGAGAGGAGAAGTGAGATTTCAGATGGATATATTGTCTTTCTCCAAGAACATGAGGATGGCGTTGGTTTAACAGAGGATGACCCAACCAACTTCTATCAAGTCATGCGCAGTTCTAACTCTCAAAAATGGATTGATACCATGAAGGATGAGTTGAAGTCTATGAAAGACAATGACGTTTGGGATCTCGTCGAGTTACCTGAAGGTGCGAAGCCCATTGGCTGTAAATAGATATTTAAAACCAAGAGGGATTCGAAGGGTAACATCGAGAGATATAAATCTCGTTTAATCGCTAAAGGCTTTACTCAAAAGGAAGGCATAGACTATAAAGAGACTTTATCTCCGGTATCTTCGAAAGACTCTTTTAGAATTATAATAACACTAGTGTCTCATTTTGATCTAGAGCTACATCTGATGGATGTCAAGACTGCGTTTCTCAATGGAGACATTGATGAGACAATCTATATGGTACAACCAAAAATTTTTGTATCGGAAGATCCAAAGTCTATGGTCTGTAAATTGAAGAAATACATCTATGGTCTCAAACAGGCTTCCCATCAATGGTATCACAAGTTTCATCAAGTTATCACTTCGTACAATTTTGAGGTGAATGTCGTTGATGACTGTGTATATCATAAGTTCAGTAGGAGTAAATATATATTCCTGGTATTATATGTCAATGATATTCTGCTCACTAACATCGATATAGGCTTATTGCACGAAGCCAAGAAATTTCTAACGAAGAAATTTGGGATGAAAGATCTTGGTGACACCTCTTTTGTATTAGGTATCCAGATACTGAGAAATTGTTCTCGATGTGTCCTTGGGTTGTCACAAAAGAGCTATGTCGATAAGGTTCTGAATAAATTCGGCATGAAATACAGTAAACCAAGAGATACACCGATCGCTAAAGAATACAAGTCTAATCTCACTCAATGCCCCAAGAATGAGATTAGAAAAGAAATAGATATATAAGATTCCTTACACATCGGCAAAATAAAGTCTTATGTACACTCAAGTATGTACGTGTCCAGATTTAATGTTCATATTTGGGATGTTGGCGGATACTTAAGTAACCCTGGAATAGATTGTTGGAAACCAACCAAACGGGTTATAAGGTATTTACAGAAAATAAAATATTACATGCTCACTTATCGAAAGACAGATCATTTGGAGATCATTGGGTATTCTAATTCTGATCAAGTTTCTAATTGCTAAAGATAGAATTCAGAGTAAGATACTGTCTATAGAATATATGGGAACAAACACCATGATTACGGATCTGCTCACTAAAGGTTTTCCACCTAAGGTATTTCATGAGCACACTGCTCGTATGGTGTGGTTTTATCTGATATAATGTTGGTTTAGTGGGAGTTTGTGTTTGTTGAATATATTTTTTATTAGATACGTATATTTGATTTCTGCAGAATAAAGCTGATGGATTAAATTTTATTTACTCTGAATGTATTCTTTTTAATTGTGGTTTAACATAAGGATAGAAAGATTAAGTATTGATCTCACTAAAGACTAAAGTTGGACCAGTTGGAAATAGACATGTCTAAGATTACATTACATGTAATTTCTATGTTACTCATCCACGTTTGATCTATGTCATTGAGTATATTAGTATGGTGATTATCGTGGTTTGGTCACGGCTGTATTGTGATATAAGCTGCGGTAATTTCATTGCTAGTATATGAGATGGACTCGATTATTTAAGGAGAAATCTAAGGATAACTAGCATACGGATGCGCGCCTAAGAAATTTTGTGATATAATTGTTTCAAGAATAATATGTAGCCCAAATAGGAGATTGTTAGGAAGTTTTATTTCCTAATCTAATTTTGGACAATATATTGTTAATACAATTATATTTGCTATTTAAATTTAATGGGATAAAATTAAGTGATATAATTAATTTGGATAAACTCATAGACTACTCAGAAGAATGTAGGTTAAATGAGTAGATATCGAAAATTGTTAGGGTGATTAGGGGATTATGAGAACTTTAATCATGCTATATAAATATATAATACTAAGGTTATGGTCCCCAATATACCAAATCGTCTTGACGGCTTACTTCTCTTCATCTGGAAGTGAATCGCAAATTCCATTGAGGAACTCCAGAGATTTGGTTGAGGAAGATCACGTACCTGCTCGATCCGTATTCTTCTCGTGATCGATTGTCACAAGATTCCGTATCAGAAGTCAATTGATCGTAATGGATCCAAGTACGTAATTTACGTCTATATTAGAACTCTTGATGATTTGACATGTTGATTAATGTGTTATACATTTAGATTTATAGGGAATAAAATCCGAACATAATTTTATTGTTAAACTTCAAGGACAAATTTGAATTTGAAACATGGATCTTATTAATTCAAGGGACAATTTGCGGAACTAAATTCCCAGAAACCATTTCAAAAGGCAGAGCACCGTCTGAGTCAATAGTATTAAGCTCATATCATCCATTTGAACAAGGGTAAAAAAAGGAAACTAATTCACTCACTCACTCATTGATTGCGCATAACCAAAACAAGGTCTCTTTATTCAAAACCTTAAACACAACTAATAATATGAAAACTGAACCCGAACACAACAACAAAAAACACTCCGCCCGGTCTCCTAACCAGCTGGTCTCATAACCAGCTGCCGCTCTAGCTTAAGCTGAAGCCATGTGTCCACGCGAGAGCTGAAAAGATCGAGGGAAAAAAATGCATAAATTTGAAGTCTTTGAAGTTCAAAACTGCCAATAGAGATTAAATTGAAGTAGAACACTATTGAATTCATTACCCGTAACTCCATTTGTTGTCGTACCAGGAGACGAGTTTGACAAAGTTCTTGTTCAAAGCGATTCCTGCCTTGGCATCGAAAATGCTTGACCTAAACAAATCTTTTAACCAAACAAAAAATCAATGAGTTGGGTTGCTAATCATTATCTTATCAAGAGTGAAGAACTAAAACCACACAAAAATAATCTTCACCTGTTATCACCCACAATGTCTGTGGATCCTTATTTCTAAACAATGTGGACCTTGTTTCTAATTAGAAACCCCACATCAAATCACCAGAATGTACAATTTCGAAGAAAAAAAAATATAACATGAAGATGAAAAGAGAAAAATCAAGAAATTATATCTTCACAAATGGCATCCTTATCAAGCCTTACAGTGAGATCGACAACTCAAACATCTAATGTAGGAACTCGGAAGGCAATTCCAGCCAAGTTACAATTCAGTGTCGAAAGCGCTTCACCAACAACCTACATGATTATGGAACAACCACAAGATGAATAAAATCAGAATAAAAAAGCCAGATAAAAATTGATAATTGATAAGTACCTTGGCAGCACCAATACTGGAGGAATCATAGAGAATAATTGTCGTTCCCAAACATATTTCTATTCTCAAAATCATCAAAACATATTCCTCTTTCCATGTTATTGGAAAGAGAAACAAGGGAACAGAAGCGTTAATCAAAAGTCTCCTATATCACCACAAAAATGTTCATTTTTATTTTGGGTAATGATTTTGTTGAATTCCACATCGTTTGTGTTACCTGATCCTGAACTATATATAAATTCTAGGGCAATCCTTGTCTTATAGAAGAAAAATTAATTGTTGAAGATGAAATTTTATTTAGGGTTCATAGCATTTTATCCCTTTTGGTTTGGCCAATTTGCACTTTATCTCCCTGTAGTTTGAAAATCACCACTTGCCCCATTGTGGTCAAATATTTGTTGCACTTACCCCCTATATCAGGGGGGTAAGTGGCTTGAAAATCTAACCACAGGAGGAGTAAATGACGATTTTCAAACCACAGGAGAGTAAGTGCAAATCGGTCAAATCACAATAGGGTAAAGTTTAATTAACCCTTTTATTTAATATATTATGTGGAAGCTCATCTTAAATTTAACAAAGTTATATCACCATACTGAAGTACCATATATCATACAAACTCGAACTTATTTTAAGCGTGTCTAACGCACAGAGTCAAAAACAAAAAGAAATAAAAAGTAGATATCCAACCATAAAAAGTTGATATCCAACCAAACACAAAAAAAGACGCCTGGTTGGGTGCTTAAGCTGAAGCCATGTGGACAATCAAGTCAATCACACGAGAGCTGCAGAAAAAAAATATATATATAAATTTGAAGTTTTTGTAATTTAGAACTGCCAAAAGATGAGAGTAGAGAGGTTAAAGAAAGAATTCATTACCTGTAACCCACTTCGTTGTCGTACCAGGCGACAAGTTTCACAAAGTTATTGTTCAATGCGATTCCGGCCTTGGCATCAAAGATGCTTGACCTTCACACATTTTATAATCAACAAGTTGGGTTCAAATCATAATCTTTGTGAAGATGAAGAACAATGTCAAACAAAAACAATCTTCACCTGCTATCGCCTACAAAGTCTGATGACACCAAATCATCTTCAGTGTATCCCATAATGCCCTTGAGTTTGCCCTCGGACTCTATCCTGAGAACAACAACAACTGTTGAATCCCACATTGCTTGTGTTACCTGATCATGAGCTATATATAAATCCTAGGGCAATCCTTATCTTACAAGACGTCTTTTGAGGTACATTGGATTACGACAACCAAATAACGAAAATGTGAACGAGAGTAAGGTGCTGTGAACAAGAAAAAGGGAAAATGTGGACATTACTTGATGGCCTCTTTGATATCTTCATAGGTGGCCTCCTTCTCGAGCCTGACAGTGAGGTCAACAACTGAAACATCTATTGTAGGAACACGGAAGGCCATTCCAGTCAATTTACCGTTCAGTGCTGGAAGCACTTTACCAACAGCCTACATGATTGGGAACAAAAACAACCACAAGATGAATTAAAAACAGAACAAAATAACAGTTCTCTCTTCCATCACTAGATGCATTTATTAATTGAAAAGTACCTTGGCAGCACCAGTGCTGCTGGGAATGATGTTGAATGAAGCAGCCCTTCCACCTCTCCAGTCCTTGCTCGATGGTTCATCAACAGTCTTCTGAGTCGCTGCATCAAAATATTTTTCAAGAAAATGTCAGAACAAATCATCACTAATCACCAATGAGCAATATAACTAACAAAATGAGATGTCGCTCACCAGCAATGGTGTGGACAGTATTGATAATACCCTCGAGAATGCCCAAAGACCCAAAATTATCATTGAAAAACTGTGATAAGTTAACATGGAAATGAATAAGAAATGCAGCATTATTAATGTCTAAAAAATACATTTGCGCAAAAGAAGGTGAGTGGAATATTTTTGGTACAACCTTGGCCATTGGAGCTAAAAAGGTGGGAATATTGCTGAATGAAGCATCACTTCCACCTCCAAAGTCCTTGCTTGATAGACCATCAACAGTGTTCTGAGTGGCTGCAATGCATCACAAAATTTGAAGGCAAAATGTCAAAATAAATCATCACTACCTCTATTCAAGAAATCGGAAGCGAAGTGGTGTTTCCAGTGGCGGACGGGTGAGTATCGCGTAAGAACCTGGCCTTGGGAGGGGAACAACTCCTGGAAACGGCTGCTAATACCCAATATAACTAACAAGATGACGAATCACTCACCTGTGATGGAGTGAACAGTAGTCATAACACCCTCAACAATGCCGAACCTATCATCGATAACCTGTGATAATTTAACAAGGAAATGAAATAAAACATTATTCATTAGCCAGAGAAAGCGAAAAGGATGCATGTTTCCGGCACAATTACCTTGGCCAAGGGAGCAACACAGTGGGTGGTGCAGCTGGCATTAGAGACAATGTCGAGCTCTGGCTTATATTCCTTCTCATTGACACCAACAACAAACATAGGGGCATCCTTACTTGGGGCTGAAATAACAACCTTCTTGGCACCACCCTGTTGGAAACCCATCAACATTGCACACTTTCAATCAAACTCAGAATCTAATCAAACAAATGGACCCCAAATGCATATGATTTATTACAAAAATGGTTGAATCCTACACATGTTGAGTATATTATTGTGAGATCACACATTGAAAGATTGTTTGGTCTAATATTAGTACCTTGGCTTTGTAAGTAATGAAGACTCTACCTATTTTTCATTATAGAGAATGATCATATTTATACAAGAGTTTGTTATAATTGTTCCTAAAATACAGATTTATAACTAATATGAAATGATTACAATAATAATATAGATTTGTGACTGATATAAAATGAAGAGATGTTTAATACTCATTCACTCAAAAAATTACCAGTCCAGTGAACCACTTAAAATTATATTTGAAAATTAAGAACCATGAGGTGGTAAATAACGGGCGTTTTCACGCCATAATAGTTTTGACAGATGACGGTACAGTTACAGTACAATAATATATTCAAATTTAAGGATTTTTTAGACTAACGCGCATTTTTGTCAAATATATTAAAATGGACCCTAAGGGACAAAGCTCATACAAATTAAACACATTTATTTATTTAAATTTTAAAAAAATACCATGAAGTAACTTTCACAAAATTTTACAATGAAGTAACTTTCTACAAAAATTGTTGTGCAATAATTTTTCAAATCACCACAAGATGTTCTTCACAAAGAAAGAGAATAACACAACAATTCATTAATAACCTCAAAATTATTTTCAATAACAAAAAAAAAAAAAAAAAAATCAACTTCGCAAAAACTAAAATTGACATATTTGACAAACAAAAACAAAGAATCAATTTCGACGAACAAAGATGAAGAACAAAAACAAGAAAAAAAAATGCTATGCAACAATTTTTACAAATTTTTATTATGAAGTAACTTTTTACAAAAATTGTTGTACAACAAATTTTCAA
Organism: Eucommia ulmoides; assembly: GCA_016647705.1. Taxonomy (NCBI): domain Eukaryota; kingdom Viridiplantae; phylum Streptophyta; class Magnoliopsida; order Garryales; family Eucommiaceae; genus Eucommia; species Eucommia ulmoides. The sequence goes on along the minus strand of CM028333.1, from coordinate 7,848,974 downwards.
ATCACTTTGAGATGTTCTTCACAAAAAAAAAAAAGAAGAATAACACATATATGAGTAATAGGATTTTTTCTAAAATTAAATTGATATATGGAGATAGAGTGGGTAAATACTAATGGGCCTTGGGGCCCATTATAAAAATCCTATATTTGATTTATTAAAAAAAGTTGACTATAAAAGGAACTATATTAAAAATTTCTACATACGTTGACTTTGATTATTTCAATTTGTAAGAATATACCGTTTGAATATTTTAATGTTGTCTGTTGAAAAAAAAAAAATCATTGTATCAAAGATACAGATCTAGAAAATTAATATAATGAGAACTAAAAAAAATGAAGTTCGCCAGAGATCTAAATAAGAATGAATTTATATTAAATCTAAAAGTTTAAATTGATTTTAGTCTTAAAAATATAGGGCTAAAAATGTAAATGTTCAAAAATTAAGTTCCAGTTAGCCGCCATATTTGGTCCCCGCTTCAACGACAACCGCTGCACGAAGACTGAAACCAATCCATCCGACAACTTTATATGAGAATTATACAACATATATAAAAGATCATTAGATCAGGCGAAAACCTTCAAGTGAGCGGCAGCCTTATCCTTGTCTGTGAAGATACCAGTGGACTCCACAACAAAATCAGCACCGACCTCGCCCCATGGGATCTCTTCTGGGTTCCTGAGAAAATACACCAAAACACACAAACAGATTCGAGTTAAAATGACTCTCTCTAGATCACAAATTTGATCTCCCCATGAATAAAAACATCTCAAAATTTTCACCTGATTCCGAAAACGGCCACTGGCTTCTCACCAAAAAGGAGGGTCTGCTCATCCTTGACCTTCAGCTCGTGGTGCTTCCATCGACCATGAACAGTGTCGTACTTGAACATGTATGTCTGGATTCACAAAAATCCAAAACAAATCAACACAAAAACGACGTGCATCTGCATCTGAACGAACAAAAAGAAAAACAATGATAACGAATTCGGATGATATGTTACCATATAATCAGGGGTGATGAATGGATCGTTAACGGCAACGAGCTCAACATCGTCTCTCCGGAGAGCGACCCTAGCAACCAACCGTCCGATCCTTCCAAAACCTACCAGAGATCGAATTTCAAAACAAACGCATCCATCAGTTAACGAATGATCAGAACAACACACACACACGTGCAACGAAAGTCAGAAGTAAAAAGGAAAGGGAATTACCGTTGATCCCGATCTTAATCTTCTTGTCCGAACCCATGACTTTGGAGAGAGAGAGAGAGAGGGAAAAAATGAGATTCACGGAATTTGTATAGAGAAGTGATGAATGAGCAAGAGATTGGGGAGGGGTAGGGGCTGTATATATAGGGGCGCGAAAAACCACGCCCACACGGCTCTCTCAAAATTATTTATTAGTTTAATTTTTTTTAAAAAAAAATTGATTAGGTAGAGCTATCTACCTTCTGAAATTAAAGCAACACATTTTATCCTTAGATTTAGACTCTGTATCAATTTGGCCCAACAAATAACGAATTATTAAAATCTGGATAAACTTGTGCATGTGATATAGTAATTTTAAGGGTAATTTCGTCACTTAACTCACAACTGATATTAGAGGGACCAATTAGACACCCATCATAAATTCAAGGGTCGAAAGTGTGATTTCCCTCCGCAAGGGTGTTTATGTGGCAAGTCTCTTATTTTGTTTTTAAATTTAAAAATATCTTATATGCAATTGCAACTTATGTTTTAGTTCGGCACATTAAAAAAAAAAAGCACTACACTCTCGCAGTTACATATATCTAACTTGTATGTAAAATATTTGCTAGATGTAATCATGTAACAAATACTACACAGGTAATTTTTAAAGTTATATATAATTTTTAACTTATAACTAATATTACAAAGGCACATGTAATTAATATTACATAGACGTGAACACATACTGTGATAATACGCAAGTAAAAATTAATTTAAGGGATTAAATCAAAACTTATATTTTGAATAGGAATAATAACAAGTGACACCCGCTATTTGGGGTTAATCAGCAATCGTCCCCTTTTTTTTAACCGCTTTCCTCCTCCTCATCTTCCTCTGGCTCTTCTTCCTCAAACATTTTTTATTTGTTCATTACTTTCCTTGTGTATACATACAGTTTGTGGAAGAGGAGGGGGTGCAAGAAAAATTTGGGCTTTATTTTTACCCTCTTAAATTTATGATGAATGTCTAATTGGTCCCTTAGATATAAGTTATAAATTATTGGACAAAACTGACACCATACCCAAATTGGGGTTTGACAATATTGTTTTATAAACTATAGGGATCAATTTAATATCTACTCTAAATTTCAGGACTAAAAGCAAAAAATTTCCAATATCTTTCACACGATGATCACATCTTTGTATTTTCGTAATATAATGAAGTACCGTTAACTAGACGTTCCTTTTTTTTTTTAATAAATAAATATATATATATATATATATATATATATATATATAAAGCATTTTATTTTCACAGGTTGCATGAATTGCAATTACTCTCTGTTTCATATTAAAAATCAAATTATTAATTAATATCAATTGTGTGCCTACGAATACTTTAGTCAACGAATGTTATATTTAATAATCAAATAAAGATGATGATTATGATTGTATGTTTCGCAGAAAACATATACCCTAATTTTACAAACAATATACTTTTTTATCTTGTAACGCATATTATGTTGAATATAATATGAATTTTTATCTAATATTAAAAAAATCGATTGGCATCTCATTTTAAAGATAGTAAAACGAATATCATTTTTGTATAATTTAACGACAAAAACAGTGGTTATATTTTAGACAAATATCCAATATTGACAAGTATTTTTTTTACAAATACATATAATAATCGTTCCGCAAATTAAGATATGTATAAACGAAAATGTTGATTGGTTGAGAATGAAAAATAACGACATTTTAATGCGGACAAATCAGACTGTGTATTTTAAAAGAATCATTAGGTGCATTAAAAATAATTTGAGTTCATTTGATAATTTTGATATTAAAGGAGGCACTAGGTAAGCGTCCTTATTTTTTTTCCCAATTATATTTAGTAAATAATTCACAAAAATTATGTATTTCAAAAATATCAACACAAAAAATTATATAATTATAAAAAATAACTTAGAGATAAAACATAATTCACATAAACCACCAAAGTCATATTTTTTCGTTCTTTACAATCACACATTAATTTTTTTAAATATTATTTTAAAGTTAAACTACCAATATAACAAGACAAATAGTTTAGACCCGTGTATTGCGCGAACTTAGAAAAAAATTATAATAAATTCATAATATTGAAACATTAAACACATCAGTATCAATTGATTACTTTGGTAGCAATATCTAAAAGCAAATGCATAAATTTTAGTAAATAATAAAATTTTATAAATTTTGAAAATAAATATACTATTAAAAATTACATAAATAATAATTAAAAAAAGAAAGAAAGAAGTAAAATAATATTTCAACATATTAATTTTTACTAATATATTATAAAATAAAAAATAAATAACCATAAATTAAGATTAGTTTTATCAATTTTTGCAAGTCAAAAAAATCTAATTTAATTAATTCATATCGTATCTATTTTCTTTTTTGGTGAAATTATTATTTGAATCACAATCGTTTTTTTAAGAAATTTAAAATGCAAACCAAGGAATTAATCACATATTTTTGCATTAATTAAAAATATTAAATATAGCGAAAAAAATATTGAGTGGGACTACTCATTATTTTATATATAAAAACTGCACTTTGGTACTACAAAACGAAAAAAATATTGAGTGGGACTAATCATTATTTTATATATAAAAACTGCAGTTTGGTACTATAAAACTCCCGCTATGAGAGATCCGGAGAAGAGTCAGACCACTTAAAACCATCAAAAAGCTTAAAAAATACATTTTTTAATTTCATTAAAAGTTTCTCTCTCCTTTCACTTTTAATATTAGATATAAAAATCTCTCTCTCTCTCTCTTTTTTTTTTTTTTTTTTTTTTTTACTTTTATTTTGAATATTTCTTCTTTTTTTTATTTGTATCAAAATAAAAATCTATAAATTGTAATAAGTAATTTCTTTTTATAAATATAAATAAATATATTATTAAACATTACATAAATAATTATAGTAAAATAATATTTTTATAAATTATTTTTTATTAATATAATATAATAAACAAATAATCATAAATTAAGATTAATTTTATCAATTTTTGTAAGACAATAAATTCTAATTTTATATATAAAAAATAAAAATTAGAACCCACCAAAAACTTGAAAAATGTATTATTTAACTTTGTTAAAACATTCTCTCTCCTTCTACTTTTAAGTATTAGATATAGATTTTTTTTTTTAACAAAAAAAATTGTACTTTTATATATATAAAAAAAAAAAAAAAAAAAAAAAAAAAAAAAAAAAAATTAGAACCCACCAAAAAGCTTGAAGAATGCATTCTTTAACTTCATTAAAATCTTCTTCCTCCTTCCACTTTTAAGATTAGTTTTAGGCATGTACAAAACACGGATTTTAGAGTAATTTAAATGTGTATTTTAGTTAATTGAATAAATTTAATTTTGAATTAGCTATATTTTTTTATATTATTTATGTGAGTTAATTATAAATTATTGAGATCATCATAAATATTTAAGATTTTTTTTATTGTAATATTTGTTTTCGATTAACATTCGAATATTTTAGTTTTATGAGTTCAAATTGAGGGTATTATTTAGTGTTTGTTGGAATGATAAAATCTTAATTGAACATAATGTTAATTTTAAAAAACCGTGCGATTGCATATTCATTTTTTATATTTGTACTATAATAAGAAAATAAATCTATTTTTTAAATTTTACTTATTTGATTTTGTCAGTTTTTTTTTTCTCTTTTGTTATCTTTTCTCTTTCTTTTCTATCTTTCACGATCTTTCCGAATAACTAATCTACTTTTATGCACGCCAAACAAAGATTTAATTATATACACCTTTAGACACCCCTAATAAAAAATGTAATTATATACACCTTTACAAATCCGCAAATAAAAATATAATTATGTAAATCTTTATATGAATACAAATAAAAAATATAATTATATAAACGCCTATACAAACACAACAAAAATATAATTATATAAATCCTTATACACACACAAACAAAAAATTAATTATAAATTTCTTTATACACCCATAAACGATTTTTTAATTTTTTTTTTTCAAAATTACATCAACAATTTTTTTTTTTTTTTTAAAATCACATCTAAAAAATATTAACTTATTTTAAATAAGAAATTACGAACATAAATTTATTTTTCGGCTCAATTTTTTCAAGGAATAAAAATAGAAACACAAAAATAATAGGCTTAATAAAAATAAAAAAAAAATAAAAATTTGTGGAAGACCAATCACAATTTTTGCCACATATATAATGTGGAATTTAGGATTTGATATGAAGTATAAATTCAAATTTGGCTTAGACAAATTTATGGCCATCCATTTCACATTTATAAAATTAATAGAATATTATTGGTGGAAGGAATTAATCTTAGTCATCCATTTCACATTGTAATAGGATTTAAGAGATGATTAATACTTAACTTTCATGCATTTTAAGGTATTGTCTTCTACTTTTAATATTATAATATAATAAGATATATATATATATATATATATATATATATATATATATATATATATATATATATATATGTGTGTGTGTGTGTGTGTGTATGTGTGTGTATGTGTATATATATAAGAAAAATTCAAAATAAAAAAAGTACAAAAGTACTTTTTTTACCACAAATAAAAAAAAGAGAAGTACAAATTTAAAAAAAAAAATGTATCTATAAAAAAATAAAAAATAAAAATCTAGTAATTAATGAGTAATGAGGTTTTATAAATATTGAAAATAATTACATTATTAAAAATTACATAAATAATCATAGTTACAAATTATTTTTTACTAATATACTATAAAATAATAAATAAATTATAAATTAAGATTAATTTTATCAATTTTTGTAAGTAAATAAATTCTAATTTTATATATAAAAAAATAAAGAAATAAAAATTACAACCCACTAAAAAATTATATATATATATATATATATATATATATATATATATTTTAATTTAGATATAGATATTTGAAATATTTGAAATGGAAACAACTTTTTCGCAAGCTTATCCTGAAGGTAACTTATTTCACAAGTATATTCCAGAATAATATATCTCACCTCGATCCCCACTGAAATGGGCCAATGGAGATACCCGGCAAAGTCAATATTTAGCGCAAATTATTATTTCTAATCCTTTAATTATATTTTTATTTTATCCTTGAAATTCATCAGTTTGTTCGGTTAGGAATTTATCCCTATAAATCTCAATAATTTTTTTTTTAAATCTAAATCAACATATCTAATCAAGGTTCAACTAAGACCCCATTAACTCTAGTTGCCTAATGGGTCACTGCACATTGCAAAGTTCATACTCATTTAATATTTTTTTAGCTCAATTAATTAGATCACTTATTTGAGTCTTTATAATTGATAACTCATAATATAATTGTTTAATTAAATCATATGAGCTCATTGGAAATAATTAATGTTGATTCTAAGATTTTGATGAATAATTAAATATTAATATTTTTTGTGAAACTAACGGTTTGATTAAATGTTTCACTTTATTAGTTCCAATGAAGCTATTATCATGAATAAACTGTGAAGGATGCAGGGATGGATACTAAGAGATTGAAGATTCTGAAAAATCTAAGTGAAAACAACTCTAATATATTTTTACTCTTAATGTATCTCGATTAGGATCACATACAACACGAAAAATAATTTTAGATTTATGTGTGTTTTGATAGGATCCTAATTAGTAAAATTATTTGCTCAAATGTGTAATTGAAAAAGAAACATTAATAATTTATTAAAATTGAATTTAAGTATTTAGTGGAATTAACCGAGAAACGAAATCGGTTAAATTGGTGAAAATGACAAAGAAAATGAATTAAAATCAAATTAGGAAAAGTCTTCCAGCATCAGTCAGTCGACTTGCGCTTAAATAGTGAACTCTCTGAATTGATCAGTCGACAAGTAGGTCGACTTATGAACAGAAATGAAACTCTCTAAATCTCTAGGTCGACAGATAGGTCGACCAATAGGCAAAATTTTTTTGGCTTGGCTAGTATCCTAAATCGAGCGGTCGACTTATGGGTGTTTGTCGATCGACTGATGGTATGTTTCAGGTTTAGAGGATTTCGAGGATTCTGATCAAACAGTAGTCGTTATTAGCCGTTTATGGTTGAGATATAAGAGAAATTTTAGAGATATGATAGTATTAAAGATATATCATTAATATTTTATTATCCCTATAGATATGGTTCATATATTTTGGTTATTTCTCAAATTGGTTCATATAATTCTTTCTATCCTATTAATTTGAGTTTAAGAAATATTTGAGGGACTAATTTGAATGTTTTGAAAGTTATAATTAAGTCAATTATACCTAAAATGAAAGATAATGATATATGGGGTCTATAGGTACTTTTTAGATACTTATCATTTAAAAACTAGCCGTTGAAGGGCTTGTTTCAATTCCCTAAATATAAACCTTCGAATTTCACAAAACATAGACATCATATCAAGAACTATTCAGTTCATAAGTTTTTATTAGAGTAATCATTCGATATTATTTTGAGAGATCAAATTATGAGATTAATTATTGAGGAGTTTTTTAGTTAAAGCGCTGATTGTATAAGCGTCACCGAGTTGAGTTGTCTAGCATTCCAATCTATAATTCTTCGGTGTTATCCGGGTGAGATATTTCCAAACTATTAATCTTTACTGCATATTTATTTTTCTATATTTACTTGGTTAATAAGATCTTGATGAAATCGTTTTTGAACTTTAAAAGCATAAAAATCTTTTAAAACAATTTGTGTGATAATTTGATTACGTGCTCAATTTTGTGCCGCCCGTATTATTTTTGTAATCAGATTTTTGTTTCCTTACTTAATTCTATTACTAGTAATTATCGGGATATTAATTGAGTTTAAATTGATTTGAGGTGGTAGAAGCTTCGAGTGGTAAGAACTTATCAATTTATTGTAATTGGTGAGTTGTGTGCAAATTATATACTATTGAGAGTAAGAGTATCTAATCAGGGGTAATTGGGTTTTAGTCTCTTCCTGTAAAGAGATTGAGGTAATAATTCTTCCTTGATTGAATTGATTTGTGAGCAATTTTGTAACGGTTCAATCCTTACCGGGTAAAAGGATATTTGGAGTGTTTGTGAGGTTTTAGTTATTTAGCCTAAGGTATAAAAAGAATTAGGTTATTTTTGAACCTGTAAAATGTAGAGGTTATTCCCGAACCTGGAAAAAATAAATTTGTAAAGGTTGATTCTGAGCCTGTGAAAAGAATCATTGTGAGGGTTTGGTTCCTACCTATAAAGGAATCTTGAGCTTAGTGGGTGCGAATCTCCATAGGGCTCGGAGGATTGGATTAGCCAAGAATAACTTGATGAACTAGGATATATCGGTGTGTACTACACTATTTATTTCCTTTATTTTATCTTGTGTTGTTTGGGTTTGCACCTAAAGCTTATTACACTTATCCGTTGCTATAAAGATAATAATTAATTTTAAGATAAAATTAATTGTTTGATTTTTGAAGTGTTATTATTTCTCTGATAATTTTTAATACTACCTAATTCACCTCCCTCTTGGGTAGCTCACTGGGCCAATAATTAATTTCCTAACAATCTTCCACTTAGGCTACATATGAAATTCCGAAGGCAGTTATATTTCGTAGTCTTGAGTATGCACAAAAGTGCTATCTTCCTTGGAAACATTTCTTAATTGCAATCTGATTCATCTCTTATACCATCATGATATCAAAGCGACTTTCATTATATTCATATTCGTAACTAGATCTATCAATAACCACCATACCAAATATATTCAATGACATAGATTAAGTATGGATGTGCAACATGAAATGTGATCTCAAACATGCCTATTTTCCAATTGGTCCCTTTTTATTTCGTAGTAAGATCAATTCTTAATTTTTCTATCTTCGTGTTTAAAACACAATTAAAAAGAACACATTCAGAGTAAATAAACTTTAATCCATCTACTTTATTATGAAGAAATCAAATATATGTATCTAACAAAAGAACATTCAACAAATACAAACTCCCACTAAACCAGCACATCATCAAATAAAACCACATCCATACGAGTAGTGTAATCATGAAATACCTTAGGTGGTAAACCTTTAGTAAGCGAATCTGCAATCATGAAGTTTGTTCTCATATGTTCTATAGATACTATCTTACTCTGAATTCTCTCTTTAAAACCCAGAAACTAGATGTCGATGTGCTTCGACTTTGTGGAGCTTTTGTTGTTATTAGAATATAACAATGCAGATTTATTGTCACAATATATCTTTAGTGGTCTTTCGATACCATCTACAACTTGTAGCCCAGTGACAAAGTTTCGCAGACATATTCTGTGATTTGTTGCCTCATAACAAGTTATGAATTCATCTACCATGGTGGAATGAGCTTTATATGAGTGACTGCTTAGCACTCCTCCATGATATAGTACCTCCAGCCAATAGGTAGACATAGCCCTAAGTGGATCTTTTAGTGTCTTGACAACCCGCAAGATCAGAATCAGAATACCTAATGATCTTCAAATAATCTGTCTTTCAATAAGTGAACATGTAGTCTTTCGTTCTATGTAAATACTTCATAACCCATTTGACTGCTTTTTGATGATCCATCCCAGGGTTACTTAAGTATCTACCTAACATTCCAATTATGAATGCTAAATCCAGACGCGTAAATATTTGAGCGTACATAAAACTCTCTATTGCTGACGCATAAGGAATCTTTTGCATCTCTTTCTTTTTCATCTCATTCTTGGGACATTGAGTGAGACTAAACTTGTCTCCTTTAGTGACAGGAGTATCTCCTAGTGCACAATATTTCATGCCAAATCTAGCAAACACCTTTTCGATGTAGATCTTTTGTGATAACCCGAAGATACCTCGAGAGTGATCTCAGTGTATCTTTACTCCTAATATAAAATAGGCGTCCCCAAGATCTTTTATTTCAAAATTATTAGTTATAAATCTCTTAGTTTCATGCAATAAGCCTATATCACCGCTAGCCATCAGTATGTCATTGACATATAGCACTAGAAAAATGAATTTACTCCTACTGAACTTGTGGTATACACAATTATAAATTGTATTTACCTCAAAACCATATGAGATAATGATTTGATGAAATTTGTGATACCATTAAAGGGAAGCTTGTTTGAGACCATAGATGGATTTCTTTAACAACTTGTAAACCATTGACATTGGATCACTTGATATAAAGTTTTATAACTGTACCATATATATCGTTTCCTCAATGTCTCCATTGAGAAACGCAATCTTTACATCCATCTGATATAACTCTAAATCAAAATGGGCTACAAGTGTCATGATAATCTTAAAAGACTCTTTCGATTAAACTAGAGAGAAAGTCTCTTTATAATCAATGTCTTCATTTTGAGTAAAACCCTTGGCGACTAGACAAGCCTTATATCTCTCAATGTTTCCTTTTAAATCCCTCTTAGTTTTAAATATCTATTTGTAACCAATGGGCTTTGCACCTTTAGGAAACTTGACAAGATCCCAAACATCATTGTCCTTCATAGATTTTATCTCATCATTCATGGCATCAATCAACTTTTGAGAGTCTGGACTTTGTTTGACTTGATGGAAGTTGATTGGATCATATTCCATTGTCCCTATGTCAACCTCATGTTCTTTGAGAAAGATGATATAATCACTTGAAATCTCACTTCTCATTTCTCTAGTGGATCGCCTTAGTAGAACTTTCTCTTGAGGTTGTTGAGTTTGCTCTTCATGAGTAATATATTGATTTTGAATGGGGGGTTCTTCTTATTGTCTTGCATTGTGTCTTGAACAATGTTAGGAACCTGATCATTATCAATAACAATGTTTGGAATAGAAATTAATCCTCTTCAAAGACAAAATTCCTAATAACCTTATCTCCTCCTTCAAACTCAACATCTTCAAGAAATCTCGCATTTCCAGTCTCGAAAAATGTCTTATTCAAGGGATCATAAAACTTAAATCATCTCGACGTTCAACGTACCCAACAAACTAATAGCTAACTGTTCTTAAATCTATTTTCTTTTGATTTGGCCTATAAGGCTTTACCTCAGTTAAACAACTCCAAATATGTAAATGCCTTATGCTAGGCCTTTTGCCTAACCACAGTTTATAAGGGGTTTTATCTACCGCTTTACTTAGTACCATGTTCAGGATATATGATGCAATCTTAAGTGCCTCTCCACAGAGTGATTCTAGCAGAGAAGAATGACTTATCATATTTCTTACCATATCCTTAAGTATTCTGTTTCGTCTCTCAATAGCAATGTTCATGCTAGGTTTACCTGCATGGTGTATTGTGGGATGATTCTGCACTTCTCTAGGAATTTAGCGAAGAGTCCTAAACATTGTTCTCCTGATCCGTCATATCGACCATAGTATTTACCACCACGGTCAAATTTAACAGCCTTAATTTTCTTGCCTAGCTGATTTTCAACTTCAACTTTGAAAGCCTTAAATACGTCCAATGATTAAGACTTTTGATGAATCAAATATAGGTACCCATAACGAGAGTATTTGCCTATGAATATAATAAATTATGTTGTCCATTCCAAGCTGCCATAGGAAATGGTCTGCAGATATCACTATGTATTAGTTCTAAGACGCCAGAACTCATAGTGGCACCCAATTTCCTTGTGTTTGTTTGTTTGTTTCCCCTTTACACGTTCAATACAAATTTTGAAATTTGTTAAATCAAGGGGATCAAGGATTCCATTAGAAACAAGCCTTTCTATTATCTGTTTAGAGATATGTCCTAGAAGCTTATGTCAAAGCATGGTAAAATTCTCATTAGATAATTTGCGTTTTGTACCACGAGTAGTTTTTTTATTATGTGAAGTAATAGTATCCAACAAATATAGATTATCAATCAAAGAACTAGTTGCAACAATATTTGAATCTCGAAAAAGACTGAATTCATTATTTCCAAATGAATAAGAAAAACCAAATTTGTCCAAAGCAAAAATAGAACCAAATTTCGTCTAAACGATGATACAACATATGTCTGTTTTAAATCCAAAAAGTAACTAGTCTTTAAAGATAATCTAAAAGTCCTTATTGCTTCCACAACAATTGTTTTTCCGTCGCCCACATAGATGCATCTTTCAACATCATTTGGTTTTTGACTCCATAGGCAACCCTACATAGACACACTTACATAAGTAGTAGCACTAGAATCTACCTACTAAGTATGACTACCTAAATTAACCTTAGCATAAACCAAAGTGAAAAGCATACCCTTCTTTACACGCCATGCGGCGTTCTTTCCGATAGAAAAAACATGTAAATTCATGATTCTAATTCTTTTGCGATTTGGACCACTGAGTTCCAACCGCAGCTTCTTGACATATATATCTTTGTCATTTCTTATCCTTAAAGATAATGGCTAAGAGATCAATTTCTATCTTTTCTCGCTTAATTCTTTATTTTTCTTGTATACAGTAAAATATGAGTTCATTAAGAGTCCATATATACTTTTGAGCATTATAACTCACCGTAAACTTACTGTATTGTGCAGGAAGAGAAATGAGTACTTAATACACGAGTAAGTCCTCAGACAGCTCTAACTTTAGTTCTTTTAGTTTTGAAGCAACATTGGACATTTCCATAATGTACTCCCTTATGTTCCTTTTTCCTTTTATACTTCATGAGATAAGATTAGCTAAAAGCATATTTGTCTCTACCTTTTCGTTCTTTACAAAACGTTTCTCTATTTTCTCAAGGAACGTCTTAGCAGTTACCTCATCGGATATACCGCCCTTGAATATTTTCAAAATGTTGTGTTTGATCATCATAAGACTTATGCGATTAGAATGCTCTCACCTCTCACATTCCCTTTTAGTCTCAGGAGAACTTTCTTCAGTGACAGGTGAAGGTTATTCTTTCCTTAGCACAAAGTCAAGATTCATGCAGTCGAGAACAATTGAAATGTTCTCCTTCCAATCCTTAAAGTTTGTGCTGTTAAGCACTGAAATAAAATTCATGTTAGCAGTAATAGTAGCAATAGAAGCAGTAACTAAACAGAAAACAATAACGAGCAATAAGCTGATAACATAAAAATTTATGTCGAATTAAAACATTAACACATATTTATAAGCACGGCATAAACAAAATAATTGTATTGGTGGGCCCTATCACAAGATACCTAGAACAACATTAATGTTTAGCCTTTGGGTAGAAACATCAACTTGCAAGTGATTCTCTCAATGCAATAATCAAATGTTGACAATAAATCCTGTCAAACAATTAATAAGTCTTTCTTTGGACTGACTCACTGTTCACATAGAAATTTGATAATCATCACACATTTATTATTGCATGTATACTTATTATTTGGTCGAACAATAATCTTCCTTTGGGTCGGTTATTAATTGCATAAATAATAATAATACGCATATCAATATCGATGTTTATTATTTAGTCAAACAATAATCTTCCTTTGGGCCGGTTATCGTTCGCATAAATAACAAACACCAATACTTATTATTTGGTCAAATAATAACCTTCATTTGGACTGGCTATTGTTCGCATGAATAATAAATATCAACATCTTAATATTCCGAAATAAAATAAACTACACAACAGAGGTTACTTTGGAAACATATTGTTTCATTTTAATTTATTTCAAGATATAAAACTTTATTAGTCAACCGTCCTAAAAGTTAGTTGATTGAATTCCATGCAACGGGTTAAAGTTTCTGAGGTTGAGGCATCCCTATCGGTCGACCGGTCCTGAAATTCAGTTGACCTATTTGGACAATGGCCAAATTGGTCTCTGTTCCTGAGCCGTCAGTCAACCAGATCTAATCGGTCGATCGACCGATTCGTCTGGTAGCCAACCCAGTTCCAAATTCCTTATTAGTCGGTCGACCAAATCATCCAGTAGCCAATCTAGTTCCGAAATTATTATTAATCAGTTGACCTGCCCCAACCGATTGATCGACCAATTTGGCCAGTGGCCAAATTGGCGACCGCCCCTTAACGGATTGGTTGACCGATTCTTTAGCATCGGTTAACCGATTCATTCAGTAGCTGACTTCCAAGTTCATAACACCATCGGTCGACCGACCTTCGTTGTTTTCCTAATTTATGTAGCAGGAAAAGCATCCTACAATTCCAAAAACTAGGTTTTTTCCTTCCTTAAATCCATAGAAAATCCGTAGTATTAAACAATAATAAATCAAACAACACATAACTTTAATGTTTCTCCCACGATTCTACAAGGAATCAAACTTTAATAGAGAAAACACAAACCGTAAAATTCTATCATGAATATTAAGGCTTCAAACCCTAAAATTCTACCATGAACTTGAAACCTATAAGAATCTTAATAATTCAACATGAAGTAGGCTTTGATACCACTTGTTGGGAATTAATTCCTATAAATCTCAATAGGTTCTTTAAAACTAAATCAACATGTCAAATCACCAAAGGTTCTATAAACACATAAATAAGCATATATGATTCTATGACGATGAATCATAGGGGGCAGAGTTCTTCTGCAGACTAATCTCCTGATGTTCAACAATGGGTTCTCTCTCGCACATGGGAAGGAGAAGTTGAGTAGCCGACTGATTAGTCTCGGGGAACCATAATTCTGATAGAAGTTCTTTATATATTAGGTCAACTGAGGCCCCATTAACCCTAGTTGCCTAATGGGTCACTACACATTGCAAAGCCCATACTTATTTAATGTTTCTTAAGCCCAATTGATTAGATAACTTATTTAGACATTTATAATTGATAGATCATAATATAACTGTTTAATTAAATCATATGAACCCATAGGAAATAATTAATTTCCCAACATGTTCTTCCGTCAATTTTAACTGCTAAATTGAATAAAAATGATGGTGATGGGTGACGTAAATGTTGCTATGGTGGAGTTAGCTACATTGGATCCAACCCCTTAGTTGCAAATAATTTTTCACTTAAAGGAATAATTGGGTGTGGGAGAGTGCATCTTAAAGTCATAAGAAACACATGTTATGAAAGGTGTATCTAGTCCTAGGGACATGATTGTTGACCAATCATAAAGGTATGCCCCTATAATTAGTCACCTTGATGGTTGTTCCTTACCTCGCTCTCTCTCTTCCCTTGTGGAATCTTATTGAAATAACCCCCACTATTTATTGAAATAGATACTAAAAAAAATTATTTTATGAATATTCACAATCTATTGAATTCATGAAAATTATATCATTTTAATCTATATTCCATCCTTCATATTGATATCCAAATTGATTATTTTTAAGTGAAAATAATAATTACTTAGTAGATGTTCATTTAGACAATGTCATTAGCAAACATTTCGTTTGTTCAATGAATATGCAGCAAAGCAATTACCCCAAAATAATATTTATTACTTAATTTCGTGTATGACCACATATATTATCCTAACATAAAATGTGAGTTAATTTAGTGAACATTCACTATATCAACTTCACGTCATAATCATATTTTTATCTTAGTGAATGTTCACTAAGATAATTAACCCAACACATAATTTAACTTAGACTGATAAATATTCACTAAAAATAACTACAAAATGTACATGATTTTAATTAGCAAATATTCACTAATAAATTACCCCCAACAAATGCGACTTATTTTAGTAAATATTCACTAAATCAATCCATCAGCACAATAAAATTACTTACTTAGGCCCTGTTCAAAAACACAATGCCGTACTTAAAACTAATTGCATTAAATCAATAAAACAACCACTTAAAATATAAGTATTACTTAAAAATTGTTCAAAATTTTATGTGATGTGTGACTCACTTATTTTTTGAACACTTGTCACTTAAAATCAATAAAACTCTATCTACCATAACTACCATTTGACATTAAAATATTACCAAAAAAGTTTTATATAAAGATTATAGATAAAAAAAAATACTAAATTTGAAAAAAAAAAAAATAGAGATAGAAACTTGTACAAAGAGAATATTTTAGAAAAAAAAAAAAAAAAAGTTGTAAAATTATTTTTGAGTTAAAAATTGTGAATTTTTTTTTTTTTAAAAGTATCGGAACCTAATAAATTTAGCACTTAAAATTTTCACACTTGAAAGTCTCGGCACTTAAAATTTCAGCGTTATCAAACGGGACCATAGTGAATGTTCATTTAGACAATTTTATTAGAAATCATTCATTCGTTTAGGAAATACCAATTATAATTTTGATTTTTTTCAACATCCTTTCAACCATTTATAAACCATTTTTAGTAAAAAATCAATTTGTTCCTGACTAAAAAATAATCATTATAGATATCAAATGAAGAGGAAAAAATGCACATTAAAATGGTATAACCTACATGAATTTAATCAATTGTAAGCGTTCACAAAATAAGTTTGTTTGTTGGTGTTTATGTTCATATTTGACGAGTTATTAAAAAAATGACATTGACTATTTTTAGTGTACGTTAACTTTTGATTATTTTTTTTCACTAAAAAATAATCAATATAGATATTAGTGACCTAAAGTACTACCCAAGAAAGGGGTGAATTGGGTAGTTTAAAAATTAAATCTTAAGTGTTTGTGACTTATTCAAATTTTAACCGATATAATCTTTCTTAAAGGAAATGTTTTAATGTAAGCAACGCAAACACAATTGTTGGTCCAGTGGAATACCCAGGAGGGGGTGAATTGGGTAATTAAAAAATTATCAGAATAATACTTTAATAAATCAAATAATTAATTTTATTCCAAAAATTATTATCTTTATATCACAGCGGAATTATATAATCAACTAGATGCATATCAAACAATAAAAATAAATAAATTAAATATTGCAGCACATTAGAAATTTATACTGGTTCACCAAACTACTCTTGGCTAATCCAGTCCCCTGAACCCCACGGAGAGCCGCACCTACTAATGCTCAAGATCCCTTTAAAGGTAGAAATCAAACTCTCACAACGATTCTTTTACATACTCATAATCAACCTTTACAAAATCTTTTTCACAGGCTAAAAAAGAACCTCTACTTTTTACAAGGTAAAGAATAACTTAATTTTTTTTTACACTAAAATAAAAGAATCAAAACCTCACCAACACTCCAAATATCCTTTTACCCAATAAGGATTGAACCGTTACAAAATTCACTCAAACTCAATTATATCCAGGAAGAATTATTACCACAATCTCTTTACAAGAAGAGACTGAAAACTGGCTACCCTTTGATTAAATACCCCCAACAGTATTTAATCTGTCACACTACTCACCAATACAAATTGATAAGCAAATAATCTCACTCGGAGCTTCTACCACCCCAGATAAATTAAAACTCGATTAATATTCCAAATCTAGTGATAGAAAAGTGTGAGAATAAAAATCTGATTCTAAACAAAAGATGGGTAGCAAATAATTTAGCACGTAATCAGATTCAAGAAATTATTTATAAAATATTTTCTTCAATAAATAATTAAAAATAATTTTATAAAGATCAATTTCCAAAAATTAAACAAGCAATGCACAATAGAAAGTAATTGAAAAGATCTCACCTGAAATCCACTGAAAAAATAAATAGAACATAGTTACTTCAGATTCGGTAGCAGTAATGATTAA
Source organism: Eucommia ulmoides (assembly GCA_016647705.1). Lineage (NCBI taxonomy): Eukaryota > Viridiplantae > Streptophyta > Magnoliopsida > Garryales > Eucommiaceae > Eucommia > Eucommia ulmoides. The sequence goes on along the minus strand of CM028333.1, from coordinate 7,831,185 downwards.
TAGCAAATGCTTCTCAAGATCATCTCTTAAAATAACTCTCACAAAATCTCAAAATGATATCTCTTAGAATAGCTCAAAATAATCTCTTAATCACCTCTCTAACAGCTAGTTCCCATGTGTCATGATACTTACATGCTCTCTTAGACCCCTTATATCATTATAACTTCATTTTGATTCTATTCACTTAATTATAGCTTTTAAATCTCTAAATTAAATCCCCCAAATATTTCTCAATCGCAATTAATCAGAATAGAAATAATTTTATTTACCAAATTGAGAAACATTAAAACTTAATGAACCAAATCAATAGTATTTAAATAATAGGTGAAACTTATCTTAAATATCATAAAATCCCAGAAATCTCTCACAAATCTCAACCAAAAACGGCTACTTTTAGATATAAATTCGGAATCCTCCAATATCCTAAAACAACACATTGACGCGCCCTAATTTTTCAAAAAGAAAAAAAATAATAAATAATAAATAACCTTAAGGAGAGGGGATTTTTAAAGTGTCGGTTTTCTCAAAAAATATACTTAGGCCGTTTTCAAAAATAAGGAGTCGTCACCTAACATTAGGTTTAAATAGTCTGTTAGGTCACCGAATTTTTAGAAAATAATTTAAAAGGCCTAAGTAAAATATTTGACTCTAAAAACACGATCAAACCAAAGATTCATTTAAAGGCTCGGGAGTCGGTTACGCTCGGGGAAGGTGTTAGGCACCCCAAGACGTCCGTCCGAAAATGGTACCTTATGTCCAATTAGTTTAGTCCGAGTGTTTTATTTTATTTTGAAATTATTCCCTTCTTATAAAATATTTTTGGCATTTTTCACAAATAAGGTGAGACAAGTTTTTGGATTTTTGGAATGTTCCCTCGGTATAACCTCTTATCGAATATTAAGGATTTGACAAGGATGGTCCCCGGGGGTTTTTATGTATGTTTCCGAGAGACTTCTTTAATTTAAATTGGAAAACTAAAATAGATGCATGAAATTTGGAAATATGAATGCAAAACTAATACCTAAATAAGTTTTATTTTTTATGCAAGAGTGACTAAAAAGAAACTAAATGGTATAATTTAAATATGTCAATACAAACTAATATGAATACGGGAATCGAATAAGGAACACTACGTGAATTAATGTGATTATGCGTGGTAATAATTTAATTAAAAAATAGAAGTGGTGCACGTGTCATGACTAGATATGAAAAAGTAGCGTGAATTCATAAAAAAAATAAAAATAAAAACTATATGCATGAAAAGTGTAAGTGGTGAAAGTGTCCTAAACATGCCGTCTAAATTATACGAGAAACATGCTAAGTGAGTGCAACGAAAATCTACTTTGAGTTTACCTGATTAATTTTAAAAAAATCCCGTTTTGAAATTCTCTCAAATTCTATGGATAAGATAAGACAGGGAGGTTCGCGGAAACAATTTAGTTGAAATTAATCTTTTCAATACTTTAAAAGAAATCCCACGAAATTTTACCGAAGGAAAAGATTACCTAAAACCATTCATTTCTAAATTCCACTTGAGTCAGGGAATGAAAACGAGGTCACGGACAACTCTCCCACGATTTATCGAATCGGCAGATTCACTTTAAGGTTCATAAGGATTAATTTCTACAAATAAAAGATTTTTTTTTATTATTATTATTATTTTATTTTTTATTTTTAGGATTTTGATAACAAGAATAAAAATAAATAAATAAAAAAATACAGAAAAATAAACAACAAAAACATCATTCACCTAACGATCGGGGGTTAAGTTTAAGCACGAGAAATCCACCCCGATGTTTTCATCGGATCATCGGACGACTTTATTTTTTTGTGTCTATGAATTTGTAAACAAAATAAAATAACATAAAATAAATAATGAAAACGTCAGTCACTTAACGATCGGGGGTTAAGTTTAAGCACGAGAAATCCACCCCGACATTTTCATCGGATAATCGGACGACAATACATAAATAAATAAATAAAACTTGCAGAAATTTAAATTGCAAAAAGAATAAAATGAATTGAAAGAAGAATTAAAAATTAAAAAAACATACATGTTCTAGGACAAGAATCTCGATACCCGTATTTTTCTCTCTCGTAGACGGCTTCCTAAAAGGGCTTTAAGAATCACTCTTCTAAAAGGGGTGATTGCTCTCAATTTTTGAATGAATAAAGTGGAAGGAGGAGGGTCCTATTTATAGAAAACGATTGGGCATGAAAAACACTTAGGAAACCTTAAAAATTAGGTTTGGCCGCCAAACCCAATCCAAGCTAAACTAGGAAAGGGCAAATTTGAGGAAAAGACAAAAATTGTGTTCTAGGGCTGCGGGCGCGTGGCAATGGGCCAAAGGCCCTTTCTCCATTTTTTCGTGTATAGAACTAAGGATATAAGGCCCACATTTTCTCTCATTTTTTTGTTTGTGGCAGCTGATCAAGTAAAAGAGGCCCAACTTCTTTATTTTCCTATTGATTGTTTTTTTTTTTGCAACCACTGACAAGTCAAAGGGCCCCACCAATTTTCTCATACACACCCATACATGGCTTACACTCATACACATATTGACAAACCCAAAAGGGGGCCCACCACCCTTTAACCTTCTCTCTCTCTCCTCCCTCTCGATTCTCTTTCTCTCTCTCTTCCTCACGGTTTCTCTCTCCTCTCTTTCTCTCTCTTTATATTTTGACAAAAAACTAGACCCATCTTTTCCTTTATTCCAAATCACTCCTGCCTTTTTCCTTCTTTCAATTTCAAAACCTCATTTTTTTATTTTTCAATTTCACACCCTTTTTTTTTTTTTGCAACAAATGAAAGGAAACGAGATTAAATAAAACAAATTCAGCTATAAAATAAAGCATAATTATTTTTTATTATTATTTTTTTTTGTGGGACGATCAAAATGTAGTGTCTACAACTGTCTCTCTTTGTCATGCAAGTTCTACTTGCTTGACAAAGACAAAAGACCACATCGTTTTGATCATCCCATTTTTCAAAGTGATTTTTTAGCGATAGAACAAATAAAATAAAATGACTCATGACGAACAAGTGTCGTTTAGAGAATCATTTAGGGTAATAAAAGAATGACTCATGACGATACTCATGACGAACAATTGTCTGTTTAGAGGATTGTTTAGAGTAATAGAAAAAATGATTCATGACAATACTCATCACTAACAAATGTCTATTTAGATGATTGTTTAGAGTAATGGAAAAAAGAGACTCATGACGAATAATTGTTCGTTTAGAGGATCGTTTAGAGTAATGAATAAATAAAGACTCATAACGATACTCATGACGAACCAGCATCCATTAAGAGTAATGAAAAAAAAAACTCATGACGATACTCATGATGAACAAGTGGCTGTTTAGAGGATCGTTTAGAGTAATAAAAGAATGAAAAAAGAAAAGACTCATAACGATACTCATAATAAACAAGTGTCCGTTTAGATGATCGTTTAGAGTGATAAAAAAAGCTCAAGCCCAAGCCCTCTTGGATGGGGGGAGGACAAAAAAAAGTTCAGAGGTATAAAATATACCCTAGCTTGTGGCTGGACAAAAATGATAGAGCAAGGATATAAAATGTGCCCCAACCTTTGGCTAGGGCTGACTCTCAGATGACTGAACCTTTACAGGTTATCTACGTACCTTAGAATTACGCCGAGGATCAGGTTCAGCGTAGTTCACTAAACGCCCCTTTCAGGGAAAAACACATACGTGGATGCTCATTTAGAGCTTCTAAGTTTTCAGTAATAAGTGTCTCTAACTCGTCGGGAAAGAGGAAGTCCTAGTGATAGGGAAATCCATATTTCCAGTCCCTTTGAGATCCCTATAACTAGACAAACATAAAAATTTAGTCTAAAAAAACTTGTTACCTTTGATGACTCACAATTCTATTCCCCCATTTTTCGTCTCGATCATTTGACTGATGGCGCTTGACTTTCACGAGATAGTATCGGGAGATTCTTCCGTCTCATCTTTCCGTCAATTTTAGAGGTGCACCTTCTGGAAGTTCTTTTGGGCTACTAGCGGAGTCTAGTCCTGGACAACATCCCCACTGTACGCGCGAGGATTTATATCATCGTCCTCGCAGTATTGACTACTCATAAGTATAAGAGATCTAGTTTTAATATAATGGATCTTGTAAGATCGGATATCGTTCCACTGGGAAAGACGTGTAATTCGGTTGAGTATTGTGATTAAAATAGTTTCATATTATCTCGACTAACCAAAATTTGTTTGTGTTCTATTTAATCTACTAAGATAAACGACAACTATTAGGTTAGTTCTAATTACACTAATTACTTAGGTATTGATTTCTTTCACATAATGCATAATTGACGTCATTAAGTTAGCTATAATGGTTTTTATCTATTCCGACAATCTCTATATCGATAACTCCTCCGCTACCTCTCCTGAATGTAAGACGGGGGATTACACGACTTCATGTCAATGAAGAAGTCCCCCTCAACGCCTTAATGACCCTAGGTCACGTGAGTCTTAAGCCAACATCATAGATTGCATACATTCTAACGTCCTCCCAGGTCAGTAGAACGTCACGTTGTATTTACTCAAATTCGAAATCCAGGGTTACCTCTCTCGAGTGTCAAACCCTGTATTCTCAGTTTATCAATACAAGCATAATATCAAGAATAATAGTAAACACAATCTGATTTAGACAAACAACACGTCAAAGTAACATTAATTCATTCAACTTAACATTTACATGATTTCAACTACACCTAAGTAACGTTTAACTAATACTACAAGATTTTAGCCATATGCCATACAAAATAAGAGGGATTCAACATTCTTAGATATGAAAAAGTAATTACAAAGATAAAAACAAGAGAAGAACGATCAAATCTGAAAGTGAAACGGTCCACTGTCGCTAATGATTGATCCGCAAGTGATTCGTCTTTACCCGAATGATGAATCTCCTTCTTGATCTTCAAAATATAGCTTAAGAACTCTCTACTAGGGTTAGGGTTCATCAACAACCTTTTTCAGACGTGGGAAAGAGGTATAAATAGGCCAAAGGTTTCAAAAATATCTAAACAGATATTTTGGCCTGTTCTGCGAAATGCGCCTAGGCCGTAGAATCTTCGCCTAGGCGGGGTTTAAGTCGGTTAAAAATCCACCTAGGCGATGGTTTATTCGCCTAGGCGGAGGACTAACTTCTTCGTCTTCTTTCTTTTTGAATGATTTTCGCCTAGGCAGTAGAAACTTCGCCTAGGCGGATTTCAGTATTTCAGCACTTCTAGCAGTTCAGTACTTCTAGTATTTTGACAGAATTCCACCTAGGCAGTGGAAACTTCACCTAGGCGGATTTCAATATTTCAGCACTTGCAACCTTTTGATGGATTTCCGTCTAGGCGGTGGAAACTTCGCCTAGGCGGATTTCAATATTTCAACTTTTCAACATTCTGACGGATTTTTGCCTAGGCAGTGGAAACTTCGCCTAGGTGAATTTTTACATTTCAGCATTTCATTCTTTTGACGGATTTTCGCCTAGGCGGTGGAAACTTCGCCTAGGCGGATTTGCGTTGTTCTTGAAACCTCCATTTGTTCATCTTTTGGCTACCATATTTTCCACCATTTTGCTCAGTTTGTCGATTGTTTATGTCCCTACTCCTGACTTATAAAAATAGCTAAAAAGATATTAAAACTTTAATAAAATACTCGAAAACTGGCAAATTCGATTTAGAAATAGATAGGTATTTTACATCTATCAAATATCCTTCAACTTGGAATTTTGCTAGTCCTTGAGCAAAACACCCTAATACTAAATAACACTAACTAAACTAATTAACAAATTTCTAAACTAAAAATAAATAATCATTAACAAATAAGAAGTAACCACCTCTGAGATTTAAGTTCAATCAAAGAGACCATGTGGTTCTTCCCTCAACAACCCGTAATCGGATCCAGTTTAGGAATAATACCCACCACATGATGTTCCAGAATTTCAACACTCAATATCAGTTAAAATCATTTTAGATCCAATTGAAATGTGTGTGTGTGTGAGAACTCAGATGTATAACTAATCAAACACCAGATTGGATTATTCAATGAATAAGGTCATGACTTAATCTTGTTAAAACATTCAGGAAAGCCATATGCTTGACTGGGCTCAACTATCCACTAATGTAGGTTCAGACATTCACCGAGATCAATAGGGCTTGGTTTGGCTTTGGAGAATGACCAAGGGTATCATAGAAATAGAAACTCGTTATAATTTTAACGATACCCAAGGCACAAACGCTTGTCGCTAAATCTCTCCCATAACCCCCTATCTTTGAAGATATAATCCTGAACAAGATTAAGTAAACTTGTATTCACTTGTCACGACAACCGAGATTAAACACTATATTTACATAGTGGTTTTTTTTTTTTTTTTAACACACACGCCCAAACTTATTCAATTTTGTACAATTTTAGGGGTGTGTAGAATTCAACTAAAGGATTGACAAGTGAATACACTTATACTTAACCAAAAACATTTAAACTGAAACCCCGATTGCCCGCTTCAAGTTAGCATAACCTAATGCTACTTGATTTCTCTCAATTTTTACTTTTATTCTTAGCGACATTGGTTTTGAAAGATTTACTTGGTTAAAGTATAGAAACAAGTTCAGAATTGAAAAGTTTATGGTTTCAACAGAAGAACAAGGAAATAAATTTTTAGGTTAGTTTCAAAAGGTTCAAGCGAAAAATTTGAAGGCCTATATCATGCCTCCGGAATTACCTTACCTATAATTTCGCCTCAAGCCTCCCCCAATCAAGTTCTAGATTCATCATTCCTGTCATGAACTTATTCCTAAATAATCGGCGTCAAATCGTTCAACTAATTATACAATGAGTTTATGTGATTGTGCGATTTAGGCTCAAAATAATTTTTACCTAGTCGACATGCTAAGCACACAAAACACACATGAATGGCATTACCCCCAACCTCAATATGCAATTAGGGGATAATTTTCATCATCGGGACATGGTTCGGACGAACTCAAAAACTCAGCATGCACGTACAACTACATTCATTAACATCTCTACTCTAATTCTACAAACTAACATTACTTATGCTAATGATCCTTACACATGCATAACTAATCATTACACATACATAACAAAAAGAATTTTAGAATTTACAAAAAAATAAACATTAATACCATTATAAGCAAAAATCTGTCCAAAAAAAGAATTTTGTCCCATTCACATAAAAAAAAAATAAAAAAATCATCATTCGTATCCCAAAAAAAAAAAAAAAAAACTACATGCTTGCATGTTTAATACCCCCAAACTTGAACGAGGCAGTGTCCTCACTGCCTAGGCAGCGAACCCAATAACAGAATAGAAATGTAAGTATTGAAAACTGGGTCGGACACATACCTAGGAGGGAAGACATACAAGTCTAACATCCTACCGTTCATTGGGGAGGAGATGGTGGTTGTGGCTCATCAGTCTCGAAAGGCGGCACGGGCGTATAACGCGTCATGTCGATTCCGAGGTGCTCAAATAAATCCTGTTGATTTTGATCTTGCTGCCAAATGTAGTTATCCATGTAAATCTCCATTCGAGAAAATTTATTTTGAAGTTGGCTCATGTCGGATTGGAGCCCACGAATATCTCGTGAAATCTGGTTTAGTTGGTCACGACGAGTTGTGGGCGTTGGTGGCTCCGATGGGCCGGCTTCTTCCTCATCAGGACCCTCTTCTCCCTCAGCTAGTCCTCCCTTCCACAATCGATTAATCATTGAAAGATCGAGCGGTTTTTTAGGTGGAAAGGGGCTTATCACTGGGACACGAACTCCGGCACGTAGAAATAGAGCGGTTAAGAAGGAGGGAAAAAGAAGGCCACCCATCGTCGTCCTGGCAGTATAAAGTATTGAAGAGTAGATGTGCCAACTGACATTAACGGGGGTCCCTTTATCGATGCCATATAGCATAAAAGTGCGCTCCTTAGAAACATCTGAAACATAAGAGGTGGGGAACAGATTAGCGTAGATAAATTGATGCTAAATCTTTGGGATTTGTTTCAGAAATCGCGCCTTAAAGATAGCCTAACCCTGCCATGTGTTTTTCCATTGGGCGTTACCCGTAGTCAGGGCTTGAATCACAACACTCATCGTTGGTGTGGCAGCGTTGGATAAATCCCGCGAGGCTTCGGGCCCCGTCAAACCCAACAACTCATTGAAGTGGTCCGCACTGAATAGAATTGGGATGTTTTGAACCTTAATCTAAAAACCAGTGGCCTCAGTAATGTTTGAGTAGAATTCACGTACCAGGGCCAACTCTCCTAGTCGGGGTGAAGCGCAGAACTGTTCCCATCTTCTACTTTGAATGACTGTCCTAAATTCTTTAGGGAGTTCTTGCAAAGGTCGGAACCCCCTTGGGCAAATGCCTGGACACCTACTTTCATATTTGTTAAAATGGTCCTCGGCTTGCTCGGAAATGAATTTTAAGGAGTTGTAATCCAAGGCAGCCAAAGATTCTTCTGTGCGTAGTTGCTTAGATGCTCGACGCTTTGCCATTTTGCTTATAAATCACAATCACAACACAAGCCACAACAATAACAATAGAACACACAATTCAAACCATTGTCAGTGAACACACAATGTCCTTTTTAACAAACACATACTAACCAAAACCAAACAATACAAATTTCACAAGATCTCATACCAACCAAAACCAAATCACATTTTTTTCACAATGTAGCCAAAAATAAACTATTTCCATTATGTATCTACACATAAACCTGATAGGTTTTACCAAAATTCAGTCCTAAATCCCTAATGGCATGAAAAATGCAATACTAGGGTTTAAATGGGTTTAGGGTTCTATTCAAATCCAAGGATTTTTGAAATAAACATGCAAATCAAGCAAAGATTTCAACAAGTACATGAAAAATAGGATCATTAATACTTACTTGCTGAAAAATTTCAGTCAAATCACTTGAAGATGTGGATTTCGCACTGTTCACCACTTAAACCCTAGATTTCCGAAAATGGGGAAGAGAAATCCAACTCTTGGATGAAGATTCTTGGTGTAATTCCAAGTTTTTCACAATTTAGGATGAATTTTTAAAGGGAGGAAAGGATTTGGGATGGTGAAATTGAGAGGTTCTTGAAAATTTTAGGAGAGAAGTGCCGTTTGCGAAGAGGAAGACTCCTATTTAAAATAGGGCTGCCGTGAATTCGCTTAGGTGGAGGTTTTTCCGCCTAGGCGAAGTAGCGCCTTTTGTTTTTTTAAAAGACCTCCTGACGTTAATTCGCCTAGGAGGTGGATTTTTTGCCTAGGCGAATTTACACCAGTGTGAAACCCTTCGATTCTGTTGTTAATCCACCTAGGCGGTGGTTTTTCCGCCTAGGTGAATTTACGCCAGTATAGAAACTCATCCTTTCTTTCTTTTTCTGCCTAGGCGAAGTTACGGCAATGTATAATTTGGCTAGACTTCTTCATGTTTTCACATTTTTGCTTTACACCTCTTACTTCCACTCCATTTCTCAAACGATTTTTAGCATGCAATTCAAACCTAAGTATCTAGTCTCATCAATTCACTACAAAATAATATTTCGAGATCAATACGATCTCCAAAAAGTAATTTATACAAAAGTTGGGAATGTTCATTACCCTCGACGACATATCAAAAGTTGTTGCTTGGTTTTACGTCCCTAGCTAGACGTGTATGAATTCCAACTTTATCCTTTAATGAGGGAGATGTTCTCCACAACTCGCTCTTCATCCTTGAAGTAGTGCTTGATCCGCTCCCCGTTGACTCGGAAAGTTCGTCCGTCTTTGCCTTCTAACTCGATAGCACCTAAGGGAAATTTGTTTGAGCATTTTTCACCAAAATCCCTCGTAGACAAGGTATTTTCAACAGAATGATTTGTTGGATCATGATTCATAGTATTGAAGTTGGCTTCTTCTCTCTCTCCTTATCATTTTCAACATATGCTCAATCTCGGGATCAAGAGCCAAGAATTCCAAACTCCTTCTTTGTTGTATGCACTGTTTGATCACATCTCTCGAAACAAATTAAACAAATAATTTAAATGAAAATAAAAGAAAAGAATTGTCAGGATTAATATTCAACCACTTGGTCACAATATCAACCAAATTACGACACATTTCCCTGACAACGGCGCCAAAAAACTTGTACGTGCGAGGATTCACATCATCGTTCTCGCGGTATTGACTACTCGCAAGTATATGAGGTATAGTTTTAATATAATGGATCTTGTAAGATCGGATATCGTTCCACTGGGAAAGACATGTAATTCGGTTGAGTATTGTGATTAAAATAATTTCATATTATCTCAACTAATCAAAATTTGTTTGTGTTCTATTTAATCTACTAAGATAAACGAAAACTATTAGGTTAGTTCTAATTACACTAATTACTTAGGTATTTATTTCTTTCACATAATGCATAATTGACGTCATTAAGTTAGCTATAATGGTTTTTATCTATTTCGACAATCTCTGTATCGATAACTCCTCCGCCATCTTTCCCGAGTGTAAGACGGGAGATTACACGACTTCATGTCAATGAAGAAGTCCCCCTTAACGCCTTAACGACCCTAGATCGTGTGAGTCTTAAGCCAACGTCATGGATTGCATACGTTCTAATGCCCTCCCGGGTCCTTAAAACATCACGTTGTATTTACCCTAATCCAAAGCCAGGGTTACCTCTCCCGAGTGTCAAACCCTATATTCTCGGTTTATCAATACAAGCATAATATCAAGAATAATAGTAAATACAATAGGATTTAGACAAACAACACGTTAAAGTAACATTAATTCATTCAACTACTTTAAGGGATCCATCCTGGCTATCAAGTAAGTAGTCAGTGGGAGCATATAATGGCGCAGTCTCTGAGTAAACCAGGCCAATACACACCAGGTCCTCTCCAGCAAGGTGTAATTCTCCTTGTACTTCGTAAAGCGCTTGTTGAGGTAGTAGATGGCTTGTTCTTTCTTTCCAGATTTATCGAGCTATCCGAGAATAGATCCCATTAAAGAGTCAAGAATTGACAAATATAGAAACAACGGAACCCCCTCCCGAGGCGGCACTAGAACTGGAGGGTTGGTTAGCTAGGCTTTAATCTTCTCCAAGGAATTCTGACAATCTGCATTCCATCGCCTGTCACTCTCCTTTCAGAGTAGCTTGAAGATTGGCTCATAAATGGCAATGAGATGGACGATGAATCGGGTTATGAAATTCAATCGGTCTAGAAAACCTTGGATTTCCTTCTTATTTTTTGGTGGTGGCATCTCACAAATGGCCTTCGTCTTTGCAGGATCAATCTCGATTCCATGGAGGGTAACCATGAAACCAAGAAGTTTTCCGAAAGTTACTCCAAAAGCGCATTTTGCTGGATTGAGCTTGAGTTGATATTTTCGAAGTCTGTCGAACATCTTTTTCAAATGGTGGAGATGATCATTGTTCTCTTGAGATTTAACCATCATGTCATCCACATATACCTCCATCTCCTTGTGCATCATATCATGAAAGAGGGTTGTCATTGCTCTTTGGTACGTTGTCCTGGCATTTTTGAGACCGAAAGGCATCGCCCTATAGCAAAAGACTCCCCACGAGGTAGTGAGAGCTATATTTTCTCGATCTTTCTCATCCATTAGAATCTGATTATATCCATAGAATCCATCGACGAAAGAATAGAGCTTTCGCCCCGCAGTGTTGTCGATGATGATATGAATGTTTGGTAGCAGAAAATCATCTTTCAGACTTGCCCGGTTGAGATCACGATAATCCATGCAGACTCTGATTTTTCCCAAGGACTTTGGTACTGGGACGACATTTGAGAGCCATTCACTGTAATTACAAACTTCGATGATTCGAGCATTGAACTGATTCACGATCTCCTCTTTAACCTCAAGGCTAACAGTAGGCCTCAACTTCCTCAACTTCTGTTTGATTGGCACACTCCCAGGCTTTAGCGGCAACTTATGGGTTATGATACTTTTGTTTAGCCCTACTATGTCATTGTAGGGCCAAGCAAAAATATCTTGATAGACAACCAGGAGCGTCGTCAATTCTTTCTTTTTCAAAGCGGTGAGGGCTGATCCAATCTTTATGTCTTTCAACTCCTCCGAGGTCCCCAAATTTATCAATTCTGTTTCATCAGTGCTAGGAATCGACTTATTTTCAAATTCTGCAAAGGCTTTTCGGATCTCACCATCGTCTGGCTGGCCTGAGTCATCTTCTATTTCCACTCCTATCAGCTTATAGCCCGCTTCTATATTGAAATCATACTCATCGCATTCTAGCTTAGTTATATCGTATGCATCATACATTGGTAACTTAGGCAACCTGAAAGAGTAAAATTTCAATATTTTAGACCATAGATTGAATAAAACAGAATTGCATTCATTAAATTTCAAAGAAAGCCATTACAAAGCAAAATCATTTTCCATCCAAAAGGCTAGCTAAATGGAAGGGTGAGTACAGAAACTTTTCCCAATTTTACCGAAACTCCCGGCGAATCAGGAGGGAATAAGAATTCCAATTCTACAGTTTTTCACCTCTTTTAGTTAGAATACTGGACCCATGACTTGGTCCTTCCTCCTTTCCCAGAATTACGTTCACAATTTCCTCAATCAACATTTTTTCAAGGTGTAACTTGAATCCTACAGTCTCCTCCCCTTTGTCGATGGTTTCTGCTGAATAGGGGAAGGTGACCCGGATATGTGGAATTTCTATTGGCTAGTTGTCCAAGAATCCATCCCTCTTCTATCGGAAAAATTTTGCCCTATCTGCTCTTGTCCCAGTTAGTATCCAAACTCGAATCTCCCCCTCTTCTCGTTAACTTCTATCAGCTCTGTAATTCCATCCAGGTTCTTGCCTAGTCCTCTCCCGAGGATGCAGCCCAAAAACCTTATCACTATAGCAACAAAGGCTACAGTGTTAGACAATGATGGTGCCAACTCATGTCCTCCTTTCTTCACGAAAGTAGCATTCACGACGTCGAACACATGATAAGAGGCTTCAATCTTCTCATTTCCTTTTTTTTCATTTATTAACAGGACATATCGGCTTATCGCTTGATGGAAGAGTATGATATCCAAATCGGCTTTGATCACATACAGTGTGTTGTCAACGATGAACTTGATCTTCTGGTGTAGGGACGAAGGCATTGCCTCGGCATTATAAATCCACGGCCTCCCCAACAACAAGTTGTAAGAAGTAGGTATTTCGAGCACTTGGAACTTTACGTTGAACTGGATCAGGCCAACTTCAATCGGTAGGTCAATCTCTCCGACGCTATCTTTCTTGGCCCCATCGAAAGCCCTGATAACCATTTTTTACGATCGAATCTGTGACAATTCTATCTCCATTTCCTCCAATATCGACAAAGGACAGATATTCAATGCTGAACCATTGTCAACCAATACCTGAGCTATGAACATTCCGTGGCTTTCGACCGTGATATTCAGGGACTTGTTGTGACCTGTTCCTTCTTCGTCAATCTCGTCATCTGTGAAAGTGATGGTGTTAGATCCTAGGACCTGCTCGACTAGAGTGACAAACCTTTCTGGAGGGATTGTGCTAGGTAAATGGGTTTCATTTAGGACTTTCAGCAATGCTTGTCTGTATTCTTCTAAGGATAGGAGTAGTAAGAGCATCGAGATTTGCATCGACGCTTTGCGTAGTTGCTCTACTATCTTGTATTCTAAATTCTTCATTGCCTTTAAGAAGTCATGAGCTTCATGTTTTGACACCGGCTTTTTCAGAGCCCCTCTTGGTTCCCTCACAAGAACCCTGATCAAATCTTGTGGCGTATACACCCTTCTAGACCTAGTGATTCCATCGGTTTCTCCTGCTGAGATTGAAAATTCTTTTCCTTCTCCTGTTTTAGTGATGATCTCGTAATTCCACGAGACCTTATTAAGATTTTCCCCGGCTTTTGCATCAGGAAAGATAGAACTAGAGATTTCTCCAGTTTTTTGGCTACCCTTTTTGGATGTAATTTGAACCCTTCGTCGAGAACCTCTGGGTGTAAACAAACACCATCGATATCGATCACATCAACTTCTTCCTCGACCTCTTCTGTGAAAATTAGATTTACACCACTTCCTGAGGAGGCGTGTTTAGGCAATGGATTCTGCTGACAGTTCGGCGTATCGGTCTCAGGTTTTTTAGGAAACGTGATGGCTCCTATCCGTATGAACTCCCAGATCTTGTCCTTTAGCTGAAAGCACTGCTCAGTTGCATGTCCTCTAGTTCCCGAGTAATATTCACATAAAGCATTTGAAGAAGATGTTTTACTCCCAAGTTTAATTTTGTAGAATGGAAGGGGTGTTAGCATCCCCTGTTTCAAATAATTTCGGTACAACTCGGTGATGGAGACCAGAAGGTCTAGTAGCTCTTTGCCATCGTTCCAGAAGTTTTCCCCAATAGCATGAGGTAGAGAGGCTTGGTGGTGTTGGATTCTTGGCCTGAGGGTGTGGTTAGAAATTTGAGGCGGGGTGTTCGGGTTTGGCTGATATGTATAGTAAGAGGGTGCTTGGTAGGCTTGGGGATAATATTGGGGAGTGTGGTTTTGGTAAGGGGGAGGTACGTTTTGGTAATCGCGGGGATGGCTTTGGGAATAGGGTTGGTTCCGAGGATAATATTAGTTTTGGCGATTTTGAGGAGGGTAGTTGTAATATTGGTTGTTCTAGTTCGGGTAGTTTTTGGGATGGAAAGCTTGGGGGTAGTTCTGGTGATGGGTTTACTGGGGGGAAATGACAATGGCTACTTCATTCTCCTTCTTCTTTGGTAGGGCTAACCTCCTAGTCGGATCGGGTAAGGTCCCTTCAATCTTTCTGCTTCTTATTCTCTCTTCTACCTTGACTTGTTTGATCGCATCGCCGAAGGAAGTCACTGCCATGCTCGATAGATCTCGATAAAACGGCAGTGTCTAGATTGACTTGAATATCTCCAACTGAGCCTCGCTCAGCCTTGGGACAACTTTGACAACTTTTTCCCTCCAACGGGCGGTATACCTTCGGAAGCTTTCATATTTTCTCTTCAGTATCTGGTAAAGGGTATTAAGATTTGGCGTGGCATATTTATTGTACACATACTATTCACAGAAGGCCTCTACCAAATCCTCGAATGTCTTAATCTGGGCCAGGTCTAAGGTCTTGTACCAGTTGAGAGCCGGTCCTTTCAATGATCGCAGGAACATCTTCAGGCAAAGGTCTTCCTTCCGAGCATGAACTCCCAACTCCTCCTTATAGGTACTGACATGCCATTATGGGAGGCTAGTACTGTCATACTTCGTGAACTCCGGAACTACGAATTTTTTCGGATACACCACCCTAGGTGGTGTTGACAGCTCCTTATATGTCTCTTTTCTGGATGGATTCTCCCTTTTTAGTTCTTCTATGATTTTCTCCAATTCCTCCATTTTCAGAACCCAGGCTGGAGGGGGTTTATCTTCATTTCTGTTTGGGGTTTCAAAGGCTGGGGCCGGTTGATTAGCATTCAGATCGTTCAACGGAGTAACGACCCGCTTTGGGTGGATAAAGATCTGGGCTACGGGAGGTGTCAAACCTTTGGGTGGAGCCTGATAGATATGCCCATGGTTGGGGTGTACTGGTGTTCCGTAGGCGAAAGGATGAGGGCCCATCTAGGGTTCATAGTAGACTGATCCCACGAAGTTTGGGCCGGCATGGTTCGGATTCGGCACAAAGTTCTCTATCTCGGTACTTGGAGGGTTTCTATTTGGTGATTCAGTCACGGGAGTTCTGCTAGACGGGGGAATAGGCGCCTCCTAAGGCCGACTAAGTTTGTTGATCATTTCTCTCAGCATGTCAATGGTTTCCTACATACGAGTCATCTGGGCCACACAGGAAAATTCGGGATTGCTTTCTGATGTCATCCTGGAGTGAGTCTGGGCCCGGCTGTGAGTAAAGACTGGACTTCGGATGGGGGGAACCGGAATTGCTTTTTTGGGACCAATTTTCCTATCTCGTCCTGTTCTTACAACAAACTCATTTATTCGTCCACGTGGGTCTTAGGTTGTCTTAAAACCCATCTGAGTTCAAAGTTTTCAATTCCGATAATGACCGATCAAGATAGATAATGATTTATGAAAATTATTTCGTTACTTAGTCGGTATTGGAAACTTTGAACTCGTTTGATTTTTAAGGCTTCCTAAGATGTCATCAATCCATCAAGTATGAACCCCCCCCCTCCCCGGGTCTTGTATCATAGAATCCTAAGGGGATAATATGGATATAAGATGACCGTACTAGTGTCGGAGGGTTTATAACAATATAAGAGCCCGAGAGAGAAGAAATAAAAGAAAAGAAAAGAAATAAACATCACAACTTATTTACAAAAATAGAAGGAAAAGATACCAAAATAAAATATAACATTCGGACATGGAATGGCTGGACTTATTTGGACATATTAGGCTCGACCCTCTAATTGTCCCAGCGGGGTCGCCAGCTGACACGCCCCGATTTTCCAAAAAAGAAAAAAATAATAAATAATAAATAAGCTTAAGGAGAGGGGATTTTTAAAGCGCCGATTTTCTCAAAAAATATACTTAGGCCATTTTTAAAAATAAGGAGTCACCACCTAACATTGGATTTAAATGGTGTGCTAGGTCACCGAATCTTTAGAAAACAATTTAAAAGGCCTAAGTAAAAAATTTAACTCCAAAAACACGATCAAACCAAAGATTCATTTAAAGGCTCGAGGGTCAGTTATGCTCGGAGAAGGTGTTAGGCACCACAAGACGTCTGTTCGAAAACGGTACCTTATGTCCAATTAAGTCCAATTAGTTTAGTCCAAGTATTTGTTTTTATTTTGAAATTATTCCATTCTTATAAAATATTTTTGGTATTTTTCACAAATAAGGTGAGACAAGTTTTCGGATTTTTGGGAATATTCCCCCAGTATAACCTCTTATTGAATATTAAGGATTCGACAAAGATCGTCCCCGGGGGGTTTTATGTATGTCTCCGAGAGACTTTTTTAATTTAAATAGGTAAACTAAAATAGATACATGAGATTTGAAAATATGAATGCAAAACTAATACCTAAATAAGTTTTATTTTTTTATGCAAGAGTGACTAAAAAGAAACTAAATGATTTAATTTAAATATATCAATGCAAACTAATATGAATACGGGAATAGAGTAAGGAACACTACGTGAATTAATGTGATTATGCGTGGCAATAATTTAATTAAAAAATAAAAGTGGTACACGTGTCATGACTAGATGTGATAAAGTAGCGTGGATTTGTAAAAAAATAAAAAATCAAAAAAATAAAAATAAAAACTATATATATGAAAAGTATAAGTGGTGAAAGTGTCATAATCATGCCGTCTAAATTATACGAGAAACATGCTAAGTGGATGCGAAGAAAATCTACTTTGAGTTTGCCTGATTAATTTAAAGAAATCTCGTTTTGAAATTCCCTCAAATTCTATGGATAAGATAATCGAGGGAGGTTCGCGGAAACAATTTAGTTGAAATTAATCTTTTCAATACTTTAAAAGAAATCCCACAAAATTTTACCGAGGGAAGAGATTTCCTAAAACCATTTATTTCTAAATTCCACTCGAGTCGGGGAATGGAAACGAGGTCATGAAAAACTCTCTCACGATTTATTGAATCGTTGGATTCACTTTATGGTTCGTAAGGATTAATTTCTATACATAAAAGATTTTATTATTATTTTTACTATTTTTATTTTATTTTTTATTTTTTAGGGTTTTGATAATAAGAATAAAAATAAATAAAGAAAATACAGAAAAATAAACAATGAAAACATCCTTCACCTAATGATCGGGGGTTAGGTTTAAGCACGAGAAACCCACCCCAACGTTTTCATCGGATCATCGAATGACTTTATTTTTTTGTGTTTATGAATTTGTAAACAAAACAAAACAAAACAAAATAAATAATGAAAACGTCCTTCACCTAACGATCGGGGGTTAAATTTAAGCACGAGAAATCCACCCCGATGTTTTCATCAGATCATCGGACGACAATACATAAATAAATAAATAAATAAAACTTGTAGAAATTTAAATTGCGAAAAGAATAAAATAAACTGATAGAAGAATTAAAAATTAGAAAAAGATACATGTTCTAGGCCAAGAATCTCGATACTCGTATTTTTCTCTCTTGCAGACGGCTTCCCAAAAGGACTTTGAGAATCACTCTTCTTACTCTTCTAAAGGGGGTGACTCCTCTCAATTTTTGAATGAATAAAGTGGGAGGATGAGGGTCCTATTTATAGGAAAAGATTGGGCGTGAAAAACACTTAGGAAATCCTAAAAATTAGGTTTGCCCGCCAAACCCAGTCCAAGTTAAACTGGAAGGGCAAATTTGAGAAAAAAGCAAAAATTGTGTTCTAGGGCTGCGGGCGTGTGTAAAACACACACTCAATCACCGCCTCTCGCTGATTACGTGTGTCAATGGGCCCAAGGCCCTTTCTCCATTTTTTCGTGTATAGAACTAAGGATACAAGGCCCATATTTTCTCTCATTTCTTTGTTTGTTGCGGTTGATCAAGTAAAAGAGGCCCAACTTCTTTATTTTCCTACTGATTGATTTTTTTTGCAACCATTGACAAGTCAAAGGGGGCCCACTGATTTTCTCATACACACCCACACATGGCTTACACTCATACACATTGAGAAACTCAAAGGGGGGGCACCACCTTTTAACCTTCTCTCTCTCTCTCCTCCCTCTCGATTCTCTCTCTCTCTCTTTCTCTCTCCCTCACGGTTTCTCTCTCTTCTCTCTCTCTCTCTCTCTTTATGATTTTGACAAAAAAATGGACCCATCTTTTCCTTTATTCCAAATCACTCTCCTATTTTTCCTTCTTTCAATTTCAAACCCCCATTTCTTTATTTTTCAATTTCACATTTTATTTTTATTTTTTTGGAACAAATGAAATGAAACAAAATTAAATAAAACAAATTCAGCTATAAAATGAAGCATAATTATTTTTTATTATCTTATTTTTTGCGGGACGGTTAAAATATCGTGTCTACACGCATCCAGTCGACCGTTCGATTCAGGATGTAACCAAGTCAAAGTTGTTGCGTTTATCAGTCGACCTATCTGTTGACTTGGAGATTTAGAGAGTTTAATTTATCTTCACCGGTCGACCAAAGTTGTTGCGTTTATCAGTCGACCTATCTGTTGACTTGGAGATTTAGAGAGTTCGATTTATCTTCACCAGTCGACCTATCTATCGACTTAGAGATACATAGAGTTCATCTTCTCTTCACTGGTCAACTTATATGTCGACTTAGAGATATAAAGAGTTCTGTCTGTTTTATCCAATCGACTTACGAGTCGACTTATGTATGCTGGATCTCTTTTCTGAACTCGTTTTCTTTTCAAATACACATAGGAGCAAATAATTTCATCTTATCAAAACACATATAAACAATAAAAACTTTTGTCCCGTGTGTATTCCTAATTGGGATATTAACAGTTGAAATTCACCTGAGTTGTTTTCCCTAATTTCTTCAAACTCTTAATTCTTCATCATCTTTGTCATCATCATTTAGCATCCATTCATAATTTATCATCGCATCTTCATCACTGGAACTAATAAACTGAAACACTAGAATAAACCATTAGTCACACAAAAAATATCAATATTTAATTATCCATAAAAATCTTAAGATCAACAACAATCGTAAAGACTACCTATAGAGAGATTGACACGTTAATTTTTATAGCAATTTGGCAAATTACTCTTGCCTACGTCTACTCCACTCAAATCTTGCAGGGAATTTTATCCACTAAATTCAGAATCTCTTCCCACGTCAGAATCAAACCTTTACACCCAGTTTGAGTAAATTCCTCTTAAACTCAAACATACACTCATTTGAACTAATTACACTTAAGTCCAAGTTACAACTTACAAATAGATAAAATTCTCTTAAAACTTCAACCAACACTTTTAAATATCCATTGAATTCAACCTGACTAAGAGAAATAGAAGTGAACATGATTAACATATATGCAAAATTTAATCTTGTGTTAATTTATCTGGTTAAACAATTAAGCACGTAGAGAAATAATGCAAATAAAATGATCAAATCGTTTAGCTCGTTAATCAATATAGATATCTATTTGAAAGAACACAAGTTTTAGAAAACGATTCTTCAATTGTAAAGTATCAAAGAATACTCAAAATTCAAATATTTTAAATTTAGTCTTGAGTATTTAAAACACTAAAATCTAATCACCAATAATCACAGATATAGCACAGAACGATCATACAAAATTTTAACAAGATCTAAACAAGGATAGATCTCACTGGAATTGAAGATTTTGATTAAAAATCAAATGAAGATTAGTCTAGAAAAACAATTCAGCTCAATCACATAACGTTTTTCACACAATTTTGATCTCAAAATAGGATTTTCAAGAAGGCAAATTTTCTGAATTTTTCCCATTGTTTTTCTCTTTCTTTTTGTAAATTTAAAATTACTTTTTGTGATATTTAAAATTTAATTTTTCAAAATCCTCCAACATTCACTAAATCAATTTTTTTTGCCAAAAATAAATCCCTTTAACTATGAATTTTTGACCCCTAAAGTTTGTCCAAGAAAATTTGACTTTTGACCAACATATATGTATTATTCAGCCTAGATATAATTCGAAGGTCAACAATTTAAACTTGACTTACAATTGAGTCAAAAGGTCATACCGAAAACTATATAAGATCTGAAAATAGAGGAACTAAAATAGAAATTCATTAAATTACTATTTTAAAAAATTTAGTGCATAAAAATTCTTTCAAAAATAATTCTAATAAATATATATATATATATATATATATATAGAAAGATTTTTCATTAAAAACAATGCAAAAAGATTTTCAAAAAACGTTCAAGAAAATTTAAATTTATAACCAATCGGTCGATTGGATGGTCCATCCAGTTGACATATCTAATGAAACTTCAATAAATTCTAACACACTATATTAAACAGTCGGCTAAATTGGTAATTCTGTCGTCCAAATTGATCAAATTTTAAAACAACACAACTCACTATTTTAACAGGTTGATCGCTCTACTCATGTAGTCAACCACTTTACTTTAAATATCAACCAATGAATTCTCTGTATAATTCGGTCGACTGACCCATTGAAACGATCGACCATTTGAACCAGGAGCTTCCAATTTGAAAAATTAATTTCAACCAGTTAATCGTTTTATCAATTTGGTGGACCATTTTGAACATAAACACATCTATTTATGTATGAAAATTATCTCAACACTTTTATATTCAAACACATGCATAATTGATAATTAAACATATAGAAAATAAAACATTTAAGACAAGTTTCAGTGATGTGTGTGATCCTAATTAGAATGAGATATAACTGACAAATATAAGTGATGCTTACCTTATAAGATACCAAAAAAATTGTCCTCTAAAAACTTGATCATCAATTCGAATCGCATTTTCATTTTTGTTCCGAGTACATCTTATATCAGACTAAAATCTACTAAACTGTAACATATCTCAAGCAATAGGATTAGTCCAGAAAAATCATCAAATTAATGTAATTATCAAATCTGAACTAAATCATTTAGGGTTAACAATCTATCATTTTTTATGAACTTCATTTTTCTCATTTAAAAAAATATAGCAGCGCTCCCCCTAAATATGGGAACAATTCTTTTATCATTTAGAACCATAATGAGAAATAGCACACAGATACATGGTGTATCAAGATAAATCACGATGAACTACAGTAGCACATGACTGCATAATGATGAAAATAACAAGTGTGAACAATAAAAACATCAAATATTCTCGCCCCCTTTGTCATCTAGAAAATTGGGGGGTTATAATAGAAATTTTGGATTTAAATCTAGTTAAATCAAATAGATTAACCTTTATCATCTCAAAATAATCAAACACCAAATAGATTAACCATAATCATAATTAAACTTAAAAATTCATACAGACTAAAAATAAATCCATCACAAAATACAAGATATTACATCACTAAAATTGTTTAATACTAATAAAAGAAATCACAACTAAGACGGCCTTGGTGGTAGGTAATATGGTTTGAGAGACGGTTAAGGATAGTACGAATTTTGCTGCTTAAAGCATCTCTTGCATCTATTTTAGTGAAAGTGTTATCCTCCCCATCTGATTAGCCAAGTAACTCAGTCTGTCATCCACGGTGAGGGTGTACTACCGAAAATCATCAAATTGCTCCTACAGATTTTCAAACCTCCTAAGCCCCTTATCCTTAAAACTCAACTCTTCTTCCACTAGCTCTCCCATCTATTCATTTATTTTCTCAATTTTATAACCTTCTTTATCCATTGATCGCGCTATATTTAGTACAATTTAATACCACTAAACTAAGTTTTATTAATATTTTGAATCAATTAAAGTTGTCACACCCCACCCCAGGCCCCAACGCCTGAGATCATGCCTAATCTCGACTTAATGTTACTTAACCAACCACAAACATACACTACTATCAATTGGTATAGATTCTCAAAACATCTACCAACTCAAAATTCAATGGTTTACACAACCAACTATTCGATAACAAAACTACAAAAAGTTGAAACTACTCACTCCCAACAGTTGTCCTAAAAGCCTCCAAAATAAAATTCATTACCTCATTTGACTCTATCTAGCGCCACTAGTATACTCGTCCCTAGTTGAGGTACCTGAGATAAAGTATTTTATCGGTGTACCATCTTTGTAATATAAAATCAATTTATTGATCAAACATAATTATCAAACACCACTTTTCAAAACAAAATATAAATATAATCGCACATTGTGCCAAAATAAAATTCCACAACTATATATCATCACAATAAAACAAATGCATTTAAATCAATTAATCAAATTACTTTTGATGAGGGTATTTTTGGGCACCTCTAAGTCAGCACTTGGGACCCAGCCATGTGTCAACCCTCGCAATGATAGGGACGCATTCCAGAGTCCACAACGCCACGTTGGAGCATACACTAACTACACCTCCTCCCTGGAATCTTATTTGCACTGAGGGAGGAGTGAGGAGCCCTGCAGGAACGTGCCGCTCTGAACTTTACGTCGTGCCCTCGACGATCAGTTTCAGGAACTCAGCCGTTCACCTCGACTGACTCCTATTTTCACCTTGTTTCTTCTCCAGGACTCCACGGATCTCTGTTCTCCTCTACCAGCTCACCGCTGCAGGACTAACAAAGGTCCGCGAGCTTCACCAAATGGGCCTAAAAGCCCAAGCCCAACAATTATCTCCTAAACGCCCCGGATTATCGACTAAACGCAGGGTTTCAACTAGTTAATCGTGTTTAGGCCCGACTAATCATCTCCAACACCTATATATATCGGGGGCTATGTAAGCCCGAGAGACACTTTAATGACTTACATTACGCACGAGTTCATTTATTTGCTTGCTATATTCTGTATCTTTTCTCTCTGAACACTGATTACCACGCTGGAAGGGCTTCACTGGGACAAACCCCGATCTGAACCTTTTGAGGTACACTCCCTGAGGAGCAGGACTCTGGGCACAACAGGTCATTCCTCCCAGGACCCAGTACAGCTCACACGAGAACTTTTCAACCAACGACTCCAGCTCAGCAAGAGGACCCACCTGTCATCCGACTAGACCATATTCGAGGTGTGTGCCAATTTTATGCACCAACAACTTTGATATATAATAAAATACCACACATATTTTTCTACTAACCATAGAATCGTTTCACCTCACGATCGGGAGTTATAACGATACCGCAACATGTACAATTGTACAATTTAAGGTTGTCATCAGTGTTAGGGACATTCAATATCTCCAATGGTAGGAGTCAACATGTGGTATAAACCACCATATCATTAACTTCACCATATTATATTGTCAATATCATATTCAATTTCATCATATTGATAACCAATGCTATATTTGATTCTACCATATTAATAGTCAACAATGTATGGTAAAAACTATCATATCATATTGATAATCATCATCGTGGAAAATGATAGGTGTGATTTACCTATCTATTTCCGAACCGAACATTGTTAGTTTTTTAGTATGTTTTATTATGTTTTAATACGGTTTTATGTATTTTGTATAAATCAGGTGTGTGGGGTAAAAAGACGTGAAAACGGATCATAAACAATCAAATCAAATCAAGACCGATGAAAAAACGGTAGAAAAACAAGCATAGAGGCAAAATTTAGAAAATTAGCCCACCGCCGCGGCGGTGAATATGCAAAGAGGGCCTAAAACTGCTGGAAGTCCACCGCCGAGACAGTGAAACAATAACAAGGTCCTTGATCCCACCGCCGAGGCCGTGGCTTAACCGACATACCCACCGCCGCGACGGTCACTCTGCACAGTTGTTAGATATTTTGCTCCCTATTTAAGCCTCTTTCCTCTCTCTTTTTTTAACACCCGGCCATAGGAGACCCCTTAGGGTTCCTAATATTTTGAGAGTTTTTGGGGTGTGCTCAACCAATTCAAAAGGAGAAGAACACGTTGCAAAGAAGGAGAAACGATCGTTGGACAGTTTTAGCGGCAAATCTTCGGACAACAGCTAAGTTCTTCATTTTCTCCCTTTATTTTCTTAACTTTAGTAGGTTGTTGAGCATGTTTAGCTCGGTTTTCATTATATAAATGGTTATGTCCATGAGCTAAACGGAATTTGTCTAGGGATTAATATATTTTATGAATTCGTTGTTTGTTTGAGTTTGTGTTTCGTTAATGGTTATTCTTTGCCATTTCGATTATGTTTACCGTTATTATTTGATATTATGCTTGTTTAGATAACTAGAGAATACGGGGTTTGACACTCGAGAGAGGTAATCCTGAATTCGGACTAGGGTAAACACAACGCAACAATATAATTACCCGGGAGGGAGTTAGAAAGTGTGCAATCAATGACGTTGGGGCATGACTCATATGACCTAGTATCGTTAAGATGTTGAGGGGGAAGTCTTCGTTGATGCAAAGTTGCATATTCACTCGTCTTACACTCAGGAGAGGTGGTGAGTGAGTTTACGACATAGAGATTATCGGATAAGTCGAACGCCGTTATTGTAAACTAAATGAGACCAAACACGTTTTTGTAAATAAAGTTAATCCCTAGGCAATCTTTTCCCTACATATTTCAATATAATATTAGTATAGTTATATTAATTAACTTAATATTAGTATTTATTAATTATAAATTCAATTTATGTCGCCTAGATAAAGTTAGATTATGACAATCGCGGTACTCGATAATAATCTCAACCAATCCCTGTGAATATGAATACCCCTACTTCTTCCCATCTATACTAAAACTTGACCCGTACACTTGCGGTGAAAGTGGCAATGTGAAATTCCGCTACCAGACAAGAATAACAACAACAACAACTTGCAGGACTTGTCCTCCTGTCAGGTCACAACACAAACGTCCTACAGACATGCCCTTCTGTCAGAACCAACAACATGTATTGTAGTATAATAATAAAATCAATTTCCTCATGTAACATTTTACTTGATCTGTTCAACGTTATAAAACAATCTATTTTTATAAACTTTTTCTTTTCACAATTTAGTATGAAAATATAATTTGACAATTTACATAGAAGACACTACACACACCTCGATAATTATACTATTTTTTTCCCACTACTGTCATAACACTAATGGGGTCAGCCTCGCCTGTGAACCTAACAATGACAGGGTCTAAATTAAGAATTTAACTAAATAAATCTAGCATGCAATGCAGGATATGCATGATACTAAAATGCAACTTTCTCATTCCCAAAGTTTTTCTTGATTAGATGAAATTTATTAAAATTAAACGTTCTATTTTCTCAATCCAATATTAATTTTACAACTAAAATATTATATTTACATTTATAAAATTTATCAATTAATAATTTAATTACTACAAAAAATATTATTTAACTATCAGTAATATTACTAGTCAACTAAATATTACTAATGTCAAATTAATAAAATTTAGAATTTC
Source organism: Eucommia ulmoides (assembly GCA_016647705.1). Lineage (NCBI taxonomy): Eukaryota > Viridiplantae > Streptophyta > Magnoliopsida > Garryales > Eucommiaceae > Eucommia > Eucommia ulmoides. The sequence continues at coordinate 7,805,189 of CM028333.1, read as the reverse complement.
TACTATGAATTAAATTTTTCACTATTTAAATTTTTTTTTTGTTTAAATACATGTATATTACTTAAAACCAAACAACTAAAAAAAGGAAAAGTTACCTAGTTAACGTCCAAAAGAGGAGAGAGAGAGAGAGAGAGTTTGAAAAGTGCACAACAAGAGGTGAAAATAAGCAATTTGATCAATATGCATAGAGAGAAAGAAGGGCGATTCATGGATTTTTATTTATTTATTTTTCTTTTTAATAATTACACGTGTTGTACCCAAAAGAGTACAACACTATCAATGTAATGTGTTGTCTTTACTTTTGTGTAGACAACACGTTGATCTCTTTGTTAATTAATTAATTTATTTATTAATTACACTAATTAGCTTTCCTAAAATAAATAAAATATTTATTATATCTCAAAACTCTTAAAATTATAATTTAAATAACTTAACAATTCCTAAACTTTTACAAGTCAAAAATTTGAAGTTAACACTTAAATCCTATTTTTTTTTAAAAAATCAACTTTTAGATATCATAATAACCCCTTAAAAATTTTAAAGTAAAATTTAAATGACACAATAGACCCTATTATTTTCAATATGATCTAAAATGCAAACAAAAATATGCAAATGTAAAAAGATTGGGGCTTACAAAAGTAGTAGAAAATGATTTATTTTATTTGATTTTGTATGGTTTCAAAAATGGAGCAAAAACATGCTAATTTGGAGGAAATCGGATAAGAGACAAACATTCCACGGCTAACTGAACAGAACTGTGGACGGGCAGAATGCCCATCCGGGTATTTTGTCCGGCGTCACGCACGCGATGCTGTCCAATAGGTCCAATTGAACCTGTTGGACCAGGTCGCACACGCAACTAACATAGCTAGTGCGACCAAATATGGCACACCAATTGCAATCCTTGACCATTTTCATCAATTCTTGACCCATTTTTCATGGTTTTTGGCTTATTTTGTCCCCAAAAAATCTAGGAACCCCTTCAACTATAAATACAACTTAAAACTAAGATTTTTTGGGGGGGCTCCATGTACATAGTGTAGGCCATTTTGTAAACATCTTCTTCTTTTCTTCTTCTTCCATTTTCTTTTTCATTTCTCTACCATTCTTCACTATTTCTTGAAGGTAAAAGGTCAAGATCACAAAGAACAAAGTGGTAATGACGATTTTTAGGGTTGTACCCGAAAATAAGCCATTCCAAACAACAATGAATGGCTAAACTTTTTTCTACTAGGTTAGGATTGTGGTAAGGTATTTCTGAGTTTACATAATATTGTATTTTTCTATTTCATTTTTGGATTTTATGTAACAATTGTGTGACATAAATCTCATTCTTACCTTGGAATTATTGTGATTGGATTTATTATCAAAATTTTGTTGTAGAGATTTTGGTTTAGATTCAATTACTACTAGAACATTAGATATTGTACCTGTGGTCTACATCAAATGGTCTCACAATAATTTTTGGGGGATTAATTATTTATATGGATGGTTTATGCCTATATTTTATTTCACCTTAGATTAGTTAGATATAGGACCCGAACTTTTGCGAACGCATAATCATTAATTGCATTTTAGAACATTTAGAAAAATAATAGGGTAGAATATGTCATTTATTATTTAATTTAAAAGTTTAGGGGTTAACTAATAATTTTGAAATAAATATTAATTTTAAATTTTGGGTTTAACTAATAATTTAAAGAAACCGATGGGAGATTAATGTAATTTAAAAATAATATATATATATATATATATATATACACACACACACACACATTTCAACAACGAAAAAATTCGAGAGAAGAAAGAGAGAGGTCGGGTTCGGCACCGGCAGTATGCAGACGGGGTGTGATCGGTGATTGTGTATAGGCTTTGTTGTTCGTGTGTAGGGGTGTGATCGGCGATTGTGTCATTGTTGATGGTGTGAATTACTGCAGTGGTTGTGTGTGTGTGTGCCGGTTGTCTGGTGGGTATGTGTGATCATTGCCGGTGAGGGTGGTGTGAGTTTGGTCTGACAGTGGTGGTTCAGTGTGGTGTTGTCCTACGGTGTGTGTGTGTTGTCTATGTATGCTGTTGTTCAGTTGCTGCTGGGTGTGTGTGTGTGTATTATGTTCGTCAGTTGTGTATGTGTGTATGTGTGCTCTATTTTTTGCCAACCGTGTGTGTGTATGTGTCATCATCAGTTGTGAGCGTCGATTATCGAACGATTGTATGCATGTGTGTGTTGTTTGGTCGAATGCCGTGTGTGCGTGGTGTATGGGTGAGCATCAACGTAGGGTGTCCGGCGAGGTGTGAGAATTAGTGTAAGAAAAAGAACGACGCCGGAGCTGGCCAAGAAAGAGAAAGAGAGAGAGAAGAGGCTGAAGCTAAAGTAGAAACCTAGAACGGAGAAAAAAAGGGTTGTCGCCGCGGCGATGAAGATTCAGTAAGCTGAATAGAAAGAGAGGCGTTCGCCACGACGGTGAGGCTCAGCAACCAAAACAGAAACCACAAAGAGAAGGAAAAAAACCCAAAATCCAAAATTCAACTTCTCGGCCTGCAACCGATTCAGAAACAGGTAAAATTTTAATTTTAATCGAGTATTAATTTCGTTAAATAGAATTGTTAGTATTAAAAAGTTTTAGAATCGTAATAGTAATTTTCGTAACCATAATAATAATTTTATTAATCGCTAATTTGAATAAATTGGTACAGTAAATATTAACGTAGCGAAATGAATGAAATAATAATTTTTCATAATGAAATTTGGGAAATGGAGAATTATGAAATTTAGGATCTGCATTGCATATTAAGGTGTATTTAAAATAAAATATTAATTTAGGCCTATCGTTATTAGGTTCGCAAGCACTAGTGTCCCGATAGATTTTGGACGGTAATAGTTTTGCAGTGCGGAAATCGAAGTGAGTGTACTATCTTCTATATAAATTTACAAATTTTATTTTCATATAAATTGTGAAAATTGAGTTTATTTAAGAATGAATGATTTTGCGATGCATTCGGATAGAGTTGGATTTAAAGGGAAAAAAATAATTTTTTGATCAAATTGGTTTTAAAGGTGGAAGATGATTTTGGATCAAATTGGTTTTAAAGATGGAAAATAATTGTTGAATCAAGTTGGTTTTAAAGGTGGAGAATGATTTTTAGTCCAACTATGCCATAGTTATGATCCCATCAGGAGGGCATGTCTTGCAAGATGGTTTTGACCTGTTAGGAGGGCATGTCCTGCAGGTGGTTGATTATATTATGACATGTCCGAATGATTAGTCTGGCAGGTGGTTGTTGACATTATGACCTGTCAAGAGTGCCAGTCCGACAGGTGATTGATTATATTATGACATATCCAGAGAGTTAGTCCGGCATGTAGTTGATTATATTATGACATGTCCGAAGAGTTAGTCCGGCAGGTGGTTGTTTATATTATGACTTGTTCGGAGGGTTAGTCCGACAGGTAGTTGTTGATATTATGACCTTTCCGGAAGGTTAGTTCAGCAGGTAGTTGTTGATATTATGACTTGTCCAGAAGATTAGTCCGGCAGGTAGTTGTTGATATTATGACCTGTTAGGGGGATTAGTCCTGCAGGTGGTTGATTGACCCGTCAAGAGTGCAAAACCTGCGGGTGGTACGGTACCATTGCAACTTCCGATCGTTTGGTAAAAACAATCATATGGCTAGTAGAAGAAGAGGTGTGGTGTATTTCATTATACGTAACATATTTTGATCTGGTTGGTTTAAAATATTTGGATTAGTGGATTTAAAAATATTTTAATTAGCAGATTTAAAATGCTTGGGTGTAATTTATTTCAAAATGCTTGGAGGGGTTGACTTAAAATATTTGAGTTGAGGGTTAATTATATTTCTCCATTTCATTAGTGGTAGTGGAACTGAATTTTCAACTTAGTATGCAGTTATATCATTATATTTTGAAATGGGATGTTTAACACTTCTGCTGGTTTTAAATATATTAATTTATTACATTGGTGACAGTGGGACTAGATTTTCTACCTGATATATAATTATAAAATATTATATTTTGAAAGTTGGTATTTAATAATTGTACTTGATTCATTAAATGTTTTCAGGTACCGTAGTTAGGAGTTGGTCTACTACTAGCACTAGGTAGCGTCTGATGGTAGTGTCATTTTGGAGGTGAGCCGATGGGATGTGAACCGGGAAAGGTTCAGGTATTTCTGAAAAAAAAAATAACATTTACAGTTGCGCGTGTATTTATGTGTATCTGTATGTATTAGTTGCTTGGGCGGATAGCATCATGTCGACATCACGCCCGGCCTCGAGTGACAGGTGCCTAGGGTGGGGTGTGACATTAGATAAGTGTAGTGTAGAAATTAAATACTGACGATAAATCATGCATTAGAATAACAATCCAAATCTTTCTAAGTAATTCCGACTTGTAATTGGGAACATTCGTTTATACAAATCCAATCTGAATAGAAAATGCGAAAATAATATAATACTCAAAATATAAAACCCACAATTTCTAACCCAGTTATCTATTTTCATTTATTTTAGATTTAGTATTTTATTTTTCTTATATCAAAACTCAAATCAAACTTTGTTTGCGTTAAAGGAAGAAAAATAATTGGAAATTGATAACTACAAGACAAATCTTTGTAGTTTGACCCCTACTTGAACATCGTACTACATCAATATCGCAGTAACAAATTAAGGATATTATTTTTTAGCAATCATCCATCGATTACAGAAAAACTCAAAGCCTATTAAGGAAATAACGGCATTGTTTAAGATAGTATTATTATATCCGATAGAGGATTTGCTCTCATTTTCTAACAAAATATGAAAAGACCCAAGAAGACAAGATACAATATTACCATATGGAATAACACATGCCTTAACATCCAATTGACACTGTATGTGCTCGATGGTAACTGTGAAAAGATTTATTTTCACAACATTGACAATAGAGAAAATGAGATAAGTATCGAAATCTATCACAGTGGCACGATTACCACCACGAGGAGAAAGAGAATGTGTGATTATGGAATGATATACTGTGCAAGAGACTTAGATTTTTTGCAGTTTCGTTTTCTACAGCCTCTCCAAACAAAAACGATTTTGGTCGAGAAAGAGAAAAATTACTCCCATGGATTACCCAGTAACTACTATTTTAGGGAAAAACTTCTCCCTTTGGGATGCACAAAAGGGAAAAAATATCGTAATTTAAAAATTCTATATAAAACCCATTGACATAGAGGAAGGAACAAATATCGCAATAGTGAAAATTTGAATAAAACATTCTAGCCCAATACATGTAATAAGGTTTATTTAAGATTAGAAAATCCTCCTAACCTAAATGACAAAATTTAGGGCGAAGAAATATCCCCCTAATCAGGAGCCCCAAATAATCTAACCTACCTGTGACAAGATTTTTTTTTATAAGTTTTTGGCAAATCGATTTTGATATTCTATACTCGTAGAGCTCCACCAAGAAACTATTATTGCTCATTCTTCAACCGAAGCTAAGTATCGCTCAGTTGCTGCATCCACTGTTGAACTACGTTGGGTTTGCTGGCCCAAAGATCTACCCAAGAGGAGGGGATGAATTCAATAGATACAAAAATTTAAACAATTAATTCAAACACAAATAACCATTTTTTTTAAATTGATTATTATTTTGTTACGCAGCGAAAATGTGTTTATCTAGATGTATACCCAAACAATCAGAAATGAAATAATACAGTACACAACAATATATCCTAGTTCGATAAGCTACTCTAACCTACATGCAGTCCCCCGAGCTCCAAGAAGATTCGCAATTCAGTAAACCCTTATTTTTTTCCTAGGTAGGAACCAATTTCTTACAATCTCGATTATGTTCACAGGCTCAGAATCAACTTTTTACAACCCTGATTCTTTTCACAAGCTAAGAATCAATCTACCACTATTACACTTATCATTTTCGCGGGCTTAGCAAGAACCTTTACAAACACACTAATTCAATTACAAGAAGAATTATAATTGTAATTTTTTTGCAAGCCAAACTACCTTTTTCTCAGGCTAAAGATCGAAACCAAACTACCTTAATTAGACACCGACCCAAACGTGTCTAATCCGCTCAAACACTCCAATACAAAAAAATCAACAAGTTTCTTCACACAAGGAGTTTCTACCACCTCAATACAATTTTACTCAATTAATGTACTGAATATTACTATGTGATAAATTCAATATGAGCCACAAATCTGATTTAGATAAATTAACACATAAGTAGCACGTAATTAAATTTCTCAAACAAAAATTGTTTTAAAATATTTTCACAAAATTAAGTTTGAAAACGATTTTTCTCAAATATCTTATTCAAGCAATTAATCAATAGTAATATAAAAAATCAATAACAACAACTTAGAAAGATCTCATCAGGATTCGTCGAAAAACGATAATGATTTCACAACAGAGAATACAAACCGGTGACAGAATGATGAGCATCTTAGATCAAGAACTTTAAGTATAATCATACTTATAAATTTCAGCAGGAAAATCTCTCTTATAATAGTTAGAAGGATGATGTTCTTGAATACTGTAACGACCTGATTTTCCAGGGTCGTCACTCGGTTTCTCCCTTTATTACAAACAAGTAAAGGTAAAATACTAATCAATCCAACCCCACTTTATTATTATAATATCTATGAATATTACAAAAATGATACTATTCATGGGATACTATTCACAAGTACTGTACACGGTACTATTCAATAATTTCATATTTATAAAATTTGATAAATTCTTACAAAATATGTCAATAATTATAATTATCAATTAATTGGATTAATTTTACAATAATAAATACTAAATAAAATTATTACAAGACCAATTGCAAATATTATAAATTTACTACAAATCCAAATATAACATTTTACGCAACTCTTTTTTCGTAATTCCTGCAGCAAATATTGTAGAGGGATAAGCCAATATTCAATAGGATTTTAATCCCTTTAGCATGTGTATCCAATCAATTCAACATATAACACATAGACATATATCTCACAGAATTATCACATAATACATGATAATACATATTTAACGGATATCAACAATTATAATAAAACAACTATAGCACAAACCACACGTTAAATAGATAGGTTAAATACCAATTTTAAAGGGATCAAAAACTTTATCTAAAACCAGAAAATATAATAGGTAAAAGAAAACTATTTATATATATATGGGCTCTTTCATTTTTATTTTTATCTTTTAATCTTATCTATAATTTACTATTCATAATATTTTTAAAAATTATACCAACACCCCATATATTATATAATATTATTATCAAATCTTAAAATTACACTTATAACCCCATAAATATAAATATTCATTCATACCTCTGAATTTTTGCAATACACAAAATAACCCCCAAAGTATTAAACTTATATAAAATAATATTTTTAAAATGTAAATTTACGGGGTATTACAATCTACCCCCCTTAAAAAAAATTCTTCCTCGAAATTTTGTTCAAAATAATAATAATTCAGAATCGCACGATCACATTAGTTATAGTCGATTTTAAGACAATTATTCTCTATGTAGAGTTCCATAACCAAAAATCACCAATAATCCACAATTCACAAAATCCATAACACACATCGCCACTTTTGCATTTGCAGTAGCCTATACTATATTCAATAAAACTCACAACATGGTGCACTTTCGTCGGTAACATCTAACACAGATTACTGAATGTCAGATAATCTTATACTTTTAAACACTTCTACCGCGTACTGTGATAAAAATAGCAATAGTAATATATCATTTGTTTTCAACAAAATATATTTTTAAAATATTATTGTAGTCTCATTTGGATCTTGTTTATCTTAGTGCCAACAAGTCAATTTTTTATTTTTTCTCTTAGCATAACATTTCGAGTCCACTATCATATCTCATAATCAATATACAACCAACATCATAATTATTATATAACTCATTTTTCCTTGTGGACTGTCCCATGAGTCCAGAAATCATCAAAATATCCATAATATCAATTTTATAATCTCGTAAATTTTTTCATAAAATATCAACACAGCTCAAAGTTTAAAAAATGAATTCTCTGAAAATAAGCAAATATAATTGTTGTTAATCCAAAATAATAAATATAATTTCGATCGCATAAATACGTCTCAAAATGAGTTTAATACTCATGTGATATAACGAGTTCAATACTCACATAAAATGTATATAAAAATATTATATAAAATCCTCCAAAAATTTTAACAATTTCTCCACACTCTGAACCTACCTATCACTAGTAGTGGACTAATATCTATTTGAATTTTATCAGTGTACTGTCTTTATAATACAAAATTATTTTATAGATCAAGTATTTTTATCAAAATATAGTCACACACTTGGCAATATCAAAATTCTACAAATATATCATAATAAAATAAAAGAATTTAAATCAACTGGTCAACACACTTTTATATAATAAAATATCATACTTCCTTACTAGCAATAGAATCATTTACCTCACGATCGGAAGTTATAATGGCACTGTAACCTATATATCTGTGCAACCCAATATTTCAATCAGTGTCAGGGTCATTCAATATCTTCAATGATAAGAGCCAACACATGGAATAAACCACCATATCATGATGATAATCATAATCATCAATAGCAACAACAACAACATAAATAACAACCACCTGCAAGACTTATGTTGATCACGAGATTTTGATGGACAATTATGGGTTGATGTTTTTGGTGGAACTAAAGTGTTTATTGAGTGTTTCAGTATAAAAGTTCTAAATCATGAAGAAATTATCAAAGATGGGAAGAAGACCATTGAAGAAATAAAGAGTATTAAAGATTCCGAAAAAAATAGGTGAAAACAACTCAAACACTCTTATACTCTTAATGTATCCCGAATTAGGATCACACACGACACAAATTGATAAATTATATTCTTGTGTGTTTAATTTGATAAAGCATAGGATCCTAATTAGTATTCAATTATTTTTCCCAATGTAAAATTGAAAAATAAAAATTGACCAGAGTGAGATTAGTGTTTAAAATTGAATATTAGTATCAATTGAGTTAACAGAGAAAAGAAATCAATTACTGAGATTAAAATGATGAGGTTTGGAGTTAAAATAAGTTGAATATGAGAGGTTCTAGCTGTGATCGGTCAACTGAATGGTATAGGATCGATCAACCAAATGGCATTGGGCTGAAAAAGAAGAACTTTCTAAATTGATCGGTTAACCGACCAAGAGAGATCGATCAACTGAATTGGCCAAGTGGAACTCTCTGAATTGATTGGTCAACTGACCGAAGTAAGTCGATCAACCGACAAGGCTCGATTTTAGCTTGGAAAAGATCCTGAATCGATCGATTAACTAACTCTAGGGAGTTCGGTCAATCGACTGCCCTTTAAGGGTGTTACAATCTATATTGATTGGTTAACCAATGAGCAAGGGATTGATAAACCTACTGTTTGGTTGAGATCTCGAGAATTTTAAGGATTTGATCAAATACTAGCCGTTATAGCCATTTTTGGCATATCTGATTGAGATATTTTGGGAATTTTAATATATTTAAGATATAACATATCTATTTTGATATCCCTATAGATATAATACATATAATTCAAGTGTTTCTCAATTTGGTTCAATAAATACTTCCTATCCATGCGATTAGTACTTGAAAAATAATTTGTGAACTTAATTGAAATATTTAAAATTCATATTTAAATGAATTATATCAAGATTTAATGGTTATGATATATGGGGTCTATAGGTGCACTTTAAAGTCATATCTTGTGAAAACTAGTGGTTGGAGGGCTTGTTTCAAACCTGATTAAATAGACCCGCGAATTTCATATCATAAAACACCACATCATCAAGAACTATCAAGTTCTTGAGCTTTTCTAAGAGAAATTGTTTTGAGATTTATTTGAGAGATCATTCATGAGAATTATTGTGTGAAAAAGTTCTTGAGTTAAAGCGCTATTGAGTTGGCGTCACCGATATGTGCTATCATGCAATTCTGATTACATTCTTTCAGTGGTTTCCTGGTAATATCTTTTCAAGTTGTTTTGCTTACATTTGATTTTATATTATTATTGATTATTTTGTTATAAGATTGTAGTAAAATCGTTTTCAAACTTAAAGAGCATAATTTTTATTTTTATTTTAAAATAATTTTTGTAATTATCTAATTATGTGCTTAATTATAGGCTACCCATATTTATTATAATAAGATATTGAATTCTTCACTTAAATTCTATCACTAGTAATTTTCAAGACATTAATTGGTTATAATTTTGTTTGAGGTGGGAATAAACTCTTTTTTTTTTTTTTTTTTTTTTTTTTTTGTATTTGGTGAGTTTGTGTTGATTAGATACGATTGGGGGTGTATCTGGTCAAGGTAGCTTTGGTTTCAATCTTTTTTGGAAAAAAACGGTTGAGGTTTTATCTTTACCTAAAGTAAAAAAAAAGGTTAGATTATTCTTTTCCCTTGAAAAGAAGTAGATTTTGATTTTTCATGAATTGAATTATTCATGAGTGAATTGTAACGGTTCCATCCTTATTAGTGAAAATGATACTTGAAGTGTGGTGAGGTTTGATTCTTAGCCTGTTAAAATGATTAGTTTGTGATTCTCTCTGTAATAGAATTGGGTTAGTCTTTAGCCTACAAAAAGATAAGGTTCTTCTTTAACCTATGAAAAGATAATTGTAAAGTTTGATTTTGAGCATATGAAAAGAATCATTGTGAGGATTTGGTTCCTACCTTTAAAGAAATCTGGATTTTTAGTGGATGTGAATTTTCGTGGAACTCGGAGGACTGGATTAGGTAAGGCTAGCTTGTTAAACCAAGATATAGCATGGTGTTCTGCTTTGTTTGTTTTCTTCATATTTTGTTTGGGTGTGCACTTAGATTTGAACACTTATCCGCTACGTAACAAAAATAATAATTGATTTAGGGTAAATTGATTATTTAATTAATTAAGTGTTTAAGATTTAATTATTCAATTTTTTTAATAACTACCCAATTCACCCCCTTTTTGGGTAGCTCACTGGGCCAACAATTGGTATCAGCGCTGGTTTTTGCTCGACATGGCTCATAGTCTAGCTAAACACGATCACATGAAGTGCACTACTTCTGATATTATATGTAATATTGTTGAGTCTCCCATCTCTTCTGATGGTCATTATTCTACTGGTGAGAACGGTTGAATTTGTGATAATAATAATGCAGATAAGGTTATTGAGATGCTAATTGCCCTTGCCTATATTTTTGGAAAATATAATTTTTTTAAACTTGGGAAAACAATTGCAACTCTTGAAAACAAGAAGTTTAGTACTGTCAAGTCTCTTAAGAAATAGAATTTGGACAAATATTTTGAAATTGTTGAATTTCCAAATGCTTTACCCGAAATTGGTAAGTTGCATGAAAAAATCGAGTCTCTTGAAGATGAGAACGAAGTTTTGAAAACTGATATTTATGATCTTCAACAGAATAATTTTAAAAAGAAAAATCTTGAAACTTTAAATGAGGCCTTGTGCATTGAATTGGAAAATGAAATGTGTAAGCTTGATAGAGCTCGTGTGAAAATCCATTATGTTGAAAATGAGTGTTAAATTCTTAAAAATGATCTTGAATTTATGCATAAGAAAAATATTTGCCTACAAGTAAACGTTAGAACAACGGAGCGGTTACTTGAAAAGACGCAAAAGAAACTTGATGAAGTAATGAATAAATTCGAGGATATTGAGAGGACTAAACTTGTTGGAAAACTAATAGTCACTAAAGCAGCTCCTCAATATCACCAACGATATCGTGCTCCCGTAGGAACAATAACTATCCCAAGAAACGTACTAACAATGCTAAATATTTTTATTGTGGAAAGTATGGTCATTTTGAGAATGTTTGTTATTTATTGCATGGTTATCCTATCGAATCCAGAAATAACTAGATACCAAAAAGAAAAAACTTTTATGCAGGTACCAATCGGAGATTCGAACAAACACGAGGATACAAAGTATATTACATGCCAAGAAAGGAGACCAGATTTAATGTACCTAAGAGAAAGAATCAGTATGTGCAAAGTAGAAGGAACAAAGAGCAGCAAGTTCATTATATGAAATCAAACAATCCTTATCCTCATCAAATGGCGAGATATCAATACAAGAAGAGGACTATGTATAAGGTGGTGACAAAGAAGAATGAGAAAAGTAGCTTAAAGCACCAAACAAAGGCAAGGAAATTATCACCGGACCTAACCAAAAAGAAGCTAATCTAAGAAAGGAAGAAATTAAAGTGACAAATTAGGCAAAAGGAAAAATAGTGGATTCAAAGGACACCAAGCTTGAAATCAGCAATCCACCAAAGGTACACACACCGATTGCTCCCAAAGACGATCCAAATGTGTCAATTTTTTTAAAATTCAAATATATTAATTTCGTTAGAAAGACCGATCCTTCGCATTTTGAAAATTATATATTTGTGATATATGTGTGTGTGTGTAAGTATATGGGTGTGAAAATATTTTGAATAATATCTATTAATCAAAATAAGAGGTAACAATTGAGCTAAGTTAATCAATTAGGGCTAAAATGCATAAAAAGTTGTACTGAGTCAATACTGTCAGTCAACCGATAGGTGCAGACCTGTAGAGTACAGGTTCTACAATGGTTAGTTAACCAACTGCTATGGGATTTATATCCCTAACCCTCCTCATTTATCCTCATTTCGATTTTGAAACCCTTTCTCTACAAAATAAAAAACTTTCCTCTCCCAAGCACTTCCATCCTAAATCTTCACGAAATCAACATGTTTTGGCTTGGATTTGAAGATCTAAGGCACGGATCTACCTTTTGGAAACCTATTGCTTCGATATAAGATTAGTTATTCAATCTCCTCTAGGGTTTCGGGTTATATATGTCACACCCCACCCCGGACACCCGTCAACGTGGGCCGGCGTGACGTCGCCATGACATTATCCTAACGTCAAACCCACTAGTGTATGATAGAGTACGTACAAAAATATACAACCACAAATATTTTATTTTTTTTCCCATATGCAATATCTCTAATTGGGGACACACCCGTCCCTACGTTACAATAATAACAATGAAACTCTCGTAGGTTGGCCTCCGACAGCTCCTCCCAAAATATTTCCATACTACACCATCGCCGGACTCTACCTAGTGCCAGTAGGAGACCGACTTCTAGCTGTTGTACCTGCGAGTGTACTGCCTTCTTAGTAAAATTATTTTTTTAAATCAAAAATATATTCTAAATATTACCACAACTAAATCTGGCTAAGCATAAGTATATAAGCAATGAAAAATAAAGCGATATAGATAAGTTCCATCCAAATCCAAATCCATCTAGTATAAAATCATACCACTCACCATAATAAATAATGAATCACCCAATATAAGTAAAACACCACATCTCAAGCATACTATTTAAGCAACCAACTCAAACACACACCTCAAACACACACACTGGCCAGCCTTAGTGATCGTTTTAACTTCACGATCGGGAGTTTGCAACGGTATCGTACCATCCGTAGGATATGCCTTCCTACGAACACCCATCACTCCGCCGAAGCGGATAATCATTGCGCAGTATAAACGTCTAACATCACTCTGCCGAAGCAGATAAACATCATTCCGCCGAAGCGGATAACATCACTCCGCCGAAACGGATAACCCCACTCTACTGAAATAGATAAATACTATGGCATCGTCAAATCAAATACAGCATCATCGATTCACAACTTAATAAATATCGTCTACTCAACCTCGTCAAATTATCACGTTTACCTCTTTCCCTCAAAACCAACTTTTAAATCCAAAAATCATATTTCACACTTCCTTTTAAAGAAAACGTCTGATTTCATCAAAACCACTTTTCCACCCTTTATTTTTTAGAAAAAAATAGATGTTTTCTATTCTCTTTAAAAAAACACCGTCTGATTTCGCCAAATCCAACAAAAATCCATTTTCAACTTCAATATAAATTCATACGGTTTAAGTAAATTCATATTTCATCATGTATGTACATAGAAAAATAGTTTGGTAAGAAGACAGTACACTCACCTGATATCCGTTCTCAAAAGCTTCACCAACTCTACGCTACCGACCCTTTGGTAATTGCGAATCTATTTGTGATAGGGCCTAAATTAATATTAACACACAAAAGAAATAACCAATCATGCAATGCAAACCCTACGTTTCCCACTTCTTATTTATGAAAATTTATATTAGATTAATTTAGCCCTGTTACACAGTACACGTATACGATTTATTTAAATTTAGTGGTTTATTCCAATTATTCTAATTACAGATTTTATTATTATTATTATTATTATTATTATTATTATTATTATTATTATTATTATTATTATTATTATTATTATTGTTATTATTGTTTAATTTAAGTAATAATATTTAATGAAAAATATTATCCGTTCTGAAACGTTGCCGCAAGATGAGTTTGAATTTCATTGGGGTTACTTGTGCAATTTTCCTTTTTCTTTTTTTTTTCTTTTTTTTTTCTTCTTCTTTCTTTTTCTTTTTTTTTTTTTTTTTTTCTTTTCTATTCTCAGTTCGACTCCTCCCCGACGGCCGGCCCTCCTTTCTCTCTCTACTATTGCTGATTTCCGACGGCCTCCCACGCCACACCGATTTCACCGTTTGACTTGCACCACCCACACCACCACTCAACAACCGCCACCGGCAACCCCCACAACCGAACATGCCTACCCACAAGGTTGCCGATCACATGCACACACCTCCACCCACTGCAACACACACATGCATACACACACTCACTAAATGAATCAAAGAATTCATACATAATTACTCACCCAATTGACGACGACGACCGGCAAACCCAGCAACAAAAATGACAGCACATACACACGTCAACGGAACACACCCTTCTTGCCGGAGGAGTACTGATCACAAAAATCCGACAGCCCCTGGAACCGTCGACGAAAATCAACACACGCCCAAAGTAATGAAATGAAACAGAACCCATACTAACAGCCCCACCGGAGAACTTACCACCACTGATGATCGCGAAATCTGGCAACTCCATTGTCCTCTGATCCTCTCTCTCTCTCTCTCTCGGTCTCTGTTTCTTGTTCTGGGTTTACAGCCAACACACACACTCCATTCACCCAACCAGAGAGATGGCGACAACACCCCCATCAGCCCGACAACGACGCCCACCAATGGCGATCGAACATCACGTACACTGTACCTCCGCCGGAGCAACGGCTATAATTCGAAACAAACTGCCGTCGACCCCTCTCTCTCAAGATTTTTCTGAATCTCTTCTTCTTCTTGAGATTCTCGGTAATTATTGCATGCATGTTCACCTTTATATGCATGAAATTAGTGGCCGGAACATCAAGCTTCTCCTGCCACGTCGCTGCTTCTTTCTCCTCCTTCCGGCCGGCTGCTCACGATCACCCACATGTGCATAGATAATTTTTTGCTAAATTACTCTTTTCTCCTCCCTAATTCTTAGAATCTTCATTTTAGTCCAAGTCCATTTTTAAGATTTTTCTTAAATTGCAATTGCACCCCTATAAGTTTTAATTAAGAATTAAAGGTCAATTTACCTCCCAAAGTCTGGATTTAATATTTCTAAATTTGTGAATTGACCCCTAGATTTTTAATTTGAATTCTTTATTGATCCAATTTCACTCCGAATTTTTTCCAGTTACTCTAAAATGCAACTAATATGACGTACATACTACGATTGAGGTCTTACAACTCTTCTCTCCTAAAAGAAATTTTGTCCCAAAATATTTTTTTACCTCAGTCGAAAAAATGCGGGTATTTGTTCCTCATCTCGTCTTTTCGCTCTCATGTCGCATCTTTCACCGCACGACGGTGCCATAACACCCTGACTAAAGGAATCGTTTTCGTTCCCAACACCTGGTCTTTATGGCTTAGGATTTGGACTGGCTCCTCAACGTAGGTCAAATCTATTTCCAACTCGATCGGATGCGAAGTCAACATCTGAGAAGGGTCTGGCACATATTTCCAGAGCATCGATATATGGAAAACGTCGTGTAGTCGAGATAATTCTGGCGGTAACACAAGTCTATACGCTGTCGTGTCAACCCGATCTAAAATTTCATATAGTCCAATATACCTTGGGCTTTACTTCCCTTTCTCCCCGAACCTTGTTATGCCTTTCCATAGCAAAATATGCGAAAACACATGATCTCTCATCCCCAACTCCAACTCCCGCCAGCACTTGTCTGCATATCTCTTTTGTCGACTTTGAGCGAATATTAATTTATATCGAATCACCTTAATTTTGTCTATTGTCATTTGGGCGACATCCGACATCAGCAATTTCTTTTCTCTTACCTCAGTCCAACAGACTGGGTCATTTCCTACCATACAACGCTTTATGCGGGGCCATCTCGATTGTCGAATGGTAACTGTTAGTATAGGCAAATTCCATTAACGTCAGACAATCATCCCAGCTACTAGGAAATTCCAGAACACATCCCCTCAACATATCTTCTAGTATCTGAGTTGTATGCTCTGATTGTCCGTTCATTTAAGGATGGAAAACAGGGCTAAATTCCAACTTAGGACCTAATGCAGTTTGGAATCTCGGCCAAATCCTCAAGGTACATCTCAAATCTCTATCTAACACTGTAGGAACTGGTACGCCCTGCAACCCTACAATCTCAACGGTAAATACTTGGGCATACTTTTCAAAAGAATATGTCGTCTTTACGGTTAGAAAATGAGCAGACTTGGTAAGCTTATCAATGATCACCCTGATGGAATTTTGCCCCTTTTTAGTATGAAGTAATCCCGAAATAAAATCAATCGTGATATGCTCTCATTTCCACTCTAGAATCGGTAGAGGTTGCAGCAACCCACTTAAACGTTGATGCTCAATCTTTACTTGCTAACCAGTAAGACACCTGGCAACAAGCTCCGCGATTTCTTACTTCATTCTGATCCACCGACAATGCTCACGCGAAACCTGATGCATTTTGGCACCGCCCGAATGCATCGCGTATGCTGAGCTATGCGCTTCTTCCAAAATATCGTTCTTCAAACTAGTGTCGTTAGGCACACCCACTATATCTCTCATCATTAACACCTCGTCGCTCTCCCTGACCTGAAAATCCACTCGGTGACCACTTCTCACTTCATCTCAAATCTTCTCCAATTGAACGTCTGACTTCTAAGCTTCGATAATACGATTAATCAGCGTCGATCTCAAGTCCTAAATCACAAGCAATGAAGCTGTCTGACCAATCGCTAACTGAACTCACAATAATCTTGAATCAGCACACAGATTAGTATGAACAGCTCTTATCTGCGCAATTGAACTGGCGATTTCTGACTCAACGCATCCGCTGCCTCATTAGCTTTTCCCCGGGTGATAGTGGATATTGCAATCATCGTCTTTAATCGACTCTATCCAACGTCTTTGCCTCGAATTTACTTTCTTCTGAGTAAACAGATATTTCAAACTTTGGTGGTTGGTGTAGATTTCACACGTCTCGCCATACAGGTAGTGTTTCCAAATCTTTAAGACAATTATAATCGCTGCCAGCTCTAGATCATGCGTCGGGTAATTTTGCTCATGATTTCTCAGTTGTCGAGATGCGTATGTAGTTACATGACCATACTGCAACAAAACATGTCCTAGCCCTTGGTGGGACGCATCACTATAAATCACATAATCACCCCTTTCGTTGAGAGGGATAGTATTGGTGCCGATATCAATCTACTCTTCAACTTCTGGAAACTCTATTCACATTTGTTAGTCCACTCAAATTTGGTTTACTTGCGGGTCATAAGAGTCAACGGGGCCACTATAACAGAGAATCCCTGCACAAATCGTCGGTAGTGACCCGCCAATCCAAAACAAAACTTCGAACTTCAGTCACCTTTCTCGGCCTTTCCTACTAAACCACAACTTCCACTTTCTTCGGGTCTACCTAAATACTATTCCTAAAATAATATACCCCAAAAATACTACATAATCTAACCAAAATTCGCATTTACTGTATTTCGCATATAGCCTCTTCTCCCGCCACGTCTACGACACGATTCGAAGATGTTCTGCATGCTCATCTCTGCTTTGGGAGTAAATCAAGATGTTGTCAATGTACACGATAATAAATTAATCCAGATAAAGTTGGAAGACTTGATTCATCAAGCCTATGAAGGCAGCAGGAGCATTTGTCAATCCGAAGGGCACAACCAAAAATTCATAGTGTCCATACCTCATACGAAACGCCGTTTTCGTTACATCACTGTCTCTGAACTTCAATTGGTAATACCCCGATCGAAGATCTATTTTGGAAAACACTTTAGCCTTCTGGTGCTGGTCAAACCAATCGTCAATCCTAGGCAACGGATATTTATTACGAACGGTCACCCTGTTTAGTTGTCGATGGTCAATACACATTCTTAACGTGACATCCTCCTTCTTCATGAACAACACTGGGGTTTCCCATGGGAAAACACTAGGTCTTATAAACCCACGATCTAATAAATCTGGTAACTGTACCTTCAATTCTTTCAACTCAATAGGTGTTATACGATAGGGTGGAATCGATACAGGAGCAGTTCCGGGAAGTAGCTCGATCGTGAATTCCATCTCCGTATCTATTGGCAATCCTGGCAATTCGTCTGGAAACACGTCCAAAAAAAAAAAATCTCTAACCACTGAAATATCCGCTATCAAAACTTCTCTCTAATCGGCGTCAAACACGTGCGCAAGGTATCACTGACATCCTTTCTGCAATAATTTCCTGGCTTTTAGGGCTGAAATCAAACTAACAAGATTGATAATTCTGTCTCCCGAGAATACCAATTCTGGCTCGCCTGAGATTTGAAAGATCATATTCTCCTTAAATCAATCCACCGTGGCATGAGAGCCGAACAACAAATCCATATTCAGTATTACATCAAGGTCATAAATATTCAAGGGTAATAGAACTGCCGATAACTCCTTACCACCAATACGAAGGGAACTATATTTATACACACTAACTATTAACACTGACTCATAGTTTTCGGCTACTTCCTACACATCATTCTCTATTAATTCACGATACATTCGCCCATTTCGTATGACTTTTAAATCTGCCTGCCCGTCAACCTAAAACGTATTTCCAAAGTAAATCCTTCCTAGATTAGTCTACATCTTATCTCTTCCATTTTTTTTTTTACTAGATCAGATCTAATTTCATATCGCCGAATGGTCGTCTCTTCTTGCTTTAACCATATGAACCTTTCTCTCTAATAAAATCACAAGCACACTCACACATTTATGATAGCAACTGCGTATCTTAAATAGTAGAGCAGTGTGTCATGTAATTGCATAAATAAAGTGTTGTCTACCCAGTCAATTCAATGAATAACTTGAAATTGGACGAATTAGGTGTGCTCTGCCACAATGTTGGTTTAACAATAAAAATATTATGTACTACCGACAGGGAATCCCAACGTCAAATACCACTAATAGAATTACTTATCAGTTATAATTTAATATTCCCAACTACCAGCACCCCCACAATCGCGATCCACCCATTACCACTACCAACCACACTACCCGAACCACCAACTGGCAGTATCACAACTTCGTCGCACCCAGTAATTACCAACAAGACAGATAACCATGCACGATGCCAATGTACCATCTAATGCAATGCAATAACTATCACTCACGTGCTTAACCTACCTATCGATATCATATCTCATGGTCCACCACTGGCTCGCCACCACCTATCGACACCCTATCTCAAAATTCCCTATTAACTAAACAACTGGCACGTTTTCCTATCTCAAGATCCTCTATTGACACAACTACTGACAAGTCTACAGAACCTATAACCTAGGCTCTGATACCACAATTGTCACACCCCACCCCGGACACCCGTCACCGTGGGGTCGGCGTGACGTCGCCATGACATTATTGTAACGTCAAACCCACTAGTATATGATAGAGTGCGTACAAAAATATACAACCACAAATATTTTATTTTTTTTACCATATGTAATATCTCTAATTGGGGACACACCCGTCCCTACGTTACAATAATAACAATCAAACTCTCGTAGGTTGGCCTCCGACAGCTCCTCCCAAAATATTTTCATACTACACCATCGCCGTACTCTACCTAGTGCCAGTAGGAGACCGACTCCTAGCTGTTGTACCTGCGAGTGTACTGCCTTCTTAGTAAAATTATTTTTTTAAATCAAAAATATATTCTAAATATTACCACAACTAAATCTGGCTAAGCATAAGTATATAAGCAATGAAAAATAAAGCGATATAGATAAGTTCCATCCAAATCCAAATCCATCTAGTATAAAATCATACCACTCACCATAATAAATAATGAATCACCCAATATAAGTAAAACACCACATCTCAAGCATACTATTTAAGCAACCAACTCAAACACACACCTCAAACACACACACTGGCCAGCCTTAGTGATCGTTTTAACTTCACGATCGGGAGTTTGCAACGGTATCGTACCATCCGTAGGATATGCCTTCCTACGAACACCCATCACTCCGCCGAAGCGAATAATCATTGCGCAGTATAAACGTCTAACATCACTCTGTCGAAGCAGATAAACATCATTCCGCCGAAGCGGATAACATCACTCCGCCGAAACAGATAACCCCACTCTACTGAAACAGATAAATACTATGGCATCGTCAAATCAAATACAGCATCATCGATTCACAACTTAATAAATATCGTCTACTCAACCTCGTCAAATTATCACGTTTACCTCTTTCCCTCAAAACCAACTTTTAAATCCAAAAATCATATTTCACACTTCCTTTTAAAGAAAACGTCTGATTTCATCAAAACCACTTTTCCACCCTTTATTTTTTAGAAAAAAATAGATGTTTTCTATTCTCTTTAAAAAAACACCGTCTGATTTCGCCAAATCCAACAAAAATCCATTTTCAACTTCAATATAAATTCATACGGTTTAAGTAAATTCATATTTCATCATGTATGTACATAGAAAAATAGTTTGGTAAGAAGACAGTACACTCACCTGATATCCGTTCTCAAAAGCTTCACCAACTCTACGCTACCGACCCTCTGGTAATTGCGAATCTATTTGTGATAGGACCTAAATTAATATTAACACACAAAAGAAATAACCAATCATGCAATGCAAACCCTACGTTTCCCACTTCTTATTTATGAAAATTTATATTAGATTAATTTAGCCCTGTTACACAGTACACGTATACGATTTATTTAAATTTAGCGGTTTATTCCAATTATTCTAATTACAGATTATTATTATTATTATTATTATTATTATTATTATTATTATTATTATTATTATTATTATTATTATTGTTTAATTTAAGTAATAATATTTAATGAAAAATATTATCCGTTCTGAAACGTTGCAGCAAGATGAGTTTGAATTTCATTGGGGTTACTTGTGCAATTTTCCTTTTTTTTTTTTTTTTTTCTTCTTCTTTCTTCTTTTCTTTTTTTTTTTTTTTTTTTTTTTTTTTTTTTTTTTTTTTTTTTTTTCCTTTTCTCTTTTTTTTTTCTGTTCTCAGTTCGGCTCCTCCCCGACGGCCGGCCCTCCTTTCTCTCTCTACTATTGCTGATTTCTGGCGGCCTCCCACACCACACCGATTTCACCGTTTGACCTGCACCACCCACACCACCACTCAACAACCGCCATCGGCAACCCCCACAACCGAACACGCCTACCCACAAGGTTGCCGATCACACGCACACACCTCCACCCACTGCAACACACACATGCATACACACACTCACTAAATGAATCAAAGAATTCATACATAATTACTCACCTAATTGACGACGACGACCGGCAAACTAGCAACAAAAATGACAGCACATACACACGTCAACGGAACACGCCCATCTTGCCGGAGGAGTACCGATCACGAAAATCCGACAGCCCCTGGAACCGTCGACGAAAATCAACACACGCCCAAAGTAATGAAATGAAACAGAACCCATACTAACAGCCCCACCGGAGAACTTACCACCACCGACGATTGCGAAATCCGGCAACCCCATTGTCCCCGATCCTCTCTCTCTCTCGGTCTCTGTTTCTTGTTCTGGGTTTACAGCCAACACACACACTCCATTCACCCAACCAGAGAGATGGCGACGACACCCCCACCGGCCCGACAACGATGCCCACCAACGGCGATCGAACATCATGTACACTGCACCTCTGTCGGAGCAACGACTATGATTCGAAACAAACTGCCGTCGACCCCTCTCTCTCAAGATTTTTCTGAATCTCTTCTTCTTCTTGAGATTCTCGGTAATTATTGCATGCATGTTCACCTTTATATGCATGAAATTAGTGGTCGGAACATCAAGCTTCTCCTGCCACGTCGCTGCTTCTTTCTCCTCCTTCCGGCCGGCTGCTCACTTTCACCCACATGTGTATAGATAATTTTTTGCTAAATTACTCTTTTCTCCTCCCTAACTTCTTAGAATCTTTATTTTAGTCCAAGTCCATTTTTAAGATTTTTCTTAAATTGCAATTGCACCCCTAAAAGTTTTAATTAAAAATTAAAGGTCAATTTACCTCCCAAAGTCTGGATTTAATATTTCTAAATTTGTGAATTGACCCCTAGATTTTTAATTTGAATTCTTTATTGACCTAATTTCACTCCGAATTTTTTCCAGTTACTCTAAAATGCAACTAATATAACGTACATACTACGATTGAGGTCTTACAATATACTTCATCTTGCTTAGATTTCTTGTGTTTTCTTGGTTGGTTGAACTTAAAAGTAGTGTGAAAATGCCTAGAATCAATATGCCTACCCCAAGAGCTAAATTTGACAAAAATCACTTTCGGAGCAAGGAGGAGGAACTAAAATATAAAGCAAAATTTTCTAATCAAAAGGTTGTATGTTACAAACCCATAGATTTTGTTGGTTTAAAAAAGAAAAATCTTGATCTTGAACAATATGTTAGTGTTTTGGGTTTGACCGATTTTGTCTCCCAAAGTAATAAAAGGATGTCAATTTGGGTAAGGATGTTTTATAGCAACCTAACATTTAATGATGAATATATGACGTCGTTTGTTAAAGGGTTAATGATGAATATATAACGTCATTTGTTAAAGGGAAGCATATTAGGTTTAATAGGGCATTTCTAATTGAAATTTTGAATTTGGATAGAGGAAATGTGTTGCCCTACAATACCCCTCATTGGCTTTTGAGAAATTTTAATAGAACTGAAATCGCAAATAAGTTTAGGTTGGATGGAGATAGAGCGGGATCGCTATCAATTGAGCACCACCTTATTCATGCGTTGATTTCACATACGATCATGCCTAGAAGAGAAAGTCATGTGAATGTGAATGAGTTTGATTTGTATTTGTTGAATAAGATTGTTGAAGGGAGAAAACTTGACTTAGATCACATGCCGATGAGCTTCAAAGAGTGTTTGACCACTTTAGAGTGGAAGCTGATCATGAAGAAATGAGATTCTCCATGAGTAATGTCGTTTTAATGGGGTACAAATTTAATAGAAATATATGGGTGGAAAAAAAGGGGTGAGAAGAGACCGAGAATGATGGTAGAAGAAAAAGAAGACGAAGATGATGAGGAAGAGTTGAGCTCAGAGCACAAGATGGAATTGCTTCGAGATTAGGTTGATAATCTCGGGGTACATGCGAATATGATTGATTCCCCGATGTCTGGGGTAGAAAGCGGTATGGCTGAGATGAATGTGAATATGAACAACGGATACAGGAGGATTACGGAGACAATGGAGGCTAGATTCGGTAGAATCACAGGAAATATGGAACAAATGTTCCAGTTCATGCAGAGCTCACAATTTTGTTGCCTAGTAGCAGTTTAGCACCCAGCAGCACTTCAGTGGACAAACTGCATTTGGTGCGCAACAATCCTTCGTAGGATCTTCTACAGCGAGGTCGTCAAGGGCAGGACCATCAATGCCATATTATCAGTAGATGCCCTCAAGTTCGAGCATTCAGCCTGTTGTCCAGTATCCACAGCAGTAGGCAACCAATCCGTTGGGACCATACTATCCATTTCCTAGACACGGTCCTCACTGGTTTTCATTCTCAATAGTGGTTATGTATTATTGAACATGTCTCACTTTAAGTACTTTGGTCTGTAATAGCCTAATTTAGGATTTGTGATACTTGACTAAGTAGTTCGTGGTTTATGATAATTTGTCTAGACTTTGATCAAATTATGTTTAATATTTATTTCTATGATGATCCACCTATATTCTGAAAATTTGAAAATGGATTTTATACTTAAAATTGATTTTCTTCTCTTTATTGAAAAATTTCTTTATCCTAAAAATTGATTTTTATTGAAAATAAAAAATAAATAAAGTTGATGAGCTTTAAAAGAAAAATATTTCATTTGGGATTAATGATGTTTTTGGTTTCCCTTTCCCACTTTTTGAGATGACAAATGGGAAGAATATGTTTGATGTTAATTGAATTGAATTAATTGACAAAAAGAGAAATATAAAGGGGAAATTATTATTGTGCTTTAAATGAGTTAGTTAATATTTAGGAATTTGTTCGCCTAAGTATTGTACTGATAAAAGATAGAACTTTGGTGAAATGATAATAATGTGCTTTATTGAATATATTTACCGTTGAATATGCTTATGTTGAATTTTTATTGAATTATCTTCATGATTATGCTTAGATGAGTTATAAAAAAAAAAAAAAAAAAAAAAAAAAAAAAAAAAAAAAAGACCTCGTCCTTGGATTTGGGAAGAGCGTGGTCACATTTTTGTGGAACTAATGTGTTTATTGAGTGTTCCAGTATAAGAATTCCAAATCATGAAGAAAATATCAAGGATACGAAGATAATCATTGAAGAAATAAAGTGTGTTAAAGATTTCAAAGAAATTAGGTAAAAACAATTCAAACACTCTTATACTCATAATATATCCCGAATTAGGGTCACTGATAGGTGTGATCTACCTATTTATTTTCAAACCGAATTAAGTTAGTTTTCGAGCGTTTATATAGTATTTTATTATGTTTTAATTAGTTTTATTTCTTTTCATATAAATTAGGTGTGTTGGGCAAAAAGATAGGAAACTAGAGCGAAAACAATGAGATCGAACCAAAAGCAGACGAAGTTATGGTGGATAAACAAGCCCGGAGGCAAAATTGTGAAACAAGCCCACTGCCTAAGCGTCCAGACCACCGCTTAGGCAGTGGAAATAGTGAGATTGACAAAAGGCTACTGACAGCCCACCACCTAGGCGGGAAATTCCCCCTCCTAGGCGAAAACCCTAGCAGAAACATTTTCAAGTCCACCGCCTACTTCTTCGCCTAGGCGGTCACCAAACCTACAAAGCCAGTATAGGTGCTGTAACTTCAAGGCTATTTTGGACTACGATGAAATCCAATTTTGGAAACACTCAAAACATAGAAGTTGTATATCTTTTCTTAGTTTTCCATAGGTTTTTGAATCACCTCAATCGGAGTTCGGATGAAGAAGTTACAGTCAAAACAAAATGCAAACCTGCAGTTCCTCGGCCTAGGCGGAAAAATGGCAAAAAGTTAACCGACCTACCTGCGCCTAGGCAAAAAACCCTGCGCCTAGGCGGAAACCCCTGACACAGCCTTGATATCTATTAGATATTTTGAAATATTTTGGCTATAAATACCATTCCCTCTCCCCTCCTTGTAAACCCCCGGCCATTTGGGCACCTTAGACCATATTTAGGCTAGGGTTTAGGAGTTTTAGAGGTGGTGCTCACATCCCAAAGTAGAGAAGATGGTGAATCGATTGTTGAGCGTTCTTAGCGGTTTATCTTCGAACGAGGTTAAGTTCTTCGATTGTTTTTCCTTATTTCTTTATCTTAGGATCATGTGAGCATGTTTAGCTTGTTGTTTCATTGTAAATGCAGCTAAGGCCATAGTTAAACATGGATTGTATAGGGATTAACATATAATTTATAAATTCGTTGTTTGGATGATTTCGGTGTTTCATTTGTGATTGTTCTTCTTAGTTTGATTGTATTTACTGTATTGTTTGTTTATCATTCTTAGAATGATAAATGGAGAATATGGAGTTTTGACAAACCCCGAATTCGGATTAGGGTAAACAAACGCCACGATTCTATAACCCGGTCAGGTTTTAATCATGGACAATCGATAACGTTGGGGCAAGACTCACGCGACCTAGGGTCGTTAAAACGTTGAGAGGGACTTCTTCGTTGACTCGAAGTTGCGTTATTTCCCCTATCTTACACTCGGCAGAGGTGACGAGGGAGTTTTAGAACGGAGATTGTCGATAGGGTAAATATAACGCATGATCTAATAACCCGGGAGGAAGTTGGATTGTGTGCAATCAATGACGCTAGGTGGGACTCACATGACCTAGGGTCATTAAGATGTTGAGGGGGACTTCTCCGTTGACTCGAAGTAATGTATTCTCCCGTCTTACACTCGGGAGAGGTGGCGGTGGAGTTTACGTACCAAGGTTGTCAAATAGGTCAAACACCGTAAACGTGAGTAAATCGAAATCGAACACGTATTTGTAAACACGTTAATCCCTAGGCAATTCTTCACCCTAAAACATATTAGTATTTTAGTGTAGTTAATTTAGGATATATTAGTATTAGTTTAATTAAATAAATACATTTATTTTTTGCCTAGATAAAGTTAGGCCATGACAAACGTAGTATTCGATAGTAACGACACCAATCCCTGTGGATACGATAACCCGATCTTTCACGATCACACTATACTAAAATTTAGACCTCGTATACTTGCAAGTAGTCATATACGCGAAGGATAGTAGAATCTTTTGGCATACAGTCACACATGATACAAATTAATGAATTATATTCTTGTGTGTTTAATTTGATTAAGTATAGGATCCTAATTAGTATTCAATTATTTGTTCCAATGTAAAATTGAAAAATAAAAATTGACCTAAGTGAGATTAATGTTTAAAATTGAATATTAGTGTCAATTGAGTTAACCGAGAAAAGAAATCGGTTAACGAGATTAAAATAATGAAGTTTGGAGTTTAAATAAGTTGAATAAGAGAGGTTCCAATAGTGATCGGTCAACCGACGAAGAGAGATCGGTCAATCGAATTGGCCATTTGAAACTCTCTGTATCAATCAATCAATCAACCAAAGTGGATTGGTCAACCGACCAGGGCTCAATTTTGGCTTGGAAATGATCCTAAATCGATCGGTCAATTGACTTTGGGGGGTTCAGTCAACCGACTACCTTTTAAGGGTGTTACAAGCTGTATTAATTGGGCAACCAATGAGCAAGGGATCGGTCAACCAACTGTTTTATTGAGATCTCGAAGATTTTAAGGATCTGATCAAATACTAGCCGTTTTTGGCATATCTGATTGAGATATTCTAGGGATTTTAATATATTTAAGATATAACATATCTATTTTGATATCCCTATAAATATAGTACATATAATTCAAGTGTCTCTCAATTTGGTTCAATAAATACTTCTTATCTATGCGATTAGTAATAGAGAAATAATTTGTGAATTTAATTGAAAATTTTAAAAATCATATTTAAGTTGATTATACCAGGATTGAATGATTATGATATATGGGGTCTATAGGTGTACTTTAAAGGCATATCTTGTGAAAACTAGTCATTGGAAAGCTTGTTTCAAACCTGTTTAAATAGACATGCGAATTTCATATCATAAAACACCACATCATCAAGAACTATCAAGTTCTTAAGCTTTTCTAAGTGAAATTATTCTGAGATTTATTCAAGAGATCATTCGTGAGAATTATTGTGGGAAAAAGTTCTTTAGTTAAAGCGCTATTGAGTTAGCACAGCGATATGTGCTTTCTTGCAATTCTGATTACATTCTTTCGGTGGTTTTCTGGTAAGATCTTTCCAAGTTGTTTTGCTTACATTTGATTTCACATTATTATTGATTACTTGGTTATAAGATTATAGTAAAATCGTTTTCAAACTTAAAAAGCATTAAAAAAAAAAAAAAAAAAAGACATTAAACAATTTTTGTGATTATCTGTGTACGTGCTTAATCCTGTGCTACCTACATTTATTATAATCAGATCTTGAATTCCTCACTTAAATTCTATCACTAATAATTTTCAGGACATTAATTAGTATAATTTTGTTTAAGGTGGTAGAAATTCCGAGTAGGAAGAAACTCATTTTTATTTTTTTTTATTTGGTGAGTTTGTATGGATTGGATACGGTTGGGGTTGTATTTGGTCAGGGTAGTTTGGGTTTCAATCTTTTTCGGGAAAAAAGTTGAGGTTTGATCTTTACATAAAGTATAAAAATGTTAGGTTATTCTTTTCCCTTAAAAAGAAGTAGGTTTTGATTCTTCCTGAATTGAATTATTTATGAGTGAATTGTAACGGTTCTATCCTTACTGGTGAAAATGATACTTGGAGTGTGGTGAGGTTTGATTCTTAGCATGTTAAAAGGATTAGGTTGCGATTATCTCCGTAATAGAATTAAGTTAGTCTTTAACCTGTAAAAAGATAAGGTTCCTCCTTAGTCTGTGAAAGGGAATTAAAAGGTTGATTCTGAGTCTGTGAAAAGAATTATTATGAGGATTTGGCTTCTACCTTTAAAGGAATCTGGGTTTTTAGTGGGTGCGAAGTTCCGTGGAACTCGAAGGACTGGATTTGGCAACGCTAGCTTACTGAACCAAGATATATCGTGGTGTTCTTCTTTGTTTGTTCTCTTTACATTTTGTTTGAGTGTGCACTTAAATTTGAACACTTATTCGCTTCATAACAAAGATAATAATTGATTTAGGATAAATTGATTATTTGATTAATTAAGTGTTTAAGATTTAAATTGTTTAATTTTTTTATAACTATTCAATTCAACCCCCTCTTGGATAGCTCACTAAGCTAACAACTCGCGTTCCTGTTAGGTCACAACACAACGTCATACAGGACATGCACTCCTATAAGGACCAACAATATCTCGTAAAACATACTCTCATGTCAAGACAATTATGACATAGCAAGATAATAAGAACAATTTTCCACCTTTAAAATTTTTCTTGATTTATTTAACATCATAAAACTGTTCATTTTCATGAACACTTTTTTTTTTCATAATTTAATACCAAAATATAATTTGATAATTTATATAGAAGACAGTAAACATCTTTAAATCGATGATTTCAATAACTTATCCTATAGTCTACTAACTAAAACGACACTCATCAAGTCTTACCTAACTTACTATTAATAATAAATATCACAACCCAAGTCCAGGGTAGTCGTATACCCAAGCTCTGATACCACTTGTAACGACCCAGTTTCCCTAGGCTGTCACTCGATTTCTCTCTTTATTACGGAGAAGTAAAGGTAAAATACTAACTAATCCAATCACACTTTATTATTACAATATTCATGAATATTACAAAAAAAAAAAGTATTATTCACAAGATACTATTTATACATATGATACTATTCACAAGTACTGTACACGGTACTATTCAATAATTCCACAGCTATAAAATTTGATAAATTCTTACAAAATATGCCGATAATTATAATTATCAATCAATTAAATTAGTTTTACAATAATAAACACTAAATATAAATATTACAAGACCAATTGCAGATATTATAAATTTACAACAAATCCAACTATAATATTAACGTAACTCTTTTCTTTATTCCTACAACAAATACTATGGAGGGGTAAGCCAACACTAAGTAGGATTTTAACCCCTTTAACATGTGCATCCAATCAATTCAACACGTAACACATACGCATATATCTCACATAATACATGATTATACATATTTCATGGATATCAATAATTATAATAAAACAACTATAGCATAAACCACACATTAAATAGAGAGGTTAAACACCAATATTAAAGAAATCAAGAACCCTACCTGAAACTAGAAATTATAATAGGTAGGAAAAAACTAGTTTTCTCATATTTCTCTTCCATCTCCTTCTCTTTCTCATTTCTTTCTCTTTTTCCTTTTTTCTTTGGCCTTTTGGTCGCTCTATTCTCCTCTCCCTCTCAACCGATATATATATATATATATATATATATATATATATATATATATATATATATATAATTCATGGGATCCAATACTTTATATATAATTTTAATTATTATATATAATAATTATAATTATATATATAACATATATAAATATGGGCTATGCCATTATTTTTATCTTTTAATTTTATCCGTAATTTACTATTCATGATATTTTCAAAAATTACACCGATATCTCATATATTATATAATATTACTATCAAATCTTACAATTACACTTATAGCCCCCATAATTATCAATATTTATTCATACCTCTGAATCTTCGTAATATACAAAATAACCCCAAAAATATTAAATTTATATAAAATAATATTTTCAAAATGTAGATTTATGAGGCATTACAAATACCCAAGCCTCCATATATCATATATATTCAAAATAAATATGTTTCATTAAAAAATACTCTTGAAAAAACTCATTTTGGTACTTAAAATTTTTTCAAATCAAAATCCATATAAATATAAAGTATTTAATCACTTAAATTAAAAGAATAATTAAATAAATGGACCAGTTAATTAAGAACCATTTAATATGTGATATATTTCAAAAATACTTTGAATTCCCTTAAAAACATTCATTGGAATTATCAAAACCAAATTAATTTGAGCAGAAAACAAATTAGTCAAAATTCTAATTGAACACATTAGTTTACTGGCTAAACCTGTCGGTTAACCAACCCTTTACAATGGTCACTATTTTGACTGTTGTGCTGGTCTGGTTGGTTGATAGATTATATCAAAAGGTTCTTCTTTCTTCCTATTTCGGCTCCTAGATTCGTTAGTCGACCGACCCAACTTATCGGTTGATCGAATTGACCAGTAGGTCACCCATTTCACTTCCTAAACACACTATTTTGGTTAGTCGACTGACCCCTTTTGCCGGTTGATCGAATTAACTCGAGAAACCACAATTTTAAGCATTAAAATTATTTTTTCAATTAGGTCCTTAATCAAAATCATTTCAAATACTTAACACATCATAAAGCACACTTTTGAACACTAAAATTATCACTTACACACATAATATTAATTCATTTTAAAGTGTCATACGTAATCCTAATTCGGGTTGCATTATGAGTATAAAAATCAAGAGCTGTTTTCACCTATTTGTCTTTAATGACTTAAATACTCTTCAAATCTTCATTATCTCCATTTTGCACCCTCTATATATTCTTCAATGATTCTTCTTTTCAATCAAACTTTTTTCTCATTATAATATATAGAACTTAAATTTGAAATCACTCAATAAAAATATTGGTTCTATAAAACATCAACATTTAATTATCCATCAAAACATTGGATTCAACAAGATTTGCTTTCTATTACAAGATCTTGGTGTTTAACTCCCTAACTGTCCAGTGGTTTATTGTGACAATATTAGGGACACACAACTTTGTTCCAACCCAGTTTTTTATTCTCAAATGAAACATGTTGCCATCAATTTTCATTATATTCGTATTCTAGTCCAAAATGGTATGCTTCAGGTTTACATGTCTCCTATACAGATCAATTAGCTGATGCGTTAACAAAACCTCTTCTACAGGCTCAGTTTCTTTTTCTGAAAGCCAAGATTGGACTCTCTAGTCGAGCTCCATCTTGAGAGGTATAACAGGACCTATTTTTATATATCTATTATAACCAACTCAGATATGTTAGACTAGTTGTATTTTTTACTTCGTAATGAGATCTTCTGTCACAACCCATCCCGGACACCCGTCATCCCGAGGCTGGCGTGACTACAACATGACATCACCAAAATCCCAAATAAACTAATGAAATAAACTATACACACACTTAAATAATATAAACATCTATTATGGGGGACACGCCCGTCCCAAAATTTATGAACTAAAAGTATTTATCCATGAACCTTTTATAGGTTCGCCTTTGACAGTTTCTATCGACCGTCTATATGACTCCATCACATAGCTCTACTTAGTGCCAGTAGGGGACCGACTCCTAGCTGTTGTACCTGCGAGTGTACTGCCTTCTTAGTAAAATATTTTTAAAATAATGATACCTTCTAAATATCACCATAATTAAATATGAATCAAGCATAAGTATATAAGCAGTGAAAATTAAGCGATATAGATAAGTTCCATCTAGTATAAAATCGTACTGATCACCATAATAAATAATAAATCACCCAATATAAGTAAAATACCACATCTCAAACACACACCTCAAACACACATCTCAAACACACCACTCCACCACAACACACACACTCTGGCCAGCCCTAGTGATCACTTTAACCTCACGATCGGGAGTTTGCAACGGTACCGTACCATCCGTAGGATATGCCTTCCTACGAACACCCATCACTCCGCCGAAGCGGATAATCACTGCACAGTATAAACGTCTAACATCACTTTGCCGAAGCAGATAAACATCACTCCGCCGAAGCGGATAACATCACTCTGTCGAAGCGGATAAATACTATGGCATCATCAAATTAAATACAGCATCATCGAACCACAACACAATAAATATCGTCTATTCACCACGTCTATCTCTTTTCCTCAAAACTAACATTTAAATCCAGAAACCATATTTCACACTTTCTTTTAAAGAAAACGTCTGATTTTATCAACACCACTTTTCCACCTTTTATTTTTAGAAAATCAGGCATTTTTAGAAAAACAGATGTTTCCTATTCTCTTTTAAAATCACCGTCTGATTTCACCAAATCCAACAAAAAAAAAATCATTTTCAACTTCTTTTCGAAAACCGTCAAAATCTTCCAAAAATCCAGTTTACGAACTCACCCAAATCCTACTTGATCCATATCGTTTATAAATTCGTGTCATTTAGGTAACACATATTTCATCATATATATACATAGAAAAATAGTTTGGTAAGAAGACAGTACACTCACCTTGATATCCGTTTTGCAAAACTGACACTGACCGCACTCCATCTGAACGCCAGTGCCTGCAAACCTAATAGTAACAAAATCTAAATTAATATCTAAAACATTCTAATCATGCAATGCAGACCCTATATTCCGAATCATTACTAATTTTATGTACCACGTACTTTAAATTAATTAATTATCACGAAATTATTATGATTTTAGGATTTGTAATACTAACTAAAATTTAATTTAACAAGAATTAATAATCCATTGAAGTTTCACCTGTTTCAGAAACGTTTGGCAACCACGAGATGGGTTTTGAATTTTTCTTGGGGTGGTTTCTGCAATTTCCTCTTCTTTTTTTCTTCTTTTTTTTTTTTTTTTTTTCTTTCTTCTTTTTCATCCTGGTTGCGCTTACGGTTTCTGTTTCAGTTTGCGATTCTGACAACAGACGCCGAAGAGCTCTCGCCGTCGACCAAAACTCTCCGCCCCACCAACTCCTCCCTCTTTCACTATCTCCGTCAACCTTCACCGTGGGCGATCAACACACACACCCGCAACCGTAAAATAGTACACACACACATACACGGCCGGATGAACAGGACACATACTCGCCGGATGAACAGGACACACACGCACACTCACCGGAAGGACAACGACGATTACACACACACGCGCACACCAGCTGAACGACGAACACATACACAACGACCGATCGACAGCGATCACCTACCACCGGAACAATCGACTCCTCTGTCGCCGACGATACCCACATACATTGTCTCGCTGTCAACGACCGCCCACCCACAACCGTCGAATGAACAAATAAAAACATACCCACACCCAGACTGGACTGAACGGACGAACCACTCCATGCCCGACCGTACAACCGACGTCACCGCCGACGAACAACGACGCCTTCTCTCTCTCTCCCATTTTCTTTTATTTTTTTTTTCTGATTTCCTCTCGATCCTTCTTACATGATTGAATCACTTATATATGCATGAATTTGATCCTAGCTCGCCACGTCAAAACCTCCATCCGATTCTCTGCGTCTTCTGGCTGTCCGTGTGTCTATATATATATAATCTCTTATTTACATTAACCACCCCTATTTCCTTTAAGTTTTTTATTTGAATTCCCATCCAAGTTTTTAATTTTTCTTAAAATCATAAATTCACCCCTTTATTTCAAATTGGAAATAACACATCCTACCCCAATTTTTTTCTACATGTTAAAATGCGGCTAATAAATATATATATGCGCGGAAGTTAGGGTCTTAAGGGCCCGATCCTCATCTCCACCATTTCTTTTTCTATAATTGTAGTATGTATATATATTTGCACTTAAACCCCCTTCATTTTAGTTAAGTTTATGAATTAAAACAAATTTTATTTTATTTTAATATTTTTGAAAGTTTACCATTTGGTCCCCTAAACTTTTAAATTACATCTTTGATTTCAAAATCCTCCCTGCTATTTTTCGAAATATTATAAAAATGCAACCAAAACTATTTGTCTCTAAGAAATCGGGGTCTTACATCTTCACTTTATAATCAGATTTCCATGTATTTAGGTTTATGACTAGATTTTAGTTTGTTTCTTGGTTGTATATATATTCGACATCATTTTAATAAAATAATATTTCAGATCCTTTTCATCTTCAATTCCTATTACACTACACTAATATTCCTAAATATGGTCATTGCAGGTATTTATAGTGTGTTGCTGCAGAGCGTAGATTTCTGGTTACATCAGGAACCAATTCCTATTACTTGAGGTCAAACTACTTTCATCCAATCCATAACGCGCAACATTTAGCCAACAAGGCCACGCTTCTTTTCACTAGCCTACTAACACCTAACCATTCACACTTTACTTTGTTAGCCACCAAGTCCCACGCAGCCCAATCTATCTTTCTGTTATCGATAAACTTCCAAAGAATATTCCTAATGAGTTTTTGCATCTCCTTTGAAACCCAAATATGAAGTTTAAAAACAGACATTTGGTGCATATTAGAATTTTTTGGATACTCTAATTTATTAATTAAAGTGACACCCATTAATTAAATTGATCGGGCTAGTATTCTAACGCGTTCCTCGTCGTTTGGAGATTGACATAGTATATTTATATGCCAAAAATGATTAAGTTTTGAATTAGATTTAATTCTAAAAGTAACTCATTTGAGGTTGTCGAAAACTAGAATGAATGAGTATCACACATCATTTGTAGATGAAGAACTTGAGCACTATGTCAAGTTATAAGTTATAAGTTATCCCACATTGATTGTGAAGAAAAAACTTAAACTTATATCAACTTATAAGTTAGAAATAAAGGCAACCCACTAAGTAACAAACATTAAACTAAAATTGGGGCCGGGTCAGGTTTTGGTCGGTTTAATCCAATCCAGATGCAAATTGGGTTTAATTCTGGTTTGGGTTGGATCCGGATCGGGTCGGATCTTGACCCACCAGGACAGTTTAAGCTTTAATTAAGTGATAGTTAAGTAATTAATTAATTACTTAATAGTTAATTTTGAATCAGCACCGATGAACAGACATGAAGGTTCATTGGTAACGGTTTGCGCGAATGTTCATGCAAACACATGTCTTTCTAAAGTTACATTTATTCAATGGTGTTTTTTGGTCTTCTATGAATAGGAGACTTTGCATTTATTCCAAGTGGTTTGATTCACAATATTATCACTTCATATCACTATCAAAACACAAAACATATAGAATTTTGTGAGAGTTCAAGCACAAGCTTAGTTCCCCGAAGTTTTTGTTTTAAAGTACTTGTACCAAAAACTTGAAGATCTTTATACCCTGGCAAACAAACGTCCATTCAACCATTAGCACCAGTGTAGGGGCGCGAATTTACTTTAAGGGTATAAAGTCAAACTGTAGCATCGATCTATTTCGTTATTACTCATTGTTTGAATATTCAGGTAAGTTTTCATTTAAAGTTTAATTCGTTGTTTCTGTTACATAAATGTCCATTCATTTTGTCTCTTTTACTTATGTTTCTATTACCTAAACATTTATTTCCTTTCTCTATTGTTGTCTTCATTTCTATTTTTTGGTTATGTATATACTTTGAAATCTTGTACAGAATTTTCACATATTGATTTTACTACTCATACATGATTAACTAATGTTTGCATTGGTATTTCTTAACTATTATTAGTTTTATTTCATGATTTATTAAATATTGTTGATGTCAAAAAGTGGTGACAGGTCAACAGTATGGTCCGGGAGGATATCGGGGACACAAGACGGCTGATAATGTTGTAATTGGCTGAATTCAGAGGTGGTGGCAATCTCCGAACTAAGCTCCGCTCTTCTACTCCGAGCACCTGCACAAAGACCCACCGGGTTGATGCCTGGTAAAGTCCCTCCGGCTTGAGAGTAAGTATCCGGGGGAGAAGGGTTGAAAGTGTTGTGAGTTCAGTAGTAGTTACGTACCTCTGGGTAGTGGGTGCCCCGGTGTATTTATAGGCGCCAGTGCTTGATTAGTGCTGCAAAATTAGGGAGCCGAGCTCGAATTAATTAACATAATCCGTTGGGCAGCCAATGAATAGGTGGATTAGTTCTCTAAACGACTGGGCTGGCTTTTGGGCCCATATGTAGAGGCCCATGGGCCAGAACCTCATGACGGCCTGGTGAACTCCTGAGTGTGGAGATGGTGAGCAGATGGTATCTCAGCTCGTCAGTCCAGATTCCAGACAAAGTCCTGGATTTCCTCAATGAGATGGCCCTTAGCTCGGCTGGTGGGGCATCCCAGCTCAGCACTGAGGGAATTTCAGCTCTCAGCTCGGCCGTTCTTCTATATTTGGGAGGATAATAATCACGTGGTGTACCTGACAAGATTCTCCTATATTAAATATTTATATTAATTTTTTTGTAATTATCACCACTGCAGACTGAACAACACAGATTTTATTCTCTCAGTGAAATGAAACCTCGGTCGAATGGTAGAAATGTTACAATCCATTAGCATAGCTAGTGTAGATATGAACCTATGGTAGAAAATCATATCATAATTACTCTAATGTCCTATCATTTCTCCTTCCAAAAACCAGTGTGCATGGAAGCACAAATTTTGAATTTCAAAATTAATTAAAAAATTAAAATTTTATACTCTTCATTTCTAAATTCAATTCAAATACTCAAATTTTGTGCTTCCGGGATATTATCTTAAAAAAATTTAAGCATCTAAAATTAATAGATTCCAATTAGCCATTAAGGCTATTGAAGAGGTGTTAGTCCGATTGACAAGAAGACATATTCTTTTTCCTTATCAATCAAGTTTCGTCTCTCTTGGAGACCACTTCAAGAATTAAATCTTATATTTAATCATGAATGCCCAAAGACAATGTGGGGAATATACCATTTAGATCATCCGGAGAGGTGATTAGTTAAGATACGTGTAAATTGGTTCGAACATAGCTTACCGTAAAATAAAAAAAAATACAAAAATAAAGACATTGAGGCTAAAGAAAACCAGAGAAAAAGTGGGGGCTATATTATTGAATCCCACATCACTTGTGTTACCTGATCATAAGCTATATATAAAGTCGAGGGCAATCTTCCTCTTACAATGTGTCTTTTAAGAGTGAGTTAGGTCTGTTAGGTTCCTACATAGTATCAGAGAAAGGCTTTTGTCTAAGATTAGGCGTGTTGAATGCCACATCAATTATGGGTCCTCCAATATCTGTTCCTAGTCGTTTGTCAAAGTTCACCATACGCATAAAGAGGCGTGTTGAATCCTACATTGATGTTAGACCCCCCTATATCCGTTCGTAATAGTTTGTCAAAATCCACCATGCGCATAAGAGGGCGTGTTAAATCCCACACCATTTGTGTTACCTAATCTTGAGCTATATATAAAATTGCGGGCAATCCTCCTCTTAAATAGCGTTTTTTGAGAGTGAGATTGGTTAATTGAATTTCTATATAGTAGATCAAAATAGGGTTATGGTATCCTGGAATTGGGCATTGCACAATCTACCCAAAATAGGAAACCTTTGAAGATAATCATAGAAAATTTCAAACACCATTTAAATCTCACAAACAGGTGATAAACTATCACGATGTATTGATATGCTGGAATGGAATGGAATAAAATGAAATATTAAATAGGATTGGAATTACTAAAGTAATGAAACGAAATAGTCACATTCCTATATTTAGTGACAAAAATGATTAAATGTAGTATTGGAATAACTATTCTCATTCCAATGTTTGATCAGTGTTGGGAATAAATAAAAAAATTGAATGCATTTGTACAATAAAGTCTCCACTTGAAAAACATATATATTTTTTTTGTAACAAAATATATTCAAACATAAACCAAATGAAATTCAAAACAATAGTATGACATTGACCTCATCTATCATTTTGCACTATACCAGATACATCCACTTTCATTTTGCAAATACCACAGACCTCTCTTGTTTTTTTGCTCAAACATCACTTACCTCCCTTTGGACAAAATTGCCCTTAGGTTATTTTATTTTTTTAAATCATTGGCACCCCTATATGTTTAAAATTATATTTTTTACCCTTAACTTTTTAAATAATTATATTTACCTTTCACTACCACCCAACTCTCACTGCTACCTCCACCGCCACTACCCAACTACCACCACCCACCACCACTGCTACCACCACCCACCACCCTCCACCACCCATCATTACCCACCCAACACCACCTCCCACCAACATTGCCACCGCCCACTGCCACCCCCCCACCACCCACCGCCCAACTCCACCACCACCGCCACCACCATGCACTACCACCACAAGAGAGAGAGAGAAATGGGTTAATGAAAGGGTTGAAAAAAAATAAAAATATATATATATATATTAAATGGGGGTGGTAGTGGCGGTGGGTGGTGGCGGTGGGAGGCGGTGGGAGGTGGTGGTGGGTGGGTGTGGCGGGGGGTGGTGGGTGGTGGTGGCGGTAGTAGGTGGTGGTGGCGGTGGTAGGAGATGACGATGAATATATATAAATTAAAGGGTTATTTATGTATTTTAGTTTTATTATTTAATTATTTTTTAAATAGTGAAGGATAAAATTGGTATTATAATAAAAAAAATTATTATTTTTTAATCAATAAGGAAGGTAAGTGGTATTTGAGCAAAAAAACAAAGGAGATCTCTAG
This sequence comes from Eucommia ulmoides, assembly GCA_016647705.1. NCBI lineage: Eukaryota > Viridiplantae > Streptophyta > Magnoliopsida > Garryales > Eucommiaceae > Eucommia > Eucommia ulmoides. The sequence continues at coordinate 7,766,050 of CM028333.1, read as the reverse complement.
TATTTGCAAAATGACAAGAAGGTAGCTGGTACAATGCAAAATGACAAGGGATATCAATGGCATATACCCTATATATGTATAATATTTATATAAATATAGAAGAAAGGGAGAAGAAGAATAAGAAGAAGAAGAGTGAGGCAGTGTACAAGGGCGTGGGGGGCTGGCAAAGGTAGGGGGTGGTGTTACCGGCGAGAGCTTAGTTAGGAGAGAGAGAGAGACTCTGGCGTTGATTGCCGGCATCGGATCCTCGCCGGAAAATATGGTGTAGAGAGGAAGAAAAGGGGAGAAGAACTGTAAAAATAAAAACAAAAAAAAATAAGTAATTATTTGTTAGAAATTCAAAGTGTAATCCCATATCAATATTTAGTTAGTGTTGGGGTCATCTTTTTTAATCAATAAAAGATTATAAATTAATCTCATGTAATTAGGATTAATTAATATAAAATTTATCTTATGATTGGTTACTTTGATATTTTGTAAAATTAAGAATGAAATTTAATCGTAACTGAACATATTAATAGAATGAAATGATAATTTTCATAACCATTTTAATCCCTCGTCGAAACCGGTAGCAGCCAGGACGTAAGGATTTTTGCCTTTTACTTTCCTATCATTTGATATATACCCACGAGAATGGAGGGCTCAGATTAAGGTCCATATGCTCAATAACTGCAGGTCGGTGGATAAGAGGTTGGCTGTGGGTGAGTTAATATTTTCGGTGATTGCTGGCCATATGGTGTGGGGATCGAATCTCGCCCCATTCATTTTTTCCCCTTATTTTCTTTCCCTCCACCCTCAATTTTTTTCTCTCACGTTTATCAGCCCTACCCCCACAACAGTCGACGCACAGTCCTTCACCTCCCACCCTCCCATGATCCGCTCATTCTTTCACCTCCCACTCTCTGTTGTTCTTCCAGTCTCACGATCCCACCTCCATTGTACCACCTCCTCCCACTTCCATCACCGTACCCACCTCCTCCACTCCCGCATAATGGAGCCATTTCTGCCCTCCATCGCCGTACCCATTTTGCGCTCTCTTATCCTCGATCCGCGACCTAATTGCTCACCCACAACCGAGTTTCTCCTCCAGCAGGTGAGAGTGTCCCTCTCTCTTATTGGGTTCCTCCAGCAGGTGAGTTTCTCTCTCTTATTGGGTTTTATATTGAGCTTCTCTTTTCCATTTCTCTGATCCGACGCCCATTCCTCTCTCTTATTGAACAGGTTGCTTTGATATTTCTCTTACATTTCAGAAATTTCGGGTATTATTTTGATGTTCAACCCTAATTTCTCCTAATTTCCTAACTGTTTCTGTTTACATTAGTATCTGACGCTCATTCCTCTCTCTTTATTGAACAGGTTACTTCGATATTTATCTCCTACATTTTAGAAATTTCAGGTATCATTTTGATGTTCAACCCTAATATCCGAATTAATGTTTCAGTTTACATTAGTGTTTCTGTTCAGAAATTACATTAGTGTTTCTGTTTATTGTTTCAATTTTCATTGTGTTCTTATTTTGCGTTTCTCTTTAGTCTTTCTGTTTGGTGTTTATGTTTTTGTTTAGTGTTTTTGTTTAGCGTTTTTGTTTAGCGTTTGTTAAGTGTTTTTGTTTATTGTTTCAGTTTAGCATTTGCTTAGTTTTTTCGTAGAATAGAAACGCTTAAATAGAAACAGGGAACGCAACTGAAACATATTGTTTTTCGTTCCCGAAATTTGTTCTATTTTTCTTCTGTTTTCTGTGACGTGTGTTTTGTGTTTTGTTCAGTTTTCAGTTTCTGATTCTGTTTTTCATTATCTTCTTCTATGGTGTATATTTTAAGAGGTATATTTTCAAATATCTTTTAATACACAATTTTTGTTCTCAGTTTTGTGTTTGTTCATTTTTTCATTTTAAGTTCAAGTTTTCGCACATAATTTAATGCACATCTTAGTTGTTTTTTAGAACAAATTTGTGGAATTAAAATAGAATTGTTGTCGAATTTTTGTTTCAGTTTTAAACCTCATTACAGTATTATTCATTGTTCTGATTCTTTTTTGGGAAAATGGCTTCTTCTGGGAACAGAAACTCTAGAAATCTTCTGTTTCTGTTCTCAAATTTCTGTTTCTGTTCTCTAATTTATGTTTTTGTTCTCAATTTTTTTAAAACAATTAGGGTTGAACAGCAATGGTTGTATACATTTTGACGGTCCTGATCGATCTTAGAGAAATCAATGGCTGAGATTAACACGAAATTTCAAATAACTGTTGTGTTATTTGAAATTCCAATTCCAATTCCAATTTAACGATTGATTTCATTCTTAACCGATTTCTTCTCTCTATTAGATTTGAAGTAGATATGAACGGCAAGAGGTATTCTTGGCAGATGTGGGTTTTGTCTTTTTGAATTGAATCATGGTGTTGCTTTATGGTGTTGATGTTCTACAAATTTGAAGTTCATTACATTATTTTGGCTGATTCATTTTGTACTTGAGGCTCGATTTCGTTGTCCTTCCCTCTCCATAGGTCCCTTCGTACAAGTGATTTCTCTCTCTATTTTTTTTTTTTATTTCACTGTCCAAGGCGCCAGCCATGGAATTGTGTGGTACATATGTCTGAATTTGGTCCATTTTACCAATGCATTAGCATCATTACATTTAGAATCTTATCATGGCGTTCCTATTGATTTTTGTAAAACATCTACCAGCAGTTAGAAAATTCAAAATGAATTAATTTTGGCTCTCTATAAGTCCGCATCATGTTTAATTGCTTCAAATATTACAGCCAGCGGGTGATTAGCATTGATTTAAATGTGGTGTGTGTGGCCGCATGAGGGAGGAAGGCATATTGTTAGTTAAATTTTAGTGAGTTAAACTTTCGACATCGTTAATAAAACTCGGGATAAAAAATAATGGAAAATATATACTATGTAGTGCTCTAGCCTCTAAGCCACATATATTACAAATGTGGCCCTTCTTAATCATTATCTGGATACGACAATTAAAATGAAGATATATTCTCTTCCTTTGCTTGTTTTTTCCCTCCCTTTTTCTCTTTGTATTTTGTCTTTTTAATTATTACGGTTCTTTTGGTTTTCAACTTAAAAATAGTTGATTGTTCTTCTATTTTTGGGCAGATTGTTTCAGGGTAATGTAATAATCCATTTTCTCCATAACCTATAAAGCGCATTTTTCAGGTGAGGTGGTTCCAGACACAATCATTGTGAACTCAGGGCTCCACGACGGAGTAGGTAAGGTGGTGGGGGTTGGTGCCGCCGAAGATTATATACCAGACGACAGTGGCCGCAGGTGGATACGCGAGGAGTTTGGCTTTCGACCCGCAGAAGATGGAGGCTTTCAATACAGTGGTTTTGGACAAACTGAGGAGCTACGGGGTGGTGAAAATGGTGATCAATGGTTTTGACATGACTTATCCTCGGCACTACTATAACCAATGCAACAACGGAGTCCACAACGGCCATGCTTCATTAAACATACGACGGCGGGATTGGGCACCAGTATTTTATGGACCTCATGTTCTGCCACGTGTTGTTTCTCAATTCGCTTTGAGCAAAAATAGCTTGCCTTGTTGTGCTAATGTGCACATATGGCCATAATTAGTAGTTCTGGTTGATGTGCAAGCTGGATGATGATATTTTTGAGTTTTTGGTAGATTTTTGTGCTAATATGATATGATATGATAATTGAATTAATTTTTGTATTGAATATTAAGATTTATTTGGTATATGAATTTTTAATGCAGTTGATGAATTGTAAAACTATTTGAAACTAATATAAGTAAACAAAAAAAACAATTTATTATACGTGTTATGTTAATAAAAAATTAGAATTGTATATCAATGAATTACATGTGTGCTTTTATATACGGGGTATAACTAGTCATACTACAAAATACAAATAGCACGCACATCTCTTTGTCGTAATTTGTTCGGGTAAAATTTTAAAAATGGATTTTAATTTTTTTACCAACTTTGACTAATTGAAAACCAAAAATAATAAATCTTGTTCCTCCGCCACCACATAAATCTTCATCTTCTTCCTTCATTGATCCTCAGCCAACGATCCACTTAACCCACGCCCGCTACTGGAATTAATACAAAGAGGGAAAGAGACAATCAAAAGTACAAAAAGGCAATTCAAACTCTTCTTCTCCGATGTTCTTGGTCTGTCTAAACTCTCCATCTCACTCCATTTGCAAACCACCAGTCCACCACCAGAAAAAACTGACTCACCAACAGTTCAAAACTACTTATTTCATTCACCAATTCGCAAAACACAAATTCAAAAAATGTGTAAATTATAAAAATTTAAAAATGATATTTCAACCAAGATAATCAAATGAATTTCACAAAAAAAAATACCCAAAAAATTTACCAATGAAAATTCAAGACAACCAATTAAAGAACAAATTATAAACCTACTGATTTTCAAAAAATTAATCCTAAATATATAAGAAAATAGAGATGAAAATTTTTGGTTGGATTGTGAAAACAATTAAGAAAATGAAAGTTCCAAGTGAGAGAAATCCGCAAAAAATATGCTCGCAGATCAGTTGGCAGATGGTGAAGTGTACACCTCGCAAAAAGGTCCAACTGTCCAATAAAATCAATTATAACATGAGTCGATGAATCTCTAAGAGGGAAAAAGATCAGTCTCATTAAGAAACACGGATTGGGACATGCATGTCATGTCCAACACAATACAGACGCGAGCATACTGTAAATTTCAAAATATATATGTATATCTAGAATATGTTTAATAAATATTATTTTTTAATAATTTATATAAAATAATAATTATGAAAATGTGAAATACATTAAGTACAATATTTACACAAATTATACAAAATATAGAATTTTCAAAAAACATTCTATAAAATAGAAAATATCAGAGTAATTTTAAAATAAATATGAAATATAGTGCTTTCAATATATTTTATGTCTTATGATCCCTAACAAACCTTCAATGCATCAGAATATGCCTCCAACACATATACATACATATCATATCCAACATGTATCTAGAATGTGTATCGTAGAGTGTCGTGTCCAACACGTGTACGAGTACAGCCAAGTGTTCGTGATTGTCAAGAGTCGATAAAAAGGAGATAGTGGCTTAATTTTATTGTTGGAACTTCCAAGGACAAAATTGAATTTGAAACATGGATCTTATTCCATTCAATTCATTCTCATCCCAAATTTTTTGGGATTGATATTTGAGAACGCGTTTGGCAAATTTATTTATGTTCTCATCTCATTGAAATTGATTCTTCAAATTCTAAGAAAATAAAAAAAATAAAAATTTGATTTTTTTCATTTCCAAAAAAATCCTGAAAAGAGACAAGATTGGGAATTAAAGAAATTATTAATAAGGCCTTGTTCAATTTTTGCTAGGCCCATAAGAATTTTTTTTGTTTCTCTTTTTCCATTGTTTTTAGTATAGTTATTTAATATGTCAATATTTTTCGATATCTATTTTTAATTAATATTTATTTTTTAAAATTATATGTAATTTGATATTTATTTATTATTATATATTTAAAAATAAAAAAAGAACAATTGTTAAAAAAACAATTTTAAAATAATATATCCAGAAAATCGCCACCTTAATAATCCCCAGAAACCATTTCAAAAGGCAGAACACTGTCTGAGTCAATAGTATTTAAGTTGATATCGTCCATTCGAAGAAGGAAAAACATGAAACCAACTCATCTCACTCATTCGTTGTTTGCGCATAATAACCAAAACAAAAGGTCTCTTTATTCAAAACCTTAAACACAACTAATAACGCGAAAACTGAACGCGAACACACAACAAAAAACACTCCGCCCAGTCTCATAACCAGCTGCCGCTGTAGCTTAAGCTGAAGCCATGTGGACAATGAGGTCAACCACGCGAGAGCTGAAAAGATTGAGGGAAAAAAAAACGCATAAATTTGAAGCCTTTGAAGTTCAGAACTGCCAATAAAAGAGATTCAATTGAAGTAGAAGACGACGATTGAATTCATTACCTGTAACCCCATTCATTGTCGTACCAGGAGACGAGTTTGACAAAGTTCTTGTTCAAAGCTATTCCTGCCTTGGCATCGAAAATGCTTGACCTAAACAATTTTTTTATCCAAACAAAAAATCAATGAATTGGGTGCTAATCATTATCTTACGAAGAGTAAAGAACCAAACCAAACCAAACAAAAATAATCTTCACCTGCTATCACCCACAAAGTCTGTGGACACCAAATCATCTTCGGTATACCCCAAGATGCCCTTGAGCTTACCCTCAGACTCCTCCCTGAGAAAACCACCACCAAAGACAGAAAAAAATGTGAATAAGACTGATGGATTTTCAAGTTCTAACATAACATGAAGTTGAAAGGGAAAATTCAAGGAATTACTTGATGGCGGCCTTGATTTCATCGTAGGTGGCCTCCTTCTCAAGCCTAACAGTGAGGTCAACAACTGAGACATCCACGGTAGGAACACGGAAGGCCATTCCAGTCAATTTACCGTTCAGTGCGGGAAGCACTTTACCAACAGCCTACATGATTAGGTAACAACCACAAGATGAATCAAAAACAGAACAAAATAACAGTTCTCTCTTTCATCACTAGATGCATTTGTTAATTCATAAGTACCTTGGCAGCACCAGTGCTGCTGGGAATGATGTTGAAGGAAGCAGCCCTTCCACCTCTCCAGTCCTTGCTTGATGGTCCATCAACAGTCTTCTGAGTGGCTACACCAAAATATTTTTAAAGCAAATGCGAGAAGAAAATCATCATTAAGGTAGTGTTTGGCTATATGGGATCGGCTGTATTCAGTCATTTATAATTCCATTCCCAAACACAACCTAACTCTATTTCACAATGACAAACATGACTAACAAGAATTGGAATCACTCACCAGTGATGGAGTGGACGGTAGTCATAAGACCCTCAACAATGCCGAACCTATCATTGATGACCTGTGGTAGTTCCACAACGAAATGGATAAGAAATGCGACTAAAAACTACATATTGCCAAGGAAAAAAAGGGGGGGGTTGTTTCTAAGACAACCTTGGCCAAGGGAGCAAGACAGTTGGTGGTGCAACTAGCATTAGACACAATGTCGAGTTCGGGCTTGTATTCCTTCTCGTTTACACCAACAACGAACATAGGGGCATCCTTACTCGGGGCCGAAATTACAACCTTCTTGGCACCACCCTGTTGAAAACCCGTCAACAATGCACAATTTAGATCTATCAGCAAATTCATAGATTATTAATTGAAACCAGAATACAATCAAACAAATTGACCCCATTGCATATGAATTATCACAAAACACTGTCAAATGCTACAACTATAAATTAATATCTTAAAATAAAACACATTATGAAGCTAGTCTAAAGATCATATATTAGATGGCCATTGAAATCAATCCATCCTACAAGTATATGTACAAATCAGACAGTAACACAGATAAAATCAAACAAAAGATCAGATCAGATCAAACCTTCAAGTGAGCGGCAGCCTTGTCCTTATCTGTGAAGACACCAGTGGACTCGACAACATAGTCAGCACCGACTTGGCCCCATGGGATCTCTTCCGGGTTCCTGAGAAAATACACCGAAACACAAACAGATTCGAGTTAAAATGACTCTCTCTCAAGATCACAAGCTTCACATTCTAAATCATGTATAAAAAAGAGTTATAGTTTGATCAAAAACTCTTACCTGATTCCGAAAACGGTCACTGGCTTCTCACCAAAGAGGAGGGTCTTCTCATCCTTAACCTTAAGCTCGTGGTGCTTCCATTGACCATGAACGGTATCGTACTTGAACATGTATGTCTAGATTCACAAAATCGAAACAAATTAACATCATAGAACAAAAAAAGGGACGCGCATCAGCATCTGAACAAACAAAAACATCGATAATTCCGATGATACCATGTATTCGGTGGTGATGAACGGATCGTTAACAGCAACGAGCTCAACATCGTCTCTCTGGAGAGCGACTCTAGCTACCAAACGTCCGATCCTTCCAAAACCTAGCAGATCGGAATTCAACAAAAACAAATCCATCAGTCACCGGATCTGAACATCAATTAAACAACGAAACTCAAAGCAAAAGGAAGGAAACGAATTACCGTTGATGCCGATCTTAATCTTCTTGTCCGAACCCATGATTTTCGAGAAAGACCAGAAAAAATTGAGGATATCGAAATGAAGAAATGAGTAGATAGAGAGAAGTGATGAATATGAGGAGAGAGAGGGTGATTAGGGCTGTATTTAATGGGTGGTTTAGAAGAAAGTGGTGGGCAGAAATAATGGATGGTCACGTGACTTGCGCATGGTGTTAATTTTTCTGTCTTGGGGAAAAAGAAAGAAGCCACTAGAATTGCATTACCACAAGTAATTAGCTGATTTCAAGGCCCCGTGGTTTCATTAAAACAGTAAATTTATGATTTTTTGGGTTAAATTGCACTTTGATCCCCTCAAGTTTTTAACTAGTTGCAACTCTCCTATTAAACTTTTAATTGCAATCTCAATCAAAATCTTTTCCGGCAATAAACTAATAGTAATTTCTGCTTTGTTACTACTTTACTTCCTTCCACTTTAAAAAAATATATTTTACTTATTTCTACTTTTAAACAAAATGAGAAACTAAATTTTTTTGTTTAAATTAACGAAATAAGCTTAAAAATGCATGGAGTTAAATTTTTTGTCCAATTTTTAGATAAAATGGACGAAATTGCTCCTTTGTTATAATTTTTATTTAGATTTTTATTATAAATATTTTTAAAAAATTAAAATTAAAATAAATGGACAATTTCATCTATTTCATAAAAAAAATTGAAAAATTTAATTATATCAATTTTTAAACATATATTTTGTTGATTTAAACGACAAAAAAATTAATTTTTCACTTTGTTAAAAATAGAATTAGGTAAAAAATAATTTAAAGTATAGGACTTAAAATAATAATTAGGTAAAACAGAGTGTAAAAAAACAATTTACCCTAAAACGTTATTTCCGGTAGTCACCCTAAATGAGGGGGCTATTTTTATTTGAAGGGATTTTATATAAATAGTACTTTTTAAATTCCTAAAATTACATACCTTTTTTAAAAATTTGCCAGGGCCACGCCCCGCTTGGCCATTCCCTCTGTCTCTGATTTCGAGTGAAATTATGTTCATAGTATTTCATTGGATACAAATTTTTCCGTGTCCAAGGACACAAATTTTACATACAATTGCGAATATTAGTGTGCAAATTACGACTGAATGTAACATATAAGGTGATAAAATAAAATTTAATCTTATTTTAATTTTTAATATTTATTTTCTATTTTTTCAAAAATAGCATAGTTTGATTCAAACATACAAAAATAGAAAATCTATAATTTGATTTATCTAGTCAAATGGTAAGAAATCATATGGTAGGAGAGATCTTCTGTAACGTACCCCATTAATCATGGGTCGTTACAGTCTACCAGTTATAACGCTCTTCAGGTGTAGGGGAAACGGTCACAATGGGCTGACTTGTTCTTCTTGCTTGACTTGGTATTCTTCCTGGGAGGCCATTGACCACCTCAGATGTTCGAATCTCATGAAGGATTCTAGAAATTGGCATCTATAGACCAGGCAGATTTGGCTCCTGATGCGCTTCTGACCTTGAACCTGAGCTCCTAAACCGATCTTTACTCTGATCTGAACTGCTGCCTTTTGACTTGTCGTAGTCCTTCTCATTTTGCTTAAGGTAATCTTTAGAAGATCCCCTACCTTCTCGTGCAAGTTTAATGTCTTCCAATTTCATGTAGGGCTTAGTCTTTTCCATCAACTCCAACATGCTCCTTGGGTTTTTCTTAATTTGGTGGGGTCAAACCTCTCCAATAGTGGTATAGCCAAGATTTTCAAAGTGAACTGCATTTCAGTGCCCTTTAACAATTTATCTAGCTCATCCAAGGGCTGATCACTCTCCACCTTGCTCCTAAGTTGCTGACGTAAATCGACAGTCACAGTTCGGTTGTAAACCCTTTTCTCCTGCTATTGATTATTGGTTTCCCCCTGGGCAATTCGCTCTTAGGATTATGGGTCAGCAGACCCTGGTGATTCTACTTCTTCTCCCAGATCATCCTCAGCAATTGAGGGTCATGACCTGTTTTTGGCAATTATCTCCGCCATGTATTTGATCATATCGGCCATCTTTGATATTTTTCCAATCAGAGCGTCAATCTTTGCATTTGTGCTCTGAACTACTGGAGGAAGGTTAGCCTAAACTTCGTCATGTATTGTTGTTGAAACTTCATTGGCAGCCTGCAATGGTAGATCACTACTTTGGCTAGAAGCTGCTGCTCTTACTCGTGGTTGCCTCATTATTGCAACAAAAAACTTTTTTTATGTTAGCGTTTCCCACGAGCGGCGTCAAATGATACAGCCAAAAATTCTCAGCACGTGTAACAATTTTGCACATGCCGAAAACCTCTTCACCTTCCTCCGTAAACCTACAAAACCGTTTAGTTCTTTGGGGGGAACACTGGTGTGGTGTCGATCAAAAAATCTCCGGCGTAAGAATAAGGTAATGGAGAGAGTTAATACGCAGATTGAATCGTAAGTAAAATAATAGTGATACTTGTCCTTTATATAGGTTTAGTGATACTCCGTTGTTTCATTAGAGAGATCTCCCGTTACGTGATACACTCCTAACGGCCTGGAAGATAACCATAATTTTCTCCTCATATCGTGGGAGAGATCATATGCAATGTACCCCATTAATCATGGGCTGTTACAGTCTACCGGTTATAACGCTCTTCAGGTGTAGGAGAAACGGTCACAATAGGCTGACCTGTTCAATCCTCGGACGCGAACACAGTGGGCTTTTGAGTTGCCCGTTAATGGGCCTCTTCATGAGGTTGTTTGGCTGGTTCAATGGACTGATGAAGTCTTTACCTAGATGGGCTCATTATTCTCGGCCTAGACCACACAATCGATCTGTTTGTTTTGAGTCGGGTTATTGATCTGACACGATCCGTTAAGGCTTCATGCCTATGCTAGTTGTGAACGGGAGTTTTCCCATATCAGATCAGTGAGTTGAAGGCTGGGATCATTGAGGAAATTACAACTTTATCAATATGTTAACAATTTTCAAATAACAGGATTGAGAAATATTAAAAAAATTATGGGTTCAAATGAGAAATACAAGGACTAAAGTATGACTCATCCCAAAATATCAAGCAGAAAGTGTAATTTTCCCTTGGAAAATGAAAAGCTTCTAAGAATATTCGTGGAATAATTCCTGGCTTGACCGCTGAAGCCTGCTTACGCTCATTCATGTACGTGTCAAAATTGAGTTGTAATTGAATCACTATACAAATTTGTATTGACAATGTTGTCTCTTCTAACTAAAAGAACATTATACCAAGAAAACATCCTAAGAATTTATCGAGATGACCATTTAGGACTAATCCTGTAATTTAAATAACGAAAAACTTTCCACCAAAAAAAAATTTATCTTTAAGTGAAGGACAAGTCTTGCAATGAAATATCACTAATCTCTTTATTCTCCTTATTTTTATCAAATCAATGATGAATATTTTCTCTTCTCATTACTAATAACATTAAATAATAAATAAAATATTTTTAATTAATAATTATATTTATTTATTTATTTTTATTTTATTTTTTTAGTATCAATTCAAAATTTCATTCTTTTTTTTTAAAATTATATTTATAATATTGGATTTTAAAAAAATAAATAAATTAATTTTCATTCAAATAAATTTATTTTTAATTAATAGTTCTATTTATTTATTTTTGTTCCGTTTATTATTATCAATTCAAACTTTCATTCAGTTTTTTTTTTAAAAAAAAAAATCATAATTTTAGATTTTTGTTTTAAAAATAATTAAATTAATTTTCATTCAAAAAATGTATGAATCCTGCTCGAGATGGGGGCTTTGGTGGCCTGATTAGAGACCATCCTGGAGTCTGGTTGGTAGGGTTTTACGACTTTGTCCCTGAATGCACGGGCCTGAAAGAGGAGATTAGAGGACTCCATCAGGGAATTACTACGGCTGTGGCATGAAAGTACTCGAGAATAATTATTGACACGGACTCAACGAATGTGGCAAAACTAATGAACGAAGAATGCCCAAACAACCATCTTCTCAGTTTCTAGGTCCCAGATCACAAACGACTGATAAGAGACAAAGATTTTATCATCCAGACGACCCCGAGAGAGAAAAATCCAAGTGTTAATTTCCTAGCTAAATTAGATTATGAGAGAGGGGAGGAATATAAACTTCTATTTAATCCACCTGAGAACATGGAAAATTTCCTTTTGGAGGAGATAAGATCGAAAACTTTTGATAGGTGTCCGTAGTCTCTCTTGTGTCTTTTATGTACCAAATAAATAAATAAATAACGAAAAGCTGAAGAAATCAATAGCACTCCTAAGAGTAATTTTGCAACACAATTTACCACCTGAAATTATATGTGCATTGCGTTCACTGGTCTATTTACTCGCAATTTCTCGTGTCATTATATCAAATTCTTGATGTCTATAATAAACAATTAGTTAATAAAGTACCACTTTGTAAGTGGAGGAGTAAAATTTTAGACAGTATTTTGTTTCCTAAATATGTCGTCTACTCATCTCATCCATCTATTCATGGAGCCAACTTAAGTCTAAGAAGGGCTCAAATCCCCTCTCAATTTTTAAAATTTTTAGATTGCGTTTGGGTAAAAGATTTGATAAATCCATGAAATTTGTAAATAATAAGATTTCAAAATTCTGGATTTTAAAATCTCATTATTTACAAATTTTTTATTTGGATAATTTTTTTAAATGAAGAATTTGATTGTGTAATTTCATAATTTCCTTTGATAGACAAGTATTTGGAAGTAGAATTTTAAAATCAATTAAATTTTAATAATAAAAAATATAAAAATATATCTCTAAATATAATTTTTATTTGGTAGCATAATAACATAATTTTTATAATATAACCTTAATCATACATTATTATTTTAATAATATGATTTTTATATTTATTTTACAAATGTAATTTCATTATCTAATATAGAGAGAAAAGAAAATTTTGAAATTTGTATAATTACAAAATAAAAAATAAGATTGAAGTGAATTGGATGAAGAATTGAAAAAATAACAAATATCTATTGGAAGGATTTAGATATAACATGTGTTTTGAAATAATTTACAAATCTTTATTATTCTCCTATTTTACAAATGAATAAATTTTATAATTTCTTTTCTAATAGTACTCAAACAAAGAATTTGCTAAAAAAAAAATTAGTAAAATCTTTTGAACAAATAAAATTCCTTACCCAAACACAATCTTATTTTTACCCTTATAATTTTATAAAACTCCCAAAATTTTATATAAAATTCTCCCTGATTTATATAAATATCTAAAAAATTAGTCCACATGATTTATTTTCTAGATCTATCGTGGATTATTATTAAACTATAATTATTTAAAAATATTACCTGGTATAAAGAGAAAGTATTATTATTTTACTAGAGAGAGAAACTAAGAGGAGAATTTTTAGAAATGAGGTCCGATAATTTTTAAAACATAAAAAGCCGAGATTATAAAAAATTATTGAGAAGTGTAACTTTATTTATAAAAAAAAAATTACCTAATCATTTAATTATTTAGTACCTATCACTTTTTAGTATTTAATTAATAATTTTATCAAAGTGGACTAAAGCTTTGTTGGGGCGAAGTTTGACACAGGAGCTTCTTGTTTGTACCAACCAAGAGAGTTTATGTCACTTGGTGCGCAATGTTTCATGCTTGATTTATTTAATTTTTTTCCCCTTTTTTTAAGTCAATGCTACAATAAAAAAATTGAAATAATAAAAAATAAAGGAAATAGAAAGAACAACCACCCCTCGAAGAGGTGGGTGCTTATTCATGCTTTATTCTCACATTACATGTTGCATTGTTGTTTTATGTCAAAAAGGCATGATTTTGTCGAATGACAAATTACTTATAAGCTATTAAATTATTTATAAGTTATTAGATAAGTTATGTTTTTCTTTTTTCTATTTTTTTTTATTTTTTTTGATAAGGGTGAAACCCAACACGAGCATGCTTATTAAAGATCCGTAATTAAATTGGCTGAGAGAAAGTGGCCTATGTGGTATCTTTACGGAATTGATCCGTAATTAAAATCAGATTCAATTTTATCCACATAATATTACATCATCTGAAGATCATAGAATAAATCGATAATGATTAAGACTATATATACATGTTTTTAAGACTATATATACATGTATTGTAAGACTCCGACTTTTCATATACGAATAATTCAAGTCACGTTTTAAAATATTTCGAAAATATCAGGGAGATTACGATATTGATTATGTGAATTAAAATTTTAAGGGGTTGGATTGAAAATTTTGTAAACATATATTTGGGTTTAATTGCTACCACAACATAACTTAAGGGGAGGTTTGTGTAATTTTGCAAAAATATCTTCTTTTATTATATATATTGAGAGATTGGAGTTGGTGAAGAGTTAGTAGGGGTGACATGGTCCTTGTCCGGCCGTGTGGTGAAGAGTTAGTAGGGGTGACATGGTCCTTGTCCGGCCGTGAGTTCTCACACTTTATATATATATATATATATTCATACAAAGAAAATTCGAGAACCGAAGAGAAGGAAGAGAGAGAATTCCGGTGTGGCGTCGCTGTTCGTCATTGACGTTCGGCGAGTGTGTGGGTGTTGTTCGGGTGTTCCTCCTGCGGTGAAGGTGGTTGATGGCGTGGCTGGTTAACAGCCGACGTTGTAGGGGAGTTTGGTGTCGCTTAGTCGTCCGGTGGTGTGTATGTGTGTGTGACCGTTGGTTGGCTGAAAGAATACAGAAATAGAAACGAAAAAGAGAGAGGAAGCAGTTCGGCGGTGTTGTTCTTCCGGTGATCATCGTCGGCAGTGAAGGGAGTGTGTGTGAGTTTGTTCTACAGTATGTTTGCGGGTATGCCGTTCGTCGGTTGGGTCGCCGGTGATCGTGTGGGTATTCGTATGGTTTGCCGGCGTGGGTTTTGTCATGCATTTGTGTGTGTGTTTTGCTATGGGTGTGCGTGTAATTGGTCTGGTAGTGTGAAGTTGTTGGTGTTTGGCAGCCATTGTGAGTGTTTGGGGATGATCGAAGTTGGCGAGGTAAGGAGAGAGAAGGTAGCGATTGAAATCTCAAAATAGAGCAGGAGGATGAAGACGACTTACCGCCGAAGCGATGGATTTTCGCCTAGGCGGTGAAAATGCAGAGTGTAGTTGTGAGAAAGGGAGAAGCAGCCACTCAATCGCCTAGGCGGTGGGACGTCGCTTAGGCGGTGGGGAGCAGAATCAGAAATACATGGAATTTTAGGGAAATCCACGATTGGTTCGGAACGGGTAACCTTTCTAATTTATGTTGTGAATTCTAAATTTAGTTTTCTAACCTTAGAATAATTAAACGAAAATAATAAATCCTGAGATTGTTTATAAGAACAAAGTTTATAAATGGTAAACCGTAACGAAACGATACTAGTTGAATAGTTATATTTCATAATAAAAGATGGGAAATAGGAAATTAAGAAAATTAGGATTTCATGGCGTGATTAGTTTGTTTTATACAAAAATATTAATTTAGGCCCTGTCACCGTTAAGTTCACAGGCACCGAAGTTCGGATAGGGGATAGTCGGATAAAGGTTACGAAAGCGGATATCAGGTGAGTGTACTGCCCTTCTTGCCAAACTATTTTCCATATAAATATGGTGAGATTTGTGTTTATTTAACTGTACGAATTTTATAAATTATATGGATCAAGCTAGTTGTGGGTGAGTTGGTAAAATGGTTTTCCATTGAAATGTTTGGGTTTAAAAAGAAAGACTATATAAATAATCTGTTGGATTTTGTAGTTTTAATAAAAGGTGGGAAAAACATGATTTTTAAATGAAAAGTGGGTTTTGTCTAAAAGAGGTGGACAATGGTAATTTTGACGGTATTGATGAAATTGTGATTTTGTCGATATTATTGAAGTGGTAATTATTATTATAGTATGTCCGGAGGGTGGTCGGCAGAGGGATAATTATTTGTGATTTGGTGATAATATTATTGAATTGACTATGCCATAGTTTATATTATGATCTGTCCGGAGGGTGGTCCGGCAGATGGATAGTTACTATAAGGTGATTGACGTCATGTAGTGATTTATATTATTGGCCTCCGGAGACGTCCGGTTGACGGTGATCTGCGCAGTTAGGTCTGTTAGGAAGGCATATCCTACGGATGGTTACGGTGCCGTTGCAATTCCCAATCGTGAGGTTAAAACGATCACTATGGCTTAGCTGGTGGGTGTGGGATTGAGATGTGTGTTTAAATTGGGGTGTTTTATATATACTGGGTGACTTATTATTGATTGGGTGTTGGAAACTGAATTATACTGCTTTACGTTCATTTCTTATTTGATACTAGAGATTTTACCAACTCTGTGTGGTGTTTATATTTATTTACGCTTGATCCATTTAAATGTTGGATTTTATGAAATGTATTGTTGATATGTTAAAAATGGTTTTTACTAAGAAGGCAGTATACTCGCAAGTGATTTCTTTAGGAGACGGTCCCCTACTGACATTAGGTGGAGTTATCTGGGAATATGTTTGAATGGAGCTGTCAGAAAGGAACAATAAGGAAGTAAAAGATTATGTATATGTTGTGTAATGAGTTGTATAGTGAATTATTTTAAATTTGTAATGTATAAGAAGTTTTGGATGTAATAGGTGTTATCATATTGTCGTCACGCCGGTCTTGGGATGACGGGTGTCCAGGACGGGTCGTGACATGTATTAGAGGGACATATGTTTGAAGACGACGCTCTATGATTTTATCAGGGATTTTGAGTGGAGGTTCAAGGTGATTTGGACGATTTCGAGAGTTCGAGTGTTCGAGGCGATTTCGAGTGGAGATTTGAGGGTTCTAGACGATTTGGGCGATTTCAAGTGGAGGCATTTAGAGAGAGAGAGTGAAGGTGATTTTTCCTTCGCGATTTCGTGGGTTCAGCTCTGATTTGAGGTTTGGATCTGATCTGACATCGCCATTCACCATCGTTACATTGATTTTGAAGGTTTGGTTCTGGTCTTGGAGATGGTTTTGTTGAAAGGTATGGTTTTCTTCTCAGGTCTATTCTTGTTTTGATCTTGAACTGTTCTTGGGTTTGTTCGCTGCTTTCTCCGATGGTTCACTAGTCAGATCTAGGTTTCTGTGGATTCTTTGTTAGCTGGTTTAAGGCTAATATGGTTTCTAAGAGTAGAGAGATATGCAGGCGAAGATTTATGTATATAGTTGTGATTTTTGTTGTAGAATCTATTAGATCATCGATTGAGGCAATTATTTCCGAATTACAGTAGATGGATGTAGAGGGAGGAACTCTCAAAGAAAAGGGAGTGAAGATTTCTACTCAGTAAAAATATGGTCTTGAAAAAAATAAGAAGAAAACCAAAAATGATCATGATACAATGGAAGGTAGTATAGATTTGGATCCTAACTGGGAATAATCATAGGAAATGGATATGGTGCATAATCTGATCAAGAAATTGGATTCGGAGCAGACATTAGCGCAAGAAATAATTCTCATGCATGTCCAAACTAGATCTTTCAAGGATATCCTTAATGGGAAAAGCGATCAGCCCAAAAATATTCTTCAAGATAAGTATTTCGATGCTGAAGTTGATGAAATGGAAGCTAGTGGGAACCTTAATCTTTCATCTGATTCTAGCGCGGATAAAAACGGAGATGGAATCCTACAGGTCTTCATGTCTGACACTATCATTTCTCAAATCAGGGAGAGATGGAAGGATACTCTCATCATTAAATTGCTTGGGGAACTGATCGGTTACAAAGTGCTATGTGATATAGCAAGACTCATCTGGAAGTTACAAGGAGATTTTCGAGCTGATTGATCTAAACTACAACTTCTATGTAGCAAAATTTGATCGTATCAATAATGCTCACAAGGTCTTAACTGAATGGCCTTGGGTCATTCTTGATCACTATCTAACAGTTAGAAAATAGGAAGCGAATTTCCTACCTGAATTTGCGATAGAATCCCGAACAGCTGTATAGGCCAGTCTTCTAGAGATCCTGTTTGAATACTACGAATTATCGACGCTATATGATATAGGAAGGGTGCTAGGTCGCCCCATCAAGATTGACGGGAATATGGCGGCGCCTTATAGAGGTAAGTTAGCAAGATTGTGCGTGGAAATTGATTTGAATAAACCCCTAATTCCTCCTTTCAGAATGAGGGGAATGGTCTTCAGGGTGGAATATGAGAGTTTGCATGGTCTCTGCTACTCATATGGAAGAGTGAATTACCGAACGGAATTGTGTCCATATGCAAAAAGTCAACATGGAGATGGTGGTAAAGCGCCGGGAAAGGAAGAAGGTACAAAGGTAGAAATTCCAAAAGTTGATAGCATGGGAAACCAGACAACAGTGGCGGACTGTCAAGAGGCCAACGTCATGTCAACGAAGATAGAAATGAGAGAAAGTGACGTTGTTGCTTTGGATGAAAGAGATAATGGTTTTGGGCCCTGGCTTCTTGTTAAAAAGCAAAGAACGTTTGGGCTCAACAAACCTAAAAATAATCAACAATGGAACCAAAGAGGCCCATCAGAAAGAACCATGGAGAAACCATTTGGATATGCTAGGCTGAGGGGGGGAAAAAGCCTAAAGAAAATACCCAAATAGGATGGTTATAAATAAGTAAACTGGAGGGACCGGGCCATCCAAAGCCCAACAAGATAAATAATACAGAAGTCCAATTCAACCTCATGTGTACAAGAACTCTGCGAAAAAGGGTATGGGAAACCGTAAGGCAAAGTCTGGTACATGAGGAAATCCTATCGGGAAGATAAATGAATCGAAAGAGCAGGGATTGAGGAATATTGTGGGAGCACAAGAGATTGATAAGTCCAAGAGCACGCCTGGTGTGTTGACAAGAAACGCTGCTCGTGATCAGAATATATCAGCTGCACCAAGAGATCCTTTGCAAGTTCCAGTTGGCCCAATAATAAGGGCAAGGGCTAAAAGATTCAATGAAACACTTAATGGGCTAATTCAAGAGATTTGGGAGTCTACAATAGTGAAACTTAAATTAGGCCCAAAGGACGATCAAGGTCTGATCTATCTCATTAAGGCAAACAAATGGGTTTAGGCGTGAACCGAATGGGCCTAAGTATAAGACCCACGAAATTTCAGAATTTTTATTTTATTATTTGGTCTTTTAATTTTAATTTAGGTTATTTATTTTATGAGTTGTAAGGCATGATTTTCAATTTGTCTTTTTCTTTTTAAACTAGGAGTGCAAGGCATGATAAAAAACTTCCTTATTCTTTCTTTTGTCTTGTAATGTGAGACACAAGGGTTTCTTTTATTTTTTATTGTGGTCGCACTACTGTTCATTGTTACTGTTTACGAGTACTATTCACTAGCTAAGGTTTTTCTTTATTGTTGGCCACTTACTTAAGAAAGTTGTATCCCATGGGGAAAAACACATTACTTTAATTAACACAATTGTGAAAGTTTTCTCTTAAATTCTTCAACGAACTTTTTCTGAACTTATCAAGAATTTCTTGTGACGTTCAAACTCTATACCTTAGATTTGTAATTCACTTATAATCATTGGGTCAAGGTTTGTTATCTTTATACCTTCGGTTCGCGTTTTATTCACAAACGTTGGGTCAAGGTAAACTATCCAAATTTTGTATTTTTGTGTTCTTCCTTTATTATTTATAAATCTAAATTTGGATCGATCTTAGCAAAGAAACACTAAACATGGTTTCGGGTCTCACTAATTCTTGGTAAGGTTCGCATCATTTGGTAATCAGAGTAAGGTCTACATCAGGTTTTATCTATCCTTTTATTTTTTCCTTCATTCATTGTTATTAGTTTATTCGTACATTAAAATTTTCTTGGCCAAAATATATAATCAAATCTGGTCAATTTTCATTTTTTTTTCTTAGTATACATCTTCAATTCTCAATTTAAAGTTATTGCATTTAAAAAAAAAATGGAAACAGAAACAAACAAACAAACAAAACAAAAAAAAAAAAACAATAGATAATTTTTTTAAACAAAAAAATAAAAAAACCAAAAACCAAAAAAAAAAAATCTAATAGCCGAAATTTGAAATTTATATTCCACAAACATATCTTTGTGTTCTTCTTGTTCACCTTGCTTTCTTTCATAAGAATCTTATTCTTAGTTCAATTTGTTGAGTTTGGATTGCTACAAAGAAATTTTTTATTGGAGTTGGTTAAGTTCAATAAAGAACTAAAAGATTGAACTAAAGAGTGAAAAAAAGCAAGAGAGTATGAGCTCATTGTACGGCGAGCATTTGTTACACGCTCGCGTATTGACTAATCACAAGTGTACGAGGTCAAAGTTTTAGTATGATGGATCTTTAAAGATCGGGTATCGTATCCACAAGGATTGGTCGTCGCCACTATCGAATACCGTGTTTGTTATGATCTAATTTTATCTAGGCGCTAAAAATGTAATTTAATTAAATACTAATACTAAAATACTAATTTAACTATACAAATACTACATTGAGATAGTTTTGAGAGAATAGATTGTCCAGGAATTAGTTTCGTTTACGAATACGTGTTCAATCTCGCTTTAGTTTATATTAACAGCGTTAAACTTATCCGACAATCTCAGTTCGTAAACTCCCCCGCCACATTTTTCGAGTATAAGACGAGGGAATACGCAATTTCGCATCAACGAATAAGTCTCCCTCAACGTCTTAACGACCCTAGGTCACGTGAGTCTCGTCCCAACATCATTGATTGCGCACAATCAAACTCTCTCCTGGGTTATTGAATCATCGCGTTATGTTTATCCTATCGACAATCTCAGTTCGTAAACTCTCCCGCCACCTCTCTCGAGTATAAGACAAAGGAATACGCAACTTTGAGTCAATGAAGAAGTCCCCCTCAATGTCTTAACGACCATAGGTTACGTGAGTCTTGCCCCAACGTCATCGACTGTACACAATCCAACTCTTTCCCGAGTTATTGGATCGTGACGTTCGTTTTCCCTAGTCCGAATTCGGGGTTACCTCTTCCGAGTATCAAACCCCATATTCTCGATATATCTATCTAAGCATAATAAACAAATAATATGGCAAACACAATCAAACTTCGAAAAACAACCGCAAACGAAACACAAACTCAACTAAACAACGTATTCATAAATTTATTAATAATCCCTAAACAACCTATATTTAGTCAATGGTCATAACTATATATACAATGTAAAATGGCGTACACATGTTCAACAACTATCGAAATGAAGAAAATAAAGAAAAGAAATGAAGGACTTAGCCGATATCTGAAGATTTGACGCTAAAATCGTTCACCGCTCGTTTCTTCCTTTATCTTCTTCCTTGGGTTGAAAGCTCTCCCTCAAAAATCTCTCAAACTCACCCTAACATATAGTCTAAGGGTCCTAGGGGGGTGATTCCACCGGAAGAGAGGAGGAGATGAATGGTTTAAATAGTCAAATATCCCAAAAAATATCTTAAATTTGTACAAAGGCCACCGCTTCATCGGTGAGTAGGTCGGTCGGCTGATCGCCTCGACGATGAAGACATAGTGGACTTGGTGACCATCCTGTATTTTTACCACCACGGCGGTGAGATTCACCCCTGCGGCGGTGGACTTTCAGCAAGAATATGTGTACTCTGCAGTTTCATCGCCGTGGCGGAGGTCTGGATGCCGCGGCGGTGGGTTTCTTTTCAGAATCTTGCTGCCTTACTTGTTTTTCTACCGTTCATTAACCATTTTTGGTTCGATCTGATCGTTTACGCTCTAGTTTCCTATATTTTCACCCCACACCTGTTTTAATACAAAAAGAGTAAAAATATATTAAAACATATAAAAACGCTATAAAAAATACTCTAAAACTAACAAAATCGGTTTGGAAATATATAGATAGATTACACCTATCAAATACCCCCAAACTTGAAATTTTTCTAGTCCTCGAGCAAAACACACACACGAAAATGAAAAATATAACTAAATGAAATAACAAACAACCTATATATAAACAACCTAAACATAACACTATGCGAGTTTTACATTCTTCTACCGACCAAGTTATTTTTCTTTCAACAACCGTCAGTCATATCGAGTTCAGACGGTAAAACACATTATGTGGTTCTAGAATTTTGACATGCAATAATGGTGAACGCTATTCTAGATCCTGTAAATGTGTTTGTGCGATACTCAATAATATAACTATACAATGACCGGATTAGATTATCCACTAACGAAATTCATGACTTAGACCGTATAGGACTAAGATTTTCATATGCCTGATTGGGGCCCACTCTCCACTAATGTAGGTTGAGTAGTTTGTAGAGATCAGAAGGACTTAGTTTCATTATGAAATATTTGGCCAAGGGTATTTCGAAATAGAAAATGGGTTAACATTGTTAACTTAACGTTACCCAAGGCTCAACGCTTGGCACATTCACTCTTGAACCCCCATAGATAAATTGGAAACAATTCTAAACAAATATTTTAGACCGACGTACTCACTTGTCAAAAGAAACATAAATTATTATTACTATTTTTTTATAACAACCACACCTCCAAACTTATTCGATTAGTATGATTTCACAGGTGTGGTTAAAACGAAAGAAAAGCAACAAGTGAGTACTTGAATACCAAACCAATCCAAAGTTCACCCTAAACCTAATCGCTCACATCAAGTAGCATTTGCAATTGCTAACTTGATTAACTCAAATGTGCCTTTAAATTCAGCGATATAGGTTTGGAAAATGATCAACTGGCCAGGGTATTTGTTCATATATTCAGAATTGAAATGTCATTTCAGGTTTCAACAGGGTAACAAAGGATAAACATATAACATGATAGGCCTAAAAAGGCTCAAGCGACAAAAAGAATGCCTAAATCACGTCTCCTGAACTACCTCGCCTAAGATTTCGCCTCACGCTTCCCTTCAATCAGGTTCTAGAATCCTTAATTTGTTATGAATTTGGCTAATCGATAATCATCCTCAAATCAATTGAATAGAAATACATTAAGTCTATGTGCTCATGCAAATTAGAATCTACAATAATTTTCACCAAAATGCATTGTTAAACACACAGAACACACATGCATGGGTATTACCCTTGACCTCGAAAACAACCAAGGGGTAATATCATTATCGGGTAACGGCTCAGATGAACGCAAAACTCAGCATGCAACAACAACACAAAAACATAAACACATTCTAACCTAAACACACATACACACGGTAAAACAATAAAACATTTACTAATAATACTAAATACTAAACACCACTTTCGAACTTAAAATGGACAGTTTTCTCAGCGGCCCAATCATCGATCTCAACATATAGGAAATTAAAGTATGTTGACGAAGGGGGTTTAGAACACGTACCTGGGAGGCAAGATAATCTTGCCTTCGAATCAAGTCGGATGAGATGGATTTAAGTTATTTTGGACCTTGGGTTACCTCCCAAGAATCGTGTGGTTTAATGTCCTCGGCCCGACATTTTCAGAACGCCCTCAAGCTTGGCGAGGTTTTGCTTTGTTCGGCTCGATCTTTTAACGACACGGCTTACCAGCTTATGTGTATGGCCACGCACTATAAAACGGCTCGAAATCCCATTGAAAGGAATGCATCAATACCTAGCGATCTAACATCTCCAAGTACCCTACATAAGAAACAAAAACAAAACTACAAACAAAAATTATATACAAAAGAAATGCCCAAAGTAAAATCGGGTCATTTACTCACAATATCGACAATAACTCTATCTAATCCTCGGTAACGGCGCCAAAAACTTGTACATCGAGCATTTGTTACATGCCCGCGTATTGACTACTCGCAAGTGTACAAGATCAAAGTTTTAGTATGATGGATCTTTAAAGATCGGGTATCGTATCCACAGGGATTGGTTGTCGCCACTATCGAATACCGTGTTTGTCATGACATAATTTTATCTAGGCGCTAAAAATGTAATTTAGTTAAATACTAATTTAACTATACTAATACTACATTGAGATAGTTTTGAGAGAATAGATTGTCTAGGGATTAGTTTCGTTTACAAATACATGTTCAATCTCGTTTTAATTTATGTTAACGGCATTCGACTTATCCGACAATCTCAATTCGTAAACTCTCCCGCCACCTCTCCCGAGTGTAAAACGAGAGAATACGCAACTTCGCGTCAACAAATAAGTTCCCATCAATGTTTTAACAACCCTAGGTCGTGAGAGTCTCGCCCCAACGTCATTGATTGCGCACAATCCAACTCTCTCCCGGGTTATGAGATCGCCGCGTTGTGTGTACCCTATCGACAATCTCAATTTGTAAACTCCCCCGCCATCTCTCCCGAGTGTAAGACGAGAGAATACGTGACTTCGAGTCAACAAATAAGTCCCCATCAACATCTTAACGACCCTAGGTCACATGAGTCTTGCCCCAACATCATCGATTGTACACAATCCAACTCCCTCTCGGGTTATTAAATCATGACATTTGTTTACCCTAGTTCGAATCCGGAGTTACCTCTTCTGAGTGTCAAACCCCGTATTCTCGATGTATCTATCTAAGCAAAATAAACAAATAATATGGCAAACATAATCAAACTTCGAAGAACAACCGCAAACGAAACACAAACTCAACTAAACAACATATTCATTTAATAATCTCTAAACAACCTATATTTAGCCAATGGACATAACCATGTATACAATGTAAAATGGCATTAACATGATCAAAAACTACTAAAATAAAAAAAATAAAGAAAATAAATGAATGTCTTAGCCGATATCTGAAGATTTGGGGCTAAAATCGTTCGTCGCTCGCTTCCTCCTTTATCTTCTTCCTCGGGTTGAGAGCTCTC
Organism: Eucommia ulmoides; assembly: GCA_016647705.1. Classification (NCBI taxonomy): domain Eukaryota; kingdom Viridiplantae; phylum Streptophyta; class Magnoliopsida; order Garryales; family Eucommiaceae; genus Eucommia; species Eucommia ulmoides. Next base: position 7,741,126 of record CM028333.1, on the reverse strand, counting down.
CCTCAAAAATCTCTCAAACTCACCCTAAAATATAGTCTAAGGGCCCTAGGAGGTGATTCCACCAGAAGAGAGGAGGATATGAAGGGTTTAAATAGGCAAAATATCCCAAAATATATCTTAAATTTGTACAAAGGCCACCGCCGCGGTCGGTCGGCTGATCGCCTCGGCGGTGAAGACAACGGTGGACTTGGTGACCATCTTGTATTTTCACCACCACGACGACGAACTTTCAGTAAGAATAGGCACACTCTGCAGTTTCACCACTACGTCGAAGGTCTGGACACCGCAGCGGTGGACTTCTTTTCAGAATCTTGTTGGCTTGCTTGTTTTTCTACCGTTCTTCGACCGTTTTTGGTTCGATCTGATCGTTTACGCTCCAATTTTCTACCTTTTCACCCCACACACCTGTTTTAATACAAAAAGAGTAAAAACATATTAAAACATATAAAAATACTATTAAAAAATACTCTAAAACTAACAAAACCGGTTTAAAAATATATAGGTAGATCACACCTATCACTCATAAGAGGGTAAAAGTCGAATTTGAGTGAAACACGAGTGTGAGTTTCATCAATCTTGAAGGAAACACGTGAGGTAGTATTTGTGAGGTTTACTAACTTTGTTTTGCAAGTGATTAAAAATGTATTAAGAAACAAATAAAGGCTCATCCAATGAAGCACCAGAAATGGTAGATTTCAATTTTTTCTTCAAATCCTTGGAACAAAAGTTTGAAAGCTTGAACTTGTAGTTTGATGAAGTGCATGACTGACTAGAAAAAACTGAGTCTAGTTCACAAAAGATCCAGCCACCCAAAGCTCCTAATGTGCAGCAAAGAGATAGGATTCTACCTCAGTTTGAGTATGAAGATGATTATGGGGATGACCTAGATGAAGAAGATCGGGCCTCTAATGCGAGCTTGGGCAGATTCAGACGTAGATATGGAAATAGATAAGATTGGTATAGGAAAAGAATTGATAATAACTTGAGAAGATTCAAAGTGAACATTCCATCTTTTGGAAGCAAAAATGATCATGAAGCTTATTTGGAGCGGGAGAAGAGAATAGAGTTGGTGTTTGATTGTCACAACTATTTCGAGTTAAAGAATGTGAAGTTGGCTGCCTTAGAATTCACCGATTATACTATTGTATGGTAGGATCAACTTTCCTTAAGAGTAGCAGGAGGAATGGTGAAAGACTTATCGCGATATGGGAGAAGATAAAAACTACCATGAAGACGCGATTCATTCCAAATTACTACTATAGAGACTTGTTCCAGAAGTTGCAAAGTCTTACACAAAGGACTAGAAGTGTGAAAGACTACTACAAAGAGATGAAGATAGCTATTATTCGAGCCAACGTGGAAGAGGACTAAAAAGCTACTATGGTTAGGTTTCTATTCGGTCTAAATCGTGATATTGCAAATGTGGTAGAGTTGTAGCATTATGTTGAGTTGAGTGACATGGTGCACATGACCATTAAAGTAGAGCAACAATTGAAGCGTAAGGGTTCCACACGAGTTGGGAAGTAATTGGGTTCTTCTTCTTCTTGGAAACCAAATTGGAGCAAGAGGGATGAGAAGCCTAATTTTCAGCCCAACGTTAAACCCTCTAAAATTCACAAAGCCGGAGTAACACCGAACCAAGGTAAAATCGATTTCCAACCTTCTAGAAATAAAACATTTAAATACTTTAAGCGTTTGGGAACAGGTCATATTGCATCCCAATACCTAAACAAGAGAATCATGATTATAAGCGATGATAGAAGTATTGAGACCGAAGATGAGATAGATGATTATTTGATGCCGTTTTTGGAGGACACTTGTGATGTTGAATATCCGATTGAAAGAAATCTTTTGGTTGTAAGAAGAGCTCTTAATGCACAAGTCAAAGAAGATAAGATAATACAACGAGAGAACATTTTTCAAACTAGATGTCATATCAATGATAAGTTACGTAGCATGATTATTGATGGGGGGGAGTTGTACTAATGTGGCTAGCACTAGTTTGGTGGAGAAGTTGAATTTTGCCAACTTTAAAATATCTTAGGCCATATAAGTTACAATGGTTGAATGATTGCAGAGAAATTAAAGTGAATAAATAGGTGACTGTATCGTTCTTGATTGGGAGGTACAAAGATGAGATCTTGTTTGATGTGGTGCCAATGCATATAGGATATTTTCTTTTAAGAAGACTATGGCAATTTGATCGGCAAGTAACTCATTATGGTTATACCAGTAGATACTCATTTGTACTTAATAAGAAGCCAATTATTCATGTACCTTTAACGCCAAGGCAAGTGTATAATGATCAAGGTTAAAAAGAGAGAGTGATAAAAATTCAGATGATGAGAAAAAAGAAGAGAGGAAACAAATGAGTTTTTATGCGAGAGAGAGAGAGATGAAAAAAAATTTGTTTTCAAACCAACCTTTGATTGTACTTTTGTACAAAGAGGTTTGTTTTATCATTAACAATCTTAACTCTTCTCTTCCTAATGTTGTTGTTTCTCTTTTACAGGATTCTGATGATGTGTTGCCCGAATAGGTGCCTAATGGCTGGCCACCAATAAGGGAAATTAAGTATTAAATTGATTTCGTACCCGAAGCATCCATTCCAAACAAACCCACATATAGAAGCAATCTCGAGAAAACAAAAGAGCTTCAAAGTCAATTTAGTGAGCTTATGGCGAAGGGGTATATACGTGAAAACATGAGTCCTTGTGTGGTTCCCGTATTGCTTTTATCTAAGAAAGATGGTACGTGGAGAATGTATGTGGATTATCGCGCCATCAACAATATCACAGTAAAGTATCGAATCTCATCCCTAGATTAGATGATATGCTTAATGAATTGCATGGTTCTTGTGTGTTTACTAAAATTGATCTTAAAAGTGGATATCATCATATTAGGATGAGGGAAGGTGATGAGTGAAGAACCGCATTCACAACAAAATATAGTGTATATGAGTAGTTGGTTATGCCTATTGGGTTAACCAATGCATCTAGTACATTCATGAGATTAATGAACCGTGTTTTGCATTTTTTATTGAAAAATTTATGGTTGTATACTTTGATGACATTCGGATTTATAGGAAAAACATAAATGAGCATGTTGAACATTTAAAACTTATTTTAGATATTTTGAGAAAAGAAAAGTCGTTTGCTAACCTCAAAAAGTGTACCTTTTGCATGGATAAGCTTGTATTTCTTGGTTTTCTTGTTAGTGCTAAGGGAATTGAGGTAAATGAAGAAAAGGTTAAGGCAAACAAGGAGTGACCGAAACCTACAAATGTAGGACAGGTGAGAAGTTTCCATGGGCTGGCTAGTTTTTATAGAAGATTTGTAATTTTTTGAGTAGCCTAGCCGCACCTTTAACTGAAGTAATAAAAAAGAATATGGATTTTAAGTGGGGTGATGAGCAAGAAAAGACATTTAATTTGATTAGGGAAAGACTGACTAATGCATCTTTGCTTACTTTACCTAACTTCACAAAAACTTTTGAGATTGAATGTGATACTTCAGGAATAGGTATTGGAGTTTTTCTAATACAGGAAGGGCGTCATCTTGCCTACTTTAGTGAAAAACTAAGTGGGGAAGCCGTGAATTACCCTACATATGACAAAGAAATGTAGCGTTGATTAGGCATTAGAGACTTGACAACATTATCTTTAACTAAAAGAATTTGTGATTCATATGGATCATGAATCTTTGAAATATTTGAAGGGTCAACAGAAGCTGAACAAGCGACATGCCAAGTGGGTGGAGTTTATTGGAATGTTTCCTTATGTGATCAAGTAGAAGCAAGGTAAGAAAAATGTTGTGACAGATGCATTATCTCGAAGGTACGCCTTACTTTCTACCTCAAATGCAAAATTGTTTGGTTTTGAATATATTAAGGATTTGTATGTTGATGATTTTGATTTTGGTAATGTGTTTAATGCATGTTAAAAAATAGAGTTTGGCAAGTTCTTTATGCATAATGGGTTTTTGTTTAAAGAAAATAAATTATGTGTGCCTAAATGTTCATTGCGTGACTTGCTAGTTAGAGAGGCTCACGAGAGTGGTTTAATGGGGTATTTTGGCATATCTAAGACTATAGATATTTTGCATGAACACATCTTCTTGCCACATATGAAATGTGAAGTGGAGAGAATTTGTGAGAAGTGTATTATTTGTAGGCAAGCTAAGTCTAAGGTTAAGTCTCATGGTTTATATACTCCTTTACCTATACCTAGTGAACCTTGAATTGATATTTCTATGGATTTTGTGTTAGGTTTACCTAGGTCAAAAAGAGGTCGAGATTCTATATATGTTTTTTAAGATAGCTCATTTTATCCCATGCATAAAACTGATGATGCATCACATGTTGCTGATTTGTTCTTCGAGGAAATGGTTAGGTTGCATGACATGCCTAGAACTATTGTTTCAGATAGAGATGCTAAGTTCTTGAGTTATTTTTGGAAGACTTTTTGGGGTAAGCTCGGAACTAAACTTTTATTTTCTACTACTTGTGACTCGCAAATTGATGGTCAAACCGAAGTAATTAATAAGACTTTATCTACTTTATTGCGTACTAATGTGCTATAATACAAAAGAACTTAAAAACATAAGAAGATTGTTTGTCGCATGTAGAGTTTGCATATAATAGGAGTGTGTATTCTGGGACTAAGTTTTTACCGTTTGAAATTGTGTATGGTTTTAATGGATTTAACTCCTTTACCTACGCATGAGCGGGTCAATTTAGATGGGAAGAATAAGGTTGATTTTGTTAAGTAGGTCCATGAAAAGGCTCGACAAAACATTGAGAGAAAAACTGAACAATATGCCAACCAAGCTAACAAGGGGCGCAAGAAGGTTGTATTTGAACCTGGTGAATAGGTTTGGTTGTATATGAGGAAAGAACGATTTTCCCCAACAAATGAATTCTAAGCTACTTCCAAGGAGAGATGGCCATTTTCAAGTGATAAAACGAATCAATGACAACGTCTACAAATTAGACCTTCCAGGCGAGTTTAATGTAAGTGCTACTTTTAATGTGACTGACTTGTCTCCATTTGGTGTAGGTGAAGATTAATGGACAAATAATTTTCAAGAGAGAGCGAATGATGAGAATATATCAGCTGCATTAAGAGATCTGTTGCAAGTTCCAGTTGGCCCAATAACAAAGGTAAGGGCTAAAAGATTTAATGAAACACATAATAGGCTAATTCAAGAGATTTGAATCAAGTCTACAATAGTGAATCTCAAATTAGGCCCAAAGGACAATCATGATCTAATCTATCTTATCAAGGTAAGCGAATGGGCTTAGGCGTGAACCAGAATGGGCCTAGGCATATGACCCACGAAATTTTAGAATTTTTATTTTATTATTTAGTCTTCTAATTTTAATTTAGGTTATTTATTTGATGACTTGTAAGGCATGATTTCCAATTTATTTTTTCTTGTTTTTGTCTTGTAGTGTGAGACACTAGGGTTTCTTTTATTTTTTATTGTGGCCGCACTACTGTTCACTGTTACTGTCTACCGCACTATTCACTAGTTAGTTTTTTTCTTTATTGTTGACCACCTATTTAAGAGAGTCGTATCCCATGGAGAAAAACACATTACTTTGATTAATACAGTTATGAGAGTTTTCTCTTAAATTCTTCAATGAACTTTTTCGAAACTTCAAGAATTTCTTGTGGTGTTCAAACTCTATACCTTCGATTCGTGATTCACTTATAATCATTGGGTCGAGATTTGTTCTTTTTATATCTTCGGTTCGCATTTCATTTATAACGTTGGGTCAAGGTAAAACTATCCAAATTCTATATTTATGTGTTTTTCTTTTTTCATTTATAAATCCGAATTTGGATCGATCCTAGAGAAGAAATCCTAAATTGGTTTTGGGTCTCAATAATTCTCGGTGAGGTTCGCATCAGAAGGTAGCATTGGAGGTGACGTTTCATAAAAGCACAACTATGTTTCTTTAGATGAGATTGTCATTACTCCTTCAGGTAGCGTGTCATTTTTTATCTTCGAATGCTTTTCCACATTTCCCTCCTAATAAATCTTCTCTATCAAACCCACTTCATCCTCTTGAACCTCCCAACTATAGTATAAGTGTCAGGCCTTCATATGGAAGGTCTTCAAGTCAATCTCCTCCAAAGATTCCTCTTCTCAGTATTTATAAAACAGTCAGAGGAGAGGATCCAGTGCATGGATGTGTTCTGGCTAGTAGATTCAGTAAGGCTGACAGTAAAGATCTTATAATTGATAGGTCCAAATCCACCGTTCATGGATATACTCTTCGAGTCGGTAAAGGCATAGAAAAGCTTAGTGAAGAGATGCAAGGAACTCTTGGGGCTCAGTGATTCGGACTACCTTCCAAGTTTTTTATCAAAAGTTTCTATGAGGATCCTTATTTGGAATTGTCATGGTGCAGGTAATAGTCATTTCAAAAAGGCTTTTCGCGACATTTTTAAAGGGAAAAGGCCCGAGATAGTGGTTCTTTTGGAAACTAAAATCAAGTTGATTTCCATGGAGAAATGTTTTCCTTTCTTTTGGTCTTTCTGTTTCTATTCATATTGACCCTGTCGGGCATGATGGGGGAATATGGATTCTTTGGTGCCCTGACAAGGTCACAGTTAGTCAAGTTCATCTTAATAACCAGGTGATCCATGCAAAGATTTCTATAGTGGGTTTCAAGAAGTGGATAATTTCTGCAGTTTATGGTAACCCAAACCCCAGTGTGAGAAGAGAGTTTTGGGCTGAGATGAAGAATTTCTCACAGCTCAATAAATCTCCTTGGCTGGCAGTGGGGGACTTTAATGATATCAGCTTCCAGGCTGTGAAGACAAGATCTGTAAATTCTTTTGATATTCGTCGCATTAAGTTTTTCAATTCTAATGCTGCTGGATATGGGCTGAATGACCTGGGGGCTAGTGGTTCGTCCATGACCTGGTCTGGAACTAATATTCATGGGCAGAGGGTTAATAAGTGTCTACACAGGGCTTTGGCTAATGAGGTTTGGTACTCATATTATTCTAAGGCTAGGGTAGAAAATCTCCCGTGTACATATTTTGATCATTCTCCTCTATTAATTCATGTTTTAGGCGTTAATTTTTTGAATCATTCTTGCCCCTTTAGGTTTGAAGCCATGTGGCTTGACCACCCGGACTTTAAACCTATGATTAATAATCACTGGAGTATCGCTAAGTCTGACCTTCATAATAATTTAGAGAATTTCACTAAGGATGTTAAAATTTGGAACAAAGAAGTTTTGGGGAGTATTTTCAAGCAGAAAAAACACCATCTAGCCAGACTTAAAGGCATCCAGATATATCAAGAAACCAAGGCCCCGTTTGGTAACCACTCTCATCCCAAAAATTCTCATTCCATTCCTATTTTTGGGGGATTTATTTTTGTGCATAGCGTTTGGTAATCCATCCCACTTTTTTTGTTTTTGTTTCCATTCCATTCCCATCTTAGAATCCTTCCTACTTTTGGTGAAGAAATGAGAAAAAAAAAAATTGTTTCTACCTATTCCCATCCCATTCCGAACAAAAAAAAAAAAAAAAAAACAACGATTGATATGCTCAACCTTGTTCTTCACCTTCACCTTCATCGTCCACCTCCATCACCTTCACCTTCATCGTCCTCCATGATCACGGACATCACCTTCGTCGTCGTCGTCCTCTTCAACCATTCTCCTCTGGTTCGTCATCTTCTTCAACCATCAAGTTCATCGTCGTCGTTCGTCATCGTCTCCATCACGTTCGTGGTCGTTGTCTTCTTCGCGTCCTCCGTCGTCGTCGTCATCTGTCCATCCGCTGCCGTCGTCATCATCTTCGTCCAGTGCTTATAAGGTTTTTATTTTGAAATCGTCGTCTGGCCATCACCTGCGTCGTCTTCGTCGTCGTCTTCTCCAAATCTCCATCATGTTCGTTTGCTTTAGGGTTTCGATTTCAAAACTCAAACTCAATTTTGATTTCGAAATCAAAATCGAAATAGGGTTTCGATTTTGATTTCGAAAGCAAAATCGAAATAGGTTGAATTTGTTCTTGATTTTTTGGATTTGTGATAGTTGTTCTTGAATTTGTTCTTAGTGTTCTTCAATTTGTTCTTGGATTTGTTCTTAAATTTGTTCTAGAATTTGTTCTTGAATTTGTTCTTGGTGTTCTTCAATTTGTTCTTGGATTTGTTCTTGAATTTGTGGTTAGAGTTTGTTCTTGATTTCTAAGATAAAATTGTTATCAAACGCGATTATGTTCCCGAATTCAAAAAAATATTGTCGCTACCAAACGCCCTTCTGACCTAGAAGAAAACAAAATTCTCATTTCTCTTTCCATCTCATTTTCATCCCACTGCATGGGATGGGCACAAAATAATTACCAAACGCCACCTAATATTTTGTCTTATCTTGATCATATTGAAAAAGATCTTAGGAAAGAGTATACTAACCTTCTTAAAAGAGAAGAAATTTTTTGATATCAAAAGTCTAGGGTTCAATGGTTGTCCTTTGGGGATAAAAATACTAGATTCTTCCATGCAACAACTTTTCAAAGAAGAATGAATAATAGAGCATCGATGATTAAAAATGCTTATGGCATGTGGCTGAATAATCAAGATGACATAAAAATCACGTTAGAAATTATTTGTGAGTTGTTATGTGAGGATGGTTCTGATGTGATTGACCCCAAATTTAATGAGTCTAATTGTAAACAACCTATTGATACAAGGGATCATCAATCCTTCAAAATGGTGCCAGATGATGAGGAAATCAAAATGAACTTGAAAAATATGAAAGACCTTAAGACTCCTGGCCCTGATGTCTATTAGGTTGTTTTTTATAAGAAAAACTAGGAGACAATGGGAAAACGTTTATGTGATTTCGTTAAAAGATGTTTTGAGGAAAGAGATATGCCTACTAAAATGAATGAGACGCTCATACCTTTAATCCCCAAAATGGATATTCTAGAAAAAGTTAATTAGTTTCGCCCTATAACTCTTTGTAATATCCCTTATAAACTGGTTACAAAAATTTTGGTGGCTAGGCTTAGACATCTCTTTTTGTCCATTATTGGGCCATTTTAATGTAGTTTTATTCCTGGGAGACAGACACCTGATAATACTATCATCGCTCAGGAAATGCTTCATAAATTGAAAAATCTAAGGATAAAAAATGAGGTATGATTATTAAAATTGATCTTGAAAAAGCCTATGATAAATTGAGCTGGGAGTTTTTTTCGAAAATACTCTTAATTTCTTTAATTTCACTAAAGCTTGGACTGAACTTGTTATGAATTATGTTAGGAAAGCTTCTGCAAAGGTCCTTTGGAATGGGGAACCCCTCGAGGGTTCTTCACCGAAAAATGGGCTAAGATAAAGGGACCTGTTGTCTCCTTATTTGTTTGTGTTGTGCATGGACAAACTTTCTTACATGATCAGTAAAGAGGCTGAGCAGCGAAATTGGAAGGGTTTGAAGGTCGTCAGAAATGGTCCGACCTTCACCCATCTATTCTTTATTGATGACATTCTCCTATCTGCTAAGATGGAGCTTAAATATTGTAAGTCCATTATGAATATTATGCGTAAATTTTCATCGGCCTCGGGGCTCGTTGTGAATTTTAGTAAATCTAGAGTTTTCATTGCCCCTAAAGTTAATTCCCTTATTGCTAAGAAGATTAGTAACAAATTAGGGATTTGTCTTTGTAAAGATTTGGGACTTATCTAGGTATCCCGTTTATTCATGATAGGTTCAGTAGTAGATATTTTAATTTAATATTGGAGAAAATCCAAAAAACGACTTTCTTGTTGGAAAGCTTCTAATTTATATATAGCTGGAAAGCCACTTTGATAAAATTTGTAATGTCTTACTCAATGCAAACTAATCCCCTCCCCCTTAAATTATGCGATAAAATTGATCAAATGACTAGAATTTTTTTTTGTGTGGAGATATAGAGGGTAAAAGGAAATTTCACCTTATCAATTGGGATAAAGTTTGCTCCCCCACTGATTTAGGAAGCCTTAATATCAGAAAAGTTAGATTAAATAATAGTGCTTTTATGTTAAAACTAGCTTGTAAAATTATCTCCAATGATAAAACTTATAGATTCCTGCTATTTCTAACAAATACAATTTGGAAAGAAATCCATTTTCATGAACTATGAGGCAGGGTGGCTCTCATGTTTAGAGAGACATATTTAAATTTAGGGAGTGCATTTTAAAGGGTTTAAAATGGAAAGTTGGTAATAGGGTTACTATTTAACTTGTGGACTGATTGGTGGTACAGGAATGGGCCTTTAGGTAATGAGGAATTACAAAAAAGTTATGATCTCAAGCTTACATGGACGATTCTGTTAGTTGGTATCTTTTGCCAATTGTCCATCTTATCTCGGATAGCTAAGTCAATGGCAATATTAATTTTGAACCTCTAGACATGCTTAAAGAAGACATGGCCATTTGGTTTCCAAAAAGGTCGGGAAAATTTTCTATTAAATCTTCTTATTCCCTTATTTCGGATTTTGAAGTTCCATCTACTCTGTCCAAGTGGGAGTGGTTATGGAAACTCAAAATTCCACAAGCTTAAAAGTTTTTTTGTTGGAAAATCTTTCATAATAGAATGATGACTAACTCGTTGAGAGCAACATGGTCAAGTGAGGTTTTAGCCATTTGTGATCGTTGTAATAATGCCATAGTCCTTGGACCATGTGTTGAGATCTTATCCAAAGGTTTGGTCTGTTTGGAATGTTTTCTTGGATAGGGACACTTTGAGGTGGGATCATGGCATGGAGATACAGGACTGGATTGCTAAGTTCATCAAAGGGAGATCCATGAAATATTCAACTTTGTATTTTTTTTCATTGCTATTTTTTGGGAGATTTGGAAAGATAGAAATAAGGAAGTGATTGAGGGAGTTTCCAATATCTTTCTATGGCGTCTTCTAGAATTTCTCGGTTTGTAAGAGAAATGAAGGAAACTTTTTATCCGAACCAAATTCGATATGGCTTATTGATTAATCCTACTCTTAATTGGCTTTCCCCTTGCAGTTTACTTTAAGCTCAACACGGATGGTAGTGCGTTGGGTAACCCGGGAAAATAAGGGATCGGAGGTCTCATCAGGCATGTTAATGGATGATGTAAAGTCGGTTTTTTTGGTTATCTCGATTCGTGTACCAGCTTAGAGGCAGAAATCAGAAGTATACACGTAGGAATGTGTTTGGCGATTAATAGGGGTATCCTGAAAATTATGGTGGAATCTGATTCAGAAGAAGTAGTAAATCCGGTCAAAAGAGAGTATCCCAAGAGCCATGTCTACAGACGATGGATCGCGGAGTACAAGCATATCTTAGACACTCATGATTTCTTGATCCAAGCGACTAGAATGATAAACAATAGATGTGCAGATTACCTAACCAGGATGAGAACACAAAGTAGAACATAAATGCATTTTCTTGAGCAACCCCTGAATAGGTTGGAAAAGTTTCTTATAACTGATAGGAAAAACGAGACTCATTCTTGTAGTCTTTAGTTTTGTTGTTTCTTTTTTTTCTACCAAAAAAAAAGGACATATGTTTTTTATGTTTCTGAAAAAATAAATAAATAAATAAAATCTCGATTGACCTATTCTCACGCAGGAGGGTATTTGGCCGATGGCATATCGGTATCCCAAGTATTTTCTTAAGCTCTGCAAGTATAATCGGGCTATTAAAGATTTTTGCAACATCATTTGGTATCGAATATGGGAAATGTTATAAAATAAAAATAAAAAATTGAGTGTTTGATGTCACATTTGAGATTATGATGCAAAACGGTTGATGGTATGACATTGAATAATCATAACGAGGTTACGTGAGAAGTCTATTCAACCAACAAAGAGATCGCAGCTTTCAATCAACAAGTAAATGAGTTACGAGCATTGGTGCTATAAATGGAACAAGCTTAGGTGCTCGAAAAAATCGCCTAATAATCTGTCGAAAAAGATATGGATCTCAAAGCAAACTTTCCAGGACACTTATCGTGACTCCCAGTAGTGGTAGTAAGTTAGGAGATTGATGCTAGAAAGATTAGTTTCCACATCAATGCAAGAATAAGATTTAGGCTAATCATAAACCACTGGATGATAAGTTAGAAGAGTCCATCAATTAAGGGAAAAAATTGGATAAGAGATATCTAAGGAAGTAGCATAGGAAGGATGGATATGGTCCTCGAAAGGATGAGCTGGATGTGTTATTGGGATCAACAAGACTACCATTTACGTCGAATTTGATGGATGAACCTTTCTCCTAAAAGTTCTGTATGCCTAAATAGTTTCAACCTCTAAAATTCTTGTCGATTGATTTTGATAATAAACCCTTTATTTAACATTTTAAATTATTCTAATGATTCCTTGAGTTCTTGAATGTCTATTTAGAATTAAAGCAAGTGTTGATATTAAAAAAACCTGGTGGTGAACTAAAATAGTTACGAGGAAATCGGCTGGTTTTTCGAAATTTTGAATAAATAAAAAAAAAAAAACTCTCTAAAAAACCCTAACAACTTATTTTTTCTTCACTTCCTCCCGATCTGCCTCCTCCCCAAAAGAAAAACACAAATCACAATCTGAGCCCCCCTCTCAACAAAAACCAAATCACAATCTTAGCCCCCCAAACCAAATCACGATCTGCAACAACCATCTGTTTTCGTCATCGTATATGGTTCAGATCACGTCGTCATCGTTCATCATCCATTGCCCAGCTCACGCTATCGTTGTTCGTCATCCATGGTCTAGCTCACGCTGCCATCGCTGTTCGTCGTCTGTCGTCCATGTTCTTCAATTGTTTCATGCATTTTTCACAAAATTATAATTAGAAATTTTGTATAAGGTTCAAGATTTAACGGGTGATATACTCGAATAATGCTCTCTGGGTTCGATATGGTTTGGATTGTCAAGTAATTGTCAATATCTGTGTGTCTGAAAATCTAAACTAGTTCGTATCAAGGTATCCTTACAAATAAGTTATTTTCTACATAGGATTCATGAAATCCAGTTTAATTTGTTTATTTATTGTTTGGTAATCTATTGAATTGTTGTTTGTTATTAGTTTAATTTATTTAATATAATTGGTGTTTAATTTTTGTATAATAATGTCATGTTAATTGTTGAATTGATTGACTCTAAAGTGTTGTGTTACTAAAAAAAATTAGTCTTTGTTTTGAATTATTATTAATATTTTTTTTTGTTTTTTTTAAATGTATAATTATTTTTTAAAATGTATATATTTTCCATTTTTTAATATTTTACGTTTAAAAAAAAAATATTTTACTTTTAATTACGTAAACTTCACGATTCGACTGCAGTTCGCCTACCGGTTGAACAAGTAAACCGTGACCTGATAAATTTTCCAGTTGGATGACCTGCCCAGGGTTTAAAAATATTGATTAATATATGTGAGAATCGAAAAATAGTGTAACTTTCATTTTCTAGGTATTTTTAATAGCACCATTCAAATTTGAATATATGTCAAACTCGTTAAGGTTCACACACCCTCATATCATTCATCATCATGCCATTCACATTACTCTATAAAATATGTTTTTGAAAATAAATGAGTGTTATTTGAACTGATCATTGCATGTTTGGAATTCAATATGAAAGATGCACAATATTAGGACCTCGAAACAGCTTAAAAAGGAAAAATGATCACTTGGCCTACCTTAAATGGTCAACTGAAGTTTCTAGTAAAACCTAAAAGTGTTTCCAGAGTAAAAAGATCGATCACCCTTAACAACGTCGACTAATTTTTTAGAAGCTCATGTTTTTTGAACTCCAAGACTTTTCAGTTGATCGATTAAGTTTTCCGCACGATTATTACGCACAGAAAACTTTTTTAAATTGTTTTTACCTCGTTTTTTAAAATCATATTTTGTATTTTTTTAATCTAACTTAATTTCTAACTTGTTTAAACTTGTTTCATACATTGAGATCTAAAAAAACCTTTTGAAAATCAAGTTGTTATAAGCTTTATTAAGTTTGTTAGAAAATAGTTTATCAAGTTGAAAGATCAAAATAAAACTTTATCAAGTTGTTAGAAAATATTTTCCGATGATTCTCATATGGCTTTTCGTATCTAAATTAATATCCTAAATGTTTCCTAAATATCTTAATCGTGAAAATTGTAAATTCTCTTCTTTTTTTGTCTGAAAATATTTGCCCACAAATTCTAAAATTAGATCAATATATTCCTTCAAAGGATATACTTATTATAATCATTTTTGGCATGATTTCTAGTGTTTTAAGCAATTAAATCAGTCAAATAGCTTACCATGCTCAAATTTGTCAATTTTGGAATATTTTACCCTAAATCGCTCCAAATCTTTCCTAAATAATTTCAAAAAGGTCACATGAACCCATGAAAGAAAATTACAAGCTAAAAAGAATTAAATACATGAAAAAAATGGAAAAAATAAACATTATGTTGGCCCGAGTATATATCCAAGAGAGGGAGTGAATTAGGTATTGCAAATAACTCTAATCGATTTTTTATCTCTTTTTATTTTTTGTCTTTTTCTCAATACTTTGCAAATAATTGATGTAATTAAAATTGTTAACGAGAGCACTGAAATATTAAGGCAAGTGTAAGCAGGCACACACACAAGATAGAGTAAGAGACAAGTGACATAGCGATTTATGGTAGTTCGGTAAAGCCCTTCCTTATTCATTAAAATAAATATCACACAGAAGGTTTTTTCAAAAGAAATAAAATTACATTGTAATCCATGTAAGGTAATACTCACTTGTAGAGAACTTACTACTGTGATTCATGTGATTTTATTTCTTTGTTGAAGCATAAAGTGTTTAAAACTAGTCTGTTTAGATTTGTGAATACTATGAAGTAATAAATGTTCGGACCAAATGGGAGAATATTAGATTTTTAACGTTTCTTTTGGTCCTACATTTATCACAATTAAGGTGGATTAATTTTGGTAACTTTCCACCATAATTTCTAGTCTTAATGGTACTGCAACTATTGTAACTACCTATTTAGTGGTCATAAAATCAAGAGCAGAGTTACTTTTTCATTCATGGAAGAAAATCTATAAATAGCCATCTTACGGGACCCTAAACAAGGCAATTCTCACACCCTTCTTTATCACTCTGAATTGCTCTTTGTTTAGAAGATTGTGTAAAGAAGTTTGTGTTCAGGATTTTGCTATGGCTGAAGGTTAACATTCGATTTTGCTTCCGGTATTTTATACTTTCTATTTTCTATAAACATTTAGAACTTTGGTTTACAATTTTTTGTTCTATAATTAAGGGTAACTTTTGCAACCCAAATATTTCCATATTTTCCTTGTTTTAAAACCAGAAATATTTCCATGTATTTTGGCACCCTAAACAATACACGTTGTTAAGGTTTTTACGGAGCGACTTCTTCTCCTCCTCTTCGTCATCTTTGCGTAAACCTAGTATTCGTCAAAGCACTTTGCTCAATCTCCATTGGATATGAGCTTTACTTTCTCTCATCTCAATTTCTTTTCTAGTCTTGTAATTATAAAATTGCATCATCTTCATTTATACATAATATGGATGTTGGATGGGAACTGAGTTTTGTAAGTTGTAAATGATTTTTTTTTATTATAGTCAAAACATTTCTATTGTGAGTGTAATTGTTTTTCCATTGTTGAATTGTTTCTAGGGGTGAAAATGAGTCGGTTTTGGTTCGGGTTCAATGAAAACCAAAATCAAAATCGTTAAAAAATACATTGAACCCAAAACTTAACCATAAATTGTCGTTCTTTAAACTATTTTCAAATTAAATCATTTGATTTTATAAAAAATTGAAACCAAAATTGTTGTTCCGTTTACTTATTATCTCTTTAAAAAAAAAAAAAAAACTATTTCTCTTATTCTATTCTTATTACCAGCAATGAAAGTTGTTAATCCCAAGATTTTGATGAATAATTAAGTGTTGATAGTTTTTGTGGAACTAACATGTTTATTAAGTGTTTCAGTGTAAAAGTTTCATTAATGATATTATCATGAAGAAATTATTAAGGATGCTAAAGATGCAAAGAGACAGACAAAGAAATGGTTATTTAGAGATTGAAGATTCTGAAGAATCTAGGTAAAAATAACTCGGACTAATTTTTACTCTTAATGTATCTTGATTAGGATTACACATGACACATAAATGAATTTATATTTATGCATATTTTTATTATGATCCTAATTAGTTCACATATTTGCTCTAATGTGAAATTAAAGAAGAAATAATGACCTAAGAAATATTAGTATTTAAAATTGATTAATAGTGTCAATTAAGTTAACCGAGAAAAGAAATCGTTTAAAGGGTCGAAAATGTCAAAAATTAGAGTTGAAATGAACTAAGGTAAAGTTGTTCCATCATTGATCGATCAACCGACCAAGTTGGATCAGTCAACCGATAGGTGTAGGCTGGAAAATGGACTAGTCTCTGAATTGATCGGTCAACCGCTGACTGAGAAGTAAACTCTCTGAATCGATCGATCAACCGACCGTCGATGTTCGGTCGACCGACCAAGGCAAAAAAATGACCTGGGGAGCATCCTAAATTAATCGGTCGGTCGACCCTTGGGGGATCGGTCAACCGACCATGTTTAAGAAATGACTTAGCCATAACCTGAATAGATCGGTCGACCGACAGGTTATTGGTCGGTTAACCGACCTGGCAATTTTAGAATTGGAGAATTTCGAGAATTTGATCTAAATGTAGCTATTAACTAGCCATTTTTGGCTGATTTTTTGGAGTTATCTTAGGGATTTGAATTTATGATAGATATATCATCTTTATTTGATTTTCCCTATAGATATGGTACACTTATTTTAAGTGTTTCTCAAATTGGTACATTAAATACTTCCTATATTGTTCTATTTGAGATTAAGAAATATTTGAAGGACTAAATTGAATATTTTAAAAGCTAAAATTATGTGAATTGAATCAGGATTAAGTCATATTAATATATGGGGACTATATGAGTATTTAAATGTCATATCTTGTGGTAATTAGTTGTCAGAAGACTTGTTTCAAATCCATTTAAATAGACCTGCGTTTTTCACTTTTGAAGATATCAATCTATCAAGAAAAAATAAGTTCCTGAGCTTTCTGAGAGTCATCATTCTAATACTATACTGAGAGTTTATTGTGAGATTATTCTTGAAAAAAATTCTTGAGAAAAGTGTTGAAAATTTTGCGATCACCGATCTAAGTTTTAATTGCGATTCAATTTTCATTCTTTCAGTGGTATTCTGGTGAGATCTTTCCAAACTACTGTTTTATATTTTGAGTTATTATTATTATTATTAGCTTGGATTTAAGATTTGTGTGAAACCGTTTTCAAACTTCAAAGTGCATAAAATTATTTTTAAAATAATTTTTGTGTTAATTTGATTACGTGTTTATATATGTGCTACCCATATATTTTATAATCAGATTTTAAATTTCTCACGTAAAATTCTATCACTAGAAAATTCGGGACATTAATTGAGTTTAAATTAATTTGAGGTGGTAGAAGCTCCGAATGAAAAAAGACTTATCAATTTATTATAATTGGTGAGTTGTGTGCAGATTAGATATTGTTGAGAATATCTTATCAAGGGGTAGCTTGGTTTCAATCTTTTTCGGTAAAGAGATTGATGTTTGATTTTTACCTAAGGTATAAAAATGTTAGGTTACTCTTTTCTGCGAAAAAAGATAGGTGTTAATTATTCGTGAATAGAATTAGTTTGTGTGATTTTGTAACTGTTCCATCATTACCGGTGAAAATGATACTTGGAGTGATTTTTTGTAAGATTTGATTCTTAGCCTAAGTATAAAAGAATTAGGTTAATCTTTAACTTGTTAAAAAGATAGAGATTCTTCCTTAGCCTATGAAAAAAAATTGTAAAAATTGATTTTGAGTCTGTGAAAATAATCATTGTTTAAAGGTTTAGTTCCTACCTAGTTAAAGGAATCTGGGTGGTTTAGTGGGTGCGACTCTTTGTGGGGTTCGGAGGACTAGATTAGCTAAAAGTAATTTGGTGAACCAGTATACATCGTGGTGTACTGTATTGTTACTTTCTTTATTTTTTATTGTTTGAGTGTGCACCTAGAGCTAATTACACTTACCCACTGCTATATAAAGATAATAATTAATTTAGAATTAAATTAATTATTTAAAATTTTAAGTGTTGAAAGTTGATAATTTACTTTAATTTTATATAACTACCCAATTCACCCCCCTCTTGGGTAGATCACTGGGCCAACAAAAGTTTGTAAAATTATAAACACAAAGATAACTTGAATATAAAACAAAATCTAAACAAGTCAAAATCAAACCATCAAATCACTGATCGTCACAACATTCATTTCGAATATTATTAGAATGAAGTTTTAACATAATCAAAATTAAACTATGATGGTGGGTATTATTTATAAGTGTTTTTCAAGAAAGTTTATAATTGTTCTTTATCTATATTGTAGGTAAAATTATAAATATATATATATATATAGCAAGAGAGAGAGAATGGAATAGATGTAAAGTAATGATTACGTGATTTGGTTTCATGATTGTAGTACAAAAATTTAAATTAAAACTAAAATTGTGCTAGTTTTAAATTCCTAAATCGAAATTGAACTCAAAACCCATCTAAAGTATTTGATTTGGTTTTGGTTTAATTACTAATGAGTGGTTTATTTACCAACAAATTAAGTACTTTTAGTGTTGTAGAAGCATAGAGGTCCAGTTAAGAAAGATTAGAGGTAAAATAGGAAATGGTCGTAGAGCTGACGATCGTGTCAGAAATAATGATGAAGTCTGGATGGTTAAAAATAGACTGTGTATTTCTAATGATACTTATTGACGAAGGAACCTTAAAGAAGTACGTTGTCCAATATACACAATGCACCCCGATAATAACCAACTGTATCGAGATTGTTGGAGCATTATGGGTAATTTAGGGGAGAATGCAAAATCGCTGAATTTGGTGTTAGGTGACGTGTAAGTTAGCAAAAGTTAAGGTCGAACATTAATATCCAAAGAGGGTCATTGTAGCCTTTACCTATTTCAGAATGGAAAGGTGAGTCTTAATTCTTATGTTAAGTGTGCATTGATGGGATTGTTCGGTTACATAAGGCACCGGTTTAATATAGGTGTCGAATGAAGTTGGAATAAAATGCCGGTGTGACTTATTCGTTTGATAATTGATAGTTTCTCTTGGATAGATTGAATTGTTAATAAGTAAGTGTTACCGCCGTACTGTAATTGGAAGAAAATTTTATCAAAACAAATTAAGCCACTGTTGTATGAACAGTCCGCGGAAGAATTTGAAATGCAGTATTGAATAGTGATATCTTAAAACGTGAGCTTATGTGTAATAAATACTGTCGTAAAATCGACGTGTTGTAAATATAAAAAGTCGGGTAGCTAATTCCAGGTAATACTTCTCTATTGGAGAAATTGTAGTACCAGGAGCGGATATTTATTTTGTCGATCTGGATGAATTTCCATACTCCTTAAGGTGCCAAATTGAAAGATGGTACCTCGTCTTATTTATGGATAAACGGTCAATCGATAAGTACGATTCAGATAATGAAAGATATATTGAAGAGTTGCGTTTTGGGGATCTTCGGGTAGCAAGGAGGATTAGGTGGCGCTAATGGAATGTGTTTAAAATAATAAATACCTTTTTGATGACCAAGGTAGCATCGTGTAAAGCTCTATATGAAAAGAATACAAAACTCCAATCAAATCGACCGAACTGAGATAGGGAAATGGAATTAGATGTATTGAACCTTTATTAACTTTAGGCGGAGACAGCTTGTGGGAGATCACTGAAATTTCATAAAAGGTATAATAGTTTACAGTCAGTAACTATTGACTTTTGTGATGTATCGAATTTTTGTAATTGAGACATATCTATGTCCTTCAATTCATATTTATATGTGGATATATGTTTGAAGCATGATTAGATAAATTGGAAAAGAATTGAAACGCGTGGCCTTGTCGGGGGCTTGAGTAAATATGGAGGCATGAAGGAAATTCCTATAGATGATTCGTTTGACGTATTGCAGGAAATTTATTATTTAAAGTTAGATTGCGGTGATCTTTAATAAACGTATACAAGACTGTTGAAAATTTTAATATAAATAGGGTAGCTCACGATATTAGTTATGAACTTGTTAATTGAAATACTGGATGGAATATGATTGTGAATCGGTTGACTGGATGGAATAGATACATGTTGGTTAGAAATAAATAAATAAATAAAATAAATAAATAAATAAATAAATTCTGTCGAAATAAGATAGACCCAATCTACTATGATTAAAATAATGTATCTGAACTATATTGTTATCAGAATAGCGCAGCGGAAACATGGAAAAAAACATGAGATTTTTTTTTCCTTTCCAATAGTTGATCGATGGTGCTAGGTACACCTTATTTGCTGGTTATTAGATATAGGGTGAGTTGCTGCAAAAGAAAATGTTGCGATGTGTGAAGGTAAATTAACGATTACTAAATAGGTGTGACTAATATGACCATGCAATGCAAACCCAAAATATTATTGGTTTGACCAAAATTTTAATTCCTATTGTTTTGACAAAAATTTCGGGACGAAATTTCTTTTAAGGGGGAAGGGTTGTAAGACCCTGGTTCTTGAATTAAGTCGTATTTCAAAACATTTTGGAAATAACGGGATAGATAGGATAATTTATTATTTGATTTAAAATTCTAAAGGGGTCAATTCGTAAATATAGATCAAAATTTAAATTTTGAGATTTAATTCATAATGTAAAGGAAATATGGGGGGAGGATAATGTAATTAGAGAAAAGAATTATATATATATATATATATATACACTGTCGGTGTCGGTGATCAAACGGGAAACAGAGAAGAAAAAAAAAAAAAAAAAAAGGAGGAAGAAGGATCGAGAGCCGATCGACGTGGCACGCACCGTTTGTGATCAAAACGGAATCCCATGATCAAGAGAAAAAAAAAAAAAAAACGAAAACCTGAAAATCCGAAAATCTAGAGAGAGAGAGAGCGAGAGCCGGCCGGAGTTGGGGTTTGAAAAGTAATCGCCGGCGAGGTAGGGTGTTCGGTTACAGGGTTGTGGGCGTGCATGGGCATGCGGTGGTCGACGGCGAGCTTCGTGAGGGTGCCGTCGTCAAATTTCAGGAGAGAGGGTGGTGGTTCGGCAAAGGTGGTGGGCGATCATCGCCGGTCGTCCGGAGGAGCATTCGGTCGGCCGTTCAGGTACGAGCATGTGTGTTTCGTGATCGTTGCCGTCTCCGGGGTGCTCTTCTCATCCGGTGGGAGTGATCGTTGTGGGGGAGGTCGCCGGAGTTGTCGCCGGAGTGTTAGAGAGAGAGAGAAGTGGGTATCGATTCCGGTAGGTGTTCCGGTCGACGTCACGGGTGTTCCGTCTTTGTGAAGGTGTGGCGTGATCGGAGCACGGTCGGTCGCCGGCGAGTCCCAAAGCAAGAAAAAAAAAAAAACAGAAAACGAAGGGAGGAAGAGGGAGTCGCCGGTGACGTCGTCGTCCGGCGGGAAGTTTGTTCGGTCCACGGTGACTGTGGAAGGGGAGTAGGGTTGTGTTCGGATAGCCGGCGGCAATTGTAGACGATAGTGGTGACCGGATCTCCGGCGACGTCACGATGACGAAACAGTGTGTGTGTGTGCATGCCGTCCGTCCGTCCGTCCACTGTTTGAGTCGTCGGCTGAGGCAGGGACGGCGTCGGCTGCGGCAGGGACGGTGGAAGGCCGGAACAGAAAAAAAAAAAAAAAAAAAGAAACAAAGAGAGAACGAAGAAGAAGGAAAAAAGAAAAAAAAAAAAAAAAATAGGGGACTAATTACACAAACCACCCCACTGAAATTTCAAAACCCCTCTCGTGGTCCCCAAACGATTCAGAAACAGGTAAAATTTTAATCGACTAATAATTCTCGTTAAATTAAATATTATTTAGCGTTACAAATCCCAAAAATTGTAACAATTTCCTAACGATTAATTAATTTTAATTACGTGGTACATAGAATAGTAGCAATTCGGAATATAAGGC
The DNA here is from genome assembly GCA_016647705.1 of Eucommia ulmoides. Classification (NCBI taxonomy): domain Eukaryota; kingdom Viridiplantae; phylum Streptophyta; class Magnoliopsida; order Garryales; family Eucommiaceae; genus Eucommia; species Eucommia ulmoides. The sequence goes on along the minus strand of CM028333.1, from coordinate 7,719,091 downwards.
CGGCATTGCATGATTAGGATATTTTAGATAAGGTATTAATTTAGACTCTGCCACAATTAGGTTCGCAGACACTGGCGTCCAGATAGAGTGCAGACAATGTCAGTGGTGCAAAACGGGAATCGAGGTGAGTGTACTGTCTTCTTGCCAAACTATTTTTCTACGAATGTATATGATGAAATATGTGAATAGTTAAACTATATGAACTTATAAATGATATGGATCACGCACGATCTGAATAAGGTGGTAAACTGAATTTCGATAGTTTTCGAAAATGAGCTGAAAATGAATTTCTGCTGGATTTGGTGAAATTAGACGGCGTTTTTAAAAAGAGAATAGGAAACATCTATTTTTCTAAAAATGCCTGTTTTTCTAAAAATAAATTGTGGAAAAGTGGAATTGATAAAATCAAACGTTTTCTTTAAAGAAGATATAAAGTCTGATTTTTTGAATTTAAAAGCTGGTTTGAGAAAAGTGGTGAACGTGGTGGTTTGACGATTTTGAGTAAGTGTTATTTGTTGAGTTGCGATTCGATGATATTGTATTTGATTTTTGACGATGTCATGGCTGTTCTCCCCGGATGATATTGTATTTGATTTTTGACGATGTCATGGCTGTTCTCCCCAGAAGGGGTGTGGATTATATTTCTCCCCGGAAGGGGTGTAGATTATATTTCTCCCCGGAAGGGGTGTGGATTGTATTTCTCCCCGGAAGGGGTGTGGATTATATTTCTCCCGGGAATGGGTGTGGATTATATTTCTCCCCGTAAGGGGTGTGGATTGTATTTCTCCCCAAAAAGGGGTGTGGATATTTCATAGGAAGGCATTCCTATGAATGTTACGGTACCGTTGCAACTCCCGATCGTGAGGTTAAAACGATCACTAGGGCTGGCCAGTGTGTGTGTGTTGGAGGTGTATGTTGAGATTGGTGCTTGAGATTTGGTGTGTTACGTATATTGATTGATTTGTCATTATTTATTATGATGATTGGTATGATTTTGTACTAAGATGAATCTGGCTAGAACTTATCTATAGCGCCTATTTCCATTGCTTAAATACCTGTGTTTGATCCATACTAAATTGTGGAAATATTTGGAACGTATTAATATTTTAAAAATATTTTACTAAGAAGACAGTACACTCGCAGGTACAACGGCTAGGAGTCGGTCCCCTACTGGCACTAGGTAGAGCTGCGTGATGGAGTCATAGAGGTGTGTTTGAGAGAAGCTGTCCAAGACGAACCTGTTAAAAGGTTCCTAGATGAATACTGTTTAAAAGATATAAAATTTGGGAAGGGTGTGTTCCCCATTTAAATGTTTGTATTATATTGGTGGGAACATAATGTCTTTGAATTTGGTTGTTTTGGGTATTGGTGATGTCAGACTTGTAGTCACGCCAGCCTCGGGATGACGGGTTCCGGGACGGGTCGTGACATTTAGTTTCAAATATTTGTGAGTTTTCAAGAATTTATGTTAGTTTGACGTATTTTTGTGTTGTTTTGTAGGTTTTATCAATAATTAGGTGAAAAGATGAAAATGTGATAAAATGAGGTGAATTGGGTTGTAATGGTTCGTCAGTAGTGCAACAATAGCAATTTCAAGCCTAATTTTGACCATGATACAATTCGATTTTAGAAAATCTTAAACGTGGAAGTTTTATATCTATTTCTTATCTTTCCATAGCCTTTTTAATCACCTTAATCAAAGTTTGGACATAAAAGTTCTGGCCAAACTATGAACAAATGTCAGATCTACCAAAAGAGCGTTGCATTGTACTAGAACCGCGTTGCAGCTCATTTTCGGCAGTGTTCCACTGCCCAAAAGCGCACTGCAGCGTGCCTCTACAGCCTGAAAACCCAAAAACTCTAATTTTTTATGTCACACCCCCACCCTGGGTCCCTACTGCCCAAGGCCGGGAGTGACGTCAACTCAATACTTCCTAACCAACCAACCAAATACGTACATACATATATATACATATTCAGACGCACACATACAGCTATCAATATTTTTTTCCAAAAATAATATATATTTACTCATATCCACAAATATGGGAACACACCCGTTCCAAATATATATACAACAAAAATCATAAAATACTGAACATTCCACTGTTCGCCTCCGACTGGCCCACTCCCAAAATTACACTACCTTTGGACTCTAACTAGTGCCAGTAGTGGATCCACTCTTAGCTGCGGTACCTAAAATCAAATATTTTATCAGTGTACTATATTCATAATATAAAAAAAAAAAAAAAAAAATTATGGACCAAGCATAATTATTAAACACCATGTTTCAAAATATATAGCATATAACCGCATACCAGGCTGGAAATCAATATGTTTACATTAACCCATTTAAAATAATATATATAAGTCAATTAATCCAGACAATTCATCGTATAATAAAATATGTACATATTCTCTCCTACTAGCCATATGATCGTTTTTATCTCACGATAAGGAGTTACGACGGTATCGTATCTTGTCCAACTATGTCATCTAAAGTGACTATCAGTGCCAGGGCCATTTATTATCACCAATGGTAAGGGTACCACCCGCAGGATTTACACTCCTGACGGGTCAATTAACCACCTGCAAGACTAATTCTCCTGACATGTCATAATAATCAACCACTTACAAGACTAATCTTCTTGACAGGTCATAATATCAACAACCATCTGTAGGACTAATCCTCCTGACAGATCATAATATTAACAACCACCTGCAGGACTAATCCTCCTGATAGGTCATAATATCATCAACCATCTGCAGGACATGCCCTCCTAACAGATCATAATAATCAACCACCTGTAAGACCGACACTCCTGACAGGTTAATAACATAATCAACCACCTGCAGGGCGTGCCCTCCTAACAGGTCAAAATCATCCCGTATGACATACCCTCCTGACGGGATCAAAACTATGACATAGTCGGACAAAAATTACCTTCTACATTTAAAATCTACTTGATCCACATAAGTCATAAAATCGTCCAATTTTAATAAACACTTTTTTTTCATAATTTATAAGAAAATAAAATTTATAAATTTACATAGAAGACAATACACTCACCTCGACTTCCGTAATGCAAAAATACCGACGTAAAAAACTACAGGAACGCTGGGGCATATAAACCTAACAGCGATAGGACCTAAATTAATATTTTTATTTAAAATAAACCTAATGTGCAATGTATGGCCCTAAAATACACAATTTCCCATTCCCCAAATTTAATTATGCAAAATTATTATTTCCCCAAATTCCCTACGTCAATATTTACTGTACAAAATTATTATAATTAACAGTTGCAAAAATTATTATCACGATTACAAAAATTTAATGTTAATAAATTAATTTGACGAAAATAATAATCGATCAAAATTTTACCTGTTCCGAATTTTTCGCCTACCAAGAGGTGGGTTTTTGGATTTTGTTTTTATTTGGTTTTTACGATTTTTTTTTTTTTTTCTTTCTTCTTTTATTTTTCTTTTTTTGTTCTGCTTTCTTCTCCTGGTTCAGCCGACAGCCGACGACACCACTGCCAACCTTCACCCGCCGGTGATCCATGTACACGCACACCCAAACGCCAAACACACAACAGAACACATCCGAAACACTCGTCGCTCACCTTCACTGATTACATACACCTACTGCTAGACAACCACACACTGATCACGCACCCACTCACCGGCCAAATCGACCGATGGCAGCATACACACACTCACCGGCCAACCTAAAAATCTAATGGCACACCCACGGTCTGATCAAATACACACACACACACACGACGAACACATGTATAAACGGCGACGGCTGAACGATGGACACACACACAGTACACGATCACAGTCGACTAAACAGCAACACACACCCACACGCTCGTCAGAAGAGCGCACACACACCGATGACGCTAAAAATACACACGAACAGCACACACACACACTCATCAAATGACGGCAATCAACAATTGATCGATACCCATACTTCCCGACAAACGATCACGCCACGCACACACCCACACAATCACTGAATGAACAATCGGAAACATACACCCACACATACATACGCAGAACGGCCAACTGAAACTGTTACTATAGAAATTAATAAAGAACGAATTTACCGAATTAGCTTGGGTTGAGTCGCGGACTAGGTCGCTCTCTTTAAGACATTTCGCGGCTCTGCCCAAGAAACGTGTAAGCAGTATATTAGCCCCGTCGTCCCCAGGATAAAACAACCCAGAAATCTTCTCTGTCTAGGACGTTTTTTGCACTGTAGAAGTCCCAAAAACCAAACACCCCTACACATTGTTCGTAAAATGATCAAACTGCTCGAAAATCGAAGAAACTGTTGAAATCGGAACTGCGAAGAAATAAACTATTTTAGAACAGTTTCGGAACGAAACAAATCGGAACAGTTTAGAACAGATCGGAACAGTTCAGAACAGATCGGAACACAGTGAACTATTTTAGAACAATTTTGGAATAGACCAGATCGGAACAGAACAGAATAGAATAGTTCTGAAGAGATCGAAAACACAGTAAACTATTTCGGAACAATTTCGAAAATGAAGAACAATTTCAGAAAAAAAAAAATGAAGAATACTTTATAGTAAGAATAGTTTCTATATGTTTAACACAAATGAAATTGATGGTTATTATAGACCAAAATAGCCGACTGCCAAGTGGTTCAAAAATGGGGGAGAAATCTCAAGGATGTGGGAGCAAAAATCGTGGGAACGTTTTTACCAAGTCAAAAACCGTTTTGTATTATTTTAATAATAAAAATAATTATTTTAAATAAATTTTATCCAAAAAAATATTATATAAGTGCCACCTCATCACACGCGCGACTCGACTCGACACGGCACGACCGAACGGACGGCGGCGGCGGCGCACGCACGTGTGGTAAACCAGTAGGGATGTAGCTCCTTTCCCTTCCACAAAATGTGGGTATCCCTTGGGGCACACCCCAAGTGTCTCACATATCTCTAGATATACTCATCAATTCCTCTTCTCCCAACCAATGTGGGATAGAAAAAATTGAGGAAAAACCATTTGACACTATCTATAACAAAAACAATTTTAAAATTCATTTGCTCCAACAATTCCCTATTTGAATTTTTAAAACAATTTTTCCTCAAGCAGTATTAAACAATATAAGATTGTGCATAAGCAAAGGTGTCTATCGACTTGAACCTTTACATGGTGAAGATGATTTAGATTATGCTAGAGTAACTCGTAGTTTTGAACTCTATCACTAACAATATCACACACGCAATCTTATCAGGGTGTAGTCTAAAAGTCTGTGCTTTACGACCATGCACGTATATCCCAGTATAGTGAATGTTCTAGAAAATTTGCCCAAAATTCCATAGGAAGCGGCCACACTTCCACATTCACATAGGTGAGTCTATCGAGAGTACTCCTGTAGTTAGGTACTCCACTCCATATAGAGTATAGATCTCATTAAGAGTTAATAAAAGAAAACTCAACCTTTTATCGCTTCATGATGTCATACTACAAACAACACATATTTGGAATAGAACTCAAAATTATTATTATAGTACGTTTTTCTTCATATCACTTCATAAGTTGTTATTACCCTTTGAATCTATTTCTTGGGATCTCCAATCTATAGGTTAGGTTTCCCTCACAAGTGACTCGTCAATCCATGGGCTTGAGTCCTATTCCTTTCGAGGTTTTGTAAACCTTTTCTCGAGTTAATCCTTTTGTCAAATGATCGGCTAAATTATCATCAGACTGTACATGATCCACTCTTACGGCCCCTGTAGAGATATACTCCCTAATAGTATTGTGTTTGTGACGTATTTGTCATCTCTTTCCGTTATAATAACGGTACTGAATCTTTGCAATAGCCGCGGTACTATCACAATGGATCAAGACAGCTGAAATCGGTCTCTCCCATAAAGGAGTATCAAAAAGCAGGCTCCTTAACTACCATACTTCCTCACTAGCCGAAACTAGTGCAATCATCTTAGACTCCATAGCAGATTGAACGAAAATAGTCTGTTTCTTAGATTTCCAAGAAACAGCTCCACCAGCTATACTAAATATATAGCCGGTAGTTGCCTTGGAGTCATATGAAAAGGTGTTCCAATCAGCATCGTTGTATCCTTCCAGAACAACGGAAAATTTTTGATAATGTAATCCAAGATTCATCATTCTTTTTAGGTATCTCACGATCCTATCAATAGCATGCCAATACTCAATACTAGGTCTGCTTGTAAACATGCATAGTAATCCCACAGCATACGCTATGTCGGGCCTAGTGCAATCAGTGGTATATCGAAGACTGCCGATGATGCTCGCATACTCAGATTGTCTAACACCGTCACCGGTATTCTTGAACAACTTCACACTAGGGTCATAAGGAGTACATGCTGGTTTACAATCAAAATAATTATATTTCTTTAGAATCCTCTCTATATAATGAGATTGATCCAAAGAAATTCCATGTTTAGACCTAATTATTTTAATACCAAGAATTACATTCGCTTCACCAAGATCTTTCATGTCAAAATTAGCACATAGCATGGTTTTCACATTATTTACAACATGAATATTAGAACAAAAATTCAACAAGTCATCCAGATAAAGACATATAATAGTGCAAATATCATTTTCAGATTTATAGTAAATGCATTTGTCACTTTTATTTACTTTAAAATCATGTGAAATGACTAGATTATCAAATTTCTCATGCCATTGCTTAGGTGCTTGTTTCAAATCATAAAGAGATTTATCTAATTTGCATACTTTATTTTCTTGACCAGGAATAATAAATCCTTCAGGTTGGTCCATATAAATCTCTTCTTCTAATTTACTATTTAAAAAAGCAGTTTTAACATCCATTTAGTACACAACAAGATCATGAATAGCAGTAAGTGATAAAAGCACACGAATAGAAGTAATTCTAGAGACAGGTGAGAAGGTATCAAAGAAATCTACATTCTCTCTTTGTCTAAACCCTTTGACTACGAGACGAGCTTTATATTTATCAATGGTTCCATCGGGTTTTAATTTCTTCTTTAGAATCTATTTACATCCTATTGTTTTACAACCAGGAGGTAAATCTACTAAATGCCAAGTTCTATTTAACTCGAGAGAGTTCATTTCATCATCTATGACTTCTTGCCACAAATTGGCATCTATAGAGGACAATGCCGCTTGGAGGGTGTGCGGATCCTCCTGTAAAGTGTATGCAAAGAAATCTGAACCATAATCCTTAGAAGTACGAGTCCGTTTACTTTCTAGGTTCAAATTCTAATTCATTATCAGGCTCATTAATTCTAATGATAGATATATTACTAGATGTCGAGCCCCCACTATTCTTCAAATTAAACGGAAATCAATGTTCATAAAAATCAACATCATTAGATTCAATAATAACATGATCATGCAAGTCGTAAAATCTATAAGCTTTGTTATTCACAGCATAACCAATAAAAACACATTTATATACTCTACTTGTAAGTTTTCTCCTTTTTGGATCAGGAATCTGAACATATGCCAAACAACCCCAAGTTTTAAAATAAGACAAATTTGGTTTCTTATTTTTGAAAACTTCATACGGTGAAATTTTACTATGCAATTTGGGAACTCTATTAAGCACATAACAAATAGTCAATAAAATCTCACCCCACCAGTGAGAAGCAGCACTAGAGTTAAGCAAAATAGCAACTACAGATTCAGCAAAAGTTCTGTTTTTCCTTTTTACCTTACCATTCATTTCAGGAGAATATGGTGCAATTCTTTCATAAATTATCCCATGAGAATTATAAAATTCAATAAACATATTAGAATCATATTCGGTTCCTCTATCACTACGCAGCCTCTTAATTTTCTTATTGCACTGATTTTCAATCTCAGTCACAAACAATTTAAACATATCAAGTGTTTCACTTTTATTTTTCATGAGATAAACATAAGTAAAATCAGAACAATCATCTATGAATGTAATAAAATAACGTTTATCATTCCTAGTCAAGACACCATCAAATTCACAAATATCATAATGTATCAAGTTAAGAGATTCAGATTCTCTAATTACTGATTTATGAGGGGTTTTGGTAATTTTAATTTGACTACAAAATTCACACTTTTCAAAATCATTCAAAGACAATTTTGGAATTAGTTCTAAGTTGCTTAAGTTTTTAATAATGCGTTTGTTAACGTGACAAAGTCTAGTATGCCAAATATTAAAAGAACACAACATATAAGTAGAAGAAAAAAATTTATTAGCATCAACATTCAGTTTGAACATTCCATCAATTGTATAACCCTTCCCAACAAAAATATTATTTTTGGTTAAGGTGTACAAATCAATCCCGATAGTTTGAGTAAACCCCGCCTTGTTAAGAAGATAGCCCGAAACCAAATTCTTTCCCATCTCTAGGGTATGTAGAACATCCTTAAGAATTACCGTCTTTCCAGAGGTAAACTTCAATTCCACGTCACTAGAACCAGCGACAATAGTGGAGTAGGAATCACCCAGCAGCACTTTCTTATCTTCACTTTCAGAATAAGTTTTGAACATAGCACGATCATAGCAGACATGGCGTGAAGCACCCGTGTCTACCCACCACCCTTCGGATCCACCAACTATGTTGATTTCAGAAATCATAGCAATAAGTTGGTCCTCGGTAAGATTCGCCTGCAGAGTAGGACGACGTCTTTGCCGGCAGTTCCGAGCCATATGGCCCTCATTTCCACAGTTGAAGCAATTAAACTATTCAGAAGTGTTTCTTGAATGGGGTTTCAACTTATTCTAATTTTGATGCGCATTTCTGTTCTGGTTGTTGTGGTGGCGATTCTAATTCTGATTCTTCATATTTTTTCTTTTGGGTTTCAGAATTGTAGATGATGATTTTCTGTGAGCGTTGTTGGACACAACGAGCACTTCATCTTTCTGATTTTGTTTTTGGGCTTCCTCTTCAATCCAAAGACGAGTAATCAAACTCTCTAAAAAAAACTCTTTTCTTTTGTTCTTGAGAGTATTCTTAAAAGCTTTCCAAGAAGGGGGTAATTTGTCAATTAAAACAGCAACTTGAAATTGTTCATCAAGAGACATACCTTCAGTAATTATTTCATGAGCAATTTTCTGAAGTTCATAAGACTGAGCTTCTACAGATTTGTCATCAGTCATTTGATATTTTAGATACCGACTTACAACATATTTCTTCGTTCCAGCCTCCTCAGTGTCGTATTTCTTTGAAAGAGCATCCCAAATTTTCTTGGCAGTTTTGTTAAAACAGTAATAATCATACAGATCATCAGACACACCATTAAGCATAAAATTCTTACAACGAAAATCATTTTCAGCCCATGTCTTATCTTCCTGAATCTGGGCATCGGTAGGATCTTTCGGTAAAACAGGTTTTTCAGTGGTACAAACATATGCTACTTTTTCGATAGTCAGAAAAAATAACATCTTCTGTCTCCATCTTTTAAAATGAAACTCTTCGAAACGAAAGGGCTTGTTGAGATCAACAGCAGACATCGTAGTAGATAATTGGTAGAAATAAACGTCTTAAAATTGTTACTGCAGAAATTAATAAAGAACGAGTTTACCAAATTAGCTTGGGTTGAGTCGCGGACTAGGTCGCTCTCTTTAAGACATTTCGCGACTCTGCCCAAGAAACGTGCAAGCAGTATATTAGCCCCGTCGTCCCCAGGATAAAACAACTCAAAAATATTCTCTGTCTAGGACGTTCTTTGCACTGTAGAAGTCCCAAAAACCAAACACCCCCACACACTATTCGTAAAACGAACAAACTGCTCGGAAATCGAAGAAACTGTTAAAACTGCAACTGTGAAGAAATAAACTGTTTCAGAACATTTTCGGAACGGAACAAATCGGAACAGTTCAGAATAGATCGAAACACAATGAACTGTTTCAGAACAGTTTCGGAACATACCAGATCAGAACAGAACAGTTCTGAACAGATTGAAAACACAGTGAACTGTTTCAGAACAATTTCGAAAACGAAGAACAATTTCAGAAGAAAAAAAAAATGAAGAATAGTTTATGCTAAGAATAGTTTATGTATGTTTAACACAGACAAAATCGATGGTTTTTATAGACCAAAATAGCCGACTGCCAAGTGGTTAGAAAATGGGGGAGAGATCTCAGGGATGTAGGAGCAAAAATCGTGGGAACGTTTTTACCAAGTCAAAAAATCGTTCTGAATTATTTTAATAATAAAAATAATTATTTTAAATAAATTTTATCTAAAAAAATATTATATAAGTGCCACCTCATCACACGCGCGACTCGACTCAACACGGTACGGTCGGACGGACGGCGGCGGCGACGGCGCGCGCGCGTGTGTGGTAAACCAGTAGGGATATAGCTCATCTCCCCTCCACAAAATATGGGTACCCCTTGGAGCACACCCCAAGTGTCTCACATATCCCTCGATATACTCCTCAATTCCTCTTCTCCCAACCAATGTGGGATAGAAGGAATTGAGGGAAAACCATTTGACACTATCTATAATAAAAACAATTTCAAAATTCATTTGCTCCAACAGAAACACCCACCGCCGACCGACTGAACCTTCTCCTCTCTCTGTTTTCTCTTTCTTTTTTTTTTTTTTTTCTTTTCTTTGTGTTTTGGGAATGTGAAATGCATGTATATATATGTGTGTGTATGTGTGTGTGTGTACACATGGTGTTTTCCTTGCATAGCCACTTGTCCCATTTATTGTTAAATTATGCTAATCCTCCCTTCAATTATCTTTAGGTTATTAGTTAAGCCCAAAATCTAAAATTAATATTTTTAAAATTGCTAAGTGACCACTAAAATTTTTAAATCAAATAAGAAATGGCACAATCTACCCCGTTATTTTTTAAATGTTTTAAAATGCAGCTAAAATTTATGCGTGTGCAAAATTAGGGTCTTACAATTTAGCCCTATAAATACTACCTTAAGCCTCAAACCCCATGGTGACAATTTTAGGAAAGAAAATCGGCGATTTGTGGCGATTTTAGGAGAAAAAACACCCTATGGTATGGCGATATCAGGCAAAATTGAGGAGAAAAATATCATTGGAGGTACTTGAAGTTGAAGATTTGAAGCCCATATCCACAATAAGAGTTTCCTCTTCATTTCTCTCACCCTAATCTTTATTGAATTTTGTATTTATGATATTGTATAGAACATATTTAGATTTATGAATTTCTTGAAATGATTAGTTATGGATTCTGCTATATTGTGTTAAAAATCATATTTAGGACTTGATGTAGTCTTATTTGAACCATGTTTTGAATATTTTGTTAATTGTTAATTTTAATTCTATTTTATGCCTCTATATGTTTAATGCATTTGATTCATATGGCCAATGAATTAGATGATTTTAGATTATGAATTTTATACTCGAGAGAGATTGATTTTGTAATCGAAATTGAGAGTGCATAATTTAGGTTATTGTGAGTCCGGGAGGAGATCAACACCAAGGTAATCGAGTTAGGAATTTAGGATCTTGTGAAACTAGGAGATGATTAAGTTCTAGATTTATCAACTAGGTTTTTTATTCAATTGTGTTTGCTTTATTAATGCTTCTAATTTATGCCCTCATATGATATCTTGGTTGATTTGAGAATTTGGGATTTGACACTCGAGAAAGATAATTTCAGGTTCAGACTTTTAATAGATCGGAAGAAATTTAAAGTTTGGGTAATCTATAAGGTCGGGTATAATGAATGTTTTCACCTAAATAGTAAATAGGGATATCAGTATTAAAGTGTTTACATATTCTATCACTTGACACTCGGGAGAGGTAGTGGAGGAGCACAAGTGACCTTGATTATTGAATTAATGTAATTGATTAATAATTGTTTAATAGGATGACATGAGACTAACGAGATGAAATCAAGCCCCTAGAACATTTGTGCATAGGAAATTCACATTTTATTTTGCTTTTGCTTTTATATTTGTTTTAGTTTTATTATTTTTATAAACCTAAAATTTGGTTGCCAAGATAAAGTTGGGTTACGATAATCACGGTACTTAACGACGATTTAAACCAACCCCTGTGGATACGACAATCTACTCATCCTATACTATTAAAACTTAACTCGTACACTTACAGTGTGTAGCAAAATAAATAATCCCTAATTGTTGCAAAACAAATCATTGTGATTTATTTATGGGATCAATGTTAGAAAATTGATTTTGATATTAGTTAAATAATTAAAAAAATAATTATTTAATTACTTATAGAAAAGAAATTTGAGAAATAAAGTTAAATTAAATCAATAACATTGTTTACGGAAACATTCCAGATTAACATATTAGCAACATAAAATGACGGAATTCAAATATTACAGTGTATTGATAAAATACTAAATGTAAGACAAGAAGATAACATTATATTAGCGTACAGAAATTGAAACAGAATACCAGAAGGAAGGAGATTGAGACAATCATTTGATGAATTCTCCTTAAAGCAAATTTCGCCCTCACTATAGTGCTTATGGTTTGACTGAGCGCCTGCCTCACAATATATAACGATCAGTAGCTACTGGTATCGACACTTGAAACTAAAAGAGCTCAACGAACAAAAAAGTACTGAACTCTCTTAAGAACAATAGACTCTCTCAAAATCTCTGAAGAAAAAACGTGAATACAATGAGAGCTTAAGATTTGATGTCTATACACTGAGGAATGCTTGGTCTCTTTATAGGGAGCAAAATCAATGACTGAAGATAATGAATTCTCTTTATAGCCTAATCGAAAAATTGTAGTCTGGGCTTCTCAATAATTATCGTATGTATTCTAATCTTATCACTTTTTCGAAAAATTAACTTGTCAGAAAATTGTCACTCCAGACTTGAGGGAAAAAAAAAAACTATTGCTTGAGTTTTGTGTTAGTTTGGCTTTGTTCTTTAGTTGTTTCATACATTTTCACAAAAGTATAATTAGAAATTTTGTGTAAGGTTCAAGATTTAACGGGTAATATGCTTGAATAATTCTCTATGGGTTCAATTTGGTTTGGATTGTCAAGTAATTGTTAATATGTGTCTGAAAATCTAATACAGCTTGTAGTCGAGGCATTTCTTATAAATAAGGAGTTACAAGGCCTTTTTTCTAGGGAGCAGAATCAATAACTGAAGATAATGAAGAGACCAATTATATAACTCCTAAATTAAGATCTAAGAGTTAATTATGTAACTCCTACCAATTACACACTAGAAGAGCGTTTAAATTTTGTAACTTTCTACAGTTACGAACTTGAACAGTTAGGCTCTATTTGGGATAAGAATAATTTTTGGATTTTGTGTAAAATGATACCAAGACCAAGCTAATCATTCCCCACGACCCTAACCCAAGACTCAGACTTGGGCCCGACCCCGGCGGGCGGCGATGGCTGCGCACGCACATGTCGCTTTATTTATATTATAGCCTTAGCCTACTTTCTTTCCATATCAGTTCAATGACTCAAGATGCTTACCTTCAACAAGCAACTCAAGTATTAATAAAGGATTATTCATATTCTTCAGTGAGCAATGTGGAACACATCAATCAACAACATCAAATGATACTTTAAGGAACAAGTTTAAATCACCTCTAAATGTTTTTACATTCATTTCATCACCGAGGAGAATATATTGGTATATTCATATATCACAATTTAAGATTGAATTCCACAAATAATTAGATCATAAAATACCCAAAAAATTATTTTTATATAACAATCAATTCTTCGATAGATGCCACAAAATGCTTCACATTTAGGAAATAGGAATATAAAATTCATGTATCAAAAGATGTCTACACTTATTTTAAAATGCAACTTTTGATAAACTCTTGTGATTTATTAATAGAAATTTTCAACTAAAGGCCCATTTTCAACTTAATAATTAAAGAATTTTTTAGGCTAACACCTATTTTTGTCAAACATATTAAAATGGACCACAAGGGACAAAGTCCATATGAACTAAAACCCATTGATTTATTTAATATTGAGAAAATGCCATGAAATAACTTTCACAAAATTTATTGTGCAACAATTTTCACAAAATTTTACTATGAAGCAACTTTTTACAAAAATTGATGTACAAAAATTTTTCAAAAGGATAATTGGCGATTAGTCCCAAATAGCGTAAGTAATCTATTGTTAGTCTCATTTAAAATATAGGTTTTGATTTAGTCTTTTAAATTAGACATGTGTCAAGCATTGCATACAGTGTGTAGAGAGAACTTAGTGAATAAATTTGTATTATAGTGAATATTAGTTATAATTTAATAATTACAAATCATATGTAACGATATTACATATATCTATATAATATTAGTTACACGTTATAAATTATATGTATTTGTATAATATTTGTTACATCTAACAAACCTTCTATACAGAATTAGTTTAATATTAGTTACATGTTACAAATTACATGTATTTGTGTAATATCTGTTATATCTAACAAAATTTTACACACAAATTAATTACATATTACAAATTATAATAATATTTGTTACATCTAATAAGTATTTTACACACAAACTAATTATATGTAATTGCGCGAGTGCAAGAGCGTGTATTAGATATTCCGCATTTTTTAATACGCGGAACTAAAACACAAGTTGCAATTGCATATGAGATTTTTTTAAAATTAAGGGTAAGATAAAGGACTTGCCACCGAAACATCATTTTTCAAATCACTATGAAATGTTCTTCACAAAGAAGGAGAATAACATAGCAATACATTAATAACCCTAAAATTACTTTCAATAACAAAAAAAAAAAAAAAAAAAAAAAAAATGAATAATCTTTGCAACTAAAATTGTCATATTTGACAAACAAAAACAAAGAAGAATGAACCAATTTTGATGAAAAAAGACGAAAAACAAAAAATGTTATGTAACAACTTTCACAAATTTTTACTATGAAATAATTTTTTACAAAAATTATTGTGCAACAATTTTTCAAATCACTATGAGATGTTATACGCAAAAAAAGGAGAATAACACATGTATGAATAATGAGATTTTTCCTAAAATTAAATTGATATATGAGGATAGTGAGTAAATACTACTAGGCCTTGGGGCCCATAATTTTAAAAAAAAAAACATAATTAAATGGACTATATTAGTTAAGTCCAATTAAACAAAATACAATTAATAAAAAATCTTGGGTATTTCTAAATATACACCTCTTTTTGTTATCCCACACCCCATATAAAATAAATAAAAAATATTTGAGACAATTATTATTATTTTTACCCTTAAAATTATTTACACATTTATATTCTAATTTTTTATTTTTCATAATTTCCTATCTCTTCTTCCTCCCCTTATTCTTCAGCGAAAACCACCACCATCAAGGGCTCCAACGACTCTTTCTCTCTTTTTCTCCCCAACACTTTGTCCCCTGTCGTCCACCAACCTCCAATCTACCCCACCCCCTACAACCGCTGCCCACCCCCTGCCCCACGTCCCCCTCCTCCTCTATTTCTTTTTCTTCTTCTCCTCCTCCTCATCACAATCATATCCACCCTCTTTATAAACATACGCAGGGAAGGCGGTGGACGGCAGTAGGGGATGGTCGACGATTGCAGAGTGAGGGTTGAGGTGGAGGGTTGTTAGTGTAATTTTTTAAACTAAAAAGGTAAAATAAATATTTTTTTTTTTTTAAATAAAGGTAAAATAATATTTTCAAAATCATTTAGATTTTTTTAAATAGAGATGTGCATTTAAGAAAAATGAGTGTACATAGAGAATTACCCAAAAATCTTTATTAATTAGAGCTTCTAAGGCTTAGTTTGGTGCCCCTATGGTTTTTCAAAATGAGTTATTGAAAATGAGTTGTGAAATATTTGGTAAATCTGTCAAATAATGGTTGTTGAAAAGGAAAAACATTCAAAGACCATTTGGTAAACATTTGTGTAGAAACATTAAAAGTCTATTAAATTACTAAACTAGACATATATTACATTTATTTAATTATTCCTAACATGTTGAAAATATTTATTTCTACTAACTTATGATTAATATAAAATTTTACGATAAAAATATCCTACATACTGAAAATTAAAAAATTAAATATTATA
Source organism: Eucommia ulmoides (assembly GCA_016647705.1). NCBI lineage: Eukaryota > Viridiplantae > Streptophyta > Magnoliopsida > Garryales > Eucommiaceae > Eucommia > Eucommia ulmoides. The sequence goes on along the minus strand of CM028333.1, from coordinate 7,703,020 downwards.
AAATAAAAAATATAAATATCGTACATCTTGCAAATAAAAAAAATTAAAATAGCATTAGATAAGAAAAATTAAATATCATTTCTTAATAAGAAAATAAAAATAAGGGTAATCTTATCATACAAAATTTCATAAATTAAAAAAATGTTCTTCTAGCTTTTAAAAGCACCATTCCCCTTATTTTTAAATGCAGGCCAAAAAAAGAGGTGGCAACCTATGCCTTTTCTAAAAAATTGTTTGTCAAACACACTTATGTGAGCTTCTCCTTTTCAAAATGGGAAGCATCCCAAAAAAGTTGGCGAAAGTATACCTAAATGTACACTCGTTTTAAGAAAAATAAAAATATTTAATTAAATTACTAATATACCCTTTTAATCTGCAAGACATATTTTCCTTAATTTTTTGTTTCTTTTACATATCCTTCACCCCTCATTCTTCCTCCCTAAACCTTTATCTTTGATGAAAATCTAGCGTCGTCGCCGGATTTTCTCCCTCCCCCCCCCCCCCACTTTCTCTATCTCTCACACATCTTCTAACTAACCCTCTCCATTCCCCAACCCCCCACCCAACACAGTACCCCCAACCCCCCCCAATACCCATTGGATCAGTTCCACTACCTCCCTCTAACCCTCCCTTATATATATGTTGATCCCAAGATTTTGATGAATAATTAAGTATTGATTTTTTGGTAAAACTAATGGTTGATCAAGTGTTTCAGTTATTTAAAGTTCCAGTAATGAAGAGGTCAAATTGAATGGATGCTAAATGAAGATGTCAAATGGAATAGATGCTTACTGAAGATATCAAGATGATGATGAAGTATTAAGAGTTCGAAGAAATTAGGAAAAATAATCCAGGTAAATATTAACTCTTAATATCCCATTTAGGAACACACACATGGCACAAAATAAATCTTATCTTTTATGTGTGTTTTTGTTAAGTATATTTATTTGCTCCTATGTGAATTAAAAAGAAATATTTTTGAATGACTAAAATCGAATATTAGAATATTAGTGGAGCTTATTTAAAGACAAAAATGGATAAAGGGGCGAAATCGTAAAAGAAAGTAGGTTAAAAACGAGATCAGAGAAGTGATTCAGAAGGAGGCAGTCAACTGAGGAGTCGACCAGAGAAAGAAGATGAAACATCCTGAATTAAAGAGTCGACCGACCGGTCGACCTGTGAAAACATCTGAACTTTCTAAATCTGCAAGTCAACCGAGCGGTCGACCGGTAGAAGCATGATAAACTCTCTAAATCTGCTAGTCGATTGAGCAGTCGACCTATGCTCGTTGCGGCGATGGTTTGGCTGCAAGCGACGTTGGGCAGTCGACTGAATGTGCAGATTCAGGATATTGTTTGATCCGGTTTTAAATTCAAAAGTAGCCATTTTTTGTTAGGATTTGAAAGAGATTTATGAAATATTTTCTATATTTAAGATATGGTTCATATACTAATTAAATTATTTCAATATGGTTCATTAAATATTAATATTTCTCAATTTGGTAATTAAAATGAATTCTACACTTATTTATTTTGATTGAGAAATACTTTGGGGATTTAATTAAGAGTTTTAAAAATTGTTATCAAGTAAAATTGAATCTAAATGAAGTCTTTATGTTATAATGGGTCTATAAGAGTATTTTATTATCATGACACTTGTAAACTAGCCGTTAGGAGACTGATTACATGTGTCTTTATATAGACCTGCGAATTTTCTAAGTATAGCTAATTATTCTAAGAGAGAAAATCAGCTTATATCATTTTGAGAGAGCGTTTATAAGAGTTATCATTCTACGATACTGTGAATTTTTCTAAGCGTGATTCTGATAATCAACTGCGATCTATTCTTGCTAATACCGGATTTGAATCTATACTATTCTAATCATTAATTATGTGGATTCCGAATGAGATCTTTCCATATTATTTATTATTTATTATTTTATTTTAGAAATTAATCTTAGAAATTATTTTTTATTTTTGAAGAAAATATTCTTTTAAACAATTTCTTAAATCTGATTACGTACTCCAATTTACTACCCATATTTTTGTTAAAATCAAATTTCTGTATCTCACGTATTTCTATCATTAGTTGAGATATTAATTGAGTTTTTATTTGACTGAGGTAATAGAAGTTCCGAGTGAGATTTACTTATCAATTTTTATATTGGTGAGTTGTGACGGATTAAATATCATTGGGGATATTTAATCAAGGGTAGCCGGGTTTTAGTCTCTTCCTGTAAAGAGATTAAGATAGTGATTCTTCCTAGATAAGAATTGCGTTTTTTTTTGTTTTGAGTGATTTTATAACGATTCAATTCTTACCGGGTAAAAGGATATTTTGAGTGTTTTAGTGAGGTTTTGATTCTTGAGCCTAAGTGTTAAAAAGAATTATATTATTCTTTAACCTGTAAAAAGTAAAGGTTTTTTCTTAACTTGAGAATCAGTGTGTAGGTTTGGTTCATATCTTTAAAGGAATCTTGATTTTAGTGGGTGCGACCTCCATGGAGCTCGGGGGACTGGATTAGCCAAGAGTAACTTGGTGGACCAGTATAAATCTCTGGTGTGCTGCTTTCTTAATTTGTTTATTTTTGTTGTTTGGGTGTGCACTTAGATTAATTTTAATTCCGCTGTGGTATAAAAATAATAATTAATTTGGGTATAAAATTAATTATTTGATTTATTCAAGTATATTCTGATAATATTTTTTAATTACTCAATTTACCCCCCTCTTAGTATTCTACTGGGCCAACAATATACATATAGATAGATAGATAGATAGATAGATAGATAGATAGATAAATAGAGAAAGAGAGAGAGAGAGAGAGAGGAAGAAGAAGAATAAGAAGAAGGTGGATGAGGGGTGGTGGATCGACAGGAATTGGGTGGGTTGGGAGGATTGGCAGGTGGTAGGGGGTGATACTGGCTATGAGTGGAGGTCGAGGTGGGATGATTTGTGAATAGTTTTAAAAATAAATAGGTAAACAATAAAAGTTAAAGTCATTTTAAAGATAAAAGTATAATTTCAAAACCATTTAGATTTTTTTAAAAACAATTATGTAGGTAAAAAAATGGTATACATATAAAATTACCCTTTCAAAACCATTTAGATTTGAAAAAAAAAAAAACAAGAAAAAAAAAAACACATTGTGTAGGTCTAGTAATAAATGGTATACATATAAATTTACTGGTTAATACAATTTGCACTTCCTCAAGGCTTTACAAGAATTATGGGAATTCCCTTAACTTTAAAAAGTATTGAAATACCCTTTGTACTATTTTGTCAGGGTAGACAAACGCCTCATTTTCGTCTCAAATTCTGATTTTTCCTTTAAAAGTCACACTTCTCATTTTTTAACCAATTTGACCATTGTCTTCACAACTCAAATGTCTTCATTGCCTTTACTAATTTAGTTCATTGATAAAATTGCCCTTATTTCTTTCCCTCCAATTGAATACATGTGAATTTACCCAATTATCCTCATCTTCATCTCTTCATTTTAGAACCATTGTATACTCATTTACTTCACCTCCATTTCAAATCCATCTCCATGGCCATTATCCCAGACTTTAATCCTTCTATTTTTTTTCCAGTTCTTCAATTCCATTTTTCCCCTTTGTTTTTCTTCCATATTTTCCTCCTCCCGCCTTGCACCACCTTCTCCTCCACCGATTTTTAATCTGCCGAAAAGCTCATCCACATATCAATGGCGACTCAAAAATTGAAATCAAAATCAAATGGGCAACAATCGACATCAAACTTAGACAAAACCCTAATCACTAACCATTGCGCAAAACATACCGAATCGCCGACAGGTGCTGAGGAAAAAACATACCAAATCGAAATCAAACTCGAGTCTCTTCGAGTTCGAAAGAATCAGTGACCGCCAACATATGCCCGACGAATCCTCTGCCGTAGAAGACTCGACCCTCCTGGTACTCTTCGTCTTCTTCATCCTCCAAAATCGAGCACATAAACCCTAATTCTGTTGGAGAGCATGCAGAAGATGATAAAGATCATCTCGACGGCGTGGAGGTATCCATAGCCAATGGTGGTCATGGCGGTGATAGTCCAGTACATGGCAGTGATGTAGTGAATCTAGAGACTTGTCTCCCTGAAATTGGGGATCGCCGCGTCGATCCGTGTTCTTATCCTGCTCCTCTTTTTTTTTTTTTTTTCTGCTTTATTTTCTCTCTCTCTCTCTCTCTCTCTCTCTCTCTCTCTCTCTCTCTCTATATATATATATATACACATGCAACACAACAAAATAGAGCATAGATCTGTCAAATTCGCCACTGCGCGCAACGGATTTATTTAGTTTCGCCAGATCCGCCGCACACAACGACGGATCTATCTATATATGTATATATATATATAGAGAGAGAGAGAGAGAGAGAGAAGAGAGAGAAGTCTTATCTTTAGTCTTTGTTCATCCATTGCATCTTTAAGAGAGAGGTATGGGTTGAAGATGGGTGGTGATGGTGTCGTCGGCGGTATAAGATGGCGGCACCGGTGTGCTTCGGTGTGGGGTGGAAGATGAAGAAGAGAAGATGAAGGTGAAGTGGAAGATGAAAAAAAAAAACTAAAAAAAATGAAAAAAGAAAGAAATTGGAAGATGAGGGGAAAAAATAGCGAAAGAAAAAAAAATTGTTAAAAAATGGGTGAGGGTAGTTTGGTAATTTACTGAGTTGGGTTATTTTACAATTTGTCTGTTTCTATTTATCTTTGAATGAGCAAGGATAGTATGATCATTTGTTTAAAAAATATTCTAACGAGAAGTTCCCATGGTAATTTGAAAATTTAGTGGGATTTATTTAGAATATTAAAAACAATATAGGGGTGTAAATGGTGTTAACCCATAAAATTACCCTTTGTTAATGCTCCATTCCTCGATTATTTTCTCTATATATCTCTCTCTCTCTCTCTTCTGATATCCTCTTCATCCGGCCCGCCGCAAACCACAACCCATTGCTTTCGTCGGGAAATCGCAAGCTCTGCCACCATAGAGGAGAAAGTTTCGGAAGTTCCGATTTCTGTTAGCCCGCCGTAGCCCCATCAGGTCCGATTCTCGTTCTTTCTCTCAATCTCGTTGTCACTTTCGTCATCGACGATACATAAAATAAATTGGCTGATCTCTCTCTCTCTCTCTCCCCCCCTCTTTCTTCTCTTTTCCTTTCCCTTTCCGGATCAGTTCAGATCTGAAATGTTTACTATCGATTTTTTTTTTCCATATCTCTTTTCTCCGCAATTGAGTTTATCAGTTTTTAACGTTTTACTGTGTCCATCCAATTTGAGTAAATTTTTGTTGTAGCATTTAATGACAGTAAATTTATTAAATAATTAGATAAGATGATTTTTGTTGTTGATTGCCTAAAGGATTAGGGCTCACTTGAAGAAATTTTCCGAATTTTAATATTCTGAAGAAAGTCTTGCTTTTGTTCTAGTGTGTTAATATATGTATATAGGCTTGATCCATTCATTAGACGACTAGGAAAATGTTGTTAGAGTTAGGGTTTGGTTTTCTCAGTGATACTTAGAGTTTAACCTAATGGGTTAAGTCTAATATATGTATTAATATTTCTCTCAAACTTAAGACAGTAAATTAGACGTGAACTTGAGTTTGGAAACCAAAGTATGAAAGCGTCCGGGTGGATGAATCTTGTTTAATCCTAAACCCTAAGGAAAGTCTTGTTTTTGTTTTCTTGAGTTAATATATGTATATGGGCTTAACCCATTAGGTTAAACCCTAGTATCATTAAGTGACTAGGAAAATCCTGTTAGATTTAGGGTTTGGTTTTTCTAGTGATACTAGGGTTTAACCTAATGGGTCAAGTTCATATACATATATTATCCTCCTCAAACTCAAGACGGTAAATTAGACGTAAAATGATTTTGGAAAATTAGAGTGTAAAAGCGTCCGGGTATATGAGTCTTGGTGAAAATATCTGTTGTTTGATCGACTAAACTAACGGATTGTAGACAAACAATATTCTGGAAACTATGGTAACGGATGAAGTGGCAATCAATTTCGATATGTTTTGTAAGCTTGTGAAAAAGGTCATTATGGGCGATCTGAATAGGACTCCTATTGTCACAATGTAGAACAATGGCAGTAGGGGAGAAGACTACCATGTCAGCGAGGAGCCAACAAACCCAAAGTAATTCTTTTGTTGCATCAGCGATGACACAGTATACAACTTTAGTACTGGAGCGGGCAACTACAGTTTGTTTTTTACTGTGCTAGCAAATGAGAGAGTTGCCTAAGAAGAAATATTAACCAGCGATTGAACGCCTGTCGGTGGGATCTCTGGGCCAATCGACATCAAAATAAGCCTGTAAGGTGGGAGCGGACTGGGCTGAGAAATGAAGTCCCATGAAATAAGATGCCCTTGACATACCGAACAAATGCGAAGAATAGCCGAGTAATGAGTAGTCCGAGGAGCGGACAAGAACTGATTAACTTGATGGACGGCATAGGCGATGTCTTGGCAAGCGATAGTGTGGTATACCAAACTTCTAACCAGTTGGCGATATAGAGTGATATCCGGAAAAGGCGAACCATCTAGTGGAGTGAGTATGATATTCGGCTCGAAAGGAGAATTGACAGTGGTGGAGTCAATGGATGTCATTATTAGAAATAAGATCAGAGGCATATTTGGCCTGAGAAAGAAAATATCTATCTGAACCGGATCAAATTTCGAGGCCAAGGAAATAGGTGAGCATACCAAGTTCTTTCATCTCGAATTAACTACGGAGAAAATTTTTGAGTTTTGAGATTCTTTGTAGATTATCTCCTGTAATGATCATGTTGTCCACATACATTAGGAGGATAATGCCGTTGTCAGTGCAACAAATAAACAAGGCGGAATCATGAGCACTAGATGTGAACTCGAACTGATGAATGTAGTGCTGAATTTTACGAATTAGGCACGTGAAGCTTGTTTCAAACCATATAATATACGACGGAGGCGACAAACTTTGTGTCGATGAGCAACTAGGACAGGAGGGGTATGCATGTAAACTTCCTCAAGAAAGTCGCCATTGAGGAATGCAATCTTGACATCCATCTAAAAAAATGTCTATTTACGAATGGCAGTGGCGACAAGAAGAATACGGACAGATGTGGGGCTTGTCACTGGAACAAATGTCTCTTCGTAGTCAACGTCATATTTCTGAGTAAATCCCTTAGCAACAAGTCAGGCTTTATAATGGTCAATGAAACTGTCAAAAAGTGTTTTGATCTTAAACATCTACTTGCATCTAATAGGAGTTTTCCCAATGGGGAGGTCAACAAGATCCTACGTGTGAGTTTTGGATAGGGCTTGAAATTCTTCGTCCATTGTTTTCTGCCAAAGAGTATTAGTAGTAACATCTTTATAAGGATTGAGACTTATGCAAATTAAGTATAGTAGAAAAGTAATGATAGTCATTAAGACAAAGAAGAGGATAAATTACCTTGTTAAAGCGGCGAGAGTGATCTGGAGGGTGAGTCTCAAAGGGAGTCGGTGCAGGGTCATCAGACATAAGAAGAGCCCCAGGCACGGTCGATTGAGCTGGAGGGGTGAGATCAGCTGGTGATTCTGGAGTAGACTCAACAGTACCTGAAACTGTATCCTCAGGAAACAATTCAATAGATGAATCAGTAAAGAATCTAGAATTAGTGATGGTTGATGTATCAAATGACCATAAGGAAGAAAACATTTGATAACGAGAGATACGAAGAGTTTTAGAAATTGGATCCTAACACCGATACCCTTTATGTTCAATGTCATATCCTAGAAAACAATATAGGTGGGCCCTTGGTTCCAATTTTTTTGTGTTCATGTGGTTTGAAAAGAATAAAACAAGCGTAACCAAAGACTTTGAATTCAGAGTAAGCAGGAGTGTTACCAAAAAGGAACTCAGATGGAGACTGATGTTGGATTATAGCGGAAGTTTATTGTTTATTGTGTATATTGCAATTAGGGCAACCTCACACCTAAAGCTCACAGGACAGGATGAAAAAATGAAGAGGGCACAAACTGTGTCAAGAATATGTCTATGTTTGCGTTAGGCTCGTCCATTTGTTGGGATGTTCCAAGGCACAAGCAGTGGGGGAGTGTGCCATTTTTGTGAAGCATGTTGAAAAAAGAACGGTCATTGTATTTGATTGCATTATCTTAGCGAAAAATTTTGATATTTCGATAAAATTAAATTTGAGCGATAGAAGAAAACTCATAATATATTTGGAATAGTTTAGATCTATCTTTCATAAGAAATAATCATGTATATTGAGAATAGTCTTCCACAAATATAACCAAAAAAATATGAGAGCTACCCATTGTTGCATGAGAAGAAAGCCTCCAAACATCAAAATGCACTAAATCAAATGATGCAAGAAAAATAGACCGACTCTCATTAAAAGATAAAGTTGATTGTTTTGCAAGTTGACAATGAATACAATGAAAATATTCATGCTAAACTGAACCTAACTAACCACTGGAAATAAGAGATTTGAGGCGGCTGGATGAAGACTGTGACCTAACTGAGAGTATCACAATTCCACGGGTGAGAGAGATGAAACGGAGGCCGCTAATTAATTATGTGATGGTGAAGTTGGGACTTGAAGGTTAGTGAGCTCAAAGAAGTGCCCAACTTTACAACCTGTCCCAAGGACTTTTCTTGTTTGAGAGTCCCGCACACGAAAACCAGTAGAAGAAAAATTCAAATTAAATCCAAGATCACCTAATTGTCCAACAAATATAAAATTAAGAGTGAGATTAGGGACTAAATATGTATCAAAAAGTAATAAATGAGATGTATCAACATGTGCAGTATAACTAACTGACATATTTGATCCATTGGCAATGTGAATAATAGGTGCATGTTCATCGAGGGTTTTATAGGAAAAAAATTAAAGCATTAGATGTCATGTGATTGCAACAGGCAAAATCGAAGTACCATCGAGATGTACATGGCGTAGCTGACATGGCTATATGGTTATCAGTTTTAGATAGAGCCTAAGTGAGTATGGTGCAGAGGCCACTCAAATTGGGTGAAAAGTTTGGTGAGGTTGGGGAAGTATCGGTTGCTGCAGCGGTAGAGTTCTTTAATTTTGGAGTACGACCGATCGCGAGAGCCCCGAGAGCGGAACTAATTTCCTTTTGATTGGTTCCCAGATGATGTAAATGGAAGTTTAGGGCAGTCTGTAAGGTAGTGGCTTGCTTCTTTGCATGCCTTACAAAGTTGAGATAGACATTTGAGTAATTCGTGTCTTTGTGAACAACTGTACCTGCAATATAAGGGTTTTTGTGATGAGTTTGACTTGCTAACTGGTGTGGTAAGGACAACATCTATACTCGATCCATGTAGTGTCACAAGGCGTGTTTCCTCTTTCAGTAGATCGGAAACAACATCATCTAGGGAAGATATCTTGTTCCGGTATAGTATTGAAACTCGTACAGGCTCAAATTTTGATCTTAAAGACATCAGGAACTGCATAAGGCACATCTCATTTTCGTAGCTTGTGTAAAGAATGGCATTACCTGGATCTTTCCAGATTGGCTTAAAGATAGCCAACTGATCCCACCAAACAGTCATCTAAGATAAGAAATTGTTGATGGATTGTCCAGGTTCTTGGCGCATGGCCGCATGTTGTGAAGGGTGGAAAGGAGTTGATACTGGTGTGATGGGTTTGCCTTGGTGTACCAGAGTTTGAGAAGATCCCAAACTTCTTTAACCGTTTCGAATTTACCAAATTGGATTTTGATAGATGGGATTATAGTGGAATGGAACCATGTGAGAATCTGATAGATTTTTACTATCCTATTCTTCTAGACTTTCAACAAATTTTTCAGCATCATCGTTGACTTTCTTCTTGGGCTCAATAGTGTCGCCAGTCATAATACGCCACAGTTTTCGACCACGGAGGAAACTAGACATCTCTTTGCACCCACTAGACGTAGTTTGATTCATCTTGAACAATGGTGATAACATGTGATGAGTCTGATTTCTCCATTGGTGCGAAGAAAACAGGGTGTCGAAGGGTGAACCGATGTAGAAACTACACGATATAAAGGGAAGTATATTTTGGGAGTCTCAAATCACAAAACGGAGGCTGGAAACAGAATTAACACATCCAAAAACCCTAGGAACCGGTCCAACGTTGTTGAAAACAGGTCAACAAAAAAAACTGAACTTGTCTACCGAAATGTACCCTTGTGAACCAATGATGTGGCAAGGATCAGCAAGGTGGCAGAGCAAGGTTTTAAATATCAGTCATTACGTTACATAACGGCCGATTCGCACCGTATCAGGCCGATACAGATCGATACGGGCCTGTAACGGGCGTCACGGCCGTGACACCGTTACGGTTGTTTTCGCATGTCTGCTTGGTTCAATGTTTGAAACCAAAAAGCTACTGAAGATAACGAAACCAAAAAGCTTACAAGTTCGCCAATTTGAAACCAAAAAGCTACTTAAGATAACGAAACCAAAAAGCTTACAAGTTCGCCGGAAATCGCCATAGCCACCGCGTGAAATCGCCATCAGAAATCGCCATCGCCGAACGTCGAATGCCTGAAATCACCATTGCCAGAACAAATGATCAAATGTTCGCCATCGAAATTGGAATCAGAACGCCTGGAATCGCCATCGCCATCAAAGAACAAACGAACAAATATTTGGCATTTGTTCGCAGCTAGATTACAGAGGAGAGAGAGTGAGAGACCTTTGAGTTTGACAGAATGGAGTGCAGCTGTGCTATCAGTACAAGAGATATTTTATCTTCTCTTAAAATACATAAATTACCCTATACAAATTCTAGATTGTGATTTAACCCCAAATATAAAAAAATAGCATTTTAAAATAATAATTGACTCCCAAAAGTTTACATGGTTTACAATTTAGTCCTAAAGTTTTCTAACTTCTATTTTTATAGCAATTTTTTTTTGTCCCTAATTTGTTCATTTAAAAAATAATAAGCGTTGAATAATTTTTTTTTTCATTTTTTTTTATAAAAAAAATTCATATATTAATTGATTTCATCCAAACCTCCCTAAATTTAACATTACTATTAGAAGTAAAATTCAGCTACATCAATATCATCTAGTATGCTAATTGATTATATATATATATGAAGAGTCTGCGCGCAATTTGTTTTGGTATTGATAATTTTATATGTGTATTGTTTTTGTAATATGATGTACTAGTACAATTTACTCTTTTATTATGTTTGGGAAATATGTTTTTATTAAGTATTGTGTGCATTATCTTATTATTTTAAGATTGTTCAGTGTGACGGGTTTTCGTCTTTTTTTCACGTTTTTATTATGTTGTATATAACCTTAAAATGTCATGATATCTATTATAATGTGTTTATTAAGGGTCAAATGAGTAAAACTATTACTATAATTGAGTTTTTGAGGATATTCTGGTGATTTAAAAAAATTCACGACCATTACGGTCGATTCCCGTTACGGACAGGTCGATACTTCCGACACCGTTACACCGCGACCGTTACCGTTATGTAACCCGATACCGCGATTTAAAACCTTGTGGCAGAGTCAACGCTGACACGGCACTGAGTTGGCGGGGACTTGGAGCTGAGTTGGTTGAGGACAAGAGGCAACACGTGGCTTACGCGCATCGGTGGTGCTGAGCATGTCCGGAATCCAATGGTAGTGGTTTTTGTGTGGATCAACAAGATGGCAAGGATCAACAAGGTGGCAGAGTCAACGCTAACGCGACACTAAGGTGGCGCTGGGTTGGTGCTGACTTGGAGCTGAATTGGCTGATGACAGGAGGCAGCGCGCGGCTTAGGCTCATTGGTGGTGCTATAACTTCAGACGGTGCGTGAGGTCGCATCTGGGCTCCGATGGTGGTGATTTTTGTGTGGTTTGACTCGTCTTTTAAATATGAAGGTGGTAATATTTTATTTGTTGCTATCAGAGCTGCGGTGAGACCTATTGCAGTCAACAAATGTAGTGGATCTAAGGTGGTTTGAAGCGGCACGTGGCGATGCCTTTGGACTCCACTGGCGGTGATTTTGGTGTCATTAAACTCGTTTTGACAAAACGAGGCTAATGGTGGTGGTGGTAAATATGGTGTTGGAGTGTTGAATAGTGAAACGATTTGTTGTAGACAGCGGTGCGGCAGAAGCTTGAAAAGAATAGGGTTACGAAGATGTAGTAGGAACAGGGGTGGGAAGAATTGGCTCTTGATACTATGTTAGAATAATTGAGAAGTAAGGTATTGAAAGAACATGAGAAAATTATATTGATATATGAGAAATATACAATTATAGAGTATAATAAGGGTCTATATATAGGAGATGACTAGAGAAATCCTTTTAGGGTTAGATTCTGGTTTTCCTAGCGAAACTAGGGTTTAACCTTATGGGTCAAGCCTATATACATATATTAACATCGTAAATTGCAATCAAAATCCAAGTTCGTTCAAACCTAATCATTTGATTTGTTTCTCTATAGTCATAACCTTCTTTCGCATGAAATCGTATTAATTTGTTGTTCATATTCGTGGAAGACATTTTGAGAACTTAACGGCATCTGCACTCGTTGTGTTTCCCAATTTCTCATTTCCCTTGTCTATTTTCATGTGAAGATGCTGCTTGTATTTAGAAATAAAGGAGGCTTATTTTAAATTTTTCTTGTGGGCCTCAGATTAATCAAGCCGGCCTTGTTTTCTTTTCGGAGCTCTAACGTGTCCGAGACAATGGTAGGCTCTCTATCAACTTTTCCATCATGTACATGCGTGTGGAGCATCATGTTTATGCATGATTTAAAGAATCCATGCATTGTTTTATGTTTTTGTTGGTATTAATTAGTTTCGGAGCGCAGAGTATGAAGTACTGAAAAAATTCCTTTTCATATGGCCAAAAAAAAAAATTCTCTTGGTCTTTATGGTGATTCCTTGGCTTGCTTGTGAGTTTTGGTATTTTTCCTTCTTAATTTTAGACATCGGATGAAGAATATTGCACTTAGTTTTGTCAACAAAACTTGAAATATTGAGAAATATGGAAGAATAGAAAATATTTTGAAAAGTGGTTAGGATTGGACATGTAACAGGTAACTCGCTCTATGTGCTATTTGCTAGGTAAATTGAAGATTATATTAAAGCAACACAAAGTACTACTTGGTTTTTGAAGAAGATTATAGCCCGGCTAAGTTGAAAATAATATATATATATACACACACTACGAATTACCTGTGCCTAAATGCACTATATTAATTGTCTAATTTATGTGGATAAAAATGCCCATTTAATTATAAATGTAAAATTAAAAGGGTTAAAAAAATAATTTAATTTAATCATCTTCGAAGTGGGGTTGTGAATTTTCTTGGCGTTCCAAAACTTTTTATTGCCTAGTTTATTATAGAGAATTGTGTGAAATATTTTGGGATAACTTGTTAGTTTATATATGATATGAAGTTATAATGATTTTTTCAACCGTTAGATCTACATCAGTTATTATTTATTTCTTGGTAGTTCTATGATCTCAATCCTAGAATCTAATCAAGGGTTGAAAATGTCAAACTATCTGTTATCTTCACCCTTAAATATGTAATCCAATAATAGTCTCAAATGTAAAAATGTAAAATATGTCTTGATTTATAGAATATATTATGAAATTTCAAATATAATTCATATTTTTTAAATTTTAAAAACAAACAGATTTTTTTTGTGATTTTTTTTTTATTTAAAAAAAAAAAAACTCTCATATAAAATGATGGATATTTTTTTATTTGTTGATAGTTCTATATCTTAGTCCTAAGATCTAATCAATGGTTGAAAATGTCAAACTGTCTCCTGAAATCTTTTAATCTTAACGCTTACATATCTAATCCAATTGTAAAAAAATGTTACAAATGTAAAATATGTCTTTAATTTATAGAATATATATATATATATATATATATATATATATATATATATATATATATATTAATTCGTTCTAGATTAACAGGGACACATATGTGAAAAGTCAGAGTGAATATATAAAATTGTCCACCCACCAACCGAAAAAATGTAAAAAGAAAATATTGCCCTTGCATCTTTCGTTGTCGACATTTAAAATTCAAATTCTTCCGTTTCTGGGAACTTGTAGATTTTATATCTTTGATGAATTGGACAAGTTTGCATCAACACTTGCACCTCATCCCCGTTAGATCAGAGTTGTTTATTAGTGATGTTCCATCCAATTTTTCTGTTGAAGTGTGTAGCCCTGTTTTAGAAGGCACCCGGAGTTGCCTGGTGCTCAGCCTGAGGGGGGGGTGTCCAAAACGCTCGAATACATTATTTTTTTGCCTTGGAGTATGTTGAGGCTTAAAAGGATAACTTTTTGCACTTTTGCCTCTTGAATTTTTAGGCTTTAGCAGAAGTTATTTAGTTCATTCTTGACAAATTTCACATATTTTTAGGATTGCAATTTTTTTTATGGGTAGATTAACTGAACTATGTAGCTTTATTCTTTTTAGTTAACATCGGATCAACAAATACTGATGTAGTTAACATTAATTTTTTGTTTTTAGTATTTCTTTTCTATTTTTGTAGTTGTATATATATATATATATTTTACAATATTTTTAAAAAATTCTGAGGCTTACGCCTCACCTACACGCAGTTTGTGTCATTATTACTGCATATTGCTTTTAGTTTACGGTGTAATGTTTTGGAGATTGGTATGGTTTTATTCTGTGGCAATGGGTTTACCTTATTCTATTGTTGAAATGAATTTCATCTGACGTTTGCATCAGACAACACCTCTGATAGCAGGGGTGGCAATTGCTGCCGCTGCGTATGCCAGTAGATACAGCATCCTGGCTTGGCAAGCATTTAAAGCAAGACCACCTACTGCTAGAATGCGCAAATTTTATGAAGGGGGCTTCCAGCCTACAATGACAAGAAGGGAAGCAGCTCTTATTCTTGGAGTCAGGTACCTTGAATATATTAGCGGACTGTTTAATGACGTTTTTTCAAGTACATTTGTTTTGTGAAACAAAAAACATTTTTTGGTTTCTTCAGTTTTAATATATCTAGATATGGATGGACTATAATCTTTCTATCCAAATTTTTTCAATGCCCTACGTGTTTTTTAGATTAGACTATTTATATGGATTAGAAGAAGATGTTTTCTCTATATTATCAAAAGCACTTTTAATTTTTATTTTGTTTTAAAGTAAAAGTACGGTTTTTGTTCAGTTAACTTCTTTATTATAAGAAGCAGTTAAAAGGAAGTTAACTTCTTTATTATAAGAAGCAGTTAAAAGGAAGTTACCAAACAGTGCCTAACGAAGAAAGCTGCCTTTATCAACAATTCAATCAGGCTAGAAGATTCTAGCTTTGCATATTGTGTACTCTTCTCTTTATTTTCTATATTAAATTTGCATGACACCTGCCACGTGAAACTCTCCTAATATTATCATAATATGTTGTTGCTGGAATCACGAAGGTGGCGTTATGTTTAGCATTTTGGTTCTGTTTTTTTTAAAAACTTGGGAACAAAATAAAACAATTTTTTTGTTGCTGTATTTCTTGTTCTCTTTGAACTCTTTTAGGAACAGAATTGGGAATCAGATATATATATATATATTAAAAAAAAAAAAAAAAGTTTCCGATTTGTTCTCATAATTTTTATATAAAAATCTGGGAACAGAATCCATAACATTGTTCTATTCCTATTTTTTCAACACAATCCCACCCCCGTTTTTGCGATCTTTTGACTTAATTGCAATGTCTGTAAAATTTTACTTTACATTTGTGATGCTGATGTTATTTCATCTGATTATTAATGGTTTTTAATCACTAACAGGGAAAGTACAGCGACCGATAAGATAAGGGAAGCTCATAGAAGAGTGATGGTAGCCAACCATCCAGATGCAGGCGGTAGCCATTACCTGGCTTCTAAGATCAATGAAGCTAAAGAAATTATGCTCGGGAAGACCAAAAACAGTGGTTCTGCATTTTGATCATCCCAAAGAACAGATTCAGTGCGCAAAATTTAACAAAAGGTCATCTTCTGTATTTTCAGGAGTTCCTATTATGTGAATATGTTAGAGTTGAATCCTTGGGACTTAATTGTTGTGTACATTTTTTGGAGATTAACGTAATTTTATTCCTGCAATCTGTGGGATGTGACGAGTTTTAGCTCGGTTGTTTATTGAAGTGCCCTGCAATGGAATTACCTCGTTTACTGAAATTGGAATTGAAAATGAATACATCTAATTTTTCATATTTCTACTTGTGGTCATTTTCAATTTGAATTTTGAAGTTATATAATTCCATGAAACCAAACGTTCCCTTAATGTTGAGAGAGAGAGAGGGTGGAGAACATTTGTCTACGGCATTCATCACAGAAGAAGAAGTATGAGAACTGGCCCTCTACTTGGAGCTTTGCACCGTTGAGAAATCTTGAGCTTGTATATGTCAATGCTGGAATTGATTAAAAATAATAATTAAGAATGAAAAAAAATTAGGAAGAACCACCACCTTTCGGAAGGGTGGAGTGCTTATTCATGCCTCATGCTTACAATACATGTTGCATTGTTGTCTCGTATTGAAAGGGCAGGATTTTGTCGAATGACTTGAAATTATCTATAACCTAGTAGATAGTCATGTTTTTCAATGTGTGTCACTCGTTCTCTCTCTAAGTGGAATGACTTAGTGAGGGAAAAACTCACTCATTCAAACAGGAAAGAAGTACCAAAAAGGTTTAGAATGATCATCTCTCTCCATTCGATTCAATAGAGGTGGAGTGTCAGTCTGAACACAATCAAACAACCCTATTATATGGAATTAGATTTTAATCAATAATCGACAAAAAAAAAAAAAAAAACCAAATAACCAAATATTTTAATTGGAATAAAATTTAATTAAATTAACAAGAATACCGTTTGAAAATTCAATTAAATTACTATTTTACCATTTAATGTCATTCTAATTCCACATGTAATCCCTTTAATTACCAAACATAGGAATAGTGATAATCATTCCATTCCATTACCATACTAATTCCAATCTTATTGTCATTTCATTTCATTCTATTCCATTCCAGCGTACCAAACGCAGCGTAAGAGGTTTTTTAACCTCAACAATTGCACACTTCAATTTACACCAAGAGAAGAAAATAAGTGTGCAAATTTCCCAGCCAAAGAAAAGAGTTGACAGCAATACCAATCTAAAAATAATGAAATCGCAACCTAGACATGAAATTATCTTAATAAAAATGGAACAGAGGGCTTTGATAGATGCCCATTCACCTTGTATCAAAAAATTAAAATAAGTCATGTTTTTCAATTGGGCAATCAAGTGGAACCTGACTGCTCTTTTCTTATTTAAATTTTTAGAAACTTTTTACCGAAAACATCTTTCTTTATTTCTAATTTTAAATTTTAGTGACATTTGTTTTATAAATAAATTCATGCAAAATAATTCCAGAGAAACATGGAATAAACTTTAATTTTGTGCTATTTACAAACGAAGGAAACGAAAAAATTAAAAGAAAAAAAAAATAATAGAAAAATACAGGAGGACATAAATATTGGACAGACAAAACAAGTCCAGATCCTACATTAGAAAAATCAAACACCCACATATACATACACACAAATACAGAAAAAACTTCATATTTTATTGAAGCTTCAGAAAAAGGAGAACGAACAAAGACTTTCAGGCGATGCCGCGGTAAATAGCACCAGGACAAAGCTCATCCAAGCTATCGACATTCCGGTACCCATTATACTCCCTCAAAAAGGTCCAGTTCCGGCGAGACAGAAAGTTCCGGAAATCATCCTCTGTGTAAAAGGTCTTGTCCTCTGTGTGGACCGGCAAGTGATCAGACTCCTCGTACATGCATATTTTTATGGTCAATCCTGCAAACACCACCCTATAAAGAGTAATCCCCTCCGCACAAATATTGTTAGTCCTAGGGAGAGAGAGAGAGAGAGAGAGAGATTGTCAGTCCTAGAGAGAGAGAGAGAGAGAGAGAGAGAGAGAAAGGTTCAGAGTTTTTTGAGGTTCAGAGTTTTTTGTTCCCCAAAATCTGGAAACAATTCTGTTTTGTTCCCAAAATTTCGTTCTAAAAAAAATGGTCCCTAATATTTTTTGGGTTACAATAATACTAATTCTGATCCCAGATTTTTGGGAAGAGAAACACTAAACAAACAGGGCCCTAATATACATAGAACAGCAAGTTATGACGAAAATCCAAGCGAGGGAACTTTCTTTTCAGTTTAGATGGGAACAACTCCCGTCTTCATCCACATATGCGTATCTTAGGTGGCGTTTGTTTTACTGTTTATGTTACCATCAGACTTGGAACAGAAACAAAAATTTAAAAGCAATTGTAATATGTTCCCAGCAATCTCAATAAACTAGATCTGAAAATTAAACTCTGAAAAAAAATGATTTAAGTTTAAAAAACTGTTTGGTCATGCACTGAAAATTAAGAACTGAATCCAATAAAATTGTTCGATAAATCATGATGAAAAATGATTTTTCAATTCACTACTTAACGTTGAAATGAATAATATTTCTCAGTCTTCATATTTCTGTTTCCGTTCTCAATTTTTAAAGAACATAAAACTCAAAAACAAACAAGGCCTTATTACCTTCATCAACATGAAGAATGTAGGTTCCCAAAGGCATATCTCGGTCCAGTGACCTTACTATACCATCTTCATCTTCTAGCCAGAAAGCACGCTGTGTTCTTAACCTAAATGTAGACTTGATTGCCTCCTTAATGGCATCTGCAGTGCCATCAACGCCGATTCTCTTCGTGTAATCTCCACATTTGACCGTTATAACCCTCCCTTCATATGAATTAGTCTGTTCCCCTGCCAAAAGAGAAGATGAAGAAGAGGGGGAAAAATCAAATTATAGTCAAATATACCTTTTTAGACACCGTTTTGGAAACGCTTTCCTCTAGTACTTTTTATAAGCAAGAAAGTTATTGACCAAAAATGTACTTCCCTTTGAAAGCCAAAAAAAAGGTGATTGGTAATGTAGAGATGAATAAAATAGTACTTTTACTTGCAAAAGAACATCAAACGTGCATTTTATAACAACATAGAGGTGATATCGCAGTATTATCCATATAAAACATCTTCTAATCCCAAAAACAAATTTAAGATAGTTGAGAAAAATTGGGTGGAGAGGTCATAGTCCATCGATCTCTAAAAATATAAAAATCGAAAAAACAAAAGTCTACGTTTGCATTTAAAAAATGTACTTAAAGTTATTTTAATTATTTAATTTTATTGTTTTAAAGTATTTTTTAAGTGCAAACACAAAGAGGGGTATTACCAAACGGCGCATTAGTCATACTATTTTCTTTCATGATAGAATAAAGTTCTTGAAATGAAATTAATAGACTTAAGGCCCGTTTTATTGTCCTTCAATTCGCAAATTGTACTATTTTTAAATTAGTCAATTTATGAATTGTTATAAATAATTTAGTGTTTGATTGAAAGAATTAAAAACATTTATATGGCTAGTTAACCATTTTTAGATTAGATGCTATTTTTTTTCTTTTTCGTTTTTTCTTTCTGTTTTTTTTTCCCCCCCTTTTTGTAATTGGAGTGAAATATAGCATTAAATTTAGCTAAACTAAAACAAATGTATGTTTCTTTGTTCAAACAAACAATGTATAAATTTGATTGAACCATGGGTAAATTGAGAATACACAAATCACTTCATCAAAAATAAGATAGATCATGAAATAGGATAATTTAGATAACCAAACGGGTTCTCACCGTTTCCGGGAGTCTCTCGCCAATTCCAAGGAGAAACTCCACTGGCTCCAACAGCATCAGCTGCAGCAATGGCGAGAGGAGGCCCGTCATGATCCAGGCGCCTTTCTAAATTTAGTGTTGGCCTGCCATTTGCTGTACAACCTTCTACAGGTCCAAATGCTATGCCCGTGTCATCTAAACCTGCATGACAAAGTTTCTGTCAACTGACCAGCAACAATAAGGTAGCATTTGGAAGCACAGGATTGGAGGTGTCTTTTTTTTTTTCTTTTTTTTTTGGGGGCAATTTGGAATTAGAAACTAACCAAAAACACTTATATGCAGTCATTTCTAATTCGAATTCTAAAGCCCCAATTCATTACAATTAAACACCATGCAATGAATAAGACAACTTTCCGGATCTGTTGCCTCAAAGTTTGGCTGTACCAAGTTAGAAGATGCCCGTCAAAACAAATCAAGTGCTTGGCCTCTAAATGATAACACTGCCTAGGAACTAAGGGTGAGTTTGTAAGAGGAATTTGTAAAATTTGGTTCAATAATTCTAAGAAAAATTTACAAATCCCTTTTTCAAATGAAATTCTTTCTTGAAACAACTCACCCAAACACGCCCTTAACTGAAAGTAATAGAAAGAACTTATGATTTGAGCACTTCTTAAGACCCAAAGGCCGTAATCGGAAATACAAAGACTAACTACATCCCTTGGCCATAAAGTAATCCGTTCAACAACCAAGAACGACCTATAGATTCTAGGGAGATTATACATGATATTTGGAGGATAATTCAATAAAACCATCACCATTATCTGTATATCATCTAAGCAGGTTATCTTACAAAATATTTGTGCGAATCTGGGCCATTAATCTAGCTAAGAGTGAAGGACTTAGTCAAATCCAATTGCTGAAACATAAATTTACAGTAAAGACGCACTCTATTCAGATATCGATGGATGCACTTCAAGTTCACTGACATTCTACTCGAATATTCAATCGCCAAAGCAAATTGAATCAAAACCCTATAAAGCAATAGCATCGATTCAACAAGTGTCGATTTGTTACGAAATTTTCAGTAGCCAAAACCCCAGAGAGGAAGTGTATACCTTTATCGGAAAACTGCATGTACGAATCGACCTTTGAGGTCACTGGATTTTTGTTATAAACCCCGCCGTTTTTTATCCTCTCTTTCAGAATCTCCTCGATTTCTTTGTAATACGACATCTTCCCGGAGCCGCCGCCGTTCCGATCCAGCTGCTGCTTGGCCTTCTTGTACTCCTTGAGTAAGTTCCTCCACTTGTCGGTGCACATGGTGGGCGACCGATCGAACCCCTTCTCCCTCATCTTGCCCGAAATCTGCTCCCACAGGTGCTTGTTGGACTTGGATGTGTTGAATAGAGTGTCCGTCTCGCGGCGTAGGCTGATGAGAGTTCGGGTCTCCTCCTGGACCCAAGTCTCGGCCCGTTTCTTTGGGGCTTTAAGCTCCGGATTGTCCTCGCCGCCGCTACTGTCGTTGAGTATCATCTGGTGATGGTGGTGGTGATGGTGGTGGTGTGGGGGTAGGTTTCCATTTGAAGATACCTCGATCATCATCTCTTGGCTCTGTTGATGCTCTGCTTCTTCTTCTTCCTTGTAGAAATCGAGTGCTGGAGGCTTTTCGGTGGGTAAGTACATCGTAATTCCTGTAGGGGGTGGAAAGGGGAAATGATGTTAAAACGGAGAGGGGTTTTCTTTGGTTAATTGGGGAAATTTTCTTATCCAACGGTTTTAAGTAATAAAAGAGACAACTTGTCCAATTTTTTTCATTTTTTTACTGCTAAAATTGTTAGAACGATGGGTTTCGTATAAACATATTTAGGGCAAATTCCTCTTTCACCCTCTAACTTTGACTAAATTTTTATGGAGTTCCTTTAACTTTTTTTTATTGCACATTAAACCATGTATCTTTATAAGTCCGGTTGACAAATGAATCTGCCTCTTTTCCTTGTCAACCAGAGTTCTACTCACCTGGAGAGAAATCCAGAAATTAAATCTTGAATTTAATCATAAATGCACCCGACCAATTTGGGTGAGTGCGCGCTTAAAATCGTTCAATAAGGTGATTAGTCGAGATGCTCATAAGCTAATCCGAACACACCTTACCATATAACAACAAAAAAAACATGCATCTTTATTTACTTTAGTCACGACCTTCCCCACCCACAACCCATGCCACCTCTTCCTCGGTTTTCTCCCATCCCCACCACCACACTCCCAATCACCTGATCAAATTGGAACAATACCCACAAAATCATGAAACATCACAACCGCTACTAAAATCAACCTAACAGATCCAACAACCACCTATAAAATTGAAATCGAATTCATAAAATCAAAATTAAAATAAAAAATTAAAATAAATTTTGATCTAAATTAATTTCTAGATTTAACATATCAGCAGCCACACATAATTTTTTTTTTAGGGGAGGTTCGATAAGTAGGTTCAAATTGGGTTCCTTTTTGTATTTAAAATCATCCAAATGACCTTATAAATTGTTTCTCCAACCACTAGTATGTTGGAGATAAGCCATATAATCAATCAAAGAACCTTAAATTGTTTCTCCAACCACTAATATGTTGGAGATAAGCCATATAATCAATCTAGTGTTATCAACTTAGTGATTTTTTTTAATTTTTTCTCAGATATTTATTAATAAAATAATTAATTATCTTTTACTCCCTTGTACTTTGATTTTATTTCATTTTATTCCATCTACTTTAAAAATATATATTTTACTCTCTTCTACTTCTTATGAATTGAAATTTACTTTTTTCGTCGAATTTGACAGAATATGTCATAAATTTGGTGAAATTGAATATCCCATAAAAAATTTACATGAAATAATACCTTTTATTTTAATTTTTATTTTATATAGAAAACAAGAAAAAGAGAGCGGAGAGAGAAATTTAGTTTTTCCTTTTATTACCATTAAATATGAAATTAAATAAAAAAAAAATAAAGACAATTAAGTCATTTTATATATCTTTTTAAAATAAAATGTGAGTTTCTCCCTTTAGTCTATATTAGAAGGAGTAACATGTCGGTTTTAAAACAGAGAGGATAAAATAAAACAATAATAAAGTACAAGGAGGTAAAAGGCAATTAACCCTTAATAAAATGGTCATTTCATATTTTACTCAATTGAAATATATTAATATTAGGTACCACGTATAATAGATGAAATGCCTTAATTTTTAATAATGATTAAAAGGAGTGAAATATTATATTTGGTAAATATAATGTCCTAAATATTCTTGATTGTTTAGAAATATTAAATTGGCACTTAATAATTCAGTTAGACTATTTTTGTGGGTATTTTCTCTATTGAGAATTCTCAAAATTATTAATATAAAACACTTAAACAATCATAAAAGGAAATTACTATGTTATAGTAAAAGTTTGAATGAGACCATCCTAAATATTTTATCACAGTAAATTTACTTAACGTCAAAGGGAATATCTTGTAATGGTACTTGTGATCTTTAAATTTGAGGTTCTTGTTGAATATAAGTCTTATAATCAATCTTGTATTTTAATATTTAGTAGCTGTTGTCTGTAGACATTGGATTTAAGTTGAAATGTCCTAAATCTTTAATGTGATTAAAAGACAGAGACCAAAGACATTTGACAACTTAGGGCTTGTTTGGTAAGTGTTCCCATCCCATTTCATCGCATCTCATTCTCAGATTTTTGGGATTTATGTTCGGGAACACAATTTGGTAAGTTCTGTTTCCGTTCCCATTTCATCTCAAAATCAAGAATTCATTTCTTTTTTTTTAAGAAGTGAGAAACAAAAAAAAAATCGTGTGCAATGCGCTGTTGCGGTGCCTACTACTCTACTGCTCTAGTCACATGTGCGACCCAAGCTGGTCGCACACAAGCTCGTCACTTGAATGATCTTCTTTTTCTTTACCTATTTGATCCGAAATAACATATTTTTGCTCCATTTATTCAAATCTACGAAAGCAAACAAAAAGAATCAACTACACCAATTTAATTAATTCAAAAAATTAACCAATATTATATTAATGGTATTAGATCACGTAAAATGTAACGCGATCAGATGAGAGAGAAAATTAGGATATAACGGGAATGCCCTTGGGTTACGGATTCTTTGGCATGTAGTATCTGAAGCTCGGCTATGTCGATCTCGTTGGTGTGATTCTCTAGCTTGTAGTATTCGGTGACTCGATCCAGCACTCACGGCGATGTCTTCCCAGAATCGTCTCCTCATTTCTTCAACATCATGTTTCTTCTCCCGCCACCACTATTGAACATCACTCCTTGCGGCAACGACGCGAAACCACATTTGATGACGATGACTGCATAATGATTTTTCTTCTGCAGCGATGAACGAAAACTACTGCTCTCTCTCTCTCCTCTTCTTCTTCTTCTTCTTGAAGGCTTCTCGGGTTTGTGGGGATTGCAATATTGTTTGTTTGATTTGTGAAATTTAGGAGTTGAGGGAGAAGAGAGAGATAAGTTGATGGGGACATATTAATATTATTTTTCATTTTAGTTGTTCATTATTTAGGTGAAAATAGTGACGTGAGCTCCATATCTTTTGTCAATAATCAATAACTAATTTCTGCATACTGTTTCCAATGGATTTTTTTATAAAAAAATATTATTTGTTTGGTTAATTCCATTTAGTAACTTTTTATATAGGATAAAATAATAAGAATCTCAAAAATTAAAATTTAGAGAGAGATTTATTCCTTATTTTGACTTAGCAAAAAGGGTGAACATTTCCATTAATCCCTCGGTTCGGGGCGCCTGGAGTGTGGAACGACGGCGTCTCATGATCCGCTATTTGAGCCTCTCCCTCTGTGTCTCTTCTGCTCTATCCCTACCGGCCCAAGCTAACCTGAAAAGCCCTAAAACCAAAACCCTCAACGGTGGCATTCCGGTGATGACCAATGCCCGTATCAATCGACTCTGCACCGTTCACCACAAAGCAGCAATACCCATATCCCCACTGAAAATTTCTTCACAGAAAATGTACAGAAACACAATTCTAAGAGCGTTTTCGACATCCGCTTCAACATTTGTTTCTCCAATTACAGCGCCTCCTCTCATCATCCGTTCCCCCTCAACGCTAATCCTAAAAGCCCATCTCGCCCCATCCGACGGCCCACAACAACGCTCCGACGAATGGTTCGCCCTCCGTAAGGACAAGCTCACCACAAGCACTTTCAGCACCGCCCTCGGCTTCTGGAAAGGCAGCCGCCGCTACGAGCTTTGGCATGAGAAAGTATTCGAATCCGATGTAAAAGCATCGGAAATTTCGAAAAATGGTGCCATGGAATGGGGCGTTCTCAACGAGGCTGCCGCTATAGACCGGTACAAGAGCATCACCGGCCACGACGTGAGCTCGTTAGGATTTGCCGTACACTCGGAGGAGCGGTTCGATTGGGTCGGCGCATCTCCCGATGGTCTCCTCGGCTGCTTCCCCGGGGGTGGGATTCTGGAAGTGAAGTGCCCTTATAACAAAGGGAAGCCCGAGCTGGCTTTACCGTGGTCGACCATTCCGTTCTATTATATGCCTCAAGTGCAGGGTCAAATGGAGATAATGGATCGAGATTGGGTTGATTTATATTGTTGGACGCCAAACGGGAGCACGATATTTCGGGTGCGCAGAGAGCGTGAGTATTGGGCTTTGATGAGCGGGATTTTGAGGGAGTTTTGGTGGGAGAACGTGGTTCCGGCGAGGGAAGCTCTGGTTTTGGGGAAGGAGGAAGAAGCCAAGTCGTACAAGCCATCGTCCACCCACAAACAGACGGGACTAGCCATTGTCAAGAGCTTGAAGCTAGCCGGTGAGGCAAAATTGATTTGTCGGGAGATTGCAGATCACGTTGAGTTTTTCAGGTGATGGATGCATCTTGAGGATGAACAAGTACGAATGCATGATCATTGTTTGTATTCCTTCATCGAATTGTTTATTTTGTTGTAAACCATCCTCTTTGATTATATGATAGTTGATTTGGATAAGGCTTCTTGTTAGGAGGTTCCAACTTAAAACGATATGGCGTCTAACTCCTTTCAAATATAGACGACTTTGGGATAACTCTCAAATTTGACGTGGAATTTTAACACTCATCCTCACGTGCAATTTCACTTTGCACGTGATGTTATCAAACAAACAGAAAAGAAAAGATAAACATTTAAATAATCAGGGACCGACAACCGAGACTTCCCATCTGATACCATGTTAGAAGGTTTTAACTTAAAAACATGTGGTGTCAAGTGGAATAATTCTTTTCATATAGAGACTATTTAGGAAAAATTCACAGATTTAACGTGGGATTCTAACATTTGTTAGTGTCTAAAGTTTGTTTCATAGTATGGCTTGATATTCACCTCGAATCTGGTGGCTCGGAAATTTCTCCCAAGGGGTTGAGCGTTAAACTATAAAAACACTCTAATAGGAAAACAGTTTTCCGTAAACACGCCATTCAAAATTTGTCATGAGGAAGTAAATTTTGTTGAATGTTTGTGATGAATTTACAATTTGAAAGTACAAAATCGCTTCCACGGGACGGATTTTGAATGACATGCTTACACATTATTCAGGTACAACCTTTCTATCATAATTTTTTAAATAAAACTTAAATTCCATTCATAGAATGATTTTCCTTTGAAGCAAGTGATACATTTGCGTGCTACTTTTTTGAGGTTTGGCTCAGATTTAGGTTTGCTTGATGTTTGGACTCATAATGACCTTGGGAGTTGATGGGGACCAAGTCAAAAGACAGTTATTTTGTGGAGGAAATGACTTCTTCCCAAAATAACTAATCCTTAAATTGAAGGTAAGCCATTTCTTGGTTAGTTGGCTGTGAAATCATTTGAAATTTTACATATCAATCAAAAAAGAAAAATTGGATCTTTATTTTTTCCCCCTCGAAAAGTGTCGTGTACAGGATGCAAAGAGGGTAGAGAGGAGGAGAGATGAATATATACAACTCCGAGGGGCTGTCATGGGCGGATCAGTGGGACCCGGAACCTCTGCCTCCGGCTTCCTCAGAGAATGACAAGAAGAAGGGAAATGATGGGTCGAGCAAGAGCAAGTCGGCCAAGAAGATATTTAATCTAAAATGGATGAAGAATCTCTGCAAAAAATCTCAGAAATAAATCTTGTTTTTCAATTGTTGATGAAGTAATCGACGCTTTTGATTGTGGCCGGTGAAGAATGTAAATCAAAGCTTTCATTCATCTGTGTCTTCTTGATTGTATCTTCCTCTTATTTTGTCATCCTAATATTTAAAAGAAGGTTTTCTTAACATGTACTTGGAGATCTTGAATTGTTCTATATAATTGTATTTTTTTCATGTTTCTTCGCTCTTCGATGTCACGGCCAAAGTCCTTTGAGTCCTGACAAATTCAATTTTAATCCAGTCCAATTGCAAGGAGAGGTCCAAACCCTAGGAAACTATCCAATTCCTGAAAGATTCTAGAGAACTCTAGTGTAATTTAGAGTAAATTATCTTATATGTTTCTTTAGGAGGATATTTTGTGGGGAATGTTTTAAACTTTGAATCTTGACCGTCGGATCAAATCGATCTTGATTGTTCATTCTCAAGGTCAAGGTCTATATAAGAAGAGGAGATCATTTGCTCCAAACCATCCCTTAAATACTAGAGCTTTGTAATCCTTGTAAATTCCTCCATAGAGATATTAACCTATTCTTGGAGATATAGAGATATTTTTTAACCTATTCTCTAGTAAAGTCTTGTGCTAACAATAGAGTTGATTAGGCTTACTTAGCGCTTGCAACATGGTGGAATGACGCTAAGCCCTCGCGGATTCTTGGGAAAAACTTTTAGCTTGTTTATTTGCCAAAAACAAGAACTATCCAAGGCTTACAAAATATACTTAATATTAACATCACCAAAACGACTATTTGCAGAGGATGCTAAACGAGAACCCATTATTTGCCAAAAACAACTGAAGCTGTTTCTTCTTTTTGAAGAGGGAAGAACTCTACAAGCACTTGAAACCATTAAGAACTGTGAATAAAAAGATGGTTTAACTCAAAAGCCTCCAGGATACCTTGGTATGTTTGTGGATCTCCTTTTCTACTCAAAGTGATGGTAGACTTCAACAAGTTCTTTACAAATTCACATAGCAAATTGTGTAATATAACTCAAATCCAAATAACAAGCGCATCATTGAGCACAAAACACAATAAAAAAACAACATTAATCAAAGCAATATAGTCCGGTAAATAAAATCAATTTTAAGATATCAAGAGTTTTTTCTCAAAAATATTATCTTTGATTTCTCTCAAAAAATAGTCCGGTAAATAAAATCAATTTTAAGATATCAAGAGTTTTTTCTCAGAAATATTATCTCTGATTTCTCTCAAAAAATTCAAGACACATGAAAAGACCGAGGTCTACTCAAATACCGACCACTACTCAAATACCGACCACTACTCGACTTATTCAAGGATTCAGTCCAGGTCAAACGAGATGGCTCAGCCTGAGGTTGTGTTGAAGAAGATTTTTCCATTTCAAAATGAAGCCATAAGAAAATTTTCCTTCAACTGGGTGGGACCTTTCCTAGTCCATTTATTCTTATCTTTTTATATTAAATTATTCAAAACAACCCCTTAAGGATGAGGAAATATAAGTACATCCCAAAGTAACAAATAGCCCACAATTCATATTCAACAATAAATTCTAGTTTTACATGGTTTTCAGTCACAACCCAGTTTCAAATTATTGCTTATTGAAGAACATAACAGCTAGAAAATACAGAAAAACGAACAAAACAGATAACACAAGCGACATACTTCAGGTTTCAATCTCTTTCCCTATTTTTTTTTTAATTTTGTGATCTCATCATTTTCAAGCTGCACGAATTCATCTTGCCAATAGGCACCTCCTCCATTAGCAGACCAACTTATGTATCTCACCATCATCATCGAGAAGATGGCGTCAAGTTTGCTTGAATCAGATCAGAGGCTCTGTTTCTGAACGGGTTAGGTATCATAGCAGCGACACCCCAAACCTCTCTATTCATCAACCCCTAATCAAAGCAACCAATGCCACACATTTACTGTTTTTGCTCTTCCCCCCACCCCCATTCATAGTCTTAACTGAAATAAAAGAAATATGAAAATGGTATTCCTCTAACTAGGGAGGATCAAAAGAAACAAGCAATAACAGCTTTCAGACATAATTCTTAAAGAGACAGACCACCTCTTATCCTTAGCCCTCTTGGTGGCCGACTACATGCTTAAAACAATCCAAGCAAAGCAGCTCCAAACAGAATGTTTCCTCGTATTCGTTATCCACGATGCATCTGCCACACTCGATACACCGTGGTATGCAAAGAGTGCATCCCCTACATATTTGATTGTCTTTTGCATGACAACCCTCCACTGTACAATCGTAGATTAGCCTCCATTTCTCGCATCTAGGGCATCTTTCGATGTCAATGGCACGATCATCGTCAGATAACAGATAAAAATTTCCCCGAATGTAGAAATGTGGCTTGTAATTTAGCTTCTGGTTGCAATCTTCACCCAACAGCTCCTTCAACTCTACAAAATACTCCTCTGTTACGCCAAATATTCCACCAATTCTTAGGTGCTTTATCCCTTGACTAATACTATTAGACTTCAAAGTCTTTAAGTTATTCACGATTCCTTCAATGGTGAGCCTTGTGCATCCAGGAACATAAAGCTGCATGGAACACTGGGTTTTAGCAACCAAGGGCAAAAGAGGAATGCATCAAAATTGCCATAAGTAACCAATCAAGAAGGATATAGCAAAACAAAAGAGAAAAGAAGGGAAATGAAAGAGAAAAGAAGGGAACCATTGCCATAAACGTTTGCACTAGTTCTTCCAGTTGAATCAAAATATGTTGTAATGCCACTGAGTCACGGCAAATAGACTAAATGATGCAGGGTGCAAAGGACAAAGGAAAAGCAATTCAAAAGAAATACAACACATAATAAACTTTCACACTTATAGTGCCAGATCGAAACAAGAGAGTACTGCACCTTCCTCGA
Source organism: Eucommia ulmoides (assembly GCA_016647705.1). Lineage (NCBI taxonomy): Eukaryota > Viridiplantae > Streptophyta > Magnoliopsida > Garryales > Eucommiaceae > Eucommia > Eucommia ulmoides. The sequence goes on along the minus strand of CM028333.1, from coordinate 7,673,229 downwards.
CACTCAACAGAGACAAAGTAATGAAATGCACAACATCCATATCCTTGACATTTTTTTACGATAACGGTATGACAAAAAATCAAGTATAGATAAGGAAAAAAAATAGAGAGAGAAAAATGCATCTTTCGTTGCTATGTGTTTCTTCTCCACCCTTCTCTACAGACTATTTGCTATTTATAGTTTGCATTCTTACTCCGAAGCCTAAACTAGATGGATGAAATTATAGTTCTAAATTATAATTAAAAAAATCACATGCATAGTTTGTGTCTAGTAATAGGCATAATAATCGTGTATCCATGATGCATATAAACTAAAACAAATTTAAGAACCAAATGAGACAAAGATTGATAATTTGGCCTCACAGACCTTAGTTAACCTCAGATTAAATTCGAGTACACGCTTCAGACCATCATCTGTGATCCTTGGGCAGTCCACCAAGCTCAAGCATTGTAAGTTACCTTGAGCCCTGCTAGTTAGTTGCAGCAGGGTATCATCAGTAATCTTCTCATTCAAGGGTAGACCTACGTGGAAGTTCCTCCAATACAAGGGATCGCTTCGAACTGCATAATGCAAAGACTTGCAAACCTTTTCCACACAAAGAAGATCTCTCACTCCCAGATAACTAAGGGCTAAAAGGAAAGCCTCATGAGGAGGCCCCCCATCAACATCAGAAAGACATCCATTACCCTCCGGATACACCTCAAAATTCTGGCCAGAATTACTTGTACTTCCAACATCAAGACTCATAATATCTTCCCCAGTTTGCACTGACGGAGAAACACCCCAGTCCAACGCATCCCCAAGTTCCTTACGTTCAACACACCAATCAATATGGGAAGCAGTATTCGATTTATCATCAACAAGCATGTTGTTCGGAACTGATTCATATCCCATTGCCTTGTTCAAAATCAAATTAAGACCTGCAAACCATCCATAATCGTCTTTGCTTGGCCCAACATTGTTCCATCCATATCCTCCGTAGTCCACTTCTAAATCCTCAAGCCATCCTGTAATGGCTGTAAACGTAGTGCTTATATCCATCCCAAATGGATCTGAAGGCAACAGATCAATAATGTCCTTGGATACAGACTCAGGAGAGCCACACCTATCGTTTCTATCTCTCCCATAATCAAAGCAACCCTCCATATCTCGATTCACATGCCATGGCCGAGCAAAACCCTCTCCGTTTTTTTCAGAAATTCCTTCCATAAGATATCCATTGACAAAACTCATTGGCGAAACCAATTTTTCCTCCGAAATATGTGTTGGGAGGACTGTGCGATGTGAAAAGTTCAAGGCCATTCCAATCTTTTAAACAAACCCTAGATTTCGTGTCTATTCCCTTTAAACAGACGGACAAGAAAGAGAAGTCTTTTTTTTTTTCTTTTTTTTTTTTCTTTTCTACACTGAGAAATACTTTGATGATAATGCTACGAGATTCTACAAGAAAACCCTCAATTTCTGATGTCAAACTAAAACAACGCACCAAAAATTTCACAGGCCTTTCTCGTAAAGAACCTGATTCAGCTACTGAAACAATCAATACTACCAGGAGATGTTCAAGCCTTCCTATACAAAAAACGAATCAATGGTTTCTTCTGTTTATCTTATCGAATCCAAAACGGGCTCGGAAAGAATTCCAGAACCGAAAAAAAATCGTGGAATCAAGAAAGATAAGAAAACACGAGGCTGAATTTAAGGGTAAGAAGTTAAGAACCTGATTGAGCCACAATCAAATCATAAGTCAAAAGAACCCTAATTTGCTCGTATAAACGCAATCGACAGAGCCCCCAAAAATTGTATCTTTGGGTACCGTAATCTTACAAAACAGAATCGCCTGGATCTGAATTCCTTCCCAATGAGGCAATCGACCTTTTCTACTCAGCAAATCGAATTCGATCCGAAGTGTGTGATAAGAAATCTGCCGATCGAGATGATAATAGCGAGCGAAGAAGGGAGGAAAAAAAAGTGTGTACGTGACGAGAGGAAAACTGAAACGAAATCTAGAGAGAGAGGAATTGCGGGGAGGGAAGAGGAAAATTTGTGAATTGTATTAAATTTAGGAGTGAGAAGAAAGGGCAGGGTGGGGGAGACTGACGCGTGTCGGTAAGGAAATGGTTACTGTAATTTCGGTATAGATGTGGCGGGACCGGAAATCTCGCCCTTGCTAACCGGATTTTACCGGTTACCGGGATTTATGAAACATAGAGAGAAATTTCTTTAAAAATTTCTCTATTAAGTTTTATCCACCTATAATTGGGCCAATTTAAAAAAAAATATATATATATATATATATATTCAACCAAAATATTATTTTATATTTAATTTTCATCTTAAAAAAAAAAAAAAAAAAAGACGATATATCTTATATCAAATTAATATAATTTTTTATTTTCGTACGGCGATAGAGAAAATTCGTGAATTTTATATCATCATAATTCTGAATTTTATATAAATTTAAAATTTAATAAAAAATATATTTTTATTTGATACAAAAAATTAATACCTATATTAAAATAAATTACAAAATAAGAAAGATACAATAATAATCGACAAGATTATTTAAATTTTCGTTACACCGTAAATCAGTATCACTAGAACCTTTTTATTTGACACAATCAAAATGACGAATGTGAAGATATTCTTGTTTTTACTTAATATTGAATTATTCCAAAATAGTATGATTATAAATAACTTTTCATTTAAAAATACTATTATTATTCATCTTATTATGAAATCTCATGGATGCAAATTCATACAAATTAGCTACATTAAAGTTTATTTGATCCACACATGGAATAGAAATCAAATTCAAAACAATTTTTTTTTTTTTTTTTTAAGTATTAGTATTACAAAATAAAATACAAGATTAATTTAATGACCTGATTAGTTTTTGTTTTTTTTTATATGTTCAGGGTAACTTATGCACATTTTGACTAATCATTTTATCGGACGATTTTAAGAGCGCACTCTTTTACACCGATCTAGTACATTCAAGATTTAATTCATAGAATTTTCATATGAAAGTTGAAATATGAGGTTGACTGGCTAAATTGGCCAAAATTCTTAATTCTCACCAAGATAAGTTTTGTTACCGTCAATATTTTGTCGAACTTCTGATTTTTTTTCTTTTTTTTATTTAATGTGAATATTTTTATCATTGATTGTTGATTCTGTTAGTTTATGAAGACGGGATTGATTTAATCATTTTTATTATTTGTAAGCACAAGTAATAAGTTATTTTTTATATTTTTCTCTTATATGTATATATAAATTTTTTTGCCGTCAACAAATATTTAATAATTAAAAAAAATGGAATAGGATTTTGAAAAAGATGGCTGCTTTCAAATTTCTACCTACTTTTCCTCCAAGACTCCAACTGTGCCTAAGCGCACATAAACATCAAATAAAATGCAGTGTTAAATATTAAATAAATATCTGGTTTGAAATTAGTAAAATATAGCAGCCACCTACTCATTTTTTATTGCTCAACCATGTCCATGTGTAATAAATAAAGATAGTACAAGATTTTCCTATTCCGGTGCAGGATTAAAGTTATCCCTGGACGGGATAGGGTTTTACGAACCCCCAAACGATCACTTAACAGCCCCACGCTCGGCTCGTGTTGTATTGTGTGCATCCAATTATTTGACAAATTTAAATGTAAGGGCAAATTACATTTTTGGTCCTCCTATTTGTGGCTTATTTTTTTTATGTGTTTTTTAATTTTTTCTTTTTAATTTGGTCCTCCTTTTTGTTGCCGACTTTTCGATAGCCTTTTTGTCTCTATTTGGCACCCATTTGGACGGAATTTTAGCATGTAAGTTACACGTGTTATCCTTTAGGGATTAAAACGTAATTTTAATAGAAAGCGTGCCTAGTATGTGAGTAGGGGCTATGTGGACGAGAAAGATGATAAGTCATTGACATTCCTCAAATGTTCTCTCTTCCTTCCGACGGATATGTTTTGCTCTCTCTCAAACATTACTCTTTGCTAGGGTTTTCATCGGCATCCGATGAGTGAAGAATGTGAGATTCGGATATGTAATGGATGAAGGGGAAGAAATCGGAATTCGAAATAGAAATCCAAGTAACTGTACATTTTATTTTATTTTTCATATTCTTCTTTTAGTTGAAGAGTTTTGGTGCATGCAAGTTAGGTGTTTTTTTTTGCTCGCGTAATTATGCTTTTGATTTGTCTTTATGCGTGAAATTTCTTATTCCCAAGAAAGTAAGTTGGAATCTTTATTTTCTAGTTTTTTTGTAATTATTTTTTAGCAATGGTCCCCTCTTATCCTCTTTTTCCCCAACATAAAGAGTAGCTCCAACCTGCTCACCATCATCCTCGTCAAAAAAAATAATGATCGTTTTACCTAATCGAAGGAAGAAAATGACGCTCCAACGCACTCACCATCACCCTCACCAAATTGTTGAGCTTCGATTTCACAAGCCATTTCTACCTACAGTTCATAAAGGAGGCAAATATTAGTACTCAACACGCTCACCATCACCCTCGCCAAATTGTTGAGCTTCGATTTCACAAGCCATTCCTACCTACAGTTCATAAAGGAGGCAAATATTATTACTGAGCTGATCCGTCACGTTTGATCTGCTGGTCTGATTTGCTACGTCTAATATGCTGAGCTGATCTGATCTGCCACGTTTAGTCTGTTGGTCTCCTGATCTAATCTGCTACGTCTAGTCTGTTAAGCTGATCTGATCTGCCATGTCTAGTCTGTTGAGCTGATTTGTCACGTTTGGTCTGCTAATCTGCTAATCTGATTTGCCACGTCTGGTCTGCTGAGCTGATCTAACTTTTTCTTCTTTATTAGGAAACTTTTCTAATCTTAGGTTTAGTTAACTTTCTCTATATAATGTATCATATATTAATTTTTCTTTCCTTTTATGTTATCTATTGATTTGGTAGGTTCTTACTATTAGTCTAGGGTTTCATCGTCATTCCCTGTATAAATATTGTGAATCATTATCAATAAGACTCAAGGGAATTGGACCTACATATAACTCTTTCATGGCATCAGAGCCAAAAGCCAAACGGCACCTCTGATTTTTTTAAATTTTTTTTACCTGAGTTATTGGTCTAGGGTTTCTTACTCTACCTCTCAAATGCCTTCTTTCTCACAACCAATGGTTGCACCTACAACAACGTCACCACCACCTTCTCAATCTCAACCCCTTTTGCCGTCAGCGCCACCTCACCTTTACTCCACCATGCCGTTTACTACACAGCCACCAACCGCATCATTTATAACCTTTCCTCCTTCACTCCCGACTATACCCAATGCCACAAACACTTCCAGTCAAGTTCTACCATTTCCTACCCACTCTACTTCGACTACCGAAACCCAACTTGTGTCTATTAATGCATCTGCTCAAGCCCCCATCAAACTCTCTCTATCTAACTATCAGATTTGATATATTCAATGGCACTCGCTTCTCATTGGACATGAATTTACGGCATATGTCGCTACTCCTCCTACATTGATGCAAGCCAATTCGTTCTTTTGGCATCGTCAGGATCAATTGATACGAAGTACTCTAGTTGCTTATGTTTCCACTGATACATCGTTTGATGTTTGGACGACTCTCCACAACATGTATGCTCGGTAGTCTCACGGACGGTTAATGACTCTAAAGGAGTCTCTTGATCGGGCCACCAAAGGCTCTCAATCTATGTCTGTTTATCTTCAGAATATTAAGTAACTTGTTACTGCATTGAATGCTTCTGGTGCTACCTTAATAATGGATGATATTACTCCCCATGTTCTTTACAGTTTGCCACCTGAATACAAAGAAATTTTTACGACCATTCAAACTCGTGATTCGACTCTTCCTTTTGATGAATTACATGAAAAACTATGTGATTATGAAGCCTTTCTTGTTTGGGATTCTTCAACAGTTTCTATCACCATCACAACCAATTATGTTACTCGCAACAATGGTAACCCCAATCAGAACAACCGCAACAATTGTTCGTCAAGTTCTCCAAGTTTTTCCTTTTCCAATCAACGTAATAATAATTTGGCACCATCCAAGAACAATAATAGGCAAGGAAATCGCGTGGTTTGTCAATATTGTGATGAGCTAAGACATGTTGTTAAACAATGTTGGAAGTTGAAAATCGTTTTTCCTTGGTTTACTTCTTCATCCACGACCAACTCAGGTTCTTCGACTAATGGTAATTAATCATGTGCGAATTTTGTTTAAACTGTTTCACCAAACAACCTCAATTGGCCAATTGATTCTGGTATATCTCATCGTGTAACGACATGCCTTAACAATCTCTCTCTTCACTTTGAGTATGATGGTGGTGAAGATGTGATGCTGCGTGATGGTAAAATCTAGAAATGGAACATTTTTGCTCTACCTCATTGCTTTCTTCCTCCAGACCTCTATCTTTAAATAATGTCCTTTATGTTCCCAAAATGAAAAAAACACTTAATTTTTGTTTAGAAGCTGTGTTCTACGAATAATGTGTCACACCCCACCCCAGACACCCGTCATTGTGGGGCCGGTGGACGTCGACACGACCTCACCTGAAAGACAATCACTATAGACGACAACATACACACATCAATAAATAATCACAAAAACCAACCAACTATATATGCATACTCTACCCAAGGACACTCTTGTCCCTACAAAATTCTCAATAACGTCTAAGGTACAAAACCCAAAACCCCTCATTCGATTCGCCTCAAGGAAAACCTCCAAGAAACTCATTCTCCATCACATCTCCGGATCCTACTATTGCCAGTAGGGGACGAACGCCTATCTACAACACCTGTGAATATACTGCCTTCTTAGTAAAAACATTTTAGAATAATAATGCATTCTAAATAATACAATATTTAAATGGATCAAGCTTAACGCGTACAAACAAACACATTTTGAACAACAATATAAAAATTGTATACCACGAGAAAATTCTTTTTTCCTACTATTCAGAATTATCATCCATATATATATATATATATATATATATATATATATATATATATCAACTATATGAAAACCATCCAAACCATCAGCATAAAATAATATGATAAAACACCAAAGACAATATAAATAAACACCACATCACCACATATATGACAAAACACCAAATATGATAAAACACCACACCTCAAACACACACACATACTGGCTAGCCATAATGATCGTTTTAACCTTACGATCGGGAGTTGTAACGGTACCATACCATCCGTAGGATATGCCTTCCTAGCGGAACAAATGACCATATGCCTAGACCACCTATTGGACAGGTCATAATATCAATATCCACATGCTGGACCACCTATCGACTGGATATAATATCAATAATCATCTGTTGGACCACCCATCGGTAGGATATAATATCAAAAATTATTTGTCGAACCGCTCATCGGCAAGACATAACATCAACAACCACCTGCCGGACCGCCCATTGGCAAGATATAAAATCAATAACATCAACAACAACTATCACTTAATAAATAATCAACACTCTGACAAAGTCGAAAATCAACAATATTGTCAAACCGATAACAACATCATCAAATCAACAACATCAATAACATCGTCTCATCAATATCGTCAAAATCCCCAACATTCACCTCTCTTTCTCCAAAATCGACTTTTAATCCAAAAATCATATTTTTTGCTTTCGTTTGAAAACCGTTTAAACAAAACTATTTTTTCACTCTATTTTAAAACCACCAAATCCAACAAAACTCATTTTTTCAACTTCTCTTTAAAACCACCATAATTTAACGAAAATCTATTTTTTTAACTCACTCAAAACCTACTTGATCCATATCATTTATAAAATTATACAGTTCAAGTAAAACCATTTTACACACTCGTTTTATATATATAAAAATAGTCTCGCAAGAAGACAGTACACTCACCTGATAATTTGCACTTACAAGCTCCTCCGGCTCTCTGCTACTGATTCGCCGGTGCCCGCGAACCTATTAGTGATAAGACCTAAATTAATATTTGATGTAAAAATACCCTATCCGAACCATGTAGGCCCTAATTTTCCATAATTTCCTATTCATCGTCTTTTATTATAAAATATATCTATTTAACTAATATTACTCCGTTACAGTTTACTTTATCGAATTTATTCATGCGAACGATCTCAATATTTCAACATTTTTCATGCAAACACATAACGTTAAATTCAACGATAATGATAACATGTATTTTACATTGAGTCAATTAATTGTAAATATTAAAGAAGTGCAGAATTCTACCTTTCCCGAATTCTCCACCGGCCGCGAGATTGGATTTATGTTTTTCGTGGGGTGGTTTATATAATTTCTTCTTCTTTTCTCTTTTTTTTTTTCTTCTTCTTTTACTGTTTTCTTTCCCTGTTTCTGTTTCGGTTTGACTCCAGCCGCTGACCGTTCTCACTCTTCCCTGCCACCGCCCGCCGAACCTGCTCTCTCTCCCTTTCGTTTTCTGTTTCTATTCCTTTTAGCCAACCCACAACGACATACCCTCCTCCGTCACAGATGGCCGACGATCAACAACATCCTCCCCATGCCGGACGAACGGCGACGCCACATGTCTCCCTATCCGCCGGCGACACATATACACCCGAAACACACACATCTACAACTGAAACACACCCACACATACTCAACCGAACGGTCATACACCCACAGCCGATGAAAATCACACACTCTCACAGCTCTCTCTCTCTCCACACTTCACTCCAACGACAACTCCGGCGGCTTTCACTGCCGACCTTCTCAACGATCAAAGCCCACACAAACTGGACAACGACCATGATCACACCCAACCGACACACGCACACACTCCGAACAAAACACACACCCACTACCTCGCCAGAACGACCGCAACGATCATCTCTACCGCTAATACCGTCGATCACCCATTGACCGAACTCACTACACACACATATACAACAACGATGACGAAAACAGAAAACACACACACACACTCACCAGACGACGGCGACGAACGGCTTATGCTACCGGACCGATTCCATCCCCGACAGACAACGCCTTCTTCTTCGCCAGAGCTCCATCGCCCATCCTCTTTCTCTCTCAATTTTCTCCGTTTCTCGATCATTTTCTCATCTATATATATATATATATATATGTATGTATGTATATAATATATGTATATATATGTGTGTGTGTGCGCGCGCGTGATTCTAGAAACTGGCCAAGTGGCCCTCTCTCCACCGCCTCATATATATATATATATATATATATATATAATTTAAATGTATAATTTGCACTTCCCTCCCTTCATTTCGGGTTAGGATATTAATTAATCCTTATAATTATTTTTAATATTTTACCAAATTTACAAATTTGACCCCTAAAATTTTAAATCAACCAATAAATATCACCAATCACCCCGTAATTTTTGAAACATTTTAAAATGCGACTAAAATTGTTCGGACAAGAAGACCGGGATCTTACAACTCTTCCCCCTTAAAAGAAATTTCGTCCCGAATTTTTTGTCCAACCAATAGGACTTAAAAACTTAGTCAAATCATTAATACGTCAAACGTGCACCACATAGTTACATTTGTCACGCTTCATTCTAGACAAGTTGGTTTCTATGTACGGTCCCATAACCGAACATCACCCTTAATTCGTAACCGATAATTCCCGTCAAATCATTTCCACATTCATCGCAATATTTTCATTCGCAGTAGCCAACATTATATCCAATATCCAACAAACAGGGTGCACTTTAGTCGGTAACACTTAACACATGCAACCAACTGTCTCAGGTTTCTAACACTTCCGCTGCGCTATTTTGATAAAATTAAATTCAACAACAACACTATATGCTTAAAATGCCATGGTAGTTTCAAAAGATTTGGTCTATCTTCTTCCAACAACAATAATTTTTTTTCCATAACCAACACTTATCCATTTTCTCCGACATTTTCTAGTCAACCAGTTCGAGACAATATTTCCACTCAACATTTAAATCAACAATACTCGTCACCAATCTCATAAGCTTAGATAGCCCAAAAATCATTAACCTCAATATCTACAACAGATCTTCAATACTCTTATAAATGTTCTAGACATATTACCACCATCCAAACCTCGTAGATACGTATCAACATACATCAAACGGGTCATCTAAAAAAAAAATAATTCCGTTCATGCCTCCACATTTAATCAAATCCCTGTCAAGGCCACGCACTTCAATTATGTTTTCAGTCTACCTACTCCTGCTTTAAACACATATAAATATGGATTGAAGTACCTAATTATGTCCCAACTACAAAATTTCAATGCTTCACAAAAGCTATTCAAGATAACTCAAATTATCCTTTCCTCACGAGATCTTAGTGACCCCACATGCCGACTTCGCCTAATAACTAGTAGTAAATCAATACATCTAATTGAGTTTCCTTTTATCAACTTCGTTCTCTAAAAAAATAACCACACCAGCTATCTCCAATTCTCGATAATTTTCCGTTCTCCTATCTCGGTTCAGTCTATTCAACTGAAGTTATGCATCCTTCTCATACAACGTTTTATACGGTACCATCTTGATCCCTGAAAAGGTATCTATTAGTTTAAACACATTCCATTAGTGCTAAGTGATCCTCCTCGCTACCAGAAATTCCCAAACACAACTTTTCAACATATCCTCCAATATCTGAATCGCACCTCTCGATTGTCCGTTAGTCTACAAATAAGAAGAGTTACAAACTCTCAACTTGACACCCAAAGCAGTATGAAAACTCGACTAGAACATCAAAATAATTATCAAATTCTAGTACTACAATTTTTCCTATACAGTTTTTCCGATCGAGGATTTTTATCTGGAAATACTACCTAACTTTCCATATTTGTAACATGCCGATTTGAGTTATCACCATTCTATACTGCATTTTTCGAGTTCCTCCGCAGACTGTTCATACAATGGAGACTTACTTCGCTTTGATAACAATTATCATCCAAGTCACAAAATGGCGACAACACTTACGATTTCAGAATTTCAATTTCAAAATTTCGAATAACCGATCAATCGAGTTTAATAATTCATCAACATATGCTAAATTTTTAATCCAGGAGCCACTAATCCTTATCAAACGTATAATTCAACATCCAATTTTCACTTTTGATTTAAAATAGTTATCTTTACCCAACTTTATTCGACATTTGCATGGAACTGGTGCCTCATGCAACCGAACAATCCCGTCAATATATACTTGGCATATGTATCGAGAAGACATTCCTCGGGCTACTCCTCTCTTTCCCTTACAGAATATGTAAAGGCTACAATAACCCACCTGAATATTACTACTCGACCTTCACTTGACTAACAAACAGGACACCTAATAACAAATGCTGCGATTTTCCATTTTCATTCAAATCTATTAATAATATTCACAAAATCTCAATATCGTTGATATTACCGGGGCCTTGCATATTTGCTCTAAGCACCTCTTTTAAGGTCTCTTCCGTCATATGAGCATCATTAGAAACACGCAATCTATTTTCAATCATTACAACTTCATCATTATTTCTGACACGATAGTCAGCCCTGTAACCATTTTCCATTTCCTTCTTCTCTAACCTTTCCCTACTGGACATCCAACTTTTGCGCTTTTACCACACAATCGATCAATGTCAATTTCACATCAAAAGCTCAGATAGCGTGGTCATCTGACCAACCGCGCACTAAACTCCTAAGGATCTCAACTTGACACATACCTTAGTATAAGCAACCCGAATACGCGCAACCACGTTTTTCCTGATTTCTGACTCAAAGTACAAATTTCGTCATACAGGAAATGTTGCAAAATTGTCAAGGCAATTACAATTACTGCCATTCCAAAAGTTTCGAATTTCGGTTACCCGTTCTTGGCTTTCTCCATACTCCATCAACCCACCACTTCGACTCCATTTTGATTCACTTAAATATTACGTCTCAAGAGCACTTGTCCCAAAATTACTACTCGATCCAACCAATACTCATATTTATTGCATTTGGCATACAATCGCTTTTCTTGTAGCATCAACAACACCCTTTGGAGATGTTCTACATGCTCTTTTCTACTCTTGACCGGATCACCGTTTTCACCGCGTTACAGTCTCTAACCTCCAACTGGTAAGTCACCATGTCCCAGTCTCTAACCTCCAACTGGTAATACCCTACTCAAAAATCTAACACCCTAATCTTTTGTAGTGGATCAAACAAACCATCCATTCTAACCGATGAGTTTCCGACACCGGATCTTTATGGAGAAAAACATCAGGTCTACGTTAATCATGAGTCAATAGTCTAGTTTATTGTAATGACCCGGTTTCCTAGTGCCGTCACAAGGCTTCTCCTGTAGAGACTTCCTAAACCGAAAACTGACTCACTCAAATTCCCAATATTCAGCAATTTTTTTTTTAATTATTATTATTATTTAATTACTGATTTACCACAAAAATTATTAAATTCACCTAAGTGCAATCAATCGTCTACTTAAATTAATCCACTAAATTTTTCCTACACCACGGCGACTACCTTTAAAGTCCCAGAGTTATAATTTCAAATTCAAATTTCCCACATTTTATCGACATGATTATATTTAGCCAACTTAATGAGCCGAACGTTCACCTCCTTAAAATTATGGAACTTATTTTACAACAACCACAATTATTAATCATGCTTACTAGCACTCTGTCAGCTTTCGGAACTACATAGGGAAAATCCCTAACTACTACAATATCCACCACCTGGACTTGTTTTGACTGGTGCTCGGTGCCCGCGTACTGTTATTTGATATTCTTTCTTTAACACTTTTCTAGCCTTCTAGACCCACTATCAAACTAACTGAGGTACTAATTACACCTTCCCAACAATACATACTTTGATTCATCTAAGATTTGACTCCACCGGCCACACTATATTTCTCATACAAACAGACTATCTTTATGCGCCCTTACTATCATTTCAGAGCCACAATTCTCGACTACTTTCTATATATCATTCTCTATTACGTTTGTGATATTTTCTAGTTCCAAAAACTTTTGCTTCAATTCCCCGTCAACTTAGAAATCTTTTCTAATATCACCACAGTTTTCTCACATCCTTAATTCCAACTAATACGAACTCTCCTTTTTAATATCATCATAAGAATTATCTCATTTTAAATGTCATTTCCTATTCCAACTTAAATGTGTTCTGCTATACTATTTCGTATTTTAACAACGACTTATTAGGTGCCACCAATAATTATCTTATCATCACGTTGCACGCAGATAGTTATTTCTCAATTACAATCTCACATTTCCTACTATTAATACTCCCACAATTTCGATCTACCCATTTCTACTATCAATATCACAACATCCCCCCTGAATCCACCAACAGACCATAACACACTTTCATCATTCCCACTAAGTTCTAATAAGACAACCAACCATGTCCAAAGCCAACGTACCAACTAAACTAAATATCACTCACGTACCGAACTCACCTATGGACACCCTATCTCATGTCCCCTACTGACTAACTAGACGACTGACACGTCCTTCTATCTTATGGTCTTCTACTGACACAACTACTAACAAGTCTACAAAACCTATAACCTAGGCTCTGATACCAAAATTGTCACACCCCACCCCGAACACCCGTCATTGTGGAGCCGACGTGACGTCGACACAACCTCACCTTAGAGACAATCACTATAGACGACAACATACACACATCAATAAATAATCACGAAAACCAACCAGATATAGATACATATTCTACCCAGGGACACTCTTGTCCCTACAAAATTCTCAATAACGTCCAAGGTACAAAACCCAAAACCCCTAATTTGATTCGCCTCAAGTAATACCTCCAAGAAACTCCTTCCCTATCACACATCCGGATCCGACCTATTGCCAGTAGAAGACGAACGCCTATCTATAACACCTGCGAGTGTACTATCTTCTTAGTAAAAATATTTTAGAATAATAATGCATTCTAAATAATACAACATTTAAATGGATCAAGCTTAATGCGTATAAACAAACACATTTTGAACAATAGTATAAAAATTGTATACCACGAGAAAACTCTTTCTTCCTACTATTCAGAATCATCATCCATATATATATATATATATCAACTATATGAAAACTATCCAAACCATCAGTATAAATAATATGATAAAACACCAAAGACGATATAAATAAATACCATATAACCACATATATGACAAAACACCAAATGCGATAAAACACCACACCTCAAACACACACACACACTGGTTAGCCATAGTAATCATTTTAACCTCACGATCGGGAGTTGCAATGGTACCGTACCATCCGTAGGATATGCCTTCCTAGCGGAACAAATGACCATATGCCCAGACCACCCATCGGACAAGTCATAATATCAATATCCACATGCCAGACCACCCATCGGCTGAATATAATATCAATAATCATCTGTCAGACCACCCATCGGCAGGATATAATATCAAAAATCGTCTGCCGGACCGCCCATCGGCAAGACATAACATCAACAACCGCCTGCCAAACCGCCCATCGGCAAGACATAAAATCAATAACATCAACAACAACTACAACTTAATAAATAATCAACGCTCTGCTGAAGTAGAAAATCAACAATATCGTCAAACCGATAACAACATCATCAAATCAACAATATCAATAACCTCGTCTCATCAATATCGTCAAAATCCCCAACATCCACCTCTCTTTCTCCAAAATCGACTTTTAATCCAAAAATCATATTTTTTGCTTTCATTTGAAAACCGTCCAATTTCAACAAAACTATTTTTTCACTCTCTTTTAAAACCACCAAATCCAACAAAACTCATTTTTTCAACTTCTCTTTAAAACCAACATAATTTAACGAAAATTCATTTCCTTAACTCACCAAAAACCTACTTGATCCATATCATTTATAAAATCATACAGTTTAAGTAAAACCATTTTACACACACGTTATATATATACATATATAAATAGTCTGGTAAGAAGACAATACACTCACTTGATAATCCGCACTCACAAGCGTCTCCGCCTCTCCACTACTAATTCGCCGGTGCCCGCGAACCTATTAGTGACAAGGCCTAAATTAATATTTGATGTAAAAATACCCTATGCGAACCATGTAGGCCCTAATTTTCCATAATTTTCTATTCCTCGTCTTTTATTATAAAATATGTCTATTTAACTAATATTGTTCCGTTACAGTTTACCTTATCGAATTTATTCATGCGAACGATCTTACTATTTCTTATCGCTATTTCGACGTTTTTCATGCGAACATATAACGCTGAATTCAACGATAATGATAACATGTATTTTACATTGAGTCAATTAAATGTAAATATTAAAGAAGTGCAGAATTCTACCTTCCCCGAATTCTCCACCGGCCGCAAAATTGGATTTATGTTTTTCGTGGGGTGGTTTGTATAATTTCTTCTTCTTTTCTTTTTTTTTTCTTCTTCTTTTACTGTTTTCTTTCCCTGTTTCTGTTTCAGTTTGGCTCCAGCTGCCGACCGTTCTCACTCTTCCCTACCACCACCCGTCGAACCCGCTCTCTCTCCCTTTCGTTTTCTGTTTCTGTTCCTTTCCACCAACCTACGACGACATACCCTCCTCCGTCACAGATGGTCGATGATCAACAGCATCTCCCCTAGGCCGGACGAACGGCGCCGCCGCATGCCTCCCTCTCCGCCGGCAACACATACACACCCGAAACACACACATCTACAACCGAAACACACCCACACATACTCAACCGAACGGTCACACACCTACAGCCAACGTAAATCACACACCCCCACAGCTCTCTCTCTCTTTACACTCCACTCCGATGACAACTCTGGCGGCTTTCACCGCCGACCTCCTCAATGATCAAAGCCCACACAGACCGGACAACGGCCATGATCACACCCAACCGACACACGCACACACTCTGAACAAAACACACACCCACTACCTCGCCGGAACGACCGTAACGATCACCTCCACCGCCAATACCGTCAATCACCCACTGACCGAACTCACTACACACACATTTACAACAACGACGACGAAAACAGAAAACACACACACACTCACCAGACGACGGCGACTAACGGATCATGCTACCGGACCGATTCCATCCCCGATCGACAACGCCTCCTTCTTCGCCGGAGCTCCATCTCTCTCTCTCTCTCTCTCCATTTTCTCTGATCGTTTCTCGATCTTTCTCTCGTCTCTATCTGTGTGTATATATATATATATATATATATATATATATATATATATATATATGAGGCGGTAGAGAAAGGGCCACTTGGCTGGTTTCTAGAATCACACACACACGCACACACACACACACAAATATATATATATATATATATGTATGTATATATATATATAATTTAAATGTATAATCTGCACTTCCGCCACTTCATTTCAGTTTAGGATATTAATTAATCCTTATAATTATTTTTAATTTTTTATTAAATTTATAAATTTGACCCTTAAAACTTTAAATCAACCAATAAATATCACCAACTGCCCCGTAATTTTCGAAACATTTTAAAATGCGACTAAAATTGTTCGGACAAGAAGATCGGGGTCTTACATAATGTATCTATTGAATTCTTATCATTTTCGTTTGTTGTGAATGACTATTGCATGAGGAAGCCTTTGGTAGCGGGAAAACCTAATGACGGCTTTTATGAGTGGCCCTTGACACAATCTCTATTGTCCGCTTCCTCACCTATTGTCAACTCTACACAACTTTTATCTGTTTCAACTTGGCATTATCATCTAAGTCATCCTTCTTCGTCGGTTTGTGTCGTACTTTTCATCTTCTTAATATTTTTGTTTCTTCTATTACGTTGAAATGTCTCTGTAATTCTTGTAAGTGCAATAAAATGCACAAAACTTCTTTTACAATTTCTTCAATAAAATCGACATTTCCTTTGGAATTGATTTACTTTGATATGTGGGGTCCTGCTCCTATAACCTCTATTAATGGATTTTAGTAATATCTTATATTTGTGGACCATTATACTAAGAATGTATGGCTTTATCCAATGAAAAGAAAGTCTGAAGTCGCACACATTTTTCTAAAATTCAAAGCAACAATATAAACATTCTTTCATAAATCTATTGTCTTCATTTATTCTAATAATGGTGGTGAATTTATTCATCTCAAAGATTTTTTTGCTTTGCCTGACATTTCTCATTTTTTGACTCATTTTCATAGTCCACACACCTAAGCATAATGGTACTACAGAGCGTCAACATAGACACATTGTTGAAACATGTATCACTCTACTTCTTATAGCAAATCGCTTGTCCTTTTGGTCTTACGCTTCCCAAACTACTACCTATTTAATTAATAGGATGCCAACTCCGTTGCATAATCATGATTCTCTGTACCTTTGTATTTTTAATTCTGATATGGGGGAATCTCGTCGGATATACCATGCGGACAATATCTTTCCAAGTGTGAAAAGAAGGTCGGGTTAGGAGCTGGAGTCCCTTCCGGGTCCAACTGAGAATTGCCTTACCTAGTTGAAAAAGTCTAAGCCGGCAGACTCCGGGCCAAGCTGACGAACTCGAGCGCCCTCTGCTCGTCATCTCCATGATCGGGGTCTTTCCAGGCCATCTTGAGGCTTTAGCCCATGAACCTTTACAAGTGAGCCCAAAAGTCCAACCTAGATGATCAAAGTACTAATCTACTTACTCATTGACTGCTTAGTGGATTAGGTTAATTAACTCGAGCTTAGCTCCCTAAATTTGCAGTGCTAATCAAGTCCAAAGCCTATAAATACCTAATGGCATCCACTGCCCAACGATACGTCTTCTCTATTGACACTATAACATTTCTTAGCCCTTTTTCTCCGGATACTTACTCTCACGCCGGAGGGACTTCACCGGACATAACCTTGATGAGTCTGTGTGCAGGTGCTTGAAGTGAAGGAGTATAGCCCAGCTTAAAGATCACCAAGACCTCTGAATTCTTCAATACCACACGTGGTGGACGTTGCCGGGTACTGAATCTAACAAACCAATCCCCAACAACAGCGCCAAAAACTTGGTGGCCGCTAGTTAAGCGCTGCTACTTTCACCGCAAGCGTACGGATCAAGTTTTAGTATAATAGACCTTTCGGTCGGGTATCGTATCCATAGGTATTGGGGTTATTACTATCGAGTACCGCGATTGTCATAACCTAACTTTATCTAGGTGACCAAAAATATAATTTAATTAAGGGAAAAGTACGATTTAGACCCTTTAACTATTGACACATTTCTAAGTGGTCCCTCTAAGTTTAAACGTTTAATTTTAAACCCTCTACGTATCTAACGTTTCATTTTAAACCCTCCGTCAGAGATTCCGTTAAAACTAACAGAATCTCAGGGGCAAAATGGTCATTTCACATTTTTTAAATTTTTTAATCATTTTTAATTAATTTTTTTTAAATTTTTTTTTTCCTCCTCTCTCTCTTCCTCTCTCTCTCCCGCCACCTCCCTCTTCCTCATTCCCTCTCCCCGCCACCTCTCTCTCCCTCTCCCTCTCCCTCTTCCTCCCCTTCCCCTCTCTCCCTCCCACCCCACCCCCTGCAACAGGGGGTGGAATCACCCCCCCTGAAACAAGGGGCGGCACCACCCCCTGTTGTAGGGGGTGATTCCACCCCCTCCAACAGGGGGGGTAGAATCACCTCCTGTTGCAGGGGGTGGGGTGGGAGGGAGGGAGAAAGGGGAAGGGGAGGAAGAGGGAGAGGGAGAGAGCGGTGGCGGGGAGAGAGAAGGAGGAAGAGGGAGGTGGCGGGAGAGAGAGAGGAATGGGAGGAAGAGAGAGAGGAGGAAAAAAAAAAAAAAAATTTTTTTTTTTTAAAAAAAATTAATTAAAAATGATTAAAAAATTTTAAAAATGTGAAATGACCATTTTACCCCTGAGATTCTGTTAGTTTTAACGGAATCTCTGACGGAGGGTTTAAAATGAAACGTTAGATACATAGAGGGTTTAAAATGAAACGTTTAAACTTAGAAGGACCACTTAGAAATATGTCAATAGTTAGAGGGTCTAAATCGTACTTTTCCCTTTAATTAACTAATACTAATACTAATATAGCTTAATTTAATCTATACTAATACTAATATTAATATGAGATAGTTTTGAGAGAATAGGTTGTCTAGGGATTAGTTTCATTTGCGAATATGTGTTTATCTCATTTTAGTTTATGTTAATGGCGTTCGACTTATCCGATAATCTCGGTATCTATAACTTATCCGCCACCTATCCCGAGTGTAATACGGGGGATGTAACGCAATTTCGTGTCAACGAAGAAGTCCCCCTCAATGTCTTAATGACCCTAGGTTGCGTGAGTCTTGCCCCAACCTCATTGATTGTACACAAAACCTCAGTTCGTAAATTCCTTCGCCACCTCTCCCGAGTGTAAGACGAAGGATATGACGTGACTTCGAATCAACAAAGAAGTCCCCCTCAATATCTTAATGACTCAAGGTCACGTGAGTCTCGCCCCAACGTCATTGATTTCGTGCGTTGTGTTTATCCTATCGATAATCTCAGTTCTAAAACTCTCCCGTTACCTCTCCCGAGTGTAAGACGAGGGAATATGTGACTTCGCATCGATGCTGAAGTCCCCCTCAATGGCTTAACGACTCTAGGTCACATGAGTCTCGCCCCAACGTCATCGATTGTCCACAATCTAAACCCCGACCGGGTTATAGGATTGTGGCATTTGTTTATTCTATTTCGAATCCGGGATTTGTCAAACTCCGTATTCTCGATATGTAAATCTAAGCAATATAAACAAATAATATGGCATACACTATCAACATAACGAAGAACAATCACAAACAAAACACAAACTCAACTAAACAATATTTTCATAAATTATATTAGTAATCCCTATACAACCTATGTTTAGCCAATGGCCATAACCATATATACAATGTAAAATAGTGCAAACATGCTCAACAACTACCAAAATGAAAAAAACAAAGAGAAGAAACGAGCGACTTAGCCAATATCCGAAGAATAGCCGCTAGAACCATCGAACAATCACTTCCCTCTTCATCCTCCACCTCGAGTTGAGAGCTCTCCCTCAAAAATCCATTATCCTATCCCTAAAATATGGCTTAAGGCCTTAGGGGCCGAAGAAGTCTGAAAAGAGGAGGAGAAAATGGTCTGAAGAGAGGGGATTGAGAAAACTTTCTGCTGGTTCACCACCGCGGCGCTGGGTAGTTAGTAGCCATTTTGTTTTCTCTGCTTCTTCATCGCCGTAGCAGTGATCTGGACACCAAGGCGATGGGCTTGTTTGCAGAATCTTGCCGCCTTGCTCATTTTTCTACTGTTCTCCGACCGTTCTCGATACGAATTAATCGTTTAAGCTCCGATTTCCTACTTTTTCACCCCACGCACCTGTTTTAATACAAAAAGAATAAAAACATATTAAAGCATATAAAAATAACTATAAATGTACTCGAAAACTAACAAATTTGGTTTGTAAATATAGGGGTAATTTACGCCTATCGACATGCTACTAACAATCTTGTAAGTATATAACCTTTCTGGATCATACTGTTGGTCTCACACTACTTTTAGACACTATTTGCGTCGTCTATGGGAACGCACTAAAAGCCTCCCCTGATTGTCAGCTCCCCACGAGGTTAAGGCTTGATGATTACAAGGTTTGGAAATAAAATTCTCCAAGCCGACCAAGCATTCGCCGCGAATAATAATCCACCCCCTTGTCCATACAAGACATGTCAAAGGCTCTTAGGTCGAATCCCTCGGCTCAACTTGTGGAGTATCTTCACCAGCCCGCCATTCCGCCATCCCAGGCTACTGGCCTGGTGACTTAGCCCACTGGCCAGGCGGGTCCTATCTTACCTACTGGGCCGTTTGTTGGGTAGACTTTCGGGACCCCTGAGGCGGCCCGCATCAATATCTTGGAATGCTAGCTAGGAGAGTTCCAAACCTTCTTCCAAATTATCCTATCACGTCTGCTACCTGCCCTTCCAATAGGTCTCTTAATAATCCAGGTCGCGGGTCGGGAGGAACAAGCAATCGAAATTGAAGAGCGCATCATCCATTCCAGCGGG
This sequence comes from Eucommia ulmoides, assembly GCA_016647705.1. Classification (NCBI taxonomy): domain Eukaryota; kingdom Viridiplantae; phylum Streptophyta; class Magnoliopsida; order Garryales; family Eucommiaceae; genus Eucommia; species Eucommia ulmoides. The sequence continues at coordinate 7,652,128 of CM028333.1, read as the reverse complement.
TACGTCCTGAGGCCCCGAGGCCATAACGGTGGTCGGAGGGAGGTTTGTTTAGCACCTCCTAAGGCCTCGGGATTTTCATCACTATCTCCGCCGAGACGAAAGAGAGATGACCATACTGAGTCTCCTCTGGGCTGAGCTCATAGCCATACCGTATGGTTCGACTACCATCCCCGACACATTCGGGAGGTGGACTCTCATTTCCCAACAAAACAACAAGCTCCATGTACCGCTTTCAGCCAAGCTCGAGTCCCGCCAAGGGTCGAAGTGGTGGTGGAAAGGCATCTAGCTGACATGGAGGCGGCCTTACATCAAATCCAAGGAATGAGGGGCCTAGCTGGGCTTCTTTCTAAGGTAATATCTCATTTCATCAATAAAATATTGGATGAACCTCTGCCCGCGCGATACCCCCACCCTCAGATGATCCTCTACGACGGGATCACTGATCCGGCGGACTATTTGTCCATCTTCAAGTCCTATATGGACCTGCATGTATTTTTATTATTATTATTTTTTTTACTTAGTGACTTGTGCAATGCTAACCCCACTGGGCTTTCTAAGGTATCCGTGTAGTAAGTGTTGGGCCAATGCTCCCAATCCAGTTGGCTCGAGGCATTAGGTGTTAAGGCACTCTTCAGACTTAATAACTCAAATATCTTAGGCTTCGAGGTTAACGAGTCATTTATTATCTTAACAAATTGCCTCCTCCTTTTGACGCGAACACTCAAAACTTACTGAGGCAAGAGGCCCGGTTACTCAGCGAAAGTTCATCATTAAGACAAAGAATTATTGTTATTAACACACATATTTTTATTTATTATTATTTTATTTTAATTTTAGGATTAAGTTATTCTCATGTCAAAACTTAGCAAACCAGCTTATGTATTAAATTTAGAAGAAAAGAAAGTTAACATGTATGTAAGGGTTGACAAAATAAAATATTTTTAAGAATCAGTCCTATGTTCCAATGATTATTTTAGCAAACTCAAGTTCGTACCCGATAGATATATTATCATAGGATAGTTTGAAAAACAATAAGTGGGAAATAAAATACAAATATCAGCAGGAGTACAAGCATTCACCTCTCCCCCATACCTAAATTTAGCGTTGTCCTCAATGATAAAAGTGCGAAATAGCTTTGACAATGAAGGATACTACCTGGCGTGTCCATAGGTATAACATAACTGAGTAGGTGTAGAATGCCTGCAAACCCGTCTACCAATGCACTCAAGGAAAATCATTAAAATAAAGTATAATGACAGTAAAACTATAATAATTAAAATGAAATAATTCAATACTCTAAAATAACAGTGGGTTGCCTCCCACTTAGTGTTAAGCTTAACGTCTTTAGCTAGACGTAATGGGGCATCATGAATAAATTGGGTCAACCAAGTTGATCGCCTCGATGACGGCTCGCTCCTTAGAACCTACCATAGGCTTCAATCTTTGGACATTAACCTTAAGTTTTCAACCGTCTCTTAAGTCGATTATTTCCACTACCCCACTAGGGTGTGCTTTTTTGACCATAAACGGACCATCCCATTTAGATCGAAGTTTGCCCAGGAAAAGTTTCAACTTTGAGTTGAATAACCACACCTTCTGATTAGGATGGAAAGACTTCCTATTAATAATGTTATCATGAAGCGCTCTCGTCTTCTCCTTATAAATTCTAGAATTCTTGAAGGCTTCATTTTGCAACTCGTCCAACTCCGAGAGTTGAAACTTGCGTTTATCCCCTGCTTGTTTCATCTCAAAGTTCAACGCTCTCGTAGCCCAATAAGCATGATGCTCTAGCTCAACAGGTAAATGACACGCTTTTCTATATACCAATCGGTAAAGTGACATACCAATAGGAGTTTTGTAGGCTATACGGTACACCCATAAAGCATCAACCAAATGTTTCGACCAATCTTTATGGTCGAGACGTACCATTTTCTCTAAGATCTGCTTTACCTCTCTATTAGACACTTTTGTTTGACCATTAGTTTGAGGGTGATAAGGTGTGGCCACCTTGTGAGTCACGGAATACTTGCGTACCAATGCCTCAAATGGCCTATTACAAAAATGTGAACCCTCATCACTAATGATCGCCCGGGGTATCTTGAACCTACTAAAAATATGCTTCCTCAAAAAGCGGAGCACCACCCTATGGTTATTAGTTCTGGTAGCTATGGCCTCAACCCACTTCGATAAATATTCTACAGCTAATAAGATATATTTGTGACCAAATGATGTTTAGAATGGTCCCATGAAATTGATGTCCCACACATCAAAGATCTCCACTACCAGAATATGTTGGATGGGCCTCGTATCTTAGCAGAATATTGATCCCGTGCGTTGATACATGTCACAAGCCTAACAAAATTGGTGCGCATCTTTGAATAAAGACGACCAATAAAATCCACATTGTAGCACTTTTGCATCCGTCCTCTTCCCCAAAGTGTCCTCCGCATACCTAAGAGTGACAAAAATTTAGGATACTATCAAACTTGCACTCTGGCACACATCTCCTTATTACTTGATCCGCACAATACTTGAATAAGTGAGGATTCTCCCAGTAAAAATATTTGACCTGTGAGAAAAAACGGTCTCTATCTTGTTTGGTCCACTAGGAAGGAATCTCACCTATAGCAAGGTAGTTCGCAATGTTTGCAAACCAAGGTGGGGATACTTGGGCTACAGAGAAGAGTTGTTCATCGAGAAATGAATCCCCAATGGGCTCTTCTTTCTTGCTCTCATTAATAAAAACCCTAGATAGGTGGTCGGCCACGACATTCTCTAGTCCCTTTTTATCTTTAATCTTAACATCAAATTCTTGGAGTAAGAGAATCCACCTAATCAGCCGATGTTTTCTTTCTTTCTTTGACAATAGGTACCTCAAAGCTGCATGATCGGAGAATATGATAATTTTTTACCCTAAGATATAAGATCGAAATTTATCCAATGCAAAAATGACGGCCAACAACTCTTTCTCGATAGTGGTGTAATTCACTTGTGCTTCCACAAGTGATTTACTTGCATAATATATCACGTGAGGTACTTTGTCTACTCTCTGTCCCAAAACAAGTGAGACCCAAAGAAGCACTAGTGAGAAAATGTGATTTAATTCAAGTGCAAGAGGCTACTAGAGGGAGAGGGAGACCTAAGAGAACGTTGTACGAGACTATTAGAATTGATTTGATGACATTAAACCTGACTGAGGGGATGACCCTTGATCGATCACTATGACATAAATGGATTCATGTAGCCGATCCTACATAAATGAGATAAAGGCTTAGTTATTGTTGGCCAAGAAATGCAGTAAACCTCACTTTTTTTTTTTTCCATTAAGTATTTCACTGATTCCAATTTTAGAGAAATAAAAAAATTGCTTTCAAATAGTATTGTCTACTTCATATTTTTTGTAGCCAGAAAATCTCTGAGATGGGTTCTCCATCGTCCATGAAATACGTAAACAAGATCTCTTCCTGCACCAACAAAAAAATGGCATTCTTCAACTCTTCAAGTTATTTTCTTTCCTTCTTTAACGTTGTGTCAATTTCTTTTTCAGAGATGGTGTTTGGGTGTCTTTTAAAGGGTAAAATATGTGGACAACCATAAAGGTGGTTGATTGCAGTGAAGAAGGCCAAATTTGGAGGGAAGTAAGCATTTTTCACTTCATTTTCCTTCCTTAGCAGATTAAAATTATGTTTTAACCCCTAAAGGATGAAATGTGCATCTCAAGTGCTAAAATTCCATCCAAATTAATGTCAATTAGAAACAGAAGGACTATATAAAAAAAATGGACAACAAAAAGAAGGACCATATTGAAAAAAATTGAATTAGAGGACTATATAAAAAATACGCTGCAAAGAGGAGGAGAAAAATGTAATTTGCCCTAAATGTAATTTTCTTTCGAGGTTAGAGGTCAATTTTTCTTTCCGCCTCAGCTACAAAAATTTCCCTCGCATTTGGCGTTTGGTGAGAGAGACAGAGAGAACAAGAAGATTTGGAAGCTTGGAACTTGGAAGGGCACGGCTGATATTGCCAATTAGCCATCTCTGCCGGCGGGAGATGGAGGGAGGGAGGGAGGGAAAAATGACGAAGCAGAGGAGAGATAGAAACAACCTATTAGCCCTCACCGGAGCTGCTGCTCTGCTCGCCATCGCCGTCAACTTTGCCGTCGCAGCTATCAACTCCAAGAAGAAGAATCGCAGGAGGAAGGCCAAAGGTCAATGTCACGCTATGTGTTTGCATATATCTGTAGGCTTTTGATAGTTTGATTAGCTCAGTTAATTCGTTTCCGAATTCTATGTAGTTTTTGACTGGTACTAATTTTGGCTAATTTCGAGTAATACGCATTAATGTTTCAGAGGTACCGGGCTCGGAAGTTCGAATCAATCTATCTGCTTCTGAAATAATTGGATTAGCCGAACGCATAATTTCCAAGTCAAAGGAAGTTCACGATGCAGTTGCTTCAGTACCGCTTGACAAGGTATCAGACTCCAGTTCACTCATTTTAATTCCAAGTCATTGTTCGTCTTTATATCCTTCAATTGCTAATATCTTTCAAATGCTAAGAGGTAGAAAAGCATAACATTTAAGCCCTCATCAAATGCTAATATCTTTCAATATCCTTAAATTTTAACTGACACTGATTTTTGTTAGGGTAAATAGGAAATTTAAACATATATGTAAGAAATGGTAAATATTGGATCATAAAACGTGAAAGCATTTTTATTTTTCAATTATAGTTTTTAAAGTCAATTACTGATCATAAATAATTTCCCGTCTTACTTTTTTTTTTTGCATTTTCATGTAAATTCTGTTATTTTTCCTTAAATTAAAATTTCTTTTTGTATTATAATATGGTTTATACAATACATGCTTATTTGGCCATATAATGTTAATTAGTTCCATACGATATTAGAAAATGTAAATGTAGTTTTTCCGTATAATTCCATGTCATGTCCTAATTTGTAAGATTTTTGTGTTAACGTGTCTATGTATTGAGTCATTGTCTATGCTTCCCAGATCCAACTCATCCTGTTCTCCTTTGCGTGATTATTTATTCCAAGGATCTACGAAGTTTATTCTTTTGCACGTTCTTCTAGTATCAAGAGAAAACGTTTAATTGCTTTATTTCTATTTACTCGACACAATCTAAGCAGCATAATGTTTTCTTATGTGTTTTTTTGCTTCTAAGTTTTGTCATTATCATGATCTGCAGTGTTCATATGCAAATGTGATAGTACCTTTGGCAGAATTGGAAGCACATCAATTCCCCCTGATCCAGTCTTGCTTATTCCCAAAATCAGTATCCACTTCTGAAGATGTTCGCAAAGCTAGTGCTGAAGCAGAGAGAAAAATTGATGCTCATGTTTCAGCATGCAGGTTATAAATTTTTTATAGTCCGAATATTTCTACTGCTGTGTTCTTCAATTTTTGTAAAGGATGACGACACTCAAGACTCTCCATAAGGTGGAGAATATAGTCGAACAGAGAATTGACACATCAATCATAAAAAATAAATTATGTTAATCTTGACCCATGACTGATGGCATTGACTCATCAAGGTCAACCGCTTGCAATAAATGAAGTGCTTCTCTTGGTTCTACACTTGGACATGAAGCAATTTCCACGTTTAACACTTAAAATAAAATGTCCTGGATAGTGTATCCTTCTTCAATATCACACTAGATTAGCTGGTCTAGAGTCTAGACCCTACTGAGAAATATATTAACATTTGATTCACCTAATCTGTAGAGTAATATAATATCATGTCATTAATCGGCTCATTGATATACTTTACTTCATGCAATATGTTTAGAAAACGTGAAGACGTGTACCGTGTTATCAGAGCTTTTGCGGCAAAGGGAGAATGGATGAGCCTTGAAGTCAAACGTTATACTCAACTTCTGGTATGGAAATGGAGGTTATACTATATGTGTTACCACAAGTTTTTGGAATCATTTGCTTGTGATCTTTTTGTTTTCTTCCTACATTTTCCTTTTTAGGTGGGCTAGCTGTGATTGAATTTTGTGATCCATTCTTCCATCCCTTTGATTATTGATTGTTTCTTTATGTACTTGGGTGGAATCGGGCAACATATTTCCTATAAAAATCGCAGGTTCATATAGTAACCTTCAATACCCAGTGACAGGTTAGAGACTTTGAACGGAATGGATTGAATCTTGCATTAGCTAAGAGAGAAGAATTGGATCGCTTGACGACTCAAATAGATGAGCTTAGTATGCGTTATATCCGCAATGTGAATGATGATTGTGCCGTTATTCTCTTTTGGGAGACAGAGCTAGTTGGTTTGCCACCCGAATTCCTTCAGGTTAGTTTCTCTTTTTCTTTGTTGGTTGGCAACTTGAATTTCTTTTTCTAATTGATCATATTGGCGTCTGTGAAAATTAAGAGAATGATAAAAGAAGAATGAGTCGGTCTAACAATTGTATTAGTCTCTTCCTCTATTGATAATAGAAATTAGGAAACCCTAATCAATACAGGAATGATATAATACTCTTTAGCACTTCTCCTCAAGTTGGAGCATATATTATGCTTCTGGCTTATTATAAATGTACTTTATCGTTAAGCCCCCTAATAATTTAGTAAATAAATCAGCTAACTGATCAACTCAATTTACATGTTTAGTCTCTGTCAACTTCTGGAACATTTTTTCTTAAATGAAGTGACAACCCACTTCAATCTATTTTGTTTTCTCATGGAAGACTGAATTGACTGTAATGTGAAGTGCTGCTTGAATAGCACATGCTAGGTTCATTGGTGAAGAGTGTTCAAATCCAAGTTCTTCCAACAAATGTTTCAACCAAGTTAGCAAACAAGTAGGATGGGCCATCGCCATGTATTTCGATTCTGCACTTGATCGGGCCACTACTGTCTTCTTTTTACTTTTCCAAGAGACAAAATTACCTCTAAACAACAAACACACAATACTCTGTAGTAGAGTTCCTATCCAAGAGTGATCCGGCCCAGTCTGCATCTATATATCCCTTTATTCGAGTGTGACCGAAGTTCTAATATAATAAACCACAACCAGGAGCACCTTTCAGATATTTGAGAATACAAATCACTGTATCCCAGTGACGAGTTTTGGGATGAATAATGAAATGGCTGATAACACTAACAACGAAGGAGGTATCCATTCTTGTAATAGTCAAGCAATTTAACTTCCCAACTAATCGTTTATATTGCGTTGCATTTGTTAGTGGTACTCATTGATTTGCCAAGAGTTTTGTGTCGGGATCCATAGGTGAGTCAATCGGTTTAGCTCCTAACATTCTTGTTTTACTCAACAGATCAAGAACATAGTTCTTCTGAGAAAGGTAAATGCCTTGACTCGATTAAGCAACTTTAATACTCAAGAAATACTTCAATGGACCCAAATATTTGGTTTGAAAGTTACTATGCAAAACCTTTTTGAGTTCTTGAATACTACTGTGGTCGTCTCTGGTAATCATGATGTTATCCATATACACAATCAACAATATTTTGCTTGCGGTATTATGTTTGTAGAACATTGAATGATTGAATCCACAACGCAAGAGACCAAACTCGGTGACCATGCATACTGTCTCATCGAGATCGACATTCAAGAAGTCATTCTTGATGTCAAGTTGATGTAATGACCAACAAAAGGTGCCAGTCAGAGAGATGAACAAGCGAATAGAGGCGAGCTTGGCAATGGGAGAAAAAGTTTTGAAGTAATCAAGGCTGTATACTGTATACTTGAGTATAACTTTTGGCAACTAAACAAGCTTTGAGTCGATCAGTGATGTTATCTGGATGAACTTTGATTATGTATTTCCTTGAGTCTTGAGGCTAGCATTTCCTCTTCCATTGTAGTCATCCAACCAGGGTGAGCGAGAGCCTCTGAAACAGAGTTAGGAAGAGAGACAGAGGACAAAGAAGAGTATGAAGGTGTGAAGGAGATACGTGTACATACAAGATAAAGTTAGAAATAGGATGGTCAATACATGAGCGCTTACCCTTTTGGACAACAAAGGGAATATCTAACTCAGAAGTGGATATATGAATTGGAGAAGAATTTGAGGACACAGAGATGATGGGCGCAGCGGCGGAAGCAACCTTCGGGTAGCAAGAGTATATCGGCAAAAGAGATAGAGAGCAACTAGGCTGGACGTGTTCTGTAGCGGATGAAGATGGAGTAAGGGTTGGAAAATTCAGCAAAGGAAGTATAACATTCAGATCACCTTGGGAGTAGAGTTTAGAAAAGTAGAGGTGGACTCAAAGAAGGTAACATCTGCACACACAAATGAGCGATGTAAAGATGGACTATAGTAACGATAACCTTTTTGTGTGTAAGAATAATCGAGAAAGACATATTTTAAGGCAATATATCTAACTTGTGCTTATCAGGTTTCAACTGATGAACAAAACAAACGCATCCAAAGATACGAGGAGGTAAACTAAACAAAGGGGAATGCGGAAAAAGAATACAATGTGGAACCTTGCAATCTAGGGTAGAGGACAACATCTTATTGATTAAGAAGCAAGCTGTAAGAACCGTATCACCCCAGAAGTATTTGAGAACGTTCATCTCAAAAAGTAGAGTACAAGCCACTTCTAGGAGATGTCGATTCTTATGCTCAGCTATGCCATTTTGCTACGGTTTGTGAGGGCAAGTGGATTGATCCAGGATACTAAAGTTAAACACGAAGGAAGTAAAAGGCTGTAAAAAATATTCTTGAGCTTTATCACTTTGAAATATATGCATCACTACATTAAATTGAGTCTTAATTTCAGCACAAAAGGCACAAAAGATGGAGACTAATTCAGAATGATCTTTCATTAAATAAAGCCACGTAACTCTTGAAAAATCATCTATAAATGTGACAAAATGAAATCCTAATGTAGAAGCAACATGAGAAGGACCCAAATATTTGAATGAACTAAACTAAAAGGACTCGATGTGTGAACATGAGCCATGGAAGCATATGAACTATGATGATACTTACCTAACAATTGAAATTGAATAATCAATTGTGTATTTTTCTAATTGTACAATTAGGCTACATATAAGAGTAATTAAGAATAAATAAGGAAACTAACTACGACAAATAATAACTTTCCTAATCTACATATTTGACTTTCCCTATATACAAATAATAATAATATCAAATATTCCAACACTGCCCCTCAAGCTGGTATGAAGATATTTTCCATTGTCACCTTGCATAATAGATAGTCGAATCTCTTCTTTGGTAATCCTTTTGTTAGAATGTCTGCGATCTGTTCAGTGGTCGGTACATATGGCATACATATTTGTCCACTTTCGATCTTTTCCTTGATAAAATGCTTGTCCACTTCCACATGTTTTGTCCGATCGTGCAACACCGGATTGTGAGCAATCGCAATGGTTGATTTGTTATCACAGTAGACCTTCATAGGTGCTGAATTAGATATCTTCAACTCTTTGAGTAATCTGTTAATCCATAACACTTCACAGATGCCGTGAGCCACTGATCTGTACTCCACTTTTGCGCTACTTCTAGCTACGACATTCTGTTTCTTGCTTCGCCATGTGACGAGGTTCCCACCAACAAAGGTACAGTAACCGGAGGTCGATCTCCTGTTTGTGATGCTCCCAGCCCAGTCTGCATCGGTATAAACCTCTACAAGTTGGTGGCCACGTTTCTTGTACAAAATTCCCTTTCCAGGAGTACCCTTTAAGTACCTTAGGATTCTATAGGCAGACTTGAAGTGTTTTTGTTCTGGTGAGTGCATAAATTGGCAAACCATGCTTATGGCAAAGGCTATATCCGGACGGGTATGTGATAAGTAGATTAACCGTCCCACTAGTCTTTGATATTGTTCTCGGTTTATCACAGCTTTAGGTTTGGCCGGTTGTAGTTTCTCATTCAATTCACTTGGAGTTTCTACAGTTTTGCACCCGAGTAACCCTGTTTCATTTAGTAGGTCGAGTACATACTTTCTTTGACTCACAAATATGCCTCCCTTTGATCTAGCAAATTCCATTCTAAGAAAATACTTCAACGGACCTAAGTCTAAGGTGCTAAAACATGATTTTATCACGAACAAACGTTGAACTCATACCACTGGGGCCGTGAGTTGTTTTATTCCTCAAGGAGTTATCATCGAAGTAATAAAGGCCATCCACCAGTCTAGCACTGCCAATCATCTTCCCCGAGCTCTGGTCCTGAAAGAAATATTGAGATTCAGAGAAAATAGCATGACAGTTCGAATCTCGCAATAGTTTACTTACAGATAAGAGGTTACAAGTAAGTTTAGGAACGTGAAGGGTCGTTTTTAGATTAATATTATTTGAGATTGTTATTTGGCCTTTTCCTGCAATGGGTGAGAAACTACCGTCTGCAATTCTAATTCTTTCGTTACCAGAATACGGTGAATAAGTATTGAAAATGTGATAAAAACTTGTCATATGATCAGAAGCACTTGAATCAATAATCCAAGGTGCTGAGTTTAAGGAACAAGAAAAAGCTCTAGAGTTACTACATGTTTGAGCTAAGGAAGCATTAGGAGTATCGAATGATGAATTGGCAGTCAACAATTTCAGAAGTTGATCAATCTACTCTTTGTTGAATGGAGTGGTGGCAGCTTCATGCGCGGAAGGATAGGATCGGTTAGATTTTTCTCCTGACTTGTTGCTCTTCAAATTTGTTGGTTTCCCATGGATTTTCTAGCATGTTTCCCGTGTATGACGGGGCTTGTTGCACTAGTCGCACCATATACGAGGGCTTTCCTCTGCTCGGCGTGGAAACCTGCTGGAGTTAGTATTAGCAGCAGTTAAAGCAGATTGGTCAATTGGAGCAACTATAGGACCAATAAATTGTGGCTTGTTGAGCATAACGTTCCGACGGGTCTCTTCCCTTTGGACCTCCGAGAAAACCTCATTAATTGAGGGAAGAGGCTGACGACCAATGATTCGTCCCCTAACTTCATCAAGTTCCGGTTTCAGACCTGTCAGGAACTTAAAAACACGATCATCATCCACCAACTTCTTATAGTGGCTATAATCCTCGGTTGAATGCCATTCATGATCGTCGAACATATCTTGATCCTGCCATATATTCTTCAATGAATTGAAATACTTGGTGATACTGTCTTCGCCTTGATGGATATCACGGAGTTTTAGAGTCAGCTCATACTTTTGAGATTGGTTTCCCAAATCAGAATACATCTTATTTACATTGTCCTAAAGTTCCTTCGTCTTAGGGTAGCACATGTAGTTGGAGCTGATTTCTTCATCCATAGAGTTTACGAGCCACGTCATAACCATGGAGTTTTCAGCATTTCAAGTCGTATACAACGGATCTGTGATGGCGGGCTTCTTTGCATTACCGGTTAGATGTCTCATCCGTCTTCGTCCACGGATATACATTCGCATCAATTGAGACCAACTCAAGAAATTGGTTTCATTCAGACGAACAGAGGTGATTTGGATGGAGTGGGATTCGGAAGGGAGATGCTTTGGTTCGGTAAGTTGGCCGAACCTTGGGATGGATTCTGAGGTAACGTCAGACATGGTGAAGGCAAGGGGAAATATCGTCAGAGGTTGAGAATCGTCGGGTTGACCTTCAACGAGCAAATCTCGCGAAACCAGGCTGCTTGATGTTGAGTTGAGTCGGCTCACTGAGTTAGCTCGGTTCGTCGACTTCAAGCAAATCCGGTAGCGATGACGGTGGCTAGGGCCGCGAGTGTTCGTCGGTGGCTGCAATTGAACCTCACGAACTGTAATCGAGCTGTAATCGGGAGATCTATTTCGTACAAATCTCGTGAGGGCAAGTTCGTCGGCTGCTAGGGCTCCGACGAGGCTGTCGGCGGCGAATAGAGGACCGACGAGGCTTCGCCGTTGGTTGTAGAGGGCCGGCGAGTGTTCGTCGGCGACTGTAGGGGACCGGCGAGGCTTTGTTAGTTGTAAAGAGAGCTCGTCGTTGGCTGTAGGGGAGCTTTCGTTCGTCGCCTGGCTGTAAGGAACGCCGGCAAACCTTCATCGGCTGTTGTTGGATGCTGGCGAAAGTCGTCAACGACTATAATGGCTTGCAGCGGACGTCGAAAGCTTGTAAAGGGCCGGCGGCAGTTGCAAAGGCTAGCTAGGGTTTTTGTTTTAGCGCTGATGCTAAATTGAAATTGAATAATCAATTGTGTATTTTTCTAATTGTACAATTAGGCTACATATAGGAGTAATTAAGAATAAATAAGGAAACTAACTACGACAAATAATAACTTTCCTAATTTACATATTTGACTTTCCCTATATACAAATAATAATAATATCGAATATTCCAACACTAACTGACAAGACTCACAATCTAAGGAAAACAAATGACGTAAACTGGGGACAAGCTACTTGAGATTTGCCAGGCATGGATCACCTAGATGAAAATGAATCTGGTAGGTAGATGCAAAAACAGGACATGCAGTAGGTGGGATAGCAGGACTCTCGCCGTGATTGTCAAAATAGTAAAGGTCATTTTCCTCACGCCCTGTGTCAATCGTCTTCCACTACCTCAAATCCTAGATAATGACAGAATCAGGTAAAAAAGAAACATAACAATTAAGATGTATATTAAGCATACTGATTGCATTAAATTAGAAGAAAAAGAAAGAATACACAAAACAGAGGATAAGAGAAGGAGGGTGAGGGTTCCATGGTACCGATACCATGAAGGTTTGTGGAACAATCGGCAGCAGTAATAGGGGACAATGAGGAAGATGGCTGAATGTCTGTAAATAAGGAAGAGGTACTGGACATGTGGTCAATGGCAACAAAGTCTATAGTCCATGGTGTAGAGGGGGAATGGCGAAAGGACAAAATATGCAGTAGAGGTACCTCATTGATGTAGAAAAGCAATGGGGTAGATGCTTGCTGGGATGTCTTAAATTAAAGGAACTGAGTCTGCTCGTCATTAGAAATTCCCCTGACAGTTAAAGAGTTGGGCGGTGGAATAGGATCGTTTGATCAGATGTCACAACATAAGCATACTTTGGAGGTAGGCCAACTAAATCCCAACAAGTCTCTCTGGTATGATTTTCCTTGCCACAGAAGGAGCATTGACGATGTTGGCCCATTCGGCCACCCTGAGAGCCACCACTACAATTTCCTCGGGAGTGATCATGGCGACCACCACGACTGGTCAGTGTGATTGCCTGGAGAGATTTGTGTAACCAGAGCTGAATGATCCCCCGAAGAATGATTGGAGGGTGAGGTAGACTAACAATCACTCTATGGAAACCTTGAATAGAACGCGATGAAGTATTTTAAGTTTGTATATTGGATGGCTTGAGCTGGGCAACCTAGTACTTATAACCGAAATAATGACAACAGTAGCTCTAGTGGCTGTAACTTCTTGGAAGTCTTTTATAGGAGAATATCTGAAAATTCATGTTACTAAACCTGACTAGAGTTTTATTCTTAAACTGTTAATAACTGCTTTTCAATATTTGTTCTCTTGAGGATGATGATCTCCTTAGGGCCATCCTGAATCAATTGTGGGGCTTTGAGACCCTTTAATTATTTTTCCTGTGGGGTTTGCATGTTGAAATTGATGGTGAACTCTAAGCTGTCATTTATTCTTATTTTGTACTGCTCGATTGAATTGTGTTTACATTTCTGTGCAGAGCTTAGACAAATCGGAAAATAGTAAATTCAAGATAACTATGAGAAGCCACCATGTTTTACCTATCCTAGAGTTCTGTAAGGTAAAATCTTTGAAGTCCATAACAAATCTGTGATCTTGCTTCCTCCTCTCTCGCCTTACACTTGCATCATTTGGCTTCGAGAAACCATGGTGAACATTTGATCATATTTCCCGTCCGGGAAAGTGGGCTACTGTACAAATCTGACTTTCATCTGTTTCCCTGTGTTTGTCTATGCATAGAAAATTATCATTTTACATGGGCTTGAGATGATTGTTGGGCACTGCTTCCAAGATTAACATGTTACATTAATCTCAAATAAAAGCCCATTTTTTTTGGATAATACGGTCTTATGTAAATTCTTTTTATGCCCTAGCTCTCATCCTACTTTATACTAACATAGCTCTCGAAAGGCATGGGATATACATTTTTGCTTCACACTATCTGATTTAAAGCTGTGAAGGTAGGATCAACCAGGAGAATTGTGGCTGTTGCTTATGGACGGAGATGTGAAGTCAATGTTCCTATCCTGGAAAAGCTGGTAATGGATATATCACACATTTTGTTTTTCCAATTCTTTCCATAATGAAGGCAGGTTAATAATGCTTGAAGATCACAAATATGAGAACCTGTTTTTCACTACTTCAATGTTACTCAGTCTTAAACTCGCGCGGGCAGGCTCACCCCCCCCGAGTTGTTAATCTAAAACAGTTATTCACCATGCAAGATTGTAATATACGTGACATATGGTTTCACTTTAGATTGTCAATTGTGGCACAACTTTGACAGACTGTTTCTCTTGCTCACATTTCTTGCTGTTTAAGGCTTCCTTGTTATTGCTTGGAAGCAATTTATTGTAACCATTCCTATATTTTCAGGTTCAGTTGCGGCACAAATTTGCCAGATTGCTTGGCTATTCAAATTACGCAGATTATGCTGTTGCTCTTAGAATGGCAAAGTCACCCTCAAAGGTCTGAACAAGACTCTGTTTCTGTATCATTTCCTTCACTTATATGTATTATACTTGGTATTGTGGTCAGGCGCAAGAATTGGAGAGGGGATTTTGTTATACTTCTGACAAGGAACAATGCCTATTGTAAGACCATTTTTAAGTTCACAGACATTGTGATGGCTTCATTAGTTTTACCTACCAAATGAAAATTCTTGAGTGATCTGAGATTAAAGAGAAGACCCATTTTTTTGGTGAAAAATGCGGAGTCGAATTTGTTGATTCACATGGATAGAGTGCCTACCCCGCATGGATCGAGTATACAGGCATTCCAGCCCGTTTTAGTAGAGTTGTGTGCAATTTTTTTACACCAACTAGTTTATAAGGGATTCAATGGATCCATTGTTTTTCACGTAAGTTTATTTTTGGAGGCTGAAGTATGATCAATAGATTTGCTTTTGCTGAACTCTAGCAGTTTCTTGAAAGCTTGCTTCAAGTACAAACTTTGAGTATTGAGATTTTGAGATCCTATTAAAGATGGCGCAGAGGGAATAAGAGACTTGATTTCTAATGCTACCCACAAGGTGGCTGTTAGGAGGTTCCAATCTAAAACCGTATGGCGTGAAGTGGAGTAACTCCTTTCATATATAGACTACTTTCAGAAGCTTCATAGATTTGATTTGGGATTCTAACATCCACTCTCACGTGCAACCCTGCTTTACACGTGATGCGATGAAATGAACAAAAGAGAAAAGACAAACATTCAAACAATCGGGGACAAACAAACGAGACTTCATGAACCTAGATCTAATACCATGTTAGGAGGTTCCAACCTAAATAGACTACTTTGGAAAGCTTCATAGATTGGATGTGGGATTTGTTAGGTTCCCACATCGACTAAGTATGGGATTGGTTGGTGGGTTATAAGCCCCTAGGCACCCTCCCCTTGTAAGCCGGTTTTCAAGGGTGAGTTCTACCTAGTGGGTTTGTAACCATTGGTTCGTACCAAGTATGAGCTTGGTTCGTATCAATTGGTATTAGAGCATGGTCCCGGGCCCCACGCCAACGTGCCACGTGGCAGGCTGACCTCGGCAGGCAGACCAGTGCGTTGGGGCAAAGAGGCCGGAGGGGCAAAGAGGCCGACGTGGACGTTGGCTGTGGAAGCGTGGGGAAATGTTAGGATTCCACATCGATTAAGTATGGGATTGGTTGGTGGGTTATAAGCCCCTAGGCACCCTCCCCTTGTAAGCCATTTTTCAAGGGTGAGTTCTACCTAGTGGGTTTATAACCATTGGTTTGTACCAAGTATGGGCTTGGTTCGTATCAGGATTCTAACAATGGCTAGCAGTCTTCCCTCTAGAGCTAGTTCGTTTAGGGGGATAAAGGACATTGCGCAAAGGACCAGAGGAAATTTTTAGTTATGAATCAGGTTTAGAACCGATGGGTGGTACTTGGTTACAATTTCTAATCAGTCATTGCTTATTTAAATGAACCGTCTCCCTTTCCGAATCTCATTGAATTTACCAACAAAAAATTCAACCCTTGAACTTTTCTAATTCCCTGATGATCTCATTGGGCATTATAGATGTGTTGTCATTGTATTCTGTTTGGGTCCAATCTTTTCATTCTTCCAGTTCTGATTAATATAACCAATTGTTAATTACAGTCCCAAGGCTGATTTGATGTCTGATGATTTTACTTTATGTTTTTTGTATTTCACTTAGTGAGTGAATAATGACAGCGAAACAATTTTTTTTGTCAATTCAAGCCATCTTTTAGGTTACCTTTTGTTACCTATTCATTATGCTTTTGACCTTCTATCTGTTTCTGTAACTCTCACAGCCACCACTTGACTTGTCCTTCTACTTTATTAACACCATTTTTTGTTCAATTCAAACAAATTATTAATTGTTGGATAGCATTAGGATTGGTTTGTTTTGGAAAAAAGCTCCAGTAATTTTTTTTCCTGCAAGTTGCTGGTAGATGACAATTTCTGTCTCCTCCGATCTTGGTTTGACAATCTGAGAGAGCTTAGCAATATTCATTTTCAGTATCGCACTCCTACTCATGGGTTTTAAATTCTTTGGGATTACATCACTTGTGGTCAAAACTCTTCAGTTTCAAAGTTCCATCTGGAAGTTAAATATTTCATGCTTAATTGCTCTGCTGCTGCTTCATAAATATCCAGATTGTTATTTTCTTGTTGAACTAGGAAAATTTTCCTGAACTAGTGATAATAAGGTTTCACAATGGGATTGTGCCAGTTTCAGTGAATAACTTGCTTTTGAAACAATGTCTCTAAGATGGTGTTTTTAGTGTTTCTATTCCTTTTCTTTTTCTGGTTTCTGTTACAAAAACATAAACAAAAAAAAAAGAAAAAAAGAAAGAAAAGAAAAAGCAAAATAGAGATGGAAAAAGGTTTTTCACGGAGGAAACTCATGCAGGGTATAATGGATCACCCCTTGTTTCAAATGACCAGCAGCAACTTATTACTGTACCATGTATGCATATGCTTCGATTCACAAAGTAGTTTAATTTCTCATTTTTTGACACAATATCACATCAATGTTCTAATTCCCAATTCTGATTTCATGAACCTTACTTGCATGTGCATCTGTTTTAGGTTTATGAGTTATTAGAGAATCTCTCTGCTGGTTTAACCGACTTGGCCTCCAGAGAACTTAATATATTAAAGGAGTTAAAGGTTAGTTATTGTTCTGATCTCTTTCTGGCCTGCTTCTAGATCTTGCTAACTGCTACACTTGAAGTTTTGCTGGTGCATTGTTCTGTGCCTTCTCTCAATCATTGTCATTTTTCTCTATAATGTCTTCAGAAGAAAGAGGAAGGAGAATTCCCCTTTGGAATTGAGGACCTACTATATTATGCGAAGAGGTTTCAAGAACAACAGCTTGATCTGAACTTTGGAGTTGTTAAACAGTACTTCCCTGCCAATTTGGTCTTGTCAGGGATCTTTAAAATATGCCAAGACCTTTTTGGTAATTCTGCAATTATCTGTTGATATTCTTATCCTGTCTCTAAAAAAAAAATTCTCACTTTCTTTTGCTTCATGTAGGGTTAAGGTTCGAGGAAATTGCAGATGCTGAGGTCTGGCATTGTGACATTCAACTTTTTTCAGTTTTTGACTTGGGTTCTGGTGAACTCTTGGGTTATTTCTATCTTGACATGTACTCCAGGTTCATTTTCCTATCTTTTTTTGGCTCGTGAGAGCAATTAGTTAGTATGCAAATGAGTGAATTTGAATAAAATGAATTGAATTGCATTGCATTGCATTGCTTTGCAAGCAGGGAAGGAAAATACAGTCATACATGCGTCATGGCTCTTCAAAATGGTTCGTTGAACAATGGTGCACGACAGGTTGCTTCCACTTTTGACTATTTTTACTCGAGTACTCTTTTGCATTATTTTCCAATTAGTTAAATTGGTTTTGTGTTGGAAATGTTTAGAACAGCTTAAACAGCATGCTATATTGTCTCTTTTATTCAAACGAATCCTTGCTTCTTTACCAATTAGAGTTAATAAGTTCCATTCTGGCTCTTTCACCTGGTGGATTTTTATATTGAGCTCACTGTGCTGGAATAAATGGATTTATAGGTGTTTAGGTGGATGCTTTGCTAGGTCAGCCACTTAAGCAATTCTCTTCCATGGATGCTAGGTCACCTTTTGGAATGCTTGAACAAGCAAAGTGAACCTAAGAATCAGCTGATCTTACGAGATTCATCAGGCTGGCTGTTGTCTCTCTTCTGGAGCATGGCCACTTATCTCTTAGAAGCAGGTTCTAAGTATCGGCCATTACGTACCGTAGCAGCCAATGTGTAATGGAAAATCGGTATGCCGTTATGGTTACGGGTCGATATTTCATGCTTGGGCCGGTTCACACCGAATTGGGCCGATATGGGCTTGTAACGCTGTCTTTTCCCGTTACTGCGATCCGTTACGGCTGATACAGGCTGTATTCAGCCTTGTGCTGGCTCCTTCCTATCAAATACAGGTTGTATTCAGCCTTGTGTAGACCCTCTCCCATCAAAAACACCTCTCCTATCAGCAGGCTGTAATTTTAGTCTTGTGCACAGGCCATGTGATGACTGGAAATTCATCATTTCTCCAGTTTTCAGCCTTTCTTCAACCTTTCTTCATCTTTTTCATATCTTTATTGTGTTGTATATGTAATTAAATGCCACAATATCTATTAGAATGTGTTTATTAAGGGTTTAATGAGTAAAATAATTACTATTATTGAGTTTTTGAGGATATTCTAGTGATTTTAAAAATTTCACGACCGTTACGGCCAATTCCGGTTATGGATAGGCCGATACTTCCGATACCGTTACACCGCGACCGTTGCCGTTATGTAACCCGATACAGTGATTTAAAACCTTGCTTAGAAGTTCATCCATTAAGGTTCTTATTCTGCTATTTAATTGCAGAATATAACACCCCTGAAAAGATGCTTATAAGTAGAAAAGTATACTTGCTTCATACTCAATTTCCCTGTGAAATACCACCGGAATTTTCAAACTATGCCCAACATCCGTACATCCAGCAGTTATACACCTGTATTTACCGGGAAATTCTGGAGACTGGATCCATAACTTGCTGTGATGATTGCCAGTCTTGGACTTTTCAATTATCAGTTAAATGTCACTGTGAACGATTTTGGAGGATGTCTGATTTTGGAAATTGCCCCTCATTTGAGCTGTAATTGATGTTTTATTGTGTTGCTATGTAATTGTCTTGCTAAATTCCAATATAGATTTGATTTGTTTTACCTGAAATTTATTATTTGCATCTTAAAATTCTAATATAATATTATAGTATTCTAGACATAATCAATTGCTTCAACATAATTTTGTTTCCAGATTCCTGTGGCATTACTTATTTGTCAATTTCAAATGGAGGTTGACGGTCGTCCTGGGCTATTGCGATTCTCCGAAGTGGTTAACCTTTTCCATGAGTTCGGTCATGTGGTATGTTCAGCTTTTTTTGAAGTATGTCTTCCGTATAATCATAACTGAGATGCCTTCTATTTTTCAAGGCTTATGCTCGCCATATCTTTGATAATATAGTACTAGTGCATGCATATATATTATTCTGTTTTTTATCACAATTTCATTTCTTTTCCCATGCTGGATTTCTGGGGTGTTTGGCGTTCCATTCATATTCTTTTCATGCTAACGTGCTACTGATTTTCTTTTTTTTCCTCCACTGAAGTGAGCTAGATTCGGTATGATATTTATTAGATGCTGGTTGGCTGCATTAACATTTCTGTTTATACCTTTTAGGTCCATCACATTTGCAACCGTGCCTCATTTGCTCGGTTTTCTGGGCTACGTTTGGACCCTGACTTTGTGGAGATTCCTGCCAAAATGTTGGAAAACTGGTGAGCAGTTTATGTCGTTACACCTTTTTTAGTAGACAAAACCAAAACTAAAAAACTTACGCTGCTTCGTTTAATTTTTGTGCCTAGGTGTTATGAAAGCGCCTCTCTGAAATTGATATCTGGTTTCCATCAGGTTATACAAGCTTTTGATGTTTTATATTAGCACAATACATTTTTCGTTATTTGCTTCAGTTATGCCTTGTACTTCTTTGCAAGAGCACAAAGTAAATCGTAATAGCAGTTCTCTCTCTCTCGCACATGCACATGAAATCCTGTTTGTCTGTCTGTTGAAACATTTAATATTTGCATTAATTCATTATTTCTTATTTAGTATTTTGGTTTTTACTGTCTCATTTATTAGGGCGATATTCTTCGTAATTTAGCTATTTGTTATGGCTATATAATAGGGAGAGTAGAGCTTGTATAAAATTATTATATTATAACAAAATATTCTCTTACTCTCCCAAAATCCTTTTCTGTCAATATATCCTGAGAGTTCCTGATGAAATAGTGGTGTTGCCTATACTATTACACTTAACTGGTTATTTTCGAAAATCTCCATATTTTATGCTTGATCATCTATGCCTTTGATTTTTAGGATATCACAAAGCCCATGAAGGATGAAATCTGTAAATCACTTAAGCAGTGGCGATATTCCTTTTCAGCACTGAAACTGAAGCAAGAAATTCTGTGTTGTAAGTCCTGACATTTCTCTATACTGGCTTTGATAATTTCTCACCTTCTAATAGTGGGTAAATTTATATGTTTCGGTTTGGAAGGTCAATATTCATTATCTTCAGTTGAAATTGATGGGGAAAGTAACTAGAGAAGAAATGAATAAAATAAAATGGAGAAATATTATATGTGGAGAAGGATTTTAAAGGACTACATTGTTACACATGTTCTCTCGTCTTCCTACTACTCAACCCTCTCTTTCTATACAAGGAGGAGTCTATCAACCAACCACCTCATTTATAAGGTTAGCTAACCATCTCATTAATGAGGGATCTTAACACAAACTTGAAGACTAAGCTATAATTAAAAGAAATATTAAATATTTCAACACTCCCCCTCAAACGAATACCAAATTGAGTTTGAAAAAAAAAAAAAAAAGTGCAAAACCGTCTTGGATGGACACCACATTGGGATAGGAAGCCGTGGGACAAAGAGGTCGTGAACTTGAACAGCCGCGAGACAGAAGGCCATGAGCTTGAACACTGCTACGGGATAAAGGAACGCGAACTCGGAAAGCCGCGAGACATAGGGGCCGTGAGCTTGAAAAGCCACGGGACAAAACGGCTGTGAAATTGGACAACTGTGAGACAAAACGCCGCGAGCTTGAACACTGCCACGGGATTAAGGGCAGCGAACTCGGAAAGCCGCGGGACATAGGGGCCGTAAGCTTGAAAAGCCACGGGACAAAGAGGCTGTGAAATTGGACAGCCGTGAGAAAAAGGGGTCACGTAATTGAAGACGCGGGGACGTAGGGGTCGCGAGCTTGAACACCGCATGTGACAAAGGCCAATGAACCCTAATCCATCGCTATCCTCGTCAAATTGCGAGCTCGCTGAGTTTTCCGTTGGGGGAGGCAGCAAATACGAAATTGCAACAACAGAGAGGAGAAGTCTCTTCACTCTTTCTCTCTCTAGAACAATGTGTATTTCTGTTATTTGATTATTTTCTCTCTATAAAAGAGACCCCTTACGTTTCTTCCACTTTTTCAACATTTGCTGCAGCTCAAAAAGTTGTGGCCCCATTTGTTTGAAATTTTTCTTTTAAAATTTGCTTTGGATCTAAGCTCATGATACCATGTTGAAATTTATGGGGAAAAAAAAATATGTTGAAGAGATAAAATATATTGCCTTATCATTTCATATTGAACAATTACATATATATACATAATCTATGGAACAATAAATAGCAGTAGTTGAGGAGATTAATGAAAGGTGGTTGGTACATTAGTGAAAGGTGGTTGAGGAGTTGTGTATTGATGATCCAAATTATATTTTAACACTCCCCCTCAAGTTGGGGCAAAGATGTTGATTAGTCTTAACTTGCCAATAGCTAATTGAAGAAGAGATGGTCATGTGGACTTGGTGAACGTATCAGCAGCCTGTTCAGAAGATTGGACGAAGGTAGGTGTGATGAATCCTGCTCGGACTTTCTTACGAATGAAATGGATATCCACTTCAATATGTTTCGTCCTTTCATGGAGAATTGAGTCCGAGGATAGCGTTATGGCGGACTTGTTGTCACAAAATAGCTTAGAAGAGTTTCTTATGGGAAGTCTTAGCTCGGTAAAAAAAGAACGAAGCCAAAGGAGTTCACATGTTCCCTGAGCCATGGCACGGTACTCAGCTTCAACAGAAGATTGGGACACTACGGATTGTTTCTTACTCTTCCACAAGATTTGGTGTTTTCCATGAAAAGTGCACAGACCAGAGGTCGAACGTCTATCGTCCTATGATTCTGCATAGTCGGCATTGGTAAAGTAGAAGAGTTCTTCCTGTGTTCCTGTCACATAAAAGAGGGCAAGGCCGGGACATGATTTTTGAGGTACCGAAGGATATGGTAGACAACATCTAGGTGTGGTGTACGTGGTGAGTGCATAACTGGCTCACAACACTGACAACATACGTAAGATCTGGCCTTATATTAGTCAGATAGATGAGGTGACCCACAAGTCGCTGATATACCGATGGATCTGATGATAATTCTCCCGAGTCTGGTGTTAACTTAAGGTTTGGATCCATAGGAATGGAAGCAAGTCTACATCCAAGCATCCCGGTATCCTGAAGAAGATCAAGGGCATACTTCCCTTGGGATAGAGAGATATGCCTTGCCGAGACTGAGCAACCTCAATACCAAGAAAGTAGCGGAGAGGGCCTAAATCTTTGATGTCAAAAATTTGTCTGAAATCCTTCTTTACCTGCTTAATGGCAGGGGTGTCATCTCCTATTATAATAATGTCATTCACAGAGACTGAGATAATGATGCACTGTTCTTGGTGTTGACGACGAATGAAACAGGTATGATCTGAGTGACAATGAGTAAACCCTATAGTAAGGATGGTTTTGTTGAATCGTTTGAACAATGCACGAGGAGACTGCTTAAGTTCATAGAGGGATTTTCGGAGTCGACAGACTTTACCCAAATACTCCCCCTCAATCCGAAGCCCAGGTGGAGGCTCCATATAAATAGCCTCAGTCAGGTCGCCATAGCGGCTACCCACTTTGGATTTTGGTGGGCCTCATGTACCGAGCGAGAAATGACAACTGAATTAATCTGTCCAAAGAAAGATTTGTATTGATCCGAGAGATTCTGAAAAGACAATTACTTTGAAATTGAATTATTAGTAGAACAAGATAAGAGGTAGTGAGAGGGTGGACGACGATCCCGAGTAACGATGGGGAACATGGTCAGAAATGACGGGAGATGGAGAGATACTTGATTCCGGAGAAGAAGTCAGCAGAGGCTGTGAAACACTTGAACGACGAGAATATACCTGTAACGGTGCAGGTGAGATATTAGCCGGGAATGGCGGTGTGGGTAGTGAAGATATATGAAAGACATGAATAGGACGTGGAAGGGAGGCATCATTTGCAGTAGTGGTTGCCTTGATATGTGGAGAAGGTATAATACCTGAAAAATAGAGGACAGTTTAGAGGAACGTAACATCAAGAGAATGATACATATGACGAGTGACTGGATCGTAGCACCTATACCCTTTGGACATGGTGGAATAGTCGAGAAAGATACACTGAATGGATTTATCATCTAACTTGGTTCTAGTGGGGCTCCGATTTTGGACAAAACACGTATAACCAAAGACACGGAGTAAGATGAGAAACAGGGTGTAAGTGGGTTGTAGTATGTGAAAAGGGGTTTTGCTTGCAAGAACATGACTCGGGGTGCGATAGGCAACAATAAGAACCGCCATGTGCCAATAAGATTTCGGAACATTCATTCCCTGTAAGAGACAACGAACTACGTGACGGTTCTTATGTTCTGCCACACCATTCTGTTTAGGAGTGTAGGGATTGGTAAGTTGTTGAAGGATACCTTGCTTACTAAGCTCGGCTCGAAAGTCATTAGAGAAGTATTCGTTTCCGTTATCAGACCGGATATTGCACACAACTGTTTTGTACTGAGTTTTTAGCATTTGAAGAAAATGGGTAAAGTGAGTATAGATTTCTATCCGATAAACCCAAGTACACCGACTATAATCATCTATGAAAGTGACATAGTAATGGTGTTTGAAAATAGCTGTAATTGGAGAGGGTCCTCAAATATCAGAGTGGATAAGATCAAAAGCTTGGGATGCACGGTGCATGCAAGGAATGTAAGAGGTGCATGTGTGCTTAGACATTTCACAGACCACGCATTGAAATTTAAAATCCTTACAAGCTTTCTTAATAGAGGAAAATAACCAACATAGATACTGAAAATTCGTATGTCCTAGATGGGCATGCCACAAGTCTAGGTTTTTTAACGAACCGATAGGAGTTCAAAATCAGGTAATGTAGACGCGTGCATCCTAGAAGGTGGTATGGGTGGAGATGGAGGATTCCCAAAGTAATAGAGACCATTGTGTTGATATCTTTCCTGCCAACAATCTTCCTCGAAGTTAATTCCTGCAAGAAGCAACGATCAGGTAAGAAAACAACGGCACAGTTAAGGTTCTTAGCAAGACGACTAACAGATAGAAGATTATAAGTAAATTTAGGGACATAGTAAATAGAGTGAAGGGTGATATCGGGGGACAAACATTCATTTCCTTGGCAACGAATAGGGATCGAGGTACCTTCTGCGATGTACACAGATTGATTGACAGGCGAGAGAGGGGAAGTAAAGGTAGAAAGTTCACCAGTCATGTAATTGTTAGCCTCAGAATCCAAAATCCAAGTGGGACTACCAGATTTACCATGAAGTGCAGCAGGAGTACTTGAGGTAAGAGTATCTGTGGAGCCGGAAGATAATGCTAGATTGGTGAAGTGAGCTTCAAGGTAAGCAATTTGGGCCTGAACTTGGGAAAGATCTGGATGGGCTGAAGGTGGGTCTACCCGACCTAGAACGATATCATTTTTTCCGGATGCCATGGGTACACTGAGACAAGATTGTAGTAGTGAAACAATCAGATACATGCTACATATAATAAAGAGAAGACAACCGTGTCTTTAAGACATCTGGAACACCAAAAGATGGAGAACAACAGGGACAAGCAACGAAGATTTACGAATGATGAATTATCCGCAAGCTGCTGAAGTTAAGCTCGCGAAACTAGGCTTTAACACGATGTGAATCACGAAGTTGGTTCGCGAATTGAGACTCATCATTGATGATGATGTAGTCTTCTTCTTCAAAGACATGGGGCCATATGTTTTTTTTCTTTTTTACTAAAGTTTTTGTTTTTCTCTTACCTTTCTCACCAAAAGCAAATTTTGAAAGAAACATTTCAAACAAATGGGGCCACAACTTTTTGAGTTGCAACAAGTGTTGAAAAATGTAGAAGAAACGTGAGGGGTCTCTTTTATAGAGAGAAAATAATCAAAGAACAGAAATACATATTGTTCTAGGGAGCGAAAGAGTGAAGAGACTTAGTGATCGTGAGACAGAAAGAGAGTGAGATCAGTGCTCGTTGTCGCAAATCTAGCCGGAGGTAGGGCAGTGGTGCCGTCACTTGCAGATTTGGGACCAAAGGAACTGGATGGATGGGTGGATGACGATGGCGGTGGCAATCTAGATGGATGGCGACGGCAGCGTGTCACGGTCTTAGCTTATTCTCGCACATGGCCGCTTGTCCGTTACCCGTTTCATTTGTTTTCTAGACTAGTTTAGCTTAGATTAGTTTAGTTTAGTTTATTTCTTTCATTTCTTGTAGAAAGATACCATTATGACTCATCGAGCATAATGATGTCTATTGTGGTCACTTGTAATTTTTTACTTAAAATATTATGTGTGAGGACATGCTTTTGAAGTCATTCAAGCCTTTCACACCTTGTAGCCTTTGATATTAATACAATTGTTGTTATTGTAATTACATTCTTTTCTACATTGCCGGCATGTATTGTTGTAGAGAAACTCGTTGCTATTGAAACCGCTTCCGCTATTCAAGATCTTCTGATCTTTAGGCTTGCTATTAGGCGATCCCCTAGTTAGAGCCGCACGGTCCACTTTCTAGTCTCGAAAGGCTTGGCCCATGACAGTTGGTATTGGAGCAACGGACCAATTCGTTGCCTGACCACGCTAGTGAAATACCATGTCGACGAAAGATCGTCTCGACGCGCTTGAACAAAGCGTTTCGCGCATTGACGCTGTTCTAGCTCTTTTGTGAAGCCCCGATGCTAATGGGGAGAGGACATTTCAAAACTCCCAAATCGATCACCTGATCGAACGGATGGGCCTAGTTGCCGCGACATCCGCTGGCCATCATGCTCAGATGGAACAGTTAGTCATTGATCTCCAAAGCGAGTTGGACGGCTTGAAGAACATTGTGTACCGAGCTCTTGCTAGAGACTCTAGGCAACCTACTTCGAGGGTTCGCATTCTCGAACCTCAATCCTATGGCGGTTCAAGAGACGCCATGGAGCTTGAAAACTTCATCTTTGATGTGGAGCAATACTTTCGGGGCACCAGAGTAACCTCCGAGGAAGAAAAGATGACAACAACTTCTATGTATCTTTGTGGTGATGCTAAATTATGGTGGAAAACCAAATATGCAGATATCCTAGAGGGAAACTGCACCATCAATACCTGGGAAGACCTTAAAGGTGAACTTAAGGTACAATTCCTTCCAGAAAATGTCGAGTACACGGCTCGACGACGACTGAGAGAGCTGAAACAGACCGGATACGTCCGAGATTATGTCAAGAAGTTTATGGCTCTCATGCTGGACATTCGTACAATGTCCCAAGAGGATAAGTTATTTTGGTTCTTAGATGGCTTGAAGGATTGGGTATGTCAGGAAATACAAAGACAACGTCCTACTGATTTATCTACTGCCGTTGTTGCCGCAGAAAGAGTAACTGATTACTCTCCTGAACCTACCACTAACCATGACAAAAGGAAAGACAATAATGTCTCTTGTTATGATGGAAGTGGAGGTTAATCATCTCGGGGACGCCCACCAAGACGTTGGAGCAACCCCAACTCAAATTATAATTCAAGGAGTCTTCCGAGGAGTCCACGTTGAGGCCAACACTCAAAATCTGGCCAATTGTTTAACAACTCAGGGGCATCATTGGGTTCGGCAAACCAAAAGCCTCACTGGGGCAGATAGGCCCATAAATATCCAACTCCTTGCATTTTGTGCAACAAGAATCATGAGGTATTCGATTGTCTACATAAACATCCTTTGTTCGCGCTGCAAGCATCGATTCAGGAAGAAAAGGAACGTCGGGGAAAATATATTGTAGAGCAGGAGGAGGAAACTTCAAACGAGTTTGATGCTCATCAAATGGGTACAATTTGTTTGTTGAATGCCATGAAGCGACAACCGATTGCAAAGAAGAAGGTCATGAAGAAGAACCTCATGTTCGTGGACCTTCGAATTAATGGGCGGAATTCTCGTGCTTTAGTTGACAC
Source organism: Eucommia ulmoides (assembly GCA_016647705.1). Lineage (NCBI taxonomy): Eukaryota > Viridiplantae > Streptophyta > Magnoliopsida > Garryales > Eucommiaceae > Eucommia > Eucommia ulmoides. Next base: position 7,624,553 of record CM028333.1, on the reverse strand, counting down.
TGGTGCTACACACAATTTTATGTCCGATAAGGAAGATAATCGGTTGGGCTTACGTGTCGAAAAGTACTCAGGGAGATTGAAGGCTGTGAATTCTGAAGCGCGTCCTGTGGTTGGAGTCACCAACACGGTACACACGAAGATTGCTCCGTGGGATGGATTCCTCAACTTCACCATTGCTTCCATGGATGATTTTCAAGTGATATTGAGGATGAAATTCTTTATGGACACTAATGCGGTCCCAGTGCTCTTTGCAGATTCGCTTTGTATGATGGGAGATTGATCGTGTGTCATTCCTATAATGCATTATTCGATTGAAGACAAATCCGTTTCGGTTCTACAGCTTGAGATGGAGAAATATCAAGACAATCTTCTAGTGTTTAGTGGGGGAGAAACTAACACACAAGTGCCACCATTAATTTCAGCAAAAGGGTTGTTTGATTATGCTCGAATTGCTTCTCCAAGAGAACTTCTAGAGGAGTTTCCCTCTCATTCGAACGGGAAAAAATCTACAGATATAAAGTTCAATTGAAATGAATTAATCAATTGTATATCTTTCTAATTGTACAATTAGACTACATATAGGAGTAATTAAGACTAAACAAGGAAATTAATTACGACAGATAATACCTTCCTAATCTACATATTTGACTTTCCCTATATACAAATATTACCAATATTGAATATTCCAACACTCCCCCTCAAGCTGGTATGAAGATATCTTTCATTGTCAGCTTGCATACTAGATAGTCGAATCTCTTCTTTGGTAATCCTTTTGTTAGAATGTCTGCGATCTGTTCAGTAGTCGGTACATATAGCATACATATTTGTCCACTCGATTTTTTCTTGATGAAATGCTTGTCCACTTCTACATGTTTTGTTCGGTCGTGCAACACCGGATTGTGAGCAATCGCAATGGCTGATTTGTTATCACAGTAGACCTTCATAGGTACTGAATTAGATATCTTCAATTCTCCGAGTAATCTGTTAATCCATAACACTTTACAGATGTCGTGAGCCACTGATCTGTACTCCGCTTCTGCGCTACTTCTAGTTACGACATTCTGTTTCTTGCTTCGCCATGTGACGAGGTTCCCACCAACAAAAGTACAGTAACCAGAGGTCGATCTCCTGTCCGTGATGCCCCCAGCCCAGTCTGCATCGGTATAAATCTCTATAAGGTGGTGACCACGTTTCTTGTACAAAATTCTCTTTCCAGGAGTACCTTTTAAGTACCTTAGTATTCTATAGGCAGCATCGAAGTGTTTTTGTCCTGGTGAGTGCATAAATTGGTTGACCATGCTCACGGCAAAGGCTATATCCGGACGGGTATGTGATAAGTTGATTAACAGCCCCACTAGTCTTTTGATATTGTTCTTGGTTTATCACAGCTTCAGATTTGGCCGGTTGTAGTTTCTCATTTGGTTCACTTGAAGTTTCTACAGCTTTGCACCCGAGTAACCCTGTTTCATTCAGTAGGTCGAGTACATACTTTCTTTGACTCACAAATATGCCTCCCTTTGATCTAGCAAATTCCATTCCAAGAAAATATTTTAATGGACCTAAGTCTTTGATTTCAAAATTATCAGCAAGTTTTCCTTTAAGTCTTCTCAACTTGTCACTATCACTTCCTGTTAAGATGATATCATCTACATAGACAATTAAAATGGCAATCTTATCATCAATTGAGTGTCTATAAAACATAGTATGATCTGCTTGGCTTTGTTGATAACCCTGACCTTTTACAGTGGTTCCAAATCGTTCAAATCACGCTCTTGGAGACTGTTTTAAGCCGTATAGTGACTTCTTTAACTTGCACACCTTTCCTTGTCCTATCTTTCTTTCAAAGCCCAATGGTAAACTCATGAACACTTCCTCCTCCAAGTCTCTATTTAGAAAGGCATTTTTCACGTCTAATTGGTGTAGTGGCCAATCAAGATTCACAGCTAAGGACAATAGAACCCGAATCGAGTTTATCTTAGCAACTAAAGCAAATGTTTCTTGGTAGTCTATTCCATATGTTTGCATGAACCCTTTAGCCACGAGCCTTGCTTTGTACCGTTCTATACTTCCATCTGCCTTACACTTAACTGTGAATTCCCACTTGCATCCGACTATCTTTGTATCCTTTGGCGAATCAATTATTTCCCACGTACCACTCCTTTTAAGAGCATTCATCTCTTCCAGAACTGCTAACTTCCAACTTGTATCACCTAGTGCTTCCTCAATGTTTCTTGGAATAAACAGATTAGTAATTTTAGAAGTAAAGACTCTATAAGGTTCGGAAAGTTTTGTGTAGGATACATATCTAGATATGGGGTGATTGGTGTAGGTTCTAACTCCTTTCCTGATGGCTATAGGGATATTAAGATCTGGAGGAATACTGGAATGAGAAGATTCATTAGGAGGTGGTAAAGATATAGGATTACCTGGATCATTGCTTGGGGAGTCGGATTGACCTTGTGCTAGAACAGTAGGCTGATCTGTATTATTTTTTGTATCTCTCCGAGTATAAACCCGCAACTCAGTACATGATTGTGGTATTTCTTCATCTGTTTGTGAAGGAATTATGCTCGGCACTTGTGTACTAGTAGGGATCTCTTTTTGTTTTTTAATATTGTCATCACTTGTTTTTTACTGATTTGGAGGAAAATTTTTTATGACTGTGGTAGGGAAAGGATCATCAGTGACCCAAAAATTCCCTTCTATTACATTCTCTCCCTGAAAGAGATTTTTGTCAAAGAAAAAAACATTTTCCAAAAACGTGACATCCATACTAACATGAATTTTCTTGGTTTGTGGATTGTAACACTTATACCTTGTTTGATTTGGTGCATAACCGATGAAAACACATTTTTCTGCTCTAGGATCAAGTTTAGACCGAAATTGGCTAGGAATATGAACATAGGAGGTGTAGCCAAATATTTTAAGAGGCAGGTCAGCTGATATCCTAGAAGTTGGAAAGTGTGTTTTGAAGTTATCAAATGGTGTGGTGTAATTTAGAATACGTGTAGGCATGCGATTTATTAAATATGCGGCTGTTAAAAGAGCATCACCCCATAAATATTTTGGAATATGTATAAAAAACATGAGTGCACGTGCGACTTCGAATAAGTGTTTATTTTTTCGTTCAGCGATGCCATTTTGTTGAGGCATGTCACGACACGTGGATTGATGTAGAATACCATTTGTTTTAAAAAAACTACCTAAACATTTATTGAAATATTCTGTTCCATTATCTGTGCGAAGAATGCCAGATTTTATTTGAAATTGGTTTTCTAGCATAATGCAAAAATCTTTAAATAAAGCTGCTACATAAGATTTTGCACGCATCAAATATGTCCAGCATAAACGTGTATGATCATCAATAAATGTCACAAACCATTTTTTTCCAGATAGTGTTGTGATTTTTGAGGGACCCCATACATCGCTGTGAATTAAATAAAATGGTTTAGATGCACGATATGGTTTTGAAATATAAGAAGTACGTTGACTTTTTGCAAACAAACAACTTTCACAATGAAAAGAAGAATAATCCACATTCTTAAATAACGTCGGAAACAAATGTTTAAGATATTGAAAACTTGGATGTCCTAATCTAAGGTGGCACAGCATGATTTTATCACGAACAGACATTGAACTCATACCACTGGTACCGTGAGTTGTTTTATTCCTCAAGGAGTTATCATCGAAGTAATACAGGCCATCCACCAATCTAGCACTGCCAATCATCTTCCCCGAGCTCTGGTCCTGAAAGAAACATTGAGATTCAGAGAAAATGGCATGACAGTTCGAATCTCGCAATAGTTTACTTACAGATAAGAGGTTACAAGTAAGTTTAGGAACGTGGATGACCGTTTTTAGATTAACACTATTTGAGATTGTTATTTGGCCTTTTCCTGCAATAGGTGAGAAACTACCGTCTGCAATTCTAATTCTTTCATTACTAGAACACGGTGAATAGGTATTGAAAAGGTGATAAAAACTTGTCATATGATCAGAAGCACCTGAATCAATAATCCAAGGTGCTGAGTTTAAGGAACAAGAAAAGGCTCTAAATTTACTACACGTTTGAGCTAAGGAAGCATTAGGAGTACCAAATGATAGATTGACAGTCAGCAGTTTCAGAAGTTGATCAATCTGTTTTTTGTTGAATGGAGTGGTGGCAGCTTCATGCGCGGAAGGATAGGATCGGTTAGATTTTTCTCCCGTTTTTTTGCTCTTCAAATTTGCTGGTTTCCCATGGATTTTCCAGCATGTTTCCCGTGTATGACGGGGCTTGTTGCAATAGTCGCACCATATAAGAGGACGTTCCTTTGTTCGGCGTGGAAACCTGCTGGAGTGAGCATTAGCAGCAGCCAAAGCAGACTGGTCAATTGGAGCAATTGTAGGGCTGATAATTTGTGGCTTGTTAAGCATGACGTTCCGATGGGTCTCCTCCCTTCGGACATCCGAGAAAATCTCATTAATTGAGGGAAGAGGCTGACGACCAATGATGCGTCCCCTAACTTCGTCAAGTTTCGGTTTCAGACCTGCCAGGAACTTAAAAACACGATCATCATCCACCAACTTCTTATAGTGGTTATAATCCTCGGTCGAATGCCATTCATGATTGTCGAACATATCTTGATCTTGCCATATTCTCTTCAATGAATTGAAATACTTGGTGATACTGTCTTCGCCTTAACGGATATTACGGAATTTTGGAGTCAACTCATACTTTTGAGATTAGTTTCCCAGATCAGAATACATCTGATTTACATTGTCCCAAAGTTCTTTCGTCGTAGGGTAGGACATGTAGTTGGAGCTGATTTCCTCATTCATAGAGTTTACGAGCCACGTCATCACCATGGAATTTTCAGCATCCCAAGTAGTATGCGACGGATCTTTGATGGAGGGCTCCTTTGCATCACCGGTTAGATATCCTATCCGTCCTCGTCCACGGATATAGATTTGCACCGATTGAGACCAACGCAAAAAATTGGTTCCATTCAGACGAACAGAGGTGATTTGGATGGAGTGGGATTCAGAAGGGAGATGCTTTGGTTCGGTAAGTTGGCTGAACCTTGGGATGGATTCCGAGGTAACATCGGACATGGTAAATGTAAGGGGAAATATCGTCAGAAATTAAGAATCGTCGGGTTGGCCTTCAACAAGTAAATCTCGCGAAACCAAACTGCTGGATGCTGAGTTGACTCAATGAGAATCGTCTGAGTTGACTCACTGAGAATCGCCTGAGTTGACTCGTTTTCGTCGATTTCAAGCAAATCCGGCAGCGGTGGCGGTGGCTAGGGCCGCGAGTGTTCGTCGGTGGCTGCAATTGAACCTCACAAAGTGTAATCGAGTTGTAATCGCAAGATCTGTTTCGTACAAATCTCGCGAGGGCAAGTTCGTCGGCTGCTAGGGCTCTGGCGAGGCTGTCGGCGGCGAATAGAGGACTGACGAGGCTTCGTTGTCGGTTGTAGAAGGCCAGAGAGTGTTCGTCGGCGGCTGTAGAGGACCGGCGAGGCTTCGTCAGTTGTAATGAGGGCTCGTCGTCGGCTGTAGGGGAGCTTTCGTTCGTCGCCTGGCTGTAAGGGACGCTGGTGAACCTTCGTCGGCTGTTGTTGGATGCCGGTGAACATTGTCGACGACTACAATGGCTGGCGGCGAACGTCGAAAGCTTGTAAAGGTCCGGCGGAGGCTGTAGAGGCTAGGGTTTTTTTTTGTTTTAGCTCTGATACCAAATTGAAATGAATTAATCAATTGTATATCTTTCTAATTGTACAATTAGGCTACATATAGGAGTAATTAAGACTAAATAAGGAAATTAACTACGACAGATAATACCTTCCTAATCTACATATTTGACTTTCCCTATATACAAATACTACCAATATTGAATATTCCAACAAGTTCCCATTGGGCCAATCTGCTTTCATGTTAGCCAATAGTGCAAAGACCCACTTGCTTTCGGTGGGACTACATCCAGAAAGACGGAAGTACCGACTTTGTGTGCCAAGGGTCGGAAATTCGGGGAACAAAGGTATAATCGTTGTAGTGGTGTATAAAGCATTGAGTTCTACAACCTTATATCCATCACTTCAATTCCGATATTCCAGGTATATCGCCGCACAGGTTCTCAAGCATGATACTTAGTTGTGGAATGTTCTGAGGGGTATTGATTCGTGCTTCAATCTACACAAGTGCTTTGATGTCAACTTGGGATCTAGTGAGATTGTCGCAGACCAACCACTGTATCCTCATTCAGTGGATAAGCTCTACAAAGCCAACATATCTGGAAGATAGCAAAAGACGCAACAACCGCAAATCAAATCAGAAGCATCATCAGAAGAAGTTTACGAGGACGTCGACAGCTCAAGTGGGGGAGAATGTCACGGTCTTAGCTTGTCCAATGCTTGTTCTCGCACATAGCCGCTTGTCCGTGACCCTTTTCATTTGTTTTCTAGACTAGTTTAGCTTAGATTAATTTAGTTTAGTTTATTTCTTTCATTTCTTGTAGAAAGACACCATTATGACTCCTCGAGTATAATGATATCTATTGTGATCACTTGTATTTTTTTACTTAAGTATTATGTGGGAGGACATGCTCTTGAAGTCATTCAAGCCTTTCACATTCTGTAGCCTTTGATATTAATACAATTGTTGTTGTTATTGTAATTGTATTATTTTCTACATTGCCGGCATGTGTTGTTGTAGGGAAACTCGTTACTATTGAAACCGCTTCCGCTATTCAAGATCCTCTGATCTTCAGGCTTGTTACTAGGTGATCCTCTAGTTAGTGCCGCACGGTCCACTTTCTAGCCTCAAAAGGCTCGGCTCGTGACATTGTGCAAAAGTGGTGAATCGGTGGCGGCGACTGGTTAGGGTTTCAATCTGGTTGGGGTTTGACTTTTTTTTGGTTCACGATCTATTAGTCTTGGTCGCGGTTGGTGGTAGCTTTTGAATTAGGGTATTGCTGTTGGACTTCGCGGCGGTGAGTAGGGTTTCGTGAGCAGATTGGGTGGTGAAAGGTAGGAAGCCTTGCGATGTAGTTTCGGGTTGTCAGTGTGCAATCTGCAGTGGCTGGTGGTGGTGGTTGGCAATATTTGGGTGGGAAAAAAAAAATTAATAATGGCTCTTGATACCATAAAGGATATAGGAATAGAAGAGAAATATGTTGAAGCGAGAAAATATATTTACTTATCATTTCATATTGAACAATTACATATATATACATAATCTATGGAACAATAAATAGCAGTAGTTGAGGAGATTAATGAAGGGTGGTTGGTATATTAATGGAAGGTGGTTGAGGAGTTGTGTATTGATGATCCAAATTATATTTCAACATCTTCAGAGCATCCGTAGATGATGGAATTGTTGGCGACTAAGGCACTGTTTGGTAACGGTTTTTCTTTAAGTATTTTTTAAAATAAAAAAATAAAGTTAATTTGATAAAAAAAATATTTTTACTTGAAAGTAAAAGCAAAAAAATAAAAAATGTGTGTTTGATAGTTTGGAGAGAATATTTTTGCCTTATGCATATGAATGACCTCTTAATCCAAAACAATGATAAATGATTGAATAAAGTTGGTTAAGAAGTCCTAATTCATCCATCTCCATTGATCTCTTGTAAAATAAAAATAAAAAAAACGAAAAATAATTATTTTTTGATTTATGGAAAAAGTACTTTGCTTTTTTTTTTTTTTTTGTAAGTTCAAAACAAGCACTACTTTTAAAATTAATTACTTTTTTACTTTAAAGCAGAAGTAATAAAAAAAGGTTACCAAATTCTGCCTAAGCATTTTCTACGTAAAGCAGATAGCGAGACATTGGTTGGAACTAACTGAAAAACACTTTCTTTTAGGTCTATATGATCAAATCATTCATTCCACTGAAAACGTTGACATTATTGGGTTATTCAGGCATCTCCATCCAAAGGTATGGCTAGTTGATCTTGGTGTTATTCTTTTTTTTTATTTTCTTTTCCCGTAAAAAAGTAGTCCATGGCTAGTGGATTTTCAGCTTCCTTTGTTATCTTCAGGTGATGCTGGGATTGCCAATGCTGGAAGGAACACACCCGGCTTCGTGCTTTCCTCGTGCTGCAATTGGCTATGAAGCTGCTTGCTACAGTCACATTTGGAGTGAGGTTTTTACATCACCCTTTCTTCCTCTCTCCAATCTCCATATATAGTTGCTTTACTCGTTAGACATTCTAATCTAGAAAATTGAGCCCCAATAAGTGACTAATAAATTTGCTGTTGTGACAAATGAACTTATGGATGCATTTTCAGGTTTTCGCGACTGATCTCTTCTCCTCAAAGTTTCGTGATGATATATCGAATCAGTACGCAGGCATGCAATTCAGAAATATGGTAATCTCTCCCCTTCCGCTGTTTTTCATTATATTTTTTTGGCTTTGTTTTTTTAGAGTCCATTTAGATGAGGTATTTGAAGAAGGAATTTGTGTTCGAAAAGAGGATTTGTAAAATTTTCTTCCGGTGCATTTGTGTGAGATATTTTAAGAAGTGATTTGGAAAAGAGGATTTGTAAAAATTTATTAAGAAAGTTCGTACAAATCCCTTTCTACAAATATTTTGTCCAAACACACTCCTAAGAAATTTATTGAAGAAATAATTAGGATTCCCTTCTCGTTCTGCGCGTGTTAGGAGGTTTCAACCTAAAATCATATAGTAATAGGTGGAGTAGTTCCTTTCATATGTAGACTAGTTTGAGAAGTCTCACAAATGTGTTGTGGGATTCAACACCCACATTCACATGCAACTGTGGCTTACACGTGTTGCGATTCACAAGCATCCGAATAAGGAAGAGAGAAGCCAAACAACTCGGGGACCAAAAAAGGGTTTCCCGAACCCAGTTTTGATATCATGTTAGGAGGTTCCAACCTAAAATTATGTCTGGTAACGTTTTGCAATTTCGGCAACATTCCGGAGAAGTTGCTGTAACTCCTGTAACATTCCAACAATGTTGCAGGACATCTGGCAACATCCGGTAAGGTTGTTGGAGCTCCGACAAGGTGACCGGCATGGAAATAATTGTGTTACGAATATTTTTCTTTTGTTTTGAATCCCATGACTCATCGTACCTAATATAAGATTTAGCCAAATTGACATGATTCGTGGGATTAGCAAGTACTTATGAAGGGAAATGAAAAGAAATCCCGCGTCCCAAACATGTTGGTGTGTCTTTTAAAAAAAAAAAAAACCTTGGACCAGCAAACAGAGATATGAAAATAAAGATCTGTTTTTCTAGTAATTCGGGAGCAGAACAGAATTGTCCCCAGATTTCAATTTTGGAATACAGGATCAAAAACACTAAACAAGCGCCACCCTATAGACTCAGAATATCTTCTTTTGCTTTTGCTTTTGTGATGAAATTAAGATTTCTTAATTTAAATGAGTCGTGGACTGTAGGTGTTGGCTCCTGGTGGATCAAGGGAGGCTGTTGACATCCTTTCTGATTTTCTTGGAAGACAGCCGTCGATCCAGGCTTTTCTTGACAGCAATATCGAGTGTAGATAGAAACAACAGTATTATTAGTAGCAGCCGCAGCTTACTAGGATGATTTTCCTCATTACATCCTAGTTCTACACTTCTTGTTGCCTGAATTAATTAATAAAATAAATAAATAAATGTGTGTAACTCATTATTCCTAACTATTTTGACAGAAAGTCTATCAATTTTGGCCACTTGGTGGTCACCTTTGTTCTTATTTCTGCCCAACTTGTAATTTAAAGTTCACTTTACTATGACATTTTAACTGCTATTAGGTATTATTTCGCAATTAATATATTTTTCCAAGATAAGTATTGATTTTTGGCTTTTCTTTTGAGAGTTCCCAAAATTAGAAGAAACTATCTAAATCAATTCATACGAAATTACAAAAAGTTTATTATTTCAAATTTGCCCTTATTTTCTGTATAATCTTAAAGTTGTCCCGGGAGGATGTTTATTTATATTCCTCAATATCTCAGTGAATCGGCAAATGGAAAAATATTTTTTATTTTTTATATTCTTCTCCACGATTTCACTGGGTTGAAATATGGAGAAAAACAAATTATCTTTTTATTTTATGCCTTTGCATTATTTCATTAGATTGGAATATAGTAAAATAAAAATATTTTATTTATTTATTTTGGCCAAATTTGTCCAAAAGGTATTTAGGCAAGTGATTTCCTAGACCTATCGTGTCAAAATTTCACTCCATTAGGGGAATAAACAATAGTAATGATCTCTCCCTTAACTTACTAATTTACAAACAAGTTCTAAATAAATTGAAATTGTTTTTCTTGTGAGATTTTTTTTTTTTAGATTTTTATTTAATAAAATTTGGGACAACAACAACAACAATTAATTCATGTTTCTTCATTTCAAGAATCCTCCATTATCTTATTGAATTCTGTTGGTGTTCTAAAGTGATTAACACCTCAAGTATGGTCTAATCAAATGATATGTGAGTCATTCTGCTGAGGTGAAATTTCTTAGCTGGAGTTGGAATTGAAAACTCTTTAAGTGAGTTGTACTGGATCCTGAAAGGATTGACCTACTGAGTCCAGAGTTCTGTTCCTTAGAGAGTGGTACCTGCACAAAACTCGGGATGCTGACCCTTGGGGCCAGCACTTGTTTGCCCCTTTGAATTTTAGCACACCTCACTTGGCACCCTTACACTTTTTGTTTTTTCACTTTGCACCCCATGATTTTTGGGGTTGATTTTGGTAGCCTCGCATCTTTGAAGTTATGAACATAATTTTCACATTGCACACTTTTCAAGAGTCCACACCATGCACACACTTGAAGCTTGTCTACTATTTTAGCACCTTGCTCTCCTCAAGCTTTGCGGGGATTTGCCTTTACAACTCTGCATGACAGTTTGCACCCCTGAGGCTTCGTCATTATTTTTTACATGACATTTTCCACTATTACTTTCCTGATAGGTGAGGCTTGAGGAAAGAACACATTAAGAACGTCAGGGCGCTGACCGCCTGGAACTCTGGTCAATACATTTGGAAAAGGCCCCCATCTGTGCCCTGTCGGCCAGAGATAACATGGCATGGCGGTGGGCGTAGGATAAGATGATACCTGACATATGACCTTGGTGACTTTGTACGTCCTTGAAGTTGAATCCACCATGGATAACGTTGATTTTACCGTCCACGCACTAGTGATCGTCCCCGTCCCCGGCCTCAGCCCTCTGGGGCTGTAGAAGGTCGCAGTTCTCCCGTCTTCTCTAGGACTAAGGCTCTACCTGAGGTTCATCCTCGTCAAGCTATTCCTGATTTCCTCCCCAAATATAATTTTCGAGATAGCCTTTTCAGATGAGAGCTTCAATCTTTAGTCGGAGTTGGAGGCAGTTTTTGTAGAGTGGCCCCAATCTTGGTGAAATTCACAGTACTTGGTCATTGATCTTTCGACCGATCTCCCTCTCAGGGGCGGTGGAGGAGGGAAGAAATCACGTCCCGAGTTTTTTGCGAAGATGGCAACCACCGAGGCCGTGAGCAAAGTGAACCCTGGTTAGTGACCCCCTGGTGGAGGAAGTGGCCTCCTATCCTCGGGTAGGGGTCCGAACCTTCCTTCAGTTTGTAATCTTCTCAAACCTTGGGCATGATTTAGACCTTTATTCCTCGGTCCCTTCGGCTTGTTCACCCATTTATTCTCTCTTCTGGCCACAACACGGAGATCAACACTATAGAACCTAGTCCCGCGATCTAGAGCCTGATCGAGAGTGGGAATAAGATTCAAGTAGAAGTCATAGGACAACCTTTGATGCTGGAGCCCGTCAACAAAGGCATTCAGTGTCATACCTTTAGGGAGTTCGTCATATGCGTTGGCTTCTCGGTTGAAGCGCTCGACATAATCTCCCAATGATTCATCCGGCTCCTGCCGGAAAGTAAAGACATGTGCCATAGTCTTCGGCATCCGCTAGGAGTGGATGAAACGAGCTAGGAACAACTGCTTGAGCTCTTAGAAGATGGAGATGGATGTTGGCCTCAGGCCTTGAAACCAGGACCTCGCTGTCCCTGTGAGGGTAATGGGAAAGGTTCTGCATTGCAGAGTTACAAAGGTCACCTGCATGTCCATATGAGACTTGAACATGGACAGGTGGTCAACATGATCTAACTTCCTATCACACAAACTCATTTGGGGGTGAGTAAAGCGCATCAATGCTACTTCTTCCAAAGATTCTTCCACGAACGGATATCTCACCTCCGTAATAATGTCTTTTTCTGTGCGGCCGTTGTTTACCTCCTGGAGACGAGCTTCCATGTCAGTCAGGCGACGCTCCACGATTTTTTCTGCTCAGGGCTCCCCTCGTATATGACCGCCCGCAGCTTAGGCCACAGAGTGATGAGAGAGATGCGAGTAGGAGCCGATTTCATGTTCGTGCCGTCTCTTAGGATCAGACTTGGTTGGCCGATAGGGAGCTAGACTGTCAAGGGACACTGACACATCTTTTGCTACATATCCACGCAACGGAGGAGGTAGGGATCTTGGCGCTGCTGGGGGGGGGTCCTCTCCAGTCTTGTAGACTTATCATGGTCATGAGGCGAAAGGCGGTCCCTGGGCGCGCGCCCATTAAGAGACTCCATACGAACATCGTAGTCCATGGGTCGCTTCTAGGCCCTGCAATCTGGAGAGCCCGTTACCCTTAGACGGGAGGCAGCGGCAGGCGGGCGAGGATGAGTTGCACACATGACTTGAATTCACCCATTTGGCGCTTAAGGAGATTTATTCGAGATGCTTCTAAATCTCCCGAGGTTTGTCCTGCAGCCCAAGGTGACTGGGTAGATGGTTTTGCCTGGTCTTGGGGGCAGTTATCCTCGTTAGTGGGAGTTGGGGGGTATGACCTTAGAGTTTTTGACAAATCTTGTTCTTCTGTTCTGTGTCTATCTTTCCGACCAGACTATGTGATCATCCAGATTTAGCTGAGCAGAGAGTAATGATCAAGGGAAGACTTTTTGCACGGTTCCCACAGACGGTGCCAAACTGTTGGTGTCGCAAATTGGTCAACACCTCGAGTATGGTCCAGTCAAATGATAGGTGAGTCTTTCTACTGAGGTGGAGTTTCTAAGCTGGAGTTGGAGTTGAAAATTCTTTAAATAAGTTGTACTGGGTCCTGAGGGGATTGACCTGTTGAGTCTAGAGTTCTTCTTAGGGAGTGGTACTTGTACAAGGTTCGCGTAATAAAGTGTACTTCAGGCTTGCATAGCCCCTAGTATATATAGGCGTTAGAGATTATTACTTTTACCTAATCGGGCTTAAACACGGTTAATGAGGCGAAACCATGTGTTTACCTGATAATTTGGGTGTTTAAGAGATAATCATTGTGCTTGGGCTGTTGGGCTCATTTGGAGAAGCTCGCGACTCTCTGTCGGGCTTGTGGAGGTGAGTTGGTGGAGGAAAACAGAGATCTGTGGATTTCTAGAGGAGAAACGGACTGAAGCGATCAGCTGGTCGAGACAAATGACCAAGTCTTTGAAGTTGGCCATCCAGGAGACGTGACATAGAGTTCTGGACAACAGCCTCCCTACGAGATACATTGCTCCTTCCTGGGTGCAAATGAGATTCCAGAAAGGAGCCTTGGTCGATGTATGCTCCAGCGTGGTACTTTGAATTCTGGAATGCGTCCATGTCACGACGAGGGTATATATGTAGCCGGGGTCCAAGTGCTGGCTCAGTGGTACCCGAAAATACCCTTATCAAATTCAAATATAGAGAATTCTTAAAATTTTATTTTATTTTATGTTCTCCGATATCTTGTCAAATTAAGATATAGAAGAACGCAATTTTTTTTTTTTTTGAATCATCCGTTATCTCATTGAATTGAAATATAGAGAATTCTAGATTTTTTTTCCTTCAACATCTCATCGATTTGAAATGCGGACAAAATAATATTTTTTTTTCCTGAATGGGTGCACATTGCTTGCCCCATGCCCCCCCAAGCGGATAGTTGTCCATGTGGGACAATTGTCCAACAAGTGGGAAGATCCCCTTACTTTTTCTTTGTGCTTCCGCGTTTTTAGCGCGGTAGCCCCTTTCCCCCCCATTTATTTTCAGTGTGGTCCACCCCTTTTTTTTTTCTCTCTCTTTCTCTATTTTATCTTCCCCCCCCTCCCCCCCCCCCTTTTTTTTCTCTTCTTCATTTTCATCCTTTTTTTTTTCCTTTTCTTTTTTCCTTTTCTTTTCACTTATTTCTTTTTTCCCTATTTTATTCATTTTTTAAAATAAAGTAATATTAAATACAAAAATAAATTGAAGAATAAAAATACAAACTTTGGTTTTTCAAAAATAAGGAAAAAATGTATTTTTCATGGCTGACAAAATACCACCTTTACACTTACGAGCAATCATGTTAGACTGAGCACAACCTATTGAGACTTGAGGATTTTGCCTGGAGGCAGTGAGAAAGGACCAAAGACTAAGATAAACTTGAATACTGAATTCGAAGTTGACTTTCTCGAGATTTAGTTGGGGACTACACAAGATTGCTCAGCCTCGGTACTACCGAAGACTGAGCATAAATACTCAAGCTCGGGGCTTGACCCATTGCTCGGGGGCAGTTCAGAATCTCACTTTAGAAGGAAAGAGAATCAGATGACTGGTTTAATGGGCATAGACCCCTCAATCCGACAAATTGGATTAACTGAGATTTAAGAGAAGACTTGCCTGACAAGTCTTTCCACGCTTATAAATACAAGGGTAGAATTGGAAGCCTAAGGTGCACATTTTCTAAGCAAAACTTCATCAAATTCTTACTAGATTTAAAACTCTACTGATTTTCACACAGAATGTACAATGCTGGTATATCCACCCATAGTGCATTGTTTTGTAGAAATCCAAGCTTAGGGTGGCCGTGCAGTAAATAGGTTGTAAGTAAAAATTGAAAATTGCGAAAAGTGAGAATTGAGTCGAACCGAACTGCGTGGTTCTAGGCATGAAAAAGTTCGAAAGGTTCAGTTTGGTTCAATTTAAAAGACGAAATGATTTACTTCGCTTGTCAAAATTCTTGTTATGATTCAAACAAAACGAACCGTGGATGCTATTATTTTTTTTGGGCAATAGGCCAAACACTTATTTGTTATTGTGTTTTTTGTTTATTTTTTAATTTGTATGGTTTATTTTTGCGCTTGTATTGTGTGAATTAAGTTTAGTTTTATTTTTTTAAGAGTTTTTTAATATGGGCCCCAAGGCCTAACAATAATTCCACTATATTCCCACTACTCATTTCAATTTAAGCAAAATCCTATTTCTATTAATGCGTGCTCAGTCCTTGAAGAGGCGAGTGAGTAGATAGGCTACATCTTCCCCCCCCTCTCTCTCTTGTGGGCCCCACATCCCCCTTTCTCTCTCTCTCCACTTTATTCTCTATCTCACACACACTTTTATTCTCTTCTATCTCTTTATCTCTATATATATTTTCTTATTCTTTTTTTCCTCTTTTTTCTGTTCTTTTATTTTATTTTATTTTTTTTCAAAATAAATTAAAAATAATATAAAAATAAAATTTTATGAAGAAGACGGTCAAAATGCGATGTCTATAAATCGTACTGGTGAGATTAATTTTGTAGAAATTTAGATGTGAAATTTACTTCATTAATAACAAAAATGTGTTTTTACTACCTATATAACAAATGTTACTGCATAACAATTATCATCACGTTTAATATGTAATACATACTGTACAACAATAATCGTATTAGAATAATTAATTATTGTACAACAATAACAATATTTTATAGAATTGATTTCGATTTTACTTCAAAATTGAGTTTTGATTTTACTTCATTGATAACAAAAATGTGTTTTTATTACTTATAGAACATATGGTACTAATCACTTCAGGAAAGTTATTGTACAGTAACTATTAACATTTTGTATTCCATTTTTGTGTGAAACCAATAATTACTTACGATTGATTATTTTACAACAATAATTGTAATGAAGAATTGATTTTGCAGAAAAATTGAATTTAAATTTTGCTTCGTTGATAGCGAAAATGTACTTTTACAATCTACATAACAAATGTTACTGCATAACAACTAACACCAAATTCGCCACCACAAAAGTTATTGTACATTAATTATTAATATTTGAGTTCAATTTGTGTAAAGTAATATAATTATTTGTGATTAATTACTGTACATCAACAATGGTAATGAAGGATTGACTTTGTAAAAAAGTTGGATTTGTATGTATAATCACATAATATTTATTGTACAACAACATTTTTAAAGAGTTTAGGTAAAATGTTATTGTACAACAATGATTGGTAAAATGACACAATATATGTAGAAACATGTTTTGCACGTAAAATGACATTGATAGTGTTACTCGTACTTTGGAACTTTTCTATACTGTAATTTTTATGAAAAATTACTTCACATTAATATTTGGTAAAAAGGTTAATGTACAGTAAAATTTTCTACAAAATCAATCCCTCATTACCATTATTATTGTACATTAATTAATTACAAATAATTGTATGTTTTACACAAAAAATAAACTTAAACATTAATAGTTACTATACGATAACTTTTGATAATTGTTATCTGATTATTACTGTACAATAAGTATTAAACATTGAGCGCGAAGAAAGTTGCTATACAGTAATATTTGCTATATATGTAGTAAAGATACATTTTCACTATTAATGAAGCACTACAAAATCAATCATACCAATACGATTTATAGACACGATATTTTCACCATTTTCCTCATAAAATTTTAATTTTATATTAAAATTTACATTAGTTATTTTATTTTACATTGAAAAAAAATAGAAAAATAGAAAGAAAAAGGAAAAAAAAAGAAGAAAGGGAAAAAAAATAAAGAAATATATATATATATATATATAGAGAGAGAGAGAGAGAGAGAGAGAGAGAGAGAGAGGAGAGAAGGAGAGTGAGAAAGAGAAAAATTAAGGTGGGGCCCACTCGAGGAGAGATGAGAGAGTGTGTGTGTGTGTGAGAGTGAGTGAGAGAGAGAGAGGATATAATGAGATAAGAGAGAGAATGCAAGATATTGACGAGAGAGAGAGAGATGCGGGACCCACTCAATGGAGAGAAAAAAAAGGATAAGAATTGGAAGGAGTGGCGCGTGTGTTTTTTGCGTGGGGTTTTCTTAAATATAAAATAATGTTTAGGTGTTTCATTGTATTGGGCCATAGTTCATGGAATCCATTTTAAATTATTATTTAAAAATTGGTCTTCCTTTAAAAAATCATTTTTTTTTTAATTGGTATGGTTTATTTTTGTAAAAGTTCCCAATTAATTGATTGATATATATATATATATATATATATATATATATATTAATTGGTATGATTTATTTTTTATTGTTTAGCTCATTTAAAAAAAAAAAAAAAAACCATGATAATAAATAACATTCGAAAACAGCCTCTTTTTTTTTTTAAAAAAGTAAACCTAAAGAGGCCAAAAATCATTGTCCCACAGTAATACAACCAATAAACTGAAATCGAACCAAACTGTATTGTGGATTTATATTTGGTTTGGTTTAGTATTAGTGCCAAAACCAAATCGAACCAAAACGTTTAGGCCCTTTGTTTTGAATCAGAGGTGCACCATATCTAACAATCCATTAATTTTGTATATATTGATAGAAATATTTTTCGAGACAATTTGTTCGTAGGTATTTGCCATTACCTTCCCTGCCATTTTGATATTAATTAGAAATCTCTCTTGTCATTTACTAAACACCGTTCAATCTCTATTAGTTCTCGTATAGGTAAAAAAATACTGAAATTTTTATTGTAATTATAACTTTACCCTCAACTATTTAAAAATAATTAAACAATATATCATTTTCATTTTTTTTTTTACATATTTTCTTCCTTTACCTTTTTACACTAACATTCTTATTTAATTTTTCTAAACTTTTTTTTTTTAAAAACCGTGCGCTGGCTCTCTCTCTTCTTTCTTCCTCCCTCTCTGATCAATGCTTCCTCTTTCCTATTTCTTCTTCTTCCTCTTCCTTCTTCTTCTTCACTCCCTAGTCCCATCGCAGAGAAGGCTTTGTGCAGGTGTAACGTTGCGACAGATATGTAGATCCTTCGCCACGGATCTAGAGGGGGGAGAGAGAGATGATGATGAGGAGGAGGAAGAAGATGAAGGAGGAGGAAGAAGAAAATGGAAGAAGAAGGAGAAGAGAATTCCGTTGGAGGCGGTGGATGGGGTGGGGGGGTGATGGTGGTGGAGAGTGGCTTGGGGATGGTGCTAGTGAATTTTTTTAAAAATAAAAGAATAAAAAAATATATTTTTAAGAATTTTCAATCGTTTATATCTTTTTTAAAAAAAAAAGAAAAAAGAAGAAGAAGATAATCGGTATTTCTTAAATAATATTTTTTTTGTGATTTTAGACAAAATAGTAAGTGTTATAGACTCATACTTTTTTTTTTTTTTTTTTTCATTGGAAAGGGAGAAAAGTTAAACAATAGGATTCACGAGAAAGTGAAAAAATAGATTTGAAAATTTAAATGTTGAAAGGTATATGATTTTCATAAGTTTTTTTTTTTTGGTTAAAAAAAAAAACTTTTAAAAATAAATAAAATCTTAATTGTGGGCCCGATTAAAAACTGCTAACATTGGCGGAGCTGTCTCCATCAAGTCGCATTTCTCTTTATTTAGTTTTATTTACTTTAATGTACTCCACTTTTTATAGTTTGCCACTTTAGTCATAGGCCTCCATGGTCCTCCCCTCCTGCTTTGGATTTGCTTCATGTTATTATTAGTGGAAGAAAGAGCGAGGCCGGAAGCGGGTTCTTTTGAATTTAATAGTGTAAATTGCTGTTGATCTCTCGCTCTAGATTAGCTTTACACATACAGCCCTCTGGGTTAACCAAAAAGATTCGAACTTTCATCTTCGTTTTCCGTGAAAGGCGATCGAACATTGTGCAGAAGAACCTTAACGAGGAGGGAATTATCGTGAACGAGGGTTTCAGTTTCGTCTTCTAATTTCCGTAAGTGCGCGCATTTGTCTTCTCTCTCTCTCTCTCTCTCTCTCTCAAAATCAGATGATACGAGGCCGTTTTGCCCCCTTTTTCTGAAGATACTCTAGATCATGGAGCCTGGTTTGATTTCGAAACGGTAGACCTAGACCAGTGTGATTTCTGGGTGAGTCGAAATCATCAGTTTATTGCAGTTTAAGTGTTTGATATTTGTCCTCTTTTAATTCTGGGTTTGTCGCTGTTGTTCAAGAAGGCGAAATTTAGGTTTGTTTGGCGTTTGTTTTGTTGTATATTGGATTTGCCTTTTTATTTAGGTTGAATTTGTGTTGGGGTTTATCAAAATTCCGACATGATCAAGCAAATGCTCGGTAAGCTTGTTAGAAAGCAGTCAAAAAATTCTGGAAAAATCCAAACCCCCAGTTTGAATTCTTCATTGAGTTCAAAGACAAGTGATGAAGAAAGTATGAAATCAGTGAATCAAGACCCTTTTTCTCTGATTTCGAATAATGGGTATGATTCAAATAAGAATCCAGTTTCAAATTATGAGCCATTGCCGGGGTTTAAAGATGTTCCAAAGGCGGAGAAGCAGAATTTGTTCATCAGAAAACTGAACATGTGTTGTGTTTCATTCGATTTTGCCGACCCAACAAAGAACCTCAAAGAAAAGGAAATCAAGCGTCAAACATTGTTGGATCTGGTTGAATATGTGACTTCTGCAAATGTTAAATTCAACGAAAATGTCATACAAGAGGTCATAAACATGGTTTCTGCAAATGTGTTTAGGGCTTTAACCCAACAGCCAAGAGAGAATAGAGTATCAGGATCCTTTGATTTTGAAGAAGATGAGCCTGCAATGGATCCTGCTTGGCCTCATTTGCAAATCGTGTATGAGTTTCTACTAAGATTTGTTGCATCGCCAGAGACCGATGCAAAAGTTGCTAAAAGATATATTGATCACTCCTTTGTTCTCAAGTTGTTGAATCTTTTCGACTCGGAAGATCCAAGGGAGAGGGAATATTTGAAAAGCATTCTACACCGAATTTATGGTAAATTCATGGTGCACCGCCCCTTCATCCGAAAATCCATCAATAATATATTCTATCAATTTGTTTTCGAGACCGAAAAACATAATGGGATTGGCGAACTTCTTGAGATTTTGGGTAGCATAATCAATGGATTTGCTTTGCCATTGAAAGAAGAGCACAAGTTGTTTCTTGTTCGGACGTTGATCCCTCTGCACAAGCCAAAAGGCCTAGCGATGTACCACCAGCAGCTATCCTATTGTATTATGCAATTTGTGGAGAAAGACTGCAAGCTAGCCGATGTTATTATTAGGGGGTTGTTGAAGTATTGGCCAAACACCAATAGTTCGAAGGAAGTCATGTTCTTGAGTGAGCTGGAGGAGCTCTTGGAAGCAACTCAGCCTCCGGAATTCCAGCGCTGCATGGTGCCTTTGTTTCGCCAAATTGCTCGTTGCCTCAACAGTTTGCATTTTCAGGTACCATGTTTATAAATTTTAGTACATGTTTTCTTAAAATTTCTGTCAGTGCAGTCGACTTGCTCACAGTAACCACGTGAGAAGTTCAATAATTCTGTTAAAAGTCCAAAATCACTGCACTACGTGAAAATCACTATAATGTTTTGAATGTAATATATTATAGTGGTTTTCATGTAGTACAATAATTTTAAACATCTAACAAAGTTATTGGATTTCTCACAAATTTATAGTATCGAGTGACGGGGGTGAATATTGATCCCCGAAAATTGGGGCCCTTCGCAAAACCCCTTGTTATATCAATTCTGTCAATCATATATTTCCTGTTCGAGTATGAGCTGGCTTTCTTGATGCCATATAATTGATTTTGCCTATCGAGAAGTTGCAAACCGTGCATAACGTTCTCTATTGATCTTTTTACAAAGCTAAGTGGGATGTTTTAAATAATGAACAATTCTTGGTTTCTAGATCACCCGCCTTGTGATTTTTTTTTTTTTTTTTTTTAAATTAGGTGGCGGAGAGAGCTTTGTTCTTATGGAACAACGATCACATTGATAGCTTAATCAAGCAAAATCAGAAGGTTATACTTCGTATTATATTCCAGGCTCTTGAGAGAAATGCAAAAAGTCATTGGAATCAGGCCGTCCATTGTTTGACCCTAAATGTTCGCAAGATTTTCTTTGATCTTGATCCAGAACTCTTCAAGGAGTGCTTGCTCAAGTTTCAGGAAGATGAACTGAAGGAAGAAGTGGTTAAAGCAAAACGTGAAGCCACGTGGAAACATCTGGAAGAAATCGCTGCAAAGAAAGCTGTAAGTAATGAAGCAGTGCTTGTTACTCGCATAGGACACTCGATTAACTGGATTTTAGCTTAAAAATGGAGAAGGGTAGGATCTTTGCTTTGACTAGTTTCAGTTTTTTTCTTTTCTTTTTTTTTTTTTTTTTTAAATGCAATTCATAGATCTAGAGTTGTATACCATGGTGTAGTGTAAATGGATTTTTTTTTTGCCTACTCCGGTGCAATTTGGAGAAGGAAAAGGGTATTTTTAATCAAAAAAAATTAGGAATCAAGTCAAGCCCATGTTGATATTTTTTCACATGTATTTCTTTTTTCTTGGCCATGGGCTCCAATTTTCAATATTCACTATTGAAATTTTCAAAGTCACTCTGCTTTGCTTCATGAAAATCACTGCAATATATTACAGTGATTTTAGACTTTCGACAGATAGGGATGGCAATTAAAACGGAAATAATGGGTAACCGAACGAAACCGAACCTAAAGGTTCGGTTTTGGAACTGACTAAATGGTTTTGGTAGCGATTTTGGTTTTGAAATTAGCAACCGAAACGGTTTTGGTTTTGGGATAGTAACCGTGAAACCGAACCGCATAACGAACAACATAATCAAACCGTATAACCGATATTTTAGATATATTTTTATGATACATATACCCTCAATTTTTTTTTTATATTTACTATTTAACCCCTAATATGAATGTATGTATTTATTTATAGTTTAATTCCTAATATATATATGTTTGAAATTATGGTTAGGAACATTTATCGTAACAATTAATAGTTTTGTGTGTTTTTTTTTTTTTTAAAGGAATTTATGTTATATATTTTAGTTTTGTTTTTGTTCATATATAAAAAATAACGGTCCGTGGTTTCACGGTTTTGGTTTTGATTTTGTATATAGTTAAATGGTTCGGTTTTAAAACCGTTTTAAAAAAGCCGACGGTTTTGGTTTTGATTTGGTATATGTCTAACGGTTTTGGTTTTGTATGAAACTGGACCATTGACATCCCTACCGACAGAGTTATTGAATTTCTCATAAAGTTACTGTGAGCAAGTGGACTACATACGGCCATAAATTATAAATTTTATGTTTGTGAACTACTCACAAGGTTTATTAATGTGCTGCTAATGCTAGGCTTGTTCTCTCGCTTATGCTTGAAATTCTTGAGGAAGTACTTATCCCAAACAAATCTATTATTACCATGCTCCATTGATTAGATATTTTACATGAGTGAATTTCCAGAACATAGAAAAATTAGCAACTGGTTTGGCGGGACACGAAATTAAGCAGTTCTTTGTGAAACTTAGCCATGTCTTCTCCTTTCAAGTTAACCCAAGCTTCAATTCCACCACCAGTTGGTGTGTCCATGAAAATAACCAGGTTCTTGAAAGTAAGCCCTGCCGAACCCACCCAAACCGGCTTTCCCCATCCGAAATCAGCCTCATAGAGAGGGAACCTGCACAAACTTGTGAAGCTAAATGAAATCACCTCCCCGTTTGTCACGCTTTTGGCCCTCTCCTTGAGGAACTTCAAGTGCTTCTCCCCGTCCCGGAGTTTCGACACGTAATCGCCATTGATTTCGTCAATGGCTTCCCTCATCTTCTTCACCACACCGTAACACTGTTCTTCACCTCTGGTGTCAATAGGCGGTGCAGTCACTGCTATGCGGCTAATGTTGCCGAAGTGGTATTCAGACAGCGGCGGCTCAATCCTTGTACGCAGGTTCACTGCGTGAAGCATGGTGTAGATCTTACCGGGGTCCGGTTTTGCTTCTGAGGCAGTCAAAAACCGACTCCAAATGAAAGCTGATAGTGCCTCAATCCGCGTCGGGAGTTTACAGTGGTGGTCCCCGCTGTTTTTCTCGGCCAACTTTTCTCTAATAGCGGTGATCTGTGCAGCAGTGAAGACATACCTCTCGGTCATTATATTTTCCTTCACGATACCCGTGCTCGGCTTAAATCCTGCCATATCTCTCGGTGGGAAGAGCGTGGCTGACCCAAAAAGCGGATGCCATGTATCTTGATCCCTGCGTGCAGTCCCCGCCCAACCGTTGACGAACATGACCATTGACGCCGCGTCGGCAACCTTGTGAGATACGCATACGCAGACGGCTATTCCACCGCACTCAAAGAAGTTGACCTGGATCCCGAGGGGAACATCAACGCCACCATCAAGTTCGAATGGCAACAGCTCGTTGAGCTCTCGAGGGTGAGGATCGCGAATAACTTCCGAAATCTGGCCGGCGATTCGGGCTTCAGTATATGGGACTCCGGCATCGTTGCATTGAACAAAGAGACTGTCGATGACTCTTCCGGCGAGTGGGTAAAATCGAGTTAAGGTTTCTGATAATGACTTTTTCATTTGGTTGGATCGGTCCATGTTGTTAAATTTATTATTGGTGTCTGCAGGGTAGAAGAAAAGAAGTGGCATGAACACTGGGGGAGCAAGTTGATCGAGAAACGATAGCTGGTAATTTTGAAGGTTGGGTGGAGTTCGCGAAGATGGCTTGATGGTTTCTCTGGAGATAACTTCAACGTGAAACTTCATCCTCTCTTTGTTTGGCTCGAAGTAATCTTCTGATCTCTGTGTTTTTTGATTCTTTTGTGTTCCAATCATGCTTAAATACTATACCGAAACTGGTTAGTGATGAACTAATACATTTTACGTCCGAAAAGACTTAATTAATACTGATTTTGGTATTTGATGCTGAAGTTTTTCTACTCGTAATTAATACTGATTTTAATCTTTGATGCTGAAGTTTTCTTACTTTGATGTGATAATTCGATACATATTAACCATTTCTTTTGCCGTACTTGAGCAATGCGTTTAGACAATTTGGTGGTTATTAGGTGGGTAGGTGATCTACTTAAATTAAAACATTTATTTGGTGCACATATACGGGAGAAGACTCTGTACATCTGATCCTTTTCAAATCCCGCAATGGCGAGTATTCATGCACTGGGCTGCCCTATATTTGGTGCACAAACAATGGTATTGTGGTGCTTTAGTGCATGTAAGGGGTCGAAACACAGAGTTCCAGGATTAATTGATTAAGGTTATAATGTGTTATTCTCTTCCTAAATTTATTTTTGTCCTTTTTTTTGGATTTGAACTCTATGGACTACGGACGAGAAAATAAATAAATAAACATAAAAATGTAAAACATAAAAATGTATTCATGTTCGGGATTCAAACTTTTGGGACAAATCTGGAACTAGAGATAGCATTAAAGGCTTGTTTGAAATATGCATTACTGCATTATTCAAGAAAATGATGCCTCCCAGTTAAAGCTTTCCAACTTCTGCGGTGATAGACAAGGAGCAAGTAACCTTTATGACAATACTCCAAATGTTTGAAAAAAATGATCAGAAGTCTTTATCAGAACTGCTGATGTTTTTCAACAATTTGGTGCTTGGAGATGATGTTTGTGTGAAGATCAATGAATAAACGTATAGTTTAGAGAGAAAAGAGAAAACAGGGTGGTTAGGGTTTATTATATGTGATAATGAATACGAACGTATAAGAGAATATCTAAAAAAGATAACTTATATAGGCTTACAATAGAAAGACCTAGAAAAAGAAGAAAAGTCTATTTTACCCTTGATACTAAATAATAGTTTGTTCGAAAACCACACACCCGCGTGCACGCACGTGTAGCTTATGAACATTTTGAGTATCCCTTTTCCCGACTGTTTCGGTTTTCGTATTTTTAAAACATGTTTTGGAGAATTCAAATGATCCCGCCAAACATGTCGCATCAGCCTGGAAGTAGAACTTAGTTGATCCCTTATGAAGAAGCATTACTTTTTGTTTGTGTGACCAAAGAAAAAGAAAACCAATAGTTTTTGCTCGGAAATTCAAGGGATTCCAATCTTTCATGGTTCTATGCTCTTATGCTTGTTCTGTGCCTTCTTGAAGCTAGACTACTTTAAAGGTTTTTTTTTTTTTTTTTTTCTCTCCCCTAAAGAAGCCATGAATAAATTATCTTGTTAAGTGTAGACCGTTGAGATGCGACTTGGCTCCAAGGCACGATCATCGTGTCAAGCTCATGCGAGACGTGCCCTACAACATGTGATGGTTACTTGGACTGACTTGCGGTGCAGAACGAGATTGAGACGTCCTAGGCACAATGCTAGGAACACAAGGTTGTTTGTTTGAAGAGCTCTAACGGACCTGAATAACATTCAGGTGTGAATGGGATCAAATTTGGCAGATGTTAACATGATTGCAATGACAGATTCGATCAACAGCTGCACGGTGGGATATCAAGTAAGGATGTCTGGCTATTTTGAAATTTTAAAAGAGGATCAGATCACAATTCAGCACTGATTCAAATTCTATGAAACTATATATCGGTTGCTAAAGTCGAGATATGTTTTACCTGATCAAATTTGAACAGAGATTCTGTTACCTATAAGGTTGGGGGCGTCAACTTCTATCATTTGTTGCCTGTACGTTTTGATTTCGGGATTGGGGTTAACACCAGAGTTTGTTCATGCAATCCAGTCGTTACACAGAACATTTCTTGTTTTATAATGAATTAATAATGAGGTGAGACTTTCCCTCACACTTATAACTTGACCATTAGTTCTTTCCACATTGAATGCGGAATAAACCCAACAATCTCTTCTACACACGTCGGGCCTTTCGTTGACTAATTCTCGAACAATCTCTCCCTTTGTAGCTGTTGGGACAAACTTGTTGTAATTTGAGCTCTGATACTAATGGAGGGGTGGTCTTAGACTTCTCTTAATCCTACTCTCGAGGTGGCTTTTTCTCATATTTATAACTTGACTACTAGTCCCTTTCGCTTCTGAGTTGCTCGTAAATTATGTGTCCCTGTTTCGTTATTGTTTCTGTGGTTGTCTTTGATTTTGTGTGTTGTGTGATTGTTCGGTACCAATTCTGTTCCCGTGAAATTATGGTGCTGGCACTAAGGCAGGTGGCCTTCAACAATTTGCTTGGCATATTGGGAGCTTTGAAGAAAGTACATGGTTTCTGTTCCACCTTTTAAACCCAAGTTGCATGGCTATGATGGCAGCAATATGGGCCTTTCTTCGGCCCCTTAGGGGCGGCCTTGGCGGTGGTGGCTCCGCCCCAGAAAACTATCACCACGGCTGACTCACCGGAGAAAGAGGAGGCTTCATGCCTTGTTTATGAGATATGCCCACAAATTCATTGATACTGGAAGGCCTCGAGGGGAGAGGCCATGCCCATGAATTTTCCGCAACCAATGATTCTATGACCAACAATGTTTTGCTGTAATAAAGGCAAAGCTCTTCTTTTTAGGAGCAACTCATCTGTAAAAACTGAAAATTTATGTCAGAAAAACCAATAGAACACTACCCGTGTAATTTTTCTTGAGTTGTTTAGTGGTTTATTATATTTATAAAAAAAAAAAAACCGAAAAAGATTAATTTTGAACTTATTTACTATAGTAGTGCTACCCGGAAATGAGATCCCTGGGTATTGAAACCCGGAGTTCGGAACTCCGAGTTCAAAAAATGTCTGTCGTATACCTGGTGTTCGAAACACCGGGTATACGTAATTTATTTTTTATTTTTTAAAAACATTATACCGGGAGATGTGATCCTCGGGTATACAAAAGGACCAGGGGATCACATCCTTGGGTCCTAACTAATAAAAAAAATAAATAAACTGGGAACAGGCCAAAATGTTTGGCCCATTTCCTGAGGACAGCCGCTGCAGCAGTGTAGTGGTTGTCTAGTTGAACGGTCGAAGGAAGTGACATTTCAGCATAGTGAACGGTCATTTCCTCCGCCCGCTGTGATTTTTTGGACCCAGGGATCATATCCCTGGGTCCAAATTATATATATACTCACACCGTCATTTTTTTTTTACCGATGCTAAAAGTAACAGTTCCGATCTTTCCTCTTTCTTCCTTCTTTTCTTCCCTCCTTAGGTGTTTTTTTTTTTTTTTTTTACCGATTGTGAAACTCTTCTTCCTTCCTTACTCATTGCTAATTTTTTTTCTTTTTACGGGGTTGTTCATCAAGGATTTTTTATAACTTTACTTCAAAATTTCTTTCTTCTACTAAAGGTAAGTTTATTTTTGTTTGTTTTGTTTAATTTATTTGTTAATTTAATTTGATTAGTATGTTTTGTAGTTGTTTAATTATTTAATTTATTAGTTAGTTACTTTTATTACGTTAGTTTAGATGTTAATTTAGTTATTTTTTTAAAAACATCATAAAAAATATTAGAATATAAATTATAAAAATTTTAAATAAAAAAATCAATTAATTCATATATTTGGTGTGCTGCAACATATAAACTAATTATATAAATTAATTATTTCAAATTAATTAGTTTATATATCCTAATTATCATGTTTCAAATAGCAACTAAGATTTAGTAGAACAAATAGGTATATTAATATTTTTAGTCCTATATGTTTTACTGTTAGACTCTAACAATGTTGGAGAACCAAATAACACCGACTTGGTGCGATTTGCTACCGGACATGGTGCATGCGACACGGATGGAGTTGTTAGCAAAAAAGGCACCAACTTGGTGCCTGTCGGTTGGTTGAGGCGTTGTGGCACAACACCGGCGGATGTTGGGCAGTGAGGAAGACCTCGGTATGGTACCGAGGCAAAACAGTGCAACGTAGGCATAACGCTACGTTGTAAACAGACTTATGTAGGGGCATGACGCACCGTTGGGAGGCGGTGCATTTTGGTGCTGAAAATGTACACGGAACGTTGGCAGTCGGTGTGGCAAGACGTTGAGGAACGTCGGCTGATTATGGGACGAGATGACAACGAGACAGACTACTGGATGGTGCAAAAACGCTGGAAAAAAAGCTGAGCTTGTGAACTGATGGACTGGTGGTTTCCAGACATGTGCAGGGCATGTGTGAGCAGTTTTGGGCAGTTTAAGTGGCAGTTTTGGTTGGTTTTCAGGCAGAAAAACCAACTCCTGTAGGCTTGACAAGTGTCGGGACAGATGTCAGTCACTTACCTATGTAGTTGGGGTTGTTAACTGCCATTTTCTCCTATAAATAACTATTGTTTTGGTCTGTTTTTTGTTGTTGAATGTATTGTTGCGGATTTTACAGATCATTGTTGTAAATTGGTTCCTTGTAACCTGAGTTAATTAATATAAGGTTGGGTTTTTCCGTAAACGTTGATATTTCGTTGCGTGGGTGCGTTTTCGGTAGTGTTACGGTGTATTCCCATTGTATTACATTGCAGGGATATGTGTGCGTTTACAAACAGTTGGTGCGTTTCCGTTGTGGGACGGTACATTCACGGGACTGCTAGTTGTCGGTGCAACTAGGCCATCACACGATTGCGTTTTTTGCGATAAAAATTCAACCTTGTGACGCTTACCAATGTGTTATATCTCATGGTTATAAACTATTAAATTTAATCTTCATATATTATTTTACAATTATCGCAAATTAATTAGTTAGTAAATTTAATGTTCTATAAAATTTATATTATTTATTATAAATTAGTTAGTAAATTACTTAGTTTAGTTGTTAATTTAGTTATTTTGTAAAACAGAAAAAGATTTAGAACATAAATCATAATCCCACAATTAGTATGTTTTTTACTTATTTAATTTGCTAATCAGTTTATTTGTTTTGTTAGTTGGTTTACTTCTTTAATTTGTTGGTTACTTAGTTAATTGAATTTGTTAATTTAGTTGTTTAATTTGTTAATTAGTTGATTAGTTTAGTTAAATTAAAAATTGTACTTTGGCTCCTTTTATGTGTAGAAAAATAAAAATTAATATATTATTTTAAAAAAATTGTAACTTAGTTAGTTTAGGTGGCGTTTGGTTAGTGTTCCCACTCTTTTGAACTCAACTGGAATGGGTTGGATTTAATTGAATTGGGTTGGCTTGAGAATTTTGGGAATAGAATTACGTTTGGTAATGACAATTTTTGTTTTGTGCTGAGAACAGAATGTGTTTGGTAACGATTTTATCCTAAAACTAATTTTTTTTTTTTTATTTTTTATTTTTTGTTTGGTGGCGGCCAGCGACGGTCGCCGGAGGTAGCCGCCGACAGTGGAAGGTCGTCGGAGGTGGCCGGAGACGGCGGAGGTGGCGGCCGACGATGGTCGCCGGAGGTAACCGCCGGCAGCGGAAGGTCGCCGGACGTGGCCGGAGACGGCGGACGGTGGCCGGCAGCGACAGGCGGCGACGGGTGGTGGTGGTCGGCCGGCAGATGAAGTCGGAAGTTGAGAACTTTGGGTTGAGTTTTTTGGGTACAAAAAGAAACAACTTTTTTTTGTTTCTGATTTCTTTAGGATTTTGAGAATCAATTCCTATTTTTTGAGTTGGGTTGGGTTGGATTTTGTGCGTTGCCAAACGTGTTCCCAACAATCAATCCCTGAATTTTTGGGTTGGGTTGAGTTGGGTTTGGTTGGGAACACTAACCAAACGGGGCCTTAATTTTTGAATTTTGTTATTTAATTGAAAAATATGTACTTTGACCCCTCAAAGTTTGACAATTACACAAAACATAATTTTTAATATATTGTTTTAAAATAAATATTTAGCTACTTTATTTATGAATTTAGTTAAAATTATTAATTAGTTAGTTTAATTTTTCAATTTAGTTGTTTAATAAAAAAAATATTTAATTAAAAACTGTGTACTTTGACCCCTTAAAGTTTGACAAATTGAAAAATATAAATCAATTTCCAAGTTGTCAAACTATAAAAATTGCATTTTGGCCCCTCAAGATTTCAGCAAATTACACATGTGTGAAAAAAATATAAATTAATATATTGTTTTAAAAAGATTGTTAGTTAGTTTAATTTAGTTGTTTAATTAAAAAATATTTAATTTTTTAGTTAGTTTAATTTTTTAATATGTTTGGAAAATTTATTTTATTATTTTAAAAAAAATATATTTTAGTCATTCAGAGTTAAAGTTAAAATAATTATTGAATAAATTAAAAATCAGTAAAATGTTAAGGATTGAAAATAAATTATAAAAAAATGTTAACTTGACATGAAATATAAAAAATGAACACTATAAACAATTGGTATATGAACATGCTTTTGCGATTAAGTTTTAGTTGACGATAATATTTTTTTGTTTTGTTTTGAGTTGTGAAATGATAGCCGCTGGATTATATTCGGTTGTTATTGTATTGGGATGTTAGAATATTTGAAGGTACTGAGTTCGGGGTTTCTTACAGTACATTTTTTATAAAATCTTTGATTGTTCGTAGGGAAACAACCTTGAATGAATTAATTGAGATACTAAAACTGTGTGTTCTTGAGGATGGAGCTATTGAAAATTTGAAATTAAAGTGTAGGATGCCGATAACTCTTTTAGGGGGGAATTTTAAATATACATTGTTTTCTATCGGAGACGACGTAGCATTAAACCAAGTGCTTGAGTTATCTCTTTACGTACCCTCGCTTCTTGCTGTTGAAATGTATGTAGAAGTAGAAGAAGCATTTGATCATGGTCCGAGTGTTTTCTCCCAAACTGGTTTATTGATATATATGTTTTGATGATGTCAATATTAGTGATATTATGATGTTACATTAGACACAAATTATATGTTCCAATATGTTTTGATTGAATCATACCTCGAGTGTATTAACCAATGTGATATCTTAAGTGCAGGTATTAATATTCAATTATACATTACTGGTGCTACCCACAATGGAATTTTAAGTGTAAAATGCAGGTATAATCATGCTATCAAAAGCGCAAGACTTAGGTAAGATTAAGTTCATTAGATTAAGTCTATATGATGTTACTCTTGAAGAGATTATGGACTTTGACTCATTAGGATGCACTCACACACTGAGAGTGCATATATTCATGATATTATAATTTAAACATATACATTATTTGATTATATTATGATACATGTGATTGGATTGTCAAACATATTATTATTTGTTAAATTCACATGTTGATCACAATATGCTTAATATGAGAAAACTTGTTTTCAATGTGATCAAAAGATACGTTGCATGCATTGCTTGATACAACATGCTAAGAATAGTTATTATACAATAACAACATGATATATTTGATTTAATATACTCAATTTATATTTGTATCATGATATGATGTGTTCAAGACACATCTTGCATGCATTACATGATCAATATATGCTTACAATGATGATATGATTAATATATGTATACAATTGTGATATATTGATTCTAACATGTCTAATATGCTTATATATCACAATACGTGTAATCGATTTGATCAATACATGCATATAAGAGAAATTGACTATTTGATCACAAATATTCTTAAATTTCTTAAACTTGAATTCTATGTGATCATATGGTACATTGCATGATCTCAATATAAAAACACTTCAAATATAATTGAAACAATATTCTAAAAGTGTTTTTAATAGTAAATGATTATGGACTGAGGTAAAAAATAAAAAACGGACGAAAATGACACTTGTACTAAAGTTACAACACAAGTAGTCGACTACATATAGGTAAAGTAGTTGACTATCTTTAAACAGAAGGTTGCAGCAAAAAAATCTGCACATACCTTTGTTAACTCAAATGGTCATATCTCACTCATTTGGAGTCCAAATTAGGTGATTCATTTTTCTATAGATAGCTAACTCAATTGCCTTTAATTATATGTCTATTAGGAATTATTTGGACTTCTCCTTGAATTTCAAAGTAGTTTTTTGATCAATACGTCAGTAGGTTTTTTTTTTCTACTCTGTTTTCGGTATAATCTTTGATCCATCTTAACTTGTTTTTGATGAGTCTTGAATGTTTGAATACCTTAGTTAAGATGTCTAGTATCATGAAAAACATTCAATTTGATCAAATCATAATTGGATTGAATCAATTAGATTATAACCATTTCAAAGGTTTAAGAACACATTTCACAGCTTTTTGGTCATGAACTCAAATTTGGATTTACATATCAAATCCCGATTGGAATGTTCAAATCATATTATGGGATGTTAGTTTAACATGTCTACATGATATATTTGTGATCAATTGATATGTTCATCATTACATCTATGATTAATTGACAAATTGACTTAAAGGGTATGAAAATTCTGTTTTCATTATGTTAAATGAATTTTAAGTGTTTAAATGTTTTAAATACTTGTATGTGCTTAATTAAATTGTATAAATGTGTGATATACATTATATATTATTTATGTGAATGATTAAATTCATAATCATATAAATATACAAGTATAAAGATCTTGAATTTGTCAAGACAACCAAGTAGGAATACAAAGATATCATTTTGACTTAATGGTAGGATAATTCAATTAATGTAAACCCATACCTTATCTTCCACAAATGTGAATGACATCTTATATTGAATAAACTTTCTGCATATTTCAAAGTTGAGGAGCCTAAAATTCAATGATTCATATCTAACTTTGAATAACTCTATCATGTTTTGTGTACAATCATTATTATCACCCATACTCAATTATATATATTATATATGTGATATATGGCTGTTATTTTCTACTACCTCAAAGACATGAATGGACCATGAGTCTTTTGTATTTAATTATATTATCTAGCATTAAATGAGGTTGGAAAAAAAAAATGTTGACAAATCTACAGAAATAATGGAGAGGAGCCTATGTATTTTGAATTTTGAAATTTGAATTTTTTTTGCAAACGGTCACTTTGCTTTCAAGCTCTTCAAATATGATATCCTCTTATATTATCTACAACTATATAAGGACAGAAGATTACTAGAGGAAATCAACCATTTATCCAAGTATCAATCAAGTGAACTACAAAGATCAATCATACAAAAAGTGGTTCAAAGAGTTATATTACAAAGTGATATTCTTCTACACCATATTTTTGATTCTTATACTTTTTGATCACTCTTGTACTTAAAGTTTATCTATCTTTTCTTAAGTTATATTTTGGAGAAGTATTAAACACTAGTGAGTCAAAGCGTTGTAATCTCTATAGAGAGTGTTTAGAGCTCCAATGTCGATTTTGTAAGTTAGATTACAAAACCATTTTGAGTGTTGTATTGAGAGATTGTACTTCATATAAACATTCAAGCAAGGAAGATTCTCAATATTACTACATCAATATCAACTTGTGAAGAAGTTGAAGAAGACCAAAGGAGGGGCCTTTGGTGGTGACGGACCGATCTCGCCGGAAAGAAGATCACGTAGAACGGTTTAATCTTCACCCGTAAGAAGATTGCGAAAGGTCTCTCTTCACCCATAAGAAGAGTGAAAGGTTGTAAACTGTTCGATCTTCACCTGTAAGAAGATTGTAAATGGTTTAATCTTCACCCGTAAAACAATTAAAGATTAGTGAACTAGAACTCTCTGTCGGGAGCGCAGAGGAGTAGACTAGGCAAGAAGATCTTGCCGAACTACTATAAACCCCTTGTGTCTTATGGTTTGATTGTCTCTATCCCTTACTCTTTACTTTGATTATTTTGATTTGATTGATTATTCTGCTGCACACACAAAAACAAGAACTAACAAGTTTGATTTGAGATTTTAGTAGAAAGATTGCACGAAAAGTTTTATATATTCAATTCACCCCCCTTTTTGATCAATCTCTGGGCCAACATTGTCATTTTACCCACTTAATGACTCAGAGTTTTAATCCGTACACTACCCAATTGTACCCTACATTTTTTTACTATAATATTCCCATGTCGTACCTCCAAATAGTCTAGTCTAATTACACCATTCGATCCCCATACATTCCAGAACAAAAGCATTCGCATAGTATGATTGACGGTGATCATGGCACCAGTTTCGTTCTTCTACATCACCATTTTTTGCCAAGTAGTCCACCGCAATACAACACAAGTAATTATCGTGGTGAGTTTGATACAATTGATAGTCACAGTGTGTCAAAAGAAGAGTTAGATGCGAATATTGTGTTGGAGCCAGAGCAGGATGATGGGAATAGGGACGAAAATCTAGATGCGGGGCCTAGTGGGCAAGGGAGTCAGAGTCAGCAATTTGAGTTGGACAAGTTTATTCTATTTTTCAATAACTTGGAGTGGGGTGATGAAGATGACATGGAGAAATAAGAGCCAAAGTTGCAAAAAAAAATTTGGACACTGGAGATGGACGAATTTCGTATCGGTATGGTCTTTAAGGACAAGAAACATGTCCAACACGCCGTGAAATATTACCACATCATGAAGAATAAAGAGTATGGTGTGGTGCAATCGACCAAAAAGATTTGGGTGGTTAAATGTCTGCATGGATGCGGTTGGAGGTTGCGGGTAATTATCAAAGAAAGCCACGGTATGTTTCAGATTACGCAGTACGAGGGTCAGCACACGTGTTTTTATAATCATACGACCTTAGATCATATTTTTTTTTTTATGTTGCTTTGATTTCAAACTTAATAATTGCACAAGTCGAACATGATTTAGAATTAAAGATGAGTGTTATTGTGACATATGTGAAAGATTCTTAGGGATTCACCATCTACTATCGAAAAGCTTGGTTGGCCAAATCTAAAGCCATTGAGACCGTGTTTTGAGATTAGAACGAATCATATCGGAAGTTACCGAAATTTATAGTCGCATTGCAACACTACAATTCGGGTACGATTGTCTAGTAGAGCACTGTTCCGACTGATAGGCCTAGCTACGTGACGTTTGATGTGTTGTTTTGCGTATTCAAACCTTCAGTTGACGGATGGCGTTGTTGTCGATATGTTGTCACGATTACGACACCAACTTGAACGATAAATACGAGGGGAAGATCTTAATTACCATTAGAATTAGGCCGTCCAACAAGTGCTATCATTTGGCTTTCGCCGTCGTACCGAAGAAGGACTACCGTTGCTGACGATGTTTCATCTACATACTTAAGTATCTTATTGTCAGAGCTCGTTTGGAGGTGACATTGATATCTGATAGACACGCGACCATTCTTAGTGCGATTGACAACATGTGGACCCTATTTATGCATTGCATGTTGTTCTTCCTTGTAACTTTAAATTCTGGATTCTTTTACAAGTGGCACCACATCATCTTCACATCTGTAGCTATCTTCACATAATATATTACATGTGATAATATTAATATTTGAAAAAGAACGGTCAATAATCAATTCTCCTATTTTCATATAATATATCACACAACACAACAAATTGTATTTTTTGTTTAATGCGTGGAAGTCCACCAGTAGCTAATTGTCTCACTCTTTCTTAATTAAGGATACAACCCTAACCCACACACCCACTATCTCTTCAACTAATGTTTATTTTTTATATTTATTTTTATTTTTATAATATTTGAAACAAAAATAAGAGTTGTTTACCAAAAAAAATTATATTTTTAAAATGAGGTTTTCAAACTCGTTTACAGTTTTACACAACACAGATAACCCGACAACTCTAGGTTCCTAAAACCGGGGTTACCAACCCTGATTATTAAAAATCGAAAGTCACACATACCTAGGGTTCATTTTGGATTGTTTATTTTTGTACCCGGGGTTCGCTACACAAATAGGAGACATATACCCGGGGTTTGCTATATAAATAAGAGACAACAACACAAGGGAGTGGTAAATTAATTTAAAAAAAAAAAAAAAACTTCTTTATTTTCTTCTTCTTCCAAAGGAAGAACTAGCCTAGAACAGTCTCTTCATCGGTGGAAATATAACCTTTCACCGTCATATACTCCTGAATTAATCAAGGAGTGCTCTGATCTTCAGTTTCTACGTCTGGCTCCTTGCCTTCGCCCAACCCTAAAACTCTCTTTCATTTTTCAAGGTCGCCTCTATGGTGAATTGATCTTAGAACTCTTCGATTTTACGGAGATGATTATTAGATCTCACCTCCGTCTTCTTCTAATGAATTAGGGTTTCCACCCTCCTAGTATTGCGAATTATCTTCTATATTCATTGAGAATTCTAACTTTGAAAGACCTATAATCAATGATATAAAAAATAGTAGATGTTGTAGTACTAGTGGTGTTAAAGATAATACTTATAATGATGATGATGAACCAACACATGTTGCAATTGAAAAATTATTATTTCTTATTCAATATTTTACTAAAGAAAATTTTAAATTGAAAAGAAAACTAAATTCATTTAAAAATAAAGAAAATGATTTAAAAAATTCAAGGTTACATCTTTTGGAAAGTTATTTGAAAATAAAAGAGTTTTGTGATGTTGTCTTGGAAATAAACTACTTGATTGATCAAGTTAAAAATTTTGATAATGAAAATAATTTTTTGAAAAATGATATAAATAAGGGATAATATTTCAAGTTTTACAAAAATCTTTAAAATGGATTCAATAAAGATCTTGAAAATTCTAAACTTGAACAAGAAAATCTTTTGTCAAAAATACGATTTTTCAAAAATGAGCATAAATCTTTGAAAAATGATTTTGATTATATTACTTCGACGAAATCTAATTTGAAAATGAATTTTGAAGATTTGAAGAAAGATCTCGAAAAATCAAAATCGGAACTTAAATCGATTGTTGAAAAATATAAAGATTTTGATTTTAAAAAAATAGATAATTACAATAAATGTTGTGTCTCATCTTCTAATTCTTTTCATCATATTGTCAATGATAGATTAGTATTGTCGAAAATTCAAAAATTATCTATACCACATGCCAATCATTATATGAGAAACAATGATAAGCAATCAAAATATAAATGTTATTATTTTAACAAGATTGGTCATTATAAAGTCTCATGTCCTTATCGGAAATATAATTTTGAGACTAACCAAAACGGATTCAAAATGATATGGATATCGAAAGGAGATGTAAAGTATAATATTGCAGGAAATTACACTACTATGAATAAAGCTCATGATGGAGCCATGAATACGGGATCTAAACTGAAGAGGCCGTCCAAAGTAGAATCTAAGTTTTCACATGTTGTGAAGAATGATCTCAATAGAAAAAAAAAAATTCAACAATAGATTCACATCAACTAAGAACTTCAACAGCAAGAGGTTTCCAGGATACAAAAATATTGAACAGAAAAATACATCCAAACCAAGATTCTTTACAAATGCCTATGTCTACAAAGGTAAATCTATTGTAGAGACAAATGAAGGTATATCTAACTCTCATACTTCTAAATTTATAAAATTTGTGAAAGGGTTAGATGCTTGACTTGTTCATTACACAAGTCGGGATGTATTTTTTAGACATGTTTTTTAACGGTTATATTCATTGTCTTAAGAAATATGATATGATGATTCTTTAAGAATCACAACAAAATGATTTATTACTATTATATGATATATGTTTTATATAGTAACAATCTTGTGAGTTTAGATGTGTATTAATCATTTGAAATTATATTTGTTGCATATACAAAAATCCTAACTTGCATACATTAGACTTAGATGTTATTATTGTTATGTGATTCAATTGATCATATGTGTTTCAAGTTTGTATGATATTGAATCATATTAAGTGTTCTAAATGCTCTACATGTTCATACATGCTTAAACATTTTCAAATGGATGAGTTTATGGTGAAATTGATCAATCGTTTCTAAAAAGTAAAATAAAATTTTGACCAAAATTTTTTAGCAAATTTTTTTATAACATTCATCGTTTTTGTTATAACTCACATTCTACTTATCAGATTGATCTGGAATTTTTTGTGTAATTTTAGATGACATTAAATGTATCTAAAATAATTTTTAAATGTTTATTTGATCAAATTTCAAATTGGTATAATCATAGTGCATCCAAAATATTTTCTGTCCAAGAATTTATTTGACTACATTATTGTAATTGGTTTTGAACTTGACTGCATTATTTCAAACAGTCAACCAATGACTTTAATTAATTATTTGGTATGTATAAATTTGTTATAAATATTCTGTAATTATTTGAATTTATTTGGCATGCATTTAACTGATAAAATTTAATTTTTAACTAATTTAATTCATATTAAGTTGTAATCTATTTTATTGACTTGTATACCATTATAAATGCTAAAACCTAAATGAGATGAGTTGATATGTAAATACTTTTGTAACTCATTGATTATAATGTATATATCATTTCATGATAAGATTTGAATTTTAATGTGACAATTTGAGTTGAAAACTCAACTTATTGCTCATGTTTGTTGACTTTGATTTTAGTTTCAAATATTTATATTTTAGACCGTTGTCACATCTTGAAAATCATGAATTCGTGTATATTATACAACTTAATTTATTGATTATTAATTGTATGAAAAGTATGTGATATATATTGAATACATGGTATTATTCAATAATAAGAAATATGCATTATCGTTGGTAGCTATTATTAAATTTATACTTGAATATGCTATTATAAACAATCTTTTTAACAAATATATTTTAAGAGTTCACGTTCTTAAAGATTCATCCACCTTGATTAACAACTGTGAAGATTAATAGTTTATTGGAACTCTCAAGAACTCCAATTTTTTTTTACAAGAAATTGAATCTTCATTCAATTCAATGGTAACAAAGTTCAACCTAATAACTCAATCATTTTAATTTTTATAGAAAATATTTATATATGATTGCTTATTTACTAACAGTACCAAAATGATGTTGATTATATCCTTACATGATTAAATTATTATTTTGTGACATGAAACATTTATTGAATATGCTTAAAATCATGTTGTCACATGTGATTATTGAAAATTGATTTTTAAATTCATCAATATATAATATATGGTTATTTTATAAATCATGATATTCATAAATAAATTGATTCAAAAGGACTTATGAAATTCATATGAAAATTCATATTGTGAAATATGTATACCTCACAAAAAGAAATATATATTACTTGAAAATTTTATTTGACTAATCACATTTAATTCATTTTGTGATTGGTATCACTATTTATCTTTATTCTTAATGTTACGGCATGATAAAATAACATGCATGAAACTTGTGTAATTAACTCATGTTTTGATAATTATGATCAATTGGTATCATATCAGTCGAAGTATCTATTGAATTTATGATTATTCATATGATAATAGATAAATTACGTTATATGAATATAGTTCTTAATGATAACATCATTATGTTCATAAACTCATTTGAACATCTCTCTATGTTATATCATAAGTTGATAAATTATGCAATCGAATTTTGCATCTTTAATTAAGGATGTTCTCCTATGCTTAAAGTTTTTACGATATTTTTGAGAACACATATTTTTGTAATTTAGTTTATCATGCATATGATATAATTGTTATACACTTGGACTATGATATATCATGTGAAATTTATTAAATTAATTATTACTTGATACACATAATTTATAATCACCTATCACTATTATGGATGTCTAAATCCTCTAATTTTCTCACTCACTCTAATTCTCTTCATATTTGTCACCCTAATTCTCTCCCTAATTGACATGACACCAATGTCTCTCTCTCTAAATAATTGCATCTCTCTTCCTGAAACCCTAACATTATTCTCTTCGAAATTGATTTGTGTTTCTGATTGTTGAACAAGAACTTCCAATCTGAACGCTATTCTCCCGCTCCTCAAATCGGTGTCGACTCTATGTCCGTTGCTCCCATCTGGCCAAACCCTCTGCAAATGCCCTTCCATAGCCATGACCGCGCCGTCGCCATTCTATCACCATCACCTCGCCCAGGTTTATTTTTTTATCTCTTTTTGTCTCTTGCTCTCTCAATCAACGCATGATACCATTCTATCCTACCACCACTACAACCATTGTTGTCGACCCTATCTTTCAATCTCATCTCTCTCCCTATTTTTCTGTCTATCTCACCTTCTTCGGTTTTTCACCAAAGAAGTGAAGGCAGAGATCGAGAGAGAAGAATTGGGAGAGTGAATCGAAGAAGCTCATAAAGGTATCCATTTTCTTTCTCCTCTCATTGATCTTTTCAATTGTGAGATTCATATAGCTTGAAAACATCTTCTAATTGAGGTAAACCCACATTTTTATATTAAATATGATTTTGTCTAGATGCATGTGTTCGTTTGCCTATAAATGATATTTTTTGATATTAATGTTTGTTAGAGCAGGAAAATGTTGCTAAATACGTTGGTCTTTGGTGTTTAACATATTCGATCTGATCTGATATGATTTGATCGTATATTTGAAGTTAATGGTATGTTGATTTTTTTTTGTTTGGTACTGTTTTTACTTGGTGAAAGTTGAAAATAGTCTCTGTTGATTTTATTCTGCTTTATGTATCTCTTTTAACAATACAATATTATAGTTTTTTATTAAAAAAAAAAGAACAAATTATAGTTACTCTTTTTTCTAAATGTGTTTTACTTTCTTTCTGTTTTATGTATATTTGCTCATACTATTTGTGGTGTATTTAGTTTACCTACCCTACCACCACTACAACCAAGATTAGCGTCGCAAATCACTGCCACCACCACCAACATATGTTCTATTTTCCATATTTTGGTTCGAATTGCCCATAGATGGCCTTCTCTACCCT
The DNA here is from genome assembly GCA_016647705.1 of Eucommia ulmoides. Lineage (NCBI taxonomy): Eukaryota > Viridiplantae > Streptophyta > Magnoliopsida > Garryales > Eucommiaceae > Eucommia > Eucommia ulmoides. The sequence continues at coordinate 7,583,875 of CM028333.1, read as the reverse complement.
ATCCCACATAGCCTCAATCCAACATAACTGATCTAATTGTAGATCTAAGTGTAATCCAAGTAACATTGAATTATGTTATCTCTGATTCATAGTTTTGAATCATGATATGTTCATATTTGGGTTCAAATTGCCAATATCTAGCCTTCCCTTCCCTATCCCGCATACCCTCAATGTAAAACCCCGACCTTTGACATACGTATAATTTAAGCCGTGTTTTAAATATTTTGAAAATACCAAGGTAGATTGCAATATTATTTATGTGAATTAAAATTTTAGGAGATAAATTGTAATTTTCATAAACATTAAAATTTAGAATGGGTCTAATTACTATCCGAACTAAAATGGGGGAGATTTGTGCAAAATTATATATATATATATATATATATATATATATATATATATATTATAATTATATAGATAGATAGATAGAGACGGTGGAAATCAACGGAGAGGTAACAGCCACATGTTCGGCCGATGATCACACACACACACACACATATATATATTCATACTTATCCACGCACCTCGGAAGGAACGGGGAAGAATCCAGAGAAAATAGAGAGAGAGGAGAACCGGATGAGAGAGAGAAAACGTAGAGAGAGAGAGAGGAGCAGGTCCCGTTCGGTTGAAGTGTGTTCGGTGGTGGTTTATTCTGTTTGGGGGGGCTGGTGAGTGTGTATGTGTGTTCTATGTTGTTCGTTTGTGTGTATATGCATTGTTTCGTCGTTGGCCGGTGTGTGGGTGTCGTCCAACCGTGTGTTGTATGTGCCGTTGTGTATGTTGCCGTGTATGTGTGTGTTTTCTGTTTGATGCAGTTGTGTCTGGGTATGTGTTTCCACGGTGATGGTGAGTGTAGGTGTGCCCTGTATGTGTGTGTCATTGCCACCGGTGATTGTGTGGGTGCCACCGGTGGGCATGGGCCGCCAGTGATCGTGTGGGTGTTGTGTGTTTATACTGTGATCAGTGTGTGTGTTTGAATAATTGTGTGTGTGAGTTTGCGGTGTGCATATGGGTGTGGGCTGTGTGTGTTTTGTTCGTCAACGATGGTCGTCGGTGATCGGTGTTGTCGCCGTCTGTGTGTATGTTGCTGCTCAGTGTGTGTGTGTGTGTGTGTGTTTCGCCGTCGGCATGTGTGTGCGTGTGTTTTGACAGCGTGTGTGGGTGTGTATGTAACTGGGGGTATTGTGTGATTGTGGGTGTATGTGTCGTTTGGTTGGGCGGCGAGGTTGTGGGTGTTGTTCTCGTGTTGCCGCCGGTGAGAGGGGTGTGGGTGGTCGGTCGGCAGGGAACTAGAACAGAAATAGAGAAACCGAAAAAAAAAAAAAAAAGGAAGAGGAAAAATTACACAAACACCCCAATAAAAAAATATCCAAAAATTCATCTCGCGACCGACGGACGATTTGGAGCAGGTAAAATCTAAATCGATTACCATTGTCGTTAAATTGAATTATTAGCAAACGGGATTATAATTTGGAATCGTTAATTCTAATAATTTTTGTTACCGTCCATATTAACAAATGCATACAATAATTATTAACGAAACGAAATTTACCAAATAACAATTTTTCATAATAAAATGTGGGTACAGGGAAAATTACCGAAATTAGGACCTGCATTGCATGGTTAGGTTATTTTTTACATAAAATATTAATTTAGACTCTATCACTATTAGGTTCGCAGGCACCGGAGTACCAGTAGAGGATAGTCGGAAAAAGTCTTCGGAGCGGATTACCAGGTGCGTGTACTGTCTTCTTGCAAAAATCTATTTTCATATATATATATATATATATGATGGAATAAATGTGTTTACTTAAAATTTGATGAATTTATAACTTATATGGATTAAATCGGTTTTGGATATAGAGGTCGATGTTATTAATTTGCAGTTTGACGATATTGTTATTGATTTGACGATACTGTTGATTTTATCTATTTCAGTAGAGCGTTGATTATTTATTGAGTTGTAGTTTGATGATGATATTATTGATTTGATGAGGTTGTTGATTGTGGGCAGAGTTGTTGTTGAGATGAAGATGAGTTGTTGTTGTTGAGGTGAGTTGGAGATTAGTGTTGGATTTTCACCCGTCTGGTATAGTCCAGCAGAGCGGTGTTTTACCCATCTGGTATAGTCTAACAGAGCGTTGTTCACTCGTCTGGCATAGTCTAGCGGAGCGTTGTTATGTCCCGCTAGGAAGACATATCTTACGGGTGGTACGGTACCGTTGTAACTCCCGATTGTGAGGTTAAAATAATCACATGACTAGCCGAGATGTGGTGTGGAGTAATATGGTGCGGTGAGGTGTGGTGTGATATGGTGTGGTGTGGTGTGGTGTGGAGTAATGTGGTGTGATGTGATGTCGTATGTGGTGTTTTGTCGTGTACGGTATTTTGTCGTATATAACATTTATATATACTTTATTTTATACTGGCTTGGTGTATCCATTTACGATGATATATCTATTATTTCAGTTGTATTATACTATATGGTTGTTGTGACGTTCTGGTTGATTTTTACTGCCTAGTCGAAATGTTATAAACATATATATGTGGTTTTCTGTGGTGACAGGAAAAATGGATTTTTCTTTGTGCTATGTGATATTTATATATTTTATATTTGATCCATCTAAAATGTTTTTATTAAGAAGGCAGTACACTCGCAGGTGGAGCAATTAAGAGTCGGTCCCCTACTGGTACTAGGTAGAGTCATGCAATGGATTCATATGGGAGTTTTGAGATGAGCTGTCAGAGGTGAACCAATGAGAGGTTCATGGGTAACTTTTATTTCATTACAATTATATTTGGGGATGGGTATGTCCCCATAGGAGAGATTATATATATATCCTGTATAGACAAATTGTATAGTGATGTCGGCATATCGTAATATATTAATTGATTGAATGTTCAGGTGATGTCGTGTTGTCGTCACGCCGGCCCTGGGATGACGGGTGTCCGGGACAGGTTGTGACACTCAATCCACCATAACTGATCTAATTGTAGATCTAAGTGTAATCCAAGTAACATTGAATTATGTTATCTCTGTTTCAAAATTTTGAATCATTATATGTTCAAACCATTTACCTCAAAGAATGACTGATGAAATAACAGCAAAATAAGTAATGGAAATTCAGTTGATCACTTGATCGGTTCCCAAATCCCCTACAAAAATAGGTATTTAACTCTGGTTTTATTCACCATTTAAATTTAAGAAATGAAATTTCAGTGTCTTTTTCCAACTATTTATGGTTGTGTTTTGGATCACATTATTTGCTTGACCTTTTTTTTTCTTTTTTTTCTTCTTCTTATTTTAGAAATTCTTCTCAAATCCAACACAGAACAAGTATTGGTCTCAGATTTTTTCTACCAGATTAATATCAAATGTGTATCTCCCTTTCATTTTTAGTTTTCAATTTCTTGATCAATGACTTATAATGATTTTTGTTGATATTTGTCCCAAAATTGTTTCTACTTAAAATGTTGTTGAAAGTTCAAAGCCATGGGCAAGGTATGGATAATTCTCGGCATTTCAATCATCGATTGTTTGGATTGATCCATTTCTGGTAAGATCTCCCTCTCTTTGTATTTATTATTCATTTTTTTGCTGCTCTAAACTCCACCAATTTCTCTTGCATATTTGACATTTTGCATTTGATTTTTTTTTTCTTCTGATCTTATTAATCTTTAAGGTCTTGAATGTCATTAGGTTTTGTTTCTTTTTCTTTTTCTATTTAGTTCTATTCCCCCCCCCCCCTTTTTTTTTAAATGTGTATGTTTCAGTTTTATTCCATTTATTTTTGTGTTTCAGTTTTATTTTATTTCTTTGGTTTAAGTTATGGTAGTTTTTTTTATCCCCTATGTTTTTTTTATATGTTTTAGGTTTTTTCTGTTGTTTTCTGTGTTTTTCTTAGTATTATATGGGTTAGTTTGTTAATTGTTCGGTATATTGAATTGTCTTATATAGCGGGCAACACGTTTGGTAATTGATGTTGCAGCCATGGCGGCCTAACAGATTCGAAAAATGATTTATAATTTTTATTTTGTTTTATTTTTTAATTTTTTGCTTAATTTTTTGTTTCTATTTCTAATTTCTTTTTTTCCTTAAAGTAAACGGTTAATTAAACTGTGCATGTCATTTCTTATCTGTTTTGTCTATTTGTACAATAATTTAGTTATGTAGATTGCATTTTCATTAATGTTTTTGTTATTGTTTTCAGTGAGGTTTGTTTTAGTATAACGTAAAGATGGTAGTAAGGACATGGTTTGTGATTTTTCATATACTTTTTTAATGTCTAAATCTGTTTGTTTTGTATTTTTTGACATTTTTAACGTGTTGCTAAAGTGGAAAAGAGAACCTATCAGAAGCTCTTTGTAGGTATAAGAAAAACATGAACATTTTCTACCAGTGGCCTTCTGTTTCTCTTTATCTTTTCTTAATTTAATATTTGGTTTGTTATGTGATGTAGATCTGATTGGTAACAAAATTTGTTATGGCTAGCAACAAAATCGGACTATGGCTTCATCCAAGCAGGAGTATATTTTATTTAATGATCTTTTTCCTCTACATTTTTTTTTGGTTCCTAGAAGTGTGGGAATATCAACAAAAAAAAAATAAAAAAAATAAAATAAAAAATCAAATAGTGTGAGCTATTATCTTCTTTGTTTTTGTGTTTAATATGTTTTATTTATTCTATTATTTGATTTTTTATTTTTTTTTAATCAACCTTTGTTTATTTTTTTCTATTTTTCTATTTTTTTGGAGCAAAAATAAAGACCTCATAAAAATACTTGAGGATTTTATATCTAATGAAAAGCTTTATTAAGTAATTTTATGAACTAATTAATTGAGGAATCATCTCATGGAAGGCAGCGTGACCATGACCATCGAGGGAAAAAAATTGTTATGCTCCCATTTTTTTTCTGAAAATATATAGTGAAGTTTAATTTTAAAAGATTTTTTGAATTACTATAATTGTTGAGTGTTCTCTAAATTATTAGAATTTTAGCAATGTTTTGAGTGAGCTAAGTTACTAGATTTAAATTTAATTAAATTTTTTTTTTATTTTTTTTTGCATTCGTGCCTTTAGACACGGGTTATACGCTAATATATATATATATATATATATATATATATATATATATATATATATATATTAACTAATATGGACCATGCATAAAATGTGTAAATTCCTTTACCCTTATCCGTATGACTTTTCTATTTCTTGCATGTCATCACGATAAACCAAGCTACCATCTTCTCAACTAAACACATGTAAAGTTTCTTAAAATTACACTCATACACCTATATTTTGTACACTATTATTTCTAACTCCTATAATTACACTAATAACCTCATAAATTTTCAAATGTTCATTTTTTCTTGAAAATTTTCGTAATATATCAAAATTATCACATAAAAATTATAATCAATTATTTTTTTCAAAAATATAAATTTAGGGGTATTACAATCTACCCCCCTTAAATAAATTTTGTCTTCGAAATTTTGTTTGAAAATGAATAATTTAGAATCGTACGATCATGTTAGTCACACTTGATTCTAGAACAATTGTTTTCATTGTAAGATCTCATAATCGAAAGTCACAAGTAATCCACAACTCTCAAAAATTCATACTATACATTGTCATTCTCGCATTTGCAGTGGCCCGTACTACACAACATGGTGCACTTTGGTCGGTAACTCCTAACACAGATAATCAATTGTCAAATAATCTTATATTTTTAAATACTTTTGCTGCGCACTCTGATAAAAATAGTAATAAATATATATGTCTATATACAACCAACAAATATATTTAAAAATACCACGGTAATCTCACTTAGATTGGATCTATCTCAATTCTAATAGGTCCACGATTTCAATAATTTTTCACACTTGGCATGACATTTCAAGTTCACTACCATATCTCATAACCAATATCAATCAATTTCATCTAACATTCATAAGCAACCTACTCACAACCAACCAGATAACCCTTTTTTTCTTGTGAACTGTCGCATGAGACAAAAAATCATCAATTCCAATATCCACAATATCATCATTTTTTTAAAATCCCAATTTAATCTTATAATCTCATAAACTTTTTCATAAAATATCAACACAATTCAAACTTCAATAATGAATATATTTTTTTTAAATACGTCTGAAAACACATAAATACTTCTCAACTACATAAATACGTCTCAAAATACATAAATACATCCCAAAATACATAAATACGTCTTAACCACATAAATACATCTCAATTACATAAATACGTCTCAACCACATAAATACAACTCAAAACACATAAATACATCTTAATCACAAATATGTCTCAATCACAAAAATACATTTCAAAACATGTAAATACATCTTAACTACGTAAATACGTCTCGAAACATATAAATACATCTCAACCACAAAAATACGTGTCACGACCCGTCCTGGACACCCGACGCCCCGGGGCTGGCGTGACGACACCACGACATCACCTAAACAACCAACCATCTATTAAATGACAATATGCATACATCAATAAATTTTATCTATATATGTTATACATATGGGGACACATCTGTCCCCCAAATATAATAACATATAAACAAAATATAATACCAAGAACCTCTCACAGGTTCACCCCAGACATCTCATCTCAACCCTCCACACAACTCCATCGTAGGACTCTACCTAGCGCCAGTAGGAGACCGACTCCTAACTACTTCACCTGCGAGTGTACTGCCTTCTTAGTAAAAAAATATTTTTAATATATTAATACCTTCTAAGTAATACCACTTTGAAATGGATCAAGCATAACGCGTATAAACAAACACATTTTTAACAGTAGTATAAAAATCATATACCACGAGAAAACTCATTCTTCCTACCATTCAGAATCATCATATATATATATCAAATATATAAAATCCATCCAAACCATCAACATAAGATAATATGATAAAACACCAAAGACGATAAAATAAAACATCACATCACCATATATGATAAGACACCAAATACGATAAAACACCATCTCTCAAACACCACACCACTTCTCACCACACCACATCACTCCACACCACACCATATCACACCACACCTCGGCTAGCCATGTGATCGTTTTAACCTCACGATCAGGAGTTACAATCGGTACCGTACCCCGTAGGATATGCCTTCCTAGCGGGATATAACAACGCTCCGTTGGACTATGCCAGACGGGTGAAACAACGCTCTGCTGGACTATGCCAAGAGGGTGGATATCCACCACCAATCTCCACCTCACCTCAACAACAACAACTCCGCCCACAATCAACCACATTATCAAATCAATAATATCATCATTAAACTACAACTCAATAAATAATTCACGCTCTGCCGAAGCAGATAAAATCAACAGCATCGTCAAATCAATAACAACATCGTCAAACTATAAATCAATAATATCGACTTCTTTTTAAAACCACCATAATTTAACGAAAATTCATTTCCTTAACTCACCCAAAACCTGCTTGATCCATATCATTTATAAAATCATACAGTCCAGGTAAAACTATTTTACACACACACATTTATATATATAAAAATAGTTTGACAAGAAGACAATACACTCACTTGATTATCCGCTCCAAAGACTTTTACCCACTATCCTCTCCCGGTACTCCGGTGCCTGCGAACCTAATAGTGACAGGGCCTAAATTAATATTTTATGTAAAAATAACCTAATCATGCCATGCAACCCTAAATCCCGTAATTTCCTATTCCTCATATTTTATTATAAATATTACTATTCTGCTAATATTGCTCCGTTTAAAGTTTATTCTATCGAATTTATTCATATGAACAGTCTCAATATTTAATATTGTCATTTCGATATTTTCGATACTAGTAATTAGTTTCATAATCATTCACGAGACAATTAAATATCCTTAAATACATATATTAGGAGAGTTCGGAATTTCTATCTCTTCCGGATCTTTTGTCGACCGCAAGATTTTAGATTTTAGGATTTTATTGGGGTGGTTTGTGTATTTTTCCTTTTCTTTTTTTTTTTCCTTTTTTTTTTTTTTTTCTTCTTCTTTTTCTGTTTGCTTTTCCCCGCTTCCCGTTTTCCTTTTTTGTTTCTGTTTTGCTGCTCAGCCACCGACGACAACCCTTCACCGCCGATCACCTCCTCCCACCGCTGAACCAGACGACCGACTCCCACACAAACACCCAACATCCACGCCCAACTCATACCACTACCACCACCGTCGGACCAAACAACAAACACACACATACATACAGACCGAAGGAACACATAGACCCCCTGCTGTCCGAACAACACACACACACGCCAAGGCACACCCTGATCACACACAACACACAGTAGGCACCCACACAACAACATCTCTTTCCCTCATTCGACGACAACACACCCACTGGACAAATCACCACGCACATACACCCAGCAGCAACGGCGGATCAAAACCCACACACACACATAACAGACACACACACACATACATATATACACAACAAACACCAACAGAAACAGAAAACACACGCATACATGCACAGCACCACCGGCACACACACTAATCACACATATACACGCAGCACACACTACACACATGCCATCACACCGTCGGACCGAACGACAAACCCAAACAAAGTGGGTCGAGCAATACCCACGCATATGCAACAACACACATAGACGACAAACACGATCAACACACTCACCGTTGACAAAACAGAACACCCACGAAACCCATACGAACGATCAAAACTGAAACCCACACACATACTTATCAACCGACAGTGGTGATCACACACCGAACACACGCTGAATGGCCGACCACCCACCTATCGAACGAAACCCAGCTCCCTCTCTCTCTCTCCTCTATTTCGATTTTGCTCTCTCTCTCTTCTGATTTCCCTGTTTCCTTCCTATTTTTTCAGGCCCTCATAAATGCACGGATGAATATGTATATATATGTGTTGAAAAGGAGGCCAAGCCTTGTACCGCCCTTACATCTCTCTCTTTCGATTTCTCGATCCTTCGGCTAATCTCACGGCTTACACACATGCACAACATGCATATATATATATATATATATGTGTGTGTGTGTGTGTGTGTGTGTGTGTGTGTAAAAATATCTTTTGTTTTAATTACACTTTTCTCCCCTTAATTTCTTTAAGATATTAATTGAACCAACTTCAAATTTTAATATTTTGAAAATTATAATTCAACCCCTAAAATTTTAAATCACACAATTAATAGCACTATCTACCTCGATATTTTTAAATGTGATTCAATACGACTCAAATTGTGCGTATAAGAAAATCAGGGTCTTACAATACGTCTCGAAACATATAAATATATATCAACCACATAAATACATCTCAATTATATAAATACATCTCTGACCTATAAATACGTCTCAAAAGTTCAAAACTCATGTACATAATGAGATCAATACTTACATAACATGTATATATAAAAGTACTATATAAAACCCGTACTTGAATTTATAAAATATCATTTAGACCCAAAATAAATATATAACCGTTAAGGTATTATATGTTCAAATTGAAGCTGTAGGGACCATAAAATTCAGGAATTTATAGTGTCTAAACCCTTTTTATTATTATTATTTTTTATAAAAATGATTTCCATCGTTTTCATTGTTTCTAGTATTTTGAATTTATCATTTTATTTTTGTTTTTTTACTAATACACTAAACTAATAAATTATACTAAAATTATTATTTTTAAATATTAATCAATTTATTTTGAGTAATGGGTACCATAATCCAAGTCTAGGGTGGGTGTAACCTTACTCTAATACCACTTTGTTACGGCTCAGTTTCCCAAGGCCGTTACGTGGTTTCTCTTAAAGAGAATTGATACTAAAACTAAATAACGGATATTTTATTACTAAAAAATCTGAGAAATTTTACGAACTATATTAACAACTATATTTATTAATTAATCGAGTCAATTTTACAACAACGATTTGTACAAATGTTACAACAATTTAATCCCAATCTAATTATAACTTTAGGTGCAACTCCCTTTTCATCGACCAAAAAATAAAAACTGTGGAGTTGTGAGTTAATACTCACTAGAATTTCAACCCCTCTAATACGTATATCCAATTAATACAACAAATAAACACATAGACATGTATCACACGTAGTTTTCACAAAATCGTAATTATTTCATGAAAATTTATAATTATAATTTAACAACAATAATAACATAAACTACACAATAAAGTGACTAAATACATATATTAAAAAAGTTATAAATTTTACCTGAAATCCAAAATTTATATTTCAACCTGCATTAACTTATTTTTTTCCTGAATATTTATTTATTTATTTTCTTCCAATTCTTTGTCTATTTTGTTCCATTAATTTTTTCTCTCCCCTTAATCTCTCTCTCTCAATCTGTCTATATATATATATATATATATATATATATATATAAATTAGTATGGAATCCATGCATAAATATGTAATTTCCTTCACCGTTATTCCTATCACTTTTCCATTCCTTACATGTATTCCACGTCGACATGATAAAGCCACCATCTTCTCAATTAAACACATGTGAAGTTTCTTAAAATTACCTTCGTACTCCTATGTTTTGTACAATATTATTTCTAACTCCTATAACTACACTAATAACCCCATAAATTTTCAAATATTCATCTATTCTTGAAAATTTTCATAATATATCAAAATTATCCCATAAAAATTATGATCAATTAAAATATTATTTTTAAAAATATAAATTTAGGGAATATTACAAGTCGCGTTCACGTTCCACAACCTACCGGAGACGACTCCACGCCGCCGCTGCTGGCGGTCACTGCTTCTTTTGACGACCCCACACTGCAGCTGCATCTAGACATTGATATGGGGACCGACGCTCCTCTTCCTTAACCACAAATCTCATTCTGGGTAATACTTTAACTGAACAACGTTCCCTTTTTGTCTTTGTCATGTTCGATTTGGGTGAGTTAAAATGTTGTTCGATTCTAAACTTTAGATTTAAATCAATTGTTGTTTATTTGTTGAGGGTCATGATCTTAGTCATTGAATCTAATTTAAGAGTTGAAAATGTCTCCAAAAGATTCTTTAAGCTTGACTCTTAAATATATAAGCTACAGTACTAACATTCTCTAATATGTTGTTTTGTTTTTTGATGCAGGACAAAGAATTATGAGAGCAGTGAATGTGTAATATTTATCTTTTAGCATTATGATATTAGAGATTATAACATAAAATATTGAAAGAGAAATTGAAAATTAAAATTATGTTTTAGTTTTACAAGTATGTACGTGTGATAAGGTTATATTATTTATATAACAAATGATCAAAAGTCGAAGTGTTTGTAAGACCATGAGAATTATATTTACATTTGAATAACTTTTGTTTATTTGAAATAAATAAAATTTAATTTTATCTAACAAACAACTAAAATTTGAACTATTTTTTTTTTTTTTTAAGAATTTGAATACAAATACAAATTTAAAATTTTCAGAAAAAAATATTATTATTATTCTCGTAGCTTTATTTTTGTTTGAGATATAGTTAGATTCTAAACCGTCGGGCTGACCACCATTGGCCCACCATTAAAATAATGGAGTAATACCACTTACACCCTCTCAACTATTGACCGGAACCACGAGAATCTCCTTAATTTGAAAAACTACATGGGATACCCTTTGAATTATTTGGCCAAAAGACATTGAGACCTCCTGTTCATTTTTTATTTCGAAAATTTTCGTTGAAAGTTGAAATTCTCAATGTTGACCAGGTTGACCATTTTTTTCTCAAGTAAAATGTCTTTATTACCCTTGTAAATATAATGGTTCAAAATAATGCTTTATCAAACTTTCAGGGTACTTAGTGTAAGTATAGCCCTAAATCCTTCATCCTTCCTCCATGTTTCCAACCCCAAATTCCCACCACCACTACCACATCCTCCCCAAATCCACTACCTCTGGTCAGCAGTTCTGTCGTTGAACACCACTAAAACAACCACCATAGGACAAAACTGTTGAATCGAACACCACCACCCCAGAACACCAGCGCTGTTGAACACCAAAAAAACACCACCACCACCGTTGAACACCACCAAAATGAATAACACCGCCAAACAATACCACCAAAATGAACAACATCACCACAACGAACAACAACGTCGAAACAAACACCACCACCATTAAACTGCACACCACCACTACCGAACAACACCATCAAACCAAACAACACTGCTCCACCAAAGAAAAACCTTTTCCCCCCTCAGATCTACCATTTCCATCGCTTAGGGTTTTCGAGTTTGGGTACAAAAGAAAAATGATCATTATCAACACTTATGGTTTTCAAAATGCTATTCGAATCCCAAAAAAATCAACTGACCACGACGAATTCGTTGTCCTCGTCATCTTCTCCCTCATCATCAGCTTCCAATTGTTGATCAATTGATACATATTCTATGAGCAAGGCATGAATGCCTCTTCAACGATTGCCGAAATCTATAAATTGAGCAAGGATGGTCTTTAGTTTGGAGATGGTTGAAATGGTGGTTTTTGGTTCAGCGATGGTGGAGACAATGCTGGAGATGGTCTTTGATTTGAGGATGGTGGAGGCAGTGGTGGTGTTGTGGTGGTTGATTCGGTGGTGTAGAGAAACACAGAAGGAGGGTGAAAAAAAAAAGGTGTAAAAATAGAAGGAAAAAAAAACGAAATTATTAAAGAGTAATTTATTATTTGGTCCTTTATAGATATATAAATTAGAAAATAGACATTTGACTTCAAACTTTAAGTTTTTGGTTCTCAAATAATGTTTATGAAATGGTCCTTTACAAATACCCTTTTTGTTTATTTTTATTTACAAACTCTGCTATTGGAATTTTTGTACGAATGTTCACTCAATATTTTATAACAATTTTTCAGTCCACTCAAATTCCATTCAACAATAGTTCACGCGTTCTATATAAATATTCATTCAATATTTTAGAACGATCAAAACACATCGGTGAATAACCAAAAATCGCACAAAAAATAACAAAAAACTCACATGAACATTCATTGATCTAAAATTTCACAGCGACCATAGAAACATTCACGTGAAAAAAAAATCATTCACATAAAATTGAGGATGCAGATTTGTGAAACATTCTTGTTGTTCACGTCAGTAAACATTCTCGAATTTTCAAACATTATTATTATGGGTTTATACCACTCACCTCCCCTGTTATTTTTCACTAAACCAGATACTTCCCCTGTCATTTTACAAATATCAGTCAGCTCTCTTGTCATTTTGGTTGATGACCACTTATCTCCATTATGAGATAAATGCCATTTTTCTATTTTTAAAAAAATTATTTTTATTTTTACAAAAATTCATTAACACCCCTTTATTTTTAAACTTATAATTTTTAATCTTAATTTTTTAAATAATTATATTTACCTCCCACCCTACCGCACCCCCTCACCTCTACCACCTACCGCCACTGCTCACCACCCTAACTTATTGAATGACTTTTATACCATTTACATATTTCATTACAGGTTATTTTAACACTACTAGAAACTTAGAGGACCATAAATATATTTTCTATCTTTTCTCATTATCTTTTTATTTTTTTATTTTTTTATGTTTAAGTCTCACTCCCAGTTCACTCGATTTAGTTAAAGCAAATCAATGGAGTGCCAGTCCAAAATTGCCCAATCAAGCATTGTAATTTCGATTGATTAAAATGTTTGTCGATTTGATATCGCGGTGAATCACCGAAGGGACCAAGGAATGGAGGGTATTGATGGCCTTCACCGCCTGAAGCGTGAATCGTATCCTTCAGCTCCAATTGGGAGGCCAAGAAATAGATTGGAAAACATTGAAGAGCGTGTTGTGCTCATGACCTGTTACGACCCATCCCAGACACCCGTCATCCCGGGGCCGGCGTGACGACAACACGACATCACCTGAACGCCAAACCAACACACAGAACGACAATATACATACCAACTATATAGCACCAAAATATAAATATCCATATACAATTTATCTACTATGGGGGACATACCCATCCCCAAATATATGAAACAACCAAAATAAAAACCATGAACCTCTCACAGATTCACCCCAGACAGCTCATCTCAAAACCTACACTCGACTCCATCATAGGACTCTATCTAGCACCAGTAGAGGACCGACTCCTAGCTGTTCCACCTGCGAGTGTACTGACTTCTTAGTAAAAATAATTTTTAACATAATAATAATACATTCTAAATAATACAACATTTAAATGGATCAAGCATAAATATATAAACACCACACAGTTGGTAAAATCTCCAGTATATAAGCAGTGAAAATAAAGCGATATAAATAAGTTTCATTCAAACTCATCCAGTATAACATAATATGATAATACACCAAAGACGATATAATAAAGCACCACATCATCATATATGACAAACATCAAATACGACAAAGCACCACATACGACAAAACACCACATATGACACCACACCACATCACTCCACCCCCACACCTCGACTAGCCATGTGATCGTTTTAACCTCACGATCGGAAGTTGCAACGGTACCGTACCTCGTAGGATATGCCTTCCTAGCGGGATATAACAACACTCCGTTGGACTATACCAGACGGGTGAAACAACGCTCTGCTGAACTATGCCAGGCGGGTGAAACAAGACTCTGCTGGACTATGCCAGACGGGTGAATATCCACCACCAATCTCCACCTCACCTCAACAATAACAACTCATCTCCACCTCAATAACAACAACTCCGCTCACCATCAACGGACACCTCAACAACAAATAATGAAATCTACAATATCAGAAATACCCAAAATAACGCTTGATCCATGTAAGTTAGAAAATTCATCCATTTTCAAGTAAACACATTTTCCCATCATATATATATATATGAAAATAGATTTTTTTCAAGAAGACAGTACACTCACCTGATTATCTGTTTTCAAAGATTTTGACCCCCTATTCTCTACCGGTACTCCAATGCTTGCGAACCTAATAGTGACAGGGCCTATATTAATATTTTATGTAAAAACAACCTAATCATGCCACGCAACCCTAATTTCTGTAATTTCCTATTCCCCATCGTTTATTATAAAATATGTCTATTTAACTAATATTGTTACGTTATCGTTTACTATGTCGAATTTATTCATGCGAACATATAACGCTAAAATCAACGATAATGATAACATGTATTTTATATTGAGACAATTAAATGTATTATTAAAGAAGTGCGGAATTCTACTTTCCCCGAATTTTCCACCGGCCGCGAAATTGGATTTATGTTTTTCGTGGGGTGGTTTGTGCAATTTCTTTTTTTTTTTCCCTTTTTCTTTTCTCTATTGTTTTGTGTCTATTCTGGTTTCTGTTTGCGTTTAGCCCGCCAACGCCACCACCGACGACATTCTTTCACAGCTCACCACCAGCTATCACACTGATCACAACCCAAACGCAGCCTCCTGACTACCCTCACACACAACAGCGCACACAAACACATATAACCGAAACACACATACCCCACTTACTGACCGGTCGGCGACGACCGACCGACCAACAAATCACACACACACAACGACAGCGACGACACACCAATATCGCCAAGACTGAAGAACACCCACACCCTCACCATAGCTACACATACCATTCATGAGCGTACACACACAAAACACTCACCCACACACAAACAACCACTGTCGACACACCAACCTATACCTCCGCCACCACTGACGGAATGACGACATAAACACACACAAACACGTATAGAACACACACAAACACACAGTAGTAACAACACCTAAACATGCATGACAAAACCCACGCCCACAACGCCACACTACTAACCACCGTTAGACCAATTTAAATGACGACACAACACACATAGAGTAGGCACACATATCACTCCGACACTCAGCTCACTGACCTCAAAAACGTGTACACACATGCTTCCAATCATCGCCACCACTGGTGACGGAACGACCGAACCCATACACATACCCTTACCAAAACAAACAGTGGAATCACACACACACACTTACCGGCGACAGCAACGATCATTCATACTCCACCGACGAACGAACGGAAACTGATCACACACACATGCCGAAACCGTGACGAACCACCACCAACCGAACCTCTTTCTCTCTCTCTTCGATTCTAGATTCTTCTCTGTTGGGTGTGTGTAGATGTATATGTGTATATATATAAACGTGTGTATATTTATATATCTATGTATATGTGTGTGTGTGTGTGTGTGTGTGTGTGTGTTGACAAAGGGGAGCCCAAGTGGCCGGCTCCCCACATTTCATATTTTTTTTTTTTAATAGATTCTTGGAGAAGCTTTACAAAAATTATACTAACATCCCCCTCATTTTTTCTTTAGATATTAATTAAGCCAAATTCTAATTTTTAATGTTTTGAAGATTGCGAATTAACCCCTTCAATTTTAAATCAAATAATAAATAACACCAACAACCCCATTATTTCTGAAATATTTTAAAACGCGACTACAATTATACGTATGTCAAAGATCGAGATCTTACAATCTTCCATCTTAAAAGAAATTTCGTCCCAAAATTTTCGTCGAAAACCATAGAAATTAATACTTTAGTCAAAACAATAATATTTCAGATTCACACCGCAAGGTCACATTAGACACAAGGTTCCATAACCAAACGTCACCCATAGTTCATAACCGTCAATTCCGGCTCCAACCTCGCAATATCCTCATTGCAGTAATCAACATGATATCCAACAACCAATACATAGGGTGCACTTTGGTTGGTAACACTCATCACAGACAACCAACTGTCTCATGTTTCTAACGCTTCTGCTGCGTTATTCTGATAAAAAAAATCAAAATCAACAACAACACTTTATGCTTAAAATATTTCGGTAGTTTGAGTAAATTGGGTCTATCTCATT
Organism: Eucommia ulmoides; assembly: GCA_016647705.1. NCBI lineage: Eukaryota > Viridiplantae > Streptophyta > Magnoliopsida > Garryales > Eucommiaceae > Eucommia > Eucommia ulmoides. The sequence continues at coordinate 7,566,911 of CM028333.1, read as the reverse complement.
CCATCATAAACAACACTTATCCATTTCATTCTACATTTTCCAGTCGACCGCTCGCAACAATATTTCCATCCAATATTTATTTAAACAATAATCGCCACCAGTCTCATAACCACAGATTGTCCAACAACCATTAACCTCAAATTTACCTCAGATTTTCAATACTCTTAAAGACATTTTCTAATATTACTGCTAACACATTAATTTTTTTTTTTTGCAATCCACACAGAACTACATTAATACGTTTTCAAATCATGATACAATCATATAGATATCCTTCACAATACCTAGATATCACCAACCCACATAACTACAACTCAAATATATCACTCAGGTTATTTATAAGAATTCCCTTCATGCCTCCACATTTAATTAAGTCCCTGACAAGGTCATATACTTCAATTTCATTTCATTTCACTTAACCTGCTTCAAACATATATCCACGTATAAATGTAAATCGAAGGACATAAATACGTCTCACTCACAAAAATTCAATACATCCTAAAGGGTATTAGTTACTAACTGTAAAATATTGTATCATGAATACATATCATCTCAAGGATATTTTAAATTATCCTTTTCCTATGAAAATTGTTACCTGGGATTAACTACCTGATTTTCCATGTTCACATCATGCCAATTTAAATTATCACCCTTCAATACTGCATTTTTGAGTTTCCTCCGCAGACTGTTCATAGAATGACGACTTACTTCGCTTTGATAACAATTTTCATCTAGATCACAATACGGCGACAACACTTATGATTTCAGAATTCTAGTTCCAAAATTTCGAATAATCGATCAACAGAATTCCAAAAGCCACTAATCCTTATCAAACGTGTAATTCAACATCCAATTTTTTTATTTTTTATTTTTTTATTTTTTATTTTTTTTTCCGCTTTTGATTTAAAATAATTATCTTACCCCAACTTTATTCGATATTTGTATTGAACTGGTGCATCATGCAACCGAACAATCCTGTCAATATATATACTTGGCATATGCATCAAGAAAATATTCCTCGAACTACTCTCCTCTTTCCCTTCTGGAATAGGTCAAGGCTACAATAACCCACCAGGATACTACTACTCAACCAAACAAATCACCTAATCAACAAATGATGCGATTTTAAATTTCCATTCCAATCTACTAATACTACTCACGCAATCTCAATAGTTTAGTATTACTAGGGCATTGCATGTATTGTTCTAAGTATCTCTTTTAAAGTCTCTTCCGCCAATTGATATTATTAAAACTACACACTTTATTTCCAATTATCAAAAGTTCATCATCATTTCTAATACGCTAGTCAGCTTTACAGTCATTTCCCACTGCATCGCTAATCTTTCTTAATTGGACATCCGACTTCTGCATTTTCCCCCAACACGGTCAATCGATGTTGGTTTCAAAAAAATCAAGGTCTCACACAACATTGCCACTTGACCAACCGTCTACTAAATTTACAAGGGTCTCAACTCATTCCATAAATTAATATGAACAACCAGCCTACCAATTTTGGATCCGAAAATTTGCTATACCATTGGCCTTCCCTGAATTTTAATAGATGGCACCTACCTCAGATTTAGCTCCTTTACGATTAAACAACCATTCCCAACTCGGGAGGTTGGTGCATATCTCATAAATCTCGTTATACATGTATTGTTGCTAAACATCAAGATAATTACAGTCACTATCAGTTCTAAAATTCCGAGTTCCAACTACACTTTTTTAGCCTTCCCATTACACCACCGCTGCGGCTTCTAATAGGTTCAAATGAATATTATTTCTCCATATCACATGTCCCGAAATTTTCACTCGATCCAACCAAAACTCATATTCACTGCATTTGGCATACAAATGTCTTTCTTGCAGCATTAACCACACAATCTGGAAATGCTCTGCCTACTTTTCTTTACTCTAGCTCGGATAGCCCCCCCCCCCCCCCCCCTTTTTTTTTTCATGCCAAAATATCTGGCCTCCAATTAGTAATAGTTTACTCTTAAATCTAAATGAAAAAACACTCTGGTCTTCCGCAGTTGATTAAACAAACCATCAATTCTAAACAACGAGTTACCAACATGCATTCTCAACGTACTTCCATTTTTCTCTACGAATAATACCGAATCTTCATGGAGAAGAACACCAGGTCTAACTTAATTGTAAGTTAACAGTCTAATTCATTATAACGACCCGGTTTCTCAAGGCCGTCACATGGCTTTTCTCAAAGAGACTTCCTAAACCGAAAACTAATTTACTCAAAGTTTACAACGGAAATTATTAAATACGACTAAGTGCATACAATCTTTTACACCACAGCGACCACCTCTTTAAAGTCCCAAGGTTATGATTAAAATCTCAATTTCCCACATTTTAACAACACGATTATATATAATCGACTTAATGAACCCAACGTTTACCTTATTAAAATTGTGGACATTCTTTTACAACAACTACGGTTATAAATCATGCTTATTGACACTCCAACAATTCCTTTCCCTAGCTATTCCAATATCCACCGCTTGAACCTGTTCTGACTGGTACCCAGCACCCGCGTACAGTGTTCTGATATCCTTTCTTTAACACTTTTCTGCCCAGACCCACTATCAAACTAATTAGGGTACTAATTATACCTCCCCAACCATACACAATTTGATTTATCTAAGTTTTGAGAAGTAACTTCTTTTTGAAACTATTCACCGACAACTCTATATTACTCATTCACAGTAGATTCTATTTACGCGCACTTACTATCAATACTGAATTACCATTCTCGGCTATGTTCTACATATCATTCTCTATTACATTTGTTATATATATATACTCATTTCCACAAACTTTTGCTCCGCCTATCCGTCAATCTAGAACATACTACCAAATTAAATTCTTGTCGAGTAGCGTTACAGTTTCCTCGCATTCTTAATTTTTACCTTTCTGATTGCCTAGAAGGCAATTTACTCATTTTGAATATTATTTCATATTCCGACTTCAGTGTGTTATGCTATACCATCTAGTATTTTTACAACGACGTACTAAGTGCTACCGATCGTTATCTCATCCTTACATCATTTGCATATAATTGTTTCTCAATTAAAATCTCACATTTTCAATTATTTATACTTTCACCATCGCGATTCACCTATTATCACCACCAACAATACAACATCACTCAAATCTGCTACTGGTAATATCACCACGTGGTCGTTTCACTGCCTGCCAACAAGACAACCCTCCATACACCATGCCAATGCACTAACTAATGTAATGAAAGAACTAACACTCACTTACCGAACTTATTGACACCCCATCTCATGTCCCCTACTAACTAGACGACTGACACGTCCTCCTATCTCATGATCTTCTACTGATACAACAACTGACAAGTCTACAGAACCTATAACCTAGGCTCTGATACCAAAATTGTTACGACCCGTCCTGAACACCCGTTATCCCGGGGCCAGCGTGACGACAACATGACATCACCTGAATGCCAAAGCAACACACAGAACGACAATATACATACCAACTACATAATACCAAAATATAAATATCCATATACAATTTATCTACTATAGGGACATACCCATCCCCAAATATATGAAAAAACCAAAATAAAAACCATGAACCTCTCACAGATTCACCCCAGACAGCTCATCTCAAAACCTACACCCGACTCCATCATAGAATTCTATCTAGCGCCAGTAGGGGACCGACTACTAGCTGTTCCACCTGCGAGTGTTCTGTCTTCTTAATAAAAATTATTTTTAACATAATAATAATACATTCTAAATAATACAACATTTAAATGGATCGAGCGTAAATATATAACCACCACACAATTGGTAAAATCTCCAGTATATAAGCAGTGAAAATAAAACGATATAAATAAGTTTCATTTAAACCCATGCAGTATAACATAATATGATAATACACCAAAGACGATATAATAAAGCACCACATCATCATATATGACAAACATCAAATACGACAAAGCACCACATACGACAAGACACCATATATGACACCACATCACATCACACCACACCACATCACACCACCCCCACACCTCGACTAGCCATGTGATCGTTTTAACCTCACGATCGGGAGTTGCAACGGTACTGTACCCCGTAGGATATGCCTTCCTAGTAGGATATAACAACACTCCGTTGGACTATACCAGACGGGTGAAACAACGCTTCGCTAGATTATGTCAGACGGGTGAAATAACGCTCCGTTGGACTATGCTAGACGGGGAATATCCACTACCAATCTCCACCTCACCTCAACAACAACAACTCATCTACACCTCAATAACAACAACTCCGCCCACCATCAACGGACACCTCAACAACAAACAATAAAATCTACAATATCAGAAATACCCAAAATAACGCTTGATCCATGTAAGTTAGAAAATTCATCCATTTTCAAGTAAACACATTTTTCCATCATATATATATATGAAAATAGATTTTTTTCAAGAAGACAGTACACTCACCTGATTATCCGTTTTCGAAGACTTTGACCGCCTATTCTCTATCGGTACTCTAGTGCTTGCGAACTTAATAGTGACAGGGCCTATATTAATATTTTATGTAAAAACAACCTAATCATGCCACACAACCCTAATTTCCGTAATTTTCTATTCCTCGTATTTTATTATAAAACATGTCTATTTAACTAATATTGTTGCGTTACCGTTTATTATGTCGAATTTATTCATACGAACATATAACGCTAAAATCAACGATAATGATAACATGTATTTTATATTGAGACAACTAAATGTATTATTAAAGAGGTGCGGAATTCTACTTTCCCCGAATTTTCCACCGGCCGCGAAATTGGATTTATATTTTTCGTGGGGTGGTTTGTGTAATTTCTTCTTCTTTTTTCCCTTTTTCTTTTCTCCTTTGTTTTGTGTCTGTTCTAGTTTTCGTTTGCATTCAGCCCGCCAACGCCACCACCGACGACACCCTCTCACAGCTTACCACCGGCGATCACTCTGATCGCAACCCAAACGCAGCCTCCTGACTACCCTCACACACAGCAGCACACACATACACACACAACTGAAACACACATACCCCACTCACTGACCGGTCGGTGACGACCGACCGACCAACAAATCACACATACACAACGACAGCGACGACACCCCCATATCGCCAAGACTGAAGAACACTCAGACCCTCACCGCAGCTACCCACACCATTCATGAGCGTACACACACAAAACACTCACCCACACACAAACAACCACTGTCGACACACCAACCTACACCTCCGCTACCACTAACGGAATGACGACATACACACACACAAACACGTATATAACACACACACACACACACAGAGTAGTAACAACACCCAAATATGCATGACAAAACCCACGCCCACAACGCCACACAACTAACCACCGTCGGACCAATTTAAACGATGACACAACACACATAGAGCAGGCACACTTATCACCCCGACACACAGCTCACAGACCTCAAAAATGCGCACATACACGCTTCCGATCATCGCCACCACCGGTGACGGAACGACCGAACCCATACACATACCCTTACCAAAACAAACAGAGGAATCACACACATACTTACCGGCGACAACAACGATCATTCACACTCCACCGACGAACGAACAGAAACTGATCACACACACATGCCAAAACCGTGATGAACTACCACTGATCGAACCTCTCTCTTTCTTCGATTCTAGATTCTTCTCCGTTGGGTGTGTGTGGATGTATATGCGTATGTATATGTGCATATATATAAACGTGTGTATATTTATATGTGTATGTATGTGTGTGTGTGTGTGTGTGTGTGTGTGTGTGTATATATATTGACAAAGGGGAGCCCAAGTGGTCGGCTCCCTACCTTTCATATTTATTTTTTTATTTTTTTTAATAGCTTCTTGGAGAAGCTTTACAAAAATTATACTAACACCCCCCTCATTTTTTCTTTAGATATTAATTAAGCCAAATTCTAATTTTTAATGTTTTGAAGATTGCGAATTAACCCCTTAAATTTTAAATCAAATAATAAATAACACCAACAACCCCATTATTTTTAAAATATTTTAAAACGCGACTACAATTATACGTATGTCAAAGATCGAGATCTTACATGACCAGCCGACGAGATTGACCAAGAGGCGATTAAAAGGGTCGTTGATGAAGCTGACGAGATTGACCAGCCGAGGATTGTGGAGCTTGGAAAGTTTATCGATCTCGTTACTTCGTTGAGGCTCTTGGGCGTGAAGGAAAAGGCAACGGCTTCTATGTGATCGCATCGGTAATGACGGAGTGCAAGTTGTGAAACTTGATGGCCGGCGGCAATCTCCACGATGAACATTGAGAAATCGACGAATATGGAGGAAGAATATGTCTGGAGACATCACAAGCACGAGGTCAGGGAGAATCAATGCAGTTCATCTCTTATCAAACATATTAGAGCACCAATTCATCTCGTAAGTTAACTCCTCGCCTCTGTAAGAAGATTAAGCTATATCGACTTGTGTTACGGTCCTTCGGATTCATATTCTATGAAGTTTATAAGTGAGAATCGAGATCCAATTTCATTTGTAGTAGGGGGAGTTGCAAGATGACCTATTCACGGCAACCAGACGTCCCACACGGAGGACACCCTTGTAGACGACGTCGTGGCTTCCTTTGCATAGGAGCTTCCGATCGGAGAAGCCATTGGTGGCAGCTTCGAGGTCGCTGTACTGGAATTCCTGAATTTTGATAGGTTTTCTTTATCGTTTTCAGGTCTTTAAAGAGTTCTAGCGGAGGACGACGATTGGGAAATTGAATTGGAGATCGAAACGGCGGATTTAGCTTTACATAACAGATAACCCATTAAATTTGGCTAGAAATTGTAAAAGGAAATCAAGATATAAAAGGGAATGAGCTTTTGAGAGTATTGCAGTTTCGCGAAGAAGATGATGTGAAAATATGAAAAATACACTTATGGCCCTCTAAGTTTCTTATAGTGTTAAAATAGTCTGTAATAAAATATTTAAAAGGTATAAATGTCATTCAACAAGTTAGGGTGGTGGGCAATGGCATGGGTGGTGGCGGGCGGTGGCGGGCGGTGGCGATGAGAGGGTGTGATAGGGTGGGAGGTAAATATAATTATTTAAAAAATTAAAATTAAAAATTAAAAGTTTAAAAATAAGGGCGTGTTAATGAATTTTCATAAAAATAAAAATAATTTTCTTTTTTAAAATAGCAGAAGGGCATTTATGCCATAATGGAGGTAAGTAGTCATTGACCGAAATGACAAGGAGACTGACTGGTATTTGTAAAATAACAGCGGAGGTATCTGGTTTAGTGCAAAAATGACAGGAGAGGTGAGTGATATAAACCTTTATTATCATATCATTTGTGTGAATCTTCGCTTAAAATTCTAGAGGCACAGAACAAATAAAAACCATTGAAAAAAATAAAAAAATTAACGAAAACCAAACTGGTGTGAACATTTCACCAATCCACGTGAATATTCACACTATTATTTGAATAGTATAAAAATCAAGGGAGGAAATGTAAAATAAAACTAACAAATTAAAACTAAACAAAAAAGAGGGAGAAAATGTAATTATTCTTCAAGCACTCACTGCAATTGAAACCAAACATGGAAGATCTGGGTATGTTCACATCTAAATCCTCTTCGTTTTCATACTTGTCGTTCGTCTTTCGCCACCATTTCTAGATCTGGAATGTCATTCGCCACCATTTGTCGATGAACACAGTCCTTCATTAGATGACGGTGAGGCTAGATGACGTCGGCGAGGCAAACAATAAGCATGGTGGCGGCTTGCAGCTGTGAGAGAAAGAGGAGAGAGATGGGGAGGGGGGTAGAGAGAGGCAACCGTATGGAAAAAAAAATGGTTGGGGTTCACCACCACAGTGGGTATGTCGGCAGTGGTCACCGCTGCAGCGGTGGCTAGATCATTGCGGCGGTGAGTGAACAAATGATTTTTCTTGTCACACCCCACCCCGGACACTCGTCAACGTGGGGCCGGCATGACATCGACACGACCTCATCTTAACGTCAAACCCACTAGCAACCGACAAAGTGCATACAAAATATACAACCACAAATTTTGACCATATACAACATCTTTAACTGGGGACACACCCGTCACTGAATTATAATAACAATAAAAGTATAACAATAATAAAGCTCTAACAGGTTCGCCTCAAACTGCTCATCTCAAAATATTTTCATACTATATCAACACCGGACTCTATCTAGTGTAGTAGGGGATCGACTCCTAGCTGTTGTACCTGTGAGTGTACTGCCTTCTTAATAAAACATTTTAAAAATAATAATACATTCTAAATATTATCACCATTAAATATGGATCAAGCATAAGTATATAAACACCACATCTCAAGCATACATCTCAAACACATTTTTTAAGCACACCACTCAAACACACACCTCAAAGCCCTAGTGATCTTTTTAACCTCACGATCGGGAGTTTGCAATGGTACCGTACCATCCATAGGATATGCCTTCCTACGAATACCCATCACTCTGCCGAAGCAGATAATCATTGCGCAGTATAAATGTTTAACATCACTCTGTCGAAGTAGATAAATATCACTCCGCCGAGGCGGATAACATCACTCTGCCGAAGCGGATCACATCACTCCACCGAAACAAATAAATACCATGGCATCGTCAAAATCAATAACGTCATCATCAAATCATAAATCAATAACAACGTCTAGTCAACATCGTCAAATCTCAAACATCACCCTCTATTTCCAAAATCGATTTTTAATCCAAAATCATATTTTTCACTTTCTTAAAAAAAAAAAGCGTCTGATTTCACCAAAACTATTTTTTTTACTCTTTATTTTTAGAAAACCAGATATTTTTCCACTCTCTTTTAAAACTACCAAATCCAACGAAATTCATTCTCAACTTTCTTTTGAAAATTATCATAATTTCACGAAAATCTATTTTTACTCACTCACCCTAAAACTTGCTTGATCCATATCGTCTATAAAATCATCTAGTCTCAGTAAGGCCATTTTATACGCATATATATGTATAAAAATAATTTTCTAAAAAGACAGTACACTCACCTGATTATCTGTTTTCGAAGACTTTAACCACCTATTCTCTACCAGTACTCCGTTGCCTGCGAACCTAATAGTGACAGGGCCTAAATTAATATTTTATATAAATTAACTGAATCATACAATGCAGACCCTAGTTTACGAGATTTTCTATTCTCCGTTTTTTTTTATTATGAAATATTATTATTTAACTAATATTACTCCGTTACAATTTCCTATATGAAATTTACATTTATTCATGTAAACGGTCTCACTATTTCCTATCGCTATTTCAATTTAGACAATTAAATACATATATTAAAATATTCGAGATTCTACCTTTTCTTAATTTTTCCATCGGCCGCAAGATCGGATTATTAATTTTTTGTGGGGTGGTTTGTGCAAATTTTGCCTTTATCCTTTTTCCTCATTTTTCTTTTTCTTCTTTTCTTCTTCTTGTTTCCTTTTCTGCTTCTGCGTCTATTTGCTGTCGGTGCTCCACCGCCTAGGGGAGCCTCCTCCTCTCATCTGATGTGCTCTCAGAAGTTTCACCACTCAAGCGAACGCTTGTCCTCTTTTTGCTTTGTTTTCGGGTCCTGCCGTCTCATCTCTCTCTCTCTCCTCGCAGACGACAACCTCACACTACTCATTGACGGCGATCCCACTGATCACAACCCAACGCAACCCCTTGACCACCTTCTCCGAAGACAACAGAACAGAACCCCCACACAAACGCTGACCGAACACAGCCGGACAACAGCCCGAACCTCTCTTTCTCTCCGATTTCTCACAGCAGAACGACACACCCTGCCGTCTGCCCCTTTCTCTCTCTCTAACTTTCCACCGTCGGCGATGATCACATACACACTCCCCAACCACTACCGGCAACACATACACACACACACAAACACCCATACCCACATGCACACCAGCGAAGGAGCCACACTCCGCCGGACCATCTCACGCCGCCGTTTGCACCCACACAACCAACTACAGTTCTCTCTCTCTCTCTCTCTCTCTCTAACCCACCGCCAGTGACTAATCAACGGCGACACACGCACTGTCACCTCGTCGAACCAACGGCAGCACACATGCACACACTGCCAATCACACCCACATTATTTCTCCTCTATTTTTCGACGACGAACGGTTGAACCCACACACATACCCAAAATTTATCGGAATAGAGAATTCACACACACACACAACAATGAAATGGAACAGAACGCTCACACATACGACCACGCCGGAGAACCCAGCATTGCCGAACCTTCTCTCTCTCTAAAATTCTGATTTTTCTCTTCTGATGTGTTTTGATCCTCATATTTTTTTGCATGTATCCTTTTTATATGCATGAATTGAGTGGTAAAAGATGATCTTAGCTTGCCACGTTGCCCACGTCCGATCTCCCTGCTCCGGTTGAACGCTCGGCACACACACAGACATATATATATATATATATATGTATATATATAAAATCTTTTAATAAATTGCTCTTTTCTCCCCCAACTTTCTTAAAGTTTTCTTTTGAGTTCCATTCACCATTTATAAGTTTCTTATTGCAATTTGATCCCTGACAGTTAAATTTTTAAAAATTGAATGACAATTTGGATCCTAAGTTTAGAATAATGTTTTTAAATTTGAAATTTGACCCCTAATTTTATTTTATTTTGAATTTTCAATTAACACCATTTTACCCCGTATTTTTTCGAATACGCTAAAATGCGACTATTAATGACATACGTGCTACGATTGAGGTCTTACATTTCTATTCTATTGACTACTGTGGCGATGGATTTACCACTGCAGTGGTGGAAATGCAGAGTTTAGGTAACTCTCTATACTTTGATCACTGTGGCGGTGGACTGCAGGTCTGAACTTCACCATTTTGCTTGTTTTTCCACCGTTCTTGCTCCAATATGATCATTTAAATACCGTTTTCATCTCTTTTCACCCCAAACACATGATTTATACCAAAAAGAATAAAATTGTATTAAAACATATAAAACACTCGAAAACTAACAAGTTCGTTTTGAAAATAGATAGGTAAATTACACCTATCACATTCCACCCCTCAAGTCTCAACTGGAGAATTGTAGAGTCACTCACTTCTGAATTTTGTAGTCCCTTCCATCTTTTTATCCTCGCAATTAACCACCACGCCTCTCGCCTCTCGCTCTCTCCTCTGTATTCCTTTCTTCAAGTCTCAACCGGAGAATTGTAGAGTCACTAACTTCTAAATTTTGTAGTCCCTTCCATCATTTTATCCTTGCAATTAACCACCACGCCTCTCGCCTCTCGCTTTCTCTTCTGTATTCTACCCCTCAAGTCTCAACCGGAGAATTGTAGAGTCACTCACTTCTGAATTTTGTAGTTCCTTCTATCTTTTTATCCTCACAATTAACCCCCGTGCCTCTCGCTCTCTCCTCAGAATTCCACCCCTCAAGCCTCGACAGGAGAATTGTAGAGTCACTCACTTCTGAATTTTGTAGTCGGCAAGGTTCCTACCATCTTCCAGCTATTTTCCGACGAAGATCATTCGTGAGAATTCATTCCTTATCCTGGATTTTGGCCTTGACATTATCGATGGTGTCAGAGCTTTCGACCTCAAGGGTTATGGTCTTGCGGTGAGGGTCTTCCCGAAGATTTGCATGCAACTGCGGTGGCGGAGTGGCATGCAAATCTTCTAGAAGAACCCCACCGATAAGACCATAACCCTCAAGATAGAAAGATTGACACCATCGACAATGTCAAGACCAAAATTAGAACAAAGAAGGAATTTTTGCGGACCAGCAAAAGTTGATCTTTGCCGGCAAACAGCTGGAAAACGGCAGGACCCTTTCCGACTACACCGTTCATCAGGAGTGGACTCTACACTTGGTGCTTTGGTTGAGGGGTGGAATGCGGATATTTGTCAAGACACTGACGGGAAAGACCATCACGTTGGAGGTGGAGAGCTCCGACACGATTGATAACATGAAGGCCAAGATTCTTCTTTTATTTTTTTTATCCTGTACATATAAACATATGATTTGATGTAGTAAGGAGATGGTTGATGTCATCCTTGTTGGATAATTTCTCTCTATTATTATGGATCAAATCAATTACCTCCTTTGTTTCATGTCCTAAATTTGTTGGCAGGAAAATGATGAAATATCGAAGAGCTTTCTCCCCCTACTTGTTTTTCTTACATATTCTTTGCTACACTTTCTAATTTTTTTATTGGTATAATTGAAGATAACTCCACATTTAAATAAATAATTAGAATGGGTCATGACCCATCATTTTCTTTTAATAAAACACCATCCGTAAAAATAAAAAAATAAAAATAAAAATAATAAAAAATAAAATAAAAAATACATCACTTAAAATGAAATTCCAAAATTATCATTCATTTAATGTTTAAACCCTTTGAACCATTTGTGGGACCACAACCATAATTGAGCCTATCAGTAACATAAATGAACCCAATTTTTTTTTTATACGAATTATGTTCATAACACTACATAATAAAATTTAGAACACTAAAAATGGATTAATGAATAATTTTTAAATAATCATCAACCTTGGCCAAAAAAATTATTTCGATGATGATACAGTTTTTTTTTAAAAAAAATTGAGTTAATAAAAGTTTAATTGGCGAAGTGATTAAATTTTGAGACAGTAACCCGAGGTATACAAATGGCAAAGTGATTAAATTTTGAGGCAGTACGGATTGCACACTTTCTAACTCTCTCCCGGGTTATTAGATCGTCGCGTTGTGTTTAAACCTAGTCCGAATTCGAGGTTATCTCTCCTAGTGTCAAACCTCGTATTCTCAATATATCGTAGCAAGCATATAAAAATGGAAGAACGGTAAACACAATCAAATAACGAAGAACAATCGTTAACGAAACACAATTCAATCAAACAACATATTCATAAATTATATTAATCCCATAGATAACAATGTTTTGCTAATGACCATAACCGTATATACAACAATAAACGAGCTAAACATGCTCTAACAAACTACCAAAGTTAAGAAATAGGGAAAGAAATGAAGGAACTTAGATGTTATCCAAAGATCCAATGCTAAAACAACTCCGAGAGCGTTTCTCCTTCTTCGCTTTGTGATCTTCTTCTTCGTGTTTGGATGAGCTCTCCCCAAACCTCTAAAAATAAGCCTCTAATTTCTATTGAGGTCTAATGGCCGAAAATGAGATGAGGAAAGAAGATAAGGGAACCAAAATATCTCAAAATATCTAAAAAATAATTTATAGGTGCAGGGGTTCACCACCGTGGTGAGTATGTCGGCAGTGGTTACCGCTGCGGCGGTGAGTAAACAGAGGTTTTTTCTGTTCTATTGACCACTGCGACAATGGATTTACCACTGCAGCGGTGGAAATGCAGAGTTTAGGTAACTCTCTGTACTTTGACCGCAGTGGCGGTGGGATCCCCGCTGCGGTGGTGGATTGTAGGTCTGAACTTCATTATTTTGCTTGTTTTCCCACCGTTCTTGCTCTGATATGATCGTTTAAATATCATTTTTATCTCTTTTCACCCCAAACACCTGATTTATAACAAAAAGAATAAAATTGTTTTAAAATATATAAAAACACTCGAAAACTAGCAAGTTCGATTTGGAAATAGATAGGTAAATTACACCTATCACATTCCACCCCTCAAGTCTCAACCAGAGAATTGTAGAGTCACTCACTTATGAATTTTGTAGTCTCTTCCATCTTTTTATCCTCACAATTAACCACCACACCTCTCTCCTCTCGCTTTCTCCTTTATATTCCATCCCTCAAGTCTCAACCAGAAAATTGTAGAATCACTCACTTTTGAATTTTGTAATCTTTTCCATCTTTTTATCCTCGCATTTAACCACCGCGCCTTTCGCCTCTCGCTCTCTTCTCGGTATTCCACCCCTCATGTCTCGACTGGAGAATTGTAGAGTCACTCACTTCTGAATTTTGTAATCGGTGAGGTTCCTACCATCTTCCAGTTGTTTGCTGACAAAGATCATTTGTGGGAATTCCTTCCTTATCCTGGATTTTGGCCTTGACATTATTGATGGTGTCAGAGCTTTCGACCTCGAGAGTGATGGTCTTGTGGTGATGGTCTTCCCAAAGATTTGCATGCAACCGTGGTGGCGGAGTGGCATGCAAATCTTCGGGAAGAGCCCTACCGACAAGACCATCACCCTTGAGATAGAAAGCTTGACACCATCGACAATGTCAATGCCAAAATTAGGACAAATAAGGAATTTCCGCGGACCAGCGACGGACGATCTTTGCCGGTAAACAGCTGGAAGACAGTAGGACCCTTTCCAACTACACCGTTCATCAAGAGTGGACTCTATACTTGGTGCTCCGGTTAAGGGGTGGAATGTAGATATTCATCAAGACGCTGACGGGGAAGACCATCACGTTGGAGGTGGAGAGCTCCGACACGATTGATAACGTGAAGGCCAAGATTTTTTTCATGTACATATAAACATATGATTTGATGTAGGAAGGAGATGGTTGATGTCATCCCTGTTGGATAATTTCTCTCTATTATTATGGATCAAATCAATTGCCTCCTCTGTTTCATGACCTAAATTTGTTTGCAGGAAAATGATGAAATATTGAAGAGCTTTATCCCCCTACTTGTTTTTCTTTCATATTCTCTTCTACACTTTCTAATTGTTTTATTGGTATAATTGAAGATAACCCCACATTTAAGTAAATAATTAGAATGGGCCAAGACCCATCATTTTCTTTTAATAAAACAACATCTGTGAAAAAAAAATAAAAAATAAAAAAAACAGAACCATCACTTAAAATGAAATTCCAAAATTTTCATTCGTTTAATGTTTAAACCCTATTAACCATCTGCAAGACCACAACCATAATTGAGCCTATCGGTAACATAAATGAACCCATTTTGTTTTTTATACAAATTATGTTCATAATACTAGATAATAAAACTTAGAACATTACAAACGGATTAATGAATAATTTTTAAATAATCTTCAAACTTGGTCGGATGAGTTGTTTTGATGACGATGCAGTTTTTTTTTTTTTTTTAAAACTTTGAGTTAATGAAAGTCTAATTGGCAAAGTGATTAAATTTTGAGGCAGTAACCCCAAGTATACAATTGGAAAAATATGGGAATATGATGTTGAGAGAAGAGAAAAATTATGTAAAATAATAGAAAAAGTTTGGATGAGCATAATTTGCTCTCGGTGATCTATTTGGAGCGAATTATTTTTTTTATTTTGGGTATTTTTTGGAGATCTAGGTGTGGCAAATTGTCGTAGGCGGTTTGGTCAAGTATGTTTTCAAACAAAGCCCTTTTTTACCTTCAATTTTGGATTTGAAGTGTTGGATGACTAAATTTGTAATCTTTGTTGCGAGCATGCGTCTTGTTCTATTAGTAAAATTGAAATCTTCGAAAGTCAGAATAATGACTCAGATCAGACCCAACTTTCAAAAAAAAAAATTCGCCCAAACAGACCACCGAGTGCAAAGTTATGTCCATCCAAACTTTGAAGAGTAATATAGTGTTTTTGAAACGTTGAAGAACAATAAAATGTTGTGGCAATAACTATTATTTAAAAATTATTCATTAATCTGTTTTTGGTGTTCTCGATTTTATTATATAATGTTATGAACATAGTTTGTATACAAAAAAAATTAGGTTAATTTATGCTACCGATAGACCAACTTTTATTAACTTAAAGTTAAAAAAAAAAAATTGCATCGTCATTGAAAATCAGACCAACTTTGACGATTATTTAAAAATTATTCACTAGTCCGTTTTTAGTATTCTAAATTTTGTTATGTTGTGTTATGAATATAGTTTATATACAAAAAATTTGGTTCATTTCTGTTACGGACATGCAATCGTTTGTTAATTCCAAATTACCGAAAAAATTCCGTCGTCATCGAAACAGCTCATCTAATTAACTTTGACGATTTTTTAAAATACATTCACTTGTCCTTTTTTAGTGTTGTAAAAAATATTATGGAGTGTTTTAAACGTAATTTATGTGCAAAAAAAAATTAAATTTATTTAAAATACCGATAGATTACCGTTAATCAACTCAAAGTTGCCGAAAATTTTAAAAATTCATTAGAGACCTTAATCATTTTTTGTTTTGTTTTGTGTTTTTTTTTTTTTTTTTTTAGGTGGGGGGTGAACCTGGGGTTGAGTACCCCGGGTTCTACATTGAACCCGGGTTACCCAACCCTGGGTTTAAGATGACAAACCAAAAAAGAATAAAAATAAAAACGTTTTGTATATTTAGGATTGCGAACTCCGAGTATACGGCTGGATTTTCAAATTAGGGGATGTAATCCGGATAAGAATATTTAGGTAAATAAGTTAAAAAGGTTCTAATTCAATATTTGTTTTTTTTTAAATATAATAAACGTCTAAAGAACTCGAGAAAGTCAAGCTTGGAGAAATGGGTTTTTATCTGAGGTGGGAGGATCAATGTTTTAAAAACCGGACCAGACATCGAACCGGAAATGTTACCGGGTCACGGGTCACCGGTTGAACCGGTAGATGAACCGCGGTTGAACCGGTGACGTCATAATTATGTCATAATTATTTTTTATATATATTTATTTAAATAAAAAAAATACAAAATATATATATACACACACATTTATTTGAAGAAAAAATAAACATAAAAAACAAGATCCACTAAATTCTATTAACTTTAAAGACTCAAACTCAAATTATCATTTATCAATACATAATTCATAAACAAAAGACACATTTTTTAATAAAACAACATTACATCATTCAAGAGTTCAAAAAAAATTGCCCAAGAACGACAAAAATAATTGGAGAGTCCAAATCATCCATAATACACAACATGAGAATAACAAGCTAAAAGTTTTCGTTCGGAGGAGCATTCGGTTAATTTGCATTATCTTTCTCACCCTCACTGGCACCGGAACCCTCACCAAAATGAAATCGAATAGTTGGTCCAACACCATGATCTTCTCTCATTATTCCTTGATCCACATTCTCAAATGAACTAAAATCAACATCTTTACCGCCTACTAACACATTATCCATTTCATCCACAACGGCGTCCAATTCATCTACAATTAAAATATTAATTAAGTCATTTTTCTAAAAATATGAAGAAAAATCAAATAAAAATTTCAGAAAAAAAAAAAAAAAAAAAAAAAAAAAAAAAAAAACCTTACTGCCCCAGTGAACTTGAAGTCCGTCTACCGTCTGAACTCTGAAGTCCGTCTGCCGTCTGGCTGTCGTCCGTCCGTCGTCTGCCGTCTGGCCGTCGTCCGTCTTCCGTCGTTCGCCGTCTGGCCGTCGTTCGCCGTTCGAAGGTCGGATCTCGTTGGGAAGGAAATCGACCACGAAATCGGCTGAAATCTGAGTGGATCTTTTGGGAATGTTTGTAATCGGAAGAAATTAGGGTGAAATCTGAGTGGATTGAGAGATTGAGACAGAGAAATTGATGCAATGGGTGTTGCCAAACGCAATCGTGAACGGGAGCAGGACCGACGGGGAGGGCTTGGGTTTTTTTTAGGGTTAGTATTTATATGGTAGGGGATGGGCAAAAACCGCCCGGTTCAAGGAAAACCGGACCGGTTCACCGGTTCGCGGTTGAACCGTCTGGTTTTCCGATTTTTAGCCCTAGCCGGTTTTTTGGGTCTTTCCGGACCGGAAAGGTGACCGGTCGGCGGTTTAACCGGTCCGACCGGCCGGTCCGGTCCGGTTTTTAAAACATTGGGGAGGATAAGGAATGGCCAAAAATTTTATGGCGGGTCCGTGTGATTACAGATATCGCTTTTTCCACGTGTATGGCTGATATGTTCTCATCTTCTCCGCCTTTATGCATCTATCAGAAAATTCCTAGTGAGAGTGCGTGTGTGGATAAACCTCCATCAAGCATTATAGGATGATTTGTCCACTCAACCACGGCGAAGGCCCAAACCCTCTTCCTCTAGGGAAACTAGAGAGAGAAACTACAGGGTAATAGTCTCTGCGTGTGTGTGTGAGAGAGAGAGTGTGTAATCCACATTTGTAAGATTATATTGCCTGACAATGGAGGTGGGCATGTCTTTGAACGCACTGGTTCGACTACCCGTGTCGAGTTCGTCGAGATTACAGGAAACAGGATTCGTCAAGCCGTCGTTGTTGCCTTCTTCCACAACCGCTGTGAAATCACAGGGGAGCCGTAAGTACTACCGGTTGTTCGTGGTTCAGGCGAAGGGCAAGAAAGGTATGGCAGCGCGTCAGTTCCAACGCTCAGCTCCGCCTCCTATCCCCAAGATTGAAGACGACGGTAACCCACGCTTCGTCATCTTCATCCGCATGGCCAATGTTAGCGCTCTCTCTCTCTCTCTTAATTTCCCCTGTTTTCTTTAATTTTGGTGTCATGGGGTGTGTATTTTTCTGATGTGCAGGTTTATCTGTGGTACCCATTTAATCTTGTTGCCGGCGGAACCACCGCCAAAATCATGGTGGCGGCGAAGGATAATTTCTTAGGGAAATACATTTATAAGGACACTCTAGCTAGGAATCTTGCTGCTGTTATTTACAAAGTATGTCATGTTAATTACATCAATATTCTATGTTGGATATGTCCGTCTTTTGTTCTAAAATCTGTTTTTTCACCTTTTTAATTTGATTCAAGACTAAAATCTGCTTATTTTTTGTTGATTCTTATCTTGAAATGAGAAGAACCCATTCATTTATGAACTTATTAAATGCTTATGCTTCCCCCAGCCCCCCCCCCCCCCCCAAAAAAAAAAAAAAGACACAATAAAACAATTAAGGGCTGCTATATAGTTTCTTTCTGTTCTGAACCCGAAATTTTTGGAACTATACATAATTACTTCCGTATTTTTATCTGTTCCAAGTTTTTTGGGAACAGATGAACAGAAAAGCCCAGCTTCGTCTGTGTTTCTGTTCGCTGTTTTCCGTTTTTATTCCCAAAAATTTGAAAACAGAACAGCTATATGGCAAGTTGCCCCCCCCCCCCTCCCCCTCCCCAAAAAAAAAACGACTTTTCGCTCTGCTTCCATATTTTAGAACAAATTTCTGGAAACAAAATGAAGTTTTCTCATATTTTTGTTTCTGGACTAATGTGTTTTGAGAACAGAACAAAAAAATAAACGCCACCTTAGTATATCTGTTCTTAGTTTCACTTTCTATATAGATATCTGGGAATAGAACAGACACAAATTTTTCTTATTCCTGTATTTTCCATTGATGTTCCAAGTGATTTTGGCAACAAAAACACTAAATAAACAAAGGGCACCTCAATTTTGTTCTTAGCTTACATTATCAAACTGATAGTTTTATTATGCTGTCTGAAACAGGACGAGAAGGAAATACAGAAGCAAGCCTTGAAACAGCACCGTGTTCTGCGCTCCACTAAAGAATTCCGCTACGGCTATAAACTTGTTGTAACGTCTCTTGTCTCAATCTCATATCCACATTTCATTAAACAAATTAACGGCTATTAACAATAAAATAATAACCGCCTTTTACCCCTTCTACTTTGGTCTTGTTTCAGTTTAACCCCTCTACTTCTACACATTGCCCACTAAAGGGCGAAACCCATATTTTATTCACAAAGAATATAAAATGACATAATTTCCTTTATATTTTAATTTATGCTTAATATTTAAGGTAATAAATGGGTAAAACTAACATTTTCTCACTCTCTCTTTGCCTCTCTAACATCATTTTTCTTCTTTTTTAATAAAGAAAAATAAAATTAAATTAAAGGGAAGTTTTGTCCATTTCATGTAAAATTTAGATGGAAATTCTATTTTTACCAATTTATTAACATATTTTTTTCAGTTAAAAGAAAAAAAAAAATCATTTTCCAATTTATTATAAGCAGAAGGGATAAAATAAAACAAGATCAAATAATTTCATTTTGTTAAATGTACAGGAAAATGGCAATTTGAGAGCGGCACTTTCCACCAATGATGTTATTGAGGTAAAGTGAATATTAAAACACGATCTGATGATATTCAATTATGATTAATTTGTTGTGGTTTATGTATTCATTTCTTTTTCAGCTCCCAACGCCGGATGAACTCAGAACTGTTCTTGACAAAGTGAAGGATTTCTTTGGGGATGCTAAGGAATCTTTCGGGAAGCTGACAACCTTAAATTCAACCGAGTCTGAGGAAGAATCGACAGAGAAACCGAAGGAGAAGGCCAAGTGAGTTGTTCTACTGTTTGTTTATTGGTCTAAAAACATTTTTCTTAAGAAGTTGGGAACAGAAGCAGAAATTTAAGAACAAACCAGGCAGAAGTTTCACAGATTTCTGTTTCTGTTCCCTGATTATTGAGTTGGCGTTTGTTTATCGGTGTGAGTCCTTTTTGGCGGAGCATAATTCTTAGACTATAAGGGATGGAAAGTTGGAAAGATGGAAAACAGGATGGGTACAATGCAGAAAGGAAAATTGTTATCTTTTCTTTTTGTTTGGTATCGTCGAACAAATTAAGAGGAAAGGAAAGGAAGTCGATATGATATTGAGATTACCCTTTTACCCTGAAATTTCTAGTAAATACTTTAATAAATATTTCTTTTATGGGTATTATGGTCACTTCATTGAAAAATGAAGCGTGGGGACTGGGGTAGGAAATTTTTTGGTGGGCTAAAAGCCACAATTTTCCACCCAACTTTCCTTCCTCATTATTTTTCATTTCATTTTCCTTTCGGTCTTTTCCATCATCTCAACTTTCCTTTATACCAAACACAGCCTTAGTTTTTAATGAATCACAGGGTATAAAGCGAAAAGCGGCAGTGGCGGTGACCTACGGAAAGCAAATTATCCGGTGTGTGAAGCAGAGAGTTTGCCGGCGGCAGGTGACATATTTGATTTGTTTTATAACGACTCGCCGGAATATCAAAATACCGATGGTTTTGTTAATAGATACTCTGTTTATTAGAAATAAAGAATTTAAATTTTCAGTTGCAATATGTATTGCAGTTTGATTGCACAACTTTTTCTAGGGTTTCTGCTGGAAGCTGTAGAGAGAAGGGCAGTAAAGAGGTCACAGATTTTGTTTAGATATAGAACTGTATTTTTGTCTGTTATGTTTTTAAATTAAATTTTTGGAGATAGAGCAACACTATTTTTTTTGGGGGAATGAAAACAAAAATTTAAGAACAAAGACATTAAAGAAGTATTTTGATCTCTAGATTTTATTTTCATTCCCAAAATAAAATGAAAATGTGAGCGTAGTTTTGTCTTAAAAGAATTAATTAAATTTAGTTGTTAAATGTAAGCACCAAAATCTACGTTCACATTTCATCGCTCCCTCTCGCGCATCGCTCCCCATCTCACGTTGCTTCTTTTCGGCATCTCTCCATAGCTCACCGATGACATCTCACAATCATATCTAATTGCAGCCTCTGTTTTCTGATGTCCTACTCCTCTATGTCTATCTTCTCTCTTTTTTATTTTCTCCCATTGTTGCAAGGTAAGTTTCATTCATTCCTTTGCTTTTAATTTTTATTAATTTTTTTGTCAATGTTTTTTTTCCCCAATAAATGTTGTTCTTTGGTTAGTTTGTAGCTAAACCTTTTCTTCCATCATAAATTTTAGAGTTCCATAGATGTTTCACAATTTTACCTAGTGGCACAACTCAAATTTCCTATCGTGTTGTTTACGAGTTCTTAAACAATATTTGGGAGTCGTTGGGCAATTACGTATTAGCCCAGTATGCACAAAGTCTTCCCATCACCCTTCAAGGATGGAATTGTGTCTCGTCGTATGTGCCTTGGTACCGTAGTATCTCACATTTGTTGTTCAAAACCTGGAGCATGCTTTAAACTTAGCTTTAAACTTAACGAACCTGCACATAGTCTATGATTCGAGAGAGGTATATTTACATTTATTCACATGCATTCGTTTATAATTGTCAAATACCTATTATTTACATTTATCTTATCAAAACAATGCTTTAGGTGCCTTAGATAATGTCAGCCTATACTGAGTCAAGAACGCGAAGAATGTGAAAAAGATCTAGATTAGCTGTACATGGCGTTGGCCCGGATTCGACCCAAATGGGGGTGAATTGGGTCTAGGAATTTTTATCGTCTTTCTTAGTTTTGCTTCTCAAGGCACTCAACCAATCTCTTTAGTAGACAATAAATATATTGATAGTATGAATGATTTCTACTAATAAATTGTGAATCATTTTAACGAGTGTGATCCATTTTATAATATAAGATAATGGAGGAAAGTAATCACAACACAAACTAAATATACAAGTAGCACATAATCACAAAATGATAGAGATAGAGAGAAGTAAACTACCACATGATACAAGAATTTTTATAGTAGTTTTGGCAAATAATCATTTACCTACGTCTACTCCTTCGAGCTCTTGCAGAGAGTTCTAATTCACTAATCATTTTGATCATCTTCATAGGTAAAGATCAAATCTTTACAATCTTATCAAGAGTCCATCTCTTGAATTTCTTAAATACCCATTCCTAGGTTGAGATTAAGCCTATCCTAACAAGGTTCACTCTCTTGGATTTCTCTAATTCTTTTCCCAGGCAGAGATCTAGTCCAACTTACCAACGTTCATTTCTCTAGATTTCTAACCCCCTTTCATAGGTAAAGGTCAAATCTTACCTACCAATATTCACTCTCTTGGATTTCTAACCCCCTTTCTTAAGCAAAGGTTGTGCCCAAACCAAAAGATACAGTGTATCAATACAAATGTCACAAAACAAATACAATCAAAACAAATCAAAGCTCAAAGCTAACAAATCTGGATTCACCCTCCAAACCACCGAGATTCACTCTCTTGGATTCATTATCCTAATCTCTTCCCTGGCGAGATCGAGCAGATGTGTGGCCAAAGGTGTCTCCCTTTGGCTTCTTAATAAATCAACTAATGGTGGTTTTACTTGTCATTTTCCTACAAGTTCTAACACAAGATATAAACATGATATTGTTGACTCTTTACAATCTTAGTTAAGTAAACAGGTGGATTAACTAAATATTTTGTAATCTATCCCACAAAGCTCAACAGAACTTCTAAACACTCTTATAGATGTATTTCTAATAATAAGCTTTCTAGTGTTTGTGCTATGCAAATTACACTTCATCTCGTGATTATTTAATACAATACAATTGAAAACTAGTATAAGGATAATAACCCTATGATTTGTCTAGTTTCGGTTTCAGACCATATCATAAAATTCATCTTAAGTATAACTCTTGGGCATGTTTATATTTCAATCACACGTGACAGATGTAGCATGAAAGATATGCGACTTTAATCATAATATCAATGAACACATGTACAATTAATTAAGAGCAAGGAAGATAACATGAATATTTAATCAAGTCTCAACATTATTCTCATGGTTATCAATTTACCGTTTTTCAACAAGAATCAAACATGTGCAACTTTTATAATCTCTTGGTCACATATAATTGATTTATTTTTATTTTCACACACATTAATCATTACAAATCAGTGAAAATAACCGATTAGTTTACTTCTTGTTAAGTTTTGTACTCAGATGATTTAAAATCTTGTAGAGCATCTTAATCTCGCTAGCGGTACGAGTATTTTTCGTGACCAATATACCAAACATAACAAATTCGTGTTTTATTTTCAAAGTATTTTGGAAAACATTTTACATGGATAGATCAAGATAGCGTAGGTTTTCCAAATGATTATATTCACAAAATAAATTAACTCAATTTAAATTGACCACAAGGTGAATCAATCAATTAGACAAGTAAGGATAAATGTAAAGTATCTAGATAAAGGAATTCAAACATATACGACATAGATCTAGACATTTTCTCAGTTAAGCACAAAATCATCACGTTCCAATATTAAGCAATACCACATGAGCAAGATAATATATAATGAAACAAACTCACCAAATTTAGGATCATAATGTGATATTGGATCTTCCTGAATGACCGAGATTCAATCTTCGAGGCATTTAACAACCTTAGAGTTTTAATGAATTCGGCTTGATCGTCCTACTCTAGGTTTCTCACACAAGGAATCACTCACTTGTTTTTCTGTAGTGTTTTTCACACTATATTACTCATTGAAGAATCAATAGGTGTCCCCCAGGGGATGGTAGATGTAAATAAATTAAGCTCAGACCGTCATCCTTCTCCAATTCATGCAACAAGTTGGGTATATATAGGTGTTTATGCTCTTAATCTGTTATAATTGATTATATGAACATTTTAAACCAGTGATCTAACTTTTGTCTCTAATGTTCCAATTTATTCAATTTAGGTAAGAACACATTGAGAGATATTGTGCATAGAAACGGCTAAAATTTAGGGTTCAAAATATAGAAAATTTTAAATATTTGATTCACCCTTTGATCTTATTCCATAATGTGTAATTCTTCAAATCCTACGATATCCTAAATATAAATAGTCATGTGTTAGATTGGCCCAACGCTTGTTACATTGGCCCGAATTCAACTAACTCATGAGTCGCGTTAAATCCCCGAATTCAGGGGAACATTGTTACACATGTTTTGGGATAAGAAACCAGATTAGAATTCTTTACTTTATCCATTAGAGAAATTAAAGCTTGGGTGAAGAACAAAGAAGAAAATCATGGCGTTCAACGACTCCATGAGTGACTAGGCTCCCAAGTCAGGTGAGAGTTGCATATATTTTAGATCTATCTATGTAAACTTTATTTACTTTCTATTTCTTTAGTGTGTGTTAAGTTTGTATAACAAGGATTTGTGATTTAATAGATGTTTTTCAATAAATTTATGACTTGTGGTTTAGATCTAACTGCTATACAACTCGACGTCTTTGGAATTGACATGACTTTAATTGAATGGATCATGCTAAACGATTAATTCACCTTACATTGGTTAATGTAGGAATTGAATCATGAAAATAATACATATTGATTAAGTGGTCGATTTACTTTTTGTGGGAAATTCTATTAGTAGTTAGAATTGCTTAATTATACACAAAATTATAGTAGAGAAGAATAGAATTTATTGGATTGATCGAAGAATATATGTATGTCCCTAACCCGAGTTTCTATATATTGAATTTCAAGTATTTAAATTTTCTACAATTTTAGTATTAGAACTCGAAAACCAATCAAATTAGTTGTCCATTTCACTTAAAAAAATAAGAGAAAACCAATAATTACAAGCAATTCATGTTGTTCGATACTCGTACTTCGGCACTATACTACCCAGTTTACTCTACATCGAGAATTATAATTTTGAGTAATCAAGGTATCCTACAATTAGGGCAGCAACTCTTGCTTCATTTCTCATGCACAACGATTTGTCTTTTTTACTCAACCTTCTGTTTCTCTTTAGACATTGCATAGTATTACACAAATGTGAACTAGCACCATAATATTCTGAATGCATCAAGGCGATATGAAAGAATATGCTCTTAAAATTATCTAGAAAAATAATTGGTCGAGTGTGCATAATTTTGTCCGAACACACTTTATTGTAAAACCAGAAAGTGAAAAATAGAGTTGAATAGATTACCTATACTTGAAAAATAATTTCAAATTAGATCCTGACTGACAAAATTAGATGTATAACCTTATCCGAAACCAATTTATTAAAAGAGATAGTTACCAAGAAGTCATAATATGCTGATTAAACTACCGAATACACTTTTTTAAAAAACATGTTACAAGATAATCCTTTTATCGTTTTGTGACGATATTATCCCTCGCGTTGAATATAAAACGAGCTCGTGTTATATTAAACACGATTTCGTGTTATATTCAACATAATCTCATGTTGAATATAACATAGTCTCTTGTTATATTCCACTTTCATCGCCGTTCAAATTTTACCAATTTGTCGTATCCATTCCATCTCACCAAAATAGCCATACAATATACCAAATATAAGCTCCACTCCACCAAGTGCATAGATCAAGTCTCTTCTCTCTCTCTCTCTCATTTGTTTAGGGCGACGAGTTCGGGGCCGCCGCCATTATATTATATCCCAATTTTTTCATCCAAATTGATAATTTTGTCTCTATATTCATATGTTTGATTTTTTCCCAATACAAACTAAATCAATCCGACCAAATAAACTCTAATGGCTCGTTTGGTTGGACGGAATGGAATGAGGGTGGAATGGAATGGAAGAAGTAATGGAATGAGAGAAGGAATGGAATGGAATTGTCAATGGAATCGCTATTCTATTCTCTTGTTTGGTTGGTATGGAATAAGGGAAGGAATGAAATAGTAAAATATATTAAAATTTCCATTATGTCCTTATGAAATTATTATTCCATTTTCTTATTTGATTAGTATGAAATGAGTGAATGAATGGAATAAAATATAATAAAATTCTTATTATGCCCTCATTACAAAATTTTATTATATTTCACTATTTCATTCATTCTCTCATTTTAGTATATTTCACTATTCCATTTAATTTTAAGTTTCTGTTATCTAATTTCTGTTTTTGTTCTCAATTTTCAATTTCTATTCTCTAATTTCTGTTTCTGTTCGCAATTTTCAGTTTTCATTCTCAATTTTCCGTTCTCTAATTTTCTGTTTTTGTTTTCAATTTTCAGTTTATGTTCTCAATTTTCTGTTTCTGTTCTCAATTTTCAGTTTCCGTTCTTAAATTTCTGTTATCTAAATTTCTATTTTTGTTCTCAATTTTTAGTTTATGTTCTCAATTTTCTGTTATCAATTTTCAGTTTTTGTTCTTAATTTTCATTTTTTGTTCTCAATTTTCAGTTTCTGTTCTCAATTTTATGTTCTCTAATTTTATGTTTATGTTCTCAATTTTCTATTTCTGTTCTTAATTTTTTGTTCTTAATTTCTGTTTCTATTCCTGATTTTCTGTTCTCTAATTTCTATTTATGTTCTCTAATTTTTATTTTTGTTCTTAATTTTTAATTTTTGTTCTCAATTTTCAAGGCTTAAATGCAAGGGCTATTATGTAATTTAGGATGTTGATTATATTAGGTTGGAATCTCATTCCACCCTATCTCAAATGGAATTCCATTCCACCATATTTCATTCCAATGGAATCACAAAAGTGATTCAATTAGAGAACCAAATAACGGAATAGGAATCGAGGGTTGAATGCGATTTCATTCCGCCCCCGATTCCATTCAACCAAACATGCCGTAAATACCACACACACATATATATATTAAATTCACCATTCAATCAAACAAAATAAATCCAAAGCAAATCAACCAATTCTTCACATCAGGAGGCCTTCGCGTCGTCGAAGGTAGCTCCATCTGAAGCTTAGTTATTGAATTATTCAATGACCTGACAGGGCTCCATCATTTCACCTACATAAAATTGGTAAAACCAAATATAACCAAATTGGGAAAAATAAAGATAATCGAATATACTCACTGGATAGCTTCACGGGCTTCCTGAACCTCCCCTGATATTTCTTTATCCTGTTCAAAAATCACTATCAATCGCCACAAATTATAAAGAAAAAGAAAGAAGAGAAAATACCTTTTCTGTTTCACAATAGTCAGAAAGAGTTGGAAACTCTTGTTCACGTCGCCGCCTCGACATAATTGGTCGTCCGATTCCGGAGGAGACCACACCCTAGAAAACAAGAACAATCAATCAATGAATTACTATCCCAGAGAAACGAATCGAAAAATTACGTATAGGCGCGCCTCACCGTCGCTACCGCCGCTCGATCGCCATCGCCATCGTCGTCCAGATCAGGCCACCTTTGTCTCACCAGCCCTGTCGCACAGCTCCATCGCACCAGCCTCATCGTTCTATAAGCATAACAATCACCATAGAAGGGTAATTTTGTCAATTCAAAATATTTAGGGTTATTTAGTGCAAATCAGTGCTTTTTATGGGATTATCATATGTAAAAAAAATGTTATGAGACTATCTTATAGATTTAGTGATTTAAGGAGACTATTTGGTATTTTTCCTTTATTAAAAGGAAAAATTGGTGAAAAATCTATTTTTTTTTAAGTATAATTGGTGAAAAGTCATTTTGTGTTATTAGATTTTGATTTAGTCCTTTAAGTTGGATTTTACTTATATTTTTGTCCTGCATCGCAGAAATTGTAGGGATATTACAAGGATTGTAGGGAGCCTTTTAGTGAGTACATTCAAAAATTTTATAGTGAATTCTGTTACATGTAACTAATGTTAGTTACAATTTCATAATTATTATTTTTCACACATATTTGAATATTTTTAATTACAAGTATTTATATAATATTAGTTACATGTTACAATTATATAATTATATATATATATATATATATATAATATTTTGTGATGTAATTAAAAAAAAATCAAATTTTTTAATTACATATCAAAGACATGTGACTAAAAAGTTACATATTATTGAAACATGTAATTGAAAAATATTAAATTTTTTAGTTACATATCAGAACGTGTAATTAAAAAGTTACATATTATTAGAACTGAAAAAAAAAATAAAAAAAAAATAGTTGCCTGAAACTAATACAGTAATGTTACACAGAAAGTAGTTATACGTAACTGGTGCGTGGCTATCACATGAGTAAGACTTCCTTCTTTTGAAACAGATGGACTAAATCAAAAAAAATTACCGTATATAAAATTATTGACCAATTAAAACTTAAATAGGACAACTTTCATCTATTATCCCTTATTAAAATTGTAATGTTTTTGCTTTTCCCGTTTTGTCCTTCATGTTACCCCGAATGGGACGGCATCGTATTATGGGAACGAAGGTATCATTATCAAATATCCATAGAGAAGCTCTCTGGAGAAGTCCAGAATCACTGCAGGAAACAGAACTCGAACGTTCTCTCTCCTTCCAGAAATGTCTTCTCCTTCTTTAAATATGTAGTGTTCCCAATCAGCAACTCCACAACAAGCAGCATTGAGAGCAACAAAATCCTCTGTTTTTCATTAGGGTTTTCTCATTTCATTTGAATCAATTGATCGATAAATTATAGAAGAATGTCTGTTTCAGTAACAAACCTCAACCCCTGTTGCCCAAAACCGTCAACCCAGAGAATCGCCCATTCTTCCAGCACCTGCCATGGAAGATTTCCTCAGTCGGTGAGCCTTACTGGTTGTAGAAATCGCCAACGCAGCATCAGGGCCGTCGCCGGAGATGGGAGAGAGTCTCTTGACCACTTGCAGAGAGCAAACAGGCACCAACTTCAACAACAGCACCAACCACCGCCGCCACCACCCAAGAGAAGAGTTGCGCAATCCGCCCCCATAGGTAAAATTGATTAATAGTTAATGCCCCTTTCGTTTCTGAGAAATCTAAATCGTTTCTCAGTCTCTTTGTCGGATGGGTTTTTGGATTTGCTGAGAGAGCGGGAAATCAGGCTTCTAACTCTGTTTTTTCATGTCTCTGTTCATTTACACAGGGTTATGGGACAGGTATCCGACGGCGAAAACAGTGCAGCAGATGATGGACACGATGGAGAGATTGATGGAGGACCCATTCGTCTACGGCCGCAGTTGGTCTTCTCCGGCGGCCGTCGAGAACGGAGGTTACAGCAGGGGAAGGACGCCATGGGAGATCAAGGAAGGAGAAACAGAGTACAAGATGAGATTCGACATGCCCGGAATGACCAGAGAGGATGTAAAGGTTTATGTGGAGGACAAGATGCTGGTAGTGAAAGCCGAGAAGGTGGCGGTGAAGAAGAAGCGAGAGAATGAGGGACAGGCGGAGGAGGAGGAAGGAGAGTGGTCTGCTAAGAGCTACGGGAAGTACAGCAGCAGAATTGCTCTGCCGGAGAATATCCAGTTCGAGAAAATCAAGGCGGAGGTAAAGGATGGGGTGCTGTATATAACGATTCCAAAAGCTAGTAGCACCGCCAAGGTTGTGGATATTAATGTCGAATAGATCGATCTTTCTTTTTGTGTGTGTGTGTATTTCTCCTTTGGAGGAAGGACAGTTGACGAGTGAGATAATTGTTGAAGATGGTCTCTCTTAATGTGATTCAATTCTGGAATGTGAGCGTGTAAATTCAAGTTCAGTTGTTTCATACATCATTTCACAAGCTTGAGGTATTCAGTTTTTTTTTTATTTCGCGAGTTGGAAAATTAAATTAAAATACACATCCCGAGAACATAAATCAGTGGATGTGAGGGACTGTTTTAGTTTAGCCAAAGTCGAGGTTTGAGAATACAATTGCTTTAAAACTCGGTAAAGAGAGTGTTGTCACCCTTGATGTCCGACCCTATTCGATCGGAATTAGTTGAAATTTAATATTATTATTCGATATTAGAGATTTTAAAAAACAATACAAGTCCCCCCCCCCCCTCCCAATTAATCTTTTTGTATCATTTATCTTCTTCTTTTTTTAACCTTTTTGTATCATTTATCTTCTTCTTTTTTTTCAAAATACTCTTAATAATTTGAAAAAATCAAAATGAAAATTGTTCAAAGTCAAAAATCACTATAGTGATGACTTTATTCTTTAACAATTCTCCAATCATTAAATAATTAAAGTGTGTGACTAAAAAATATACTAACAAAAATAATTTGATGTAACGAAAAAAATACACTAATAAAATAATTACATGGAACTAAAATTTTGACGTCCAGTGGTCGTATTTTGACGACTGGAGACCTAAGGGTGACGATAGAGGGTGAAGCCAATTGTCGATGATACAAATCTTGTGATGTAAAGAGACATTGACCATAAACCTAAAACATAAACTAAAAATAATAAAATATTTATACTCAATTTATAATTAAAAAATAAATAAATTGTAGATTAGATAGTTTAACCAATTATCCTTGTTACAAAGTCTAACGTGATTATTATAATTAAAGTTTAATATATTACATACATTATTTTACAACCTTTTGATATTACATCATTGAGAGAGAGAATAAAAAATAAAAATAAAAATCAATTTAAATCCAATACATCATTTCACAAAGTTTGAGATATTCAACGTTTACCTTTCTTGTTATCATCCAGAACTTCGGTTCTTAAAAAAAGCCGAGTTGAATTGCCTCATCTGGTTTTTCTTCATCTTCTTCTTCTCATGTACAGGTATTTTTCACAACCCAGGTTCCAAAAAAGCTGAGTTGAGTGCCAAACAGGGCCTTACTTTCACCTAATTATATACACCTGAAACTGAAAGTCGCCGTATTCACAAGTCCCTGAGGTCATCAGAATCTCAGATCATGTAATCAAACAGAATAAAGTGTGTTTCCGGCAGTATCGGCGGCAAGTTTTCCATGTAAAGATAGAAACGTCTTAGATTTTCCTTTGCTAGGGTAAGCATATCCACCACGTCAGTGTCGCCGGTGAGAACCCATAAATCGCCGGAGCTAACTGTCTTTAGGCTGCCTCGGCAAAAAGGACAAGACTTTGATCGTGCATTCCTGTATATTAAGTAAAACATAACAAAACATAAATACTAGGAGTCTGGTTGGTTTACTTTAATTGATAAACCGTGCTATTTTTCAACTTAATTAATTTATAATTGTTATAATTTAGTGCTGGTTTATAAAGTTAAAATAACTAATTAATTATTTTATGTTTAGCGATTATTCGTTTGTGTAATTAGCTTAAAATTTAATTAAAATAAAATAATTGTATGATTCCTTGTTCAAAGTTCAAATAATGTGTCAATTTAACAATTCATTGTTAAATAAGAAATATACAATTAAGTTTTTAAAAGAATTTAAACAAAGAAGAAGAAGTTAATTCAGACAACAAAAGGGTTCTAAATGTTTCTCATATTTCCTATTTTTTTGGTTCCTCAATTTTTGTTTTTGTTCTCGAACAAAACAAAAACTGGGAGCACTTCAGTGTAGTTCCCAAAAACTTGTGGGGGGAGCAGAATAAAATCATTCCTTTGTTTTTATTATATATTTTTTTGTTCCCAATTTTCTTGGAACAGGAACATGTATCTGAGAACAAAAACACTACACAAATGTGGGGCATTAGGTTTTTATTTTATATCTTACTTTTTTTATGTTCCAAGAAAAGTGAGAGTAAAACTAAAAATAAAAAATGAAGGGCATATGGGGAATGAGAGTACCAGTCATGGAAGCAGCAAATGCACAAGGAGTGGCCACAATTAGGCAGCACCATCTTGGTACAACTATCCATGCATATCCCGCATTCATCATCTCGCTCAGGATCAACCACAATATTGTGGCGTTGAGTTCTCTCGTCTTTTGCCGATTCCATCATGTCGCCCTCGAGTTGCTTAAGCCAAGGATAAATAACAGCTGCAATACCAAATTTTTTAATATGTAAAATGACCAAACTAACCAACAGAACCAAACAAATGTATCTATACCATAGAACTCCCTCAGGGAGGCTTTCCTTTCTTTCGAGGACATAGTCGGCATTCCATCGATATATACCTGCATAAAATACAGATGGGCTTTTTACATGCCTTTAATTTCATAATCAAACACTATGAAAACTTTTATTTTCCCCCATTTACAAAAGACAGAATATGAAAAAAAAAAAAAAAAAAAAAGGTTATTGGGGAAGAATTCATATAGTAATTTTTTTTTAAAATTCAAAATTATTGTACCACGTGAAAGTCGTTATAATTTTTCTATGCAATAACTTTTATGACGTGCAATGACTTTGGACTTTTGATAGAATTATTGAATTTCTCAAAAAATTATTGTAATGAGTCAGATGAACAGTGCATTTCAAAATTGGGGGTCATGGCAAAAAAACCCCCAAAAAAGGGGTCCAAACGAACCCTTATAATTAAAGAAAATTCGGTAAATAAAAAAAAAAAAAAAAAAAAAAAGTGATGGAATTTTACACAATTACCCTCCCTTATGAAAGTTGGTTAAAGGAGTAGAGGGTGCTATTCGGTATTTTACCTTGTAGACAAGAATGTGAAGGAGGCCTAAATAATTAGGGAGAGAGTCCGTACAAGTAAGGTCCATCCACTCCACCAGAAGTAGTAACAAGGGAGCAAAAGGGCTATACGACACCTTCATTTGTACACAATCACCAACATAATCTCCAGGAAGCCCAGCCGCCCTGGATTAAAAACAAAAATGAGAATCAGTGACACACGCTTTTTTATGTATTTCTTTTTTGCCAATTTTAAAAAATAAACTTTTTAAAACCAAAAAAGTTAAAACATAATTTTAAGTACTTTCCTGAAAAAACAAAAAACAAACATTTTTTCCCAAATTTTTACACCATAAAAAATTGATGGACTAGGACTATTCCATCCCTTTTTATTTTTAAAATCATCTATGAATTTCTTTTTGGATTAAGATATTATTTATAGAGATAATACAAGGTATTATTTCTACACTATTAAACAAACATTTGATTTTTTGCTTTTACTTTTAAGTAAAATTACTTTTTTGTCAAATCTTTTTTTTTTTTTTAATTTTATTTTGAGCATGTTTGTTCCACCTAATTAAGTTGTTGATCACTTACCAACTGGGAGCCGACCCAAAGT
The DNA here is from genome assembly GCA_016647705.1 of Eucommia ulmoides. NCBI lineage: Eukaryota > Viridiplantae > Streptophyta > Magnoliopsida > Garryales > Eucommiaceae > Eucommia > Eucommia ulmoides. The sequence continues at coordinate 7,533,415 of CM028333.1, read as the reverse complement.
GAATTATATTTTTTGTTTTTCAGATTTATTGATTATACCGCTGCTGGATTGGAGTGTAAACTTATAGTTAGCGAGATTGTGATTGTCATACGTCATTGAAATGAATTTTCTTATTTAAGGTTCTAACATATATACACGGATGTTAGAGATGTACAATTGAATTTATTGGATTTGGAGTTGTACAATTCAATTTATTGGAGATTTTTGTTTACGGAGGATTTAGCGCTCTGTCTTTTATATAGTTTTTCTTGCATACCGAGTTTCCAATAGATCGGTACCCGGGCCGTTACAAATACAAAAACGTTACCAAACGGTAACTAAATTATTATTGGGTATAAATTAGCATTATAATTGAGAGTTAAGGCTGTGTTTGGCAGCGAAAAAGTTAAGAATATTTTTTTTATTGGACATTTTCTTGGCTACATTTGATATATATATATATACACATACATAAATAAATTGAAAGTCATCATAGAACATAATTGAGTAAATTGAAAATTCTCTCTTTTCCAAGTAACCCATTTTTGTAAGTTTTTTTTTCCTACTTTTCAGCTTCTGAAAGACGAAGAATCCCTAAACCGACCAGCGAAATTACATATTCAATAAACCAGAAACACAATTCTTAATAAGATCACACTGCAAATTGTTCATAATATCGAGAAAAAGAAACATTAAATAAAAGGGGAAAAAAGAAAAAGAAAAAGGAGGAGAATCACACATACAGGGTATTGGCATGTTGAATATCAGCTTCAAGAGCTTTAACAGATTCTCTGAAGGAAGATTTGCAGTTCTGTTTCTGCCACATTTGTTTAAACTTTGTATCGCACGAACAAGAGGAAAGGGGCTTTTGTCAAGGATTTTAAAGAGGCGTTAGAGAGAGAGAGAGAGGAGTTTGCTTAGCGGTGTAACCTTTCCCCACTTGAAGAAAAGAAAGGGATAACTTTCTGCTTTCTCTCTCTTATGTGTCCCCTCCTAATTACCTTCATTTATTCCTCCTTAAAACACTATTTTTAGATTTTTTTTATTTTTTTTAATAGAATTTGAAAAATAGTTTTTTTTTTTTTTTTCCTTTGTGTACCCCTATTTTGTGTTATTTGTTCAGATGACACACCAAAATCTTTATGGCATACCAAAATTTAAAGGACGGTGTTATATTTTGGTGTGTCATTTTTTATTTTTTTTATTGAAATTAAAATTAATTAAATTCAACCCAAATAAAACTAATTCAATATAATCCAAATAAAATAAAATTAATCAATTAATCTAACTCAATTCAACTAAAATTAAATTCTACCAAACTTAATTAAACACAAATAAACAAAACATATTAAATTAAATTAAATTAAATTAAATCAAAATTAATATAAATCTAACTAATTTTTTTTTACCTAACCCTAATTAAACAAACCCAACATTAATCAAACAATATTTAAACCCAAACAAACTAATCAACTCTAATTATGCCAACCATCACCCAATAATCTAATATTTGGCTTTTCCTCTACACGTGCCATATTCGGCACTTGTAGAGCATGTGTGCTAAAATGACACACATGATGGCACATCCCTTATAGCTCTTTTTTTTTCTTCAAAAGAGTTAAAAAAAAAAAAAAAAAAAAAAAAAAGAAAAAGAAAAAGAAAAAGAAAGGGGGATGGCACACCATATAAAAATGCCTTAGAGATGCTTAATACCTCAATTTTTCATTTCTTATCTGAGTAACTAGAGCCTATAAGCCATGTTTGAAGATTTAAAAAATTAATCTAATTTAAAAAATAATGATAAATTATTTTTAAGTAATGAAACGAAAGGACAAAATGTAAGATAAAAATATTTTCAACATCCAATATATAATATTGTGCACACCTCAATTGTCGTGCCCGTCCTTCCTGAGCGGCATGTCACGGGCTTACATTTTCACAGCAGCATTCACTTGTGCGGTACCCCAACACGTTCGCTTGTGCGGGGCATGCTTGCCTTCTTCTTAAGATGCTAACTGTTTTTTACTTGCCTTGAGCTCATCAGGGGAGCAGCTCCAACTCCCAACCAATTTGTACAGGAAAGGCCTAATCCCTCTCTTTTGTCAGGACCTTAACTAGCGACATAATCTCTTAACTTAAGCAGGTCGATATGTCTTGACTCCAAAGGGACTCCTTCTTGTGTTGACACCCACCTAGCTAGGAACCGCATATTAGCGCTACAATTCTCCAACTAGCAAGCTCGTTCCTTCTTACCTCATTGTAAATACACAGTTCGTGACACTTTCCCCACTCAATATAGCAAACGTCCTCGTTGTTATGCGAACAACACTCGATGTCGTGCCCTTGTCGTGCCTTCGCACTTTGTACGACAAAGAGGAAGGTGAAGTACTCCAACATTGCACGATCCTCCGCGACACCCCAACACATTTGCTTGCACGAGATAAGCCTGTCTTCTTGGTGGCCGCTATTTAAGCGCTGTCACTTTCACCGCAAGCGTACATATCAAGTTTTAATATAATAGACCTTTCGGTCGGGTATCGTATCCACAGGGATTGATGTTGTTACTATCGAGTACCGCGATTGTCATAACCTGACTTTATCTAGGCGACTAAAAATGTAATTTAATTAATTAATACTAATACTAATATACTAATTTAACTATACTAATACTAATATTAATATGAAATAGTTTTGAGAGAATAGGTTATCTAGGGATTAGTTTCGTTTACGAATACGTGTTTAGATTCGTTTTAGTTTATGTTAATGGCGTTCGACTTATCCGACAATGTCGGCATCTAAAACTCCTCTGTCACCTCCCCCGAGTGTAAGACGGGGGATATAACACAATTTCGTGTCAACGAAGAAGTCCCCTCTCAACGTCTTAACGATCCTAGTTTGCGTAAGTCTTGCCCCAAACTCATTGATTGTACACAAAATCTCAGTTCGTAAACTCCCTCGCTATCTCTCCCGAGTGTAAGACGAGAGATATGACGTGACTTTGAATCAACGAAGAAGTCCCCCTCAACGTCTTAACGACTCTAGGTCACATGAGTCTCACCCCAACATCATTGATTTCATGCGTTGTGTTTACCCTATCGACAATCTCAGTTATAAAACTCCCCCGTCACCTCTCTCGAGTGTAAGACGAGGGAATACGTGACTTCACATTGACGTCGAAGTCCCTCTCAACGTCTTAACAACTCTAGATCACGTGAGTCTTACCCCAATGTCATCGATTGTCCACAATCCAAACCCCGACTGGGTTATAGGATTGTGGCATTTGTTTATTTTAGTCCGAATCCGGGATTTGTCAAACCCCATATTCTCGATATGTAAATCTAAGCAATATAAACAAACAATATGGCACACACAATCAACATAACGAAGAACAATCGCAAACAAAACAAAAACTCAACTAAACAACGTTTTCATAAATTATATTAATAATCCCTAAACAACTTATGTTTAGCCAATGACCATAACCACGTATACAATGTAAAATGGCGTAAACATGCTCAACAACTAACAAAATAAAGAAAATAAAGAGAAGAAACGAGCGACTTAGCCAATATCCGAAGAATAGCCGCTAGAACCGTCGAACGATCGCTTCTCTCTTCATCCTCCACCTCGGGTTGAGAGTTCTCCCTAAAAAATCTCTAAACCTAACCCTAAAATATGGCCTAAGGCCTTAAGGGCCGAAGAGGTCATAAGAGATGAGGAGAGAAATGTATAAATAGGCCAAAAAATATCTCAAAAATATCTCCCACTGTACAAAGGTTTTCGCCTGCACGGAGAGGTATGTCGGTTAAAGTTTGCCTAGGCGATGGAGAAGGTAGTGGCTATGGAAAACATTCTGCTGGATTTCTGCCTAGGCGGTGGTTGATTTCCGCCTAGGCCAAGGAATTTCCACCCAGGCCGAAATCTAGCAGAAATTAGTTTTTTTTTTTTTTTTTTGCATTTTCTCCGTCTAGGCGGAGGTCTGGACGCTTAGATGGAGGGCTTCCTTCAAATTTTTTCCTCCTTGCTCATTTTCTACCGTTCTTCGACCATTCTCGATACGAATTTATCGTCTATGCTCCGATTTCATACATTTTCACCTCACGCACCTATTTTAATACAAAAAATATAAAAACTAATTAAAACATATAAAAATAACTATAAACATACTCGAAAATTAACAAATTCAGGTTGAAAATATATAGGTAATTTACATCTATCACTTCTTTTTAGGATGCTGATTGGTTTTGTCTTCTTTTAGGCTTATCAAGAGAGCGACTCCAACTCCCGACCAATTTTTGCAGGGGAAGCCTAACTCCTATTCTTTTGTCAGGTCCTTGACCAGTGACATAATCTTGGAACTTATTCGGGTCTGTATGTCTTGACTCTGAAATGATGCCTTCTTGTGTTGACACTTGCTTGACTGGGAGCTGCATATTAGCGCTACAACCCTCCAGCCAACATGATTGTTCCTTCTGACTGCCTTGTACATACACAGTCCATGATATGCAATACTCATCATTTATTCAAAACAATTTACCTTCTTCACCCCAGCTCCCCTCTCCTCCGTCTACCTAGAGTTTCTCATTCTCTCTTCCGCTAGCTTTGTCCCTTAACCCTCCCGTTACCACCCTTGATATTCCTCCTCCACACGATGTCTATCTTAGATCCACCTATGGAAAAAACAAAAGTCTTCCTTTCCTAGAGCAAAAATGAGAAATTATTCATCATCTCGAAGTGTTTTAGATGGTGGAATCGGTCAGGCTAGTGTTGAAAGTAACAAGTTAGGGGAAGTTTCAACCCCTTTTCTCGGAAATATTTGTTGAACTGGCCAAGGCATTGGAACAAAGCCTTAGGAGGTGCAAATTGCTCCTAGGTGTCCACGGAACTTAATCTTTTTCCATTTTTCCTTATTACGTTCCATGAAAATTCTATCATGGAATTACAGATGTGCAGATAACTCAAACTTCAAGACTTTGTTTAGAAACCTAGTTACTTCTTACTGCCTAGATATCTCCATTCTTTTGAATACTAATTGAACGCGCTCCAATTTTCCAGAGAAAACCAAAAACAAATATAGATATAGATATATGTTTATATATGCTTGGCGCTGGTAAAACGAGAAGGGTTTTTAAAAACGTCGATTTTCTCATTAAAATGTACTTAAGCCTGTTTTAGAAAAAGGAGTCGCCACCTAGCATTGGGTTTAAATGATGTGCTAGGTCACCATATTTTTCTTTTTTGAAAATAATTAAAAAATGGCTTAAGTAAAATTTGACTCCAAAAATAATATGGTCTAACCAGAGATTCGTTTAAAGAGTTCGGGGGTCAGTTACGCTCGGGGAAGGTGTCAAGCACCCCAAGACGCCCGTCCAAAGACGGTACCTTATCCGATTAAGTCCAATTAGAATTTAAATCCGAATGTTTTTATTTTATTTTTAAATCCTCCTTATATACACATACACACACATTTGAGGGAAGTGATCCCCCTTCTAAACCTAGACCGTTCTGATTGAAGGTTGGGAATTTTTCACCTCGTATTGTTAGCACATTATATTTAATACAAATTAAATAAAACACCCGCACACACGCATCGATGAGAGTAATTCCCTTCTAAATTTATGCCGTTCAAATTGAAGGTTGGGAATTTTCTACCTCATATTGTTAGTACATTATATTTAATACAAATTAAATAAAACACCCGCACACACGCATCGAGGAGAGTAATTCCCTTCTAAATTTATGCCGTTCAAATTGAAGGTTGGGAATTTTTCACCTCATATTGTTAGTACATTATATTTAATACAAATTAAATAAAACACCCGCACACACGCATCGAGGAGAGTAATTCCCTTCTAAATCTTAGCCATTCAAATTGAAGGTTGGGAATTTTCCACCTCGTATTATTTACTTAAAAAAAATAAAAAAAAAATAAATAATAAATAATAAATAAATAAATAATAAAGGAAGAAGAAAAAAAAAATCTAATTTACAAAAAAAAAAAATTAGTATAATAACAACTTAAAAAAATAAGAGTAAGATTTACAACAGATGAAAATTTACCACCTTCTTGGAGATTTTTCTTCTTCAAAATTACAATAAAATGAAAATAATATTATTTTCTTCAAAAATTTTCTCCAGATTTCTCCTCTCCCTTACAAAAATTTCTCTCAAAAATTTCTTCCTCTCAAAATTTTTCTCCCCTCCCTCTTGTGATCCTTCCTCTATTTATAGGAAGGATCACTCAAAATTCTTCCGAGAATCGTGCGAAAAAGAGGGGAAAAAGGGGGTGGGTGCACTGAAATTTGGTGCACCCAAAAAAGGGGGGGCTGGCCCCCCCTGCTGGCCGCACATGCGGCCAGCAGTCCTGGTCGCTACAGCGACCAGTGCAACTGGTCACTGTAGCGACCAGCCTGGTCGCATGTGCGACCAGCCCTTGGTCGCACGTGCGACCTTAATGCACCCCCCACCCCCGTTCGGTCCAGGCCTCTCTCGTTCTCGTCTGTTTCTGGTCCATTTTGTTCCGAATTAACGCGTTTTTATTCCACTTCGAAAAATCTACAAAACCAAAAAAAATTAATTAATTAATTACTAATATTTAATTTACTTAAGAGATTAATAAAACTTAATTTAGCAGTATTAAACCGCACAAATACGGTACAATCAAAATAAAATAAATAGAAAAATAAAATAAAAATAACTATAAAATAAAGTATATTTTTTTGCGAAGCAGTCAAAATGCCGTGTCTACACTAATGTGGATCTCAACTTTATGGGTAGTTTCTTCAATATTTGGGTTACACTTCCTCCTGTCACATGGATCCTCAAGGGTGTGCATGGGGGATCTGGATCATCTGGATATTTGATAATATGCAACTCCAAGATATTTCAATCAAGAATCAAGCTATCCATGCCTTGGTTAGTAGAAATAATTTCGAATATCAAATCATTTAGGCTATTTATGCGAACCCTAACCCGAGAGAGAAAGAGGATCTTTGGAAGGATATGAAGGAAGTTTCTCAAGAAAATTCTTCTATGTGGCTGGCGATTGACGATTTCATGAGATTACCTCCCAAAGCGAGAAGTCAAGCCCGTGCAACCCTTCTAACTTAGCCTAGAATCAACAAATTTAATTGGAATATCAATGATTATGGCTTGATGGATTTGGGGTCTAACGGTCCCAAATTGCCCTGGACCAGGACTAATAAGAACAACCTAAGGATCAATAAGAGATTGGATAGTGCCTTTGCCAATGAAAAATGGTGTGTAATCTTTCCAAACTTTGGTGTTGAAACTTTCCATTGTATGTACTCTGATCACTTTTCTCTTTTAATTCATTGTTGCGGTCTTAGAGTTTCTTCACCTAACAGACCCTTCGTTCGGAGGCTATGTGGCTGACCCATGATAGTTTTAATGACCTTATTAAAAATCATTAGGGATGGCAAAAAAATTAAACCAGTGGGTAACCAAGAGAAACCAAATTGAATGGTCCGGTTTTGAAACTGACTAAATAGTTTGGTTGCGGTTTTGGTTTTGAAATTAGCAACTGAAGCAGTTTTGATTTTGGTTTTGGTTTTGGAATAGTAACTGCAAAACTAAACAACGAAATCGAACCCCGAAACTCTTGTTAATTTTAATTTCTCCACCCTTTGGATTCAATTAATTATGTCTTATGTTTCTAATTCTACTCCCAATATATATATATATATATATATATATCAATTAGTCTCACATTTCTGACCATTCGATCATTTTTGAATTTATTTACACCCCCAAATTATTTAATATTGTAATTTAGTACCTATTATATGTACTAATACTCCCACAACCCTAACCCTAATTCTATCACATTTTTCTTATAGCCGCAACCTACTCTCTCTCTCTTAGACTGTTATCCTACTCTCGCTCTCAAATTCTCAGTTCTCAGTAGCTCATCGTTCCATCTCTCTTTTCTTCTTCTTCTTCTTTTCGCTCCACGCCGCTCATCGCTCCATGTCGTTTTCATTGTTCTTATTGCTCTCGCTTTCTCTCTCTCTTCTACTAGAAATAGACACCACCCTCTCCTCTCTCTTAGCATTGGTAAAAGTACGACCGTAATTGGCGGTGGTTGGCATGGATCAGCGGTGGTCCGCAAAGGTTGTTGATGGTCAGATCTGGGTGGGAAAATAGTTACACAAACGAGTAATGAAAAAAAAAACCTGTCAGTTCGATGGTCGAACTAGTTCAAAATGGCTAGTTGACCAGTTTTAGGGGTATAAACTGACTGCAATCTGAGTTGATCGACGGTTTAACCAGTTGAATCGACCAGTTCGGTCCGGTTTTTAAAACATTGATCCCTACCTCTTCACCTAGATAGGAGGGATTCCCTCTATCCCTATTCTTCACCTTGTGTTTGAAGAGACTATCTCACTTGATTAGTGATAGTGTTAGGAAAAGAATTTGGAAAGGTTTGAGAGTAAGAAAAAAAAAAGTCTTGTTATTTCTCATCTTTATTTGTTAATGATTTAATTTTGTTTACTAGAGGTAATCACAAACAAGTGAATCATATTTTAAAATATTCTTGTAATTTCTCAAAAGACTCGACTCAAAAAATCAATTTCACTAAATCTAAGTTGTTTGTTGCCCCTAATATTCCCCGTTGAAAAGCTAAAGAGTTTGGTAGGTATCTTGGTATTGGGTTGATTAATTGGGCACCTATCTTGGATTTCTTTTCCTTCATGGTAGACACAATAAATCTCACATGAATCACGAGCTTCATAAAATGCAAAATCGATTATCCAAATAGAAAACTAACATGCTTCCGATTGCTAGTAGAACTATGCTTATTCAAGCTATTGCTTCCATTATTCCTAACTATTTTATGCAAACCATCTCTATTCCCCTCATGGTGTGATCAAATTGACAAAATGAACAAAAATTTCCTTCGGGAGGATGGTGAAAGTAAGAAAAAATATCTTTTTAATTGGGATAATGTTTGTAGGCATAAAGATGAGGGATGTCTTGGTCTTGAAAGCTAGATCTAATAATAGGAATTTTTTAGTTAAACTTGGATGGAAAATTGCTTTGAATGATCATAGTTTATGGGCTAGAGTTACCCACAATTCCCTAGATAACAATCCTAATTCCCAAAGTAAGAAAACTACCATTTTTTGGCTATGCTTGGAGGGAAATCTATGCATCTAAAGATATCCTGCAAAAATAGATTAAATGGAAAATTGAGAATGACACCTTCATCAATCCTTGGAAATCCAAAATATTTTTGTATCTCACGTATTTCTATTACTAGTTGAGATATTAATTGAGTTATTGTTTATCTAGGGTGGTAGAAGTTACGAGTGAGATTTATTTCTTATCAGTTTTTGTATTGGTGAGTTGTGACGAGTTAAATACCATTTGAGGTATTCAATCAGGGGTAACTGAGTTTCAGTCTCTTCCTGTAAAGAGATTGAGATTGTAATTCTTCCTGGATAAGAATTGTGTTTTGAGTATTTTTGTAAATGTTCCATCATTACCTATGAAAATGATAGTTGGAGTGTTTTGTAAGATTTTAATTCTTGAGCCGTAGTGATAAAAAGAATTAGGTTAATCTCTATCCTATAAAAAGATAGGTTATTCTTGATCTTGTAAAAAGTATAGGTTATTCCTGAGTCTGGGAAAAAGAAATTGTAAAGGTTGATTCTGAGCCTGTAAAATAATTGGTGTGCGAGTTTAGTTCCTACCTTTAAAGGGATCTTGGTTTTAGTGGATGCGACCTCCGTAGAGCTCGGGAGACTGAATTAATCAAGACTAATTTGGTGAACCAGTATAAATCTTTTGTGTGCTGCATTACTATTTTGCTATTTTTGTTATTTGGGTGTGTACTTAGATTTATTATAATTCCATTGTGGTATAAAGATAATAATTAATTTAGCCATTAAATTAATTATTTGATTTATTCAAGTTTTATTCTGATTATTTTTTAAATACCCAATTCACCCCCTCTCTTGGGTATTCTTCTGGGCCAACAACAGTCATCCTCATCCAAAATCCATGTCCTAAAAACCATCGCTTCAAGGAATGGATTGGCGAATGCAATAAACTTTTTCTCTTGAATAATTGCACTCTTCAATTTGCCTCAAGAGAGACCAATAGATATGCGGATCTACTTGCAAAAAAAAAAAAAAAAAGTAGCGGGAGACTGTATGCTCAAAATCCTTGAAATTCCGATGATAGACTTAGAAGATATAATCTTTGAGGAAATAGACTGAGGGCTTTTGAAATATGCCTTGAATAATTTTTTCTATTGGTTTGTTTGTTTGTCTACAGTGTTTTGCTTTATTTTCTGAACTACCAAAAAAGAAATATATATCTCACAAGAATTTTTCTCTATCATTATGAATTTTCAACAAAAGAAATTTACTCTCGAATAATTAGCTATCTTTCTGGTTGTATTGGGAAAATTTCACATAATTATATAAACTAACATTAAATAATTAAAAAAAATATCACATACTACTTTAATCTCTTCAAATAACCAAGAATAAAACAATTAAACAAAGAAAATAAAGTGTACAATATAGAAAAATACATATAAGTAAATCGAGGTATGTAAACACTAGCTTAAGTAGATATATGCCCCCTCTGTACACAAGTTTGAATAGTGAGCCCTTATCAATATGAATAACCCAGGACGTCAAGGTACAAGCAGGACATCTATATAATGAACCGATCGCGAACCCTATTATCCATATAAAATCATCAATTAATTAACAAAAAAAACCATCACTTCTATCTATTTCTAAATCTCAATAGAATCATACTCACTATTTTATAGTTTTCTCTGTATTTTTTTGCATCTTTCTACATTGTTTTTGATCCTCACTCACCTATATATGTGGATTATGTAACTGGATAGAGATTGAGAGAGAAAGGGAAAATAAGTTTTAATAGAGGAGGTTTTCAGAGTATCGAAAGAGAGTATTTTTTTGAAGAATTAGAAAGAACGGAGAGAAAACCGATAGTACATGGAATTCTTTCCTTTAACACTCCCTTGAAGTGAAAAGAATTGAGAGAAAAATGTATATTGAGTTGCTTTATTATTATTTTTATTCTATTTTAATTTATTTTTAACTTAGTTCTTAGTTCTTAGTTAATATTGACTGTGACATTCACCGCCACTTGGTACTGGTTGGTCTTCGGACCTCTTCCACTTGTCGTCCATCGCTTGAATTGGATAATAGTCGCCACCGTCAGTTGTTGGATCAGTTTACCAAATCAAATACAAAATTCATGTCTAATTAATGTTAATTGATAATTCACTCTAATTAATGTTAACCAAAGAATTAAAAACTATCCAAAAGGCTAAAGAAATAATGAGGTGAAAAGAATAAAATTGACTAGTTTCAAGGATAATCTACTATTTTTTTTTAATAAAATGTTTAATTACAAGGCCTTAAGATGGTCTAATTTAGTAATTTCACTTAAGAGTATGCTTGAAGGAAAATTATGATGATTGTAAACCCCCAACCAAAAACTAAAATAAAAAGAGAAGAGATTATGATTGTCATTATAGCAATTCTTCATTGCTTCACATGCTTTGCAAATCTTTATTTGTGTCTTCAAGAAATTGTTTATTCATTATCTATCAAGAGTTAATGCATCTCTCTACACGTGAAATGAAACATTATCATCATAGAAATCATTTTTTTTCTTTTTTTATAAATTGGATAATGAATGGGGCTTTAATTAAAACTAGCACTAAGGCTAAGCAATTTTATGGAAATTTATGTATTGATAGTTTGAAATTTGTAAATGAAAGCAATAAAATTTATTTTAATTTTCTTTGTCGAAAGTTGTATAAGTTCAAGTTTGAATTAAACAAGAATTTCAGATTTATTTTGCACTAATTTTTCTCATTATAAATGAAAAAAAAAAAGTAAACAAATGATGTCAACGTGTGCTCTATATAAACAAAACTCCACATTAAAAATCTCAAAAAGTTCAAGACATTGTTAAAAACATGACATTAAAATCACCAAAATTTATATTTTTTAAAGGGTAAAACTTTTTATCATTTTTATTTTGTCTAATTATCACTTTAGTTTCTACACTTTAAAAATGTATAATTTACCTACTTTTACTTTAAACAAAGTGAATTTATTTTTTTTCGATTTAAATTAACGGAATATGCTTAAAAAAAATAAAAAAATTTATCAAATTTTTTAGATGAAATAAACAAAATTGTCCATTTATCTTAATTAATTACACACCACAACAATTTTTAAAAAAATAAATGAAAATTAAAATAAATGAAAAATTTGGTCCATTTCACCCACGAGATTTGATGAAATTTTTTATTTCAACTATTTTTTAAGTATATTTCGTTAATTTAAACCGAAAAAAATTAATTTTTTATTTTGTTTATTGAAATAGGTAAACTGTAACCTTTTAAAATAGAGTGTATAAAATAATAAATTAAATAAAATAAAATAAGGTAAAAGACAATACATATACTTTATTATGTATATAAGATATAAATGAGGACAATTCTCAGTATTTTTTACAATTTAAATTAAAAAATCACAATTCCATACGGTTCCTCAACATTATCTTTATCTTCATTGAAAGAGATGCAAATGGTCATCAAGCTATTGAATTGGAAAACCATTTTAATAGGCCAATATATGCAAAAGTGGTTTTCAGGAAAAAAAAGAAAAGAAAGGCGCGCATGTGGACCAATGGCTCAAACAATGATGATCATTTGTAATTAAATTTCATCCGTTCAACTTGCTCAATTCAACACGGCTCTTTAACTCTAAAATAATAATATATTGACTTGTACCCCCAATGGATACAATAAACAAAGGGTTAATAACATTTTATCTCTCTATAATTTGATCAATTTGTACTTTATTCTCTTATAATTTAAAAATCGTCACTTATCCTCATGTGGTCAGATATTTGTTACACTCAACCCCTGTGGTTAGATATCAGGAGGTAAGTGGTTCGAAAATCTAACGACAAAAGGATAAATGACGATTTTCAAATTATGAGGGGATAAATACAAATCAGTCAAACTAGCGGGAGTAAATTTAATTAACCCAATAAACAAACAAATTGTTTATTATTCTACCCGTTCTCAGTACCCACCACAATTGATTATGCATTTGACGCAATTATGTGGGATTCTTTCTACTTCTTTTTAAATAGCTTTTTTCACAAGTATACTATAATATAAAATAAAATAAAAATAATTCGCAGTTAATTCTAAATAAAAGATGTAGTCTATTTTTTATATTTAAAATCTAAATTTAGAATTAGTCTCTTAAAATAATTTTTGATTCTGTATTAGTTATGTTTGCGCTCAGGCATTATATATAGAACATAAAGAGAACTTTGCGAGTGATTTTATATTAGAGTGAATATTAACTACATATAATTAAAATTAATTATAATTTATATGTAATTTTAATTATATGTAACTATTTTAACGTTGAAAAAAAATATAAATATCTGTATCTTTCGGATTTAAAATCGAATCGTTACTAGTAGTTACATGTAAATACGATTATTCATAAAAAATTGACAAAACAATATTTGTTATATATAACAAATATTTACGTACAAGTTAAATATATGTAATAGAGGTTCACGTTTAAATAATATTTTTATTCAGTATAGCTGCGGAGGATGTGTATTGAGTCTTCCGACTTTTTTTTAATGTGCGGAATTAGAACAAAAATTGCAATTTGGTAGATGACTTAAGAATAAAATAAGAGACATGCTATCTAAACAACCAATAAAATAATATATACGATTTTGGTCCACTAAAATGGGCTAATTAACATAAAGAATCTTATGTTAATATTTTTAATGGGTTTAAATCACTTTGTATAATTTTATTTTATAGATTACCTAACTTTTTTAATCATAAATTTAGTAAACACAGAAATGTTAAACTTTGAAGTATACCAACCTCATCTGAAGCGTGCAATTAGTTAATCAACAACTTCTAACTTTGACTTCGTGCATAATTAGCCCTTTCTTTGATAGAAATTAATTTAATTTTAATAAAAAATTTACATGTAACACATTATACTACACAAATAATTGATGATTTATTTTTCAAAATATAATTTTAAGCAACTTGGGTTTAGTTATTTATTAAAACAAGGACAAAATGAGGATTTTAACAAATTTGTTCTTTTGAGGAGAAATTATCATACTGACGTTTGAAATTTATTCATTTATTTATATATACTTTTATAGTACTTCGAATAAATTTTTAATTTTTCAATTAAATCGATTATATTGAAATAGATGGTAAATTTGTATTTTTTTGGGGGGGTTGGGCGTTTACGGTAAGTTATGTCCGAGTCAATTTATGCGCATCTCAACTCACTACCTCTCTAAACGATTTCAAAGGCACATTCTCTGGCATTGACTTGATGTATGCATGATTAAATTTAAAACTTAATTCTAGAACTGCTCTTCAGGAATGTCGAATTGACAAGAAAAATTGACCTCTCATCTTACCAACCGAACTAACACCTTTTGATAGATGTTAAATTTGTATTTAATATCATATTGAATAAATAATAAATAAATAATAAAATTAAAACTAAAAGTGCTATTATTATTCAATTAAACCTATAATGTTGATCTAACAAACAAACAATTTTATTTTTTTTAAATAATAATAATTTAGCAGAGGTTGCAATAAAAGCGACAGATCATAATCTTAAATACTGATAAATACTTGGTCTTAATCATTTTTTTTTTTTGGATAATTATATTAAGTGCTCTTCAAAGTAGGCATGGTTGAAAATTTACGAACCACCGCGAGGACGCGAGAAGAAAACAGGGGAGCTGTTGAAGTTTGAAAAAATCCAACTACAAAAAGGCAAATATTGTGGTGATAATAAAGGCATCTCAACAAAAACCCAACTCCCCCACCCCCACCCTCACCTCCTTAAAATTCATCATCATTCAATACAAGAAATTATGATTTTTGCCAATTTTTTCGCTTAATTGCTTTGCAAAGCAAAGTTCCAAGAAATAAGCTGTGATAATCGAAGCCGCCCATTTTCAGAAAAGGCAAGCGCTAGAAAGTTAAAGCAAGAGAGAGAGGGATTGAGATAGAGATAGAGATAGAGATAGAGAGAGAAACACTCAAATTCTCTTTCTTCCGCTATTTCTTTTATTCCTCTGTTGTCTTCTTGTGAAGATTAGGTGTTTCTTCTCAGGACCAGCCCCTCCCTAGTGGGTTTCGCAGCTCTCTCGTCTGGGTTTCCCCTGCTTTTTCTTCTGGTTAGCCCCCTTACCCAGAACAGAGAAAAACACAGACACACATATACATACTTACATACATATATATATATATAGAGAGAGAGAGAGATACAGAGGGTTTTTTTTTCTTTGATTCTTTGGAGAAGAAGAGATGGAGATGATGTATTACCAGCTGCGAAGGTCGTCATCTTATCAGGATTCCCTCAAAGTTCTGGAGGCTGATATACAACATGCCAACGCTTTGTAAGCTCCCTTTCACGGAGTTTCACCTATAATTTCTTATTTTTTTATTACTTTATGTGCTTTTGATCATCTGTTCTTTTGCTTATGTTGTTAGCTTTATTTGTCTTTTTTTTAGCTGAGCTTCTGGTTCCGCTATTTGTTACGATGATTATCTTCATCAACACCATGGTATCGATTCAGCTACTGTGCGGGTTGAGGGTTAAAAGAGAAAAAAAAAAAAAAAAAAAGTTTTAGGGATTTGTTCTCAGCTGCTTTTTCTACTTCAAGAATTTGCGAAATCGAAACTACCCATTTGGGAATTTTGTTGTCTGAGTTTGATTATCTTAACAATCTGCTATTGGAAATTCAAAACCAATTGATTTGAGATTTTTTTTAATCTGCGATTAGGGGGGGTATTAAACAGGTAATGGGTTTGTGGGGGATTTTGTTCATGTATTAATTTGTTCTTCTCTTCAATTTTGGAAATGCTTCGCTGCAAGAAATGTGGGATTTGGAGCAGCCGTTAAGAAAACCTTCCTTTAGGGAATGGCTTTGAACTGTGAAATTACAGATTCTGGGTGTATTGTGTTTGAAATCGGAAGAATCAATGGTTGCATTTGAGTCAAGTTCTGAATTGGAACTGTGAAATTTGATAAAAAGAGGGGCTTTAAGTGTCAATTTCAGATTTTAACTCTCATTTTAAGATTGTCAACTTATTGGACGGGGCTAGTGGTCAGGTTATAAATGTGAGCGAAAACCTCAACTCAGGAGTTAGCTTTTGGGATTTGGGGTTTGAGAGAAGCCCAAGACCACTATACCCTTTGTGCATTGGCATTCATACTTGGGCTGTGAATTATGAAGTTCTATTTTTTTTTTTAATTTTTTTTGCTGATTTTGATTTCATTTTTCTTTTCAAGGGCCGCTGCGATTCCAAGAGCAAAGAATGGGGCGAGACTTCAAATGAAGTTGGTCTATAATCACTTGGCCCCATTGTTTCTGTTTTTGCTTCAATGGATGGATTGTTCTTGCGCCTGCTTTCTACCCCGTTATCTAAATCTCTTCCACATCCTCGTATACAAGGTTTGTCTTTTGCCATCGAAAAACTAATGAAAATCTCAATTTTGTAAAAATGAACACTAATGTGTTGTTTGGTTTAGAATTCGAAAACTGATTCTTAAAAAAAAAAATTAAAACAGTTTTTCGGAAGTCAAAATAGTGTTTGAAAATTGTGAAAAGGTGATTGGTTTTTTGTTTTTTTTTTAAAAGAATCTTTATTTATAATGTGTTATATGTAGAAAATTAAACCATATATATATGCACACAGGCACACACTCAAAAACATAACCAAACAGCCCATAAACAAACCATTTCTCTGAATCCAGGTATACACAGATGGTAGACCAAACATATCTAGACATGGGAGAAAAGCAACGATTAGCGAATTCTATGGTTAGTGAAATTGCTTTTTGTTTTGATTGTGCATTTTTTTTTTCTCTTTAAATTCGAAAAATAAAATAAAAAATCAAATTGCAGCCGTTATATTACCTTCACTTAGACGACTTCATTCGGACTTGGTGGAGCTCGATAATGCCAAAGATTGTAATCCCGGGAAGCAACTTATTTGCAAGAAGAGAATGGAATTGGATCATAAGGGTTTTGGAGATGTGGATATGGAGAGAGAAGATGAGTGTGGTATTTGCTTAGAGCCTTGCACGAAGATTGTGTTGCCTAATTGTTGCCATGCGATGTGCATAAATTGCTATCGTGATTGGTAAGCGATTCCTAACACAATTTATTTGTCAAAATAGGTTAATCCTAAATAAATAAATAAAATTATTACTTGGAAAACAAATTCTATTAACCTATCCAAAAAGGAAATGAAATTTGGTTAAATGAAGCATATTTGCATCCTCGTTGAATAGCTATGCAAAATGCATACTCTTTTAATTTCTTCTAGGGGCAAGAACGATGGATCTAGGAAATTGATTCATGTGCGGTTAATTTTTTTCTCTATTTTTTTTTTGACTACCCATAAGGGTCAATTTGGTTTAGAATTTGAAAACAGTTTTCCAAAACATTGTAAACTGTTTTTAAAACCGTGAAAATTTGTTTTATTTGGGTTTTCCACAATTTTGAAAACATAATCTTTACTAAAACTATGATAAAAAAATAGTAGTAGGCCTGTTGTAATGTGATGTGATGTGATTTTTTGAAAAATGAGGAGATATTGATTTGATTGATTGATTGATTGAAAATGTGTGTATCTAAGAGAGAAATTCGATAGTGCAGAATAAGTAAAAAAATATCTTTGAAATAATAAAAGTATAAATGTGACATCTCAGTATACGTAGGCTCCCGTCATTGCAAAGTATGAGGAAAGGTAGATGTACGCAGTCTTATTTTTGTATATAGAGAAACTGTTTCCAAAATTTGAACCTGAGACCTCCAGGTTACAATGTTATTGATTGAGAATTAAAAATTTGTTTCATTAAATATTTTTAAATTATGGTTTAAATGTGAAAGTGGATCCAGAAAATTGATGGGGGGCTATTTTAATTGATTTTTTTATTTTTTATTTTAAATAGGGGAAAAAGTATAAATTTTCAAAAGTTGAGTGCAGGTTCGAGTTCCTCGGGTTTTAATTGGCTTCGCTGCTAGAAGTAGTTGAATGTTTTGTTGTTTTTGAAAACAGCAAATATTGTTATTAGCCAAACAAGACCTTAAATGTCTTGGTATTTGCAGGAACACGAGATCGGAGTCATGTCCCTTTTGCAGGGGAAGCATGAAGAGAGTGAAGTCGAGAGACTTGTGGGTGTTGACTTGTGGGGAGGACGTGATCGATCCAGACATGGTTTCGAAGGAGGATTTGTTGAGGTTCTATCTCTATATCAATAGTTTGCCTAAAGATTCGTCCGACGCCTTGTTCTTCATGTATTATGAGTACTTAATTTAGATCCATCAATAGCTAAAATGCCGACCATGGAAAATGTATATAGAGTTCGGTGAGGGAAAATTCTACTCTATACACAGTAAATAAATGGCTTCTGTAATGATTTTTTTTTTCCCGGTTAGATCTAGTTCTGGGATAATGGTTGGTAATGTACAGGGTTGCTGGATCGATTGGTGTTAATTGCAGGAAGTGCAAAATTTAACAAGTAAATAAATGGCTTATGTATTTTTTTTACTCGTTAGTAGTTCTGGTATAATGGTTGGTGATGTTATCGAAAACTGGTTACGGTAAATTTGTAAAAAATCCTCGTGATCCTTCATTCTTTATTCTGGTCACACCTACACAAATTTTAACATGCGAGTAGTATCCTGGTTAAGAATGTAATGAAAACACTGAATGTGTATTGAATTTGAGTTTCTCTATCTCTCACTAACCTCTGGTATTTATAGTTTTTCCTCCAGCTGGAAATAGGAGAGAAATAGCAAGGTTATTCAATCATGAATCCATTTTGAGAGCACAATTATGGCGTATTCATATTCTCTGGTTAAATCAATGTGACTCCTCTAACGAACATTCTATTTTTACTCCAATTTGTTTCAAGACTCGACCCCTTTGTCGATTTGGTTGTTGGGTGCCCATGAGTTCAATCTAGTACATTGTCTGCTTAAAGGGTTTTGGCCCGTCAATTTGTGGAGATCTTTGGCCTTTTCGAGTCACATATGCCTTGGGCCCATTTAGGGTTGTTTGGGCTATTCCAATATGCTTCTACACCGGTCCCATTTTGTGTCCTTTTTTATAGAAGCCCACTATATTGGCCCATGACCAAATGTACCATCATCAGTTGGTAATGTACATAGTTACTTGTTCATGTTTGATGGATTGGTGTTATTACACAAATGACTTATCTTTTCTTATTAATCAGAGTTTGACTTTCTTGACAAACATTTTAGGAAATAAATTTTGAATTTAATTCGGAATGAATCCAGACGAAGTGGGTGAACACATCCTTAAGATTGTCCAATGAGGTGATTATTCGAGGTGTACGTAAACTGATCTAAGCACACTTTAAAAAAGGATAAAATTTATAGGTCACATTTAATTGAATTTGGTGGGCTTTCTCTTTTTTTTTTGGTAGGGTGTGTGTGTGTGTTATTCGTCGAGTTTTTCTCTTATTCTCGAGAAAACGTGTGATTGAAAATTTGTGTTGCCTAGAGTTCTGGCTGACGATAGGGTGGATATTCCTTATAAGAGTATTTTCAACCTTTCTTCTTACAAGGCCACATGGTTCCGTCAAGGTCCACACCAAATGGGATTGGGAGGCATCATCTGTTGCATCTGGTGGTACCTGTACTCTTACATGTCCTCTCAACTATTGCTGCCTATGCTCTTGCTGCTACTTTTACCTTTAATAGTCGTGTTGTTGCTAGTTGTATTGCTTTTAAGTATTGTTAAGTCTATGTTTACTTGGGCCTGTCAAATTTCAAACGCTATATGCTTCGGCGCGGCCATTTCCGATGTAGATCCCACCGTCTTTGTTAGCTTGCAGGGAAGATTAAGGTTATCTTAAAGGCAATGAATGAATCTTAGTCTAAGCAAAATAAGATCTGAACAATCATGTCGTCTTGTTAGTTGAGAGCAAAAGCCAACCAGAAAGAGAAGCCGTATCTTGGGAACTGGGTCCGTCTAATTTCAAATGCTATTTGCTTCAAACGATGCCCCTGTTTTCCCTTACTCCTAAGCGATGCTCCCCTTGTTTTCGTCTTCTTTGGGATTCGATTTTCAGATCTAAGCTTCGATCTTCGGCAGTAATTGCAGATCATCTCTTTGGATTTTCTTGCAATAGAAGATCTTCATCGTTATTTCTTTGTTCCGATCTCGTTGTGGTCGCTCAGATCTCGTCAGTGTCGTTCAGATCTTGTGGCATTCCACATCGCAACTCCGTTCCAGTGTTGTCCACCATTCTCTCTAGCTTTTGTTCTATGCTTGAAGGTTCATTTCACTAGTAGTGATTGTTTACTAGAGAATAGCAGTGGCCTGGATCTGTAAGTTCTCTTCTATCTGTTTAAACTCAAATCGACTTTTTCTACAGCTCTACCCCTTTAGTTGTTTTAATTTCGTTCTGTTTTGGTATGGAAGGAAGGAGAGACTTGATTAGTGTGAAAAATTTCTATAGAGAACATCTGGTCAGTATTTTGTGGATAATATTCCAGAAAAAATGGATCATCGAGGCTTGAGGAAATTATTCAATTGGCATGGTCTTGTCATGGATTCTTATATCCCCGAGAAAAAAGAGAATTGTTAACAAGTCTAAATTCGGGTTTGGGAGGTTTGTTTCTATGGAAGAAAGCTAAGAGAGCGGTGGCAATATTAAATGGAGTTAGAATTATGAACTCAGTGCTTTTTGTAAAACTTGTTGCTTTTAGGAAGCGAAATCCAAGATTTATTTTGAGCAAAAAAAAGAATCAGCTAGTCCTGTAGAGATCGGTGATGGCAAACTCGTAGAGTGGGGTGGCAAAGATTGTGGTTCTTATGCAATGTTTGATTGGAGTATCGAAGTTAACTTTAGTGTAGCTGATTTGGTAGTTAATTGTATGGAGTGTGAAATATCCAATAGGATAGATATTAAGGAGGGTTTTATGGTTCAAGTAGTTGATACGCCTATCAATTATAACTCATATAATGTTTTAGATCGGAGTGAAGAGTCACATTTTAGTTTAGCTAATGTGACAGCTCATTGTATGGAGCTAGAGATGAGTGGTCAAGTTTATGTGACCAAATCGGTTAATAGCACGATATTCGAGGGTTAAGATTTCGTTAGTTCAAGGGAGAAACAGTGTGTTTGTGATCATCATGATATAATGCGTTGGGAGGCCGAGAAAGTTTCTAGTTCTCCGGAGGGGCCTATTCTTCCTTCTGAGGAGTTTGATTCAAGTTCAGATGAGTGGGAGGAAGTAATAGATGAGAAAGAGATCATAGAAGCCGAATTTCTTTTAAAAAAGTTCATCCCAAGGAACAGGCTTAGAGATTCAGTGTTTTCTGTTGATTCCGAAGCAATAAGCAGTTTAGTTATTGATCTCTCTTCCCGTATTAGTTCACAAAGAGATATTTTTGAGAAGCTTAGTTTAGGTACTTCTTGTTTATTGCGGGGTTTTGATGCACCTAAAGTTAATGTTTTTGATGAAATTGACAAGATTTTTTCTCCAATCACAAGATTAGAATCCTATTCGGAAATTATCTCCTTCCTTAAAAAAAGGTGGGAAGAAAAACTCTCTCGCAGTTTGGGTGCGCTAGCGGCAATTCAGGTGGCTGGGGGCTATTTTTGGTTGTGCATCATTAGCTGGGTGAATTGTCATTTGGTCTGAACAGTGCCGCTTTTGGAAGTTGACTTAGTACTCATTTTTCTTGTCGTTGTCACTCTTGTTAGATCATTTAGTTTTAAATCTATTGTAGCATTTATTTGGAAAGAATCAATGTTGTTGCATGTCGTTGATAATCTATTGGGAGGAGAAGATTGTGGGGTGGCGAAGATTGTTGCCGGAGAATTTTTTGGCACTTTGTAATTTGGATTGGCACTCATAGAATTGAGTTTAGCTAGTGTTTCTGTGAGTGAAGCGGTTTGAGGAACTTTTCTGGTTAGCTACTTGGAGAATCGATTTCATGTATTTTGCTTGAAAGCCTAGTGGTTGCGGTGGATTGATCTTGGAGAGCTATGTTGTTCCATTGATTTGGTTGTTTTCTCTTATATAGCTATATGTATTTTGTTCCTTTTGGACGGGTGTGGTGTCTTGTGAACACTCTTTTGGAACCTTCGGTTCTATGCTACTTTGTAGCTTGGGAATTTTCCCTTATTAAATATAATTTTGCTTAAAAAAAAAATAAAAATCTATGTTTACTTTCTATCTATACTCTAATTAAATAAAAGAGTGGGCGTTTATTAAATTGAACAACGGGATGTTTGGATGTTTAAAATTATTTAATTTTAACAATTCTCTCATCTTGAATAAATTGATTCCTCTGTAAATATCCTCATGTTCGAATGTCGCTAGGTCTTCTTTTATAACTTGTTTTCATGAGGTTGAGAAATTTTCGAATAGTAATTGAATGATCAAATTTAATTTTTTTATTTAAAAATAATAATAATTTTAAAATTATTTTAAAATGATAGTGTACATTAAAAATAAGGGTTTATAGCAAAGGACTCCCCTGTCTTTTACACTTATATCGGAAACATTCCTTATTATTTGACAAATACCAATCACCTCTCTATAGTTTTATAATATAAACCAGATACCTCCCCTAACATTAAAAAATTGCTAACACGCCATTTTTATGGACAATAATACCCTCATAATAGACTTCAATTAAATTACATAAATGGCATTTTTTAATTTTATTTATTTGACAAATATACCCCTTTGTTCGTCTTCCTCCTCCTCCCTGCAATTTTTCTATTTTATCTTCAGTTTTATTTATTTATTTTTTTAATTTTTTTTTTCAAATTGAAAATGATTCACAAATAAAATGAAAAGAAAAATGCTCAAGTTTCTGATTATTTCAGAAACATACTTCCAACGCTAGCTTGTGTACATCGAGGATTTAATCACTCGCGTATTGACTTCACTCGAAAGAGCACGAGGTCAAGTTTTAGTATAGTGATCGTGAGATCGGATATTGTTCCACTGGGGACGTGTAACTTAATTAAATATCGTGATTTTCGTAGTCTTATATTATCTCGACTTTTCAAGAATTATTTGTATTTTAATTACAACTAAGATAAATGACAACTGTAGAGTTAGTTTTAACTATATTGATTACCTAGTTATTGATATCTTTCATGTGATACATATTTGGCTTCGTTTAGTTAGCTATAATGATGTTTATCCTATCCAACAATCTCTTTATCTACAACTCGCTCACTCCCTCTTCCGAGTGTCAAGCAAATGAATACATAACTTCGCGTTGACGCCGAAGTCCCCCTCGAACGTCTTTTCGAACAAATAGTCACATGCGTCTTGAACCAACGTCATGGATTGCACACATTTTAACGCCCTCCCGAGTCATTAGACCATCGCGTTGTATTAAACCCTAGTTCGAATCCGGGGTTACCTCTCCGGAGTATCAAACCCCGTATTCTCGGTTTATCATAACAAGCATAATATCAAGAATAACGGTAAACACAATTGAATTTAGACAAACATCCATTAAAGTAATGTATATTCAATCAAACTAGCATTTACATGATTTACAACAACATCTAGATAATATTTATCTAATACTACATGATCCTAGCCATACAATATACAAAACAAGAGTGATTCAACATCATTAGATATGAAAAAATAATTACAAAGATAAAAATAAGAGAAAAATGATCAAATCTGAAAGTGAAACGGTCCACTGTGACTAAGTATCGCTCCGCAAATGCTTCGTCCTCGTCCAAATGATGAACCTCCTCCTTGAACTCTCAAGAATAGATAAAGAACACTATATTAGGGTTAGGAACATTCAACAATTGTTTCAGACGTGGGAGAGTGGTATTTATAGGCCTAAGGTTTCAAAACGATCTAAAAATATCTTCATGTTTGAGCAGAGCTGGCAGTCTAGGCGGTGGTTTTCTCCGCCTAGATGGAGGTTAAGTCGGTTTGCTTACCTTCTAGGTGGTGGTTTTCTCCGCCTAAGTAATAGACTGGCACACAAAATTTCTGACGGTTCACCCTCTAAGCGGTGATTTTCTTTGCCTAGGCGGTGGAGCAGCACTTAAACATACTCCAACTCTCTGACGCTTCTCTACAAAGGCAGTGCTTTCTTCGCCTAGGCGGTGGAACTTGTTCATTTTTCAGCACATCCAACATTCGTCACCACCTATGCGGTAGGTTTACTGTTCTTGACACCTTGTTTTTTTATCTTTTCTTTACCGTTTTTCTACCGTTTCGCTCGTTTGTCACTTGTTTACGTCCCTATACATGATTTACATAAAAACAACTAAAACGCAATTAAAACATTAATAAACACTCAAAAATTGTCAAATTCGGCTTAAAAGTAGATAGATATTTTCAACCTATCAAATACCCCCTAATTTGGAATTTTGCTAGTACTCGAGCAAAATACCCTAACACTAAATCAAACTAACTACACTAATTAGCTAATTTCTAAACTAAAAATAAATAAACATTAACAAATAAAAAGTAAACACATGTGAGATTCAAGTTCAATCGAAGAAACCAAGTGGTTATTCCCTCAACAACCTGTAATCAGATCAAGTTAAGAAATAACATACACCACGTGGTGTTCTAGAATTTCAACACTCAATATCAGTTAAAACCATTCTAGATCCATTTGAAATGTGTGTGTGTGAGACTCAAGTATATAATCATTCAAACACTAGATTAGATTATTCAATAGCTAAGTTCATGACATAAATCATAAGGGATTTGGAAAACCATAGGCTTGACTAGGCTCGACTATCTACTAATGTAGGTTTGGAAACTCACAGAGATCAATAGGGTTTAGTTTGGCTTTGGAGAACGATCAAGGGTATCGTAGGAATAGAAAGCAGACAAATGGTTATAAATTGAACGATACTCGAGGCACAAACGCTTGTCGTCATATAACTCTCTCGTAACTCCACACATTTAAAACACAATCCTGAATGAGAATTGAAGAACTTTGTATTCACTTGTCTTAAGAAACAGAATTAAAAACTATATTCACATATTTTTATTTTATTTTTATAAGTACACTCCCAAACTTATTCGAATTTGTACAATTTTAGGGGCATGCAAAATTAACTAAAATTTTGACAAGTGAATACGTTTATACTGAACCAATAAATTTTTGTCCGAAACCCTGCCTGCTCACTTCAAGTTAGCATAAACTAATACTACTTGATTTCACTCAATTTTTTACTCTTAGGCTTAGCGACAATAGTTTGAAAAAAATTAATTGGCAGAGTATATAAATGAGTTCAGAATTGAAAAGTCTATGGACTTCGACAGGGGAACGAGGGAATAATTTTTTTAGGTTAGTTTCAAAAAGGTTCAAGTGATAAAATTGAAGGCCTAAATCATGCCTCTAGAATTACCTCACCTATAATTTCGTCTCAAGCCTCCCCCAATCAAGTTCTAGATTCCTCATTTCTGTCATGAACTTAATACTGAATAATCGGCGTCAAATCATTCAAATAATTATACAATGAGTCCATGCTATCGTGCGATTTTAGGATCAAAATAATTTTTACCTAATCGACATGCTAAGCACACAAAACATACATGAATGGCATTACCCCCGACCTCAAAATACAATTAGGGGATAATTTTTATCATCGGGACATGGCTCAGACAAACTCTACAACTCAACATGCACATACGACTCCATTCATTAACATATCTACATTAAAACTAAACACTAACATACATGTCCTAACTAATCATTACACATGCATAAACAAAAATTAGAATAAATTAACAAAAACTAAATATTTTCTTACAAAAATTTTCATCTTTACAAAGTTTTTTCATCCTTCACATCACAAAATTTTCATCCTTCATATCACAAAAAGAATAGAAAATACATGCTCAGTAAATACTCAGTAAATACCCCCAAACTTGAACAAGGCAGTGTCCTCACTGTCTAGGCAGCGAACCCATTAATCGAATAGATAACTAAAAAATGGAAAACTGGGTTCCGACACATACCTAGGAGGTAAGACATAATAGTCTAACCCCCTACCGTTCATGGGGAGGAAATGGTGGCTGCAGCTCATCCGGCTCAAAATGTAGCACTGGCAAATAGAGCGTCATGTCGACGCTAAGATGCTCATATAAATGCCATTGGTTCTGATCTTGCTACCAAGTATACTGATCCAGGAAACTCTACATGCAAGAAACATAATTTCGAAGATGGCTGATGTCAGATCGGAGATCCTGGATATCACGAATAGTCAGATTTGGTTGGTGACGACGGGCTGTGAGTATCGGGGCCTCTGATGGGCCTGTTTCTTCTTCTTCCGGACCCTCTTCTCCCTCAACTTCCGGCGCAGCCGGGTCTAGGGCTCTTCTATTCCATATTCGATTAATCATTGCATGATTGAGTGGAGCTTTAGGGTGCCAAGGGCTGTTCTCTGTGATGAGGACTCCAGCGCGTCTGAATAAGGCAGTCAGAAATGAGGAAAAATAAAGGTCACCCTTCGTCCTTTTAGCCGCATGAAGTATCGAAGAATAAATATGTCAACCGACGTTGATTGGGTTCCCCAATTGGATGTCATGTAAAATGAAAGCCCTATCCTTGGAGACGTCGGAATAATGGGATGTAGGAAGCAGGTTCCCACACACGAAGTGGTGCCAAATTTTAGGAACTGGTTTTAGATACCTCGCCTTGAATATCGCTTGACCCGGCCTTGTGATTATCCATTGAATGTTGCCTGTGGTTAGGGCCCGGATCACAGTCTCCATAGATGGCATGTAAGTCCCAAACAGATCGCGCGAGGATTCCGGTTCCTTCAATCCCAAAATTTGGTTGAAGTGCTCCGGGATGAATATGATTAGGCGATTTCTGACCCTTGTCCGGAAGTCATGGGTCTCAGTGATATTAGCATAAAATTCTCGGACCACGGACACCTCGCCTTGGGGGGGTGAACTGCAAAATTGTTCCCAACCCCGGTTTCTTATAACGTCTATGAATTCTTCCTGAAGGTCATCCAAAGGCCCGAACCCTCTTTGGCGGATGCAAGTACGCTTATACTCAAACTTGTTGAAGTGTTCTTCTGCTATCTTGGATACGAAGCGAGATGACTCGTAATCCTCGGTTGAAGAAGATGCTTCCTTGCGTAGTTTTTTCGAGGCAGCACGCTTCCACATTTTCCTATCAATTAACATCACAACACATACCAAAGTCAGAACAACAGAACAAATCATATTAAATCATACTATTTCCAGCGAACATATATTGCCATTAGAACAACCGCATACCAACCAAAATCGAATCAACAATAATTTCACAATGTAGCCTAATATATACCATTCTCATAATGTATCTAAGTATATTCATGAGCATCCTTACCAAAAATCAACCCAATAACCCTAAGAACATGAAAAACGCAAAACTAGGGATTGAAGGGTTTAGGGCACATTCCAAATCCAATGATTTTTGTAATATACATGCAAATCAAGACAAGATTTCAACAAATAGAATAAATCTAGGATCATAAACACTTGTTGAAAAATTTTGGTCCAATCGCTTGAATATGGAGAAATTGCACTGTTCGCCCCTTAAACCCTAGATTTCCGAAAATTGGGGGGAAAATCCAACTTTTAGAGGAAGATTTTTGGTGGAAATCCGAATTTTTCTCAAAGGAAAGATAATTTTTAAAGTGTGGAACGGGTTTGGAATGGTGAAGGTTGAAGAGTTTTTGAAATTTTAGGGTTGAAGGGTTGAGTTTTGCGAAGGGGAAGGGTTTTCTTTAAAACCTGTCTGATGCGTCACTGCCTAGGCGAGTGAGTGCCTTTTTGTTAAAAAAAATTACTGATGTTTATCCGCCTAAGCGGTGGATTTCATGCTCATTTTGCTTGATTTTTTCATGTTTTCACAACTTTTCTCCATGTCACTTACTTTCACTTCATTCATTAAACGATTTTTAGCATGCAATACAACCCTAAGTATTTATACTCCTTAGTTCACCACAAAAAATATTTCGAGATCATTACGATCTCCAAAAAGTAGTTAATACAAAAATTGGGAATGTTTGTTACCCTCGGCGACATATTAAAAGATTTGCTTGATTTAACGTCCCTAGCTGGACGTTGTGAATTCCGGTTTAGCCTTCAACGAGGTATATGTTCTCCACAACTCGCTCTTCATTTCCGAAGCAATGCTTGATCTGCTCCCTGTTGACTCGGAAACTTCGTCCGTCTTCGCCTTCCAATTCGACAGAAATACATGCTTGATCCGAAAAAAATTCGGACCATCGGGACTTCAACTTTCCGGGAAAGAGTCTCAGCCTTGAATTAAACAACAAAACTTGCTAGCCTGGACTGAACTCTCTCCTGATTATCATTTTATCATGCCACCTCTTCGTTTTATCCTTGTAGAACTTGGCATTCTCATAAGCCTCGTGCCGAAATTCATCCATTTCATTCAATTAGAGGAGACATTGCGCACCAGAAACTTTGAGGTCAAAGTTTAGTTTCTTTATCGCCTAGAATGCACGGTGTTCCAATTCAACGGGCAAATGACACGCTTTCCCAAACACCAATCGATACGGCAACATGCCGATCGGTGTCTTCAAAGCCGTGCGGTATGCCCATAAAGTATCGTCAAGCTTGACCACCCAATCCTTGCGATTTGTATGAACCATTTTCTACAGGATTAGCTTGATTTTTCTGTTAGAAACTTCAACTTGGCCATTTGTCTATGGGTGGCATGGTAGCGCCACCTTATGCCTAATCCCATACTTTGTCAACAAAATATTAAGCATTTTGTTATTGAAGTGGGTTCCCTCATCACTAATTAAGGCCCGAGGAGTCCCAAACCGTGTCATGATGTTTCGTTGAAGGAACTTTAAGACTACTTTGGCATCGTTGGTAGGCGTCACCACAGCCTCAACCCATTTGGACACATAATCCACCGGCAATAAAATATACTCCTGGCCAAACGACGGCGAAAATGGCCCCATGAAATCAATGCCCCATACATCAAACAACTCAAGTTCAAGAATTGATGTCAATGGAAATTCATGCCTTCTAGAAATGTTACCCACCATTTGGCAATGATCACAAGTTTTCACAAACGTATATGCATCCTTAAACAATGAAGGCCAGTAAAAACCTGATTGAAGCACCTTCACTACGGTCCGAGTTGCTCCAAAGTGGCCGCCACAAGGTGATGAATGGCAATGATAGAGAATACATGCCATCTCTTCTTCCGGAACATATCGCCGGATCACCTGATCAGCATACTTCTTAAAGAGCAACGGCTCGTCCCACAAATAATACTTTGAATCAAACGTGAATTTCTTCCTCTGGGCTCTTATCAAATCTGGTGGTAACACTTTACAGGCTAAAAAATTCATGATGTCCGCAAACCACAGAAGTGCATTGCTAATTGCGAATAACTGCTCGTCAGGGAACACTTCCGTAATACATGACTGAAAGCGCCCCGATTTTCCAGAGAAAACCAAAAAAAAAATATATATATATAGATATATGTTTATATATGCTTGGCGCTGGTAAAACGAGAAGGATTTTTTAAAAACGTCGATTTTCTCATTAAAATATACTTAAGCCTGTTTTAGAAAAAGGAGTCGCCACCTAGCATTGGGTTTAAATGATGTGCTAGGTCACCATATTTTTCTTTTTTGAAAATAATTTAAAAATGGCTTAAGTAAAATTTGACTCCAAAAATAATATGGTCTAACCAGAGATTCGTTTAAAGAGTTCGGGGGTCAGTTACGCTCGGGGAAGGTGTCAAGCACCCCAAGACGCCCGTCCAAAGACGGTACCTTATCCGATTAAGTCCAATTAGAATTTAAATCCGAATGTTCTTATTTTATTTTTAAATCCTCCTTATATACACATACACACACATTTGAGGGAAGTGATCCCCCTTCTAAACCTAGACCGTTCTGATTGAAGGTTGGGAATTTTCCACCTCGTATTGTTAACACATTATATTTAAATTAAATAAAACACCCGCACACACGCATCGAGGAGAGTAATTCCCTTCTAAATTTATGCCGTTCAAATTGAAGGTTGGGAATTTTTCACCTCATATTGTTAGTACATTATATTTAGTACAAATTAAATAAAACACCCGCACACACGTATCGAGGAGAGTAATTCCCTTCTAAATTTAGCCATTCAAATTGAAGGTTGGAAATTTTTCACCTCGTATTGTTAGCACATTATATTTAATACAAATTAAATAAAACACCCGCACACACGTATCGAGGAGAGTAATTCCCTTCTAAATTTATGCCGTTCAAATTGAAGGTTGGGAATTTTCCACCTCATATTGTTAGTACATTATATTTAGTACAAATTAAATAAAACACCCGCACACACGCATCGAGGAGAGTAATTCCCTTCTAAATTTAGCCATTCAAATTGAAGGTTGGAAATTTTTCACCTCGTATTGTTAGCACATTATATTTAATACAAATTAAATAAAACACCCGCACACACGCATCGAGGAGAGTAATTCCCTTCTAAATTTAGCCATTCAAATTGAAGGTTGGGAATTTTCCACCTCGTATTGTTAGCACATTATATTTAATACAAATTAAATAAAACACCCGTACACACGCATCGAGGAGAGTAATTCCCTTCTAAATTTAGCCATTCAAATTGAAGGTTGAGAATTTTCCACCTCGTATTGTTAGCACATTATATTTAATACAAATTAAATAAAACACCTGTACACACGCATCGAGGAGAGTAATTCCCTTCTAAATTTATGCCGTTCAAATTGAAGGTTGAGAATTTTCCACCTCATATTGTTAGTACATTATATTTAGTACAAATTAAATAAAACACCCGCACACACGCATCGAGGAGAGTAATTCCCTTCTAAATTTAGCCATTCAAATTGAAGGTTGGAAATTTTCCACCTCGTATTGTTAGCACATTATATTTAATACAAATTAAATAAAACACCCGCACACACGCATCGAGGAGAGTAATTCCCTTCTAAATTTAGCCGTTCAAATTGAAGGTTGGGAATTTTCCACCTCGTATTGTTAGCACATTATATTTAATACAAATTAAATAAAATACCCGTACACACGCATCGAGGAGATTAATTCCCTTCTAAATTTAGCCATTCAAATTGAAGGTTGGGAATTTTCCACCTCGTATTGTTAGCACATTATATTTAATACAAATTAAATAAAACACCCGTACACACGCATCGAGGAGAGTAATTCCCTTCTAAATTTAGCCATTCAAATTGAAGGTTGGGAATTTTCCACCTCGTATTGTTAGCACATTATATTTAATACAAATTAAATAAAACACCCGTACACACGCATCGAGGAGAGTAATTCCCTTCTAAATTTAGCCATTCAAATTGAAGGTTGGGAATTTTTCACCTCGTATTGTTTACTCAAAAAAAAAATAAAAAAATAAAAAAATAAAAAAATAAATAAAATAAATAAAATAAATAAAAATAAATAAATAAATAAAAAGAAAATAAAAAGTAATAAATAAATAAATAAATAAGTAATAAAGGAAAAAGAAAAAAAAAATTAGCATAATCACAACTTAAAAAAATAAGAGTAAGATTTACAACAGATGAAAATTTACCACCTTCTTGGAGATTTTTCTTCTTCAAAATTACAATAAAATGAAAATAATATTATTTTCTTCAAAATTTTCCTCCAGACTTCTCCTCTCCCTTACAAAAATTTCTCTCAAAAAATTTCTTCCTCCCAAAATTTTTTCTCCCCTCCCTCTTGTGATCCTTCCTCTATTTATAGGAAGGATCACTCAAAATCCTTCCGACAACCGTGCGAAAAAGAGGGGAAAAAGGGGGTGGGTGCACCGAAATTTGGTGCACCCACCCCCTTTTGGGTGCACCAAAAATGGTGCACCCAAAAAAAGGGGGGGCTGGCCCCCCCTGCTGGCCGCATGTGCGGCCAGCAGTGCTGGTCGCACGTGCGACCTTAATGCACCCCCCACCCCCGTTCGGTCCAGGCCTCTCTCGTTCTCGTCTGTTTCTGGTCCATTTTGTTCCGAATTAACGCGTTTTTATTCCACTTCGAAAAATCTACAAAACCAAAAAAATAAATTAATTAATTACTAATATTTATGTTCCTTAAGAGATTAATAAAACTTAATTTAGCAGTATTAAACCGCACAAATACGGTAAAATCAAAATAAAATAAATAGAAAAATAAAATAAAAATAACTATAAAATAAAGTATATTTTTTTGCGAAACGGTCAAAATGCCGTGTCTACAGCTGCCCCTCTTTGTCATGCAAGTCCCACTTGCTTAACAAAGATAAAAGACCACGTCATTTTGATCGTCCCATTTTATCTTTATTTATTTTTTTTTATTTATTTTTAGTGTATTTTCCAATAATAGAACAAATAAAATAAAATGATTCATGACGAATACGTGTACGTTTAGAGTAATAAAAGAATACTCATGACGATGTTCATGATAAACAAATGTCCGTTTAGAGGATCGTTTAAAGTAAAAAAAAAATGACTTCTGACGATACTCATAACGAACATGTGTCTGTTTAGAAGATTGTTTAGAGTAATAAAAAAAGGACTCATGACGATACTCATGACGAACAAGTGTCTGTTTAGAGGATCGTTTAGAGTAATAAAATGATGACTCATGACGATACTGATGACGAACAAGTGTCTGTTTAGAGGATTGTTTAGAGTAATAAAAAAAAGACTCATGACGATACTCATGACGAACAAGTGTCTGTTTAGAGGATCGTTTAGAGTAATAAAATGATGACTCATGACGATACTCATGACGAACAAGTGTCTGTTTAGAGGATTGTTTAGAGTAATAAAAAATGACTCATAACGCTACTCATGACGAACACGTGTCTGTTTAGAGGATCGTTTAGAGTAATAAAAATGACTCATAACGATACTCATGACGAACACGTGTCTGTTTAGAGGATCGTTTAGAGTAATAAAAATTATTCATGCCCCAGCCCTCTTGGCCAGGAGCTTAAAGAAAGTTCAAGAGTATAAAATATGCCCCCACTTGTGACTGAGTCAGAATGAGAGAACAAAGATATAAATGTGCCCCAGCCGAACTCTCAGATGACCGAACATTTATAGATTGCCTGCGTACCTTAGTATTATGCCGAGGATTAAGTTTGGCGTAGTTTACTTTTCGCCCTTTTCAGGGCAAAACGCATACCTGGACGCTCATTTAGAGCTTTGGAACTTTTAGTAATAAAAGTTTCTAATTTGAACCGGAAGGTAAGAAGTCTTTGTGAGAGAGAAATCCATGCTTCCCTGTCCTTTGAAAACCCTGTAATTGGACAAAAAACACATGCAACACGAAAATTTAGTTTGAAAAACTTGTCACTCTTGACGACTAGCAATTCCGTCCCCCCCTTTTCCATCGCAATCCCTCATTTGATGGCGCTTGACTTTCTCGGGTCACGGGACAGTATCGGGAGATTTTTTCGTCTCGTCCTTCCGTCAATCTTAGAGATGTACTTTCTGGAGGTTTTCTCCGGGTTGTTGGCAGGGTCTGTTTTTTTTTTTTTTTTTTTTTTTTTTTTGGACAACATCCCTATCAGCCTTTATTTCTCTGCACCCGCCGATTCTCACTTTCTCTTTTCTACTAGGCATCCTCAGTGCTTAGGAGAATCACATACTCCTGCTTGCTTTGTATTTTTCAAATCCTGCAAAACTGATTTAACCAAATATGGGAAAACGTGTAAAACCTTACCCCAAACAGGTATATTTATCACCAGATATGTTGACTGCGAGATTTCAAGCTGGATTGTCTGACAAGTATGATTTCAATGCAAATTTGAGCCATATTCGATGTTCCTTTTCACAGATTCCAACTCTTGCTCAAATCCATCAAGTTTCGAACACAGAAAAGTCTTACGGTCAATGGAAGTCAACCGTAGTGGGAATTCCAAAAATGCCCCTATGAGTGATCTAACTGTTTTTTTTTTTTTTTTTTTTTTTTTTTTTTTTTTTTTTTTGCGACACGGTCTCTACATTTTTCTCATAGCGCCCTTTCGAGTTTTCACCATGTTCGAGCCGTTTTTTTTTTTTTTTTTTTTTTTTTTTTTGAAGCAACAGATAATCACAAATTGAAATAAACTTACTTAGAAAATAAGGACATTTATTAGGCAAAGTATTTCTTTACAGAATCTGAGTTTAGGGGCTCGGGAAATACATCACCATCCATTTCCTGGAGAATCAGCGCTCCACCGCTCAAAGCCTTATGAACAACAAAAGGACCTTCCCAATTTGGCGCGAACTTACCCTTAGCTTCATCTTGGAAAGGAAAGATTTTCTTCAAAACTAACTCACCGACCTTGAAGACTCTAGGGTATACCCGTTTATCATGAGCTCTAGTAATCCTCTGTCTGTAACACTGTCCGTGGCATATCGCTGTCAGCCGCTTTTCATCGATTAAACAAAGTTGGTCCAACCGTTGTTGTACCCATTCAGTTTCATCAAGCTCGGCCTCTATGAGCACTCGTAGAGATGGAATTTCCACCTCGGCTGGTATCACCGCTTCTGTGCCATAAACCAGAGAATAGGGGGTTGCCCCTGTCGAGGTCCGAACCGAGGTTCGGTAAGCCATCAAAGCATATGGCAGCATATCATCCCACTCTTTATAATTGTCAATCATCTTCCGGAGAATTTTCTTTATATTTTTGTTGGCGGCTTCCACTGCTCCATTCATTTTTGGACGGTAAGGCGCTGAGTTTTTGTGCTCAATCTTGAACTGCTGACATATTTTCTGTATTTCTGAACCCTTCAGGTTTTTAGCATTGTCGGTTATCAATGTTTGCGGCAAACCGTATCTTGACACAATATTTTCTTTGATGAATCGAGCTACTATCTTTTGAGTCACTCGGGTTAAGGAAATGGCTTCTACCCACTTTGAAAAATAATCAATTACCATCAGGATAAAGCGATAACCACTCGGCGCCTTAGGGGTAACTTCCCCAATAACGTCCATACCCCACATTGAGAAGGGCCATGGGGCCGCCAAGCAATGAAGGTGCGAAGGTGGGACATAGATTTGATCACCATGAATCTGACACTTATGGCATCTTCGAACAAACTGCACGCAGTCGCTTTCCATCGTTAGCCAAAAATGACCGGTCCTCAGGATCTTCTTGGCAAGCATGAAGCTACTCATGTGAGGTCCACATATGCCACCATGGACCTCTTTCATCAACTGGATGGCCTCTTCGACTCCAACACATCTCAACAGGCCCATGTCAGGGGAGCGTTTGTACAGTGTCTCCCCGCTTAGGAAGAATTGGTCTGCTAACCTCCGGAGAGTTTTCCGATCAACACTTGATGCCCCTTTCGGGTACTCCTGATTTTTTAGAAAGTTCTTTATGTCATGGTACCACGGGTCTTTGGCTGGCTCAGATTCAAGCTGGCAGCAGTGGGCCGGTCGGCGTTGAACTCGGATCACCATCGGAATGATATCATCATCCTCTCGAGTGATAGATATCATAGATGCCAAGGTAGCTAAGGCATCGGCGAAGTCATTTTTTAGCCTCGGTATGCTTTCAAATTCTATTATTGTAAATTGCTCGCACAACTCCAGGAGGTGATTGTTATAGGCTATCAAGGTCGGATCTCTCGTGGCATATTTATCCGTCACCTGATTGATTATCAGCTCAGAATCTCCGAACACTAGCAATTCTTTGATTTTCATATCGACAGCCAGCTGGAGTCCCAGAATACAGGCTTCGTACTCAGCTCGATTATTTGTGCTCTGGAACTTCAACTTGGAAGCCACTGGATAATACTGTTTGCCCGGAGAAACCAGAACGGCTCCGATTCCAGCCCCTCGAGAGTTCACTGCTCCATCAAAATACATTTTCCAGACTGTTTCCTCATTTTCTTCATCCACCGCATGAATCGACTCGTCAGGGAATAGCGTCTCAAGAAGCTGGTTATCCGTTTGAGCTGGACAACTAGCCAACTGATCTGCTATCGCCTGACCCTTTACTGACTTTTGGGTCTTGTAGATGATATCGAACTTCGTCAGCAGCATCTGCCATTTTGCAACTTTTCCTGACAGAATCGGCTTCTCGAAGATGTATTTTAAGGGATCCATCCTGGCTATCAAGTAGGTAGTCAGTGGGAGTATATAATGGCGCAGTCTTTGAGCGGACCAAGCCAATGCACAACAGGTTCTCGCCAGCAAGGTATAATTTTCCTCATACTTTGTGAAGCGCTTGCTGAGGTAGTAGATGGCTTGCTCCTTCTTTCCAAATTTATCGAGTTGCCCAAGAATAGCTCCCATGGAGGAGTCGAGAACTGACAAATATAGTAATAACGGAACCTTCTCCCGAGGCGGCACTAAAACGGGAGGGTTCGTTAGATAGACTTTAATTTTCTCCAAGGCATTTTGGCAATCTGCATTCCATCGCCCGTCACTTTCTTTTCGAAGTAGCTTGAAGATTGGCTCACAAGTGGCAGTGAGTTGGAAGATGAATCGGGCTATGAAATTTAATCGCCCCAGAAAACCTCGGATTTTTTTCTCATTTCTCGGCGGCGGCATCTCACGAATGGCCTTCATCTTTGCAGGATCAATCTCGATTCCATGGCGATTTACCATGAAACCAAGAAGTTTTCCGGAAGCCACCCCAAACGCGCATTTTGCTGGATTGAGCTTGAGCTGGTACTTTCGAAGTCTGTCGAACACCTTTTTCAAATGGCAGAGATGATCCTCGTTCTCCTGTGATTTAACGATCATGTCATCAACATATACCTCCATCTCCCTGTGCATCATATCATGAAAGAGGGTCGTCATTGCTCTTTGGTATGTTGCCCCGGCGTTTTTGAGACCGAAAGGCATCGCCCT
The DNA here is from genome assembly GCA_016647705.1 of Eucommia ulmoides. NCBI lineage: Eukaryota > Viridiplantae > Streptophyta > Magnoliopsida > Garryales > Eucommiaceae > Eucommia > Eucommia ulmoides. Next base: position 7,496,450 of record CM028333.1, on the reverse strand, counting down.
ATAGCAAAAGACTCCCCATGGGGTAGTGAAGGCTGTCTTTTCTCGATCTTTCTCATCCATCAAAATCTGATTATAGCCAGAGAACCCATCGGCGAAAGAATAGAGCTTTCGCCCCGCAGTATTGTCGATGATGATATGAATGTTTGGCAGTGGAAAATCATCTTTTGGACTCGCCCGGTTGAGATCACGATAGTCCACGCAGACTCTGATTTTTCCTGAGGACTTTGGCACGGGAACGACATTTGAGAGCCATTCACTGTAGTTACAGACTTCAATAATTCGGGCATTGAATTGCTTCACGATCTCCTCCTTGACCTCGAGGCTGACAGCGGGCCTCAGTTTCCTCAACTTTTGTTTGACTGGTACACTCCCCGGCTTTAACGGCAGCTTATGGGCCACGATACTCTTGTCCAGTCCTACCATGTCATCGTAGGACCAGGCAAAGATATCTTGGTAGAAAATTAAGAGCGTTGTCAACTCTTTCTTTTCCAGAGTCATGAGGGCTGATCCAATCTTTACTTCCTTCAACTCTTTCGAGGTCCCCAAGTTTATCAACTCGGTCTCATCGTTACTGGGAATCGGCTTGTTCTCGAACTCCGTGAAAGCTTTTCGGATCTCACCATCGTCTGGCTGGCAAGAGTCATCTTCTGCTTCCACTCCCATCGGGTTATGGTCTGGTTCTGCATTGAAATCATACTTATCGCACTCTGGCTCAGTTATATCGCATGCATCATACACTGGTGTTTTAGACATCCTGAAAGCATAAAATTTAAACATTTAAACCATATGTCGGATAAAACAGAATTGAATTCATTAAATATAAAAATCCATTACAAAGCAAAATCCCTTTCCATCTAGAAGGCAAGGTGGATGGAGGGATGACCAACAGAAAATCTCCCTAAGTTTACCGAAACGCCTGGCGAATTGGGAGAGAACAAGAATCCCAATTCTGCAGCTTTTCTTTTCCCTTGGTTCGAATACCAGACCCATGACTTGGCCCTGCCTCATCTCTCATGATTACATTCACAGCTTCCTTGATCATTACTCTCTCAGGGTGCAACTTGAATCCTGCGGTCTCCTTCCCTTTGTTGAGGGTTTCTGCTGGATAGGGGAAAGTGACCCGGATATGCGGAATTTTCATTGGCTGGTTGTCTGGGGATCCATCCCTCTTCTTCCGGAAGAACTTCGCTCTGTCTGCTTTTGTTGGCTCGTATCCCAATCCGAATCTCCCCTTCTTCTCCTTGACTTCTATCGGTTCTGTAATTCCGTCTAGATTCTTGCCCAAACCTTTCCCGGGAATGCAACCCCGAGACTTCATTTCTTTAGCAACGAAGGCCACAGTGTTAGACAGTGATGGTGTCATCTCGCGTCCTCCTTCCTTCACAAAGGTAGTATTCGCAACGTCGAACACGTGATAGGAGGCTTCAATCTTCTCCTTCTCCTTTCCGTCATCTGTTAACGGGACATGCCGACTTATCGCTTGATGGAAAGGTATGATATCTGAATCAGCCCTGATCACGTACAGTGTGTCATTAATGATAAACTTGATCTTCTGATGTAGAGATGAAGGCACTGCCCCAGCGTTATGGATCCATGGCCTCCCCAACAATAGGTTGTACGAAGCAGGTATATCGAGCACTTGGAACTTCGCATTGAACTGTATTGGACCAATTTCAATTGGCAGGTCAATCTCTCCAACACTATCTCTCTTAGCCCCATCGAATGCTCGGATAACCGTCTTAGACGATCGAACCTGTGATAGATCTATCCCCATTTCTTCCAGGGTCGACAAAGGACAGATATTTAGTGCCGATCCATTGTCAATCAGCACCCGAGCTATGAACATTCCATGGCTTTCGACCGTGATATTCAAAGGCTTGTTGTGACCTGTTCCATCATCGTCCATCTCGTCATCTGTGAAAGTGATGGTGTTAGATCCTAGGACCTGCTCGACCAGAGTGACAAATTTCTCCGGAGAGATCGTGCTAGGCAAGTGGGCTTCATTTAGGACCTTCAGCAGTGCCTGTCTATGTACTTCTGAGGATAGAAGCAGTGAGAGCATCGAGATTTGCGCCGGTGCTTTGCTGAGTTGCTCCACTATCTTGTATTCTGAATTCTTCATTGCCTTTAGAAAGTCGTGAGCCTCCGGTTCTGATACTGGCTTTTTCAGGGCCCATCTTGGTTCTCTCACAGGAATCCTGATCAAATCCTGTGGCGTATACACCCTTCCAGACCGAGTGATTCCACCGGTTTCTCCTACGGAGATTGGCAATTCTTCTCATTTTCCTGTTTTAGCGACGATCTCATAATTCCACGGAACCTTATTGAGATTTTCCACCATCTTTTGGATTGGGAAAGACAAAACTAGAGATTTCTCCAGTTTTTGGGCTACCATTTCTAGATGTAATTCGAACCCTCCGTAGAGAACCTCCGGGTGTAAATAAACACCACCGATATCGATCACATCAACTTCTTCTTCGACCTCCTCTGTGAAAATTAGATTGACGCCACTTCCTGAGGAGGCGTGTTCAGGCAACGGATTTTGCTGACAATTTGGCGTACCGGCCTCAGGTTTTTTAGGAAATGTGATGGCTCCGGTCCGTATAAACTCCCGGATTTTGTCTTTTAGCTGAAAATATTGCTCAGTCGCATGTCTTCTGGTTCCCGAGTGGTATTCACAGAAAGCATTTGAAGAAGCTACTTTACTCCCAGGTTTAACTTCGTAGAATAGAAGGGGCGTCAGCATCCCCTGCTTCAAACAATTCCGGTACAACTCGGTGATCGAAACCGGAAGGTCTTGTAGCTCTCTGTTGTCGTTCTAGAAATTTCCCCCAGTAGCATGAGATAGAAGGTCTTGGTGGTATTGGGTTCCTGACCTTGGAGTGCGGTTAGGAATTTGAGGTGGGGTGTTCGGGCGTGGTTGATAGGTATGGTAAGAGGGTGTTGGGTAGGCTTGAGGGTAATATTGGGGAATGTGGTTTTGATAAGGGGGAGGTACATTTTGGTAATAGCGGGGGCGGCTTTGGGAATAGGATTGGTTTTGAGGATGGTTTTGGTTTTGGCGATTTTGAGGAGGGTAGTTGTGATATTGGTTATTCTGGTTCGGGTAGTTCTGGGGACAAGAAGTTTGGGGGTAGTTCTGGTAATGGGTTTGTCGAGGGGAAACGACAACAGCTACTTCATTTTCTTTCATCTTTGGCGGGGCTGACCTTTTCGTCAGATTGGATTGGGCCCCTTCAATTTTTCCGCTCCTTATTCCTTCTTCCGTCACCTCGGCCTGTTTGATCGCATCGCCGAAAGAAACCACTGCTATGCTCGAGAGATCTCGATAGAACGGCGGTGACTGAATTGATTTGAATATCTCTAACTGAGCCTCCTCGCTCAGCTTAGGAACAACTTTGGCAGCCTCTTCCCTCCAACGAGCAGTATACCTCCGGAAACTTTCATCTTTATTTTTCAGTATCTGGTAGAGGGTATTGCGGTCTGGCGCTGCATCCCTATTGTACACATATTGCTCACAGAAGGCCTCTACCAGATCTTCAAATGTTTTAATCTGTGATAGCTCCAGGGTCATGTACTAGTTGAGAGCCGATCCTTTCAACGACCTCCGAAACATCTTTAGGCAAAGGTCTTCGTTCCGAGCATGAATTCCTAACTCCTCTTTGTAAATGCTGACATGCCATTCTGGAGGGCCAGTGCCATCATATTTTGTGAATTCTGGAACCACGAAATTTTCCGGGTACACAATCCCGGGTGGTGCTGACAACTCCTTGTACGTCGCTTTCCTGGACGGCTTCTCCTTTTGCCATTCTTCCATAGTTTTTTCCAATTTCTCCATTTTCAGAAGCCAAGCCGGTGGAGGGCCATTCTCTTCTTTGTTTTCAGTTTCAATGGCCGGGGCCGGTTGGCTATCATTTGAATTGTTTGGTGGAGCAACGACCCTCTCCGGGTGAATGAGGATCTGCGGGGCGGCGGGGGCCGAGCCTTCTGGCGAGGCCTGATAGACATGCCCCTGGATGGGATATGTCGGAGCTCCATAGGCGAAAGGATGAGGGCCCATCTGAGGTCCATAGTAGACCGGTACTGCAAAGTTCGGGCCGACGTGGTTCGGATTCGGCCCTGAGTTCTCCATCCCAACACTTGCAGGGTTTCCATTTGGGGATTCAGTCACAGGAGTCCCGTTGGACGGAGGAATAGGCACCTCCTGAGGTCGGCTAAGTTCATTGATCCTTTCCATCAACCTGTCAATAGTTTCCTGCATCTGAGCTATCTGGGTCGTTCGGGGAGATTCGGGATTGCTTTCTGATGTCATCCTGGAATGAGTCTGTGCTCGACTGCGTGTAAAGATCGGACTTCGAAAGGAGGGAACTGGATTTGCTTTTCGGGGACCAATTTTCTTTGTCTTGTCCTTTTCTTTTTCACCTACAAAAAAAAAATCATTTTTTTAGTTCACGTGGGTCTTAGGTGGCCTTAAAGCCCTTTCTAATTCTAAGATTTCAATTTCGATAATGACTAATTAAATTTTTTTTTTTTATTATTATTTTTGTTTTTTTTTTTTGTCGTTCCCTACCGATATTGAAAACTTTGAACTTTTTTTTTTTTTTTTTTTTTTTTTAGGACTTCCCCAGACGTCATAAATCCATTAAGTACAAAAAAAACCCTTTCTCGTCTTGTATCATAGAATCCTGAGGGGATAATATGGATACAAGACAGTTTTGTTTTTGTCAGAGGATTTACAACGATATAAAGGCCTGAGAGGAAATAAGGGGAAAAAAAAAATATATATATATATAAAATAAAAAATAAATGATATAAAAAAATCACAACTTATTTACTGAATTGAGAGAAAAAATAAAACAAAATTTAACATTCGGACTTTAGATTAGTTGGACTTATTCAGACATATTGGGCTTGACCCTCAGCCGTCCCCAGTGGAGTCGCCAGCTGAAAGTGCCCCGATTTTCCAGAGAAAACCAAAAAAAATATATATATATATAGATATATGTTTATATATGCTTGGCGCTGGTAAAACGAGAAGAGTTTTTTAAAAACGTCGATTTTCTCATTAAAATATACTTAAGCCTGTTTTAGAAAAAGGAGTCGCCACCTAGCATTGGGTTTAAATGATGTGCTAGGTCACCATATTTTTCTTTTTTGAAAATAATTTAAAAATGGCTTAAGTAAAATTTGACTCCAAAAATAATATGGTCTAACCAGATTTTCGTTTAAAGAGTTCGGGGGTCAGTTACGCTCGGGGAAGGTGTTAAGCACCCCAAGACGTCCGTCCAAAGATGGTACCTTATCCGATTAAGTCCAATTAGAATTTAAATCTGAATGTTCTTATTTTATTTTTAAATCCTCCTTATATACACATACACACACATTTGAGGGAAGTGATCCCCCTTCTAAACCTAGACCGTTCTGATTGAAGGTTGGGAATTTTCCACCTCGTATTGTTAGCACATTATATTTAAATTAAATAAAACACCCGCACACACGCATCGAGGAGAGTAATTCCCTTCTAAATTTATGCCGTTCAAATTGAAGGTTGGGAATTTTCCACCTCATATTGTTAGTACATTATATTTAGTACAAATTAAATAAAACACCCGCACACACGCATCGAGGAGAGTAATTCCCTTCTAAATTTAGCCATTCAAATTGAAGGTTGGAAATTTTTCACCTCGTATTGTTAGCACATTATATTTAATACAAAGTAAATAAAACACCCGCACATACGCATCGAGGAGAGTAATTCCCTTCTAAATTTAGCCATTCAAATTGAAGGTTGGGAATTTTTTACCTCGTATTGTTAGCACATTATATTTAATACAAATTAAATAAAACACCCGTACACACGCATCGAGGAGAGTAATTTTCTTCTAAATTTAGCCATTCAAATTGAAGGTTGGGAATTTTCCACCTCGTATTGTTAGCACATTATATTTAATACAAATTAAATAAAACACCCGTACACACGCATCGAGGAGAGTAATTCCCTTCTAAATTTATGCCGTTCAAATTGAAGGTTGGGAATTTTCCACCTCATATTGTTAGTACATTATATTTAGTACAAATTAAATAAAACACCCGCACACACGCATCGAGGAGAGTAATTCCCTTCTAAATTTAGCCATTTAAATTGAAGGTTGGAAATTTTCCACCTCGTATTGTTAGCACATTATATTTAATACAAATTAAATAAAACACCCGCACACACGCATCGAGGAGAGTAATTCCCTTCTAAATTTAGCCATTCAAATTGAAGGTTGGGAATTTTCCACCTCGTATTGTTAGCACATTATATTTAATACAAATTAAATAAAATACCCGTACACACGCATCGAGGAGATTAATTCCCTTCTAAATTTAGCCATTCAAATTGAAGGTTGGGAATTTTCCACCTCGTATTGTTAGTACAGTATATTTAATACAAATTAAATAAAACACCCGTACACACGCATCGAGGAGAGTAATTCCCTTCTAAATTTAGCCATTCAAATTGAAGGTTGGGAATTTTCCACCTCGTATTGTTAGCACATTATATTTAATACAAATTAAATAAAACACCCGTACACACGCATCGAGGAGAGTAATTCCTTTCTAAATTTAGCCATTCAAATTGAAGGTTGGGAATTTTCCACCTCGTATTGTTTACTCAAAAAAAAAAAAAAAAAATAATAATAAAAAAATAAATAAAATAAATAAAAATAACTAAATAAATAAAAAGAAAATAAAAAGTAATAAATAAATAAATAAATAAGTAATAAAGGAAAAAGAAAAAAAAATCTAATTTACAAAAAAAAAAAATTAGCATAATCACAACTTAAAAAAATAAGAGTAAGATTTACAACAAATGAAAATTTACCACCTTTTTGGAGATTTTTCTTCTTCAAAATTACAATAAAATGAAAATAATATTATTTTCTTCAAAAATTTCCTCCAGACTTCTCCTCTCCCTTACAAAAATTTCTCTCAAAAAATTTCTTCCTCCCAAAATTTTTTCTCCCCTCCCTCTTGTGATCCTTCCTCTATTTATAGGAAGGATCACTCAAAATCCTTCCGACAACCGTGCGAAAAAGAGGGGAAAAAGGGGGTGGGTGCACCAAAATTTGGTGCACCCACCCCCTTTTGGGTGCACCAAAAATGGTGCACCCAAAAAAAGGGGGGGCTGGCCCCCCCTGCTGGCCGCATGTGCGGCCAGCAGTGCTGGTCGCTACAGCGACCAGTGCAACTGGTCGCTGTAGTGACCAGCCCTTGGTCGCACGTGCGACCTTAATGCACCCCCCACCCCCGTTCGGTCCAGGCCTCTCTCGTTCTCGTCTGTTTCTGGTCTATTTTGTTCCGAATTAACGCGTTTTTATTCCACTTCGAAAAATCTACAAAACCAAAAAAATAAATTAATTAATTACTAATATTTAATTTACTTAAGAGATTAATAAAACTTAATTTAGCAGTATTAAACCGCACAAATACGGTACAATCAAAATAAAATAAATAGAAAAATAAAATAAAAATAACTATAAAATAAAGTATATTTTTTTGCGAAGCGGTCAAAATGCTGTGTCTACAATGACTCATCACTGACGTCCTCTTGAATCAACCTTGACAAATGGTCGGTAACAACATTTTCATTCTCTTTTTTATCTCGTATCTCGGCATCAAACTCTTGCAATAAAATAATCCACCTTATCAATCGCGGCTTGTCGTCTTTCTTTGCGAACAAGTATCGGATAGCCGCGTGATCCGTGTAGACGATCACTTTTGATCCAATGATATACGACCAGAACTTATCACAGTCAAAAACAACAACCAACATTTCCTTCTCCGTTGTGGTGTAATTCTCCTAGGCATCATTCAATGTCTTACTCGCATAATAGACGGATCATAAGATTTTCTCCTTCCGTTGGCCAAACACCACGCCAACGGCGTAGTCGCTCGCGTCGCACATAATCTCAAATGGTACCTCCCAGTTCGGAGCGACCATTATAGGAGTCGTGATCAACTTCTCCTTTGTCGCTTTGAAAGCCTCCATGCAAACTTCATTGAATTCAAATGGAGCATCCTTCTCGAGTAGGTGACATAACGGCTTCACCGTCTTTGAGAAGTCCTTGATAAAGAGCCGATAAAAGTTGGCATGTCCCAAGAAACTACGAACACCTTTCATATTAATCGGTGCCGGAAGCTTCTCGATTGTTTCAATATTTGCTCGGTCTACCTCAAGCCCTTTGAAAGAGACTCTTTGACCATAAAGTGACACTTCTCCCAATTGAGAATTAAAGACTGAAAAATCATCCATGAAGATTTCCATTTTCTCCTCTACCATATTCAAAAATATTTCCATCATACACCGTTGAAAAGTTGTCGGTGCATTGCAAAGGCCAAACGGTATACGTATATAAGCGAACGTCCCATAAGGGCATGTGAAAATAGTCTTTTCTTGGTCCTCCGGTGCAATGGCTATTTGATTATATCCTGAATAGCCGTCAAGAAAGTAATAGTAATCATATCCGGCTAATCGATCGAGCATTTGGTCAATGAAAAGAATGGAAAAAATGATATTTCCTCGTCGCCTTTTTCAATCTTCTATAATCAATGCACACACGCCATCTCGTGATGGTTTATGTAGGAATAAGATCATCCTTATTATTCTTCACCACCGCCATGCCACCTTTCTTGGGCACCACTTACATCGGGTTAACCCACTCGCTATCGGATATAGCATATATAATTCTCGTATTCAAGAGCTTCAACACCTCCACTCTCACAACTTCTTTCATCGCTGAATTTAGCCATCTTTGATGCTTAATGGATGGTTTGAACGAGTCTTCCATCAAGATCTTATGCACGCAAATAGTAGGGCTAATTCCTTTGATGTCTGAGATAGACCAAGCGAAGGTGGATTGATGACGCTTCAAAATTCTCAGCAACTTGCACTCGTCTTCTTCTGTTAAAGATGACGAAATTATAACCGGATTGGTTGAATTTTCTCCTAAAAAGATATACCGAAGATGCTCCGATAATTATTTGAGTATTAATTCACCGTGAGACAGATTTAATTCTTTGGGAAAGTTTACAACTTCTTCAATCATCGCCACATGAATAAGATCCTCTACGTCTTTAGATTGAGCATCCAAAGTCAGCACGTAGTCTACAACTTCAAGTTCCGTGATAGAGCCATTCTCACTAAGATCCCCCATAAACAAGGAATTTGTGAGAGTATGCTCTAATGAATCCGTCTCCGTATTTGCAAGAAAGAATTCTCTCACGCAAGAGTCCACAACATCAACTCGATTGCATTTGGGAAGTTCGTCCAGAAAGTTCATTGTTTTGAAAATATTAAACTTTATCTTTTCATCATTCACTCTCGACGTAAGATTATCATTATGCACGTCTATTAAGGCTTTTTCCATTGCAAGAAAAAGTCTTCTAAGGATGATCGGGATCTCCCTATCCTCATCCATTTCTAACACAACAAAATTCACCGGAAAGATGAATTTGTCCACCTTTATCAACACATCCTTAATGATTCCCTTTAGATAGGTTACCAAACGGTCTTCCATTCGGAGAAAAATCGTGGTCGGCTTTGCACTCCCAAGCCCCAACTTCCGGTAAACGGAAGAGGGCATCAAATTAATACTTGCCCTAATATTACAAAGAGCCTTGTCGAAATGAGATTTCCCGATAGTACATGGAATTGTGAAACTACCCGGATCCTTCAATTTTGTAGGCAACTTCCTTTGTAGTATTGCACTACATTCCTCCATCATCTTTACCATTTCGTACTCCTCCAACTTCTTCTTCTTTGTCATGATATCTTTCAAGAACTTGTCGTAGTTGGGCATTTACTCTAATGCATCCGCAAAAGGAATGTTGATATGAATTTTCTTGAAGATTTCAAAAAAAAAAAAAATCAAATTGTGAATCCAACTTTTTCTTTTGAAATCTTTGGGGATATGGCAACGGCGTAGCTAGAATTGGTGGATTATCCGAAAATGTTACTCGTCCCGGCATCACCCTTTCATCTCTTTTTCTCTCCTCGATTTTCTCTTTTTTCTTCTCCTCATTTTTGTCCTCCTTTTTGTCTTCATTCAGCTTATCTTTTATCTCCTCGACTTTCTCTTCAACTTCATCCTCCACAATTGTTCTTGATTCATCATGTTGAAACTCATGACTTACCCTCGGCTCATCTTCCGTTGGCTTGCTTGTCTCCACCTTTTTTCCACTTCTCAACTTTATTACCTTGCATTCTCTCGGGTTGGTTTCCGTATTGCTTGGAAACTTCCCCGTAGTTTGCTCTTGGATGGTTCTAGCAAGTTGTACGATTTGTGTTTCCAATGATTTCACCGTGGCATTGGTGTTTGTACATGTTGTATCAATCGAGTCAAGCCGTGTTTCATGCTTGTTCAGCCGGTTGTGCGTCTCACGCATAATAGTCTGAGTCTCCTTCATGAAAGAACCCAATACTTCATCCAAGTTTGATTATGGATTATGCATCAGAGGTTATTGCATTTGACGGTTGGGTTGCATCGGATATCCCTGAGTTTGGTTTCCATATCCAGGAGGTGGGCGCAATGAGTTCTAGTTATTCGCATACGAAAAGTTTTCATGGTTGCGAAGACCAAGATTGTAGTGAGTTGAAATGTTGGTGGCGGGCCTGAAAGTATTGGCTCGATTGTTCAGAAAGTAACATTCCTTAAACTCATTATCCAATCCGGTTTGAGAACAACTTGCTACATTCTCCGCTTCACGACTTGATGGCACATCTTTAGTTGAAAGGGCACCCAATTGTTCAGAGAGTCTTGACACTTGGGCCGATGAGGTTGCGAAATGATCAGACTCTTGAATAGAAGAGACCCTTCTCCCCGTGTTCCTCTCTTTTGGCCACTGGTAGTTATTGTCCGCCATTTCTTCTAATAATGTATTTTTTTCAGTCGGGGTTTTAGATAGCAACGATCTTCCAAGGCAGCATCAACAATAGTTCTTGTTTGGTCGTCCAACCCGTTGTAAAAGAGTTGGATTTAAAACCAATCTTAATACTCGTGTTGAGGGCACCTTCGCAATAAGTCTTTGAACCTTTCCCATGCTTCAAACAACGACTCATAATCTCTTTGGCGAAACTGCATAATCTTACCACGGAGTTGAGAAGTCTTTGAAGGCGGAAAGAACTTAGTGAGGAACCTTTGACCAAGGTCCTCCAAAGTGTTAATGCTTCCCAGCTGAATAGATAAAAACCAACCTTGTGCTTTATCACGAAGTGAGAATGGAAATAATCGCAACCAGATTACATCCTCCGCAACACCATTAATCTTCACTATATCACAAATCTCCAGAAAAGTAGCCAAATGTACATTGGGATCCTCGTGCAGATTTCCACCGTACTGGTTCTGTTGTACCATATTAATTAGGGCAGGCTTAATGTAAGACTCTGATTTTTGACATACACATAATTTAAGTAGCGTTTTAAAATATTTTAGAAATAACGGGGTTGATGGTATTATTGATTATTTAACTTAAAATTTGAGAGGTCAAATCGTAATTTTTTTAAAACATTAAAAGTTAGAAATTGGTTTAATTAATATCTTAACTAAAGTAAATGAAGGTTTGTGTAAATTTAATATTTATATATAGAGAGAGAGGCAGTGAAGGAATCGGAGAAAAGAGAGCCGGCCACTTTGCCGGCTATTTGTCACACATAAATATATATTTATATATAGGGAAAAGTACAATATAGACCTTCTAACTATTGATGCATTTCTAAGTGACCCCTCTAAGTTTAGGCGTTTTATTTCAAACCCTCTACGTATCGAAACGGCTTTAATTAGTCAATCCGTTAGAGATTCTGTTAAAACTAACAGAATCTCAGAGGCAAAATAGTCTTTTCACATTTTAATTTTTTTTTAATCATTTTTAATATAATATATTTGTTTTTTTTTTATTTCTGTCTCTCCCTCCCCACCACCTCCCTCTCCCTCTTTCATTCTTCCTGCCATCTCCATCTCCCTCTCCCTCCTTCCCTCGTAATAGGGGGTGGTTTCACCCCCTGAAACAGAGGGTGAAAACACCCTCTGCAACACCCCCTGTTACAGGGGTGGAATCGCCTCCTGCAACAGGGGGTGCCACCCCCGTAATGGGGGATTCTACCCCCTGTTCTGGGGGGTGGTTTCACTCCCTAAAACAGGGGGTGAAAACACCCTCGTAATAGGGGGTGCCAACCCCTGTTCCAGGGGTGAGTTCCACCTCCTAAACAGGGGGTGGAATCACCCCTTACAATAGGGGGTGTCACCCCCTGCAACATGGGGTGAAAACACCCCGGGTGATGGGGAGGAAGGGAGAGGGAGAGGGAAGTGGCAGGAGGGAGAAAGAGGTGGCGGGAAGAGGAAAAGAGAGAGAGGGAGAGGGAATGAGGGAGAAAGAGAGAGAGAGAGGAAGGGGAGGAAGAGAGATAAATACAATAAAATAAAATAAATATATTATATTAAAAATGATTAAAAAATTTAAAAAATGTGAAAAGACCATTTTACCCTTGAGATTCTGTTAGTTTTAACCAAATCTCTAACAGAGGGACCAATTAAAGTCATTTCAATACGTAGAGGGTTTGAAATGAAACGCCTAAACTTAGAGGGTCTACCAAATGCGTCAATAGTTAGAGGGTCTAAATTATACTTTTTCCCTATATATATATATATATATATATATATATATATATACACACATACATATATTCATACATATCGGCACATCTCGGGATAAGAGAAGAAGAATCGAGAAGCGATGAGAAAAAGGGAGAGAGAGAGAGAAAGAGAGGGAGGTCCACCGGTGTGGGTTTCGGTTGTTCGTTGTTCGGCCGGCGGTGTGATTCAGTCCAGCGTGAGTGTGTGTATGTATTATTATGTGGTCTAACGTTGCCATCTTGGTTTGAGGGTGATTGGGGGTTGTCGTTGGTTGGCTAAAAAGAAATCGAAACGGAAAGTGAATAGAGAGATGGGTTTCGGTCGGTGGTAGGTATCGTATTTTGACGGTATGGTCATCACTCCGGTAAGTATGTGTATGCTCTGTTTCTAATTTACTCATGTGCGTGTATGTTGTTCCGTTGTCTGAGCATGTGTTATGGGCGTCGTTGTATGTGTGTGATCGTCGTTATTTGGCTCAACGGCATGGGTGTTGTCGGCGGTGGACGTTCGTCCAGTGTATGATCGTTGCCAACCTTGTGGGTTGCGTGTGGGTGTGTTCCGTTCGATTAGATAGGTGTGTCGGTATGGTCGTCGTCGTCGTCGGAGTGGAGGATAGAGAGAGAGAGAGATGTCGTTGGCCGGTGGGCGTTGTCGATTTCGTGGGTATATGTGTGTTGTCCATTCATTGACGGATCGTCGGTGTGTGTGTGCGTTGTCCAGTGCTAGGGGTGTGGGTACAGTGATCGCCAGAGAGAGAGTGAAGAGTTAGAGAGAGAGGATGTTGTGGGTGCGTGTGTTTGCTATGGGTACGTGTGTTTGGCGTTTGGGGGTGTGTATGTGTGTGTGATTGATTGTGGATGGCCGGCCGGCAGAGGCAGTAAATAAAGGTGGCGTGATCGGAGGTTTGGCGGCGGCGGCGGCTGCAACAGAACAGACGCAGACACGCAGAGAATGAGAAACGGGAAAAGAAAGAAGAAAGAAAGAAAAAGAAAAAGGAAAAATAAGACAAAATTGCACAAACCACCCCCACTAAAAACTAGGGGTGTGCAAAAAAAACCGACGAACCGAAAATCCGAACAAAACCGACTGAAAAAAAACCGAAAAAAAACCACCCCTGATGAAAAAACCGCCTGGTTCGGTTACTATTTGGAGTAAAACCGCAGCCCCGGTTCGGTTGCAGGGTTTAGCACACATGAACCGCGGTTTAACCGCGCCGAACCGGGATCCCTAAAATGACGTCGTTTTAGGGTTTGTATATATATACATTATACACTCCACAAGCCAGAGGAACGAACCCTAGCGTAGCCGCCTCATCGCTTCTCTCCCGATCGTTCTCTCCTTCCACTTCCACACCGTCCTCTTGTTCCCAGCCGCGAAAACAGATCGCAACCCTAAATCGCAACATTTTCTGCACCATCGCAACCTTAATCGAACCATCGCAGCCCTAATCGTACCATGGAAACCCTAATTGCAAGATTCGCAATCCTAAACGATCGTTCGTTCGCCATCACAGATCGCTCGTCTTCACGCCAAAATCCAGAACATTGTTGAACGTTGCAGATAGTTGGCAATGCTTAGCCGTTGCAGATCTTTGGTCATCCTCCACCGTGTCAGAGATCGTCGTCGTCCACCATGGCTGATCCTTCGCAAATCGTTGTCCGCTGTCACAGGTTTGGCCTTCAAATCATTCAGGTAATCTTCATCGATCGTTTTATGAATCTGTTAATTTTAGTTTTTCGTTTTCGTTCGTTTAGGGTTTCGATTTCGTTATTGTGTTGTTGTTCTTCAGCCCAAAACCGAAACCGCACCGATCCTGTCATAAACCGCAGGGACGGTTTTTTTCACACATAGAAACCGAACCGTCAGGGAGCGGTTTTCAGTATATGAAAACCGAGGATCTCGGTTCAGGGACCAAAAATTGCGAAAACCGCACCGAACCGAACCGTGCTCACCCCTACTAAAAACATAAATCCAATTTCGCGGCCGACGAAAAATTCGGAAGAGGTAGAATTCCGAACTCTACTAATATATGTATTTAATTGTAGTTAATTGTCTCGTGGGTAATCCTGAAATTATTTGGTATATCGTTGTGATTTGTGGCATGCTAAATTATATGAGATAAATTGGTGATAAATGAATTGTGAGAATTTTACCTATTGAATTACATGATATAATTTAGACGATGCGGGATTTATATGACGTGCACGCTTATGTGGTATACGTGTTAAATTTAATTGTTTGCATAAAAAATGACGAAATGACAATAATAAATATTGAGACCGTTAACATGAATAAATAGTACTATTTCATAATAACAAGCGGAGAATAGAAAATTATGGAATTTAGGGCATGCATCGCATAATTTCGTTATTGGTATAGAAAATATTAATTTAGGCCATATCACTATTAGGTTTGCAGGCACTGAAATATCAATAGAGAATAGTCAGTAAAAGTCTTCGGAGCGGATTATCAGGTGAGTATATTGTCTTCTTGCAAAAATCTATTTTCATATATATATATATATGATGGAAAAATGTGTTTACTTGAAAGTGGATGAATTTTCTAACTTACATGGATCAAGCGGTATTTTTGGTGTTTCTGAAATTATAAATTTCATTGTTTTTCTAAAGGGGTGGATGTTGATTGTGGGCATAGTTGTTATTGATTTGACGATACTATTGATATTATCTGCTTCAGCAGAGCGTTGATTTTCTATTGAGTTGTTGTTGTTGAGGTGAGGTGGAGATTGATGTTTCGAGATTCACCCGCTTGGTATAGTCTAGTGGAGCAGTGTTCACCTGCTTGACATAGTCTAGCAAAGCGTTGTTTCACCCGCTTGGCATAGTCCAGCGGAGCATTGTTTACCCGCTTGGTATAGTCCAACGGAGCGTTGTTATGTCCCCCTAGGAAGGCATATTCTACGGGTGGTACGGTACCGTTGCAACTCTCGATCGTGAGGTTAAAACGATCACATGGTTAGCCGAGGTGTGGTGTGATGTAGTGTAAGGTGATGTGGTGTGATGTGGTGTAGTATGATGTGGTGTGGTGTGGTGTCGTATGTGGTGTTTTGTCGTATATGGTGATTGTGATAAGTACTTTTATATATATTATTTTATACTGGATTGGTATATGTATTTATATTTATTGCTCTGAGTTCACTATACTATATGATTCGCTGGAATATTCTGGTTGATTTTTACCACTTTATTGGGATGTGATATATATATATATATATATATATATAGACGTTGATTTTGTGGTGACAGGAAAAATGAGTTTCCCTTGTGGTGTGAGATGTTTATATTATGAGATATTTATATTATTGTTCGATATGTGATATTTATATACTTATACTTGATCCATTTAAAATATTTTTATTAAGAAGGCAATACACTCGCAAGTGAAGCAGATAGAAGTCGGTCCCCTACTTGCGCTAGATAGAGTTTTACGATGGAGTCGGGTGTAGGTTTTGAGATGAGCTGTCTGGGGTGATCCTGTGAGAGGTTCATGGTATTTATTTTATTGTTCTTATATTTGGGGACGGGTGTGCCCCCATAATAGAAAAATTGTATATGCATATTTAGATGATTGTATATTGTTGTATGTATATCGTTGTTCTATGAGTTGGTTTGACGTTCAGATGATGTCACGTCGACGTCACGCCGGCCCCACAGTGAAGGGTGTCCGGGGTGGGGTGTGACATTTAAGTTTGAAGTTGTTAGCTTGAATAGGTTGCCTCCGGATGCCTGAGAAATTCTCCAGCATCAATGGTTTGTAATAATCCCGAAGGACTCTTTGAGGGCACTCTGGTTCCGGAGGTTAGAGTGCCTGCGGCACCGGCGGTTGCTGGACATTTTCTTCCCCACCGGCTATTTTAGCTTTTTGATTTTCTTTATTTTTTTGTATCCTTTCACTACGCCGCATGCACTGCTCAATCACAACAAATAAATCAAATAAACAAATGAATTGAATGAAAATAAAACAAAAGAATTATCGTAATTAATATTCAATCACTTGGTCACAATATCAACCAAGTTAAATACCATTCCCCAGTAACGGAGCCAAAAACTTGTTCGTTGAGGATTTAATTGCTCGCGTATTGACTTCATTCGCAAGCGCACGAGGTCAAGTTTTAGTATAGTGATTGTGAGATCGGATATCGTTTCACTGGGGACGTGTAACTTAATTAAATATCGTGATTTTCATAGTCTTATATTATCTCGACTTTTCAAGAATTATTTGTATTTTAATTACAACTAAGATAAATGATAACTATAGGGTTAGTTCTAACTATATTGATTACCTAGGTATTGATTTCTTTCATGTGATACATATTTGATTTCGTTTAGTTAGTTATAATGGTGTTTATCCTATCCGACAATCTCTGTATCTACAACTCGCTCACTCTCTCTTCTGAGTGTCAAGCAAACGAATATATGACTTCGCGTTGATGCTGAAGTCCCCCTCGAACGTCTTTTCGAACACATCATGTAAGACCCTGATTTAAAATATATATATATATATATATATATATATATTATTTATGTAATAACTAAGATAACTTTCGTAAAAAATACTCTTTCCTCCCCCCAAACTTCTCATTTTTTTTTTCATTTTCATATATATATATATATGGATTAGTGGAGCAAAACTATGCCACGTTGCCCTCCTCCTCTCTCTCTCTCTCTCTCATTCCTCTCGGCATGGCTCTCGGCACAAACACACATGCACCCTCAATTGTGTGTGTGTGTGTATATATATATATATATGTAAACGTGGTAAGAATGGATTTCGATCATTCTGGAAGAAACAACCAAGAGAAAGAGAGAGAGAGAGAGAAAAAAAAGCGAAGGAGAAGAAGAAACCATCGGAGAAGCTGCCGGAGATCACTAGTGCTGATTCAGGGTGTTTTCCTAGGGTTGAGGGTCGTTCGGGTTGTAGGAGTATGCAAGTGTGACATGTTATGGGGTCATTTGGAAGCAGGTATGTGTGTGTGAAGGTCTGTGCTCTGTTTTTGTTGTTTGGAGTTGCAACGAGTGGTTTGGGGTGTTGTTTTAGTGGGTGTTTTAGTTAGAGTGAAGGGAATGAAGTTGGTAATATCAGTTGTAAACTTGGGATGGTTGATCGTGGAAGTGGAGTGAAGAATCTAAGGGCCGGAGCTGGTGACGAGAAGGGGGTAAAGGACTGGTCTGTTCTGTTCTGTTCTGTTCTGTCAGGGACGAAGCAAGGATCGCTTAGGCGGTGGGAGATCGCTTAGGCTATAAAACAACAGAGAGCCAGAAATCGCATGATCGCTTAGGCGGTAGAGGATCGCTTAGGCGGTGAAAGAACAGAGAGCAAGAAATCGCGTGATCGCTTAGGCGGTAAAACAACAGAGAGCAAGAAATCGCCAGGTTGCCTAGGCGATGTATATCCGCTTAGGCGGTGGGGAGCAGAAGCATATTCTAGGAAAAATTCAAAGAAAATTGACAATCGTTCTAAAGTAAGTAACGTCTCTTATTAGTTTTTATGATTCACTGAATTAGTTTTATAGCCTTAACATATCAAATGACAAAATGTGGGGTTGGAAAGTTAATAAACGTAGGGTTTGCATCACACGATTAGGTTATTTTTCGCTACACTATTAACTTAGGTCCTGTCACAAATAGGTTCACAATTTTCAGAGACTTAGTAGCTGGGAGTCAGGGGAGATTGCAAGTACAAATTTTCAGGTAAGTTACTGCTTTTTTACAAAATTATTTTTCTATACGTCGACCTAAATGTTTACTTAAACTGCATGATTTTATAAATGTGGTGGATCGAGCAGGTTTTGTGTGAGTTGGTAAAAAGAAT
Organism: Eucommia ulmoides; assembly: GCA_016647705.1. Lineage (NCBI taxonomy): Eukaryota > Viridiplantae > Streptophyta > Magnoliopsida > Garryales > Eucommiaceae > Eucommia > Eucommia ulmoides. Next base: position 7,477,944 of record CM028333.1, on the reverse strand, counting down.
TTCTGTGAAATTGTTAGGGTTTTAAAAAGAAGGATATTATAAATAATTTTGTTGATAGTTGACGGTAATTGAATTGACGATGGTGTTGTTGCTTGATTTGTGTTGTTGGTTAGACTATGTCATAATTTATGTCATATCCGGAGAGTGGTCCGACAGGTGGTGATTCATATTATGGTATGTCCGGAAGGTGGTCCGGTGGATAAATATTTGTTATGGTGATTGATATAATTGGTGACTTATAATTATTGGCCTCCGGAGACGTTCGGTAGGCAGTGATCTGCGCAGTTAGGTCCGCTAGGAAGGTATATCCTACAGATGGTTACGGTACCGTTGCAACTCCCGATCGTGAGGTTAAAACGATCACTATGGTTTAGTCGGTGTGTATGTGGGTGATAAGTAAACTTGAAATGAGGTGTTTTTACTAATATTGGTGATTTATTGCATATAATGATTGATATGGTTTTACACTGAATGGATTGGAGAGATATATAATTATATAATTGTTTATTTTAAAGAAAAGGTGTTTGTATTATGGTATTCGTAAAATTACGCTTGATCCTTTTTAGAAAAATATTGCGAATGTATTATTATTTTGAAAATATGTTTTAAAATTACTAAGAAGGCAGTACACTCACATGTGCTGTAGAGAAACGTTTGTCCCCAACTGGCAGTAGGTCGATTCCTGAAGGGCCGTAGCGGGGAGTATCTCGATAGTGATTCTTTTTTCTTCTGGTTGTATATGTTGGTTAGTAAAAATGAATTAGTACTATTGTTGTAAGATCAAGAAAGTTCCAATGGAAAGGGGTATTTTTGTTGGCCATAGTAAATAATATTTTCTTTTTGTGTAAGATATTTTAATTGGTGTTAGTCATTGTTTGGAAGAGTTGTATTGTTGTCACACCAGCCCACGAATGTTGGAAAACCGGGGTGGGTTGTGACACATCACATGTGTCTTGAACCAACGTCATGGATTGCACACGTTTTAACGTCCTCCCAGGTCATAACAAGTATAATATCAAGAATAACGGTAAACACAATCGGATTTAGACAAACATCCATTAAAGTAACGTATATTCAATCAAACTAGCATTTACATGATTTACAATAACACCTAGATTATATTTATCTAATATACTACATGATCCTAGCCATACAACATACAAAACAAGAGTGATTCAACATCATTAGATAAGGAAAAATAATTACAAAGATAAAAACAAGAGAAGAACGATCAAATCTGAAAGTGAAACGGTCCACTGTCGCTAAGTATCGCTCCACAAATGCTTCGTCCTTGTCCAAATGATGAACCTCCTCTTTGATCTCTCAAGAATGGCTAAAGAACACTATATTAGGGTTAGGAACATTCAACAACTGTTTCAGACGTGGGAGAGTGATATTTATAGGCCTAAGGTTTCTAAAAGATCGAAAAATATCTTTATGTCTGTGCAGAGCTGACCGCCTCGGTGGTGGATTGGCACACAAACATTCTGACGGTTCACCGCCTAGGTGGTGGTTTTCTTCACCTAGGCGATGGAGCATCATTTAAACATACTCCAACTCTTTGACGTTTCTCCGCCTAAGTAGTGGTTTATTTGCCTAGGTGGTGAAACTTGTTCATTTTTCAGCACATCCAGCATTCTTCACCGCCTAGGAGGTGGGTTTACTGTTCTTGAAACCTTGTTTTTTCATATTTTCTTTACCGTTTTCCCACCGTTTCCCTCATTTGTCATTTGTTTACGTCCCTACACTTTATTTACATAAAAACAACTAAAACGCAATTAAAACGTCAATAAAACACTCAAAAACTAACAAATTCGGTTTAGAAGTAGATATGTATTTTCAACCTATCACTTTGCCGCTGCCGTCCTCATCTGCTGCCATAGCCAAATCCATCTCCAACACCGTTCTAATTTCTGAATCTGGGTTTCGTTTATCTTCCGCCATAGCCAAAGCCTTACCTTCGAATTTCATGTGTAATCTCCAATGGTCGAACACGTCTTCACCATTCTCTAACCCATTTCTCTCCATCTCCATCTTCTCCTCCTCCGACCTCTCTCTTTCTTTCTCTACCCTCTGCAATCACAGTTTTTTTTAATTGAATTTCTTAAAATTCTTCATTTTTGGCCAAGTGAATACAGAGAGAGAGAGAGTATCTGTGGCGTACATCGGAGAATTGGAAGATAAGAAGCTTTCGTTCTCAAGTACCCAAATTTGAAAGCAACAAAATTGTGAAACCTAACCGGTGAGCATTGAAATTTTATAATCGGCCTGGGATGCCAATGGAAAGGCAGATCTATATGGATACAGTAGGTGGAAAACCCATCGCGTGGCCGAGAAGATATCCAAATTTGAACACGGCCTTGGGTTCGTCGCAGTGAACAATGCAGCTTCGATGAAGGACGACGTTGATCGAAATCATCCCCAATCTCTCTTAGGAAAGAACTTTGGGTAATACGTTCGTTGGAGGCCCGATCTGATTTTTGGAGAGAAGTAGGGATTTTGTGTGATCGGAACCCACCATCGCCGTTGCCCTCTCTTCGTCGCTCTCTCTGTGTCTTCCATGTCTCCATCGACGATTTCTTAAAAAAGCGACCGCCCCACATGATTCGTAGACCTAATTGGCGAGTAATTCGAGAGCTCGAATCGGCCATGGCGTGAGCTTGGTGGACCGCTTGGTACGACGAAGAAGAAGTGCCTGTCGGATTTGAGATTCGCTTTCTGTGTCTGTGAGACGACGGCGAAGCCAGAGGCGGCAGAGGAGAATGGGTTGACGACGGCTCTGAAATTGGGGCAACTCCCTTTCTTGAGATACTCCAACGCCATTCAAGATGGGTTCGACGCCGAAAACAAAGCTTCACCGGCGGCGAGCATGGTGTGGGTCTGTGAAAGTCATCGGCGGCGAAATGGGTTTCGGGTATCGCCTCCGACGAGTTGTCGAGCCTTCGGTCTTTCTCTCGCCTCCGACGAGCTGTCGAGCTCTACCGACACTCTTTTTAGAAAAATCTAATCTAAAGACAAGAGGATAAATTAGTTATTTTATTTAAATTTTTTTTTTTAATTATATAAAATCTGATAGAAATGAAGGGTATAAGAGTATTTTCTTAAACAAAAATCAGTCAACGGAATTGACTGAGAATTTTGGTATAAATGTAATAGACACGAAATATTTGATATAAACCCTTAAAAATAAAATATACATACAGAATCACGCGATAAAATTACAAATTGACCCAAAAAGTCAAGGTGCTGCCGAGTCCAACCTTACATTTCACGAGGCAAATCTAATGAAATAATGACACGAAACCAATGCAAACGGGTCCGTATCGGTATCGCCAACCCCAACGACGTCGTGTTGGGTGTGGTGGAGTAGACGGGCCAGCAAATGTAACGTCTTCAAGCGATGTTGCAATTTTACTGTTCTTCGCGGGCATCAATTCCCAGATCCCCCTCCTCCTCCTCGCGAGTCGTTTGTCTTCATAGGATATGATTGAAGAGGTAAATCTGTTCATCTTTCTCGCATGATTCGATTCCTAGGTTTCTGATTCTGTGTTTTTTAATCAGTTTGGCATGAATATCGATTCGGCTGTTTGAATTCTCTCCGTTTTAGCATCATTTCACCGAATCCATAGTAATATAACTGCTTCGATTGGATTATTGTTTCGATATTGAATTTGATTATATTTTACGATTTTACTGACTGGTGCTGAGTAATGTCTAATTTTTTCTTTCCTCAGATCTGAATAATTTCGCGTGGCGTGAAAAAAGATAGCAGAATTACCGTTACTAGGTTACGATTGATCGAATGTCGGAAAACAATGATTCAGAAAGGGTATTGGGAGGTTTTTCAGCTGGAGAAAATGGCGAGTCCGATGGAGTCATCCATGTGGAATCTCCACCTGAATTGCTGCCGGTGACGGAAAGTGAAGACGGTTTTCATGGAGCTGAGGTTTCGATGCCAGTGGAAACAGTATCCGACCGGGTAAGAAACAGTCCAGAAAGCTGTTCGCTTGATGTTTTTAACGGTAAAACCATAGGATATTATTTGATTTTTTGGCCGTCTGAATTTAGGTAGATGAATATTTTATCTGGATTTGTGTGAAAAATGGCCAAGTACCTGAAAAAATGAAAAATGTTGTTCTGAATAAGTCTCGTGAATCCCATGTTCATTTTGGATTGTTCTATGTGTTATTTTCTTAAACTAATCTAAATATCTTGACTGTTTTCATATGTTATTTAGAATATTCGGTGGTTGATATTTGCTGAATTTGCCACTCAAGACTACATCAGTGAGCTAACTGCTAAATAAAAACCATTTGCAGGAACCCAGTTCTTTGCTGGTGGATTATGTCGACCACAATAACAAAAACATGGATGATGATTCTGAACAAGACAAACAGGACGATGTAAAAGCATCGGAGGATGCGTTGAAAGAAGACATGTTTGTTGATTGCCCAGATGAGCTAAATCTCGATAACAAGGAAGCAACAGAAGCTTCAGACACCCCGCATAGGTTTGAGGACAACGATGATGTCTCGATCACTCATTCTAATGTATCCGATGGTGGGGCACAGGTGCATTCGTCTAAAATTCCTCTGGATCAGCAGTCAACTTATGAGGATACTATCGGACAACTCCATGCAATTTTGTATGCGAAGGATCAAGAGATTGAGTATCTCAGTGCCAGAGCCGATGAACTTTCTGTATCAAGGGACGTTATTTTCTCGTACTTGACTTCATTACAAGAGAATTTTTCTCCATATTTACAAGTCTTGCCTGAGATTCAGCTTGTTGTAGACAGAATATTAGCTTCTCTGGGCATTGAATTGTCTGAAGAACCCGTTACTGGAAAAATATCACAGGTTGAAAAAGGCACTTCATTTTTAGTTCAGAAATACAACTGGTTTCTTTCAGAAATTTACATGCTTAGGCAGTGTTTGGCTGATCTTAATCCGGATTTTCATGTGGAAGATGAAATGTCGATAATGGTCACTGCTCGTAAAGAGTTGGTTGAGGCTAAACAAAAGGAAGTAGACTTGTACAGTAAGCTAAGCCATGTAGAAGATGAATGCAGGCAACTGGCGGAACAACTTGAGAAACAGAAAGAGATGGCAAATGCTGAAATTAGCAAACTTAGGGTTGAGCTTGAACAGGAGAAGACAAAGTGTGTTAATACCAAAGAGAAACTAAGCATGGCTGTGACAAAAGGCAAGGCTTTGGTTCAACAACGGGACTCACTAAAGCAGTTGCTTGCTGATAAAACAGGTGAGCTTGAAAAATGTTTGCTTGAACTGCAAGAAAAGTCGAGCTACCTTGAGGCTGCTAAACTAAGGGAGAATGAGTTTGTCAGAACTGAAAATTTGGCTGCTTCGTTGCAGGAAGCTCTTTCGGAAAGCGACATTATTCTTTCGGAAAGAGACATTATTCTTAAGAATTGTGAAGAAATCATGTCTGAAACTCTTTTAGCCGAGGAGGTTCAGACATTGGATATCGTGGACAGACTGAGATGGCTTGTGCATGAGAGAAAAAATGAACAGCAGAGTGTTGCCATGGAGTTTCAGAAATTGAAAGATGTTCTATCGTCAATTGATGCACCAGAATCGGCTCTATTGTCCGACTTGGAATCTCGATGCAGTTGGCTTGTGGAATCATTCCGTATGGCTCAAGATGAAACGGTTAGGTTGCGGGATGAACTAGCTGGAACAAGAGAAGCGGCAGAAATTGAGATTGGTCGCCTCACCACGTCACTTTTGTCAGAAACACAGAAAAATGATTATCTTCAGGAGGAGCTTGAAGATTTATCAAGAAAATATGAAAGTATTGTTAAAAAGGAGCATGAAGTTTTAATGGAGAAGGAAAAGATGATTAATATGTTGCTAGAGGCATCTGAAATTGCAATAGACAGTCGGGAAGATGACACGTCCATGATCATCGACAGGTGCTTTGCAAAAATTAAGGAAGAAGCCCGTGATTCTCTTCAATCTTCTAATGTTGAAGCAGAAATCTTTGAGAAAATTCAGTCTCTCTTGTATGTAAGAAATCAAGAGCTCGCGCTGTATGAGCTAATTACAGGAGAAGATATACTGGATAGGTCAGAGATAAATCGACTGTTGAATGAATTAGCAATTGTGTCTAAAGAACTTCATGAATTGAAAGACGAGAAGGGCTCTTTGCAGAAAGATCTGGAACGATCCGAGGAGAGAGCTGGTCTGATACGTGAAAAATTATCTATGGCAGTTAAGAAAGGCAAGGGACTGGTTCAAGAGAGGGAAAACTTGAGACAGCTTCTGGATGGAAAAAATGCTGAAATCGAGAAGTTAAAAACTGAGTTAGAGAAGCTAGAATCGTCATCTAGTGACTACAGGGATCAGATTAATTTACTGTCAACCGATGTTTCTGCTATGAAGCAAGAAAGGGATCATTTTGAGCGGTTCTTGGTGGAAAGCAATAACTTGTTACAGAGGGTGATGGATTTAATTGATGGTATTCCTCTTCCTGTTAACTTAGTTTTTGAAGAGCCGGTGGAGAAGGTGAAATGCCTTGCACAATACTTGGCTGAATGTGAAGCTGCAAAAGCTCGGTTTGAACAGGAGTTGGGAAAAGTAAATAATGAAGCCCACGATTTGGCTAGAAAATTGGCTGAGTCTAACGAAATTGTAAAGTCACTGGAAGATGAATTATCATTTGCCGATAAAAATCTCTCTCAGCTTGCTGAAGGAAAAAGAGAAACAGAAATTGTGAAAACAAATCTTGAACAGGAGTTACAGAAAGCCATTGATGAAGCTTCTGACATATCTTCAACCAGAAAATCACTTGAAGATGCATTAGCTTTGGCTGAAAATAATATATCTGTGCTCTTAACTGAGAAAGAAGATGCTAAAGTTAGCAGAGCTGCTACTGAGAAGGAGCTGCAGAAGGTGAAGGAGGATTTGGTGGTTCATTCCAGGAAGCTTGACGAGGCCTATAGCACCATACGATCCCTTGAAGATACATTATCTCAATTGCAAGCAACTGTTTCTTTGATTACTGTGGAAAATGAGAAATCTTTGGTTGTCAGAGTGGATTTGGAAAATGAGATAAAGATGCTTAAAGAAGAAGCCGATTTCCATGCTGGCAAGCTTGCAGATGCTTCCTCTGCTATTAAATCATTGGAGGATGCTTTGTCGAAAGCAGAGAATAATATCTCAAATCTTGTTGATGAAAAACTAATAGCTGAAAACGAGGTTTCATCACTTAATTCAAGGTTAAATGAATGCATGCAAGAATTAGCTGGAACCCATGGAAATATGGAGAATAGGGTTCTGGAGCTTTCTGGTCACTTTAAAAGTCTTCAGTTGCTTTTGAAAGACGAGACTCTGTTGTCTTCTTTAACTCGAAGCTTTGAGAAAAAGTTAGAGAACCTGAAAGATATGGATCTCCTTCTTAATGACATTAAGGATCATTTTGCTGAAATGGATTCTGAAATGCTGCAAACTTATCCAACCACAGAGGTAATGTTTTAAAAGCTTTTCATGGGGCCGGATACAAATGTTGTTCATGTTATTTGAAGCACTACAAGTTTCATCCTTCCTCTATTTCCTTCTCCCTCTCCCTAATTATGTGATTCTCTGTTGTATTATGTTCTTCCTTGGGGCATGTTTGGAGGGTTGTAATGGAATAGCATTCTGATGAAATGGAACCAAATCTTTGAAGAGGTGCTCATTCAAATTTTGATTTCATTCTATCAAAATCTAATTCCATTACTACCTACCAAACCTGCCATTAGTGTGCGCTTGGACAAGGTAATTGAAGGAGGCATTTGATTTTGAGAAGAGATTTCTAAAATTTTCAGAAGAAATTTTGTTAATAAATTTTTAACAAGTCCTTTCTCCAAATCAAATACCTTACCCAAACGCACCCTAAGAGTGACTTCTATGTGGATTTTTTTTATCTGATCAGCCTTTGTCACCTTTTCTCAATTCATAGGAGTGGGAATCTTCCCCAGCTGACGTCAGAACTGTTGTGAACTTTGAAATGGCTAATGGCGAGGTGAATGAGGCAAATGCCGAGAGTATCACATTATGGATTTCTAAAACAGTGGAAGGATTCCATTTGAGAAACAAGATTCTTGCCAATAATTTTGAATTGTTTTCTTCATTCATGGATGAAAAGGTTGCCGCTCTATTAGAGAAATTTCAAGCAACCAGGGACGGAGTGATAGCTATGGTTGAGAGTATGAAATCTTTGAAGGAACAAGTGATTAATATGGAAATGGATAAACAAACTCAGGAGGGTAAAATAGTCATGCTGGAAAACAATATTAAGATTTTGCTGTCTGCTTGTGATAATGCCACTGAAGAATTGGAATTTGAGGTGGAGAACAATCCAGTAGAAATTGGTTCTGTTCCTGAGTTGGGAAAATTGAATGGTGATAGCAGCAAATATGTCAAGACAGCTGAAAAGCTGTTATATGCTGCTAAAAATGCCCGAAGTCTAAATGAAAAATTTTACAAGGAAAGGGAAGTATTGGCCAATTCAATTGAAGGTTTGCAGAATAAATTGGAAGAAACAAGGACTAATTTGAAAATATCCGAAGAAGAAAGGAGTCTAAACCAAATAAAAATTTCCAAATTGGAGACTGATCTCGAGGAATCACAGGACTTATGCAGTAAGATGATGCTTAAACTGGATGATTTTAAGGAAAAGGAGGATGAATGGAAGCAAAGAGAAGCAGAACTGTCATCATTGTACTCTATATCAACGAAACAAGAAGGTAATAATCTGTTTTAAGTATTCTTTACATGTGTTTAACTTATACTCAGTGTTGTGAAAGGCGTGAGACTGGCGTTTTAACCTGTCTCGTGCAGAGCGTAAGCCCCATGAAATATGAATTTATAATATTTAAAAAAGTTTAAGATTTAAAAAGTACCTACGAATAATAGAAAAAGAATTGTAGGGAAAATATAAGATGGCAAAAAAAAATATGGACAACATATATAAAAAATTTATGCTAAATTACTAACAAAGTAAAAAAATGGCAATTTCTATAGGATAATGGAATGTAAATAATCAAAGATGCAATTTCAATTCTCGCCTAAAATATCTATTTAGTCACCCTAAGGGAAGATAAGGGAAGATGAAGACTTTTGATTATATTTTAGGGTTATTTTTTAATAGTAACTTGAGTTATGTTAAATACTAACCTTAGTTAAAACCTTAAAATAACTTAATTTTAAGTAACATTTAATTTATTGAAATAAAAAAGAAAAAATACATTGGGCTTACGACCCAAGCCTTGGGTTTTACCCAATTTTTACTCCTAGGGTTCCGCCTAAAAGCCTTAGGTGTACGCTCTAAGAGCATTCGTCCTATCCATAGCCCAAGAATATTTCTACTACGCCTTGCCTCGTGGTTTGCCCAGAGAATGTCTTTTGTAGCATTGCCTATACTATGTTGCATTCTAATTATCTTGTCGCTTTCAGAGGCTGGAGAGGATATTCTTTCTGCTTCCCAAATGAGATCCCTCTTTGATAAAATAAACGGGATTGAAACCCATTTGCTAGACACTGAAATTGAAGACAAAGAAGGCTCTGATTTACCCTATTTGAAAAAGCTCTTTTACATAGTTGATAGTTTTATGAGATTGCAGCATGAGGTGAACTTGTTTTGTGATGAGAAGCAAAAGCTGCACTCGACCCTTTCAGAGCAGGTTCTTGAAATCCAACATTTAAAGCAGGAAATCGAAGATTATGAGAAGGCGAAGAATGAATTGGTCGAGACATCATTAGGATTGGAGAATATTATTCAAAGATTGGGAGGTGAGGAATTGGTTGGAAGTCAGAAATCAGTTGATGTGAATGGACAACTGATGGTGCTAGAAAAGTTGGCTATGGCGGTTATTCTGGAATCCGAAAATTCAAAATCGAAAAGCCAGGAACTTAGTTCGAAGTTGCTTGACGCCCAAACGGTTGTGTCTGAATTATCAGTAAGGATTAAATTACTCGAAGAATCTAATCAAAATAGTGCATCTTCATCAGATACTGTCATGGAAAGAGGCATCTTTGAAGCACCTTCCTTGCCTAATCGGTCAGAGATATCTGAAATCGAAGATGTGGTGAGTTTTGTTTTTCATCTTAAATTTGTGGGAAAAAAATGGTTATCGGTTCTCTCTGGATCAGTAAATTCATTTATGCAAGTATCCGCCCTAATTTTTCTTTTAGGCTCTTTATAAGGATGATTGTTAGCTGAGATTGCAGTCAACTTCTCATATATTTAAATATAATCGTCGGGCGGGGTGATTTATTGAATTTGCTTGATTTCGAGACTGATTTCTGCTCATTTTCTCTTGAGTAGTGTTTGGTTGCAAGGAGTGCCTTGGAATTGGAATTAGAAACGAACCTATAGAGATTTTCAAGTTTCTGCATGCGTTCATTTTTTATTCCAATTCTGTCTGAGGCTCCAATTCCATGAAACCAAACACTCCCTTAGTTATATGTTTCTAATCTAAATGACTGTAATTCCATGAAGGGACCCATTGGAAAGAAAACCATTCCTCCCGCTACTTCTGCTGCTCACGCTCGAACTTTGCGAAAGGGATCAAGTGACCACCTAATCAATATAGACTTGGAATCTGATCGTTTGATCAAGAATCAAGAAAATGATGAAGATAAAGGTGCGGTTTTTCTGGGGTTTGTGTATTTTTCTTGCAGGGTTAGTTTCAAGACATGGCGACTAATGTTTGACTCCTTTATTGTAGGTCACTTGTTTAAGTCTCTCATTTCATCTGGTCTGATTCCAAGACAAGGAAAGACGATTGCAGACCGGATTGATGGAATTTGGTAAGTCCTATAAAAAACTGTCCTCTTTCCAAATGCTTCTAATTTGCATCAATTTCTTAAGGGTGCGTTTGAGTGACGTTTTTGAAGGACTCGGATTTTGAGAAAGGGATTTGTAAAATGTCCTTAACAAATTTTCTCAAGTAAATTTTACAAATCCCTTCTCAAAATCAAATGCTTTGTTCAAATACCTCACCCAAACGCATTCTACAGATGCATCTGGGTAAGGTATTTGAGGAAGGAATTTGATTTCGGGAATGCATTTGTAAATTTTTCTTAACAAAGTTCTTAAGAAAATTTTACAAATTCCTTTTCGAAGTCAAATACGTTATTCAAATACCTTGCCCAAACAAGATATGATGAATATCTGAATTTTATGAATGTGGGATTTTAAAATTCCATCATTTATAGATTGTTTAGACGAGAAATTTTACTCTTATTTCCTTAATTGTTTTTTGGAGCAAATAAATCATTTAAGTTAAAAAAAAAAAAAAACATTATTCTAAGAGAGAGAGAGAAGCTGAGGGCAAATCCATCCTTTGGTAGATTTGCAAAACACACCTGTTTTTGAAGGATTTGGAAGTGTCATTGTAGACCCTTAAAATTCCATTTTGAAATCTTTTGGATTTTTACAAATCCCTTTTGAAGGGTAGCCAAACAAAAGATTTTAATGGAGAAATTCTAGAAATCCCTTGCCCAAACATACCGAGTCTTATGATAGCATGATGAAATGTAATGATCAGAAACATTAGATTATACATAAATCAATATCTTTGTTTTTATACCAGTGAAATATGATTATGATTCGAATTTTGAATCTATTCAGGGTATCGGGTGGTCGAGCCTTAATGAGTCGTCCCAGAGCGAGGCTAAGCCTTATCGCCTATTGGCTCCTCGTGCATTTATGGCTATTGGGTTCTATTTTTTAACCAAGGCCTGAAATCCACAACTTCTTTTTTGGCAGATTGTACCATAAATTTAGTTCAATTTCTCCATTTTTTCTCCCCAGGTTATAATTTTTTTGTGGGTCTATTAAAATATGTTTATGTTCATATAGTTTGGCCCTTTTTTGATTCTCTGTATTCACATTTTTTAGGGATTCAGAAGATGTAGGCCTCCATGTTTAATGGAGATTGTTTAGAATATGTTAAACCCTAAACCCTTGAACACAATAATATGAAGCTGAAATTTTCTAAATACCAGTTCATCTCATCTGTGTTGTATGAAGCTGCTGCTCAATTATGGTATTTTCGTTTCAATAATGGTTCTGCAGCAAAGGGACCAGTTCGATATTTGATTCTGAATTTCTGGTGTCAATGGGCTGCTGATTGAATAGAATGGGGAAAAATGATTATTTTTGATATCCTGAATGTGTCAGGCCGATGCGGGGATAGGCCGATGCGGGGGATTGTGTCCTTAAGATTGTTCTGGGGAAGTGTTTAGTTGAAGTGCGCTAAGTTGGTCCGGACACATCTTACCATATAATCAAAGGGGAAAAAAAAAAATTCAAGAGTAAATAATGAAATTAAAATGGCCACCGCCCATTTAACTAATGATCATAAATTAAGGTCCCGTTTGGTAACCATTTCCATTCCAGTAATTTCCATTTCATTCCCAGATTTTTGAGAATTTTGTTTGGGAATAGCGTTTGGTAATTTATGTTTCCGTTTCCATTTCATTCCCATTTGAGAATTGTGTCAACTTTTTTCTTAAGAAATGAGAAACAAAAAAAAGTTATTTCTCATTATTCCCATTCTATTCCCAAAATACATGATCACTGTTCATCGCCGGCCGACCACTGTCCGCCCGCCGCCGTCGGTCATCTCCGGCGACCGTCGCCGATCACCGTCCGACCGGAAATTTTCCAGCCACATCCGGTGGCCGGCCACTGTCACCCACCCGCCGTCGCCGGAGACGGCGCCATTGCCTTCCGGGCGGCGTCGCCGGTGATGGCGCCCGCCATCCGGTCATCTCCGGCCGGAGCCACCACCGGCCGGTCGTCGCCGGTGCCGGAGCTACCGCGCGGACCGCCGGCGATCGTTGCCGGCGCTGGAGCCACCGCCGGACCGCCGGCCGGCCAATGACGGCGCCACCGCCGTCTGGCCAAAACAGAAAGAAAAAGAAAAAAAAAAATAAAAAAATAGAATAAAATCGTTACCAAACACATTTCCTTCCCAAAACCAAAAAAAAAAAATTATCGTTATCAAACGCAATTCTACTCCCAAGAAGAAAACAAAATTCTCATCCCATCCCATCCTACTGCTGGAATGGAAACAAAAACGATTACCAAACGCCACCTAAAAGACTCCATTTCAAGATAATAATCGTTTTTAAACATATTTCTTTTCTTGAAATCCTCCAGAAAGGAAACATAATTCTCATTGAAAATAGAAACAAAGAAATACGTTTGATTGCAATATTTTTTTTAATGTCTGACAATAAATATAAATCTTTCTTAACCAGCTGGATGGTAATGGAAGGCAGTTGGTGGCGGAAATAGTTTTGTGGGGGTGAATGGGAATCAACATTTTTGTTGTTTCTTTGATTCTTGAGGAATTTAGGGAATACTCTTAAAATTTGAGAACAAAAATGCGTATATAAAATGCGTTTTTGTACATTAATTTTAAAATTTTGAGAGCGAAAAGGACCCTTATCATCTTTATTTTATTTTAAAATATAGGAAAAAATGCATTTTAAACCCGCTAAGTATTGATACATTTCTAAATAATCTCTTTCTGTTTAAAGCATTTCATTTTAAACCCTCTATGTATCAGCATGTTTTTAAATGGTCATTCTATGAAAAAAAATCCATCAAATTTAACGGAATATAAGGACAAAATAGTATTTTTACACATTTTTAATTTTTTTAATGATTCTTTTTTTTTTTTTTTCTTTTTCCTTTTTTATTCGTAATCTCTTTCTCTCCCACTCAACTCTCTCCCTCCCTCAGCTTTACTCCCTCCCTATGAAAACACCCCCATGCAATTGGGGTGTTCCCCCTGTTGCATGGGACACCCCTTTAACGGGGGTGTTAGAGCTCAGTGCTTGCCAAATAATATATTCTAACACTTACTCTCTTCCATCAAAGGAAAAAAAAATGAACAAAAGCAACCATTGAATAACAAAACCAAAAGTTTAAAAAGGATAATGGGTCAATAGTCAACCTGGAATACTTTGAAGCAATATTCTTCCACTCGAAGAAGTTAGGCGGCCACCATAAGCCGAAGTATACTTCTTATGCTTCAAATGGGAAGATACACACTCCACCAAAAGCTTTTTGGTGTTTTCACTGTAAGAATATAAGCTCGAATCAGTAGAGTTCCATATTGCAATGTCAAAGAAAACAAAAGCAAGATAATAGTGAGAACAATTACTGAATGTAGTAAGGAAATGTTTCCCATGAAATTGCTATTTTTTCCCACGGCATAACCCTCCGCAATAGCTTAGTTTTAAATCTCTCATTCCTTGTTAAAAATGGTGATTCCTTCTTTTTACTCTCCATGGCTAGCTTCTCATTGTGGAGCCACTCTTTTTGCTCCTGCTCCCCAATCTTCGCATATGCATCACGATGCCTTAACTCTTTTCTAATATTTTCCCTTTGAATTTTTCCCTTAGATGGACCCATCTTTGACGGGCGTGTGTTTATCCTCACTTGCATTTCTCCCATCACCTTCAGAGTTATAATTATAAAATCGTAACCGAGTACTTCTCTAACTTTCATTGATCTTTCCTTGCAACTTTGTATGCCTAGTACCAAAAGCAACTCCTCCTGTTAAGGGGGTGAAAACACCCCCGTAAGAGGGGTGTTTCACCCTTGCTTTTTACAGGGGTGGTTCCCTTGTTACGGGGTGATTCCACCCCTGTAACAGGGGCCGACGGTGAGAGGGAGAGAGAGAAAGAGAGAGAGGAGGGAGGGAGAGAGGGAGAGAGAGAAACAGAGGGAGGGAGGGAGGGAGACGTCAAAAAAAGAAAAAAAATATATGAAAAAATATTTAAAAAATATAAAATGACAGATTTGCTCAAAACATTCGGTTAGTTTTGACATAATTTCTAACGGAAGGACCAAATAAAAACGTACTGATATCTAAAGGGTTTAAAATGAAACATTCAAACAAAAAAGGACTATTTAGAAATATATCAATACCTAGAAGGTATAAAATGTATTTTTTCCTAAAATATATAAAAAAGCTTTTTAGATATAAATTTTTTTTTGATTCCCCTCATCAAAATTTCTATAAATAATTCTAACTTGATCCTCCAAATTTTTTTTTTTTGGATCCATCGGATAAAAATTTGGGATGAGAGTTGAGTTCCATATCATTACTCTTGCTATTTTAGTGCTAAATTTTAATTAAGTTGGCTTTTGGGTCTCATAGCACAAAATTCTTGATTTTTTTTTTTTTTTTGGTTACAAACAAATTTTTTGATTTTAATTATTATTTTTTTTTATTTCTCATTTCCAAATTTCACAATAATTACAAAAAAAAAATTGTTTTTTTTTTTTTTTTTAAGTGTTTAAAGGCATTTTTGTGGTCGCTAATTAGCAACCTTTAACAGATGTTTGTTCATTGTAGTACGTAATTTTTTCTCTGGGGACACTGGGTTATGAGATTGAGATTAGTAGATTACAGTTTCACATGAAGGTGCACTGAAAATTTAGGAGGAGTTGGAGCTAGTGCGAGTGATGAGTTGGCTCGCTGCAAATTCTTGTTGGAGGACGATTCCAGGCATTCAGTCTTCGACTCACCTACCGTTCGTTAATTCTCCCGTTCCATGTAAGTTATATCGCTGCTCTTTCTATGGTTTTATGTTTTCCTTCCAAAATTTCGAAATGGTTATCGCTGAAAACACCGATGCTCAGACCGAAATTTGAGAGAATAACGCGTTTATGGGGGAGTGGATCTGTCGGTGGGCTGAGGTTCAGATTTGCATGTTGACCTAATTGCATTTTCTTTTACCTTTGAAAATCTCCTTCTCACTGTTGCTGTCTGTTGGGTTTATCCCAAGAACTGGTTAAGTGCGAGGGAAAACCTCGTCTGATGTTCAAGACCACTGTACGCTGGTATACAATAACTCTGGCTCAATAGTTATAAAGGGAGAGACTGGTTGAGAGGGTGAGCCGATCAAAGACATGACGTGTGAGGGGAAGTCTATTGAGGGTAGTGGTGAGATTTTAAGTGTAAGAAAAAGTATAACATTTAGAGTTGAGAGAGCCCAAGACCACCCTACACTTTCATATTGAGCTATCTGTATTTTCTTTCATTGATTGATGAAGGATTAATGATTGTTTGTTATTGGGTTGTTCCTTGTTTTTGACGGTACAAAAATTGGTTGAATTTTGTTAGGCTGCAAGTTCATAGGCCCCAAAATATGCCGGGTGAGTTTCCAACTTCATATTTGCTCCAATAAAACCTGAAAAAATTGTCTTCTTTCCTTCCAAAAACCAAATTGAAATTAGATTTTATATTCTATTTTGGTAGAGATTTGAAGCTAATGTCAGGGCTTTTGCAAATCAAAATTCGGTTAAGAAGTCGAGAAGAAAAAAGGAAGTGCAAAAAACCGATAAAAAGTTGCAATCTAATGAGGGAGAGTCATATGTTCAAGACAACAATGAGGCATCGTCATTATTATCTAATAGTTTGGACGAACAAACATCCATTGCATCCAGGAGGGCTGTGCTTCAGGCATGCACTGTCACTTCCGGTCTAATAGCTGCATCGGGTGTAATAATTAGACAGGTACAACGTAATCTTCGTATTTTGCGAAAAAAGAATCAGGGTTAGGGCCCGTTTGGTCGTCCTTCATTTTCACAAATTGTACTATTTTTCATTTAGTCAATTAACGGATTGTTATAGTTTCGTATTTGGTTGTAAGAATAAAAAACACTCAAATGAACTAGCTTACCATTTTAGTTTCGATATCATTTTCTCACGTAATCCGAGTAAGATTTTTTTTTTGTTCAGACAAACAATATTTAAATTTGAATAAATCTAGGTAAATGGAGAAAAATACAAATTAATTCATCAACGTAAATAAATAAACAAATAAATAATTTAGAAAACCAAACAGGCCCTTAGTTTTGATGGAAATTAATGCCATCTTTTCAAGTTTACTGCGTCCTTTTAAAAAAAAAAAAAATTCAAAGTAGCGCTTAATTATTTACCCCCATGCTTTCTTCAACTGTTGAAAGTGAGTTTCTCAGATCAAATGTGAACAAAATATATGAGAATTTCTCAATATGGTTCTGATTTAATTGGAAATTAATCGATATGCATTGCCAATGTTTATGCCTTGATTGGGTTTGCAGGTTTCTCACATTGCATCAATGGGAGGATGGCCGATCGTTGACTGCTCTTCCGAAATTTCTTGTAAAATTCCAATCCTTCTTTTTTATCCTAAGTAGTAGTTTGCAAAATTTTAAACAACCCATTAGATCTTTATGGTTCCGTTCGGTTATACTTCAATTTGCAAATTTACTATTTTTCAATTAATCAATTAATAAATTTTTATACTTCCGTGTTTGGCGCAAAAACTAAATTAGCTAGATAAAAAATTTTGTTTTTGTTCAGATACTATTTTCTCATGTAATTAGAGTACAGCTAAAAAATTAGGAATACTTGTATGTATCAAAAACAAGATAATTCATAAAATAGGACAATTTAGACAACCAAATGGGCCAAAAATGTATTGAAAATAGAAATTTGTTGCCATTTGAAGATTGATCTTTCCTCTTTTGCTTTTCACTTTTCTGTATTTACATTCTAGGGTGCAATGCAATGCAACTCTTCTTCACTTACATCTAATGACATTTTTTTGTTTGTTCTATCATCAAAAAAATCACTTTTGTGCATTTGCATGTGGACAGTTAGTCTCGAGATCTGGCACCTTGAGTTGATTATAGGTCTAGCTGTACTGATTTCATCGTGCCGATTCTTACTCCTGAAGACATGGCCAGATTTTGCAGAGTCCAGTGATGCAGCCAATCAGCAGGTTGGTAGCAAACATAAACTCAAGTCTTTGTGCCATTAAAAGTGAAAACCTTTTGGTCCGGTTGGGTAAGTTACTTGATTTTGAACCGGGCTTTGCAAATTTTCTTAAGAAATCCTTTTTTGAAATCAAATGCCTTCAAATACCCTACCCAATGGTGGACCGTGGACTCATGCTGGGTGGGGTGGGGGAGGAGCTAGGGGTGGTGACCGCGTCCCCAAAAATTCTAAAACCACCCCCATTTTTATTATATGTTAGATGTGAATATGTAAAATATATACACATCCACCCCCTTGAACTTCATTTTTTTAAAACTACCCCTTTATTTTATATTCGCCCCTGAACCCTAGAATCTTGCATCTGCCCGTGACCTTACCCAAACACACCCTTTTTTCTAGACATTCATTGAATGAGTGCCGATTTCTACCTTCGTTACCATGTGCTTGCTTTGAGATTTGTCTTTACACTATTTTATGAACCTTGCCTGCCCTATTCAGCTCCATTCCGCTCTTTTTTTCCCTTAATGCAGGTTCTTACTTCATTACAACCTCTGGATTACATAGTTGTATCAGTTCTGCCTGGATTTAGTGAGGTAAGCTGAGGATCTTTTCACTGAGCATTTATTTATCGTTATTACTATTTTTTTTCTTCACTTTCCTCTTGTTTTATAAAGAAGATGCTGCAGTTTTCTTGGTTTTTGGGTTGGTATGTTATATGTAAATGGAGAGATATACAGATTAATTAATCTATAAAATAGGATAATTTAGACAACCAAATGGACCCTTATAGATCGGTGGTGTTGTGCTGCACAGGAACTTCTTTTTCGTGGTGCATTATTACCACTTTTTGGAATCAGCTGGCAGAGTGTCGCGGCGGTTTCTGTTTTATTTGGGATCTTACACTTGGGTGGAGGTCGAAAATATTCCTTTGCACTCTGGTAACTACTTTCTCTCTTCACCTCGTAGATGACTTCTTACACTCCCGACGACTTCGTCTATAATTGCTTTAAGGTGCATTTGGGTGAGTCATTTGAAGAATTTTTTTTTTTTTTTAAAACGAATTAAATATCTTACCAAACGGACTCTTAAACAGCTATATTTGCTTACTGAGTGAAAAAATCAGAGTTGTTTTGGAATCTTGTTTCCAGGGCAACTTTTGTGGGGTTCGCCTACGGATATGCCACAATATCATCATCCAGCATCATCGTGCCAATGGCTTCTCATGCTATTAACAATCTGGTGGGAGGCATAATATGGCGCTACTCATCAAATTCGTCCAAATAAGGGTAAGTTGTGTCTTAAAATAATAGGAATAATACTCATTATTTATGTGACTGAGATTGAGATATGTTGGGTTTATCCCACTTTAGATGTGGAAAGGACTATTGGGGCTAGTGGTCAGGTTATATGTATGGGGAAAGTCTCATCTTAACTTTTGGAGTTAAGAAAGACCCAAGACCACCCTACACTGGTATCGGAGCCCAGATTACAACATCTCTAGCTTAATGCCTTAATAGCCACAGTGGGAGAAACTAGTTGGGGTTAGCCGACCAAAGGCCTGATGAGTTAGGGGGAGATTGTTGGGTTTACCTCCATCGGATGTGGAAGGACTGGTGGTAAGGTTATAGTGAGAGATAAAATCTCAACTCATGAGCTAACTTTTGGGGTTGAGAGAAACCCAAGATGACCCTACTGGGTATAATATTACTCACCTTGCTGCTAAGCTCTGTGCTCTTGGCTCTTGGCTCTTGGCTCTTGGCTCTTGGTTTCTGCTGAATAATAGCTACTTAACTTGGAATATGCATTGTTTTGTTCATGGAAAATGCACTTTGTTAAACAGCACAGTTTTGAGATATGAGCTTACTTTCCATCTCATGAAATTGTAGTTGAATTCAACGGAAGGTCTGATGGAAGGGTCCAAGATCTCACATATACTCACCAATGTATTATGTGAAAACTGTACCATATTCTACCGTGTCTGTTATATGTACAGCAAATGCTTCAATTGGACAATGATGAAATCTTCAATTGGACAATGCTTCAACCAGTTTTGACTCGACCCTCCGAGGGACACTCCAAATATTAAATCTTGAATGAATCAGGCTAATGTGGAAGAGTACGCTCTTAAGCTCTTAAGATTGTCCATAGATATGATTAATTAAGGTGCGCGTGAGCTTAATCAATTAAAAAAAAAATAGAAAAATAAAGAAAGATGACAATGATGAAACGTAAGACATGAACATGAAGAGCCCATTTTGTTTAATATTTTAGGGAATATTTCATTCACTTCCCCTGAAGTTTGAACAAATAAAAGATACACCCTTGCTTTTCGCTAAACTATACTAATACAGAAAAGTTGAAAGGACTGTTCTGCCCCTTTGCCTTAAATTAATTACTTTCTCATATGTTTTCTAATTTTTTTTGTTGTCAAAATTTTGTTTTATCGTTTCTTTTTCTACTATTTATTCTTGTTTGGATGTTCAATTTTTTGTTTTTGATTTTCATTTTTTTTAGTTTTCAATTACATCTTTGTGTTTTTATTTTGGACTTCTTGTTTTCTATTATTTGTTTTTCAATTTCATTCTCTTTATGTTTTTATTTTTTATATTTTTCAATTTTATTTTTATTTTTTTGTTTTTGATTTTCAACTTTTTATTACTTTTCATTTACTAATCTATGCTTTTATTTTTATTTTTTTGTTTTTGATTCTCTATTTATTAAAAAATATCTGTCTTTATTCTTTTTTAGGTTTTAGATTTTTGTAGCTTTCATTTTTTTATATTTTGTTTTGTTTATTATTATTTTTTTTTAATTTTAGTTTTCTATTAAAAAAAAAAGGAAAAAGGAAGATAATACCAAAAAAAAAAAAAAGTTAGGATCTAAATAATTGGAAAAGAAAAAAGAAAATATGGGAAAAAAATAGAACAAAAATATAACAAATTAAACAAAAAACAGAAAGGGAAAAAATATTGAAAGCAGAAAAAAGAAAAAAATATTGAAAGCAGAAAAAGAAAAAAAATGAAAAACAAAGATAAAAAAAATTTACAATGGATAAAATATAAAAACGAAAACAAAAACTGAATTGAAAAAAAAAAAAAGGGAGAAAAAGAACCAAAAATTGAAACAAGGGTAGCCTGGTCCAAAATTTGTGACATCGTCATTGACTCACCGCCATGGACGAAGTGGGTGCATCTTAATTTAGGGACATGCACCATTTAGTCTTAAAATACAAAAAAAATTATCAAATATTCTCATCACTTTTTGTTTGTACTAATAAGTCTTTTTATGACTAAAATACCCCTCACATGGATGTTGAATGTAACATCAATTTTTTTTTTTTTATGCTATTTTTTTCTGACTAAAATACCCTTCATGTGGATGTTGAATGTAACATTCGGTGTTGAATGTAACATCAATTTTTTATTTATTTTTTATTTTTTTTTTATTTTTTAATGTTATTTTTTTCTGACCAAAATGCCCCTCATGTAGATGTTGAATGTAACATTTAAACACTTGTGAGTGTTGAATGTAACATCAACTGTGTGTTTTTTTTTTTTTTTTTTTTAATGTTATTTTTTTCTGACCAAAATGCCCCTCATGTGGATGTTGAATGTAACATTTAACACCTGTGGATGTTGAATATAACATCAATTGTGTTTTTTTTTTTTTTTTATAATGTTATTTTTTTCTGACCAAAATACCCCTAATGTGGATGTTGAATGCCCCTCATGTGGATGTTGAATGTAACATTCAACACCTGTGGATGTTGAATGTAACATCAACTGTTTTTTTGTTTTTTTTAATGTTATTTTTTTCTAACCAAAATACCCTTCATGTGGATGTTGAATGTTGGATGTTGAATGTAACATCAACTGTGATTTTTTTTTTTTAATGTTATTTTTTTCTGACCAAAATGTCCTTCATGTAGATGTTGAATGCTCCTCATGTGGATGTTGAATATAACATTCAACACCTGTGGATATTGAATGTAACATCAATTATTTTATTATTATTTTTTTTGTTATTTTTTTCTAACCAAAATACCCCTCATGTGGATGTTGAATGTAACATTAATTATTCTCTTATTTTTGTATGCAGAATAAAATACATATGATATTACATTGAACACCTGTAAATGTTGAATATAACATCAATTGTTCTCTTATTTTACATTACGTTTAGTAACGATTTTATCCTAAAATTAAGTTGTTTTTTTTGGAACATATAAAAGTGATAAAATTTGGGATAAAGCTGTAATTTATGGTGGGGGCGGCGGCGGTGGCGGCGGCGGCTGACAGCGGTGGTACACCAATTTGACGATCTTCCTTCTCAATGTGAAACTCGTAGGAGGACATTTCGGTAAACTCAATCCTCACCATTTTTTAAAATGAGACTAATTGGTGTAAGGAAAGGTGTTGATGGGACTAATTGGTGCAAGAAAAATATGTTGACGGGACTAATCGGTGCAAAGAAAAATCGATGGGTGTAAGTGGTAAATAATTTCTTTTTTGGGGATTAATAGGTAATTTTTCCCTTAATTTATTGATAGAACCAATTTGCGAGTGAGGAGCATAGTGTAATTTTGTAAAAAACAGGGGGAGTGTTTGCTGTTTCGACAAATCTCGGGGGAGGTATATGAAATTGTTCCTTAATATTATCAATGAGGAAATGATATTGACACTCCCATAAACTTCAACTGAACTCCAATTGCATTATTTGAATTTGAGAGACGGAACCCCAAACAGTGGTAGTGTTTAATGTAGTTCGCCAAATGCAGCTACTTTCAGCTCAACCACCTCCTCTTTGTTCTCATCTCTCTCACAATAACCTCCCACCTCAGCTTTCTTGCCATTGGATGAACTCCCCTGTTTTCCTGGGAAACTTAAATCAAAATCTTTACTCACTGAAGTGAAACAACCCACATGCACCAATCTATAAATTTTTTCCCTGGGTTTGCCTCCTTAAATCTCTCTCTAGAAAATCCACTTCTCAGACCCAACTCTTCCGATTTGCATCTAAAGAAAAACACAGCCGCAAAAAGATGGTGCTCTGTTTCGTAGACGCACTCAAAACCCAGCCTCTTTGGGTAGCTTCCCTCTGTCTCCTTGGTTCTTTGTTGGCACTTAAAATATCCATTGCTTTTCTCAAATGGGTCTACGTTAATTTCCTGAGAAGTCCCAAGAATCTGAAGAAATACGGTTCATGGGCTCTTGTTACGGGTCCGACCGACGGCATCGGAAAGGGTTTTGCCTTTGAATTGGCTCGGAAAGGGCTTAATTTGATTCTGGTGGGTCGAAATCCCGACAAGCTAAACGATGTTTCCACCGAGATTCGATCGAGATTCGGAAATACCCAGATCAAGAACGTTGTCGTCGATTTCAGCGGTGACCTATCCGAGGGTATTGATAAGATTCGGGAAGCCATTGATGGATTAGACGTCGGAGTTCTGATAAACAACGTTGGGGTTTCTTACCCGTACGCAAGGTTTTTCCACGAAGTGGATGATGGGTTGTTGAATAGTCTGATTAAAGTCAATGTCGAAGGCACAACCAAGGTTACGCAGGCTGTTCTTCCCGGAATGCTCAAGAGAAAAAGAGGTGCGATCGTCAATATCGGCTCCGGTGCCGCCATTGTCATTCCGTCCGATCCGCTCTATGCTGTCTATGCAGCGACAAAAGCGTAAGAATTTTTATTTTTTTTATTTATAATTATAGATTTTCTTATATAGTTCTCTAAATTTTGTGGTTTTTTTTTATAGGTTTATTGATCAATTCTCAAGATGTCTTTATGTTGAATATAAGAACAGTGGGATCGATGTGCAGTGTCAGGTACTCTGTTTGCCTTTCAATTAAGATTACTCTGCTTTGTTTCAGTTGAAATCTCCGCTACTCAATGACATGAAAAGGGATTGCAAATGGAAATGAAGGTGGCCTTTGTTTACTGTACAGAAATGTGGGAACAATTATTCTTTGTGCCCAGAAATTTGTAAAATTAAAACAGAACAGGAAGTCAGAAACCGATGTTTCAGACTCCCATATTTCTATTTCTGCTGCAAAAATGGAAAAAGAAAAGTAGAACGGGAAACACTTGGCCCTGTTTGTTTTGTGTCTGTTTCCAGTTTCACGGGAACATAAATAAAAATAAATATAAAAAAGTCAACACCGGGTACGAAGGCTCTCGCCAACAGAAAACACTTGGGCCTCATTTGTTTTGAGTCTATGTTCCTAGATTTTTGTTCTACTTCCAGTTTTATGGGAACATAAAAGAAAAGGAAAATAAAAAAAGAGGCAACTTAGAGCACGAACCCTCTTACCATTGTGACATCCGGGAGGCTCAAATATATGCAACTTTATCCCCGGATGCAGAGAGAATGTTTTCGAAACAGAAACAAAAATATGGGAACAAAAAAAGAAGTTTGTTTCCGTAGGAAGGGAACAAACCAAAATTGTTCTCAAATTTCTATTTGTTTCAAGTTTTATGAGAACAAAAAACATCTAGACCAAGGCAACCGAAGGTTATTTTCCCTGTACATCTTCTTTTTTTTTTTTTTTTTTTTTTTTTCGGTTTTTACGTTGAGGTGCGTTCAGACCAATTTACGCACACCTTGACTAATCACCTCATCGGACGATCTTAAAGGCACACTCCTCCATATCGGCCTAGTGTATTCAAGATTAAATTCAAAATTTAATTTCCGGAGTACTCTTAAGAAGAGTCGAACCCTGATTGACAAGCTTTAAGCAACTTCAAAAACACACGCACACATTTATTAAATATATGTTCATCCCTATTTTCTTTAACAATTTATCTCCATGAAACATCATCGGTGCAGGTTCCACTCTACGTGGCCACGAAGATGGCTTCGATTAGGAAATCTTCTTTCTTTGTTCCATCAACAACCGGCTATGCAAAGGCTGCTCTTGGTTGGATCGGGTATGAGCCTCGATGCACCCCCTACTGGCCCCACTCCATCCTCTGGGCTCTGCTTTACTCTTTGCCGGAGTTTGCTGTTGATTCATGGCGGTTTGGGTTCTGTCTCAGGATCAGAAAGAGAGGACAGCGCAAGGATTCCGGGAAAAAGGAATAAGTCAGTTCCTCTGTTTTTGACAATTGATGAAGTAGGCTTGTTGAATGGGCTTCTTTGTGTTTATTGATGGGTTGTTTTGAGGTTTGAAACATGGTTTACTATGTTCTTAAGTCTTCTGATTTTTCACTGGTGGGTGGGGGCATTTTTCTGTGTCCTCAGGATTGAAAAGTTAATTGATATATTTTTGTTTCGGAGTTTTCGGTGAACAGCCACAACTTAAAATTTTAAGCTATGGATTCATGTGATGCACTATTTTTTTTAGAAATATAAAGTTAATGTACTATTTAAAAGTAATTGTAATTAAAAAATTACAGTAAATTTTATGGCATACAATGAATTTGAATTTTTGATAAAATTATTAAACTTTTTAAAAAAATTATTGTAATAAATAAATTGGATGAACAGTTTGTTTAGTAGGATGGAAAAAAAAAATGTAGTTTTAAAAGTCCTAAAAATAGCACAAGAAACACATCCAAGTGTATGCAATGTGTCCATTATATAGGCTAAGAGGTAGGTTTAGGAGACAAATGGACCTGAGTCCATATATACATAACATTTTCTTTCAAACGTAAGGTGGTAAAATAGATACTAACTTAAATTCGAAAAGTAATCATGAAAACAGTCTAAATGATGAAGTTTGGTGAAGACATTGATTGTTTGATTGAAGAGAGTAACTAATTGATGATGAATTGTGTTATGAAGAACGTGATGGTGCATAAAATAATAGTCGATTTTGTTATGGTAGGTTTGTTCATGGAAGATGTCATTGTAAGCAATCTAGATGATACTCTAATTGTCACAGTGAATAGTGCTCACAGTGGGGGCAGGGCACTCCCTTTGTCATCAAATAATCATCGGAGTCAAGGTAACTCTTGAGTGATGTCTGCAAGAGTAAGATATTTTGTCTATGTGCTAGATTAAGGAACAACAATTTACTTCTTACAGATCCATGAAATAAGAGAGTCACCAAGATTGAAGCAGTACCCTCTACTATAGCGTCAATCATTGAGATCTTCAACACAATCAACATTAGTAGGCAAGTAGGATTGTAGACAAATGTGAAAAAAAATGGATACCAAGAAAAAGTGTCCCCTTAATGTATTGTAGAATACATAGGACCGCTAAATAATGAACACTTCGTGGTGCATATAAGATTTGGTGGACCAGATGAACTGCATATGTGATGTTAGGATCAATGAGGTACATGAGACTCTCAACGAATTAACCGTATAAAGTAGTATCAAGAAGAAAAGGCAAACTTTAGATGACAAATAGATACTTTGCTTGTGAAAGAAAGTAACAATTTGTGCAATATGAGATTTCCAAACAAATAATATAAGTGAGAAGGCTAAGATCTTTCATCTCAAACTAAGTATTGAGAAAATTCTTGAGATTTGAGATAGCTTGAAAATCATCGCCAATAATGATCTTATCGTCGATGTAGAGTAGCAAGAGGATAATGCCTTCCTCAATTTGATAGTTGAAGAGAGCAGAGTTATGGAGCTGGAAGTGAAGCCAAATGAATGTATTGTGACGTTGAATTTGGCAAATCAGGCATGAGAGAGGCAACATACTTTGCTCGGTGGGTGATTTAGTTTGGAAAGAAGTTTCATACATACATCCTCAAAAATATCGTTATTTAGAAAGACATTTTTGATTTTCATCTGAAAGATATTCCATTTGTGAATGACAACAACTGCAAGTAGGATATGAACAGGGGTAAGTCTAAAGGTTAAGGCAAAAATCTCCTCATAATTAATACCGTACCCTTGACTGAATCCTGTGACAACTAAGCACGCCTTGTAGCACTCAATCGATCATTTAAGATAGATTGAGAAAGTATTCCTACTTATTTAACAAGAAAGTGGGCCTCAAATAATCGATGCAGCACAAGTTTGTGTTGTATGCGGGAAAAGCCCATTTCGGTGGGGGCGCTAAAACCCTTCTATATTCCAGTTCACCGTAGAAGAAGAAGAAGAAGAAGAAGAAAACCTGAAAAAGCATTAGAAACCCTGCCTGAAAGAAAAGTAGGTAGCCGTTTCATCGTTCTTCGACGAAATCTTACGCCGTCGGAAGCCGCAATGCCGAAACGCCCTCGTGAGCTCGATTCGGATTCCGATGGGTCTCCCGCGACAGCTTCCGGCACCGCCTTCATTGACACCAGCCTTGACACCCACCTCGCCATGATCGTCTCCGATTCCGACACTGTCGTCGACCTCAAAAGTAACATTCTTGCCCTAAAAAGGCCCCCCTTTTTATCTTAACATAACATCAGTTCATATATACGTGAAATTAATGTTGATTGTTGCTCAACCTGGTTCTGATTCGCATGAACTGTCGATCTAATTAATTTTTCATTTTAGTTTTCGACTAGGAATCCATCATCAGGACTAGATTCTGATGAGGAGATTGCTTTTCTGCGATGTTCACTAACTCATGCTCTAATTAGGAAGGACATATTCAAATTTAACTCATGGATCTAATGAGGCTGTATCGGTGCCCGATCATGAACCCTAAATTTATGTATTTGTCTTTGTATGTTGAACAAGAGTAGTTGGAATTGAAAGATATGAGATTATTCACCATACTGATGAGCAATAGTTCAATCTAGGATTGGCCAATTGATTGTAACAATATTGTTTTGCATTTCATTTATTGTTCTAATGCTTTCTGCATGCAGAAAAAATAATGTTGGAACACCCCAAATGCTTTCCAAAAACAGGAGAGATAGTCATCCATGCTTTGAAGGTATGCATTCTGTTCTAATATGTTCTTAGGAAGCAATTTTTATAATCTTTATTGTTCATATGATATAAACAAGGGTTTTACGATCTTTCTAGGTCAAGCGCAGAGGACACTTCTATCACCTGTCTGATTCCATGCTCGTGAAAAGTGCTTTTGAACGCAAAAAACTGAATTGGTTTCTCTCTGTTGATGCTAGCAAAAGACTACCAGAAATTGATGAATCTCGGAAAATGTTACCCCTTGTTCATGAGCCTTCATCAATGGAGATTTTGAGCATTGTTCCTGTTTCCAAACAGCCTAGCTCAGGGGACATTCATATTGAAGTATCTAAGTCCGTGGATATGGAAGTTAATCGTGATCTTCCAATGGAGGACAAGTATGATGATATAGGCGAAGGAAATCAAATTGTAGAAGCAACTTCCAAGAACAAAGATGATGACATTCATGGGAATGGGACATATGATTTTCAGAATGACGAGTCAACACAACAATATTCAAAAATTGGTTCTCCGCCAAAGAAAAGACGATACGTCATGAAGAAGATCAAAGATATGGTGTCTGATCATGTCGTTAATGATAACAATGGTTCATCTCATGCCCCCTGCAAAGATGGTTCAGAGAAACCTAGTACCATTTCAGAACATTTGCTGCAAGCGAAACATCAATCCAACAGTTTGATCAGCAATTCGCAAAACAGTAGTTTACTTGAAAAACCTCCACAATCTGAGCCTCATTTGAAGGAAATATGCAAACCAAAAAGCATAGAGGAAAGCAAGAACCCCTTAGGACAACACAAGACCTTGCTTTCCGATTCTGTAAAAGATGTTGGTCAGATGCAGACGACCTTGGTCCCTGAGAATGTTAGTTCAGAAACTGCGAAGAGCAGGAGGAAAAGAAAAAAGGACCAGGCATATCCTCACGATCAAGTTGCCGATGTCTTGCCTTTTACCTTGCAAGATGGGGAGAGAAGCATTAATGAAAATTTGCAAAACATTCTCAAAGATTTGAGTAAGATATCTGTCGAAGAAACAGTTTCTGAACATCGTATAGGGTTTCAGAATCTTTCTGAACCTAGTATTATGTCTCAGAAGGGAAAAGACAGTGGTCTTGTCCAAGCACCGGTTGAAGGTAACAAGGCACCAACCAGGAAAAAGTTCATTTCTGTTTTTTAGGTTGTGTTTGGTTGCACAGAAATGGTTTATTCTTTTTTCCTTGATTCCAATGATGATTTTTGTAGGTGATGAGGAAGGTGAATCTGTTACCAAGGTTATTCCAGACATTGAGAAACAAGATAATGTTTGTGGTAATGACAAGTCTGAAAGTAATCGGAGAGAGAAATTCGAAGAGGAAAATGAACTGCCAATGGATCAAAGCCATGGTGAAGTAGATGAGAAATTGAGGAAGAAAGTGAAGAAGAAGAAGAAGAAAAGCTCTGCTACCAATAGCCTACAAAATCTGCCAATCAATGAGCAAGGGAATGAAATGGAATCATTACAGCCAAACCAAATTAATGGAATTCAAGAGAATGCAGAGAATATGGATAAGAAAACGAAAAAGGCGAGGAAGAACAAAAATGCAGAAGCTAATATCCAGACCGATCTGCAAACAAATGATCAAGAAGAAGAGACATCCAAGAAGAAGAAGAAGAAGAAGAAAGATAAGTCCTCCATGGAAATTCCGTTGATTGTAGCAGAGTTGGAACCGGAGAAAAATGGTGATTTTGGGAATGGTTCTCTTGAGCGTGAAGAAGCGCCCATGATGATTACTGATGGTAATCGTGTAGAAGCGTCTAAATCTGAAGGTGAAGCCATTAATTTAAAGCATTACTTGGTGCAAGGTGAAGCTCGGGAGCAGGATGATACCACTGCCAACAAGGTGAAAAAATCGATAAGTAAAAAGAAGCTTCTTATTCCTTCTGGAAGCACTGATACACAAAACAAGGGCGGTGAAGAAAAAATCCATGTCCGAAATCCTACTAGCATTCAAGAATCGCAGCCATCAAACAATCAACATAAAGAAATCCTACCCAATTCCACCGAGAAATCCTCAAAAGTTTCTGGAGATATGGCGAAGGCTCTACCCTCGAATGATAAAAACCAAATTCAAACTCATCAAGCGGCGAAACAGCCTAACCCTTCTTATCCAAAGGCTGCTGGCAATGAATCTCAAGATGATTTGAGCTCAAGATTGAAGATTTGTTCAGGAAATGTTGTTGGTAGAAGTGGCAAAAAGCGTAAAATGAGCTTGGACACTAGTACTAAGACAACAAGAACGTTAGTGAATGGTGGGCGAAAGGAGAAGCGACTATTGAGTACCCTGGGTGCAATTTTTAAGGATGCTAGTAGTGAGAGTTCAGCTGATGAAAATATGTCTGAAAACTCTGATGCAAGCACCCAATCTCCATCAGATAAATATTCTTCGTCAGAATACTCTGATGGTGGAAGCGTGGCAAGTCCGGAAACACCAACGAATGGTAATAAAATAACATCATAGTATTTTTCTTTTCAGTTTCATATAAGGCAGCGTTTGGAGGCATGCAAACATTTTGAAAACTTAGAAATTTACATGTGTTCATGTCTAATCCCAATTCCATACAACGAAACACTCCCTAACTCGATCTTCTAGCTGATCTGATGATCTTTCACATGATTTTTTTGGCAGAATCTGATGGTGCGAAAGTTAAGGATGGCGTGAACTCGCGGTAAGAAAGAAAAAACCGTTGAACTACCCCATTATTGATCAGGTTTTATTCATCAAATGAAATTTTTCTGAGAGAACAATTTATGAATTGATTCCTCAAATGAAATGTTTAATGTTCTTACAAAAATCTTAATTGATACATGGAGCAGCTCTTGGGGGCAGAAACATATATCCATGGATATGATTCTGAGAAGCTCGAGCAGATTTAAGAAGGCCAAACTTACAGCAGCGTCAGAGTCGCAGCTTGAAGATGGTGAAAGCCAGCCTGTTGAGTTTGTTCCAGACAGTCAAGCAAACATGTAACCTATGTATGTAATCTGGTTTTTGGTCCTTGGGATTTTGTTTTTTAACTGCACCCCAGGAATCCTTTTTTTTTTTTTCTTTTTTTTCTGTGTTTGTTAAAAATTATGTTTTTTTTTTGGGCATGTGCTGGCATTTATTTGTGCCCCAAACAATGTGGCAAGGCAATTTCTTTCATTTTATTTTTATCAAAATCAATATCAATATCAATATATTTGGTATTTTTAAATATCATTGTGATTTATTATTTAGATACCCTATTTGGGAGATCATTAATGCGTATGTAATGTGAAGTGGAAAAAAAAAAGGAATTTTATCTTAAATTATTTGTTTACTTTTTTTTTTGGAATGCGAAATTTAGTTCTGTTCCAGCAAGATGTTACCCAATTAATATTTTCTAAAGTTTATACTGGACACACTCCAAGGTCACCTTTTTAGTTATCATAATGTTTGAGGCACTCTTTATCAATACTTTGTTAACAAAAATTTCTGATTAATATTTTTTTAGTATTCTTTTATTTTTATTTTTATTTTTAATTTTCTATTTTTTATCCCTTTTTTTTATTTTTTTTATTTTGTTTTTTGTATATGGTGTTTAATAAACATAAAATAAAAAAAAACAATTTTTTTAACTTTTTTCATTTATCAAATCGTATTTTTTGTCTTTTTTTATTTATTTATTTTCTGCTCTCTTTTTTTTCAACATTTATATTTTTAATTTATCAAAAATAAAACAAAAGGAAATTAAAAATAAAAATAGAACTTAGAAGTAACAAATATTAAAAATAAAGAAAAAAGAAAACAGTATAGTGATATTAAAAGTATAAAATAGAAAATATAAAATAAATAAGAAAAAAAATTATGTAATAAGGATATTTTAGTCAACAAAATATGATATAAGGCAGTTTAGATAATTAAAACAAAATATAATATAAGGCATTTTAGATAATTAAATTAAAAAAATAAAGATTAAAGAATTTTTTAGATATTATAAAAATGATAAAAAGTGTTGTTGCTATGGGAGGGCTGCTTCAAATTTAAATTCGTACTTTAAATATTTACAAGTAAAACTTACGATTTAAGCCATTGGGCTACCCTGCCTGCCAATTTCGCAACTTATCACATACTCAGTTATTACACAAATACCATGGAACCTTTCCAGAGTTTTATGGGATCAAATGTCCAAAATACCCTTATCTATGTATATTTCTAAAAAAATATACAATATAAATACAGGAGATTACACTATTATCCCTTCCAAGTTTCTCCATTTTATTTTATTCTTCTTTTTCATCTATTTTTTTTTTTTTTTTCTATTATTCTTCAACGATATACTCTTGACACTCCACCATAGCCAACATCTTGACTCCACATGCAAATCAACTCCACCACGAATCGACCAACATGGCTGCCACCATAAACCACCACTGACCACTACTTCTCTTCGGTGAACCACCCCTGCCGACCACCACTTGATTTTAAACTATTTTAAGAAAAAATTGTTGGTGTCGGAAAATAGACCAACCAACAGTATGGTCTGATTACTACTGACATGGAGAGCTGGAGCTGATTAGGGGAGTATCCTTGGGTGAGCCGAGGTCTACAATCCGTTTGGAGCTTCATATTGAACATGTCTGAGCTGCTTGAGGTGTTGTCCGGCCTGATCTTCAAGTCGGTACCTGCACACAGGACGGGACAAGGTGTTCCCAATGTGTTCCCTCCTGCGTGAGATTAAGAGTTTAGGGAGAAGAAAAAAGGTCGCTTGGATAAAACAAAGTTGTTACCTCAAGTTTGAAACCTGTTGAATGGCTTGGCAAAGTCTTCTATTTATAAGCGAGGACGTCATTAGCATCCCTGAATTTAGGACCTTAAGTTCGGTTATCCGTCCTAATTAGTCAAGCGCGTGAATATTGCGTGGAGGATTAGAGTTATGAACCTGGACTTGGGCCTTTTATTCGTTGATAGAGAAGTCCATGGGCCAAGCCTGTTGATATTAGCAGGTCGGGACGGCTACGTCGACCTCCCCGTTTTGGTGATACTGAGGAGAAACCTGTGGATTTTTGCTTGGCGATTGGCTCAAGTTCTTCATTCCTACCGACTCGAGGAGACACCGGGGCCAAGCCTATTGATAATAGCAGGTCAGCCCTAGTACCGAGGTGGAGGTCGGGACGGCTACGCCGACCTCCCCGTTTTGGTGATACTGAGGAGAAATCTGGGAATTTTTGCTTGGCGATTGGCTCAAGTTCTTCATTCATACCGACTCAAGGAGATACCGGGGTTAATGAACAATCGGGCTCATTAGGCCATTTGATGACGTGGCGCTGGAGACGTGACTTTTTTGGTCTAGGTGGCGGATACATGGCGGGTTGCAAAATTTTACCTAAATAAAAAATAATTATTTGTTATTTTTTTATTTTGAGATCAACGGAACTCGATGGATTAGGACTTTTTCCCTTAAATTTTTTCTAACATGTATGATTTTTTTTTTTCTAGAATTAAGAGATCACTTAAAAAAAAAAAAAAAAAAAAAAAAAAAAAAATAAAAGAGATTTTTTGAAAGGTCTCAAAATTCTAAAAATAACTTTCTAAAGGCCATCTCATATGTAAAAAAATTACTGTTATAGGACTCCATAAAATGATGTTTTTATGGAATGAGAATTTTGGGAGAATTTTCTTAAAAATAATTCTCCAATATAACTCCTACACTTAAACATAATTTTGATATTTTTTTATTTTTACTTTTAAGTAATTTTTTTTTTTTATTAAACTAACCTGCACGATGAGAAAATTATATTTTGGTTCTCTAAAGTATGGGTTGGGTGTCCATATACACCTTCAAATTCACCAAATTACACATTTCATCTATTAAAAATATTATTGGTTTTGGATAAAAAATGGGTCTTGCTCAACATGTATCCCTCTAATGTAAAAAACATCTTTAATTTATTATAATAATAAAATGACGAAAACATCTCACTAGAAAGTTATATACTGAACACAATTTATTTTTTGTCCAACATTCAATTTCGCAGGATTTAATGAATCAAATATGCAATTTGACAAAATTCATGGTTTATATAGACACCCATCCAATACTTTAGGGACAAAAGATGTAATTTTCCCTTGGACGATACATCAATCTTTATTGGGTTCAATTATGTTTCTAATGATAAAACATGAGTTTGTCTAAATATGTACCCTTTTTTTTTTTTTTTTTTTTTTTATTTTTAATTTTGAAGCTAAAGCACTTTTTGCCGTTGTTTTGCTCTTTACGCGTCTTTTAACAATAATTTGGTGGCTCCTTAGCCGAGAAGGAAAAAGATTAAGAATTTTATTGGTTTCCAATTTAAAAATAAAACGTGATATGCCAAAATCTAAATCGTCCTTGAGATTTGAAATGTGTTACTTGTGTAACTTTTTAGTTCTCAATTCCTTCGAAACAATGTATGGTAAGTAAATTTATCAGTATTGCACCTCTTATATAAAAATTAATTATTTTTGTGATAAAAATTAGACACAGTACTAATTAGAAAATTGTGTGTATCTGACTATATCTTCTTGTAATATTTATAGAAGATAAAAGACTTATTTGGTCAGATTTCCATGAATATTATTATTTGAGAATTGTAACCACTCTTTTCATATTTAGATAGTGT
Source organism: Eucommia ulmoides (assembly GCA_016647705.1). Classification (NCBI taxonomy): domain Eukaryota; kingdom Viridiplantae; phylum Streptophyta; class Magnoliopsida; order Garryales; family Eucommiaceae; genus Eucommia; species Eucommia ulmoides. The sequence continues at coordinate 7,443,662 of CM028333.1, read as the reverse complement.
CGATTTAACTATTTTCGAGTAGAGATGTTAGTGATCGAGTATGTCTTGGGATCTACAACTATGATTAGAATGACATAGTAAAGGTTCTTGGTTCGTCGTCCCAAGCAGAGGTGACGGGTGTCTAGCCTTTGGTTCTAGTACAATAGTGTTGAATGTCGGCGTCGGATCTTGGATGGAACTTCCCGAGCATTTATTTGCTCGTCCAAGCTCTCCTTTGTGGCCCATCATAGGTTATAAAATTTGTTTGGATGTCACGTACTAACTGTTGATGTATGACACGTGGCTAGAACTTAGGACTTCTCAAATTTCCCTCATCATAAGCAATTTAGGATGAAAAATAAAGGTAAAATTATTGATTTTTTTTTTTTTTTTTTTTTTTTAATATCAGTTTATGTGCATCTTGATTAATTACATCTCTAGACGATCTTAAGGACGTATTTTTCTATATCGGACTGATTCATTCAGAACTAAATTCAATAGTTAATTCCTGAAGTTCTCACCAAAGTCAAACTTTACCTGACAAAAAAAAGAAAAAAAAAGAAAAAAAGACCCTTTCCTCTACTTAACCAGACTAACATTTCTTAAATCTTAATACAATATACATTAGGGAAAATCGGTGAAAAATTCAATTTTTTAAGTATAATTGGTGAAAAATCTTTTTGTATTATTAAGTTTTGATTTAGTCCTTTAAGTTAGATTTCACTTATGTTTTAGTCCTGTATTGCAAGAATTTTAGGGATATTACAGGGATTGTAAGGAGCCTTTTAGTGAGTACATTCGATTTTTATAATGAATTCTGTTACATGTAACTAATGTTAGTTACAATTTCATAATTGTTATTTTTTTACACATATTTGAATATTTTTAATTACAAGTATTTATATAATATTAGTTACATATTATAATTACATATATATGTATAATATTTTATGACGTAACTGAAAAAATATCAAATTTCTTAATTACATATCAAAAACTGAAAAAATTACATATTATTGAAACATGTAACTGAAAAATATCAAATTTTTTAGTTACATATCAGAACATGTAACTAAAAAATTACAAATTATTGGAACATGTAACTGAAAATAAAAATGAAAATTAGTTATCTGTAATTAATATAGTAATATTACACACAAAATTACATGTAACTGGTGCGTGACTATCACGTGAGCAAAGTTTTCTCTTTTTTAAAACAAATGAGACTAAATCAAAAGTTTTTACCGCATATAAGACTTTTGACCAATTAAAATTTAAATAGAGGACTTCTCAATCATTGTCCCAATAATATATTATGGCAAGAGTTGTACTAACTATTTTTCTCGGATTGTTCCTTGCGTATAGATAAAATTATTTTCAAGGAAAAGTATATTCCGCCACTTAATTATATTTATCATTTGCTTTAGAAACTTCAAGAACAACTAAACATCAAAGCAATCACTTAATTAAATTATTAATTTTTTCGCAAAAAAATAATTAAAAAAATCATATATTCAAGAAACAATCGATGGAAAACAATTTTTTTTTTTCTCAATTGAAAAAGAGGAAAATAAATAAATAAATTATGACGTGTCATCGCAATCCTTTTAATCATAATCGTCCCCGCCAAAAAAAAATTAATAATAATAAATTAAAGAAACAATCATGACCGTCGGATCACCTTCTTTTTCCTAAAAACCACTTCGGTATCCAACCCGAACCCGTCAACCTTCCGAACATGGACCAACTCCGACCGGCGAAACAGCTTCTTCAACGGTTCGACGCTGTACAAATCGTTCGCCGAGTATTTATCCGACCGCCTCGAAAGCGCCACGTGGAGAACGCAGACTCCTCCGGGCTTTAACGTCCGTTCGATCTCGTTCACGAATTTGTCCGGATACAGCGCGTGATCAAATACGTTGGAGAATTCGAAGTCGAAAACCTCGTCGTCGAACGGCTGTCGATGAAAGTCGCCCTTGATGACAAGTGGTGGAGACGGGACAAGGTCAATGCCGATCGATTCGGATACTCCGACCCGTTTCAAAGCTTCGACCTCTTGCCCGACCCGCGCCCCGACGCACAGAGCCCTGGATGAATTTGACAGCAGGCCTTTGCTTTTCAGTCCGGCGAAGAAGGTGGCGAAAACTCGGATTTTCCGGTCCCAGTCGCGGGTCTTCCATATCTGCCGGAGTTTCGGGTTCAGCGTCTTGTTGAGCTGCCGCTGCACATAGGCTTCGTAGGAGGTGTATCCGGGTCGAATCCTAAGGTCCAAGTCGTTATTGGCGTCGCCGGCAGGCGGTGGGCCGGTGGTTGTTTGGTGGTAGGAGCGGTGGGAGAGAAAGAGAAGGATGGGTATAGATAGGGAGAGAGAGAAGAAGAAGCATTTGGGTACAAATGGCTTTATATGGGTGGTCTTCATATCTAAAACAGCTACCCCTTCTCTCTCTAGAGTCACTTTCTCTCTGTACATACCATTGTAGGTTGGATGACAAGAGTCTGGAGGAAGAGAGGGAAAGAGAAGCGAGAGTTTTTAAGAGGGGGAGAGAGAAGATGAAGAACCCTTGTTGAATAGTGGGCATGCATGCGACAAAGCGGCGGTTTTTGTATTTTGTATTTTTTTTTTTTTTAAGTTTAAGATGTGTCTGAGTCAGTTTACCTCGACTAATTATTTATTTTAAGAGCACATTCTTCTACATATCGAATTGGTACATTTATAATTAAATTTAAGATTTAATTTTCAAAATATTTTTCAAAAAAATTAAATTTTGATAGATAAAGAAATTAGACATCTTTTTTTTACTAATATTTGTTGTATATCGGTTGTTGTATTTGAGTGAATAATTGCAATGTTTGAATTGTATACAAATAAAATAAAATTATGTATAAATCAAACATGACGTTAATCACAAAGTGGTTTTGGGAGGTTAACCGCTTGGAGGAGTAATCTGCTCTTTTGGTGGGACAATTTCTCATAAAGCTTTGGTTCTATTGGCTAAACGGAGGGAGCATTTATTCTAGTTTAAACCATTTTTTTATCACTGATAAGACGTGTTAATAAATACACGAAATTAATAAAAATTCATTGAAACATTAAATTAAGGTTGCACCTACGTCGCTCACCAAACTCTAGCCTTTAGATTTCGACTATCGTCGACTGCCAATCATTGAAACTTTGACTACTAATCGTCAAATGCGTTTTAATTACTGATGAATTCAAAATTTGGTTCATCACATATAAGACTTCAAGATTAGGAATGAAGAATTTCACTTATTTGAGTTCTTACAAAACAATGCACATTTAGTATGAGAATCAACAGAAACAACGCAGGTTATGCGCTTAAGAGTATAAATAATAACTAAGATAAGCGTGAAACGTGGTGTTTCTTGTCCAATGTAGTTTCGCATCAGTACACTGACGTATAACCTACGATTACTTGTCTTAATTATACAAGAAACGGAACGTTTCGCTAATTAGAGGATATTGTTATTATTTATACTCTTACTCTTAAGCACATAACTTGCGACTAGTTAAAGCGGTAGCAAGCAACAGAATGTTGTGCGCTAGTATGCGGTAGTAGTGCAAACAACAGAATGTTGTGCACTAGTATGACAGGAGTGAGTCAGTGACTGAAGATCACTTAAGAGTTGTTATAATTTCTTGTAGAATGACGAATGTTATGCTAGTTAAATCATGTTGTGCTAGCTAAAGCATTGTGCGGTAGTGCAAGGAACTCCACGTTTCGCGGTAGTGCATGGACATAGCTAAAGGAACGTTATGCGTTTAGCAGTATGCTAGCTAAAGCGTTGTGCTGTAGGTTATGTGGTAGGGGCGCCTAAAAGCGGTAGTGGTGAGCGTAAGGCGCGAAAGCCCTAAGGAGTTAGCTACCGCACAACCCCTAGCGCTTTAGATAAGAGTTGTGCTTGCTAGCTGATATAACTTGAATGTACTTTAGATCTCTAAGTGCTTGCTCCATCAGTAAGTTGACCGTGGGAGCATGGGGTGGTGGTATCCGATTCTAGAATGTAAGCAAACTAACTTACTTACTCTCCTAGTAGCGTGCATTGGCAGCAAAGAAGTAGGCATTGGAAAAACGAGACCATACTAAAGTAAAAAGGCAATCGAGAAGCGACAAGTCACTTCTGGTGGAGCTTCTAGAAGGCCGACCACTAAATAGAGGGATCCATATACCAATCATGAGCGATAGTGAAGTCTAGAGAGGCGGAAACAATAGCTTCTAGGAAGAAGCCGAGCCGATACGATAGGCAGGCGAAGGTAGTGAGACCAAGTCGAGCCAAGTTAAGAGTGGCGAAGGAGGCCTACTATATGTACATTGCATGAGTCACCGGTGAAATAACAAAACAAAAAGATTCAAAATTTCAGTAACCTATTGAAGCTATCAGTGTGCTTGATGAACTATTGAAACTATCAGTGTGCGTGATCAGACAAGTACCAAGGGCTTTCGGTAGACTGCTTTCATTTCAAAATTTTCTTGCAACAAGTCCTAGCATTAGTATGAGTTCGTTGACCGCGTAAGGGCAATCCATCTTGATGACGAATTCCACGATAACGATAGAGTGTAGGTTAGGAAAAAGTGTGTACTTGATTGGACCCTTCTCCTCTAGTATTTGTAGATGAGGGAAGATTTGAACAAGTCTTTCCTGAATCTTGGTCCATTTTCATTAATGCGGCGGATTTAGTGGGATGTGGAGTAATGGGTCGTTAGTTAGGAAATGATAACGACTATTTCCTTAATGAGTGAGAAACATTACAACTGCCTCGGGGACGAACATGTGATAATAATGTATCCCGAGGTAGTTAACCCTGTCCGGGACAAGGTATTGAAGCTTCAAAGCCCGTCTTCCCTAGTCGTGGTAATGTCAGGAGCGAAGCCACTCTGGGATACACGCGTCAAAGCAGCGATTGTTGTATTTTTTACTTTAAGGTATGTTCGGGTCAACTTACGCAGACCTTAACTAATTATCTCATCGGACAATCTTGAGGGCGTACTCCTCCACATCGGTTTGGTGTATTCATGATTAAATTCAAGATTTAATTCTTAGAGTGTTTCTCAGGAGAGTTGAACTCTGGTTGATAAGGAAAAATGATACCTCTATTTATCAATCAGACTAACGCTTCTTGGCGGTTGTTGTATTTGTATTTGAGTGAATAATTACAATATTTGAATTTTATACAAATAAATAAAATAATGTATAAATCAAATTTGACGTTAGTCACAAAGTGGCTTGGGACGTTAACCGCTTGGGAGGAGTAATCTGCTCTTTCGGTGGGAGACATCTCATAAAGCTTTGGTTCTATTGGCTGGACGGAGGGAGAAATTATTCTAGTTTAAACTTTTTCTTTCCCTGCTTTTCACTGGTGCGACGTCTTAATAATAAAGGCACTAAATTAATAAAAACATACAAATTAAATATATATTTTGATTTTAGTCTCATCTACCATATTTCTTATAAAAATATTAGGTTCTAATTAGGGTTGCGTCACCATCCGTCGTCGCCCACCAAACTCCGACCTCCGGCTTTCGAACACTGTTAGCTGCTGGTCATTGAAACTCCAACTACCGGTCCTCGACTTTGTTTTTTAGTTACTGATGAATCTAAAATCTGGTTTGCTAGATATGAGACTTCGGGATTAGGAATAAGGAATTACTCCTACCTTAAGTTCCTGTAAAACAATGCACAGTGAGTGGACTTATTGACATTGCACCTTTAATTTGAGAATTAATATATTGTTTTGAAGTAAATTTGATAGAGTGTTGGTTTGATAAAAGTGTGCAAACCTAGTCAGACCCCTCTTCTCCTAGTATTTGTATACGAGAGAAGACTCGTTTGCCCAGTTTTCCTAGAATTTTAGTTCATTTTTATTAATGCAGCGGATTTAGTGAGATGTGGAGTAATGAGCCGTTAGTCAAGGAGTGATAACAACTATTTTCTTAATGAATGAGAGACATTACAACTGCCCTAGGAATGAACATGCGATGATAATGTATCTCGGGATAGTGAACCCTACCTGGGACAAGTTATTGAGGCTTCAAAACCCGCCTCCCTAGTTGCGATAATGTCAGGAGTGAATCCACTCTGGGAGTGATGGTGCCCGGGAAAGTGGTCCACCTCGAGGTTACTTTTCTTGGTTGGTGTAGTGCGTTTTTATAGCTTCTCGTGTGTGGCACATTCTTAGTAGACACATGACATTGATTATGGCCTTATTCGGATTTTGCCCATTAGTTACATTCAACTAATTTTTTAATAACAACTTGAAATATACTTTTTAGTTACATTCATGTAATTTTTCAAATGTTAGTCTTTGAAAAATTAATTAAATGTAACTAAAAAAATAAACCTAAAAAATATAGTAATATATAAATGAAAAATATAACCAAAAAACAATATGCATTAAAAATAGTTATCTAGTAAAAGATATACTAAAACAAATATGTAACTCAAAAAAATCTGGCCAGATTCTGATGACCAGAGGTATGAGGTCTGATGGTTGGTAGTCATGGAGGATGGCGATGGGGGTTGACAATGAATAACTTAATTGTAAGTATTTTATTGAAGATATGAAGGAACATTGACCATTATATTCGACTTAAAATTAAAACATGATAAATTATGAATTAAGTTGGAATTAATCATCAATTTTCATGTATTCTCCAAAACAATTATTATATTTATTTTTATTTTATTAAAAGTTAAATTATTAAAAAAAAAATTACCAATGAGACCCCTTATATTTGAGATGATAACCACAACCACCTATGTCTATTAACAAATACCACGAAGATCCCTTACAGGAAAAAATACAGGCCAATTACTTTTTTACCCTTACCTTTTTAACAATAAAAAGTCTAAAATAACAAAACTAATACAATTACCATTTTACCCTTGTCAATATTTTTTTTTCTTTTATTTTATCTCTCTCTCTCTCTCTCTCAAACCTACCTAGACGGTTGCACCATTACTGCCACCACCACACCTCCTCCTCTGTTGCCGTCTTTTTCTTTTTCTTTTTCGTCTTCTTTCACTTTCTATCTCTCTTCTTCTCCTTGCTGGATTCGCGCAGATCCAGCGAGGAGGAAGCCAGATCTGGTAGATAAGGTGGCCTGGGCTCCAAATTTGCCCATCACCAAATATGTGTCGAATCTGGGTAGTTTTGGCATCTAGGTTGCCAAATCTACACAAATCCAACGAGAAGAAGAGAGAGAGAGAAGAGAAAAAAAAAGAAGATGGTCGTTAGTGGTGCTTTATTTTTCACGTTGGGGTGGAAGTTGCAGACTCTGTTCTTCAGGTAAGTATGAGGTGCTGGCGGCATGGATGTTGGTGAACTGAGTTGGAGATGGTGGTGGCAATGTGGAGGGTTGTAGATGGTGGTGGCAATGTGGAGGGTTGTAGATGGTGGTGGTGGTGGTATGTTGTAGTTGTGTATGAACACTGGTGGTGGTGATGGAGGAGAATGAAGAGTGCTTGGGGTGTCCATTTGGTTGAGAAGAGAATAATTAAAATGAAAAAAAATAAAGATAAAGGAAAAAAATAAAAAATGGTCAAAGTCAAGGTCAAAGTCAAAAAATAAATAAAGGTAATTAAGTAATTTCACGAATGAATTTTATATTATAAGGGTAAAATTTAAATTTAAATTATGACATCAGCCAGTCAACTCAAATTTAGGAGGTTGACTATTCCTATTGAAAAAGGTAAAGGATGTCCGTGACATTTGTTAAAACACATGAAATTATCGTGTTCATCATCTTAAATATAGAGTGTGTCAGTGATAATTTTGTTTATTAGAAAGAACATAAAGTAGCTTAAGTATGATTTCTTAAAAATATTCTTTTCGGATAGATGGATCCTACTTCGGTGATTGGTCAGCCTTGATTCCCGGATTTACCAAAACAATGGTAGAGTTATAATAGTAGTTTTATATTTCTTTTTCTTTTTCTCCTTTCATTGTTTTATTGACCAATCGACATTACTTCTTATTTGGATTCGGAAATTAAGGCCCCGTTTGGTAACTGTTCCCAACTCATTCCCAAGATTTATGTTTGGACATAGCGTTTGGTAAATTTTGTTTCCATTTGCATTTCCTTTCCAAAACCAAAAATCATTTTTATTTTTTTCTTAAGAAGTGATAAACAAAAAAAAATTATTTCTCATAATTCTCATTCCATTCCCAAACCAAAGGACGAGGTCGACATTAACAAAATTATTAATGAGGTATGGCTTTCAACTCTTGTAAGTTTGTTTGTTTTTTTTTTTTTTTTTCAAACGTGTTCTTCGCGTCCTCATCTTCGTTGTCTCCTCAGGATTTTGAAATCGAAATCGATTTCGATGTCAAAAAGTTCTTCGCATCCTTATCTTCGTCGTCTGCTTAGGATTTCGATTTCGAAATCAAAATCAAAAAGGGTTTCAATTCCGATTTCGAAATCGAAATGTTCTTCGCGCTCTCGTCTTTGTCGTCTGCTCAGGATTTCAATTTTGAAATCGAAATCGAAAAGGGTTTCGATTTCGATTTCGATTTCGAAATTGAAATGTTCTTCGTGTCCTCATCTTCGTCGTCTGCCCAGGATTTCAATTTCGAAATCAAAATCGAACACTTTCGTGTCCTCATCTTCGTCGCCTGCTCAGGATTTCAATTTCGAAATCAAAATCGAAAAGTGTTTCGATTTCGAAATCGAAATGGTCTTTCACGTTCTCATCTTCGTCGTCTGTTTAGGATTTCAATTTCGATTGGGGTTTAGGATTTCAATTTTGATTGGGGTTTAGTGTTTGATTGCTTGATATTTCTTGATTGTGATTTACGGTTTGATTTCTTGGTGATTTCTTGATTGTGGTTTAGAGTTTGATTACTTGATGATTTCTTGATTGTGGTTTAGACTTCGTTCTAGATTTCTTGGATAAAATCGTTACCAAACTCTATTTTGTTCCTAGATCCAAAAAAAATTGTCGTTACCAAGCGCGATTCTATTTCCAAAAAAGAAATATAATTCTTATTTCATCCCATCCCACTGAATGGGATGGGCATGAAACGGTTACCAGATGGGGCCTAACTGTTCATTCTAGATTGTGAGTTTTTATTTTTATTTTTTTAACATTACAAGGCAAATATCAAAAGCCTTTATGTCCACTTTAGAAAACACTAGATCTATCATATCGTCGAGGGGAATTTCCAAGATCCTTATCTTGCTTTGTTCATCCGCTCCCTTCTTCACAAGATAGTCAGCTCACTTGTTAAAGTTCCTTTGGGCGAACTGCAAAACGTAGTTGTTGAGGAGGAAATGACGCTTGCACTCCTCAACCCAAGTCTTGAAGAGATGATTTTCTAGTCTTCCTTCTTGGATAAGAGTGACAATTTTAGCTCAAACTGTTTTAACAACCAGCCGTGTATAGTCCTTGTTGGTCCAAGTTCACCCAAAACAGAGGGTGAATTGAGAAGTGCAAATAACTAACTGTTTTTAACTTCTTTTAGTCTTCTCTTTATCACACACTTAAACTGATTTAACAATTAAATATAATTGTTAAACTAGTGCAACAGAATAAGCAAGTAAAAAATTAAAGCACAAGCACACACACAGAAATAGTGATTAGTACAATTTAGACACAACGATTCATTAGAGTTCGGCCAAGGTCTTTCATTGCCTGCATCTACTTTCCCAAGCTCTTTTAGAGATTTATAATTCACTATTTCCTTGATCTTTTTCCCCCCGTGAAGTCCCTCTTTACCTATTCACTCTCTCACAATTCTCTCACTTAAACTGACACCCTGGTTTAAGCTACAATTCATACCCTCGCATGTTCACTTTTATCTTTTGATAGTTAATGAGCTAACACTTGGAATTTCTATCAATCACCTATTAACCAATACACCTTATATTGACTCCCTAAGTGTGTGTAGAGTCAATAAATGATATGCAAGAACAAGTACACAAACATCATGTACAAGATATTAATCAATTAAGTCCAGGTGATATGAAGAATCAATTTAATCAATTAAGCTCTATACACAACAAGTATGATTCTTTTCAATTCAAACTAAGCCGATTTTCAAGGTAGTATAAAATTTGTTGAATATTCAGCGAAAATGAGTCTAATAACTTACCTCTTGTAAAATTGGTAAGTGAGAATTTAAGATCTCTATGAGTAATTTAGGCCCCGTTTGGTTAGTGTTTCATCCAATCCCATCCCATGATTTTTGGGATTGATGTGCGGGAACGTGTTTAGTAAATTCTGTTTTCGTTCCCATTCCATCCCAAAATCTAGAATCCATTCCTCTTTTTCTTAAAAAGTTGAGAATCATTTTTTTTTTTTTTATCCCACCTATTCCCATCCCAAAAAAAGGACACGCTTGGGATTTTTAAAATTGTTAGTGAGGTTTGGCCATTAACTTTTGTAAACCTCTCTTTTCCTTATCATTTTTTCTTTTTTTTCTTCTTCTATGTTCATCGCTTTTTCTCTGTTATTCGTCCGTCATCCTCCTCATCCTCCTTATCATCGTCTTCCTCGTCCTTGTCGCTATCGTGTTCCTCGTCCTGGCCATCGTTGGTAGCGGAATATTACGTCACTACTTTCACCGCAAGTGTATGGGTCAAGTTTTAGTACAATGGAAAGAGTAGGAGTTGTCGTATCCGCAGGGATTAGATTAGATAATCGTTAAGTACCGCGATTGTGATAACCGAATTTTATCTAGACGACTCAAATGTATTTTTTATAATAATTATAATCTACTAAACTAAATTAATTACTAAACTATAATACTATTATGACGTTTATGGGAATTTATTGTCTAGGGATTAACTTCACTCACTAATACGTGTTCGATTCAATCTTGTTTACATTAACGGTATTCAAATCTATCTAACAATCTAGGTATCGAAATTTCACTCACTACCTCTCCCGAGTGTAAAGTGAATGAATATGTGGTTTCGCATCAATTCCGAAGTCCCTCTCAACTGTCTATAGGATACTTGGTCACATGAGTCTCGCCCCAACCTCACGGATTGCATACTTTCTAACGCCCTCCCGAGTCATTAGATTGTCACGTTGTGTTTAAACCCTAATCCGAATCTGGGGTTACCTCTCCCAAGTGTCAAACCCTATATTCTCAAACCAACCACAATACCATAACAAACATACTATGATTGTAATAAAATGGTAAACACAATTAAATACAAATGAACAATTATTAACGAAACATCAATTTATACAAACAACGTTTTCATGAAGTCAATCAAGCCCTAGATAATATATGTTTAGCTACTCATGGCTGTAATCCCATTTACAATAATAAACAAGCTAAACATAATCAAAACTATCAACCAAACTAAGAATAAAAGAGAGAAACAAGAAAATTAGCCGTTATCTGAATAATCGACGCTAAAACCGTACCGAGAACGCTTCCTATTCTTGGATTTGATGATCTTCTTTTGGTTGATAGTGTCTTGGAGCTCTCAAGACTCCCAAAAATGTGGTCTTGTGTTTGGGGAAGGAGAAGATATATTAAGGGATCAAAAATATCAAGAAAATATCCTAAAATATCTATTACAACTGGTGTCGACCGTTGCAGCGGTGAGAATCACGGCTACAGCGGTGGGGAAGTCAGTAGGCTTTCTGACTGGTGACCGATGCATCGGTGGGAAGCAACGTTGTAGCGGTGGGGAATTCAACAACTCTCTACATTTTGACCACTACAGTAGTGGTGGATGCAGTGTCACGACCCGTCTCGAAATCCCGACATCCCGGGTTGGCGTGACGACATCATGATATTAGTGAAAACAACCAACCAACTATCTATTACACGATAATATCCATATATATAAATAAACCGTCATCTATATGGAGCTATACATATTTCTGTTATGGGAACACACTCGTTCCCCAAATATACTAACAGCAAAATATAATACCATGAACCCTGCACAGATTTGCCTCAGAAAGCTCATCTCAACCCTCCACACGACTCTATCGTAGGACTCTACCTAGCGCCAGTAGGGAACCAACTCCTAACTACTTCACTTGCGAGTGTACTGCTTTCTTAGTAAAAACATTTTTAATAAAAAAAACTCATTCTACAATATCTAAATGGATTAAGCGTAAGTATATAAACACTACATAGCTTGTAAAATCTCCAATATATAAGCAATGAAAATAAAGCGATATAGATAAGTTCTATCCAAATCTATCTAGTATAAAATTATACCAATCACCATAATAAATAATAAATTACCCAATATAAGTAAAACACCACAACACACACTGGTTAACCATAGTGATCGTTTTAACCTCACGATCGGGAGTTGCAATAGTACCGTACCACCCGTAGGATTTGCCTTCCTAACGGACACCCATCACTCCGCCAAAGCGGATAATTACTGCGCAGTACAAAACGTCTAACATCACTCTGCCGAAACAGATAAATATCACTCCGCCGAAGCGGATAAATACTATGGCATCGTCTAATCAATAACATCGTCAAATCAATACCATCACTCCGCCGAAGCAGATAATCATCATTCTGCCAAAGCAGATAAATATTATAGCATCGTCAAATCAATAATGTCATCATCAAATCACAAATCAATTACATCGTCTAATTAACATCGTCAAATCTCAATCATCACCCTATATTTCCAAAACCGATTTTTAATCTAAAATCATATTTTTCACTTTCTTTAAAAAAAACTTCTGATTTTACCAGAACCATTTTTCCACTCTCTTTTTAAACCACCAAATCCAACGAAAATCATTCTCAACTTTCTTTCGAAAACTATGGTAATTTCACGAAAATTCATTTTTACTCACTCACCCCAAAACCTACTTGATCCACATCGTCTATAAAATCATTTAGTCTCAGTAAGGCCATTTTATACGCATATATATATATATATATATATATGAAAATAATTTGGCAAGAAAATAGTACACTCACCTCGTGATTCGCTCCCAAAAGTTTTTACCGACTATACTCTAACGTTACTCCGGTACCTACGAACTCATTAGGGACAGGGCCTAAATTAATATTTTAGGTAAGAAATCACCCAATCAAGCAAATGCAGGCCCTATATTCCATATTTTTCTCATTCCCCACATTTTATTATGTAAAATTATTATTTGGTAAATTTTCATTTTGTTAAAAGTTACTGCATTCCCAAATTTATTATTCCCGCTACGAAATTTTCGATGCGTTAATTTAATTTTATAAACTAAAATAAATTTAACGAAAAACATTACCTGTTCCGAATCGTTCATGGGTCGCGAGATGGATTTTGGATTTTATTGGGGTTCTTTCTGTAATTTTCTTCTTTTCTCTCTTCTTCTTCTTTCTTTTTCTTCTTTTCCCGTTTCTTCTTCTCCCGCTTCTGTTTGCGTTTTCCGTTTAGCCCACCACAATCACCACTGGCCGACCAGCCACTCTGCCGGCGAGGAACACCCAAACGTTGACGCCGACAGTCGACCCAACCACGGAGTCACGCACACACCGCCTATACACACACCCACACAGTAGTGGCACACCCCCTCCCCCCCCCCTACTACTCTTTCTCTCTCTAACTTTCTAGCGACAACTCCGGCGATCTACACACATACACACCACTGTTCATGTACCCACAACTAAACACATACATACCCACACACAGTAGGCACACACATGCACTGCTCTTTCTCTAAACTTACCGCCGGTGACACCCACACAACCACCGCCGTCCACACTACGCCCACACAACATGATCACCCACACACTCATCAGACTACACACACATGCAGATTTCAAATCACACCCAGACACACACACACAAACGTCTGCACAAAACTACAAACAGAAAATACCCCCGTACAGCAGCCGTGGCAACACCGAGCAGAGCACACACGCATCGTCACCATCTGAACAGCCACACACTGCCAGCACTAACGGATACCCACCACCTACCGTTACCGTCGGACAAAACCGAAACCCACACGCACCCACAGCCGACGCTCTCTCTTTCTCTCACTAACTCCCATTCACCGCCGGCTACCCTACACCGGTCACAAATGCTCACCACTGACCGACCACACTCAGAGCACACACACAACACACAACACACACGCTGCACAAAACAAGAAACGGAAAACACACACACTCCACCGACCCAACAACTCTGCCTCCTTCTCTTTCTCTCTTCCGTTTCTCTGTTTTTTTTTCTCTTCTTAATTTTTCCCCGGTGATGAGTTGTAAGCATGATTGAGTATATGTATGCATGATATTAGTGGTGTGAATTTCAGCCCCTTAATGCCACGTCGATTGGATCTAGTTCCTTCTCCTTCCTTTTTTTTTTTTTTTTTTTTTTTCCTTTTTTCCTTCCCTGTTTTGATCCAGGCAGTTTTTGTATATATATAGATATATATAATAATTTTTTTTTCCTAATTACATTATCCTCCCCTAACTTCCTTTAGGGTATTATTTAAGCCCTATTCAACCTTTAATATTCTTAAAATTATCAATTTACCCCTAACTTTTTAATTTAAAAATTATTTAACGCCGTCTACCCCATTATTTTCTAAATATTCTAAAATTTAACTAATGATTATGCGTTCACAGAATTTTGGGTCTTACATGCAGGCTATGAACTTTGATCTTTTTGCTATTTTTCTCTACCGTTCTTCTACCGACTTGCTCGATTATAATCTATTTTAATCCATTTTCGTCCCAAATACCTGATTTATAACAAAATAAATAAAAACATATTAAAAAGCTATAAAAATACCCGAAAACTACCAAAATCAGTTTGAGAATATATAGATAAATTACACCTATCAAATACCCCCAAACTTAGAATTTTGTTAGTCATTGAGCAAAACACTCACACTAAAATAAAAATAAAAAAACACAACTTATTAACTAACACAAAAACTAAAAATGAATAAAAACACAAATAACGGCATGCAAGTTTTGAATTCAACTATTCCAACCAAAAAGTTTTCCCTCAATGGCCCCCAATTATATCAAGTACAGGAGTAAAATGCACCATTTGATATTCTAGAATTTCAACATTCAATAATGGTAAACGTCATTCTAGATCCTATTCAAGTGCGTGTGCGAAACTCAATAATATAACTATCCAACAACCAGATTGGATTATCCACCAGTGAAACTCACGACTTAAACTGTAAAGGATTAGGATATCCATATGCCTGATTGGGTTCTACTCTCCACTAATGTAGGCTTGGATGTTCAAAAAGATCAATAGGACTTGGTTTGGTTTGGAACATTTGGCCAAAGGCATATCGGGAATATAAAATAGGTTAACGTTATTAACTTAACGATACCTGAGGTACAACGTTTGACTCACAATCACTCTCAAACTCCCACAGATTAATTCAAACAACCCTGAACATGCATTTAAGAACTTCGTACTCACTTTGTCAAAATAAACGGAAATAGAACAATATACATATCTTTTTTTTAACATGAACCACACACTCAAATTTATTCGATTATTGCAATTTCACGGGTGTGGTTAAAACGAAATAAAAATGACAAATGAGTACTCAAATACCGAACCAATGAAAATTTCGCCCAAAACCCAACCGCTCACTCCAAGTAGCATAAACGAATGCTAACCTGATTCACTCAAATTGTGCCTTCAGTTCAGCGATATAGGTTTGGAAAGAATTCAATTGGCCAGGGTATTTGTTATGTGTTCAGAATTGAAATGGCTAATTGGTTTTGAGAGGATAACGAGGGATAAACATTTTACAAGGTAAGTTTCAAAGGCTCAAGCGACAAAATGAATGCCTAAATCATGTCTCCTGAACTACCTCGCCTAGGATTTTGCCTCAAGTTTTCCCCAATCAGATTCTAGAATCCCTTAAATTGTCATGAATTTGGCTAATGGATAATTGGCCTCAAATTAATTAAATAGCTATACATTGAGTGTACGTGCTCGTGCAAATTAGGATCCACAATAACTTTTACCAAAATAATATGTCAAGCACATAGAACACACACGAATGGGTAGTACCTTTGACCTCGACAAACAACCAGGGGATAATATCATTATCGGGTAATGGTCTAGACGAACTCAAAAACTCAACACATGCACAACAACTACAACAAACACAAGCATACAACATAAACAAACAAACATGCAACTATTAAACTAAACAACATTTAAACTATATAACTAACCACAATAAAATATAATAGCATACTACACATTACTCCCAAATTTAAAACAGGCAGTGTTCATAATGACCCAATCATTGTTCTCAACAATTGAAATATAACATGCCGACGAAGGGGGTTTATAACACGTACCTAGGAGGCGAGACAATCTCGCCTCCGAATGAAGTCGGCGGTGATGATATAATTTATTTTGAAACTTGGGTTGCCTCCCAAGAAGCGCTTGGTTATTGTCCTCGGCCTGACACAAAGAATGACTCGTCAAAGAGCGGTTTTTGCCCGTAGTATGTGTTATACAACACCATATACGGGTCTTGATTTTGAACGCCCTCAAGCTTGGCGAGATTTGGATTTGATCGGCTCATACTCTCAACTTGACTTAGCTCTAGATTTTGTGCTTGGTTGGCATGAATGAACGTTGCAAAAGGCGGAGGATGACAATTGAGCAATATTGGATCCTCATAGATGTGATCTTCTTGGATCGGTGGTGGCATCAATATTTGGATCTCAAATGGTTAAGAATCACAATCGTCGATCTATGCTTGGGTTGTCTTCTCATTAGAATCATCGCCATTGAATTCACCCAAGTTCTTCCTGCTCATACCCGGTTCCTCACGGTGGCTTTCATATTTGGATGTAACTTATGTGTCTCTCAGTGCCACCATTTTTGTCTCGGCCTCAATGAAGCTAACAAGCTAACCGATTTGAGTCTCAAGAGACTTTACGGTCTCATTAATTTCAGTGCAGATCG
This sequence comes from Eucommia ulmoides, assembly GCA_016647705.1. Classification (NCBI taxonomy): domain Eukaryota; kingdom Viridiplantae; phylum Streptophyta; class Magnoliopsida; order Garryales; family Eucommiaceae; genus Eucommia; species Eucommia ulmoides. The sequence continues at coordinate 7,426,764 of CM028333.1, read as the reverse complement.
TCTCAATTTTGTCAATACGGTCTGCTCATTGAGTTGGTCATTCGTTTTCCTCTAGAACGCTTGAGTCTCCCCCATAAATTCAATGAACATTTCTTCCAAGGTGGGAGAAGACTCTACATGTTGGTCCGGTGTGTCAATCTATGGCACCGAAATGGTGAAACTATCCCTCAAGCGTTGGTAGCTTGTTGAATAATTCCAACTCCAAAAATCAAACTCGGCCATGTCTTCCAACAACCAATAGGCTTCATCCGCGATTAGTTGGTCGAAAGAGGTGGTCCCGTTTTCTCTTTCCACCCAAATTCTTGTTGCGGCTAATAACCCGTCGAGAAAGTTCAGTAGTTGACACTTCCTCGGAAAACGATGATTGGGGAACCGAAATAACAAATCATTGTATCTATCCCAAGTACAATAAAATGGTTTGGAATCTTGTTAAAAGGAATACAATAGCACTTGTTAATCTAACATCTTCAAGCACCTTGCAAAAGAAATAAAACTACAAACAAAAATTATAATTAAAATAAATGCCTAAATCAAAATTAAGTTACTCATAATATAAATAACAATCTAAAAACCAATCCCTAGTAATGGCACAAAAACTTTGGTAGTGGAATATGACATCGCTACTTTCACCGCAAGTGTACAGGTCAAGTTTTAGTATAATAGGAAGAGTAGGGGTTGTCGTATCTACAAAGATTGGATTAGATTATCATTAAGTACCGCGATTATAATAATAAGATTTTATCTAGGCGACTCAAATGTAGTTTTTATAATAATTATAATCTACTAAACTAAATTAATTACTAAACTATAATACTACTATGACGTTTATGGGAATTTATTGTCTAGGGATTAACTTCGTTCACTAATACGTGTTCGATTTAATCTTGTTTACATTAACAGTATTCAAATCTATCCGACAATCTAGGTATCGAAATCTCACTCACTACCTCTCTCGAGTGTAAAGTGAATGAATATGTGACTTTGCTTCAACGCCGAAGTCCCCCTCAACCGTTTATATAACACTTGGTCACATGAGTCTCGTCCCAACCTCACGGATTGCATACTTTCTAACGCCCTCCCGGGTTATTAAATCCTCACGTTATTTTTAAACCCTAGTCCGAATCCGGGGTTACTTCTCCTGAGTGTCAAACTCCGTATTCTCAAATCAACCACAATACCATAACACGCATACTATGATTGTAATAAAACGGTAAACACAATCGAATACAAATGAACAACCATTAACGAAATATCAATTTATACAAACAACGTTTTCATGAAGTCAATTATGCCCTAGACAATATATGTTTAGCTACTCATGACCGTAACCACATATACAACAATAAACAAGCTAAAAATAATTAAAACTATCAACCAAACTAAGAATAAAAGAGAGAAACAAGGAAACTAGCTATTATCCGAAGAATCGACACTAAAATCACTTGGAGAACGTTTCCTCTTCTTGGATTTGATGATCTTCTCTTGGTTAATAGTTCTTGGAGCTCTCAAGACTCCCAAAAACGTGGTCTTGTGTTTGGGGAAGGAGAAGATATATTAAGGGATAAAAAATATCAAGAAAATATCCCAAAATATCTATTCCAACTGATGTCGGACCACTGCAGCGGTGAGGTTTATTGCTACAACGGTGGGGAATTCAGCAACTTTTTGCATTTTGACCGCTGCAATAGTGGTTTTCACCGTTGCAGCAGTGCATGCAGGTTCTGAATTTTGATCTTTTTGCTATTTTTCTCCACCGTTTTTCTACCGACTTGCTCAATTATAACCTGTTTTCATTCATTTTCTTCCCAAACACCTGATTTATAATAAAATAAATAAAAATGTATTAAAATATATTAAAACGCTATTAAAATACTCGAAAACTATCAAAACCGGCATGAGAATAAATAGATAAATTACACTTATCAATCGTCTTCGCTGTCCTCGTCGCCATCGTCTTCCTCGTCCTTGCCATCGCCTGTCGCCATCGCTATTGATGTTTCTTTGATAATCGTCGCCATCGCTCGTTGCCCTTTCAATCGATTTAGGCTTTAGGGTTCAAATGAAATCGATTTCATCAGACCAAGAATGAATTTCATTGATTTCGTCAATTTCATCATATCCAAAAATTGATTTCGTGAAATGAAATCGGTTTCATCACCTGTAAGCTCTTTTTTTTCTTCTCTCTCTTTATCTCTCAATTTCGATTTTGATTTCTCGAAATTGTTTTCATTGCTAACGTTTCACAAAATCAATTTAGGGTTTAGGGTTCACGGATTAGGGCTCATTTTCTAGCCTTCATTACTCATGACCATCGATTAGGGTTTAGGGTTTCAATTTCAATTTAGGGTTTAGGATTTTGATTCATCATCATCATTCATCATCACTGTTGGCCCAGTGAGCTACCCAAGAAGGGGGATGAATTTGTTAAATAAAAATTATTCCAAATAATAATACTTCAAAAATCAAATAATTAATTTTATTCTAAATTAATTATTATCTCTTTATAACAGCGGATAAGTGTAATAAACTCTAGGTGTACACCGAACAACACAAAATAAAGTAAAGGAAATAAATAATGCAATAGACACAGACATATCCTCGTTCACCAAGTTAATCTTGGCTAATCCAGTCATCCGAGCCCCACGGAGATTCGCACCCACTAATCATTGAGATTCCTTTAAATAGATAGGGACCAAACTCTTATAAAAAATGATTCTTTTCGCAGGCTCAGAATTAACCTTTTGCAAATTCTTTTTCACAAACTCAAGAATGACCTTTCTTTTTTTCCAGACTCAAGAATAACCTTATCTTTTCACACGCTAAAGATTAACCTAATTCTATTATAGGAAGAATCGCGACCTAATTCTTTTTATACCTTAGGCTTAAGAATTAAACCTCACAGAAACACTCCAACTATCATTTTTCCAGATAAGGATTAAACCTTTATAAATCACTCACAATTTGATTCTAATCAGGAAGAATCATACCTAAGCTCTTTTCACGGCAAAAGAGTAACATAACCTTTTTATATTTAGGTAAAGATCAAACTCCAATCTCTTTACCGGAAGAGATTGAAACCCAAAGTTACCCCTGATTAGATATTCCCAATAATATCTAATCCGCACACAACTCACCAATTATAGAATTGATAAGTTTTTTCCCACTTAGAGTTTCTACCACCTCAGATTACTTAATACTCAATTAACGTCCCGAAACTAGTGATAGAAATAAAGTGAGAAAACAAAATCTAATTATAATAAAGAATGCGGGTAGCACAATTAAGCACGTAATCAGATTAACACAAATCGTTTTAAAAGATTTTTATACTTTTAAAGTTCAAAAGCGATTTCTCAAAACAGTCAATTCACCAAGCAAGTAATAATAATCAAATACTCAATTAAAGAATAAGTTTGGAATAATCACATCAGGAAAACACCGAACAGATTATACGTAGTGTAGCAAGACAGCTTAGATCGGTGACACTAACTCAAACAACGCTTTAACTCAAGAATTTCTCAATGATCGATCTCACAATTGATCTCTCAAAATAATATCAGAATGATGACTCTTAGAAAAGTTGAGGAACTAAATAGTTCTTGATATTGTGTGTATCTTATATGAAATCCGCAGGTCTCTTTTAATAGCCCTCAAACTAGACTTCCAACAGCTAGTTTTCAAATGTTATGTTAATAAATGACACATATGGACCTCATATATCATATAGATTTATAACGGCTATATTTAACCAACAATATAACTTTTAAAACTCTCAATTTAGTCTCCAAAATAATTTGATCTTAATCAATGAAAGTATAGAAAGAATTATATTTAAGTACATGGACTAAATAGTAAGGTAAAAATAAAATTCCTTAAATCTCTCCCATATCTTTGGCTCCAAATATTCTCCACCAAAATATCAATAATTAAACTCAAAATTCGCAGGTTTAAATATAGGGATTTCAAAGATATCTTATAACGGTTACTTTTCAAATACTATGTCATTAAATGATACCCCAAAATCCCATATATCATATATGTTCAAAATAGATATTTTTCATTTAAAAATATTCTTGAAAAATCTCATTTTGGTCCTTAAACATTTTTAAATTGAAATTCATCAAAGTAGAAAGTATTAAAGCACTTTAATTAAAAGAACATTTAATTAAACAAACCAAATTAACAGGGATAATAGAATATATATAGACCATATCTCAATTAAGTTTAGATCCCTAAGATATCTCTCATATCCTAACCATAAAACGGCTAGTATTTGAATAAATTCCAAAATTCCACAAATCCTGAAACTGACCATCGGTTGACCGATCAATACCCATCGGTCGACCACCTAATTCAGAATGTAGGCCAAGCCAAAATTGTTTTTCCATCAGTCGACTTACCTGTCGACCGGACGATCTAGAGACTTTTACAAGTCGACCTACCTGTTGACCGAAAGATCCATAGAGTTTATCCTCTAAGCATATGTTTACTTACCTGTCGATCGGACAATTTAGAGAGTTCCATTAGTTGACTTACCTGTCAACCGAATGATCCAGAGAGTTCGCCTTATAACCACAGGTTGACTTACCTGTCGACCGACTATTGCTAGAACACCTCTCATTAATTCATTTTCATTCAATTTCTTCGACGTTTTCGCTCCTTTAACCGATTTCTTTTCTCTATTAGCTCCACTAAATCCTTAAATTCAATTTTAATCAATTATCTTTGTTCAATTACACATAGGAGCAAATTTGTTAATTAATTAGGATTCTATCAAAAACATGCATAATTGTAAAATATTTTTGTATCGTGTGTAATCCTAATTGGGAAGCATTAAGAGTAAAAATTTAATCTAGGTTATTTTTTCTAGATTCTTCAATTTCTTCAATCTCTTAACGTTCATCATCTTTGTCATTCTCTTTAGTATTTTGCATTCATTTCAACTTCTTCATGATAATATCTTCATTGGAACTTATAAACTGAAACACTCAATAAAATTGTTAATTTCACAAAAAAGATCAATATTTAATTGTTCATCAAAATCTTAAGATCAACAATGGGTTTAGGGTTTCGATTTTGATTTCGTTACTAAAATTGATCACGAAATCAATTTCGATTTTTTATTTCGATTTTGATTTCATTACTAAAATTGATATAGGATTCGGTTGCTGAAATCAATTTCTCAGATTCAGGATTCTACTTCTTGATGATTTCTTAGAATTAGTGTTCTTGATTTTTTGTTCTTCGGTGTAAGCTTAAAGAAATAAATAAATAATAAAAAAAAAAGAACAATTGTGATGAAACAATTTTAGGATAATATCGTTAACAAACATGATTTTGTTACCAGAACAAAACAAAATTTTGTCATTACCAAACGCAATTCTACTCCCAAAAAGAAACAAATTTCTCATCTCATCCCATTCTATATCATCCCAAGTGGGATGGGAAAAGTGGGAACACTAACCAAACGCGACCTTAATTTTTCCAATGGTTCAAGTTCTTTCCGTGTCCAATGTACTAAATCTAATAAATTTTGTGATTTCTTAGAAAACTTTTTAAAATTCTTTGATAATAGCTATTTGTTTTTCGAAAAAGACAATATTTCAATATGTAAATAAAATAACTCTTATAATGCTCCATATGAAATCACTAAATTTTTTGTCGGTACCAAGATCTAGAATTAAAGATGTGATTAATATAAATAATGTCTAGATACAAATATATTCACAAATATTCCACACAAAGGCAATTCAACACAAATAATACATATTCAAATATGGAACCAATTCACCGGTAATATTTAGGATTAGTATGTAGTAGATTATGTAGGAATTGATTTGATATTGATTGAATTTCCCCCAAGATAGCACCAATTTAATCGAAAAGTTTCTCTTATAAAAGCTTACTCAAAGTATTTATCTCAATTCCTCACTCTTTTGAAAAATAGAATATTTTTACAACACTATATCACTCAATGTAATACTAAGAGTGTTTAACACACAAAATTGATCTTTATGAAAGTGTATGGTGTGCTAATTTCATGAAATATTGTCTCTTAAACAAAGATTTTCTAGACAAGTTTTTACAGGCTATTGATGTGAGCAACTATTGTTGATTTTGGAATTAATCCTTTGTATTTAATGAGTTGAACATTAGGGGAATTAGATATGATGAATGCACTCATTACAATGTTCCAATTTGATCAATTAGAGCAAGAATCTATTAGGAGACAATTAGCTACAAAACAGGCAATGAATTAGAGCTTAGAAAATGGTAACTTTATTTTATCCAATTCATCCATTGATCTTATCTCATAAATTGAAATAACTGATTCAAATGATACATGAAAATTTTGATTAAAATTAGAAACTTATTGAATCAATTTGGTGTTCAATTCAAACTCGAATTTGCTTTGGTTAAGCATACCAAACAGATGCTCGATAATCGATTGAGTGATTTACCCTTCGATCGACTGATATTCATAATCAACCACTTTAAAATCCATACTTCTCTAATCGGTCAACGATCGGTTGATCGAATAATATTTTTAGACCTACTGCCTAAATCGGTCGAAGGGTTCTACAATTTGGTTGATCGATTTCCGTTGACTGGATCATTCTATCGGTTTAATGGTATAAGATGGATTTTTTCTTTCTAAGCTATTGTCGTAATTGGTTGATCAATGTCGGGGTCAGTTGATCAGACTCTGTATTTTTTCAATTTTAAGTTTATTTCTTAATCAACTCAATTCTGTTTTTGGTCCACATTGACTTAAATTCATTTTTAACAATATTAAGCATATTAAATACACATTTAACATAGGAAAAATATACATCAAGCTTATTTTAAGTCCTCCTAAGCCTTTGGATCTTCATCACAATCGTTTTAGTCTTGAATCTCCATCTTGGATCGTATGATTTTCATCTTGTTGATTTCGGTATCTTTTCATTGCTTGATCTCCATCTTCTTGATTTTTCTTTTCTTTCTCCCATTCTCAATTCCATTTCTTTAATTTTCTTCATGGTGTTATGTCATTATTGCATTTTTCCTGTACTTATACACTCGACATATATGTTAAATACAAAATCTCAAATATGTTGTTATCGTCAAAATCTCAATCATAGGGATTTACACGCTTGGGGTCAACAATCTCTCATTTTTTTATGATGACAATAAATATTATGGTTTTTTCCAATTTATATAACACAAAAGCTCCACCTTACTATGGGAAAGGTCTTTTTTGTTTTTTTGAAATTTTAGTTTTAAAATGGAAAATATAAATGATTGGCAATTATTATAAAATGAATAGCAACATGTAAGCATAGTATGAGTACTTAAGTATGGCTAACATATAAATCATGGTAAGCATAAATACTTATGTTAACAAGAAGAATATAACACTTACAGATCGTTTGGTTGGATGGAATGTAATGAAAGTAGAATTATGAAAGAAAGAATAGAATGAGATAAGAAATTGAATGGATTTGTTAATACTATTACATTCTCTTGTTTGGGTGTTATGCAATGAGATAAGAAATGAAATAATGAAAGATAGTGAAATTTCCATAATGTCCTTTCAGATATCAATTTATATATATAATAGATTATTTTAAAAAATAACTACAAAATAGATTATAAGGGATGGGCTTTCGTGGAAATTATTTTTTAATTCCATTAGGTTGGGTTGATTTTAGCCCATGAACTATTTAATTCAATTCCATCATCTTTCATTCTAATGGAATCAAAATTTTGATTCTATTAGATAACCAAACAAGAGAATCAGAATCGACGGTGGAATGACGATTTCATTCTACTCCAATTCCGTTCAACCTAATGAGCCATTAGATCTACGAAAAATATAAAATACTATTATCTCCCCCTTTGTTATCTCAAAACGTGGGGAAGGGGTGTGATTCATGTGGGAAATGTGAGATCAATTTTATAAATGATTATCAATTCCATTTGTTAGAACTAATTACAACTTTTGTGATCTATTTTTTTTAACCTCAATGGCAAAGCGTTCGAAATTGACTTCAAGACACTTTGAGAACATTTAAACTTTGAAAACTATTTTTTATTTTATTCTCCCAATTACCCCAATAAAAATCCCCTACATATAAAACATATGAAAACATGCACACTTTAAAATTTTTAAAGAATTAATTTGGACAAATGTTTACTTACCTAGCCATTTCCAAACAATGTATAATTAAAAACTATTTTTTTAGTTAGAGATTTAGTGAAAATATCATCAAACTGATTGTGTGTGTCTATGAACTCTATGAAGATATCGCCTTTTCGAATATGGTTGCGAATGAAGTGATGATGAATCTCAATGTGATTAGTGTGGGAGTGTTGTGCAAGATTTTAATAAGGCAAATAACATTGGTGTTATCACATAGAATAATCATATTTTCTATGCTTATACCGAAATCAAGTAATTGTGGTTTCATGTATAAAACTTGAGCACAACAACTATCACCAACAATAATAAAAACATGTTTTTCAAATTAATTGATGGGATTTTCTTAGTTAAAAAGCACAAATAATGTTAATATAGTAAATTATTGAACCCCAAACAAAATTTTCTCATATCTTGTCTAAAAAGTATTTAACAAGTGTCATATCAATGTTTTAAAAGAATTATTTTAATCGCGTTTGGTATAGTTTTTTTAAAGTATTAAAATAAAATTAATTTGATTAAATTTTATAGAGATATTTATTTAATAGTCCTAAATTGAGAGATCATGTAAGAAAGAAACTAAATAAAGAGTAGTGTTAATCTTCAATTCCCACAATACAACCAAATTAGTTTTTAGTTCGTTGACTATTGACTACATGAATGAATAGACTATTATACTCTTTTATATATATATATATATATATAAGAGTATAATAGATATATATATATATATTTGAATAAACCCTAACAACACTCATCCTTCTCTACATAGCCTCCTCTCTCTCTCTCCCATAGAAACCCTAATATCTCCCGTCGTCACCATCGTCTAGTCGCCCGTCATCCAGCGCCGTCGTTGAGCCGTTGTCGTCCAGTTAACATTTCTGTCGTCTTCGCCATTCGCCGTCTACCATCTATTTGTCTTTGCCGTCTGTTCATCTTCGTCATTCCTCTACAAGCTCGGATCTGTTGTCGTTGCCCGTTGCTTCGCCATCGTTGCTATCATACAGAACGCCGTCGTCGACCCTCATTTCGCAGTCTCTCTCTCTCTCCATTTAGATGTGGGTTTCTAGATCTGGAAACCCAAATCTACGCTTTTCTCTTCTCTCACTCGTGGCTTTATTATCGTCTGCACCTCCGTCGTCTCGTCGTCTTGTCACAGACCTCGGTTGTCGTCCAAGTCGTCTCTCTCTCTCTCTTGAGTAAACATTTGTTCTTAGCGCAAATTGTCGTTCTTCTTTAGATCACCGAGCACGAATCGTCGTTCATATGTACAAATATGAGTTTATATTTTATTTTTTTTGTGATTTGTTATTTTTGTAGATTATTTTCTCAAATGTTTTTTATTGTTTGAAGAATGATGTTCAAATTTGGAATTTCTAGATTTGCGTCAACGTTTTTCAAACCTAAAAAGGATATACACGTTAATATTCACGCAAATTGTGAGTTGATACATGCCTGAATATTGAATTGAATGAACTAAATGTGAGAATGTTTATACAAAATAATTTTTACAACTTTTTCACACGTACGTGAACATTTGTATGCTCTTTTTGAGGTTGAATATGATACGTGAATGTTGACATAATATGTAAATTGGGTTTCGTTTTGAGTGAATATTTGAATGAACATTGAATTTGAATAAACTAAAATTGTTTCTTGAAATTTTGAGTGAACATTGACTTCAATGAACTATTTTGGTTTACGTAAAAATCACGAATACGTGAATATTGTAGGAAATAATTTTTACATATGCTTATTTCATTCTCCCTTAAACATGTTTCATCGAAACATATGATCATGTATACGTGAATATTGATGCAAATGTGTAACTATTTTCGGTGAGTGAAACAATGAGTGAACGTTGAGCGTAATATTGTTTGAAATTCTTGAGTGAACATGGATTTAAGCAGACAGAAATAATGTTATGAAATATTGAGTAAACATTCATACAAAAAATTTGAATAAAAATTGAGCAAAAATGAATTAGTGAACTAAAAAAAATTGTTCTAAAAAATGAGTGAATATTCACGCAATACCAGAAGCAACTGTCGAATGGCAGGAATCTGTAAATATGAGCTAACAATGGGGGGTGATATTAAGATTTTTTTTTAAAAAAACTCTGTGAAGACTAAAAACTTAAATAATTGGGTTAAATGTCTTTTTTTTAATTTTACTATTTTTGGGAGACTATATAATTAATTACCTTTTTTATTTTAAAATAAAAAATTTTAAACATTAAAAAATCAAAAGTATGTTCGATAATATAAAGATAATATCCCAATATTATTAATTATAAAAACAATCATAAATGAATTAAAAAATCAAGTGGAGAGATTTTAGTCATTTGATTTTCATCTATTTCTTATAATCTAAAAAATCAAAAAATAATAATTAAAATCATGTTTTAATTTTTTTTTTTATTTTTAAAACTATGTTTAAGTAAAAAAAATTATTTTTTTTACAAACAAAAAATGCTTAAAAATAAAATAAAAAGGTTTCGTAACTGTGCCGTGCATTTGTATATACGGGTAAAGCACAGACTGGTTGGGTCTGTTATGGGCCTTAGATATTGGTTTTTTTTTCAGCATTTGTTCAATATCCAAGTGAAAAGCCTATCTTGAGGCCCATCAATATTAGGCCAATTTCTGCTGCAAACCGAACTCCAACAAAAACTCATAAATTCTAATTCAAATTCCAAAGTTATCCTTTAAAAAATCAAAACACAAAGAAACACTAAGGTGGCGTTTGGTAACCGTTTCTGTTTCCATTCCAGCAGTGGGATGGGAATGGGAAGGGAATTTTGTTTTCTTTTTTGGAATAGAATCACGTTTGGTAACGATAATTTTTTTTTTTGTTTTGCGAAGAGAATTGTGTTTGGTAACGATTTTATCCTAAAATCTTTTTTTTTTTTTTTCTTTCTGTTTTGGCCTGACGGCGGTGGCTCCGGCGCCGGCGGTGGCCCCCCGCCGGCGATGACCGGACGGCGGTGACGCTGTCGCCGGCGACGGCCGGAAGTGGCCGGAAAATTCTCTGCCGAACGGTGACCGGCGACGGTCGCCGGAGATGGCCGGCGGCGGCGGCGGGCGGTGGTCGGCCGGTAGATGAATAGTGACCATGTGTTTTGGGAATGGAATGAGAATAATGAGAAACTATTTTTTTTTTTTCTCATTTCTTAAGAAAAAAGCGGGCACAATTCTCAAATGGGAATGAAATGGAAACGGAAACAAAAATTACCAAACGCTATTCCCAAACAGAATTTCTAAAAATCTGGGAATGGAATGAGAATTTCTGGAATGGAAATGGTTACTAAACGGGGCCTAATTAATTTCCATCTTGAAAGTCACTACCAACCAAAAGCGCCTCCGAATCCATGGTTCTCTCCCTCTCTTCCTTTATTTCAAATCAATCTACACCACTAGCCACCACACACGCCACTACAATCGACCACAGCCAACCATGTGGCCCATGCGGTTCACTAACCTAGTAATTTTTTGACTGAGTCTACATAACCCAAAATATTTAAAGTAAGATATTAGTTGCAACCCAAATGGTACTTTAAATATATAAGATAATCTTTTCTAATACTTCTGATGTGGGATCTCACAATATCCCCATTTAAAAACATGATGTTCTTGTCATGTACCCACTTAGTCATCTTGGTTTGTGGTGTGGACACATAGCAACTCATAAATGAATACATGATACCTACCCCGGGGCGTTTACCCCTCTCCAGAGTCTCTACTCCTTTATCAATAGAAACAGAGTGTCGTTTTCCACATCGGAAGTATGAGAAAATATTATTTGCTATATAAAGTACCATGTGAGCTATTACTCGTATCTTGATTTAAATATTTTGGGCTACATGAACTCGGTCCAAAATATTACCGAGTCAATAGGCCACATGAGGTGTTATAAATGGTATTAGAGCTAATCCTAGTCCAAAAACAATATTGTGGTAGTGTTAATAGAAGAGTAAAGGCTACGGAAAGAGGTAAAGGTCACAGGATAGGTACCATGTCTTCTCTCATGTCCTATTCTATGTCCTCTTATGGGCTGTTATCTATACCATCAACTAAAAAGACGAACTAGACCAACGAGATGAGGATGTCACATCTTTGAATGAGAGATACTATGAGATCTTACATTCAAGTTAATAGAAAAGATTATTTGATATATAAAGTATCATGTGAATTATTTCTAGTACCTTAATTTAAGCATTTTAGGCCAGGTGGACTTAGTAAAAAATTACTAGGAGAGTGGGTCGCATGTAGGGGTGGTCATGGGCTGAGACAGGTCGAGCTTTAATTAGAGTATTACAAAAAAATACTAAGCCCTAAACTGGTCAGGCCCTATGGTTGGGCCCTACTTGCATGCCCAAACCTGGCCCTAACAAAAAAAATCAAGTCCAAGTCCAGCCTTAGGGCTAGTCCGACCCTATAATTTTTTTTAATTTAAAAAATAAATACTAAAAATATAAACACCATAACATAAATAATAAAATATAAATAATAAATACTAAATACATAAACATAAACATAAAAAAAATATTGTGTTGGGTTTGTTTGATGTCTATATATATATATAATTTTTTTAATTAATAGTCCTCAAGCCGAGCTGGGCCTAAAAAATTTGGCCTTACCCAAGTCCGGCCCTAAATTTGATCGGGTTTGAAAATCAAAGATTAAGCTCTACCCATGGACTTAAAACTAAAGCTCAAGCCCTAAAAAAATAGGGTCAGACTGAGCGGGCTGGACGGGCCCATGACCATACCTAGCCGCATGGAGTGTTACACTTCCCAAACCACCACCACTGCGCATCTCTTCAAACCACCTTTGGAAATGAGCAAAACCACCACCACTGGAAAAAATTCCAAGACCACCACCATTGTAGCTACGAAGACGCTGAACCACCTTTGCGCCAACCAAATTTGGTCATATTCTGGCTAATCTGGCTAGATTTTTTTGGGGGGTATTTATTTCAGAAACTGATAAAGAATGGCATGCACCCATGACAACATAATTTTTTCTGTTAGCGTTATCTATCTAGGAGATTAAATGTGTCACCAAAACCCTAAGACCACGATTGAGATTGCATTAGTTCTTTCGAATTGTAATACCTTAAGTTTCATGAAGCTTTTGGAGCTTTCAATTAGCAAAACCAGAGGAATGAATCAAATTAATAGAGCAATGAACAATTAAAACCCAATTAATGAAGGATTGCATTTCAATCTACTAAGTGCATGTTTGATAACAACTTAATTTTTAAGTGCTGAAAATTTAAATGTTGAATTTTAAGTTTAAAAAATATCAGAAGATTAATTGATAAAATTAAAATTTTAAGTGCTGAAAAATTTAATTGCTGATTTTTTTTGTCTGATAAGTATAAAATTTGAATATTAAAAATTGTTAAATTTACATAATTACTCTTGAATAAAGATAATAAAAAAAATCGAGTACAAAATAAAAACATCAATAATATATTAAAAAGTTCAAATATATGAATTATCACAACTTAACAATAACATAGAGTTCAACCAATAAAAAAAAAAAAAAAACCTCGTAAATCGGATTCATTAGAACCAATGTTGTGAAAGACAAGGGCATTGGGCGGGCATTTTGGCCAATTAGGGATGAGACTTAAGCCTCGGGGCATGGGACGTAAGCCTATGATACATAAATTTTTAATATTTTAAAAATATTATATACAATTAAAAAATACCAAAAAAATAATTTAAAAAGATATATATGAATTATGAAGAATAGATATAAATTCATCAATAAATTATTATATATCAATATTATAATTATTATTTATTAAGTTATACCCTATAATTTATAAAATAAATAATGTTATAAATTATAATTTATAAAAAAAATATAAAAAAAAAATAAAACAGAAAAACAAAAAAATAAAATAAGAGAAATTCAGATTTTTTTCAAAAAAAAAAAGATTGAAAAGCACACAAAAAAACCCAAATAAATTCAAAACACGTAATGGTCGTGTAATTATTTGCACTGCATGGCTATAAAATGAAATAAGTTGAGGGGCTTTTGTTGAATTTATTACTTAAATTTTGATTTAATTTTTAAGTTAGCTTAGGCCCCGTTTGGTTAGTGTTTCCATTCTAATCCAACTCAACTTAACCTAAAAATTCTGAGATTGATTTTTGTGAACACGTTTGGCAACATAAAACTCAATCCAACCCAATCCAAAAAATGAGAATTGATTCTCAAAATCTTAAGGAAATGGAAAAAAAAAAAAAAAATTGTTTATTTTTTTTGTGCCAAAAAAAATGAACCCAGCTTTAGGGACACGCTTCAAATTATTTTAAATGTTAATGAGATTTGCTCTTCAATCCCACGCATTTTCTTTTTCATTTCTTTCATCATTTTTGTTGTTGCGCTTGTGAGTCGCCACCGCCATTGTTCTAGCTATTGCCATCTTCATCGATTGGTTCCTCTTCGCCGTCGTGGTCCGTTCACGATCATCGATTGACCATTGTCGTCTTCGTCGAAGCTCACCGTCGTCGTGATTTCGATTGCTCACCAAGCCGGCCATCATCGTCTTCGTCGCCATCGGCTATCATCGTCTTCGTCGAAGCTCAAATTTAGGGTTCGATTTGTTCCCAGATTTCGATTTCATTACTTGAATTAGGGTTCGCCATAGTTCTTGAATCGATTTTGATTTTCAATTACTATTTCAATTTTGATTTCGATTTCATTACTCAAATCAATTTAGGGTTTAGTTCTCAATTTTGGTTTAGGATTCGTTCTTGATTTTGGTTTAGGTTTGATTCTTGATTTGGGGGTTTGGTTGAAATTGATTTTCGATTTCGATTTCATTGCACAAATCGATTTAGGGTTTGATTCTTGATTTTGGTTTAGGGTTCGTTCTTGATTTGGGAGTTTGGTTGAATTTCATGAAATCAATTTTAGGGTTGGTTCTTGATTTTGGGATTTTGGTTGAATTTGGAGGTTTGGTTGAATCAATTCTAGGGTTGGTTCATAAAATTCAATTCTAGGATAATACCGTTATCAAACATGATTCTATTCTCAGTGTGAAAAAAAAAATGTCGTTACTAAACGCAATTATGTTTTCAGTAGGAAACAGAATTCTCAACCCAACCCAACCCATCCCAGTTGGGTTGAGAAAAGTGGGCACACTAACCAAACGCCACTTTAATTAATTAAGTGATCCTAATTATATTTATCAAAAAAAATTAATTAATTAAGTGTTTAATATAATAAGTTTTAAGTGTTGAATTTAATTATCAAATAAGCCCTAAAGCGAGGGATATACAAGGCGAGCATATGAGCAATTAAAACTCAATTAAGAAAGAGAGGAGGACAACAGGAGCATTTGAGTGAGGAGATAATCAGTGTGAGCTCTCATTCATTCAGGTCTTCCAGTTTTAAATTTTAGTATTAGATTAGATATACGAAATTGAGCATATGCTACCGTTTCTGTTTCCATTCCAGCAGTGGGATGGGATGAGATGAAAATTTTGTTTTTTTCTTAGGAGTAGAATCGCGTTTGGTAACGATATTTTTTTATTTTATTTTATTTATTTATTTATTTATTTTTGGGAAGAGAATTGTGTTTGGTAACGATTTTATCCTAAAATTCTTTTTTTTTTTTCTTTTTGTTTTGGCCGGACGGCAGTGGCGCCGTCGTCGGCCGGCCAGCGGTGGCTCCAGCGCCGGCGACGGTCGGACAACGGTGGCGGGTGGGTGACAGTGGCCGGCGACCGGAAGTGGCCGAAAAGTTTTCCTGCCGGACGGTGACCGGCGACTGTCGCCGGAGATGGCCGGCGGCAGCAGCGACGGTGGCCGGCCGGCGGATAAACAGTGACCGTGTGTTTTGGAAATGGAATGGGAATAATGAGAGACAACTTTTTTTTGTTTCTCATTTCTTAAGAAAAAAGTGGGCACAATTCTCAAATGGGAATGAAATGGAAATGGAAACAAAAATTACCAAAGGCTATTCCCAAACAGAATTCCTAGTTGTTTATGGGTTGCAAATTTGCTATAATTTTGTTTTTTTGTTTTCAATTTTTTGTTCATAGTTTTTCACCATTTAAATTTCTAGACATGTTATAGTCTATGTCGAAATAAAATTTTGTATATTTATTTTTTATTTTTTAACTGTATGATTTTAACATTTACTGTTCATTTTTTTGTTTATTTACTAGGGTGGTGGCTGTGGCGGTGGTAATAGTGAATATTTATTGTGGTGGTGGCAGTGACAGTGATAGTGAATATATCCTGTCGTAATGACAGTGATAGTGAATATTTATTGTGGTGATAGTGGTGATGACAAATGTTCGCTATAATGATGGTGCTGGTGATAGTGAATGTTTGATGTGGTAGTGGGGGTGATAGTTAATATTTATTATGATGATGGCAATGACTAATTTGATGTGGTGATCGAGGGCTGTGGAGATGGCAGTAAAATTTATGGTGGTGAATCATTATTGTAACTACAGTAATGGTAGGCAATAGTCATGCTGGTGATGATGAGTTTGATGTAATAATGGGTGTGTTCAATGGTGGCAACGATGATAGTAAATGGTGGTGATGTTTGCTGTAGCGGTAGTGGCAACATTGCATAATTGTTGTGGTAGTGACAATGGTGATAGTCAATGTTTGATGTGATGGTGACCGTGATAAAAATGTTTACTGTGGAAGCAGGACAATAGTTGTGGTGGTAGTAAAAATTTGTTGTGGAGGTGAATATTTGTTATGATGCTGAACATGATACTGAATGTTTGTTGTAGTGACACTGGTGGCAATAAGAATATTATGATGATGGTGAATATCTGTTGTGGTGGTGAATAGTTATTATAGCACCTGATGGTGGTGGTGGTAATAGTGAATAGTGGCGTGTTCTGTAGGTGTGGTGGTGATAGTGGATTGTTGTTGTGATTGTGAAGATGAAGAGTTCTTGACCAAATAATTATTTTTTAAATAAATAATTTCAGAAAAATTATATGTTCAAACTTATTTATCAAACCAATGTAAAACGCAGTTTAGGAATGCGTTTTTATAAAAACGCATTTTGAATATGCGTTTTTCAAACGAAAAATAGAAAAAGTTAAAAACGCATAAAGGAAAGACGTTTATGCGGTTTATTCCACAATTTTATTTTATTTTAACACAATTAAAACGAAAATGTGTTTTGCGTTTCTTACATTTTTTTTAAACAAAAAATTGCGTTTTTCGAAACCAAAAAACGCAAAACATATTTGCGTTTGTAAGAAATACAAATGTCTTTTGCATTTTCAAACCAACGGAAAAAAAAATCTAAACCGAAGTTTCGCTGAGTTCTTTCCACAATGAATTTTTAATATTTTCGACAATTTTGAATTAATTATCGGTGGTTTATCGATATTTTAAATAAACCTAATTTTTTTGTACATAAATTACTTTCAAAAAACTCCATAATACTTTTTACAACACTAAAAATAGACAAGTGAATTATTTTTAAAAAACAATTAGCCAGTGAGCTGTTTCGATGACGACATAATTTTTTCAGCAATTTGGAGTTAACAAAATATGATCTATCAATAACAGAAATGAACCCAATTTTTTTGTGTACAAATTATGTTCATAATACTATATAATAAAACTTAAAATACTAAAAACGGATTAATGAATAATTTTTAAATAATCGTAAAACTTGGTCAGATGAGTTGTATATATGACATAGTTTTGTATACAAACTATGTCATATCTTCTCTTAGTCCTGGGTCAGGTCACATTTTTTTTTTCTTCAGTATTAGGTCAGTTTTTTTTTTGTTTTTTTTTTTTTAATTTCAAATCATGGGCTGCAAAATTCTAAAAAATCTAGTGTAGTTCACTCCTTTTATCATATGTGTTCAATTTTCGTACTGTAATTTCTATCACTATTCTTTATTTTTTCAGGAGGAAAATGTGCATATCTTGTGGTTCACCTTGATAATTGAACCATTTTTATTATTTTGAAACATCAATTTTGTTTGTTTTAGGCCTTTAATTCAAAGACATTTTATTACTCTTTAACGTTTTAAAAACATTCTATTACTTTTTGAAGTTTGGATGAACATAATTTTGAGTTCGGTGATCCGTTCGGAGCGTTTTTTTTTTTTTTGGGGGGTATTTTTTCGAGATCTAGACGTAACAGGCAGTTTGGTCGAGTATGTTTTCAAATAAAGTCCGTTTTCACTTTCAATTTGAGATTTGAAGTGTTGGGTGACTAAATTTGTAATATTCGTCGCGAGCGTGCGTCTTGTCCCGTTGGTAAAATTGAAACCTTCGAAAACTAGAGTGATTGACGAGCAACCGATTATTTAAGAGATTTTTGTTGGTTATTTATTTCTTAAATATTATGTTTTATTCAATCAATTTTTTATGATTATTTAAAAATTATTCACTAATCCATTTTTTGTGTTCTTAATTTTATTATGTAGTGTTATGAATATAGTTTGTATACAAAAAAAAATTGGGTTAATTTCTGTTAGGGATAGACCATCTTTTGTTAACTCTAAATTGCCAAAAAAATTATGCCGTCATCGTAACAGCTCTTCTAGCTAACTTTGGTGATTTTTTAAAAATCATTCACTTGTCCATTTTTAGTGTTATAAAAAACATTATGGAGTGTTTTGAAAGTAATTTATGCACAAAAAAATTTGATTTATTTAAAATACCGATAGACCACCGATAATTAATTCATAGTTGCCGAAAATATTAAAAATTCATTTTAACAAGAACTCAGCGAAACTTCGGTTTAGATTTTTTTTTCATTGGTTTGAAAATGCAAAAGATATTTGCGTTTCTTACAAACGCAAATATGTTTTGCATTTTTTGGTTTCAAAAACCACAATTTTTTGTTTTAAAAAATGCAAATGTGTATTGCGTTTCTTCAAGAAACACAAAACACATTTGCGTTTTAATTGTGTTAAAAAAAAAAAAAAAGAATTGTGGAATAAACCGTATAAACGTTTGTCATTTATGCATTTTTAATTTATTTTTTTTCCATTTGAAAAACGCATATTCAAAATGCGTTTTTATAAAAAAACGCATTCCCAAGCTGCATTTTACATTAATTTGGTAAATAAGTTTCTAATGTATAAAATTTCAGAAATTATTTATTTAAAAAACAATTATTTGGTCAATAACTATGAAGATGAATACTTGTGTTTGGAATGTGAATGGTATTCTAGGAAAAGGGGAAAACAGAAAAGGTTTCAATGATAGATCACCTTGGCTTTCATATACAATTACACATAAATTAATTATTTTATAAATCCAAAATAAAAAACAGAAAGCAAGCAAAATCTGTTCATTAATATTAATTCATTAACAAAAGGTGAAAATTACAATTAAATAAAACCACCATTTTACTAGGATCTCATCCTGTTGATCTGGTTCAAAGCCGGCTGCAGAATATTGTACAGCACCCACGCAATCGCCGGAGCCACAACGAACAACAGAAGCTGACCCCTGTTGTCGTTCACCGCCGCATCGGCGATCATGGCAATCTCTCCGGCGGACGCGTCCGGAGTGGACACGAACCCAGACGCAGCCAACCCACCGATCCCTAGCCCGGCGATGACCGCTTTGCTGCTCCTCATCCGGTTGATTTGGTTCAGGGCCGGCTGGAGAATATTGAAGAGTACCCAGGCGACGGCCGGAATTAGTGGTAGAAGAAGAGCGAGGCCACGGTTGTCTCCCTCGGCGATCTCCGCGATTTGTTGGGCGGCGAAGGCGGGGTCGGAGGAGCTCAAGGTGGAGAAAATAGCGCCGGCGATGGCAGTCCCGGTGAGAGAAGAAGAAGAAAACTTGGAGCTGAGGCCTTTAGGAAGGTTTTGGATGGAAAGAAGAGAGATGGGTTTTGCGGGAATTGGCTTGGGAAGGGTAGGGTTTTTGGTAGAATTGGTGCTCAAGCATTTTATGTTCATCGCCATTGTCGCCATGGTTGCTGCCATTGAGATATTTCCGATCAAAAACCAGAGAGGAGATTGGGGCGTGTTTGGCTGCAAAATGATAGTTGGGTTTGAATTGAGAGTAAAAAATGGGGGAATATAGCAAGTGGGGCCAAGCAAAGGAGTGGAGATCCAATGGGATTGTGAATTGGAGATTGTTCTCTTATCCAAAGGGTGTGATTGGAGTGATATGGACCTCATGTTCGCTGCCCCTTACTACTGTTTCTTATCACTCGAGCGTTGCTACTGTAAGCAATTTAACTTGAAAATTATCCATTAATCTAAATTTAACTATGAAATTACTAATTAATTCTAACTATTTCAAAATGACCCAAATAATCTCGGTGTATAGATTTTTCGAATCGTCTAGTCTCAAATTTAAAAAAAAAACAAAAATTATATGACAAATTTACTCTTGCGAAATCTACGGGATTGAGATTTTCTATATTTAATGGTTTAATCAAAACCATTTTATTATTGTACACATTTTTTCATAATCTATTTGTATATTCAAATTCGTTTGAATAAGATCTTTAAAATAATATCACAATTACTAATTTTTCATTAGTTTCAGCATTCATATTATATTCAATATGAAACTTATAGAATTTTCAGTTTTCACATTTGTGTTATATTTAATACGGTCTTATACATTATCAAACCACAGTTGAGTGTTAAATTTAACATCCAAATCATATTTATCAGTAACTTATGTTATGTTGAACACGTTCATATAATTTGTATCACAACATTAATTGATGTTATTTCTATTGTATTGGATGTTATATTCAATATTCACGGGGCATGCAGATTGAAATGATGTTTATATATAACATTTACATGCATCCTAATCTAGAACTCCAAAAAATAAGAAGATTAATATCTTCTTTTGAAGATCATAAATTATAGATCATATTGGTGTAAAAAAATCATTGAACAACAATCACAATTATAATAAATTATAGATTTCGTTTTCAGCTTCATTGTTAGTTTATTTCCACATTTTTTCCATGCGTTTTTAGGGGTGACAACGTGTATGGAAGGTAACATTCATTAATAGGGACAAATTAGTCCACGAAATGCCTGTAGGAGTAATCGGTACAAAAAAAAACAAAAAAACAATTGGGTTCTGATGAGTGTAAAAATGGTCACCCTAATACAATCAATTGAAGACCGCCACGTACTCACAACTCCCCTCAAAGATCAAGTCATACCAAGGATAAAGTGTGAAGATTGCACCAAGCAGAGGAACATCTCTATCCATGTCAACCATCCCAAAGGCCTCAACACTTTCCAGGAAGAGCAGACAAGCCGCCATCGGGATGAGGAATCCTTCCCCATCTTAGCCGCCTTCACGGCGGCATTGCCCATCTCGGAAATCAACTCCGCAAAGCTCCTCAAGCAAAGCTCCCCTTCTCGTCTCCAACTATCTGAAAAGGGTAGGACAGAAAGCTTCACATAATTCCCCCTTCCCGTCTCCGGCTATTCGGGAAGGGCAGGAATCGAATTTCCCATCTCGGGTACAACAGGAATGTGTCTTCCCCAGTTTATGGGATGACTCATTTCCCCAACCACAAATATCCCCAAATATCTACAAATATCCCAAAATACCTACAAATATCTTCTAACATGGCCAAAGTAAGAGACTCCTTGACACTCTCTCATTGGCTATATGTCAAGATGGAACATTGATGTGATATTGAGGAGACACTAATCCATGTTTAAACCTTTAAGCTAATCCACTGCATGCCTATATATAGGAGGGCATACTATTGCCCAAAGGTAGATGGATTTTGCTCCCTTTTTTTGATAGTTTCTTTATAAATTTTTCCCCCGTACGCTGATTCTCATGCTGGAGGGGACACGTCGGGACCATCCCAGCAAGTCATTTGTGCAGGTTTCCAGGTGCTCCCCATCTCGAATCTACTTTATTTCAAGCTCTGATTCAATTTTCCTCGAGTTGCAAGGTGTTCTAATCACCTTCTTCCCGGACTAGAAGGCTTTTGGGCCAAATCCATTTCAGACCCGTCCCTTCTCGGCCAAGGATCTCTCCACGGATAAGAAGCTCAACGGATTGAAGATTTCCATTTTAGACCTCTCCGTCTCTACCAGCGCTGATCGGACCATAACGTTGAGATCATCTAAAATCCGACATCAACAGGTTCATTTGGTAGTTTTCACACCAATTTGGAAGCTGGTGGTAAGTACCCCTTTAACTTTTTTCGGATTAAATTGTTAATTACTTTCTTAAGAACCACAAACACTTATTAGAGAGTTTTCATATGTGTATTGAACATAACCGCACAATACATATGGCAGGACACATAAGCAATAAAGTCAGACTATCCTGGAGATTTAAATTTTAAGTTGGACACGTAAGAGACAATAGGCGAACATAATATTTATTATTTTAAAAACTTGTAAGGTAATAATTGATAGAATGTGATAAGTCCACAACTCCACAATGCTCAGCCCACTCTGCCACTACTGAACTGCTCCGTTCTTTTAAGCCACTAGATATTATGATGTAATGTGTATTGTATAGTATGGAAGTGGGTGGTTTAATTCCTCATTTGTAGGGCTAATTATACTCCTTAAACTATATTTATAATCTGTGAAAAGTAATAAATAATTAAGCCATTTTTCATTCTTTTCTGTTATCTTTTATGGTATTTGAGCATCTTCTGTCTTAGAATATATTTTTTTATTCATCTATTATATATTTAAAATGTCTACTCCATCATCTCCTCAATAAAATTCATCACGGGCAACTCGAATGCTTCTCACCTTCATCAAACTCGAAATGATCCTCATCCCAATCAACCAGTGGCTCCACCAAACTCCTACAATACCACTATATTAAGTAATATTGTTCTTCCTGGAACTAACCTAATTTCTTTGAATGCCTCTTCTCAAATTTCCTTCAAGTTAGCAAAAGATGGAGCTAACTATTCTTCTTGGAAATCTCAAATAACCAACCTTTTATTTGGTTATGATCTGCTTGGATTTGTTGATGGTTCACGCCTAATGCAAATATATCAGCTGCACCAAGAGATTCGTTGCATGTTAAATTTGGCTCAATAACAAAGGCAATGGTTAAAAGATTAAAAAAAGCCCTTAATGAGCTTATTCAAGAGATTTGGGCTAACCCAAATTAGATTCATCGGACAATCAAGACTTAATCCACCTCATCAAGGCAAACGAATTGAAACATGAACCTGGACGGGCCTAGGATGAGACCCACAAATTTTATTTTATTATTTTAAGTATTTTAATTCTTTTTTGGTTGATTTGTAAAGCATGATTGCTAAACAATTTTTTTCTTTTTTCAATTAGGAATGTAAGACAAGTTAGGAAACTTCCTTATTCTTTATTTAGTCTTAGACGTTAGGGTTTATTTTTTCCTTCATAATGGGATGCGAATTTTACACGACACATTAAAGTTTTTTTTTCTTGTTCTCTTGGCCACCTTTTGGGGCTCTGTAGACCTGCAAATTTCATACATTATTTTTTAATACAATTGTAAGAGTTTTCTCTTAAGTTCTTTAGAGAACTTTTCCTGAACTTATCAAGAATTTCTTATGGCTTTCAAACTTTATATCTTTGGTTCATAATTCATTATAATTATTGGGTCAAGGTCATTACTTATATCATTGGTTCGCGTTTCGTTCATATACGTTGGGTCAAGGTAATCTATCTTAAATTCTATATTTTTGTGTTATTGTCTTTTCATTTATAAATCTGAATTTAGTTCAGTCCTCGCAAAGAAATCCTAAGTTGGTTTCAGGTCTCACTAATTCTTGTTGAAGTTCACATCATTTGGTATCAGAGCAATATTGTAAATCAGGTTTCATCTATAATTTTTTTTTTCGTTCATTAATATTCATTTCGATTTTTTTTTCTTGACCGAATTATATCGTCAAATCTAGTTTGGTTTTTCTTTTGTTCTAATCATATCTGGTACGATTTCGTTTAAATTATTTTGCATCTTCAAATCTCAATTTAAAGTTGTTGCTTTTCCAAAATAAAAAATAAAAAAACCAACAGCTCTGAAATTTGAAGTTTATTTTTTCTTGTTCTATTCCACAAACTTATTCTTGTGTTTTTCTTGTTTGACTTGCTTAATTTCCTAAAAATCTCATTATTAGTGAATCGATTTAATGAGTTTGGATTGCTACAAGAAAATTTTGATTAGGTTAGTTAAGTTCTATAAAGAACTAAAAGAGTAAACTAAAGAGTGAAAAAAAAAAAAAAGCAAAAAAGTGTGAGCTCATAAGAGGGTAAAAGCAGAATTTGAGTGAAACATGAATATGTGTGCCATCAATTTCGAGGGAAACATGTGAGGGAATATTTGTGAGGTTTGCTTACTTTATTTTGCAGGTTATTAAACATGTCTCAAGAAATAGACAAAGGCTCATATGATAATGCACGAGAAAAGATAGACTTCAAACTTTTTTACAAAGTCTTGGAGCAAAAGTTTGAACAGTTGAACTCGCGGTTTGATAAAGTGTATGACCGACTAGATAAAGTTGAGTCTAATTCACAAAAGGGGTAGCCACCTAAAACTCCTAATGTGCAATGACGAGAGATGAATTCACCTCGGTTTGAATATGAAGATAATTATGGGGATGACCTAGATGAAGAAGATCGCGCCTTTAATGCGAGTTTGGGCAGATTTTGGCGTGGATATGGGAATAGAGGATATTGGTAATGGGAAGAGGATTGATAATAACTTGGGAAGCATCAAGGTGAATATTCCATCGTTACAAGGCAAAAACGATCCTGAAGTTTATTTGGAGTGAGAGAAGATAATGGAGTTGGTGTTTGATAGTCACAACTACTCCGAGTTAAAGAATAAGAAGTTGGTTGCTAATAGATTTCATTGATTATGCTATTGTATGGTGGGATCAACTTACCCTGAGTAGGAGGAGGAATGGTGAAAGACCTATTACGACATGGGAGGAGATGAAAGCTACTATGAGGAGGCGATTCATTCTAAGTCACTACTACTATAGAGATTTGTTTCAGAAGTTGCAAAGTCATACACAAGGATTTAAAAATGTGAAAGACTACTACAAAGATATGGAGATAGTCATGATTCGAGCCAATGTGGAAAAGAACTGAGAAGCTATAATGGCTAGGTTTCTAATCAGGCTGAATCGTGATATTGCAAATGTGGTTGAGTTGTAGCATTATATTGAGTTGAATGACATGGTACACATGACTATCATAGTGGAACAACAATTGAAGTGAAAGGGTTCCACATGAATTGGGCAGAAATATGTTATTCTTCTTCTTGGAAATCAAATTGGAGTAAGAGGGATGAGAAGCCTAATTTTCAGCCCAAGGCCGAACCTTCCAAAATTCACACAGCTGGAGGTACACCGAACCAAGATAAAATTGATTCCCAACCTTCTGGAAATAGAAAAATTAAATGCTTTAAGTGTTTGAGAACAGTTCATATTGCATCTCAATATCTAAACAAGAGAGTGGTGATTTTTACGGATGATGGAGGTATTGAGACCGAAGATGAGACGGATGATGATTCGATGCTACCTTTGAATAATGCACGTGATGTTGAATGCCCGATTGATGGAGAGCTTTTGGTTGTAAGAAGAGCTCTTAGTGCACAAGTCAAAGAAGATGAGACGATACAACGAGAGAATATCTTTCATACTAGATACTATATTAATAATAAGGTATGTAGCATAATTATTGATGGAGGGGAGTTGTACAAATGTGGCTAGAGCACTAATTTGATGGAGAAATTGAATTTGTCAACTTTAAAACATCTTAGGTTATATAAGTTACAATGGTTGAATGATTGTGGATAAATTAAAATGAATAAGCAGGTGTTTGTATCATTCTCGATTGGAAGCTATATAGACGAGGTCTTGTGTGATGTGGTGTCAATGCATGCGGGACATATTCTGTTAGGAAGACCATGGCAATTTGATCGGCAAGTAATTCATTATGGTTATACCAATAGATACTCCTTTGTACTTAATAAGAAGTCAATTATTCTTATATTATTAATACTTAGGTAAGTGTTTGATGATCAAGTGAGGTTAAAAAGAGAGAATAACAAGAAAAAAGAGAGTGAGATAAGAAAAGAGAATATAAGAGAGAAAAATTTAGAAAGTGAGGAAAAAGAAGAAAGGAAACAAGTGAGTTATTATGCTAGATAGAGTGGGAAAAAAAAAACCTCTATTTTCAAACCAACATTTGATTGTACTTTTGTACAAAGAGGTTTGTTTTACTACTAATAATCTTAATTCATCTCTTCCTAGTGTTGTTATTTCTCTTTTACAGGATTTTGAAGATATGTTTCCTAAAGAAGTGCCTAATGGTTTGCCACCAATAAGGAGAATTGAGCATCAAATTGATTTCATACTTAGAGCATCCATTCCAAACAAACCCACATATAGGAGTAATCCCAAGAAAACAAATGATCTTCAAAGGCAGGTTAGTAATCTTCTGGAGAAGAGGTATGTACGTGAAAGCATGAGTCCTTGTGCAATTCTTGTATTGCTTGTACTTAAGAAAGATAGTACGTAGAGAATGTATGTGGATTGTTGCACCATCAACAATATCATGATAAAGTATCGACATCCCATTCCTAAATTAGATGATTTGCTTGATAAATTGTATGGTTCTTGTGTGTTTTCTAAAATTGATCTTAAAAGTGGATATAATCATATTAGGATGAGGGAATGTGATGAGTGAAAAACTGCATTCAAAACAAAATATGGTTTATATGAGTGTTTGGTTATGCCTTTTGATTTAACCAATATACATAGTACGTTTATAAGATTAATAAACCATGTTTTGTGTGTTTTTATTGAGAAATTTGTGGTTGTATACTTTGATGACATTATGATTTATAGCAAAAACTTAGATGAGCATGTTGAACATTTAAAATTTGTTTGCTAATCTCAAAATGTGTACCTTTTGCACGGATAAACTTGTATTTCTTGGTTTTGTTGTTAGTGCTAAGAGAATTGAGGTAAATGAAAAAAAGGTTAAGCCAATTAGGAAGTGGCCGAAACCTACAAGAGTGGGGGCAGGTGAGAAGTTTCATGGGTTGGCTAACTTTCATAGAGGGTTTGTGAAAGATTTTAGTAGCTTAGCCGCACCTTTAACTGAAGTTATAAAAAAAAATGTGGGTTTTAAATGGGATGATGAGTAAGAAAAGACATTTAATTTGATTAAGGAAAAATTGACTAATTCACATTTGCTTGCTTTACCTAATTTCACAAAAAAAATTTAGATTGAATGTGATACTTCAAGAATAGATATTGGAGTTGTTCTAATGCAGGAAAGGCGTCCGATTGCCTACTTTAGTGAAAAACTAAGTAGGACAGTCTTGAATTACCCTACATACGATAAAGAGATGTATGCGTTGATTAAGGCATGAGAGACTTGGCAACACTATCTTTGGCCAAAAGAATTTGTGATTCATACAGATCATGAATCTTTGAAACGTTTGAAGGGTCCACAGAAGTTGAACAAGCGACATGCCAAGTAAGTGGAGTTTATCGAAACGTTTCCTTATGTGATCAAGTACGAGCAAGGTAAGAAAAACTTTGTGGCGGATGCATTATCTTGAAGGTACGTCTTACTTTCTACCTTAGGTGCAAAATTGCTTGGTTTTGAATATATTAGGGATTTGTATGTTGATGATTCTAATTTTGATAATATATTTAATGCATGTGAGAAAGTAGCGTTTGACAAGTTCTTTAGGCATAATAGGTTTTTGTTTAGAGAAAATAAATTGTGTGCTTAAATGTTCGTTGCGTGACTTGCTTGTTAGAGAAGCTCATGGGGGTGGTTTAATGGAGAATTTTGTCATATTCAAGACTTTAGATGTTTTGCATGAACATGTCTTTTGGCCTCATATAAAACATGAAGTAGAGAGAATTTGTGAGAAGTGTATTATTTGTAGGTAAACTAAGTCTAAGGTTAAACCTCATGATCTGTATACTTTTTTGCCTATACCTAGTGAACCTTGGATTGATATTTCTATGAATTTTGTGTTAGATTTACCTAGGTCAAAAAGAGGTTGAGATTCTATATATGTGATTGTAGATAGGTTTTCTAAGATGACTCATTTTATTCCGTGTCATAAAATCGATGATGCATCACATATTGTTGATTTGTTTTTCAAGAAAATAGTTAGGTTGCATGGAATGCCTAAGACTATTGTTTCGGATAGAGATGCTAAGTTCTTAAGCTATTTTTGGAAGGTTTTGTGGGATAAGTTTGGAACTAAACTTTTATTTTCTATTACCTGTTACCCACAAACTGATGGTCAAACCGAAGTAGTTAATAGGACTTTATCTACTTTATTATGTGCTATAATATAAAAGAATTTGAAAACATGGGAAGATTATTTGTCATATGTAGAGTTTGCAAATAATAGGAGTATGTACTCTGCAACTAAATTTTCACCGTTTGAAATTGTTTGTGGTTTTAATCCATTGACTCCTTTGGATTTAACTCCTTGAACTATGCATAAGTGTGTTAACTTAAATGGGAAGAAAAAGACTGATTTTGTTAAGCAGATCCATGAAAAGACCTGACAAAACATTGAGATGAGGACTAAACAATATGCCAACCAAGCTAATAAGGAACGTTAGAAGATTGAGTTTGAACCTGGTGATTGGGTTTGGTTGTATATGAGGAAGGAACAGTTTTCCCAACAAAGGCATTCTAAGTTACTTCCAGGGGAAGATAGCTCTTTTCAAGTGATGGAACGAATTAATGACAACACCTACAAATTACACCTTCCAGGTGAGTTTAATGCAAATGCCACTTTTAACGTGACTGACTTGTCTCCATTTGGTGTAGGTTAAGATTTGAGGACAAATCATTTTTAAGAGGGAGGAAATTATGAGAATATATTAATTGCACCAAGAGATGTGTTGCATATTCCAGTTGGCCTAATAATAAGGGTAAGGGCTAAAAGATTCATGGGAAAATTATTCTTTTGGTCCCTGACAAATGGCTCGGGTGCTCAATTGACCCCTATTATTCGGACACATTGGGTCCTTAACATTTCATTTTTGTTCTAAATTGGCCCCTCTATTAAATCAAGGCTAACGGTCAATGTTTTAGTAAGGGCAATTCGGTCATTTTCAATCCCAGCTCAAAATTGTTCAAAAATTAAAAATTAAGGTAGAAAATAAAATATAAGAAAACTTTAAGGATAGTTATTGAAATTGATTAATTTCTCTTTCCACCACCACCACCAGACCTATGGCTTCTCTACCAACGACTACCCAACTACATTTGAAGAAATTGAAAATTGGGAAATGGGTAAAATGAACAAGATTTGCAAGAGATATTCTTCAAATCGACGAATTAGAACTTGAAAAATGAGTCTGGAAAAAATGCAAAAGAGTGAGAAATTTGATATTTCTAGAAGAGAGAGACACTTACTCGTCCGATCTCGTTGGCATTGATGAGCACAAACTCATTTCGGTTGTGTAAATCGGCAACCAGTTTGCCTTTGGTATCTATCTAAACTCACACTTCCACACAAACTGTGAATTGAAACCCTTCAAATTCTTCAATATCATGATAGAGAGACACTCTCTCACATACACACACTCCTACAGAGTGAAATTACTCAAAACCCAGGAGCCATCAAAGAAAAAGATCGATTTTTTCTCTCTTTCAATCCGTGTGTGTTTGATTCCTCGCTTGAGAGAAACCCAGTTATGGGGAGTGGGAGGTCTCTCTTTCTCTTTCTCTCTCTCCCCCACAGTTAATGTTTTGTTTGTTGTTTGAGAAATAACGGCAGCGTCGACGATTTCAACGAACCATGAGGGTGAGTTCCAGCTGGATGAAAATAGAAAGGAAGTTGTGATGGGTCGGCGGAGAAGGGAGAGATAAGGAGAAGAAAGAAATGGGTGGTCGTTGGTGGAGGAGCCTGGTGTAGTGGTGGTGGAAAGGAAAATTAATCAATTACAATAACTACCCTTAAAGTTTTCTTATATTTTATTTTCTACCGTAATTTTTAATTCTTGATCAATTTTGAGTTGGGATTAAAAATGATCGAATTGCCTTTACTAACGTTGACCGTTAGCCTTGACTTAACAGATAGACCAATTTGGAACAAAAATAAAATATTAAGACTCAATGTATTGACTTCCAAATACTAGGGGTTAATTGAGCATCCTAGTCATTTGTCAAGGACCAAAAATGCAATTTTTTCAAGATTCAAAGAAGCACTTGATAGACTTATTCAAGAGATTTGGACTGAGTCTACAATGGTGAAATCCAAATTAGGCCCATCAGACAATCAAGTCCTAGTCACCTCATCAAGGCAAGCGAATGGGCTCAAAGCGTGAACCTGAACGAGCCTAGGATGAGACCCATAAATTTTATTTTATTTATTTTATTATTTTAAGTCTTTTTATTCTTTTTAGGCTGATTTATAAGGCGTGATTGCCAAGTAATATTTTCCTTTTCCAATTAAGAATGTACAGCAAGTTATGAAACTTTCTTATTATTTATTTAGTCTTAGACATTAAGGCTTCATTTTTTTCGTCATAATAGGCTGCGAATTTTACAAGACACATTTGTTTTTTTTTTTGTTCTTTTGGCCGCCTATTTAAGAGACTTTATAGACCTGCGAATTTCAGATATGATTTTTTAATACAATTGTGAGAGTTTTCTCTTAAATTCTTTAGAGAACTTTTCCTGAACTTATCAAGAATTTCTTGTGCCGTTCAAATTTTATATCTTTAGTTCGTGATTCGTTATAATAATTGGGTCAAGATCATTACTTATATCGTTGGTTTGCGTTTCGTTCATAAACATTGTGTCAAGGTAATCTACCTTAAATTCTGTATTTTCGTATTCTCGTCTTTTCATTTATAAATTTGAATTTAATTTCATCCTCGCGAAGAAACCCTAGGGTGGTTTCGAGTCTCACTAATTGTTAGTGAGGTTCGCATCAACGTCCATGTCCTCCACCAACAGATGGAAAGATCGTCTTGTGCTTCTAGATATTCAAGCCACAGTCAACAATGCAATTAGACCTACCATAAGCAATTGCCTAACCTTTGCAGATGCTTGGGATAAGCTTCAAGCAAACTATGCAAATCGATCCAACACAAGGATGGTAACTCTTCTTACCACATTGATGAAAAAAACCCAAAAAGGGTCGTATCGTATCTGAATAATATGACGAAAATCAAAAGTATGATTGATGACCTAACTTAATTGGTCATCCCATGAGTAATGAAGAGATCATAGGTCATACTCCCAATGGATTTCAAGATGAGTTTAAAGAACTGACTGTTGTTATTCGGGTTCATGACATAACTATCAGATTTAAATATCTCTATGACAAATTGCTAAATGAAGAGATGATTCAGAAATAAGATGAAATCAAGAAGACAGAGACTCCCATTACTATTCAATTCACTCAAAGAAGTAGTGAGAATAAGAGTAAAGGTGGTATACTTACCATATTTCTTTTTAACCAGCAAGACACCCCAGGGATCTCCGAGTCAACAACAATTCAATTCCAACCAAGGCCAATCTCGTAGTTTTCCTTATCAAGGTATTAGCTACAACTCTAGAGTTTTTTTCCTCAATAATCCAATTCTTGGAGGCCTAACTTCCAGAAAGGACAACCCGAAGTTATTGTGTGACAAAACAGGCTATACCGCTAAAGTTTGCCGTTCAAAATCGAAATTAACCCAACGACAATCTTGGTCGCAGGCGAACATGATCACTAATGACGTTAGCACCTCGAATGACAATTGTGTACTTGACTTTGGTGCATCCCATCATGTTAACTCTACTCTGCAAAATCTTTCTATGAACTCCGACTATGCAGGGAATGATAACACTATTATTGGTAATGGCACTAGTATTTTTCTCTCTCATATTGTATCTTCTATGATTCATATACCTACTATCACACTTACTTTAAATAATATTCTGTGTGCTTCTTCAATTAAAAAAAAATTACTTTTGTTTCTCAATTCTGTAACCAAAACAACACCTTTATTGATTTTTTTCCTCACCATTTTCTTGTGAAGCACTTGAGTACGAGGGCATCCTTGGCTCGATGCTAGAATCAAAACAATCTATATGAATGGCCAACATCAACTACACCATTACTATCCGCTCATCTCACCATGACATCTACCTTGTCACATCAATAACTCAGTCACCCATCTCTTCTTATTCAACTAAAGCTTCTTGCCAGTCAAAACATTTCTTGTCCAAACTCTTCATTTTGTAGGTTTTTTGTGCTTCTTGTGCTTGTAATAAAAACCAAAAATTATCTTTTAAAATTTATTATATTCAATGTCGAGAGCCTTTTCAAGTTATTTGTTCGGATGTTTGCAGTCATCTCCAATTATTTCAGTTGATAAAAATCGCTAGGGGAAAAGAGCTTTTTGGTCCCTGAAAGATAGCGAAAGTGTTCAATTGGCCCCTAAGATTTGAAACTCGACACATTTGATCTCAACATTTCAAAATTGTTCCAAATTGGCCCTTAGGTCGGGTTTGGGTCGGGTTCTGTTAGTAAAATTTGGGGGAATTGGATGGAAAAAGTCATGTGACAAGCATATGACATTTGGCCAAGGGTATATGCGTCATTTCATTCTTATTAATTTAGTGGGGTTTATTTGCATATGTTGTTAAACTAAGGGGGTCAAAAAAAAAATTCCCAAACCATTTTTTTTTTGGCTTTTTTTGGCTCCTCCGTTTCTCTGCACCACCGAGCACGGCCGAACAATCACCACCGCCGAACGCACCGCCGAACCAAACATCAGCCAAATGAAGACGTCGACGTATCGATCGACGAGAGCTCTAGTGGATTCCGAGTCGTCGCGGAGGTCGAATACGACTTCGTCGACGGCGAACAAGATGTCAGGGCTCACGCCATGGAAATTCATCCAGGCGTAACCAAGATCGTGGAGGTCGAAGTCGTCTTCGTCTTCTTCGCCATCACCTGCGTCGTCTTCTTCATCACGTGAGTCATCTTCGTCTTGTTCTCTATTTCCATTTCGATTTCGAAACTAGGTTTCGATTTCGAAATCGAAACCCAAATCGAAACAGGGTTTCGATTTCGAAACCCAAATCGAACAAATCGAAACCGTGGTTCGATTTGGGTTTGGAAATCGAAACCCAAATCGATTTCGATTTCGAATAGGGTTTTGATTTAGGAAATCAAAATCGAAACCTAAATCGAAATCATATTTCGATTTCGATTTCGAAACCGTGGTAATGTTCAACGGTGTTCTTCGATTTTGAAATTGAAATCAATTTCCTGTTTTGATTTTGAAATAGAAATCGAAACCCTAAGGTTTGATTTTGACAGTGTTCGTCGTTTTGATGGTGGTGTTCGGTGGCGTTCTTCGTGCCATGTTCTTCGGTATCGATTTCGAAATCGATTTTGATTTCCTGTTTTGATTTCGAAATCGAAACCCCAAGGTTCGATTTCAGCGATATTCTTCGTTTTCGATTTCGGTATTCATCGGTAGTGTTATTCGTTTTGGTGGTGGTGTTCATTGGTGTTGATGTTCATTTTGGTGATGATGTTGTGTTTTAATATGGGAGCCAAAAAAAAATATGATTATGTTGTACTCCCTTATTTTTAACACAAAATTCTTAGAATATAATGGAATTATCTCTTAGTTTTGCTCTTATTTCCTCTTTCATAGATGTTTGTATTTGGTTTGGTTGAATATGTCATTCTTTTTGTATTCCTTGGGGTTTTTAATTCCCCTTTTAATAATAAAAAAAAAAATCAAATAATATTTCCAAAAAAAAAAAAAGTTGTTTTACTTCCATAAATTTGTTGTTTCCATAAATTTGTTGTTGAAATTACACGTCCAAATTTAGCAATATTTACATTTGCCGACGAAGAAGAAGACGATGAAATTTGTTTGTTTGAATATGGGAGGATCCTATTCGTCGGCTTCAAAATTTGTTCCCAGATTTTTGTTTCAATATAGAAGGGTCCTATTTGTGTTCCACATTTGTTCCGAGATTTGAGTTTCAATGAAGAATAAACAATTAATATGGGGATAAAAAGAGTATTTAAAAGTATTTGAGTAAGAATGATAAAAAGAAATAAAAAAAAAAAACATTTTGACCCCTTAAGTTTAGATAACTTTTTAAAATTAACCCCTTTAAATAAAAAGACTAAAATACCCTTAATGAAACGTTGACCGTCAGTTGACTTAATGGAATCTGCCTCAGGGGCCAATTTGAAACGATTTTGAAATGTTGAGATCAAATGTGTCGAGTTTCAAATCTTAAGGGCCAATTGAACACTTTCGTTATCTTTCAGGGACCAAAAAGGTCTTTTCCCCAAATCGCTATTACGTAATCTTTATTAACTATTTTACGAAATGTACTTGGTTTTATCCCATTAAATTCAAATATGAAGTTCTTGTTATTTTTTAGCGCTTTAAAACATCAATTGAAAATAATTTCTGCACAAAAATTTAGATAGTTAACACTGATGGAGGTGGTGAATATCAATCCTTAGAGCATATCCTTGCCAAATATGGTATTCAACATCTCACATCGCCTTCCTCCTTACACTCCTGAACACGTCGGCTCCGCCAAACGAAAACACTGTCATATTATCTAAAAAAAATCTTAATCTTCTTCACCAAGCTTCTGTCCTCCTTTGTTTTTGGTCCTTTACTTTCCAAGTCGCTACTTATCTCATAAATCGCATACCCTCACTTACTATCAATTTTGACACTCCGTTTCACGAATTATTTTATCACCATCCTAATTATAATTCTCTGCATATTTTTTGTTGCCTCTGTTATTTATGGATTCGTTTCTATACTTCCCACAAATTAGAACCCAAATATCAACTTTGTGTCTTTCTTGGTTATTCCATTGTCCATTATTGTTTTTTACTATTTTGACCGACAATCCAATAAAACATTTGTGTCTTGCCATGTTAAATTTGAAGAAAATATATTTTCTTTTTAAAAAAATCTCTCGTTCTTCTTGAGTAGATCGTATCTCCACTCAAGACTTCATATCAACCCTTTTCATCCTACCTAACATGGCCCATATTTTCTCAATCACAAGGCCCAACTATCATCAGGCCCACCAATACCAAGGCCCAACTCTTCACACACCACTCAAGACTTCTCTCAATCAACATGCCCATCTTCTCTCAATGAACCAGCCCACACCTTACCAGGCCCAACAAACAGACTATCCAACACCTCTCACACTCTCAATGAACCAGCCCACACCTCACCAAGCCCAACCAACATACAACCAAAGACCTCTCCCCCCTCTTAATGAACCACCCCACTTCTCACCAGTCCCACCAAACAGACGGCCCAACGCTTAGTTCTTATTAAATCCTCCTTCCATCCTTACTTGCCCATGACTTCCTCTAGCCCACCTATACTCTTGGTGCACCCATCCTCCCCCACAGCTCATCATTCTACCACTCCAACAAAGTTGCCTAAATTAAGGGTTCTTATCTCCACATCTCTATTTCCAATGGATGTGTCCGCCTCCCATTCGGATCCAGTAAGTTCATCTACCACTTCTTCTTCATTTCTCCCCCTCCCCCCTAGATCCCTCTACCAAAACCTCATCATCTCCAATACAACGCATCGCCTCCTCTTGCATCATCCTTCAGTCTCACCACAATATCTTCAAATAAATAAATAATAATAATAATAATAATAATAAAAAATAAAAATAAAAAAACTTCTGATCTCAACACCTCCCTCTCTTCCTCTACACAAACCTTTCCGAGCCAACCTCTTTTACCCAAGCCCAGAAACTGAAATAGTGGCGGGAGGCTGTGCAAAGAGTTTGCTACTCTGCTCAGCAATTCCACATGGTCTCTTGTTCTTTCTCTCTCATACAAAATATTATTAGAAATAAGTGGGTGTATTGTATCAAATGAAATCCATATGGTTCTATTGCTCAATACAAGACTCATCTTGTTGCCAAAGACTTTCATCAACGACCTGGAGTTGATTTCATTGATACATTTAGCCCAGTCGTTAAACTAGCCATAGTTCATCTTGTTCTTAGCATTGTCATTGCTCTGGGATGATCCTTACATCAATTGGATGTGAACAACGCCTTCTTACAAGGCTGATTGGATGAAGATGTCTTTATACAGCAACCTTAGGGGTTTGTGCATCCTCAATTTCCCAACTATGTGTATAAGCTCAACAAAGCCATTTATGGCTTTCGCCAAACTCCTTGCGTTTGGCACAATGAGTTGTGTGCTTTTCTCACTCTCAATGGTTTCTATAATTCTCATTGTAATACTTCTTGTTTATGTAGATGACATAATTATTCAAACAATAGTTATATTACTATTTAGAAGTTTATAGCAACTCTCTCCAGTCGATTCTTACTAAAAGATTTGGAGTCTTTAAGTCTTTTTTTATAGGTGTTGAAAGTACTCATACATTTTATGGTCTCCATCTCTCGCAACAAAAATACATTAACTGACCTTTTAGCCAAAATAAATATGAGTGAAACTAACCATATTGGTACCCCCAATAACTTTTTACTGAGTCTCTTATGTTTCATGATGGTTTCCCATATCACAATGCCATAAAGTATTGGCAAGTGCTTGGCTCTCTATGGTATTTGTCTCTTACCCCTTCTGATGTCTCTTTTGGCATCAATAAGCTATCTCAATTCATGCATCAGCCATCTACTAATCATTGGAATGTCATCAAACGAATTCTTATTTATCTTAAGGGTACACTGTATTACGACCTGTTTCTTTGGTGTCATTTTTCTTTGGCTCTCTATGCCTTTTTCAATGTTGATTGTGCTCATAACAAAGATAATTATTCTTCTACCTATGCCATCTTCCTAGGTCCTAATCTCATCAGTTGGAGCAAAAAAAAAAAAATTGCTTCGTGTTCTACAACAGAAGCTGAATATTGTGCCATACCTTCAACTACAACTGAAGTTAACTGGTTATCTCATCTACTACAAGAACTTGTTTCTCTCCTGTTGAAACAAATGAATTTTAATTTAATTTTTTGAATAGAAAGTGCCAAATGTGTATAAATGATTTTTTCCTCAAAATCTTTTGTCCCACATTGGTTGGGAGAGAAAAAATTAAAGTGGATATCTAGGGGTATGTGAGATACTTGGGGTGTGCCCCAAGGGGTACCCACATTTTGTGGAGGGGAGAGGAGTTACATCCCTATCGGTTTACCACACGCGCGCGCCGCCGCCGCCGTCCGTCCGCCGCGCCGCGCGTGTGATGAGGTGTCGCTTATTTATTTTTTAGAAAAAATATTTTTTAATAAAACAGTTTAATTAAATAAAATATATATATATATATATATATATATATATTGAATTTGAAAACCGTTAAAATAAATGAAAAAAAAAGTAAAAACGTTTTGAAATCCAAACGTTTAAGACAAAAACGTTTTAAATTAATTTTTAAAACGTTTTTTTTTTTATTTATGACTTTCGGTTTCAAAACAAATTTTTTTCCTATAAATTGAAGTTTTTTTTTTCAGTTGAAGCACGAAAAAAAAAGTGCACTGTTCCTCATTTTTGTTCCTGCACTGTTTCTGTTCCTGATCTACTGTTTTTGTTCCTGATTTGCTATTTCTGTTTCTGTTCTGGATTTTTTTTTTGTTTCTGCTTCTGTTTTCGATTCTGTTCCGAAACAATTTTTGGTTTGATGTTCGGAATTGTTCCGATTTGTTCCGGTACTGTTTTGTTAGTCCGATTTTGGTTTCCGAGCAGTTTGTTCGTTTTGCGAACAGTGTGTGGGGGTGTTTGGTAT
The DNA here is from genome assembly GCA_016647705.1 of Eucommia ulmoides. Lineage (NCBI taxonomy): Eukaryota > Viridiplantae > Streptophyta > Magnoliopsida > Garryales > Eucommiaceae > Eucommia > Eucommia ulmoides. Next base: position 7,388,826 of record CM028333.1, on the reverse strand, counting down.
TCGGGACTTCTACAGTGCAAAGAACGTCCTAGACAGAGGAGAATTCTGGGCTGTTTTATCCTGGGGACGACGAGGCTGATACACTGCTTGCACGTTCTTGGGCAGAGCCGCGAAACGTCTTAAAGAGAGCGACCTAGTCCGCGACTCATCCCAAGAAATTTTGGTAAACTCGTTCTTTATTTATTTTCTGCAACAACAATTTTAAGACGTTCAATATCTGCTAAGATGTCTGTTGTTCACGATTTTAAACAAGTAACTGTTGATCTCAACAAGCCCTTTCGTTTCGAAGGGTTTCATTTTAAAAGGTGGAGACAGAAAATGTTATTTTTTCTTACTATCGAAAAAGTAGCATATGTCTGTACGACCGAAAAAACCACAATTACCTCAAGTTCCTACAGACACTCAGATTCAAGAAGTTAAGTCTTGGGAGGAAAATGATTTCCGTTGTAAGAATTTTATTCTTAATGGTATGTCTGATGATCTATATGATTATTACTGCACTAACAAAACTGCGAAGGAAGTTTGGGATGCTCTTTCGAAGAAATACGACACTGAGGAGGCTGGAAGTAAAAAATATGCTGTTAGTCGGTATCTGAAATACCAAATGACCGACGACAAATCAGTGGAGGTTCAGTCTCATGAACTTCAGAAAATCGCTCACGAAATAATTGCTGAAGGTATGTCCCTTGATGAACAATTTCAAGTTGCTGTTTTAATTGACAAATTACCCCCCTCTTGGAAAGATTTTAAGAATACTCTAAGGCATAAAACTAAAGAGTTTTCTTTAGAAAGTTTGATCACTCGTCTTCGCATTGAGGAGGAGGCCCGAAAACAAGATCAGAAAGATGAAGTGCTTGTTGTTTCTAACAACGCTTACAGAAAATCATCTTACGCTATTCTAAAACCTAAAGGGAAAAATATGAAAAATCAAAATCAGAATCGCAACCACAATAACCAGAACAGAAATGTGCATCAAAATCAGAATAGAAACAAACTCCCTTCAAGAAATAATTCTGAACAGTTTACTTGTTATAACTGTGGGAAGGCGGGCCATTTGGCTCGGAATTGCCGGCAAAGACGTCGTCCTGTTCCACAGGCGAATCTTACCGAGGACCAACTTATAGCTATGATTTCTGAAATCAATATAGTTGGTGGATCCGAAGGGTGGTGGGTAGACACTGGTGCTTCACGCCATGTCTGCTATGATCGAACCATGTTCAAATCTTATTCTGAAAGTGAAGACAAGAAAGTGTTGCTGGGTGATTCCCACTCCACTATTGTTGCCGGTTCTAGTGAAGTGGAATTAAAGTTTACCTCTGGAAAGACAGTCATCCTTAAAGATGTTCTGCATACTCCAGAGATGAGAAAGAATTTGGTTTCGGGCTATCTTCTAAACAAGGCGGGTTTCACTCAAACTATTGGGGCTGATTTGTACACGCTAACCAAAAATAATATTTTTGTTGGGAAGGGATATGCAACTGATGGAATGTTCAAACTGAATGTTGAAATTAATAAAAGTTCTTCTTCTGCTTACATGTTGTGTTCTTTTAATATTTGGCATGCTAGACTTTGTCATGTTAACAAACGCATTATTAAAAACTTAAGTAACTTAGAACTAATTCCTAAATTAACTTTGAATGATTTTGAAAAATGTGAATTTTGTAGTCAAGCTAAAATTACTAAAACCCCTCATAAATCAGTAATTAGAGAATCTGAATATCTTGACTTAATACATTCAGATATTTGTGAATTTGATGGAGTCTTGACTAGGAATGGTAAACGGTATTTTATTACATTCATAGATGATTGTTCTAATTTTACTTATGTTTATCTCATGAAAAATAAAAGTGAAGCTTTTGAAATGTTTAAGAATTTTGTAACTGAGATTGAAAATCAATGCAATAAGAAAATTAAGAGATTACGTAGTGATAGAGGACAGAATATGATTCCGATATTTTTATTGATTTTTATAAATCTCATGGGATTATTCATGAAAAAACTGCACCGTATTCTCCTGAAATGAATGGTAAGGCTAAAAGGAAAAATAGAACTTTTGCTGAATCAGTAGTTGCTATTTTACTTAACTCCGGTGCAGCTTCTCACTGGTGGGGTGAAATTTTATTAACGGTTTGCTACGTACTTAATAGAGTTCCCAAATCGAAAAGTAAAATTTCACCTTATGAAGTTTTCAAAAATAAGAAACCAAATTTGTCTTATTTTAAAACTTGGGGTTGTTTGGCATATGTTCGAATTCCTGACCCCAAAAGAAGAAAACTTGCCAGTAGAGCTTATGAATGTGTTTTTATTGGTTATGCGGTAAATAGCAAAGCATATAGATTTTATGTTTTGAAAGATAAAGTTATCATTGAATCAAATGATGCTGATTTTTATGAATATAAATTTCCTTTCAAATTGAAGAATAGTGGGGGCTCGACTTCTAGTAATGAACCTATCATTAGGATTAATGAATCTAATAAGGAATTAGATATTGAACCTAGAAGGAGTAAACGACCTCGTATAGTTAAAGACTTTGGTTCGGATTTCTATGCATATACTTTAGATGAGGATCCACTTACCCTCCAAGAGGCATTATCCTCTGTAGATGCCAGTTTATGGCAAGAGGCTATAGATGACGAGTTAGACTCTCTCGAGTCAAATAGAACTTGGCATTTGGTAGATTTACCTTCTGGTTGTAAAACAATAGGATGTAAATGGATTCTAAAGAAGAAATTGAATCACGATGGAACCATTGATAAATACAAGGCTCGTCTTGTAGCCAAAGGGTTTAGACAAAGAGAGAATGTAGATTTCTTTGATACTTTCTCACCCGTCTCTAGAATTACATCTATTCGTGTGCTTTTATCTCTTGCTGCAATTCATGATCTTATTGTGCACCAAATGGATGTTAAAACTGCTTTTTTAAATGGTGATTTAGAAGAAGAGATTTATATGGATCAACCTGAAGGATTTGTTATTCCTAGTCTAGAAAACAAAGTATGCAAATTAGATAAATCTCTTTATGGTTTGAAACAAGCACCTAAGCAATGGCATGAGAAATTTGATAATCTAGTCATTTCACATGGTTTTAAAGTAAATGAAAGTGACAAATGCATTTACTATAAATCTGAAAATAATATTTGCACCATTATATGTATTTATGTGGATGACTTGCTAATTTTTGGTTCCAATATTCATGTTGTGAATAATATAAAATCCATGCTATGTGCTAATTTTGATATGAAAGATCTTGGTGAAGCAAGTGTAATCCTTGGTATTAAAATAACTAGGTCTAAACATGGAATTTCTTTGGACCAATCTCATTATATAGAGAAGATTCTAAAGAAATACAATTATTTTGATTGTAAACCAGCATGTACTCCTTATGACCCTAGTGTGAAGTTGTTCAAGAACACCGGTGACGGTGTTAGACAAACTGAGTATGCGAGCATCATTGGCAGTCTCCGATATGCCACTGACTGCACTAGGCCCGACATAGCGTATGCTGTGGGATTACTATGCAGGTTTACAAGTAGACCTAGTATTGAGCATTGGCATGCTATTGATAGGATTATGAGATATCTAAAGAGAACTATGAACCTTGGATTACATTATCAGAAGTTTCCCGCTGTTCTGGAAGGATATAGCGATGCTGATTGGAACACCCTTTCAGATGACTCCAAGGCAACTAGCGGTTATATATTTAGTATAGCTGGTGGAGCTGTTTCTTGGAAATCTAAGAAACAGACTATTTTGGCTCAATCTACCATGGAGTCTGAGATGATTGCACTAGCTTCGGCTAGCGAGGAAGCAGGGTGGTTAAGGAGCCTGCTTTCTGATACCCTTTTATGGGAGAGACCGATTCCAGCTGTCTTGATCCATTGTGATAGTACCGCGGCTATTGCAAAGATTCAGAACCGTTATTATAACGGAAAAAAATGACAAATACGTCGCAAACACAGCACCATTAGAGAGTATATCTCTACAGGGGCTGTGAGAGTGGATCATGTACGGTCTGATGATAACTTAGCCGATCCTTTGACGAAAGGATTAGCTCGAGAAAAGGTTTACAAAACCTCGAAAGGAATGGGACTCAAGCCCATAGATTGACGAGTCACTTATGAGGGAAACCCAACCTATAGACTGGAGATCCCAAGAAATAGGTTCAAAGGGTAATAACAACTCATGAAGTGATATGAGAAAAATCATGCTATAAATTTGAGTTCTATTTCATAAATGTGTTGTTTGAAGCATGATATCTTGAAGCGATAGAAGGTTGAGTTTTTATTAACTCTTAATGAGATCTATACTCTACATTTGAGTGGAGTACCTAGCTACAAGAGTACTCTTGATAGATTCACCTATGTGAATGTGGAAGTGTGGCCGCTTCCTATGGAATTTTGGGCAAAATTCACTAGAGCATTCACTATACTGGGATACACGTGCATGACCGTAACGCACGGGCTTTTGGACTACACCCTGATAGGGTTGTGTGTGTGATGTTGTTAGAGATAGAGTTCAAAACTACGAGTTACTCTAGTATAATCTAAAGCATCTTCACTATGTAAATGTTCAAGTCGATAGACACCTTTTCTTATGCACAATCTTATATTGAATTATACTGCTCGATGAAAAAATTGTTTTTAAAAATTCAAGTGGGGGATTGTTGAAACAAATGAATTTTAATTTAATTTTTTGAATAGAAAGTGTCAAATGTGTATAAATGATTTTTTCCTCAAAATCTTTTGTCCCACATTGGTTGGGAGAGAAAAAATTAAAGTGGATATCTAGGGGTATGTGAGATACTTGGGGTGTGCCCCAAGGGGTACCCACATTTTGTGGAGGGGAGAGAAGTTACATCCCTATCGGTTTACCACGCGCGTGCGCCGCCGCCGCCGCCGTCCGTCCTGCCGTGCCGCGCCGCGCGTGTGATGAGGTGGCGCTTATTTACTTTTTAGAAAAAATATTTTTTAATAAAACAGTTTAATTAAATAATATATATATATATATATATATATATATATATATATTTTGAATTTGAAAACCGTTAAAATAAATGAAAAAAAAAGTAAAAACGTTTTGAAATCCAAACGTTTAAGACAAAAACGTTAAAACGTTTTAAATTAATTTTTAAAACGTTTTTTTTTATTTATGACTTTCGGTTTCAAAACAAATTTTTTTCCTATAAATTGAAGTTTTTTTTTTCAGTTGAAGCACGAAAAAAAAAGTGCACTGTTCCTCATTTTTGTTCCTGCACTGTTTCTGTTCCTGATCTACTGTTTCTGTTCCTGATCTGCTATTTCTGTTTCTGTTCCGGATTTTTTTTCTGTTTCTGCTTCTGTTTTCGTTTCTGTTCCGAAACAATTTTTGGTTTGATCTTCGGAATTGTTCCGATTTGTTCCGGTACTGTTTTGTCAGTCCGATTTTGGTTTCCGAGCAGTTTGTTCGTTTTGCGAACAGTGTGTGGGGGTGTTTGGTATTCGGGACTTCTACAGTGCAAAGAACGTCCTAGACAGAGGAGAATTCTGGGCTGTTTTATCCTGGGGACGACGGGGCTGATACACTGCTTGCACGTTCTTGGGCAGAGCCGCGAAACGTCTTAAAGGGAGCGATCTAGTCCGGGACTCATCCCAAGAAATTTTGGTAAACTCGTTCTTTATTTATTTTCTGCAACAACATCTCCTCTCACTGCTCCAACTATTTATTGTGATAATGTTTGAGTAACTTATGTTTGTGCTAATCTAGTGTTTCACTCTCGCATGAAGCACATTGGAATTGATTTTCACTTCGTTCAAGATCAAATATTGAAAAAGTAGCTTCGTGTTACTCATGTGCATACTATTGATAACTTGGTCTACTCTCTCACCAGGCCACTTCCCCGGGCCCTGTTTCAATCTTATTGTTCCAAATTTAGCATTCTATCGAATGACTTGCGCTTGCAGAGGTATGATAGAACGCAATAAATCCACAACTCCATTCTTTTAGCCATTACATGTCGTGGTGTAATGTGTACTGTATAGTGTAGAAGTGAGTAGTTTAATTCTTCATTTATAGGGCCGATTATATTCTTTAAACTATATTTATAATCAGTAAATGTAATGAATAATTAAGCCATTTTTCATTCTTTTATGTTATCCTTTAATAACTAAAAAATAATAAAAACTAAACAATACAAAGGGACAAAGTCCTTATTACTCCTTTACATTTAAAAATTATCAATACATCCCGTCTAAAATAAAATTGATAATATTACCTTTCATTCTAGTTTGATTTTAATATAAGGAAAATTACTTTTTTGACCTCTCATAAATAGGGTTGATGTTCAATTGGCCCCCAGTATTTAATGATCGACACATTTGATCCCTTATAATTGAAATTGGGTTCAATTTGATCCAAATTGCGAATTTGTTAATCAAAATTGTCAGTCAACCGTTAGTATAAAGGTATTTTGGTTATTTTGCATTCAAAGTCACTTTCACTCTCTAGCTTATATGGGTTAATTACATTTTGTACCCCTATGTTTTAATGTATTGACATTTTTATGCTTAATATAAATGATTTATGAAGCGTAAAAAATAGTTATTTTTATTAAGTATATCATGCGTTGCATGCCAATTGCCTCCCTCCATACTCCATATATAATTTTTTGTGATTTTTATTTTTTGCGATCCAATAGTTATTACTTTGCATTTTTTTTTGCGATCCAATAGTTATTACTTTGCATTTTTATGTTCTTGTTTGTTTGTTTTTTTCTCATAAATTAAAAGAAATTTTTTTAGCACAATGATAATTACCAAATATGTTTTTACTCTCAGAATATTCTAGAACATAAATAAATTCTCATCTCAGTTTATTAGAAATAAAAATAGAAAAAGCGAAAACACTAACCAAACGTCACCTAATTTACCCTTTATAAAATTGGATTTTTTAGGTTAATACCCAATATAGCCAACATATTAAATGGGTCTGCCCCAAGGGACAAAGCCTATACTATCTTAAACACGTTAATTTTTTATTTATTTTTAAATAAAATCCTATTTTAACAAAACACACACATACACACGCTTGAGTGATGAAAAAGAACATATCCTGCAAGGCCAAAATGGAAACAATAACACAATTTAAAAAATGAAATCATTTACTCAAATAACATGAATCAAGTGTTAGAAATGGAAGGATTTTGGTTGATTCGATTTTTCCGTTTTATTCATATTACTCTAAGTTGCAAAATACTCCATTGTCAAGTGGGTACTTCAATTCGGTGGAGATCAATTGTTGCGGCAACAAGTGTTTCTGGGCGGCAAGGTTTTTCTGGCAGAAAATACAGTTGACGACAAGTTTTTTCCAACGGGCAGGGTGTCTGCTTGGAGTGTCTCGATGGTATTTTACAACAGCGAAAACTAAATTGTAAATATTTGTTATGCATCAATTTTTTTATGAATATAACTAAATATTTACTGCCTAACTTTTATTCTTAATACGAGTGTTGATATGTGATATAAAAGTTATTGTCTTTTCAATAGGTGATATAAAAGTTACTGTACAGTAGCAATTACGATTTTAGTTTTGCAAATATTGTTATGTAACAAATATTTGAAAATTCGATATAGATATTTTGCAAAAATATTGTTGTGCCACAAATATGTGTGAAATATGGATTTTTGTTTAAATCAAAATAAAGAATGAGAATTTTATTAAATTACCCATATAAAGCCTATAAAATCTAGTTAATTGGGTTGGCTAGAAAGCAAAACAACAATTGATCAATGGTGGGCTATTTTCAGCCCACATTGGCATCTAAAGTCAAGCCTGGGCGGGTACCTTGTTATAGAAGAAACAAAGGAATAACGTGGGGCTTCTTGCATAAGTAGGGTTACTTGTGGTGAAGCCAATTGGTTGGCAAAGCAATGAATATGGCCGCAGCCCCTCCTTTTACAAATTAAATTATTAAAATACAACAAATAATGAGATGAACCAATTTTCAAGTAGTGTGAATTTTAAGCTAAATAACACAAGAAAGTGTTCCCTAACTTCCAGCAGTGGAATATGCAGAATTTGGTTTTTATACTCTATATATTTTTATTTTTTATTCTTCTAATTAGGGTAATATTTCCCCTAAGAAAATCTTACATAAGAATATTTATGTGATTTTATTTTATTCTTTTTAGGGATGCACAAGTTTTGGTGCTTTGTGACACCTATATGGGATTAGAGTAGTAACCATTGTTTATCCAAGAGGTGTTAGTTCGGTTGGTAAGAGGAGGTGTCATATTTTCTTATCAATCAGGGTTCGACTCTCCTAGGGAGCACTCCGGGGGGGAAATTAGATCTTGAATTTAATCTTGAATACACCAGGTTAATATGAGGGAGTTCGCTCTTAAAATCGTCCAGAAAAGTGATTAGTTGAAGTACGCATAAGTTGGTCCAGACACATATTACCGCTTAATAAAAAGGAATTTTGATTAGTTGACCATTGTTCTATTGTGGCCTAAATTATATGAATTTTGATTATGACTCATGACCTCTATCTAGCTACCCAAAATTTTGTCTCATCCCAGGGATTTAAAAATTAGATTAGAATTCATAGGAGTTGTAAAAATCACTTAATTAAAATGACAATTAGTTTAGGGAGTGGTAACTTTTTTAAAGTATTTTTTAAAATTAGAAGAATTATTTTGAAAAAATATATATATTCACTTAAAAATAAAAATTAAAATCAAAAGTGTCTTTGATAATGTAGAAATGACATCTTATTGTACCTATAATTTTATTTTATTTTAAATTTTTCTTTAAAAAAATCATAGATGATTAAAAAAGATTGGGTGGAGCCGTCATAATTAATCAGTCTTCATCCGTCTCTTATAGGATAAAAAACAAAGCAAATATTTTTCGTTTTTCGAAAAGAGTATATTTTTTATCTCTTGTTTTATTTTTAAAAGTTTACATAACAAACACTACTTTTAAAATTATAATTTTTTCCCTTGGTTTATGAGACTCATAATCGGATCTTCCTTGAGTTTTGGGCTTCCTGCAGAATAATGCACCACGGATTGGACTGCAAGTATTGCACCTCCAGTGTGAGAATAAGTAGTATTCCGATGGAAATTTACCGGAACAACGGCTATATGTAGTGATGAATTCTATTTAATATGTCTTGGGAATGCGTGTCTGCCACGTAAGCAGTATACTTAAACGTGGCAACAAAAATAATTCTCATATGTATCAATTACTAAACATGACCATTATAAGTAAAAAATTTAATTATCAGAACATAACAAGACTAAAAATTATTTTGACCATTCTTAGGTTTTAAACTTATTAATTGTTAATTAATAGAATCACATTTTTTGGGGGTTTTACAATAAGGTGTGTCTGGACTAGGTTGTGCCACCACGACTAATCATCTCCTTAGACGATCTTAAAGATGTATTCTCCTACATCGGTCCGATATATTTAGGATTAAATTTAAGATTTAATTTCAGCAGTACTCTCTAATAGAGTTGAACTTAGTTGATAAAAAAAAAAAAAAATTATCCCATGATCAACCGAACTAACACCTCCTAAATCAAATAATTTTTGAATAAAGAATATTTGATGCCATAAGTATAGTCTCTAATTCTTTTATATTTATATGATTGGAGTTACTAAAAACTTTTGCTTTTTCAATATGTTCTCAAGGTAGAAAGCGTTGCCTTTTTCTCATTTGTGCATTCCACTTTTATCTACTTGGTGCCGTTGAGGCCTTGTATGCTAGAAAAAGCTCCATCAAGAATACAAAAAAACCCCGTAAATAATTACTCAGCATCCAACGCCTTCTTTAAATATTTCCTTTTGGTTTGAATAATAAAATATTTTTGTCTGATAACTATCTCATTTTATACACACTGCAGTTTTGCAATTATATGTATCTAACTTGTGTAAAATATTTACTAAATATAACAAATATTACATAAATACATATAACATAGTTACGTATAATTTGTAATATGTAATTAATATTATACCGGCGTAAATATATGCAGAACTAATATGCAAGTAAAAATCAATTTAAGGACTAAATCAAAATTTATGTTTTAAATGGGATTAATAATAGATTACAACTGTTATTTGGGACTAATCACCAATTATCCCTAATTAAATGTAGTGTTAATTTTGTACATAAAAATATTAAAGAAATGATTTTTAAGGATTTTATATAAAAAAAAAAATACTTTTTATTTTTTCGTTTTTTATATTTTAAAGGATGGATAGACTGCTTTAATTCACTTATTCACACAATTATGGTGCATAGCAAATAGTGAATTAGTTATGCTAGATCTAAAATGCCAATTTACTTGGTAGATCAATTAGTAAAAAACAATGTTTTAATTAGATCTTTGACAATTTTTAAATCAAAAGAGAAACTAAAAGTTTATTTTGTTAATTTTTAATTCGAAAAAAATATCTGCTTAATTTTAATTTGAAAAAAATTATCTTCTTAATTATACACCAACATGTAAGTGTTCAAAGAATAAATATGAACTAGATATATTATTTTGTCCTCCGAGCAAAATTTAAAATAATATAGTGATCCTATTATAAATTCTTCTATCTAATTTTTTTATTTATTTTTTAAAATTTTAGAGTAATTTGTTTTTTAGTCATATTCAACTTACTTTTTAGTATTATTTGATATTAAATAAGAGACTTCAAAAATAAATAAGAGAGAAGGAAAGGACATGAATATTTTTTCGATTACCATAAAGAAGGTGCAATTCAACCTTAACGTCTCTTTAAAATGTTGCTCATCACTATTTTATTACATAAATCAAAAAATAAAAATAAAAAGTAAGAAAGAAAAAAAAAAAACATGGGTGATGAAATTTGGGTACGATACGCTGTTGAAGAATGGGATCTATCCGTTTTCAAAATATCTCTTAAAAGTAAAAAAGCAACACATTCCTCTAAAACATACACACACAAAAAAAAGAAAAAAAAAAAAAAAAAACAGACACAAGTGCAAAAGGAAACAGTAATATGAGATTTCTATAATAATATGTTATAATTAACCATAAAGAACAGAACAACTGAAACAAGAGAGAGGAGGCTGCCGGCCACTCTAGAATGAAGAACTTTCTGTAAAAAATGACTGGATAAAGTCGTCGACGTTTCGAAGGACTTATTTACAAGTATTTTAAACTTTTAAGTCCATTTTCCAAATAGAGTTTTCTGCCTCAGTAGCCCCCAGGGAACCAGCGCATGTCCATGTAAACCCTAGCCGCCGCCGGCTGGGGGTGTTCACCGCTGGTTTCCTCTTCCGCGGGGTCTCTTTTGCAACGTTTTCTTCAAGATTGCTTTGCTCCTGCCATGGCTGCAGCTTTTTCGCAGCCTGCAACGTCCAGAAACACAGGTTTTATAAGGTCTTATGCTGCAACACTACAAAGGGATGTCTGCCTACCATCTATAGAGGTGGAATCACGCTCTTACACGAAAGATGGCATGCCGGCTGTCTCTTTTTCCCCTTCCACGCTGTCCCAATCAGAGGCCCTCTTTGATGAAGCTGCAATTTTGAAATTCCACTATGGTCGTCCTTCATTGGAGGACATTTAGATAGAAATCAGGACTTGGCACCTTGCAGGTCAGTTTACTATGGGGTTGATAGACTCAAAAACGCTTCTTCTCTGATTCCTGAATGATAACAATCTTCTCAAGGTCCTTTCCCGAGAGGTAAATGTGATTAAGGGTTTTTATTATAAGGTTTTCCGTTGGAATAAAGCGTTCAACTCAAAAATCGATGTCTCAATTCTTTCACTTTGGATTCAATTTCCAAAGCTTTCACTCAACTACTTTGTTCCAGATATCCTTAAAGCTATAGCAAGCACGATTGGTAAGGTTGTTGCTATTGATTCCACCACTTTAACCTTGACAAGATCGAACTCTGGTAGGGTTTGTGTAGAGGTTGATCTCTCTAAACCTTTACTACCTAAGATTTGGATTGGCAAACAAGATGGATTTTCTCAGGAAGTTGTGTATGATTGAATCCCTTCCTTTTGTTACTATTGTAATATTCAGGATCACTCCTTAGACATATGTCAGAGGAAAAATCCGTTGTTGAATGACAAGCAAAATACATGAGAGGAAGGGCCTGAGAATGCAGAAAAACCAATATAAAAAAGTTTCAAAAAACGGCGAAATAGGGCTTTGCGGAAAACACAAATGAGTGTGGACCAAAATAGCTCATCTAAGGAGGATAATCAAGGTCCTAATGAAGAGAACCTAGCTTTGGTTCAAGTGGCTGGCACAGCACATGAGGCTGGTCCTGTTTCTGATGTTCCGCAGATGGTTGATCCCATGGGCAGTTCTCAACAGCAGGCGATAGTTACAGCTGCAGAAAAGGGGTTGCTTACTGCTCCGGCAGTGTCAGTTCCGACTGAAACCACTCCAAGGTACAGCTACAAAAACAATTCGGCAATGCCAGTTGCGATTGTTACTGCTGCGACGGCCACAAGTCAGGGTATACAAGTCAGTACTATCAATGCTGGTTCAGGGTCTCCTCAGCCTAATGCAAGGGACAATGATCATATTTAGACTCTCCAAGTTCCTTTTGCGGATAAAGGGGGAGAAAATTTTGTCGCTAATGAGGACTCTCAGTCGGAGCACGACGATTCATTGGCTAATGATAATGGAGCAGCTGGATATGCTATGGATACAACAAGCACTGAACCGGATGGTTTTCAGCTAGTTCGAAGGAAAAATGGAAAAGCGAAGGTTCCAGAGTCGGTTGGAGGTACTTCCAAGACTTCGGGAATGGTAACACGTCATCAAGTAAAGTTTAATGTCTGACTTCATTTTGTTTTGGAATTGTAGGGGTATTGGGAACCCTAGTACCCTTGCTAGATTAAAACGAATTGTGAAGTCTTCGAAAGTTTCCTTTACCAGAATTATTGATCCATGGATTGATGATTCTAACATGGGAAGAGTTAACAAGGCCATCAAGTTTCATAACGCAACATCTAATCAAGATGAGTCAGGCAAAATTTGGGTTTTGTGGAAAAATAATCTAAAAGTTCAAATTGTTCGTACGCATCACCAATTTATTGCTTGTAAGATAGCTTGGTTAAATGTGGAGTTTTTGGTTATGGTTGTATATGTTAGTTGCTCACAGATTGAACGCCGAACTCTTTGGGAGGATCTTATGATTACGACTACCTCGGTTTCTATTCCGATAATTTGGGGGGGGTGATTTTAATGTTGTTCATAGTATTTCAGAGAAGTTGGGCCGTTTAACCCCTTCTTGGAGTGTCAAACAAGAGTTTAATACTTGTATTAACCTCACCGGGTTGGCGGACCCCCCATTCACAGGGTCAAATTTCACTTTTTGTAACAATCATCAAGGATTGTCTCAACAATATTCTCGGTTGGATAGAATCTTGGTTTCATCTACGATTTGTAATTCGTTCGATGGTCGGGTTGAACACTTGGAACGTATTAATTCGGACCACTGCCCGTTGATTCTCCACTCTTTCTCTTTCTCCTATAATGATCCGAAACTTTTTCGGTTTCAATGGATGTGGACGTTGCATGAGGGATTTCTTCACGTTGTTAAATCTGCATGGAAGACTTCTCATCAGAAGCCTTTGGTTCGTTTAAGTCTTAACATCAAATCGATGAGGGCGGCACTCAAAGTTTGGAATGCTCAAAATTTTGGGAACGTCTTTGTTGAGTTAAACTCTTGGAAGGATACGGTGGAAGCTTATAATTCTATGCTTCAAACCAACTGGTCTCAAGGTGTATCAAACTTATTTGATCAAGAAACTACGGGATATAATAATCTTTTTAAGAAGGATGAGGTCTATTGGAAACAAAAGTCTCGAGATCATTGGCTAGCAGAGAGAGATAGCAATTCCAAATTCTTTCATACGTCCGTTAAAATATATAACTTTCCCCTATGTTTGTTTGCTATTCATCATGAAGATGGAAGTAGCTTGGCAGATCCCCATATGTTTCACGAAGCTTCTATTGAGTTTTTCAAAGATTTATACTCGTCTGCCCAGGTTTTTTACTTCGACACTATCTTTGATTCCATCCCACACAACGTTATGGATATAGATAATGTTATGTTATTGGCTCCTTTCTTGGTGGAGGAAATCAAAAATGCCCTTTGGTCCATTCTCATTGACGGTGCTCCAGGTATGGATTCTCTCTCTTTAAGTTTTTTCCAATCTTCTTAGAATATAGTGGGTAAAAATGTTTGGGAAGCCGCTAATTATTTTCTTCAAGGAAATCCCATTTCTACTGCTTTCTCAGGCACATTAGTGGTCCTTATTATGAAGAAGTCTCAACCTTCGTCTCTCAAAGATTTCCACTCGATCAGTTTATGTAATATTTGTTATAAAATCTTTTCTAAGGCGTTATCTACCAGACTGGCGTCTCTTCTGCCCAAGTTGATTTCTAGTTAACAACATGGTTTTGTTAAAGGCAAGTCCATCGCCGAAGCTATTGGGCTAGCCCAACAATTTTTCAAAGATTTGGGTAAGGATATTCGTGGTTGTAATGTTATGATCAAACTCGATATGGCTAAAGCATATGTTCGGCTAGAGCGGAACTTTTTAATTGAGGTGCTTAAACGATATGGTTTCAGCCAGAGATTTATTGCTGCTGTCTCTAGTTGTTTTGACTCAACGTCTTTTTCCGTGGTGTTTCAAGGGGTTTATAAGGGTTGGCTTCCTGCTTCTAGATGATTGCGTCAAGGCAACCCTATTTCGCCTTTACTGCTTATTTTGGCTTAAGAGGAGCTTAGTCGGAATATTTATCGGTCCATGATAGATGATCGGGTTCAACGTTTTGTTACTAAAAGATGTTTTCCTCTGGTTTCTCATTTGATGTTCGCAAATAATACCCTCATTTTTTGCAACGGGAGTTCTCATAGTACTAGAAATTTAATGAAGGTGCTTGAAGAGTATCAATTAGCTTTTGGCCAACTTGTGAGTGCTCCAAAAAAGTAATTTCTATTTACATCAGAACTGTCCCAATGCACGTCATCTAGCAATCGATCTTTCAATTAGTTTTAGCCAAGGTTGCTTTCCCTATACTTACCTTGGAATACCCCTTACCTGTGGTCATCTTAAAGCGAGTTATTTCGCCGGTCTTATCGAGAAAGTGTCAAAGAAAGTCAAGGGTTGGAAAGCAAATCTTCTATCTAGTGGAGGTAAACTTGTTCTTCTGAAACATGTTTTATCTTCTTTCCCTCTTCATCTTTTGGCATCTACCTTTGTTCACAATAGTATTCTGGAAGATATGGAATCCATGTTTGCGAATTACTTCTGGGGCCACTCGGATTCAGGAAATAAAATGCATTGGGTGGCTTAGCATAAAATCTGTCAAGATACCGCTATCAGCGTCCTTGGTCTTCGTAATCTAAAAGATATGAAGTTGGTATTTTCTCTCAAAAGGATTTGGTCTCTGCTGAAAGGGAATTCTCTCTGGTGTGATTTTATGCGTTCCAAATACACTAATAACCTTCCTCTATCGTTGTGGACAGATCATATTGATAGTTCTAAAATTTGGAAATATATTTTGTCGGCTAGAAATACTTTTCTACAATTATCGAGATGGAAAGTTAGCAATGGCGAGCTCACTAGTTTTTGGCATGAAGATTGGGGCCTTGGTATCCTTGCTAATGATCTTCATTTTATCAACTCTTTGCCTTCTGTCAAAACTTGCTTACAGGACAAGGAATGGTTATCCCCAGATTTAGAGGATGATGCTCAGGATTTCTTGGATGGCTCCCTCCCTTTATTGTCATCGGACTCTGATTCTCTCATTTGGCTACCTAGTGTTAATGGCGTCTTCTCCATCAAATCGGCTTCGAGAGCAATTAGCGGTGTGGTGACCCCGGTTGATCATTATTCTATTCTTTGGAGTCTGCGATTTCCTTTGAAGATTAAGATTTTCATGTGGCGGCTTTTGAAGAACAAAATAGCAGTTGATGATATCATTCAGAAAATGGGAGTGCTATCGGTGTCGGGTTGTTGTTGCTGCTTCATTCGATCCACTAAAAATCTCCAACATCTTTTTCTGGAAAGTGAGGTTGCTTCAAATGTTTTGGCATCATTTTAGCTCCTTCTTTAATGTTCCTTTTATTCCTCAACCTTTAATACACTGTATTAAGTTGTGGTGAAGTAGATTAAAAATGAGTTCTCAGTTTCAAAAATTAGGTCATTTGATTCCGTTGCTGATTTGCCGAGAGATATGGTAAAATCGGAATTGTGCAACTCATGATAATATTCTCATGTCTGATAAATGAATTATTTCCAAAGTCAAGAACTGGGTAAAGGAGCTGAATCATTTGACTAAATCAAAGTCGGTTTCATCATCTTTTGGGAAGCATTATCTGTTTCTTTTGGATTGTCCGATTAAGCAGGTTATTCGTCCCCGTCTGCTGATTTGCTGTTGGTCTCGTCCGCCTAAGGGGAGTTTCAAGCTTAATGTGGACGGTGCTTTGAAGAGGGAGACCATGACGTCTTCTTGTGGTGGTATTGTTCGGGACAGTAATGGGGCTGTTTGTTGGGCTTTCTTCTCCCCCCTTACTGTTAATTCAAGTTTCCTAGCTGAGTTCTACGAGCTGTTCTTGGGGATTCAGGAAGCTCTGCGTTCGGGCCAACTTTATTTTCTGGTGGAAAGTGATTCGCTAGCTTTGGTTCATTCAATCAAGAAGGACAGTCCAGTCTGGTCGATTACCTATTTTTGGAACACAGTTCGGTTTTGGCTTCTTTCCTTTGACATTCAGATTTCTCATGTTCATCGAGAATATAATTTTGTTACTGATAGTCTTGCTAAAATTGGTTCGAATAGCCCTATGTTGTTTCCTATAGGTAGTCCCTTACCTTACATCGTAAATTCTTATGTTTGTGAAGATCAAGAGGGTCTCCCCTATCTTAGGTTTTAATTTTCCACTTTATTAATAAAGATATTGTATTGTTTAAAAAAAAAAAATAACCATAAAAATAACCAAAGAACCACATATTGTTTTTTTAACCAAACAACAACCTTGCGCAATTTGAGAGATGTGTGTATTCTAAGTATATTCAGAGGATTTTAATGTGCTTCTTATTTTCTATACCAAAACCCTAAATACTTGCCATAAAAAATAATTTCTATTAATATTAAATTAACTTGAATAATTTTCTATAATTATTCATTAAAGTATTGAGACAAAATTAAAATTGAAGAGTAATAATAATTTATATTAAGGGTATTCACCACTTACCTCCCTTTGCAATTTAACATAAAATCACAAACTTCCTTCATCATTTGAAAAATACCAGTAAAACCCTTTAGCTCATTTTTTTATGAAAAATATATAAATTCCTTTCTCTTATTTAAAAAAATTATTTTTTTATTCTTTTTTTTTTTTTAAATTCACTACCTCCCCTATTTAAAAACAAAAAACAAAAACACTTTTTACTCTTAATTTAAAAAATAAATTACATTTACCCCCAACTCACCCCAATCTATCCACCCACCACCACCACCACGACATTATTTTTTTTTAATTTGTTTGAAAAAAATGGGTGAATATATGTGTGTGTGTGTGTGTTTTAAATAGGAATGTTAATATAAAAAGATAAAATAAAAAATATAACAAAAAAAAAAAAAACTTGAAGTGATGTTTATATATTTTAATTTTTAATTATTTTTAAATTGTTAAGGACAAAATTGTAATTACAATAAAAATTTCAGTACTTTTTAACTTTTAGGGGAATTAAATGGTGTTTGAACAAAAATGATAGAGGGATGATTAATATTTGATAAATGATAGTGGAGATTTGTGATTTAGTCAATGACAACGGAAGTAAGTGGTAAATATCCTGTTAATACTAAATTTACTTTTAGTGATTTATTAAAATTATTCTTTAAAATATGGAGGTTAAACTAAAATTGAAGACCCAAACTAATTTTCATTAAAATTAAATTTACTTGTATTAGTTTTTTAGAATTGTTCCTTAAAATTTGGTGGCAAAACTAACTTCATATTTGATAAACTGAAAATGTATTGGAATTTTAAGTACTAAAAATATCAAAAACTTGTTTGATAAAATTAAAATTTTAAGTGCTGAATTCCAATCGTCTATTTTATAAGCACAAAATTTGAATACTAAAAATTATTTAATTTGCATTACTATCCTTAAATTTAATTTTTTACTAAAATCAAGATAATACGAGAAAAAGAATTCAAATGAAAATGTGAGATTTGAAGAGAAAAAAATATTGATTTTTTACTAAAATCAAGATTTGCTAAGGGTGAGATTTGAGAATAAAAAATATTTATTTTTTTTAACTAAAATCAAGATTTGCTAAAGGTGAGATCTGGAACAGTGAGGGAAAATGAAAAGGGAGCTAGCGTTGAGGGTCAAACGATCACAACAGCAACAACAACAACAACAATAATAATAATAATAATTAAAAAAAGAATAGGTTGAGTCCATTAAGTATTAAAAAAATAAGTAAAAACTAATTCACTGAAAATTTTAGACCACAAAGTTAAAATTTTAAGTAGCAGTTAATTAATCAAGTAATATTAATTAAAGTTGTCAAACAAACTTAATTAAATAATTACTAAAGTTTTTAGCACTTATTTTGGTTACCAAGAAAGACCTAAATCTGAAAAGTAAAAATAATTTTTAGTAAAACTAAATTTATTTTTAATTATTTCTTAAAATATGGAGATAAAACTAAAATTAAAGAGTAAAAATTATTTATATTACTACAAATTTTAGTTAGAATAATTACTTTAAATAATTTCTCAAAATATAGAGATAAAATATGTAGATAAAATTGTAGTTGGGACCATTTTATTTATTATATAAATATTAGTTAATATACGATCGATTTTAGTAATCAAAATCTGATTTGATTGTTAATTAAGATGTATCTGGACCGGTTTACGCGCACCATATTATGCAGTTATAAATTAAATATAAAAATTAATGAAATAAATATTATACAAATTATTAAAAACAAAAATGCTCTACCACTTGACCATATTACACTACGTTTTGTGAACTTGTGCTCTATAATTTGTTATGAAATTTGATACCGTAATTTGTTGAATGCTACGTCTTAAGTGACATTTATACCCTCAAAAGGCACAATTAAAATGCGAGTTCTTGACCAACTAAATATTTTTTCAATAATTAATTTCTGAAAATTGATATCTTCAAACTTATTTATCAAAACCAAGTAAAACACAGTCTTAAAATGCGTTTTTATTAAAACGCATTTACAATATGCGTTTTTAAAATGAAAAAAAAAATGAAAATGCAATTGTATAATGCGTTTCTACGTTTCAAAAACAAAAAAAAATCCCGCCCAAATAACGCCGAAACTGTCTGCGTTCTTTGAAAACACAGAAAGCTTCTGCGTTTTTAAAGTCAGAAAACCAAAACCCTCCTTGTCTCCTTCATTTGCGTTTTATGTTTCAATTTGCACAGTCTAGGGTTTATGTTATTGGCCACTACTCCGTCGTCGTCGCCGTGACTCACTCCTCCGTCGCCATCACCCACTCCTCTGTCACCGATCTCACTCCTCCGCCACCATCTGTCTTGTTTTGGTTAGTAAACCAAATTTTTTTTTCTTTTTTTTTTTTTCGTAATGTAGATCTAGATCTATATAATTTGGAAATGTAGATGTAGACCAATTTTTATTTTTTTTTCGGTTTTTTCGTAATGTAGATCTAAATCTATATATTTATGAAATTGTAGATCTATTTATAATTTGGAAATGTTGTTTTTTTTATATACGAGAGTGTGTGTATTTTTTATTTTTATTTTCTTTTGGAAATGTAGATGTAGGTTTATTAGGTTTATGTTTATATATTTCGGTTTTAGTTAGAAATTTATATTTTGATCTCAATTAGAAATTTTATTTTCGGTTTAAGAAGGAAAGTTATTTATGTTTAGGTTTGTGTTTGCTAATTATTAACTATTTAGATTTGTTCGGTTTTAACAAATGATAATTAAGTAAAACAATTTTTATGAATTTTAATTGGGCAATTTAATTTTTTTTTTAATAACATGATTGATAATCATAATAATACCTTACATGTTTTGTTTTGATTTGTGAAAGTATAGTTGTTTGAAATGGAGAATGTTATATTATATCTATATTGGGGTGAAAAGATATTGGAAGGAACTGAGTTTGAGGTGTTATATAGCATGTCTACGGTTAAATCGTTGGATGTTTATGGGGGGATTACATTAAACGAATTAATTGCGATGTTACGACCTTATATCCTCGAGGATGGAGTTGATGGAACTTTAAAGTTAAAGTATAGGTTGCCGATAGCTACTATTGGTCCTGGGAATTATAGACACATGTTGTTTTCAATCAGTGACGATGCAGCATTAGACCATATGCTTCAGTTACCTCTTAAGGTGCCCTCACTGCTTGGTGTTGAGGTGTATGTCGAGGTAGAGTGAGTTTTTGATGACGCTCGAATATTTTCTTTCCAACCTAGTCCTTTTACCCAATTTTTAAGTCAAAGTTTCAATCATCATGTTACCGCGTTATCTGAACAATTTTCTTCATATAATATTCCTATGTTCAACCCCCAAGTTGTTCAATCTACCAGTTACACTCACCGATCGCCCTACATTCTTGAAGAATATCATTCCCATACAGTGATTGATCATGATGCAGGCACCAGTTTTACCGCTCCATATCGACATCATTCGCCAATTAGTCCACTGCACGACAACAATTGCGGTAGGTATGATGGGAATGTGGAGGGTGGGACGAATTCGATCGATAGTTTCCACGATGTTGAACAAACAGAGTTAGATGGTGCTTTTGCATTAGAGGAAGAGGAGAATGGTAGGGATGAAGATGAAGATATGGATGTCGAGTTGTGAAGCACAGGCAACCAAAATCCATTCGCATTTGAAACGAGATGGATGTGTCGCAGCAGACAATGACAAATCGGTATGGGTTGTGTTCTCAAACTGGCCATGATAGGCAGACATGTCTATCTTGACCCCAATGAGTATTCTCAATTAATTTGTATAATTAGTTTGTTTCATTGTAATGGAGACAACAATTTATTTATTTTTTTAATTTACTTTATGGTTGTAACAACATTCGTATTGTGTTGTATTATATTGTCATTTAGTTGATAAAGATAATATTTATTTCGTATATTACCACTTCATGAAATTTTAGTTTCGCATTAATATTTTTCACACTACTTCCATATTTAAAGTTTGAACGATTTATAGACACCCCAATTTTTTTTTTCTTCAGATTCTTGCAGTTATAGCTAAGCCTGGTCTCATAGATCAGTAGTTGCTTTATTTGCAGAAAAACCACAAATCTGTGACTATTTGGGAAGAACGCGGAATGTAGGTCATACTAAAAAAATATTTAGGCGGTGTATTAAATCTTTTTTTTTTTTTTTTTGTATTTTTTAAATCAATTGTTTTTTAATTTATATTTCAGCATTCTTCTCGGCTTGACTGTTCCGGAGCAAGACGGTTTCCAGGGCAATGGACGGAATATATACCCGGTCGCGTGGTACAGTTGATACAAGCCGTCAGACTGTATGAAGTTTTTCAGTTAAGGAAGAAGTATCTAGACCACACATTGATTACCAGGCTAGTCGAGAGATGGCATTAGGAGACGCATACGTTTCATCTTCCGACTGGTGAGATGACACTGACACTACAAGACGTAGCAGTGTTATTTGGGCCGCCCGTGAACAGACGACCAGTTACCAGGCCTGAGGACACATTACCGATCTCACGTTGGCAGGAACTTTGCCAAGACCTCCTCGGCCATACACCTCCGGAGGATAAAATCAAATGCGGCTGCTTGAAACTGAAATGGCTATAGTCAACTTTCGATTATGTACCCGCCAACGCCGACGATGGCATTATACAATGTTACGCCCGCGCATATTGTTTGATATTGATCGGCACAATATTGATGCCGGATAAATCAAATAATTTGGTCAAGTTAGGCTACTTACCACTGTTGCGCAATTTGTTTGGGTCACATCCATATAGTTGGGGCAGTGCCACTCTGGCAGTATTGTACCAGGAGCTATGCAAGGGATGTCGTAAGGAGACAAAAAAAAATAAAAAAAGTCTAGACCCTTCTTCTTATTACAATGTTGGGCATGGGAACGACTCCCGAGACTACGCCACGTGTCTCTCTCTATGACTAGCAATTAGATGGGTAACCTACAAATAGGGGACTTGAGGTTCCCAGGCGCCCCTTAGGGGTCTCAATACGTTATTGTATAATAAATGTTACGCATTTCAAATATTTCATTTCATTTAGTAATAATTAATTTTTATTTTTGCATACAGTTGAAAAGTATCTTTTAATCTGGATAGCGAGCCGATGCATATATTGATTGTGTATCGTGATCAGTTAAATCGTCTACAGGATGACAAGGTCAATTATAGATTTACGTAAGATGTTACTGATATTTATTTATTTATTTATGATTATATTTATTATTTAATTAATTTATTTTTATGTTGTTTGCAATGTGATTTGGATGTCGTATCTAGCTGACCTCTTGGAGCAATTACCAACATACTGTGGAGATGGCCAAGGAATTTGGATGGCGTCTGTGCCCCTAATCTGCTACGAAATCGTAGAGTACCATTACCCTCATCATACGCTACGATAGTTTGGATTTCGCCAAGGGATTCCACGGCTAAGCGACACATATAAGGATTTGCATTTGAATAGCCGAAGAGGAAAATTTGGTACAGATTGGTCGATAGTGCACGATACACATATACGGGCATGGGATAGCTGACGACCACTTGATTTGAGTAACCTCCAGGTTGGTACAAGCGTCCTTGATGATTACATGCCTTGGTATTGGGGAGTCACCAGACGGTTCATAGTGAACCCATCTTACCGACCGAACTTCGGCTATCATGCAGTAGGAGATCGTCCGACGATAGAGGTATAATTTAATTAGAACATATATTTATTATTTTATGTTGTTATTAATGTTCATTTACTTAGGTGCAATCAACTTTATATTGCAGGAATCAGATATTTCAGCCTTGATGCGTATGAGCGAGCTTGCATTCCGAACAAGATAACCAGGAGACTTTAAACAGGTTGTACACTTAATGCACAACACTTGTTCTCGGGCCTATCACCGGCAGCTGCCATACCAGATGCCAAGTGACGTTGCTTTGGGACAAGAGCGCATACCAGATCCGCCGTTGGAGTAGTCTTCCAGGTTTGCCGTAAACCAGAATGATGATGTGTACCGAGCAGGCGATGCAGTAATAGACAACGCTAATGTCGGACCATCTACGTACGGGATGGACGATTTCGAGTTCAGATTATGGCACCGACTTGGGTGTCAATTGCGGACTGTCACTGGATAGTACATTTGTCACCCCGATGATGGAGCATCTATCATCGAGCTCAGCACCTATTCCTAGTGTGATACATGGCGTACCCAGAGGAATTCAAAGACACATGTCACCGGTCTCTTGGGCGCCAAACGACGAACAATTTTTGCCGATCGTGGAGAAACTGTCGTATCCATCTACCATGGATTTGGGACACATTACTTAAGTCAATCATCTTCAGACAGATGAGATGGAGGAACTTTCACTTCCTTTACGATGGCAACGAAGAAACATCAAACGTAGGGGATATGATACATATAACCCAATTATATGTATTATAATTTATAGAAATATATCTAATTTAGCATGTACATTATGTATTAACTTTTGAAGTTCTTTATAAAGTTGTTGATCTACGCTAGATTAAGAACTTTCTAAAACGTATCGTACGTAATATAACGCTACTTCTACAAACACAACTTTTTGTTCC
Organism: Eucommia ulmoides; assembly: GCA_016647705.1. Classification (NCBI taxonomy): domain Eukaryota; kingdom Viridiplantae; phylum Streptophyta; class Magnoliopsida; order Garryales; family Eucommiaceae; genus Eucommia; species Eucommia ulmoides. The sequence continues at coordinate 7,364,976 of CM028333.1, read as the reverse complement.
TATTTATAGAAAAAAACTAAGGCGAAAAATTAGTAACAAATTGGCGGGAAGTTGGGAAATCAAATGATAAATACAAATTTAAGAAAAATAATTATTTTTATTTTTAAATTGAAATGAATATTAGCTAGATTAACGAGAGAAAAAAATGAAAAAGTTACATTGGCCAATTTGAGTTGAAAGACGTTTATATCCTTAAATATTTCAATAGGATTTACGTTAACACTATTCCAAACTTAAAGGATAATAGCGTAAAGGTCTAATTTTTTATTTTTTTTATAAAAATGCAAATTATATTCACGTGCAGAATTTTTATTTTTATTTTTGTGAAAATGGGAACTGAAACATAAAACGCAGATGCGTCTTGTGTTTTTTGAAGAAACGCAAAACACTTTTGCGTTTTCTTTTCAATTCCCATTTATGTTTTAATTACAAAAAAAAAATCTGGAAAAACCATAGAAACGGCTTTCCTTTATGCGTTTTTCCTTTAAAAAAGAAAAAAAACACATATTGTATATGCGTTTTAATAAAAATGCATTTAAATCCTGCGTTTTACTTGTATTTGATAAATAAGTTTGAAGTTATCAGTTTTCAGAAATTAATTATTTAAAAAATATTTATTTGGTCAAGAATTCATTAAAATGCTTAGCATTTCACTTTCACCCCAATTTTCTCAAGGGGTGTTTATGTAATATACCGGGGCAAAATTCTTGGGTGCCAACGCCGAGCCCCCTTTTTCCTTGAATAATGGTTGAGATCCACTTCTCTTCCAGAAATTCTCACTCCGAAACTAACAATTCACATTTACCACGAATTCAGGGAAACCCAGGTAACTTTTATAAAATCAACCCGACTGTGTGTGTTTGTGTGTGAGAGAGAAAGCTCGAGAGAGAGGATGAACCACCATAAGCAATGGCTTCTTGGGTGACCACCTAAGAGACACCTCATCTCAAAACTGGTCCTTTTATTAAACGTATAGAAGAGAGCTAACCGATTAGAGTAAAAAGAGAGCCAAAATTATCATATTGCTTCCATCATCTTTCATCTGACTCCGGAGAAGGAATAAAAACTCCTCTCTCTCTCTCTCTATAAATTCTCTCTAAACATCCCATCAGCACCCCATTTTTCTATAACCCTTTCAATCATCTTACTTTTCCCCCAGGAAAACAAATAAGCCCTTCTGATCAAATACCCATCTCTGATCAAACTATTTGTGCTTTTGTTGAATTATATCTAGAAATTATCGACGGATTTCAGATGGGTTTTGAGGATTTTTTGGGTCTCTCTGACATGTAATTTTTTGTTTCGGTTCTCGATCCGCAACGATCGTAATGTATACAATCAAAAAAGTTTACCCCGTTTGGTATCGTGTTATCTATACACAGTTCTGGATTCTATTTTGCACTTGATTCTTCTCTTTTATGGGGGTGGATTACACATTTATACTGCTTGTTTACTGGATCGTCCAACGGTTGTTTGATCTTTGAGACATTAAAGATCAATTTTGGTATTAATGATTGTTGATGACTGTATCACTCTGTTCCTGGCTCGCTTTTTTTCGATTTTCTAGCTTAATTTTGCTGAATATTTTTTTCGATCATTGCGTTGGTTGTTCACGTGAATGGAAGTATATCTTTTGGTGTAGAAATTCCTTTCTTTTCTGGGTTTCTTTTGGGTTTGGAATATCCCCTTGTTGAAGATGGAACTACTGTTCTTCACGTTACAGTATTCTTTGCGGGGTCTATTTGTAATATTCTAATTTTTGTGTTCTGGTTTGATTAATCTGTGTGTCACTGTTTGATCCATTCATACTTCATTCATTAGTTCAAAGCACTAATTTCATTGTAGATTCTTTCTTTATGATGTTTTTTTTTTTTTTTTTCATTTGTATAGGTTGGAGAGTTGAAGCTTTCTGATCAATACAACTATTTAAGGTACATAAACATCAACCCTCTTACGCCGTGTTTGGTTAGAGGTAGTTGAATTGAATTCCGATGGAATAGAATCAAGGACGTCCATTAAGAATTCGATTCCATTCCATTAGAATGCGATTTCATTATCACGTTGGAAGAAAAACAATGAAGTTTATGTTTGAATGTTGTGATTCAGGCGGCGTTTGTTTAGTGTTGTTTGTTTCTGTTCCTTGAAAACTTGGGGGAGAAAGTAAACACGGGAATAAAAAAATGGGAGCAGAACAGAAACTGGTTTTTCCCCATATTTCCATTTTTGGCATCTAAGGAAAAAAAAAAACAGAAACATTAAACAAACGCCACCTATTCATTGAAGGAAGCAATGTAGAAGTAATCTTATGTAAGTTTCCACGATTTTTCAGAGTTCAGACATTTAATTTCTTCCGATTTTTACCATGGATGCCACAACGAGTGGAACGCCAACAATTCAATACCATAACATTCCTGACAACCCGATTCCTACTATTTCCACCTCTCCGGGTTCCACATTTCAACGCCAACTGCGGCACTGCTTCGGAAATGCAAGTCCTGGAGAGTTTCCATTGTCTGCCAACCCGTCCATCGTTCTTCATGTTCTCACGGGTTGTAATTTGGATCCTCAAGATCTCGCCAAACTAGAGGCAAGAACTCAGATTTTCTATCTTACTCTAATTATCTAAGGGTGCGTTTGGGTGACGTACTTGAAGAAGGAGTGTGATTTAATCAAATTCTTTCTTTAAGTAACTCACCCAAACGCACTTCAAATCGTTGTTAAACATTAGAATTGATAATGCTGCTGAATTGGGTTGTGTGAAAAAACTGTCTTGCAGGCGACATGTTCTTTTTTCAGACAGCCTGCTCACTTCCCCCCTGATTACGAGCTGTCATTGTCGGAGCTGGCTGCTCTTGACATGTGTCAGAAGAGGGCAATATTTAAGCCGATGGACGAAGAACAACGTGAAGATTTGAAGGAGAAATGCGGGGGGTCTTGGAAACTGGTGCTGAGGTTTCTATTGGCTGGAGAGGCGTGTTCAAGGAGAGAGAAGTCTCAGGCGATAGCCGGGCCAGGCCACAGCATTGCCGTGAATTCAAATGGAGATGTTTTTACTTTTGGGTCTAACAGCTCGGGACAGCTAGGGCATGGCACAACGGATGAGGATTGGCGGCCCCGTCAAATTAGGTCTGGTTGATTTTAGCCTATGTTTGGTTGCAGGGAGTTGGAGCTTTTGAATTGGGATTGGAAATTAATTAGGGTAGTGTTTGGTAGTACGGAATTGAAGAGTTAGAATTGGAATTTAAAATGAACGCATGTAAATTTAAAGATATTTACTTGTGTTCATTTCTAATTCCAATTCCATGAAACCAAACGTTATCTCAGGAAGCATTTGGAAGCAAGGAATTGGAGCTTTGGAATTGGAATAAGTGAATAAGAAACGCATGCCAATATAGAAATTTATATGCGTTCATTTTGAATTCCAATTCAAATCTCCCAATTTCATATAACCAAACACTACCTTCAGGGTATGTTTGGCTACTCTGGAATTGGAATTAGAAACAAACGCATAAATTTTCAACGTTTTGCATTCGCTACCTCATCTAAAATCCTAAAAATTCACATGAGTTCATTTCAAATTCCGATTCCGTGCTACCAAACAGGCCTTGATTTCTTGATATAGGAAGACAGATGTTTGGGAAGAAAAATTAATAGCGAACTTAACGCATTAATTGCAGATCTTTGCAAGGAATTCGTATAATTCAAGCAGCTGCAGGGGCTGGCCGTACAATGCTTATAAGCGATTCTGGGAAAGTTTATGCCTTTGGGAAGGACTCGTTTGGGGAAGCCGAATACGGTGGACAAGGAAATAAATTAGTAACTACGCCTCAACTGGTGGAATCCTTGAAAAATATATTTGTTGTGCAAGCTGCGATTGGTAATTTCTTCACTGCAGTGTTGTCGAGGGAAGGGAGGGTTTATACATTTTCTTGGGGAAATGAAAGCAAACTCGGTCACCAAACTGAGCCTAATGATTTAGAGCCTCATCCGCTTTTGGGGGCACTGGAGAAAATACCGGTCGTGCAAATCGCAGCTGGATACTGCTATCTTCTTTGTTTGGCTTGTCAACCTACCGGCATGTAAGGCCCCATTTGCCAAACTTTTCTATTCCCTGATTCGTGTTCCCACTCCCAAAATTTTTGGATTAATATACAGAAACGCGTTTGGTAAACACGTTTCTGTTCTCAAAAATTTGCGAGTGATTTGGGACTATTTCAAGAATTCCTTAAGAATCTAAGAACAAAAAAATGGTGATTGCATTTCACTCCCACAAAACTATTCTCACTACCACCAACCTGCTAGCCACCATACATTTAAAGAAAAAAAAAAAGACAATTGTTGCAAGCAAACGTGTTTCTTGATGCTATTCTCATATATTAAAAGAAACAATTTCACGACAATGGTCGTTATCAAACATGTTTCTATTTCCAAAATACTCCAAAATGGGAACAAAATTCTCATCCCATCCCAGTTTATTAGAAGTAGAAACTGAAAAAAACAGAAACACTAACCAAACACCACCTAAGCTTCTTTCCCATTAATTATAATATATTGCCAAATAGGGCTTGTAAGAGTATTAAACAGTGTTCTTATTGTGTAGCTTAAGAAACATGGGAAATTCGGAGAGGAAAAAAAAAACCCTTTTATATGGTATAAGTTCTATATAGATCCCTAACACATTATTAATTATTCTCTCTGTTTTAACAAATATCAGGTCAGTTTATTCGGTTGGGTGTGGATTGGGCGGGAAATTGGGACATGGTGCAAAAACGGATGAGAAGCAGCCAAGGCTAATTGAACAGTTTGGGAATTTGAATCTTCAGCCATCGGTGGTTGCCGCCGGCGCTTGGCATGCCGCGGTGGTCGGAAAGGACGGAAGGGTGTGCACGTGGGGATGGGGCCGTTATGGGTGTCTTGGACATGGCAATGAGGATTGTGAATCGGTTCCAAAGGTGGTGGAAGCTTTGAGCGACGTGAAGGCTGTTCATGTTGCCACCGGGGATTACACGACGTTTGTGGTTTCCGAAGATGGTGATGTTTACTCTTTTGGATGTGGAGAGTCGTCTAGTCTCGGCCATAATGCCGTTGCCGGCGATGGACAGGTATTTTTCTTCTCTTGCTTTTGTTGCTCTGAGAAAGTAATGCGAGTACAAATCATGCTTATTATAAAATAAAAGGGAAAATATTATGAGATTTTTTTTTAAATAAGTCACTTGAGATATTTTTATCCCTTTTATTTTTTAGTCCTTTAAATAACAATTTATTGAGTTGACGTTAATTAATGTTGAATTTATATTGGATATCATAGTTGACGTTGACTAAAATTTCGGTAAGCATTAAATTATTCTATATAAATAAAATTTTAAATTTTAAAAACAAAAAAAATAGAGGATTGTATCATAGGATCCCCTAAATAAAAACCAGGAAAATCGAACCAAAATTAACCGGAATTCAAAAAAATTATATCAATGAGACAGCATGAGCTAGTGTAAAAGGCGGGAACCTTCATGCACTGAATTGCCCCTTTAAGAGGGTGAATTTAACCTTCATGCACTGAATTGCCCCTTTAAGAGGGTGAATTTTGAATACAAGTGTAACATTGCTCCATTGTGACTATAGGATGTCCCAGGTTCAAGTTTTGAAACCAACCTCCCTTTATATGGAGATAAGACTGTGTACATCTGACCCTCTCTAGATTCTGCAATAGCGGGAGTCTTCGTGCACTACGTTACCCTTTAAGTACTGTTTTGCTTTTAAGCAAAAATGTAACATAATTTTGAAGGAAAATTATTAGATTGTTCTTGAAATAAGTAGTCTGTATTTTGTATTTTCTTAGATTTTTTTTTCTTTTTATTTTGATGTCTTTCGAATAAGTTTTTAGCACTTTGGTATTTTTAATGAAATTAAATCTATCGAGTTAATATCAAGTAAATATTTAATTTGTATTTGACATCATGGTTAAAATTAACTAAAATAATTATAAGGACTAAAAAAATAGGTTGCTTAGTATAAAACAAATTAAAATAGAGAACTGTATAATAACCACCCAACTTTAAAAAGTAGAGTTTTTTTTTTTTTTTTATGTAAAAACGTATTTTTAAAAATAAACAAAAAATAAAATTCGTCACTTTTTTATTTTCAAAGTACATCAAAAAGCGTGCCTTTATTTTAAATTCCAATTCCCTGAAACTAAACTAAACTTTATTTCAAAGTTTTCTTCATTTCTCAAGCTCTTAACTTCGTTTTGTGTATCTATACATTTCAATTCGTGTCTCCTCATTGCTTATCTCGTAGTTGAAATGACAAAAATGCCCTTTCGCCGATTTTTTTTCCAGGGAGAGAGGCACGCTAACGTATTGAGCCCGAAGCTAGTGACATCCCTGAAACAGATGAACGAGAGGGTGGTTCAGGTCAGCCTCACCAATTCCATATACTGGAACGCCCACACATTTGCACTCGCTGAATCTGGAAAGCTATACGCATTTGGTGCTGGTGACAAAGGACAGCTTGGGGTTGAGCTTGTTTCGAACCAAACCGAAAGGGCTAACCCAGACCGGGTCGACATTGATCTCGGCTAGTAGGCCTTCAGCCAGGCTAATGGTCTCTGCATTTCTTTGTTTATAGTTTGCATGGTTATTTTCTGTACATAGAAACAATGGATTGGGAAGAAGCTTTAGGTAATAGGGGCCTAAGGAGGAGAAAACAAAAAAAATGGAAGTGTCAAAAAGATTGCTAGCACTTGGGCCTCTAGTAAGCCGTAAATAGTTGACACATTTGTTATGGTTTTAACTTATGTTGATTGATTTCATCTTATTCCAATTTAAGGCCCCCAAAAAGGAAAATTGGAAATTAAATTAGTCCCCGTTTGGTAACCGTTTCTGTTCTAGAATTTCTCATTCCATTCCCAGATTTTTGGGAATTCTGTTTGGGAATAACGTTTGGTAATTTTTGTTTTTATTTCCATTCTATTCCCATTTGAGAATTGTGTCCATTTTTTTCTTAAGAAATAAGAAACAAAAAAAAATTGTTTCTCATAATTCTCATTCTATTTTCAAAACCATTTTTTTACTGTTCATCTACCGTCCGCCGTCCGCAGGTCACCGCCATCCATCTCCGGCAACGCCGACCGCCCACTGTCCAGCCACCGCCGCCGCCAGCAACTTTCCGTCCACCTTCCGGCCGTCCGGCACTGTCACCCATGTCGCCGCTTGCGCCGCATGCCGTCCGGCCACAAAAAAAAAAAAATGATTTTAGGATAAAATCGTTACCAAACGCGATTTTCTTCCCAAAACAGCAAAAAAAATAAAAAATAAAAAATATCGTTACCAAACGCGATTTTACTCTCAAGAAGGAAACAAAATTCTCATCCTATCCCATTCTATTTTCATTCCACTGCTGGAATGGAAATAAAAACGGTTACCAAATGTCACCTTAAGTACTAAACCACTTTCATCCTAATGTACCATAAACATTTGTTATGTATCAAACGTCACTTGTGTATATAGATAAAAAAAAATTAACTTTTGACTAAAAACTTTAACTTTTGATAAAAAAAAAAAAAAAAAAAAAAAAAGGGAATTGTTTACTAAAAGGAAAATCACTAATGGTTTTTAAAGTAAAAAAAAAAATTACAAGTGTATCCCACCTAAGTGGGGCGAGCAACATGAATCCTTATATTCTATGTATTGTTGAAGGGTGATCGCTAAAAAATGCAAATCTCGATCTTGTGCAAACTTGGTAATATAGATTTGGAGTGAGTCCAACTATAGGGATTGGTTGTAATTGTCAATTTATTTTATTTTTTCAATTGAAAAAGGCAAATAGTCTGGTTGGTTTTTTATTCTAACAACTAAGTTGCAAAAAATTACAACTTTTTAATTGAAATTCAATATATGAGAAGTTCGGGTTAGGATTATGTATAAGTTCTTCGATAATTCTAATAAATTCTAGGGGCGCTTACCAGATGGTCCTCAAAGAAGGAGAAAATTACAATATAAACCTTTTCCAAAAACATGTTATCAAATAGTCTTTTTCTTTTTTTGGACAATTTTACTCCTGCGTTACTATTCATCTGAGATCCATTACGAGAAAACTCCTCGTCGCAACTCCAAATCCATCGTTTAATCAACAAAAAATAGAGAGATTTATTGCATAAATTTGTGCAGAAACTTCATCAAACACATCAATTTGAAAAAATCGGAACAAATGATGAAAGACGGTATTTTCATACTGCCAAATCTGTGTTGAATATAACATCATGTTATATTCAACATGATATCATCCTGTTTTAAATCATGATAATTCTTAAAAAATACGAAAAATATTTTGAAAAAAATATGTTTGTAAATAAAACGTTGTTGAATATAACACGATTGTATTATATTTCAACATGGTATCATGTTGTATTCAAATGGAAAAATGAATAGAACAAATCAACATGATATTGAAAATAACATGATATTATATTCAACATCATATATTATCACAAAAACACAAAACAAATACAGTAAAACTCTTTCCAAAAATTAATGCATTACATTAAGAAAATAACATTATATTATATTCAACATTACATTGTTGTAAAATCAATTTAAAAATCTTGATCCACGCAATTAGAATCTTGGAAACTCCACAAGTATTCGGATCAGTGTGTTGTTGAATATAACATCATGTTATATTCAACATTACACTGTTGCACAATCTATTCAAAAATCTTGATCAACGCAATTAAAATCTTGATCAACGCAAATTCCTTTGGAAATGTCCGTCGATCCTCGTCACGGCAACCAAACAGTTTGTGATTTTCCTAGATATAGAGAAACAGAAAGATTTAGAGAAAGAATTGACACGATGGACATGGTGACAAAAGAGTCGCCGCTATTAACAAAGCTGGTAATAGCTCTAGAACAGGCAACCCTAATGGCCAAACAACTCCCAACCACTGCCGATCAATTCCAAATCGTCCAAATCTACTTTGCACTCCACTCCGCCCACCACTGCCTCTCTTCTTTCCTCTCCCAAACAAGTCTGCAACTCAACCACTCACTTCCACCGCCTCTCCTAGCGGCAGATAACTCCGTTACATCCCCCATCGGCAACGATCAGGATATCGACGGCGGCGATAATAAGCCGATGCAAGTGGGCGACGGGGAAGACGAGGCAGAAGAGGAGCAGATTTCTAGGGCGATGATCGATAGGGTGGAGGAGCAGATGAGGGAGTGCTATTCGACGCGATTTTCTTTATCGATCGGCTGTATTCTGAGAAGACAAAGAAGGAAGGGGGAAAGGGTAAAATCGTCATTTCAAAATGTTTAGGACTATCATGGGCAAACCAGCGTTTTTTTAAGAACTATCCTGTGTAAAAAAAAAGTAATGTAACTATCTTATAGATTTACCCTTTTAGGAAGACTATTTGGTATTTTTTCCTAAATTCGATTCATTCTTAATCTAAATCTAGGGGTAATCAAGTAATTTTGACTAGAAGATGAAGTTACTAAGAAAGGTAAATTGTCCATTTAATTATCATGGATTATCTTCACCATTCAATTTCTACGTTAACTAAATAAGGCAAATTAATCGTTTACTATAATTCATCAAATTAAATGGTATCAATTCTAAAGAAACCAAGTTTGTATAACTGTTAGATTTAAATAAAAAAATCTTAAATCTAAAACCACAAATACAAATAAACAAAGATCTAACATTTACAAGATAATCAAAACGTAAATTTATTGAAGAAATATTTTTAAAACAAAATTCTTGTCATTCAACCTTTACACACGAAAAAGATAGAAAGAAAATAGAGTTTACATAGAAAAACCAAAAACAACGTACACCCCTAATCCGATTTAGTTGGACGCATGATTTTCTTCTTTGGTTTTCACCCACAAGCAATCAAGACTCTTCAATCGAGGTAGGATGCCAAAAAATGGTACAAATCTGATTTTAAGACCCCTCTAACCATTTCATAAATGCTACCCCGAAATCACGGATTTGGGGGAGCAGGTCGCGGTCACAACCTGAGCAATTGCAATCGCGACCGTGCCTATGGTCCAGATGGCAGTCGCGACCTTGACCACTGGGTCTACTTCTCATTTTCGCTTGCACTTGCGAAATTTTCGATCCAAAGCTCCACATCTACAAAAATTACCAAAATGGATTATTGGCAATCAAAATAAATGCTAAAAACACTACCAAAATCATAAATTTAAAAAGCTAAGATGGTGCATAATTAAAAATGATCAAAGGGTCATCACCTTAGTTAACTTCAAATTAACATATTGTTCTTAATTGTCTCATCTCACATTTTCTTAGGTCGACCTTTCTCTTGGAGTACCTTCCACTTGAATTAAATCAAATTTTTGCAGAAGTGCATTTTCAGGTCTTCTATACAATATCTGACACATCCCCAAAAAAATTCTCAAAGTCAAGGTTGAAGGAACTGGATATTAAAAAAATTACATTTATGCAGCAAAATAGAAAATTTAAATGACAATTAATATCATGTTTCTCTAAGTTGTATATATTCATATCAGCGTAAAAAAAAATATAACAAGCATAAATTAAATCATATTTAATTGGATTACCTCTTTTGATACTTCAGCCTCAAAGCTTGTAGTTCTCGAGACCTGATTTGTGAGGGTTCTTTCGAGAGCGTTTGATTTGATCAGGTATCGACAATACACATACGGTTCTCCTAGAAGCAACACAATTATTTTACATTTAATAGTATCTAGACAGAAACTCAGAAAGAAAAGTAATATTGAGATTTCTAAGAATCGTATTCTAATCCCAAGATACTAAGGTAGAACATATTTGAATCTAGGTGGTATTAAGATTCAAATTAGTAATGTAGACACAAAAAGAATGAACAATCTCAGACACTAGGATTTTTACTAGGGGTGACCATAGATGGATTTTTCCTTTTATATTATCTGTCCAAGTTTCAAAATCCTAGATCTCTTCTTTTTATATTTTCACTTTGGCCTCTGAACTTTCAAACGTTTAGCATTACGACCCATTCCTTTTTCAAGGTATTTTCTTACTTCCATTTTTCATTGTGTGTGATCCATTAGGTTCATACAAAAAATTAGATGGTGAAACTAGTTAATGAATTATTTATTTATTTATTTTACTAATCAATTAACCAATTAAAATTAGAACAATTTCAATTTTACCCTTCCAAGATAAAATACTTTTCCCCAAAGACATTTTCTTTAACTGTCAGTCATGTTGACCCACATATCACAGTCATGTCCAGTTGGTAGAAATTTTACCAAGAGAAACTCCTCAGTTATGATTTTCGTGTTACACGATCTCTTTATCTTGTGTTCTTAAAAGGATCAACAGATAAATGATAAAGTCAAAAATCCTAGTCCAATAATATTTACATTGATTGATAATATAATTCATTGTAACACCAATTAGAATCTCATCTCAATCCAAACTGCTTTGGATAGAGACTTTTGTGAATTATATTAAATCGAATTACGTAGGACACGTCTCTGTTTTATGAGAATGGTAGATCCTATCTTACATACCCGTACATTCACATGTATATTTCATTATACCTAATGAATACCTTTGTAGTCTCGTGGGTCGAGTACAACACTTAGTGTTATCAAAGTATATAACAACCCATATATGTCACATACAGTATCTTAAAGTCAAAATATCACAAACACAATCATATCTTAGATATCATATTTTAATATTGAGCAAAACTGTCATGCAGGATATCAAAGATGATCACGTTAAGTTTCTTACTACACTAATAAGTCATCTTGTGGTTGTTCTTGTATATCCCACTAATGGTTTGAGACTCATCACTCTCAAAAGAAAAAACAACAAACAAGCTATCTTAGATCATTGAAGCTTAATTTTCAACAATTCAATACTGACCAAGAAAAGAATATTAGTTACCAAATATATTCTTCCTATGCCTTTTAATCATATTAAAGAGTCAAGACATTTCAACTTTATATCCAAGGTCTACAACAACATTGATATAATGATATCAAAATTCCTTTTTATTATGTATTCACTTGAAATAATTACCAGAAAAATGCGCACGTAGCATTGCCTATAGGGTTTATTCCCAACAAATATGTTGTTGAAACACTTTTAGAAAAGATTTTGAAATTTTCATTTGAAAACAAAATAGAAAGATGATTATTGGCCCAAAAAACTACCCAAGAGGGAGAATTGAATTGGGTAGGTTAAAAATATAATCGAAGTTGAGCGACCTCTTGAAATTATTATTTAATTTTAGAACAATTAGATTATTGGCGAAAACCTTTGGATGTACACAGTTAAATAATCACACAAACAACCAATCACGCATAGAGATGAGGGATAAAAACAATAACACATAGAATATTATAGTAGTTTGGAAACCTATTCTTTCTTACGTACTCTCCCGAACTCTCACAGAGAATTCCATCTGTTGATGTCGAATCTTGGACAACCTCAACAGTATGATTTGGTCACTGTTGATAGAAATCTTCTCCTGTGCTGAGATGGGGATGGAGAGGTCCGGGATCAGCCCATCTGGCTCAGGATGGATGGGACTGGAGTGATCCAGGATGGATTCTGAGTGGTGAAGCAACCTAGAAGTCTTCTGATCCGTAAAGAGACTTCTTACCCAAGAAGGAATAGATCTGAACTGAGATGGGCAGCAACCTGTCACCTGCATAAAGGAATTGCCAGGATAGACCCGGTATGTCCCCTCCGGCGTGAGAATCAACGCTCAGGATAAAGATATTAAAATATGCTACCGAGAAATGTGAACAAATTTGGTGTACCTTTGGGCATTGGCATGCCCTCATTTATATAAGCATGAGTTGATTAGTTTAGGGGATCAAGCAAACATTAATGTCCCATCTCGGTGCGTGGTCAATGAGAGGCGAGTGGAGAGCTTAATTTTGTGGGTCTGGGCTTTCTACCCCTTTTGTTGAGGCCCATGGTGGAAAATACTAGCAAATGGAGAAGTGGACTGGCCCATGGTCTAATAAGGACTCTTCCTGCCGCCCACAAGATGGGGAGTTCTATCATCTACCCTTCCCGGATAGCTGGAGATGGGAAGGGAGAGTTTTAAGAAGTTTCCTACCCTGCTCTTCCCGGATAGCTGAAGACGAGAAGGCGGGTGTTTTGTTGAGGAGCTTGTGGAGTCGATTTTCGAGATGGGCAGAGCTAGTGTGAAGAATTGTACCAAGATGGGAATAGATTTTCCCATCTCGACGGCGGCTAGCCTACTATCTCTAGAGAGTGTTGCTGGTGAGGTCTTGGAATTCCAGGCATGGGCTGAGATGTGCCTTTGCCCGACACAATCTTCATACTTAGTCGCTGGTAGGAACGGGTCCTATTGGGGAGTCGTTGACACGTGGCGGTCTTTTAGTGGCTGCGCGAGAATGACCATTTTTACACTTATCATTTGCCCCCCAAGACCTAGAGTTGAGAGGGATGTCGAAGCACTAGGGACTCTACTCTGAGCCTTTTCAGAAATTATGGCACTTCTATGGGGTATTCCGAGATGTTTGGGACTTTATTTGGCCTTGGAAGCGTACTGTGGAGAGAACAGACCTTTTTTCGAGAAGGTAGATGGGTCGTTCCGAGATTGGAACAGTCAGCCCAAGAACGGTAACAACCTGCCCGTTAGAGGCCCGCGAATGTCATGCACACGTCCCATCAGGTCTACGCCTCTTCAATGCTTCCTAAACCGTTGCCTGCACAACCGACGGATAGAGGACACGTTTCCATATGGTTCTGAGCGGCGCGCCATTCCAGGAAGTTTTAAATCACCCACCTTCACGACAGTTTGGATGGACAGGGCTCCCTATATAAAGGAGGCACTCTAAGCTCATTTTTATACTTTTGCAATTTCTTGAGCACCTTTCCCTTCCCGGAAGATAACCCTTCTCTTCCCAACATGTCTTCTATTTCTTCTTCTTCCTCTTCTTGGCCTGTATTAGGTTCTTCTTCCGGGTTGTTGTCAGGGTCTGCCTCAAGGTCAAGCACAAGTTTAGGGTCTGTTACCCCCGAACAAGCCCTAAACGCTTCCCCGATTCAGCGAGTTATCCTAGTATTGGCATTACCTTCCTGCCTAGAGGAATAGGCAAGTTCTTCAAGTGGTGTCAAGCCTTCAAGTTTCCTTGATGGGGATGATGGTGTTGGGCCTACTGGTGATCCCACCATCGAGGTTAGTTGGGGTCAAGCGAGTGAGGCTGAGTCCGAGGGGGATGTGACGGAGGCCACGCAGCCTTAGGGGGCCCATGAAGTTGTTGTTCCCCAGGATAGCCTTATCTGGAGGGTTAGGTAAAGAATGACGGTGGAGGAACTTGGTTCAGCCCTAAGCAACTTCACCTTCCTAGAGGGGGTAAAGATCCATCTTCCCCTTCCCGGGGAAAAGGCTTGCGCTCCCCCCGAGAGCTTCATCACTATTTACATGGAGCATTTACGCGATAGCCTGAGGTTCCCGATCCATCCATGGATACGAGCTCTATACGTGGAGTACCAGTTGTATCCGTCACAGCTTGCTCCAAATTGTATAAGGGCCTTCGTGGCCACGTGCGTCATCTACAAAGCAGAGGGGATCGAGTCATCCGTTGACCTCTTTATGTCTCTTTTCTTTCCTAAATCCATGCTATCCGGGAAGGGTTGGTGTTATGTATCAGCTAGGAAGTAATTCCTCACGAGTCTGGAGTCCTCCGTCAAGAATTGGAAGCCCCAATTCTTTTTCCTGGGAGGTACCGGTTGGGAATTTGGCCCAACAGAGAAGGAAATCAATCCTATTCCAAGGGAGTGGGGTGTTGTAAGTGAGAATGAATTTACTTACGAGCGAATTTTTAGTGGTGTAATCTTTTCGTAATTTGACTGTTTTTCTGTGTTTTCTTTCATGCAGTTCTGGAGAAAATAAGTGGTAAGAGAGTGCAACCAAGCTCACAGATTCAACACCAAATGAAGGTCATCATGAACATAGAATTTAATAACATCGAGGACCTGTTAGAGTCAACCTTATACGATCTCTATTTTTATCGCGCCTCTGGCCTGTCGGTACCAGATATCGACTCTGATACTAAGAACAATAGAATCTCTCCCCTTCTCGAAACTTTTCGAATACTTAGAACTTTTGGCATTTTTTTATTCTTTGTTTGTTTTAACCATCCTGGTGCTTCTTTTGTAGAGATGTACAAGGCAGCACTGAGGAGGATGTTGAAGGAGAAAGTCGCGAAGGAGGCTGCCAAGAAAGGGCAGGCCTCTTAGCCCCAGGAGGGGGCTCTTCAAAGAGGATCTCTTGAGGGAAGAGAGGCAACTGTTGCATGGAGTTCCCCATATGAGGCCCTAGGATGGGTGGAGGTAAAACCGAGAAGCACGACCAAGAAAGAGAAGTCGAGGAGAAAGACGAAGGCAATGGCGAGAAGGGACACACCATCCCAACCGGAGCAAGCCCCCCAACCTCATACAAGAAGAGCGGTGTGGGAGAAAGCCAGGATAGAGGAAAGAGAAAGGTAGATAAAGTTGGGACTAAGGGGGAAGAAGAAGACCAGAGCTGAGAAGATTATATTGGAGGTCCCCACTGAGGAAGAGGCGGCTTCTGACGCCCCCCAACCAAGCGAAGTCCCCCCTTCTGCAACCTTTTCAATTCCAGACAAAGGCCTTCCCCTTGGTCAGAGGATCCTGGACTACCCTAGGATACTGCCAAACTACGTCCACCTCATCACTCCGTCCCAAGACCAAGAGTGAACGGACTCTGAGCTGGACGCGAAGATCGTCATTGTGCTGCAAAGGGATGTCGTGTCAGTAAGATCCTTCATGGAAATGGAACTCATTTTGACTTTCTTCTGTACTATATTTTGGCTAAGCCTATGATATTTGTCGTGCAGGTGCTTTTCAGAGTTCCCTCTGTGTCTACACTCCTTTACTCGGCTTTGAAGAGAGAGAGAGATCTTAAGGATGAGCGCGTGCAAGACATGGCCCAGTTGAAGAGATTCCATGATAAATCCAAAAAGCTGATGAGAAGTGAAAAACACTTCAAGGTCGAGGTGACCAGGTTGTCCGGTAAGAATGAGGAGTTCATATCCCAACTTGGTAAGCTTGAGGCTGACCTCGTTGTCGCACGGGAGATGATACAGGAGCAAAATGCGACAATCGTTAAGGACAAGGAGGATGCCATGAAAGAACAAAAGACCACCCCAACCTACGAAAAGATGAGAATGGAGTTGGCCGTAGAGATGGTGAATGATGGCCATATGTACACAATCTGCAACCTGCGCTGCCAGCACCCAAATTTCCCAGCTGACTAAATTGGCATAGACTATTCTAACTCCGAATGAGAAAACAAACCCGAGCAGGGGAATGCCAAGGTTGGGTAGGTCGATACAGATAACGGCCAGGGAGAGGCCGAGGTCAGAGAAAGTGAAGTTGGACCCTCAATCGCCGCTCAGTAGGCAGCTCCATCTCAACCCCAAAATTCAATCTCAAAAGATTTCAAAAACTTTGTACTCTTTTTTTATTTATTATTTCTTTTGTGCGTCCCTGCCCCTTTGTCATGAAAGGGCCTTTAGCAATGGGCTTTGGGACCTTGTAGTTGTAATGGCAATTTGAACAAATAAAAACCCCTTTTGATCTTATCTCGGAACATTTTAAACACACTATTTTCTTTGTCTTTAAATTTTTGTTTGTCTTTGGAGAATTGTTCTCTTTGGAGTAATAATGATTCATTTTCCCGTCGATCTCGGAAATACCGGGATGGGAAAAAATCTAAGCCCGGTAAGGTGCTTGAGCATGGAGTTTAATTTCTACTCGATGAACTGCCTAAGCTCATCTTAGAGATGGACCTGAGCCCCTACTCGGTCATTTTCGTAGACTATTAGTCCGTCTTTTATTCTTTGCCTTAGTTGATTGGATGTCCTTTGCAACTATTCCCAACCCCAGCGGTACTCTACTCTGGACAGACAATCCTTGTTACTCAACTGTCTTATTCATTTTTCTCTTTTCTTTCCTCATGGTTTATGCTGGATGTTCTGTTAGAAGTTTTTGTTTATGGCAATATCGTTCACAATTTGGATGTGCTGAGACAGGCATAAAATCTTATCTCGTTCTCTTATCTCATCTCGGCATGCCTATTAGGGGGAGATTTGTTTGGGCCACACACTTCTCGGTCACAAAGTCTAGGTTTAACATAACCTTGGGCTTGGCTATTAAACTAATGTTTGCAATTTTTGCTTGAAAAATTCAAGTTCTCCTCTTACGGGGTCACGCACTTCATGCACCTTCTTGACCAAACCACCGAGAAGGAATCATGCATTCTCTTCTCGAATAAGACATTGTTCTATGTTGTTTCACCATATCCATACTTTTCCTGTCCCCCAACCTATCATCTTAGTAGAGCTCGGGTGGTAGGCTTTAGTCTAGGAGTGGTACTCATATGTCTTCTAGCCCTCGCAGTCCCCGGGGGGTGACCTTTGGTCGGCCCCTTGTTGCTGGTCATAGGTGAGTTCAGCTTAGTGGGGCTCATTCCTAAGCCTTTTCAGGTTATTCCAATTTGTCCTTACAGGAGCATCGGCCCTTTATGTTGCCGGATATCAACTCAGCTGTCAGGGTTAGGATGCTTAACTGTAGGTCCTCATACTTGATTGATGTTTCGCCGTCGGGAGACGACTTGGTCAATCCCCGGGCATAAAATATTGACCTATGGAGAGAGTCTGGTTACACCTCGACACTATGCATCGGGGTGGGATTGCTCTTGGAGATCACCCTCGGCACAATGCGTTGGGATGTCGTTTTTTCTTGGAGATAGGCTGGGGGCGGCACATCTCCGTCCGAGATAGGACGAAGGGCTGCTCATCCCGGCACGCATTCTATTCGTAAATTTGGAGAATGGAGACCAAGTTGAACCAAAGATTCCTTCCATTGATAAGTAGTTTCATTACAAGCTTCAAAAGAAAAAAAATTACAAGTCCGTCGGATCTTCCTCTTTAGGGTAGCAGCGCTTTAGATGCTCTGCCTTCCAGAGAGGTCTCAAGGCGACACCATTTTCTGTTTCCAGCTCACAGGTGCCGAGATGGGCAATACGAGTGACACGGTATGGCCCTTCCCAGGTTGGAGCTAACTTGCTTGCGGTTCGATCCTTGGTGGCCAGGGTTACTTTTTAGAAGACAAGATTGCCAACGTCAAATAACTGAGGGCAGACCCTTCTGTCATAGTACCTGGTCGCCGTTTGTTGATAAGTTGCTTGTCGGACACAATCACGCTCTCTTTTTTCTTCGAGAAGGTCTAGGTTAAGAGCCAAGGAAACATCGTTCTCATCTGAGCTGAAGATCACTGTTGTCCGAGGATAGGGTACGCAGATCTCGACAAGGATCATATCCTCTGACCCGAAGGTCATCGAAAAAGGGGTTTCCCCCGTGGGGGTTCTTGTCGTGGTGTGATATGCCCAAAGAACGGGATACACGTCCTCAACCCATCTCTCTTTTGATTTATCCAACCTAGTCTTGAGCCCATGAAGGATGGTGCGATTGGTTACTTTCACTTATTTGTTGGCTTGCGGATGCCCTGGGGAAGCGAAATGGGTCTGAATCCCTAGCCCGACACAAAATTCCGAGAAAAGATTGTTGTCGAATTGCTTCCCGTTGTTAGAGATGATGGCTTTGGGTATTTTGAAATGACAAACCATACTCTCCCAAACAAAGTCTTTGATCCTTTCCTTCAAGATCTGTGCAAGGGGCTTAGCCTTTACCCATTTTGTGAAATAGTCGATGGCAACAACAAGGAACTTCCTCTGCCCGGTCCCTTAGGAGAATGGTCCGAGAAGGTCAATACACCACTAGGCAAAGGGCCAAGGGCTCGTCATGAGGTCGAGGACAGTTAGGGGCAGCTAGGGATGGAAGGTGAACCTTTGGCATTTATCGCATTTTTTCGCAAATTCCATGGAGTATTTGTTCATATCCGGTCGGAAGTATCCATGTCAGATGAGTTTGTGAACCATAAACCTTCATCCCGAGTGGTTTCTACACAACCCTTCGTGAATTTCACTCATCACATAATTAACTTCTTCTGGCCTTAGGCATCGAGAGTATGGACCCAAGATGGATCATCAATATAGTACCCCATCGATAAGGGTGTACCTGGCTGCCCTGTACCGCATCCGTCTGGCCTCTGTTCAGTCAAAAAGAAACATTCTGTGATGGAGATAATCTCTTATCGGGTTCATCCAGGTAAGGTTGTCGAAGAGACAGTATACAGTGGACACCTGGTCAAAGACTGTTGTGTTCGGCCCCTCCAAGTATTCGATAAGAACGCTTCTCTTCAAAGTAAATTCGACCGCGGAGGCCAGATTGATCAAAGCATCGGTGTGCCTATTATCTTCTCGGGGGATTTGGTTCACTTGGACATTTTCAAAATTTTCCATAAGTGTCTTTACCTTTCTGAGGTAAACGATCATGCTTGGGTCCTTAACCGCGTACTCACCATTAACTTGGTTTACCATAAGTTGCGTGTCATAAAAGATATAGAGATTTTGGCATTGAATTCCATTGCCAGCCTAAGTCCAGCAAGAAGGGCTTCATATTCAGCTTTGTTATTGGTGGCCTGGAACCCCAATCGGAGGGCGTATTCAATCTCTTCTCAGTTCGGAGCTACCAGAATCATCCCGTCCCCATACCCTCCTACATTTGAAGAGCCATCTATAAAAAGTTGTCATTTATTTGGGCCGAGATCGTCGCTTGAACCGGGATGGGATGAGATTCCTTTCGAGACCAGCATATCTGCCGGGCCGAGATGGGTCTCTCGCCGGGCAGGGTCGTGGTCGTCCAAGATGTGATCTTCCGAGAAGGTCAGCTCAGCAATAAAGTGGGCGAAGACCTGTCCTTTGATAATTGTCCTAGGTCGGTAGTCAATATGAAATTGGCCTAACTTGAGGCTGTATTTCATGAGCTAACCAGTAGGGAGTAAAGAACTTACCTCAAAGGTTGATTAGTAAGGACAACGATCACGTGTGCTTGGAAGTATTGTCTCAACTTTCTTGACGCGATGAGAAGGGCATAATCCAACTTCTTGAACTGATGATATCTTGTCTCAGCATCGGTTATTACTCTGCTCGAATAATACACGGGTCTTTGGATTTCCTCCTCTTCTCGGACAAAAGTCGCGCTGACTGTAGTATCTGAAGCAGTGATATACAAGAACAACTCATTTCCATCCTTGGGGGTACTGAGTAGCAGCGCCGAGGAAAGGTAAGTTTTGAGCTCTTGGAAAGCGGCCTCACACTCTGTTGTCTACTCAAAGATTTTGTTGCTCTGCAAAATCTTGAAGAGAATAATATATTTCTCCGAGGAGCGCGAAATGAAGCGGTTCAAGGCGGCCAACCTCCCGGTGAGCATTTGGACTTTCTTCTTTGTTCATGGAGAGGTCATTCCAAGAACGACGCTGATTTGATTGGGGTTGGTATCAATGTCGCTCTGGGAGACCATGTAGCCTAGGAACTTCCCTGCCGAGACCCCAAAAATGCACTTAATAAGGTTCAACTTCATACGATAGGCTTAGAGTTTGTCAAAGCAGTTCTGGAGATGGACGATGTGGTCAGGCGCTCTAGTACTCTTTATGAGCATATCATTTATGTAAATATCCATTGTTAGGCCGATCTCTTCCTTGAACATCTTATTCACGAGCCTTTGGTAGGTTGCCCTAGTATTACGAAGGCCCAATGGCATAACCTTGTAGCAGTAGGTGCCTCTATCTATGATGAACGAGGTCTTGCCCTTATCAGGAAGGTACATGGGGATTTAATTATATCCAGCATAGGCGTCCAAAAATGTTAAGAGCTCGTGCCCCATCGTAGCATCTATGACCAAGTCTATTCTAGGTAAATAGAATAAATCCTTAGTGCAAGCCTTGTTGAGATCCTTGAAGTCCACGTAGAGACGCCACTTGTTCCCGGCCTTGGGTGTAAGGACGACATTGGAGAGCCAATCCAGGAACTTAACTTCTTCCACCACGGCTGATTTCACCAGTTTATCCATTTCATGCTCAATGATTTTCTGGTGTTCCGAGTGAAATTTTCTCCATTTCTGCCTCAGGGTGGGATGATAAGGGTCGACGTGGAGATGGTGCATGGCCACACCTGGATCAATCCTAGGAGGTTCGTTGCGAGACCATGCGAACACGTTGTAGTTTTTCCAGAAAAGATCGGTGAGCTCTTTTTGCTGCACCGCACTGAGCTTGGCGCCAACTCAGATAGTCATTCCCTCGATGGTAGGATGGACGAGTACCTCCAATGTATCTTTATGGGGACGCGGATGGGGCTCCTCATCTCGGGGGTCCTCAATCAGCACGGTTCTGGGATCGAACAGGGTCATAAGCTCACCTCCGTCGTTCCCGGTCCTAGCCGTTGATTACTATTTCCTCTTCTTGAGCGCCCTTCTGGCACATGATCTGATTATCTCTTGGTCCCCTCTCACTTTTTCCACCCCTTCTTCTGTGGAGAACTTCATCGATTAGTGATAGGGGGAAGACACGGCCTTGAAGGCAACTAAAGTTGGTCGCCCAATGATTGCGTTATACGGAGAAGGTCGGTCCACGATAAGGAATTTGGCCCAGACCGTGGCTGAGGCAGACTTTGCTCCAACCATGATAGGTAGGAAGATCCAGCCAATGGAGATTACCATGTCTCAGCGAGTCCCCAAAGGTGGTGGAAGCCTCCGATCCCCGGGAAGGGGTCCCAAGTGCCCCTCAGCCTGTAGCCTCCAAGAACCCTGAGCCATACTCGGCATCTCCTCTACTTGGCCCTTTTTTTTTCTGAGTCCCTTCTCGGTCTCACTTCATGGCGTCCCTGAGGTCTGTCTTGTAGAAGCTCGTATCTAGCCAGGGTGGCAGTCAGGTTGGGCACAGGTTGAGAACACAGGTCATAAGATAACTTCTGGTGCCTCAGTCCATCAATGAAAGCGTTTAACACTATATCATCCGAAAGACCTTCGTAACACAAACTTTCCATGTGGAACCTATTCACAAAATCACCCAAATTCTCTCCAATCTCCTACTAGAGGGCGAAGACATGGGTCACAGTTTTAGGCCTTCGCCAGGAGTAGCTGAATTGGGTTTAGAAAAGTTGTTCGAACTGGGCAAAGGTTGAGATCGAGGTAGGAGCCAAGTCTCGGAACCAAGTGTTGGTCATACAGGAAAGGGCAAGAGGGAATGACTTACACCGAACCACCACGGAGGTCGTACGCATATCCATAAAGGCGACAAAAATAAAGAGGTGATCGATGGGGTCAGTAGTCCCGTAGTAGGGAACGGATGATCGACGGGGTCGGTAGTCCCATCGTAGGGAACTATTTGCGGACTAAAAAACCTGTACAAAACCACTTCACGTATGATCTCATCAACAAATGGAGACCTTACCCTTGAAGGGAGCCCAGCGGCCCCCTTCAGGGCCCTATATCTGCACGAGCGTTGCCTCCATCTCGGCAATACACCTCTCTAAGGCGGCCTCTCCCCTAGGCAGACCTGCAACTTGGCTCGCGGTTGCTCTGGATCCCTGCCTCCTAGAGGGAGGGGAGTGGGAGTCTTCCTCCCGAACACGGCGAATCCTCCGCTTGGCACGGGTAACGTTGTTGTAGGTTCTTCCCAGCCGAGACTTATGGCAGTCCTCTGTTCGGCGACCCTGGGAAGGTAGGGATGCGGAGTCCGAAGCAGCCAACGGGGCGAAATCCTGTTCTCAGGCCAGACGATCACGATGATGAGGCAGATCTCTTGGGATATGCCCTTCGGAGTGAATCACATGATCGATTCCTAATGGCGTTCCTCTCCCTCTGCATTCTGGAGAACCGATCACCCATGAGTCGGGGCCGGTGTCAGGCGAGAAAAGATAACTTCAAGGCAAGATTGGAATTGGCCTAGCTGGTGCTCTAAATTATCAATTTGCCCCACATCCATAGCTCCAAAGAATGGTCCGACGAAAGCCCTGAGGGTGGAGCTGATGGACCCGCCTAGTCAGCCGGGAGTATGCTTCATTCTTCTTTCCGGATAGGGACTGAAATCCTCATATTCAGTCTGGGAACTCTTGACATCTCTTCAACCGGGTTGTTGTTCACCGCACTGTTTGGGTCTCTCGGCCGTGTAGAATGACCAGACATTGTGATCATCAAACCTTTAGCCGAGATGGGAGTTAGTGATTGGAGGAAGGCTTTTAGTAGCAGTTCCCACAGACAGTGCCAAACTGTTGATGTCAAATCTTAGACGACCTCAATGGTATGGTCTGGTCACTGTTGATAGAGATTTTCTCTCGTGCTGGGCTGGGGATAGAAACGTCCAGGATCAGCCCATCCGGTTCGAGATGGGCGGTGCTGGAGTGATCCGGGATGGATTCTGAGTGGTGAAGCAACCTGGAAGTCTTCTAATCCGTGGAGAGTCTTCTTACCCAAGAAGAAATGGATCCGAACTAAGATGGGTCCGAGCTGAGATAAGCAGCAACCTATCACCTGCACAAAGGACTTGCTGGTATGGACCCGAACTGTCCCCTCCGGCGTGAGAATCAATGCTCAGGGAGAAAATATGAAAATATGCTACCGAGAAGGGTGAGCAAATTTAGCATACCTTTGGGTATTGGCATACCCTCCTTTATATAGGCAATGAATTGATTAGTTTAGGGGTTTAAGCAAGCATTAATGTCCCATCTCGGTGCGTAGCTAATGATAGGGCGAGTGGAGAGCTTAATTTTGTGGGCCTGGGCTTTCTGGCCCTTTTGCTAAGGCCCATGGTAGAAAAAACCAGCAAATGGAGAAGTGGCCTGGCCCATGGTCCGAGAAGGACTCTTCCTACCACCCACGAGATGGAGAGTTCTATCCCTTGCCCTTCACGGATAGCCAGAGACGGGAAAAGAGAGTTTTGAGGAGTTTTCTAACCCGCCCTTCCCGAATAACCGAAGACAGAAAGGGGGTGTTTTGCTGAGAAGCTTGTGAAGTCGATTTTCGAGATGGGCAGAGCCAGTATGGTGAATCATACAGAGATGGAAAGAGATTTCCCCATCCCAACGGCGGCTGGCCTACTATCTCTAGAGTGTGTTGCTGGTGAGGTCTTGGAATGGCAGGCATGGGCTGAGATGTGCCTCTGCCCAGCACAATCTTCATATTTAGTCATTGGTAGGAACGATTCCTATTGGGGAGTCGTTGACATGTAGCGATCTTTCAGTTGCTGTGCGGGAGTGACCATTTTTACACTCATCATCATTCATAAATTCAGATCCTCTTTTCAAGTGCGAATCATACCTCTCTCTTACACCCTATTTGAGTGAATTACACTCACACTCAAAGTTAAACACTCTCACTTGAACTTTATACCCTTAGTTCAAGCTACAATATAATTTCTCACAAATATTTTTCTCTCAAAAGAGCCTCTACAAGCACTTATAAATATCACATAAACTAAAACTCGACTAAGTTTAATAGAAATATTTTAACACGATATGAATATGATCAAATATTAAGCACGTGTTATTTTATCATAAATTTATATGAAATGTGAGCACATAATCAAGTAATTCAGATTAAACCAAAGAAATCATTTAACTCGATTAAATTAGATAACCAATTTTAAAACATGCGAGTTTAGTCAACGATTTATGTATCAATGTAATCAGCCAAAAATAAATTTCAATTTAAGCAAGTGTATTGATTATCATGAATTCAAACTCAAATGAGAATATTCAAATGAAAATTATGAGTTTCTTCAAGCAAGTGATGAGATCAAAGATAAACTACTAAACTAGTTTTATTCTAAAGTACCATACACATTTGTTATGGTTAATTTAATGTACCGTGCATCACTTCACTTGTATATATATATATATATGTGTGTGTATATATAGTAACTACAGATAGTAACTATTAAATAAAAAGTTATAACTTTTGATTAAAGAAATTTATAAGTATGTTAAGCAAAGTACAAGTTTATCTTCCCCAAATGTACAAGATGTATGGGATATCCTAAACTAAAGATGTAACAAAATTTTTGTCTCACCTAACTAGAGTAGACTACATATATCATTTTGCACCATACAAATTGTTCAAAGGGCATCCCTTCAATTAACTTCAAAACCAATCTGATTGTTTTTAATTGTCTCATTCCACATTTTCTTAGGTCTACCTTTTCTTCTTGGAGCACTTTTCACTTACATTAAAATATATTTTCGCACCCATTTGTCTTGAGACTTTCAATATACGTGTCCAAATTACCGTAAACGACTTTCTCTCAACTTATTTTCAATGTATGTTATTCCCAAACTCTCCATAATAATCTCATTCTTAATTTTAGTTATTCTTATCTTATAACTCATCCACCTTAATATGATTATCTCTTTTACCTCTACTTTCTAAACGCGCCTGTTGTTAACGCCCAACATTCTAAATTATAGAGAATTATTGGTCTTATCGTAGCTCTGTAGAATTTTTCTTTCGATTTCAATTGTATGCTACAATCACAAATAACCCCAACTACATTTATCCACTTTAACCATCTTATCTTAACTCCAAGTGTAATGTCCTCCTCAATTTCTCTATTCTCCTGAAGTATAGACCCTAAATATCTAAAATTATCATCTCTAGGGACCTCTTGATCAATAATTTTTAACATGTTCATCACCTCTTTAACCATTTGAAAATTTACATTGCATGTACTCTATCTTAGTTCTAATGATCTTAAATCCCCTAGACTCTATGGCCTCCCTCCAATATTCTAATTTAACAATAAGATCTCTTTTAGTTTTATCAACTAATACTATGTTGAACGCTCCCCGATTTTCCAGAGAAAACCAAAAACAAATATATATAGATATATGTTTATATACTTTTATATATGCTTGGCGCTGGTAAAACGAGAAGGGTTTTTAAAAACGTCGATTTTCTCATTAAAATGTACTTAAGCCTGTTTTAGAAAAAGGAGTCGCCACCTAGCATTGGGTTTAAATGATGTTCTAGGTCACCATATTTTTCTTTTTTGAAAATAATTTAAAAAATGGCTTAAGTAAAATTTGACTCCAAAAATAATATGGTCTAACCAGAGATTCGTTTAAAGAGTTCGGGGGTCAGTTACGCTCGGGGAAGGTGTCAAGCACCCCAAGACGCCCGTCCAAAGACGGTACCTTATCCGATTAAGTCCAATTAAAATTTAAATCCGAATGTTTTTATTTTATTTTTAAATCCCCCTTATATACACGTACACACACATTTGAGGGAAGTGATCCCCCTTCTAAACCTAGACCGTTCTGATTGAAGGTTGGGAATTTTCCACCTCGTATTGTTAGCACATTATATTTAATACAAATTAAATAAAACACCCGCACACACGCATCGAGGAGAGTAATTCCCTTCTAAATTTTAGCCATTCAAATTGAAGGTTGGGAATTTTCCACCTCGTATTGTTAGCACATTATATTTAATACAAATTAAATAAAACACCCGCACACACGCATCGAGGAGAGTAATTCCCTTCTAAATCTTAGCCATTCAAATTGAAGGTTGGGAATTTTCCACCTCGTATTGTTAGCACATTATATTTAATACAAATTAAATAAAACACCCGTACACACGCATCGAGGAGAGTAATTCCCTTCTAAATTTAGTCATTCAAATTGAAGGTTGGGAATTTTCCACCTCGTATTGTTAACACATTATATTTAATACAAATTAAATAAAACACCCGTACACACGCATCGAGGAGAGTAATTCCCTTCTAAATTTAGCCATTCAAATTGAAGGTTGAGAATTTTCCACCTCGTATTGTTAGCACATTATATTTAATACAAATTAAATAAAACACCCGTACACACGCATCGAGGAGAGTAATTCCCTTCTAAATCTTAGCCATTCAAATTGAAGGTTGGAAATTTTCCACCTCGTATTATTTACTTAAAAAATAAATAAAAAAAAAATTAAAAAAAATAAAATAAAATAAAATAAAAAATAAAAAATAAATAAATAAAAAGAAAATAAAAAGTAATAAATAAATAAATAATAAAGGAAGAAGAAAAAAAAATCTAATTTACAAAAAAAAAAAAAAATAGTATAATAACAACTTAAAAAAATAAGAGTAAGATTTACAGCAGATGAAAATTTACCACCTTCTTGGAGATTTTTCTTCTTCAAAATTACAATAAAATGAAAATAATATTATTTTCTTCAAAAATTTTCTCCAGATTTCTCCTCTCCTTTACAAAAATTTCTCTCAAAAAATTTCTTCCTCCCCAAAAATCTCTCCTTCCCTCTTGTGATCCTTCTTATATTTATAGGAAGGAAATCTGAAGACTCCTACGATAAACAACAAACAAAAGGTAAAAAAAAATAATAAAAAAAGAGGTGGGTGCACCGAATTTTCGGTGCACCCACCAGCTTTTGGGTGCACCGAATTTGGTGCACCCAAAAGCAGGGGGGACACCCCCCCTGCTGGCCGCATGTGCGGCCAGCTTTAAAGCTGGTCGCACCAGCGACCAGTGGCTGGTCGCCGGTGCGGCCGGCTGGCCGCCGGCTGGTCGCACCGGCGACCCCTTTGCAGTCCCCCCCCCGCGTTCGGTCCAGGCCTCTCTCGTTCTCGTCTTTTCTTGTCCATTTTGTTCCGAATTAACGCGTTTTTATTCCACTTCGGAAAAATCTACAAAATCAAAAAAAAAAAAAAAAATTAATTAATTACTAATTTTTAATTTACTTAAGAGATTAATAAAACTTAATTTAGCAGTATTAAACCGTACAAATACGGTACAATCAAAATAAAATAAATAGAAAAATAAAATAAAAATAACTATAAAATAAAGTATATTTTTTTTGCGAAGCGGTCAAAATGCCGTGTCTACAGCTGCCCCTCTTTGTCATGCAAGTCCCACTTGCTTGACAAAGATAAAAGATCACGTCATTTTGATCGTCCCATTTTATCTTTATTTATTTATTTATTTTTATTTTTAGTGTATTTTCCAATAATAGAACAAATAAAATAAAATGATTCATGACGAATACGTGTACGTTTAGAGTAATAAAAGAATACTCATGACGATGTTCATGATAAACAAATGTCCGTTTAGAGGATTATTTAGAGTAATAAAAAAAATGACTCTTGACGATACTCATGACGAACACGTGTCCATTTAGAGGATTGTTTAGAGTAATAAAAAAGGACTCATGACGATACTCATGACGAACAAGTGTCTGTTTAGAGGATCGTTTAGAGTAATAAAATGATGACTCATGACGATACTCATGACGAACAAGTGTCTGTTTAGAGTAATAAAAATGACTCATAACGCTACTCATGACGAACACGTGTCTGTTTAGAGGACTGTTTAGAGTAATAAAAAAAGAGACTCATGACGATATTCATGACGAACAAGTGTCTGTTTAGAGGATCGTTTAGAGTAATAAAATGATGACTCATGACGATACTCATGACGAACAAGTGTCTGTTTAGAGGATCGTTTAGAGTAATAAAATGATGACTCATGACGATACTCATGACGAACAAGTGTCTGTTTAGAGGATCGTTTAGAGTAATAAAAATTATTCATGCCCCAGCCCTCTTGGCCAGGGGCTTAAAGAAAGTTCAAGAGTATAAAATATGCCCTCACTTGTGACTGAGTCAGAATGAGAGAACAAAGATATAAATGTGCCCCAGCCGAACTCTCAGATGACCGAATATTTATAGATTGCCTGCTTACCTTAGTATTATGCCGAGGATTAAGTTTGGCGTAGTTCACTTTTCGCCCTTTTCAGGGCAAAACGCATACCTGGACGCTCATTTAGAGCTTTGGAACTTTTAGTAATAAAAGTTTCTAATTTGAACCGGCAGGTAAGAAGTCTTTGTGAGAGAGAAATCCATGCTTCCCTGTCCTTTGAAAACCCTGTAATTGGACAAAAAACACATGCAACACGAAAATTTAGTTTGAAAAACTTGTCACTCTTGACGACTAGCAATTCCGTCCCCCCTTTTCCATCGCAATCCCTCATTTGATGGCGCTTGACTTTCTCAGGTCACGGGACAGTATCGGGAGATTTTTCCGTCTCGTCCTTCCGTCAATCTTAGAGATGTACTTTCTGGAGGTTTTCTCCGGGTTGTTGGCAGGGTCTGTTTTTTTTTTTTTTTTTTTTTTTTTTTTGGACAACATCCCTATCAGCCTTTATTTCTCTGCACCCGCCGATTCTCACTTTCTCTTTTCTACTAGGCATCCTTAGTGCTTAGGAGAATCACATACTCCTGCTTGCTTTGTATTTTTCAAATCCTGCAAAACTGATTTAACCAAATATGGGAAAACGTGTAAAACCTTACCCCAAACAGGTATCTTTATCACCAGATATGTTGACTGCGAGATTTCAAGCCGGATTGTCTGACAAGTATGATTTCAATGCAAATTTGAGCCATATTCGATGTTCCTTTTCACAGATTCCAACTCTTACTCAAATCCATCAAGTTCCGAACACAGCAAAGTCTTACGATCAATGGAAGTCGACCGTAGTGGGAATTTCCAAAAATGCCCCTATGAGTGATCTAACTGTTTTTTTTTTTTTTTTTTTTTTTTTTTTTTTTTTTTTGCAACACGGTCTCTACATTTTTCTCATAGCGCCCTTTCGAGTTTTCACCATGTTCGAGCCGTTTTTTTTTTTTTGAAGCAACAGATAATCACAAATTGATTAAACTTACTTAGAAAATAAGGACATTTATTAGGCAAAGTATTTCTTTACAGAATCCGAGTTTAGGGGCTCGGGAAATATATCACCATCCATTTCCTGGAGAATCAGCGCTCCACCACTCAAAGCCTTATGAACAACAAAAGGACCTTCCCAATTTGGCGCGAACTTACCCTTAGCTTCATCTTGGAAAGGAAAGATTTTCTTCAAAACTAACTCACCGACCTTGAAGACTCTAGGGTATACCCGTTTATCATGAGCTCTAGTAATCCTCTGTCTGTAACACTGTCCGTGGCATATCGCTGTCAGCCGCTTTTCATCGATTAAACAAAGTTGGTCCAACCGTTGTTGTACCCATTCAGTTTCATCAAGCTCAGCCTCTATGAGTACTCGTAGAGATGGAATTTCCACCTCGGCTGGTATCACCGCTTCTGTGCCATAAACCAGAGAATAAGGGGTTGCCCCTGTCGAGGTCCGAACCGAGGTTCGGTAAGCCATCAAAGCATATGGCAGCATATCATCCCACTCTTTATAATTGTCAATCATCTTCCAGAGAATTTTTTTTATATTTTTGTTGGCGGCTTCCACTGCTCCATTCATTTTTGGACGGTAAGGCGCTGAGTTTTTGTGCTCGATCTTGAACTGCTGACATATTTTCTGTATTTCTGAACCCTTCAGGTTTTTAGCATTGTCGGTTATCAATGTTTGCGGCAAACCGTATCTTGACACAATATTTTCTTTGATGAATCGAGCTACTATCTTTTGAGTCACTCGGGTTAAGGAAACGGCTTCTACCCACTTTGAAAAATAATCAATTGCCACCAGGATAAAGCGATGACCACTCGACGCCTTAGGGGTAACTTCCCCAATAACGTCCATACCCCACATTGAGAAGGGCCATGGGGCCGCCAAGCAATGAAGGTGCGAAGATGGGACATGGATTTGATCACCATGAATCTGACACTTATGGCATCTTCGAACAAACTGCACGCAGTCGCTTTCCATCGTTAGCCAAAAATGACCGGTCCTCAGGATCTTCTTGGCAAGCATGAAGCCGCTCATGTGAGGTCCACATATGCCACCATGGACCTCTTTCATCAACTGGATGGCCTCTTCGACTCCAACACATCTCAACAGGCCCATGTCAGGGGAGCGTTTGTACAGTGTCTCCCCGCTTAGGAAGAATTGGCCTGCTAACCTCCGGAGAGTTTTCCGATCAACACTTGATGCCCCTTCCGGATACTCCTGATTTTTCAGAAAGTTCTTTATGTCATGGTACCACGGGTCTTTGGCTGGCTCAGATTCAAGCTGGCAGCAGTGGGCCGGTCGGCGTTGAACTCGGATCACCACAGGAATGATATCATCATCCTCTCGAGTGATAGATATCATAGATGCCAAGGTAGCTAAGGCATCGGCGAAGTCATTTTTTAGCCTCGGTATGCTTTCAAATTCTATTATTGTAAATTGCTCGCACAACTCCAGGAGGTGATTGTTATAGGCTATCAAGGTCGGATCTCTCGTGGCATATTTATCCGTCACCTGATTGATTATCAGCTCAGAATCTCCGAACACTAGCAATTCTTTGATTTTCATATCGATAGCCAGCTGGAGTCCCAGAATACAGGCTTCGTACTCAGCTCGATTATTTGTGCTCTGGAACTTCAACTTGGAAGCCACTGGATAATGCTGTTTGCCCGGAGAAACCAGAACGGCTCCGATTCCAGCCCCTCGAGAGTTCACTGCTCCATCAAAATACATTTTCCAGACTGTTTCCTCATTTTCTTCATCCACCGCATGAATCGACTCGTCAGGGAATAGCGTCTCAAGAGGCTGGTTATCCGTTTGAGCTGGACAACTAGCCAACTGATCTGCTATCGCCTGACCCTTTACTGACTTTTGGGTCTTGTAGATGATATCGAACTCCGTCAGCAGCATCTGCCATTTTGCAACTTTTCCTGACAGAATCGGCTTCTCGAAGATGTATTTTAAGGGATCCATCCTGGCTATCAAGTAGGTAGTCAGTGGGAGCATATAATGGCGCAGTCTTTGAGCGGACCAAGCCAATGCACAACAGGTTCTCTCCAGCAAGGTATAATTTTCCTCATACTTTGTGAAGCGCTTGCTGAGGTAGTAGATGGCTTGCTCCTTCTTTCCAGATTTATCGAGTTGCCCAAGAATAGCTCCCATGGAGGAGTCGAGAACTGACAAATATAGTAATAACGGAACCTTCTCCCGAGGCGGCACTAAAACGGGAGGGTTCGTTAGATAGACTTTAATTTTCTCCAAGGCATTTTGGCAATCTGCATTCCATCGCCCGTCACTTTCTTTTCGAAGTAGCTTGAAGATTGGCTCACAAGTGGCAGTGAGTTGGAAGATGAATCGGGCTATGAAATTTAATCGCCCCAGAAAACCTCGGATTTCTTTCTCATTTCTCGGCGGCGGCATCTCAAGAATGGCCTTCGTCTTTGCAGGATCAATCTCGATTCCATGGCGATTTACCATGAAACCAAGAAGTTTTCCGGAAGCCACCCCAAACGCGCATTTTGCTGGATTGAGCTTGAGCTGGTACTTTCGAAGTCTGTCGAACACCTTTTTCAAATGGCAGAGATGATCCTCGTTCTCCTGTGATTTAACGATCATGTCATCAACATATACCTCCATCTCCTTGTGCATCATATCATGAAATAGGGTCGTCATTGCTCTTTGGTATGTTGCCCCGGCGTTTTTGAGACCGAAAGGCATCGCCCTATAGCAAAAGACTCCCCATGGGGTAGTGAAGGCTGTCTTTTCTCGATCTTTCTCATCCATTAGAATCTGATTATAGCCAGAGAACCCATCGGCGAAAGAATAGAGCTTTCGCCCCGCAGTATTGTCGATGATGATGTGAATGTTTGTCAGTGGAAAATCATCTTTTGGACTCGCCCGGTTGAGATCACGATAGTCCACGCAGACTCTGATTTTTCCTGAGGACTTTGGCACGGGAACGACATTTGAGAGCCATTCACTGTAGTTACAGACTTCAATAATTCGGGCATTGAATTGCTTCACGATCTCCTCCTTGACCTCGAGACTGACAGCGGGCCTTAGTTTCCTCAACTTTTGTTTGACTGGTACACTCCCCGGCTTTAGCGGCAGCTTATGGGCCACGATACTCTTGTCCAGTCCTACCATGTCATCGTAGGACCAGGCAAAGATATCTTGGTAGGAAATTAAGAGCGTTGTCAACTCTTTCTTTTCCAGAGTCATGAGAGCTGATCCAATCTTTACTTCCTTCAACTCTTCCGAGGTCCCCAAGTTTATCAACTCGGTCTCATCGTTACTGGGAATCGGCTTGTTCTCGAACTCCGTGAAAGCTTTTTGGATCTCACCATCATCTGGCTGGCAAGAGTCATCTTCTGCTTCTACTCCCATCGGGTTATGGTCTGGTTCTGCATTGAAATCATACTTATCGCACTCTGGCTCAGTTATATCGCATGCATCATACACTGGTGTTTTAGACATCCTGAAAGCATAAAATTTAAACATTTAAACCATATGTCGGATAAAACAGAATTGCATTCATTAAATATAAAAACCCATTACAAAGCAAAATCCCTTTCCATCTAGAAGGCAAGGTGGATGGAGGGATGACCAACAGAAAATCTCCCTAAGTTTAACGAAACGCCTGGCGAATTGGGAGAGAACAAGAATCCCAATTCTACAACTTTTCTTTTCCCTTGGTTCGAATACCAGACCCATGACTTGGCCCTGCCTCGTCTCTCATGATTACATTCACAGTTTCCTTGATCATTACTCTCTCAGGGTGCAACTTGAATCCTGCGGTCTCCTTCTCTTTGTTGAGGGTTTCTGCTGGATAGGGGAAAGTGACCCGGATATGCGGAATTTTCATTGGCTGGTTGTCTGGGGATCCATCCCTCTTCTTCCAGAAGAACTTCGCTCTGTCTGCTTTTGTCGGCTCGTATCCCAATCCGAATCTCCCCTTCTTCTCCTTGACTTCTATCGGTTCTGTAATTCCGTCTAGATTCTTGCCCAAACCTTTCCCGGGAATGCAACCCCGAGACTTCATTTCTTTAGCAACGAAAGCCACAGTGTTAGACAGTGATGGTGTCATCTCGTGTCCTCCTTCCTTCACAAAGGTAGCATTCGCAACGTCGAACACGTGATAGGAGGCTTCAATCTTCTCCTTCTCCTTTCCGTCATCTGTTAACGGGACATGCCGACTTATCGCTTGATGGAAAGGTATGATATCTGAATCAGCCCTGATCACGTACAGTGTGTCATTAATGATAAACTTGATCTTCTGATGTAGAGATGAAGGCACTGCCCCAGCGTTATGGATCCATAGCCTCCCCAACAACAGGTTGTACGAAGCAGGTATGTCGAGCACTTGGAACTTTGCATTGAACTGTATTGGACCAATTTCAATTGGCAGGTCAATCTCTCCAACACTATCTCTCTTAGCCCCATCGAATGCTCGGATAACCGTCTTAGACGATCGAACCTGTGATAGATCTATCCCCATTTCTTCCAGGGTCGACAAAGGACAGATATTTAGTGCCGATCCATTGTCAATCAGCACCCGAGCTATGAACATTCCATGGCTTTCGACCGTGATATTCAAAGGCTTGTTGTGACCTGTTCCATCATTGTCCATCTCGTCATCTGTGAAAGTGATGGTGTTAGATCCTAGGACCTGCTCGACCAGAGTGACAAACTTCTCCGGAGAGATCGTGCTAGGCAAGTGGGCTTCATTTAGGACTTTCAGCAGTGCCTGTCTATGTACTTCTGAGGATAGAAGTAGTGAGAGCATCGAGATTTGCGCCGGTGCTTTGCTGAGTTGCTCTACTATCTTGTATTCTGAATTCTTCATTGCCTTTAGAAAGTCGTGAGCCTCCGGTTCTGACACTGGTTTTTTCAGGGCCCCTCTTGGTTCTCTCACAGGAATCCTGATCAAATCCTGTGGCGTATACACCCTTCCAGACCGAGTGATTCCACCGGTTTCTCCTACGGAGATTGGCAATTCTTCTCCTTCTCCTGTTTTAGCGACGATCTCATAATTCCACGGAACCTTATTGAGATTTTCCACCATCTTTTGGATTGGGAAAGACAAAACTAGAGATTTCTCCAATTTTTGGGCTACCCTTTCTAGATGTAATTCGAACCCTCCGTAGAGAACCTCCGGGTGTAAATAAACACCACCGATATCGATCACATCAACTTCTTCTTCGACCTCCTCTGTGAAAATTAGATTGACGCCACTTCCTGAGGAGGCGTGTTCAGGCAACGGATTTTGCTGACAATTTGGCGTACCGGCCTCAGGTTTTTTAGGAAATGTGATGGCTCCGGTCTGTATAAACTCCCGGATTTTGTCTTTTAGCTGAAAGCATTGCTCAGTCGCATGTCCTCTGGTTCCCGAGTGGTATTCACAGAAAGCATTTGAAGAAGCTGCTTTACTCCCAGGTTTAACTTCGTAGAATGGAAGGGGCGTCAGCATCCCCTGCTTCAAACAATTCCGGTACAACTCGGTGATCGAAACCGGAAGGTCTTGTAGCTCTCTGTTGTCGTTTTGGAAATTTCCCCCAGTAGCATGAGGTAGAAGGTCTTGGTGGTATTGGGTTCCTGACCTTGGAGTGCGGTTAGGAATTTGAGGTGGGGTGTTCGGGCGTGGTTGATAGGTATGGTAAGAGGGTGTTGGGTAGGCTTGAGGGTAATATTGGGGAATGTGGTTTTGATAAGGGGGAGGTACATTTTGGTAATAGCGGGGGCGGCTTTGGGAATAGGGTTGGTTTTGAGGATAGTTTTGGTTTTGGCGATTTTGAGGAGGGTAGTTGTGATATTGGTTGTTCTGGTTCGGGTAGTTCTGGGGACAAGGAGTTTGGGGGTAGTTCTGGTAATGGGTTTGTCGAGGGGAAACGACAACAGCTACTTCATTTTCTTTCATCTTTGGCGGGGCTGACCTTTTCGTCAGATTGGATTGGGCCCCTTCAATTTTTCCGCTCCTTATTCCTTCTTCTGTCACCTCGGCCTGTTTGATCGCATCGCCGAAAGAAACCACTGCTATGCTTGAGAGATCTCGATAGAACGGCGGTGACTGAATTGACTTGAATATCTCTAACTGAGCCTCCTCGCTCAGCTTAGGGACAACTTTGGCAGCCTCTTCCCTCCAACGAGCAGTATACCTCCGGAAACTTTCGTCTTTATTTTTCAGTATCTGGTAGAGGGTATTGCGGTCTGGCGCGGCATCCCTATTGTACACATATTGCTCACAGAAGGCCTCTACCAGATCTTCAAATGTTTTAATCTGTGATAGCTCCAGGGTCATGTACCAGTTGAGAACCGACCCTTTCAACGATCTCCGAAACATCTTTAGGCAAAGGTCTTCGTTCCGAGCATGAATTCCTAACTCCTCTTTGTAAATGCTAACATGCCATTCTGGAGGGCCAGTGCCATCATATTTTGTGAATTCTGGAACCACAAAATTTTCCGGGTACACAATCCCGGGTGGTGCTGACAACTCCTTGTACGTCGCTTTCCTGGACGGCTTCTCTTTTTGCCATTCTTCCATAGTTTTTTCTAATTTCTCCATTTTCAGAAGCCAAGCCGGTGGAGGGCCATTCTCTTCTTTGTTTTCAGTTTCAATGGCCGGGGCCGGTTGGCTATCATTTGAATTGTTTGGTGGAGCAACGACCCTCTCCGGGTGAATG